>CM060920.1:248708429-250156959 GCA_030737875.1 Allium sativum
TCAACCCGTTTCTTGGTTAATAGTCTTTTTAGAGACAAGAATGCTATTTTTGCTTGTAGCTAAGACTAACAGGGAATTATCGATTTCATATCATAATGCATCTGTTCTACACACAAACACGCACATGGGCACGCACACGTATTGCACTCCCAATTAATATCGATAAGAAGTGGTGCAATAACCATGCACAAGGGCCATTTATTGCATGAACTCGTAACTTGTAATACCAATGAGCACTTACGAAGTTTGAACTCCGAATATTCCTTTATGCAGTCTTATATTTTTCTTGTGGTTCTCTTTTAACCTTATAGTAGAAGCATGGTTATAACGGGTTCTCTTTTAGGGTTTGATTCACGAGGTATTTACGTTAATCTTGCGTGGCTTGTCTGGAGCAAAAATAACCCGACCTGGAAAATTCCGTAGCGCTCAAAATGGATATGCCGTGAAATCATCTTTAAAAGCTGAAGATGGAATTTTATATCCTCTGGAAAAAGGGTTTTTCTTTTTGCCAAGACCCCCCACTCTCATTCTGCACGACGAGGTAATACATTTTATATACAATTTCTATGCCATTTCCTGTTCTTCTTACACATCCTATTTGTATTACAGATTGAATATGTTGAGTTTGAGCGACATGGAGCAGGAGGGTCAAGTGTGTCATCTCACTATTTTGATCTCCTTGTAAAATTGAAAAATGATCAGGAACATCTCTTCAGAAATATCCAGAGGAACGAGTATCACAACCTTTTTGACTTCATAAGGTTTGTAAAACTTTTTTTTTTTTTTTTTTTTTTTTTTAAGGTTATGATTTTTTAACATTCTAATTTATATTTTGCAGTGGAAAAGGATTAAAAATAATGAACCTTGGTGGCACACAGGCTGTGAATGGTGTTGCGGCTGTCTTAGAAAATGCCGATGATGATGCTATAGACCCACACTTTGAAAGAATCAAGAATGAAGTTGGTGGTGAAGACAGCGATGAAGAGGTGCTACATAATTCGATCCGGTTTTATTCATTTGATATCTTCAACTTTGTAGTGTCTTTTAACCATATATATTTTTATTTAGGATGAAGATTTTGTTGCTGACAAGGATGATGGTGGTTCACCAAGTGATGATTCAGGAGAAGAAGAATCTGATGCTAGTGAAAGTGGAGGAGAGAAAGAAGTAGGCATACATACTTTTTGGCTTTTGTTATACACGGCATATGATATTGATGATTTATTATTATCACCATTGTCGTCGTCGTCGTCATCATCATCATCATCATCATCATCATCATTTATTATAAAGGCCCAGAGAACTAACCTTTACATGTGAACTTTCTGGAAATATGTAATGTTCTCCTAGCATATGATATTATCTTGTACCCTATGTATTGCAGAAACCAGTGAAGAAAGAACCTAGAAAAGAATCTACCGCTACAAAACCATCGTCATCGAAGAAAGCATCAAAAGAGGTAGACGACGAAGGGTCAAAGAAGAAGCAGGCAAAAAAGAGGAAGGATCCTAACGCCCCTAAAAGGGCATTGTCTGGTTTCATGTTTTTTTCAAAGGCTGAAAGAGAGGTAAAACTGCATGTGTTTATTGTGTGTCTTCTCATGTGTTGATTGCAATATTTTGAGCTATTACTCTTCGGCATTGCAGAATATAAAGAAAAGCAATCCTAGCCTGACATTTACTGACCTTGGAAGGGCTCTTGGTGAGAAGTGGAACAAAATGTCAGGTAATTTTTCAATGATATGAGCACAAATATGCTTATACGACTTATTTTTACAATGCTTTCTCATCTGTTGGTTGTTCAAATGTATTTGATGATGACCTTTTGGAAAGGAACATATTTTACTTGCGTGCGTGCTTAGCAGTTTTTCCCTGTCATAAAATTTGATGAATAGACCAGGCTGAATTTAATTTAACATAGTCGTATTTTCAAAATGCTTTTCTTGCTAATGAAATAGAAGTGGTTTCCCACTTGTTACTGTTTAGAATTTAGCTGAGTCAATGAGTATACCTGAAAATCTGGAATTTGATTGCGTTTGAAAATATCGAATTCTTGAAAAAACGGACACAAATGCGAATGTGATGATGTCCACTATTCGCATTAGAAAATTATACATTCAACTTGAGTTTAATTTTTTGTGTATTTCAGTCATATCACCATTGACAAATTTTGATTTATTATGGTGATAATTTGTATCATTTATATATATAAATGAACATTCACTGCTTTTAGCTATTTCTTGTCATTGTAATTTTCATTACTTATATTTTTACTAGAAATTAGTACAAAAGTGGTTTCATGTTGAACCAAAATTTATATTTATGCATTTATTTTAGTGAAAATTAGGCATGCTTTGTCCTTTTCAAACTTGTAAGGTGGCGACCCTCATCTTATAACCTAGTTTCACCAAGCAACTACTCCCTAAGTTTCGGAGGATTTTTTTTTCTTTTTTCGTTTGTGTTCCAGATCTATGTTATTTTGTTGTTTCCAAGCGTTTTTTTATAATTTCCTTTTGCAGTTTTTACTGTAGATATTTTAAAAAAAGTGAATTATTTTTCTTCAGAAGTTGCTCAGATTACGTTGTTGCCATGCTTTTTGGAACTTAGGGGATGGTGATTTAAGAATCGTCACTTTCTTAGCAGCGAGTAGATAAGTATTCGTGGATATAGATATTTGATATTAAAAAATAATTTCGGGGAGAGATGGAAACATGGTATTATCTGTGTCTGTTACCATTGTCAGAAAATGTAATAGTAGTGGAAGCTTTTGCTTCTAATTTATAAAATTTCATTGTTCAAATTTATGATTGTGCATTTTATATTCCCTGAGCAGCTGAAGAAAAGGCGCCATATGAATCAATGGCACAAGCAGACAAGAAGCGGTACTCTGAAGCACTTGCTGGATATAAAAGTGGGAGCTCTGCTATGAACGTAGATTCGGATGCTGGATCTAATAGCGAGTAGCCTATATAGTCGTAATATAAGTTTGACTCTACCATATTAAGCCGATGCTGCTTTACTCTTGAAATTATCAACGATAATTAGTTTTAGAGCACTAGTTTATCTTTGTAATCAAACTGAGATGTATGGTTAATTGCGCTTTTGGTTTTGTTTTGTGTTTTGCATTTCGCGTTTTCAATATGCATTACAAAATTGAAGAATGGACGATGAGATTTGAAACTTATTCAGTACAATGAGGACGATGGAGGGTGTAAAAGCTGCGTTTAGGCCGCTCTTCATGGGTGTATATGTTTTTGTTTTTGTATTAATTCTAAAAACCTGGTGAACTGCAATTTTACGTTATTAAAAATTTAAAATTACAAGGTGTACGGTTTGACAATAGAAGTGGGAGCTAGTTGATCTATTTTACATTGCTTCTAACGACGATTTATGGATTTTGTGTACTGTACATATGCATCTCATGTGGACAACTTTTGGGTACATTGGCCAGTAGGGATGAGTATGATGCGGTTTGGTGCGGTTTTGACTTAAAACCGCACCCGGAACCGCTAGAGTGCGGTTTTCAAAAGTAGGAACCGGAACCGGACCAAAAACCGTTGGTGCGATTTGGTTTTAAAAGTGCGGTTTCGGTTTTTAAAAGTGCGGTTTCGGTTTTAAAACCAATTAACAAAAAAAACATCGTTCTCTTAGATGATGATGCACATGAAATGTTTAAAGCTGAGGCAGAGGCTTTTTTATTTGTTCGGTGTGTGATATTGATCTTCACATGCAAATGAAAACTCTTTTAATGTAATGACTAATCGGTCCAATCCTAATACCATCTTACTATAAATGACATCAAGACAATGGATGTAATCCAAATTATAATTCTGATGGACCGAAAGCAGTATGTAGAACTTGTTCTAGATACTTCTCAGCAGTAGCATACCGCCTCTTTTTAACCTCTATAGCTAATACAATAAGAGCTTTTTCTGGTGGTAGGTCTTGATAGCTTCTCAAGGTGTTCAATATTAGTTTTGTTTTCTTTTGTAGATTCTTTCTATGATCAGACATTTCCATCAACACGTCATGATTAATCTTGGCAACTTGAGTCAATATAGCCGTGCAGTTAGAGTGCTGCAACATGTATTGCTGCTCTTTTGCTTCCATGATTCTCAAGTAGTGAACGTGCAGATTTGCCTGAAGCTAAATTTGAGAAGGTAGCGTTAAAATTTACGTATAAGTAACATTCGGTGCGGTTTCGGTTTTGCGGTTTGAAAAAGGATGAAAACCGAACCCGGACCATACTAATGATGCGGTTTCATCGGTTTTGCGGTTTTACTTCGGTGCGGTTTTTCAAGATGCGGTTTTTAGCGGTTTTACGCTGTTTCGTTTCGGTTCGTAATCGGTTTTCCTGCTCATCCCTATTGACCAGTATGTTTGTGTACTTTTAAATGTTAAATAAGTCTTAGACCGTTAATACATGAATGTTATGTTAATCTTATATTAATCATGAAATGTTGTTTATTATATCATCTTGTTACTTAGCATGTTAATCGATGTTATGTCTGCACCAACTACCATTTATTTAGTGGTCTCAGTATGTTAGGAGCTTCTGTAGTGTTTATAACTTTTGATAAAACATTATTCATGATATTTAATTGGATTAACTAAATAAGAATAAAGTAATGGGATGATGATATGCAATTTGATAGATATACGATTTTGTCTTAGTAACTAGTCAATTGAATAACATAATGAGCTTGTGCGAAGGACAAAAGTGAGATACGTTGAAGTTCTTTATAACATAACCTTTCATTTACAGAAAAACGGAATCAAAACCAAAACCAAGGACAGACGATCGTTACGACCTCAAAGAGTAGGGAAACCAAGGGAAACTAAGGGGATCTAAGAAGGAAACCTAGGAGAATCAAGCTCCATTCAAATTTCTATTTTTTCATCCATTTCTAGGATGAATAATATACTAAACCATATTTGTTTGCTATTCTTTAATTCAGTTATAGGTAATACCCGGATCTACCCATTTTGAGTGTCTTGTCGTTCAGAAAGAACAATAACAATATAAATTTGTTTCGAAAATGATTTAATTGCGGATTTCTTTTTCTCCAAGCTCTATTCAAATTTCTAATTTTTCATCCATTTCTAGGATGAATGATATACTAAACCATATTTGTTTGCTATGCTTTAATTCGGTTATAGTTAATACCCGAATCTACCAATTGTTGAGTGTTTTGTTGTTCGGAAAGAACAATAACAATATAATTTTTTTTATCGAAGATGATTTAACTACGATTCTTTTTTATTTAGGCCAGTTTTGAAAAGTTAAAACAGAAATATGTAAACTAATTGCAGAAATAGACCACCTATTTTTACAAAGGCATAATCTCAGATTACGCCCCTTCAAAAAAAAAAAAAAAAAAAAAAATACAAAGGCGTTATCTGGGATAACGCTGGTTTTTATATTACGTTGGCGTTATCCTAGATAAAGCCTTGTTGATTGCTCACTGCCTCCAAAAAAGGCACTGAGTATTTGAATTAGCGATATCTAGGGTAACGCTAGTAAGTGTTATCCGAGATAACGCCCTGTTGATTGCTCACTGCCTCCAAAAGAGGCAGTGAGCATTTGAAACAGTGGTATCTCGGATAATGCTAGTAAGCGTTATCCGAGATAACGCTAGTAAGTGTTATCCGAGATAACGCTCTATTGATTGCTCATTGCCTCCAAAAGAGGCAGTGAGCAAATTTAGGCCGTCGCAACACAATGCAATAACAAAGCAAATTGCCAAACGACTAAGCTATCGACATATACTATTTGACCAACATGACAACTACATATCCACCAACGAAACATTATCATATCCAAAATACATAATGAACAAAACTATAATATATCCAAATTACATAACAAACATAACAATAACATATTCAAATTACTTAACGATCATTGCAATAACATATCTAAATTACATAACGACCATAATGTTCGATATAAAACATTAGAACCGCATATCCACCAACAAAACAATAACATATATCCAACCAAATCAATATATCGTATGAAATAATTACATAGATAAAATCGTAGCAAATTGTTCAGTAAAAGAATAAACCACCTCCTAATCACCTCAATTCTCTCACAAGCCGAGTCAATTTTCTTTTTGGCCATGGCTGAATTTTTTTCCTCCTATGGTGTTGACATCTCCTTTTCCTCTTCTTGGTTGCCCTCCTCTACTTATTCTGGAGGCAGTTGTGAAGGTCCGACCGGCACAGAATGCTGTGAAAACGACTCATTAGACACTTGTTTCTTGCCTTTCCTACGACTTACGTACTTCTTCCACGGTCGGGGTGCTCGAAGTAGTTGAGCAACATCCAATTGAGCAGTTGGCAGCGGAGGTGGTGTAGGAGGTCGTGGTCCATCCATTTTGTTCTTAGACAAGCAAGTACACAGAATTTGTTTAATCGACAAGTACTTTTCCCTTTTGTGACGGCCCGCCCCGTACCAACCGACATTTACTCCAAAGGTGCGCTGTACACATGTCCAGTTAGCACGGAACGGGTCGTGAGAAGGAAAGAGAAGAAGGAAATGAACATACAAAGAACCTGTAGAATGTCTCACAGCGCATAGAACAAAATATAATAATAACATACTTGACATAAAACAGGAGAGACAGTGCATAAGCTGAAAATCAGAACTAAACATCATAGCAGCGGAAATCCAAAATACAGCTTATTACAACTTTCAAACTGTCTCAAAGCAAAAGTAAGATAAATACTAATGCCCAAGTAGCGACCACCAACGACACAGGGAGAATGTGTATATATATATCATACGTGGAAGCCTCCTGCCCGCCTCCGAATCAGCTACTCGCGCATCACCAGCTAACCTGTCTCTAGTCTGCTCGTGTGAGCACCCAGAGTAATAAGAGGAGACATAAAACTCTGGGTCAGACATAAAGCCTGGTATGAGCGATAAGCATCTAAAGTGAACAATAACAGGTAGACTAAAACATACCTGAACCTGGACCTGCAACCAAAGAGTTAGCACTACATACTGTACAACACTCTAAGGTATCATATCAAACAATATAAAGATACGGAGGTGGGGGAGGTGTGCATGTCATAGGGATGGCAAAAATCAAACATAGCATCCATCCTCACATCTCTCACTCAGTGCGTAAAGCATACGATATTCACCACTTCGATCACCCAACATACCTTGCTACGATCACTCTGCCCCATGAAGTCATAAATGGCTTCACTGCACTGATAACGTAGCCACTAATCATTTGCTATGTCCACTTTGCCCCATGGAGTCACAAGAACCCCACTGCACTGGCTCATAGCCTTACCAATCCTTACTATGTCCACTTTGCCCCATGGAGTCACAAGAACCCCACTGCACTGGCTCATAGTCTTACTAATCCTTACTATGTCCACTTGCCCCATGGAGTTATTCACCCCATCTGCGCTGGCTCATAGTCTTACTACGCATCACCTTGCCCCTCAGGTCATAATGACCCTACTGCACTGATAACGTAGTCTTGCTACCATCACTTTGCCCCTCAGGTCATAATAACCCTACTGCACTGATAAGTAGCCCATCATTCATTCTTAGTAGTGAATCGAAGTTATGAACGTCGACAACTCCTTAGCACACGTCCCGCAGCAAAGTCCAACTATGAAGTGAACTCATTGGTTCCTATCTGGATCCTGAGTCAATACCCTTCAATTGGACTACCTTTGCATCTCGGGTTATTAGTCATCATCTTCATCCGGATCGGTCTTCATCATTCGGTTCGGGTCGCGCCTCCTGCATTGGATCGGGTCGTGATCCTCCAGGTGATCGGATCGCCCTCCTCCATTGTCTCGTGAATCCAGTCTCCATCGGATCGGGTCTCCTCTTCTGGTCGGATCGTGAACTCCCAGCGGATCGCGTTCCAACGGGTCGGATCGTGCTACATGGATCGGGTCGTGACTTCCCATCAGTTCGTGAGGCTGGTCGGTTCGTGGAAGGACGAGGCAGATCGCATAACAACTCCTCATGTCGGATCGTGATCATCTGGTTCGGATCAGGGTGCGAAGCGCGAGTGCGGATCGTGGACATGGCATGCGATCCGATCCGGATCCCTGCATAATTCCTGCAGCTGTTCCAGCGAGTTGTTTACGCCTCTCGACGGCGTTTTCGACCATTCCAACTATTCTAATCAGTCACAAAGCATTTCATACAGTCATAGCAACATACATAATCAACCCCAAACATCAAAACATCAACATAATAGGTTAAAATGGATCAAACATACCCAAAACCCCATATTTCCCCCTAAGTATATTTAGGTGAAACTAATGATAGGATTAACAAAACTTAACCAAATTAACCCAAATTCATATCAGAGGTCTAAAACATCATTCCGAATTTTATAAACATTTTTCCAGAATTTTATCATGTTTAAATTCGCTAATTAACACTAATCACCCCTAATTAGCCATAATTAGTGCAAAACTATGCAAATCACTCACCTTAGCCACAAATAAACTAAGATCTGAAATAATTCTCTGATTTGATGTGAATCTCAATGCCAAACAGCAGCTCCTATGTTGCTTTGGTGAAGATCTTCTTTGATTAGGGGTTGCTAAGCTAAATCCTTGACAAAAAGGTGATTTGGAGGTGATTTAGAGGTTGGAGGCCATTTTTAGGGATCCTTGGTGATAAGTGGAGGCTAGAAAACTGAAATGGAATGATTCTCCATCTCATTTCAGCCCTCCCATAACCCTAATCCCGAAATGGGTTATGGGCCTACTCACTAATCACCCGATTTGGCCCGGTTAAGCAGTTTTTCACCCTCCAAACCTTGTTTCAGCCATATCTCCCAAACGGTAAGTCCGTTTGACTATTATGACCACTCTACGGAAAGGTAAACCATCAAACGAATCTAATGGAAGTGGTTTCAGGTCAAAATTCCTTTCCAATCAAAAGTTATGGCCAAAACAGTACCAACTAGGGGCAAAATGGTCATTTAAAAATCGACAAAAATCATGAACATGGGAAATGACTCTAATGGATGTTTCCCAAAGTTACATGACCATACGACTTCACATGGGAAAGAAATAAATATTCTACGATCCTATGATGTGTAGAATACGGGTCATTACACTCTCCCCCCTTAAGAAATTTCGCCCCCGAAATTCCCTAATCCAAACACACACAAAGGTCCCGCATGCCTATCAACCATAAAACAACCATCAAACATGCAAAACAAGTGAAATAAGTCTATCCTAGCATGCGGAATAACTAAATCGCAAAGTAAATCTTACCAGGCAAAGAGTTCTGGATATGCCTTCCTAATGCTCTCCTCTGTCTCCCAAGTACAATCATTCTCGTCCTCGCCCCACTGAACCTTGACTAGCTTCACCGACTTCCTTCGAAGTTGCTTTGTATCGTGCCCCACAATACGAATCGGCTTGCGGTTCCCAACCGCCTCGGGTTCTACTTCGAAGTCCTCTAACTGATCAGGTGAAATAGTCATATCTGAGTCGTGAACGAACTTCCTTAGTTGGGAAACATGAAATACATTGTGAACTCCCACCATCTTCTCTGGTAAGCCAACTCTATATGCCAAATTCCCGACTAGTTCAAGAACAGGGAATGGGCCAACAAATCTTGGTGCCAACTTGCCTCTCCTGCCAAATCGAATCACGCTCTTCAACGGAGAGATCTTGACAAACACCAAGTCACCAACGGAGAATTTTAAGTCTCTTCTCCTCTTATCAGCATAACTCTTCTGCCTATCTTGGGCAGCTTTCATTCGTTGCTGAATGATCTTAATCCTATCCGAAGTTTCTCTCACCACATCTGGTCCAAGCACAAACTTCTCGCCAGTCTCTATCCAACATGATGGTGAGTTACACGGTCTTCCGTACAAAGCTTCATATGGAGCCATACCGATACTGGATTGGTAGCTATTATTATATGCAAACTCTACTAGATGCAAATGGTCATCCCATGATCCACCAAAATCCAATATACAAGCTCTCAAGAGATCTTCCAATATACGATTCACCCTCTCCGTTTGACCGTCGGTCTGAGGATGATATGCGGTACTGAGATGTAATCCTGACCCTAGAGCCTCTTGCAAACTCTTCCAAAACCCACTAGTGAACAACGGGTCTCGGTCACTCACAATGCTTTTGGGTACTCCATGAAATCTCACTACCCACTTCATATACAATTCTGCCAACTTGGCTGCCGTTCTGGTCGATTTGACTGGTATAAATCTGGCACTTTTAGTCAATCGATCCACAATTACCCAGATGCTATCATATCCCGATCTAGTCCTTGGTAAACCATCGATGAAATCCATCGAGACTTGCTCCCATTTCCATTCGGGAATTTCTAATGGTTGCAACAACCCACTAGGCTTCTTTTGCTCGGCTTTAACTAGCTGGAAATTCATGCATTTGGATATAAACTTCCCAACGTCTCTTTTCATCCCTTCCCAGTAGTAAGTCTGTCTCATGTCTCGATACATCTTATTACCACCGGGATGTATAGTCAGTTTTGAGTGATGACATTCTCTAAGCACTTCATCTCTCAATCCATTGACATTGGGTACAACTAGCCTTCCATTCTTCCGAAGCCATCCATCTCGATCAAGCCCATACACATTCATCTCCTCATCGATACCCATCTCTAACTTGGAGATGATTTCCAATAGGTTAGGATCGTCCCTCTGACTAGAACCAATCCGCTCTATCAAAGTGGGTCTGATCGTCAAACTAGCTAGCATAACTGGATCCAACTCGCACTTTGGTCTGAAATCAAACCCCGCGATATACTCCAGTTGTTTCCATTCAAGAAACATTGCCCCTAAGCTGGCATGTCTCCTACTCAAGGCATCGGCTACCGCATTACCCTTCCCAGGTGTGTATGCGATATCAAAATCATACGAAGCCAAGAACTCTAACCATCTCTGTTGACGGAGATTCAGATCTTTCTGAGAGTAGAGATACTTTAACGATTTATGATCGGTAAACAACTCGAACCTTTCTCCCAAGAGATAGTGTCTCCACATCTTCAGCGCAAATACAATCGCTGCCAATTCCAAATCATGGGTAGGATACTTCTTCTCATGCGGCTTTAGCTGTCGACTAGCATAAGCTACAACCCTACCTCCTTGCATCAATACAGCACCCAGTCCGGTACCACAAGCATCCGTGTATACCGTCATCTCTTCTTCAAAAGATTGCTGACTTGCACCCCGAGCTCTCGCTGCTCCCTTGGTGCCATACGACGAAGTGGCATCACTATAGGTCTGGCATCTTTCACTAAATCAATACGGAACTCAATCTCTCGGTGTGGTGGAAGCCCGGTCACCTCCTCGAAAACGTCCGGATACTGGCCAACCACGGGCACATCTGACAACTCATCCTGCGGGATGTCGAGGGAATTTACAAAACTAGCCATAACCCCATCACTAGGTAGACTACCAAACACTACCCTCCGCCCATCATCCGCCCTCACTGTCACCAAAAAGCCCTCACAGTCTACCACCACCCCGTATCTTTGGAGCCAATCGACTCCCAATATAATGCCATACCCAGTAAAGCCCAAAACAAAGCAATCACATACAAACATACATCCATGACTCGATAAGACCAAATTCCTGTAAATCATACCAAGGCTAGTCGAACCACCAATCGGGTTCGTCACAACCAACGGTCTATCGACTATCTCGGGTTCCAGTCCCAACCTTTCTACCAGGTCACTAGATATGAAGGAACGGGAAGCCCCAGTATCAAACAAAACTCGAACTGGTACATCATAAATAGAAAGCATACCTTGAATAACAACATTCTTTCCTTTCTCCGCCGCAGTTGGGGCATTCGACGAAGAAGGAACAACATCAATAACATATGCTTTCACAATCTGCTCTCCCTAAGAGGTTGCGGACACTTATCCTTCTGATGTCCCACTTGACCACAGTTGTAGCACTTCCTTTCCGCTGGCTTGGCCCGACATTCTTTAGCATAATGGCCTTTCTTTCCACAGCTGAAGCACTCAACATCCTTCTTGCTCTTTTTCTGGCCACCTTTAGATTGGTCCTGCTTCCTCTTATTCTGAGAACTATTCTTGCCTCCACCGCCTGCTTGCGGCTTTGGCCCTTCTGCAGATGCAGCCTCAGTCTTTGACTTAGGGTAAAGACTCTCTGATCTCAAAGCTTTCCCCACAATCGATTCAAAAGTCTCATCGATGTGATTAATAAGTCTTTCCCCCAAGTACCCATCCAAACCAATAATGAACTTCTCATTCTTCTTCTTAGGAGTATCGATAAGAGACAGTCCATACTTCGACAAAGTGTCGAACTCAGCAATATAATCAGAAACTGCCCTGCCACCCTGCTTGAGTTCCAAGAACCTCTTGAACAACACTGAATTCTGGGCAGCTGGAATGAACTTCTCGCTAAAGCGAGCCTTGAACTGAACCCAAGTAACCTGGTCCTCTGGAGTAGCTGTTCTAATGGCATTCCACCAATTCATCGCTCGCCCTTGCAGCTGACGAGACGCTAGCCTTCTCTTCATCGCATCCTCAAGACCCAAGTCATCGAAGATACGGTCACAGCTATCCATCCAATCTTGAACATCTGTGGCCGACTCCGTCCCGTGGAACGGTTTCCCACCAAGATTAGTGTAATCCTTGCACAACTTGGCGAAATCGACCCTAGGCGCCTGCACTACTGGGCCAACACCAACTCCGGGATTGGGAACTGCCCCTTGCACTTCTCTAAGCATGTCTCTCATGAGGTTAGTAAACATTGCCCTCATGTCAACGGCATTCCCTTGGTTGGTCCCTCTACAAGCACCCCTCGTGTCTCGGCTCATCGTCAATCTGAAAAAGGGAAACGATTAACGACCCCATAGTGATGCTAGTGCAGTGCGACTTCATTCTTATACTACTAATAGTATATATATACATAGCTTTTGAAAACCAAAGTAATCACAAATACGTGCTCTCATATACGTACTAACTCTCCCTAGTGTCTTTCCCTAGGTTAACTAGGCAACCTAGAGCTCTGATACCAAGTGTGACGGCCCGCCCCGCACCAACCGACATTTACTCCAAAGGTGCGCTGTACACATGTCCAGTTAGCACGGAACGGGTCGTGAGAAGGAAAGGGAAGAAGGAAATGAACATACAAAGAACCTGTAGAATGTCTCACAGCGCATAGAACAAAATATAATAATAACATACTTGACATAAAACAGGAGAGACAGTGCATAAGCTGAAAATCAGAACTAAACATCATAGCAGCGGAAATCCAAAATACAGCTTATTACAACTTTCAAACTGTCTCAAAGCAAAAGTAAGATAAATACTAATGCCCAAGTAGCGACCACCAACGACACAGGGAGAATGTGTATATATATATATCATACGTGGAAGCCTCCTGCCCGCCTCCGAATCAGCTACTCGCGCATCACCAGCTAACCTGTCTCTAGTCTGCTCGTGTGAGCACCCAGAGTAATAAGAGGAGACATAAAACTCTGGGTCAGACATAAAGCCTGGTATGAGCGATAAGCATCTAAAGTGAACAATAACAGGTAGACTAAAACATACCTGAACCTGGACCTACAACCAAAGAGTTAGCACTACATACTGTACAACACTCTAAGGTATCATATCAAACAATATAAAGATACGGAGGTGGGGGAGGTGTGCATGTCATAGGGATGGCAAAAATCAAACATAGCATCCATCCTCACATCTCTCACTCAGTGCGTAAAGCATACGATATTCACCACTTCGATCACCCAACATACCTTGCTACGATCACTCTGCCCCATGAAGTCATAAATGGCTTCACTGCACTGATAACGTAGCCACTAATCATTTGCTATGTCCACTTTGCCCCATGGAGTCACAAGAACCCCACTGCACTGGCTCATAGCCTTACCAATCCTTACTATGTCCACTTTGCCCCATGGAGTCACAAGAACCCCACTGCACTGGCTCATAGTCTTACTAATCCTTACTATGTCCACTTGCCCCATGGAGTTATTCACCCCATCTGCGCTGGCTCATAGTCTTACTACGCATC
Organism: Allium sativum; assembly: GCA_030737875.1. NCBI lineage: Eukaryota > Viridiplantae > Streptophyta > Magnoliopsida > Asparagales > Amaryllidaceae > Allium > Allium sativum. The sequence goes on from CM060920.1 coordinate 248,722,483, forward strand.
ACCTTGCCCCTCAGGTCATAATGACCCTACTGCACTGATAACGTAGTCTTGCTACCATCACTTTGCCCCTCAGGTCATAATAACCCTACTGCACTGATAAGTAGCCCATCATTCATTCTTAGTGGTGAATCGAAGTTATGAACGTCGACAACTCCTTAGCACACGTCCCGCAGCAAAGTCCAACTATGAAGTGAACTCATTGGTTCCTATCTGGATCTTGAGTCAATACCCTTCAATTGGACTACCTTTGCATCTCGGGTTATTAGTCATCATCTTCATCCGGATCGGTCTTCATCATTCGGTTCGGGTCGCGCCTCCTGCATTGGATCGGGTCGTGATCCTCCAGGTGATCGGATCGCCCTCCTCCATTGTCTCGTGAATCCAGTCTCCATCGGATCGGGTCTCCTCTTCTGGTCGGATCGTGAACTCCCAGCGGACCGCGTTCCAACGGGTCGGATCGTGCTACATGGATCGGGTCGTGACTTCCCATCAGTTCGTGAGGCTGGTCGGTTCGTGGAAGGACGAGGCAGATCGCATAACAACTCCTCATGTCGGATCGTGATCATCTGGTTCGGATCAGGGTGCGAAGCGCGAGTGCGGATCGTGGACATGGCATGCGATCCGATCCGGATCCCTGCATAATTCCTGCAGCTGTTCCAGCGAGTTGTTTACGCCTCTCGACGGCGTTTTCGACCATTCCAACTATTCTAATCAGTCACAAAGCATTTCATACAGTCATAGCAACATACATAATCAACCCCAAACATCAAAACATCAACATAATAGGTTAAAATGGATCAAACATACCCAAAACCCCATATTTCCCCCTAAGTATATTTAGGTGAAACTAATGATAGGATTAACAAAACTTAACCAAATTAACCCAAATTCATATCAGAGGTCTAAAACATCATTCCGAATTTTATAAACATTTTTCCAGAATTTTATCATGTTTAAATTCGCTAATTAACACTAATCACCCCTAATTAGCCATAATTAGTGCAAAACTATGCAAATCACTCACCTTAGCCACAAATAAACTAAGATCTGAAATAATTCTCTGATTTGATGTGAATCTCAATGCCAAACAGCAGCTCCTATGTTGCTTTGGTGAAGATCTTCTTTGATTAGGGGTTGCTAAGCTAAATCCTTGACAAAAAGGTGATTTGGAGGTGATTTAGAGGTTGGAGGCCATTTTTAGGGATCCTTGGTGATAAGTGGAGGCTAGAAAACTGAAATGGAATGATTCTCCATCTCATTTCAGCCCTCCCATAACCCTAATCCCGAAATGGGTTATGGGCCTACTCACTAATCACCCGATTTGGCCCGGTTAAGCAGTTTTTCACCCTCCAAACCTTGTTTCAGCCATATCTCCCAAACGGTAAGTCCGTTTGACTATTATGACCACTCTACGGAAAGGTAAACCATCAAACGAATCTAATGGAGGTGGTTTCAGGTCAAAATTCCTTTCCAATCAAAAGTTATGGCCAAAACAGTACCAACTAGGGGCAAAATGGTCATTTAAAAATCGACAAAAATCATGAACATGGGAAATGACTCTAATGGATGTTTCCCAAAGTTACATGACCATACGACTTCACATGGGAAAGAAATAAATATTCTACGATCCTATGATGTGTAGAATACGGGTCATTACACCTTTGCTTTTCTCCGGAATTTATTGTTCTTAAACAAGCAAGAGCGACTCTAGATTTCGACCTATCGCAGAATAGACGCTGAGTAATAATGTGCAACATGATGACACGAGCTCGATGTTGAATTTGTGATGGAGTTGCATTTGGTGGAATATCACCCACCAATTGAGAACAATACCATGTACTAACAAGATTCTCATTCCCCCATCAAGCCTCTTCCGGAGGAGTCATGCCAAGCAAATTCTCAGCCATTTTCTTGTAATCATGTGCGGCTTTATATCTGAGGATCGGCTCACCATTTATTGGCAACCGGAATAATACAGCCACATCTTTCAACGTTATCGTCATCTCACCAACTCGTAGATGGAATGTGGACATCTCCGGTCTCCACCTACGAGCAAGGCCGTGATCAAGTTTCGATCAAGTTGTGCATACCCAATCTAATGCACCAACCCAAATCCAGCTCTATCTAACAGTGCCAAAACCTCCTGTTGATCATATGTAGCTTGCTTAAGAGTAGATGTATGGTCGATAGTTCCCTCCGGGTCACAAGTCTCCATCTACAATGAATTTAATCTTATATAAGCCAATAAACGAACTTTAACATAAAAAAAATCCGTATTAAATGAATCAAGTAATGTTACCACCATCAATTCCTTGTTACTAGTCCTATGATCTGCCTGCAAGTAAAGAACGTTTGAATTGACCTGTCCGGGTTCCATCTCTTCATATTCTATAAACAATTAAGATGCACACATTAGTCCATTAGTCAAACAACAAATGCACAACTCACTTACGAAAAGTCATCCCACATTCCATATTTATATACTTATCAAATGTTACATTATCTGATTATCGCATACAACACACAACCAAGACTCAACCATCTCATTTCGCATTCCAAAATACACATTCCACATTTTACAATAAAGAAACATCACCATACCAAACTAGTTTAGATCACATTCTCCTATTCTTGCAAAATTTTCACAACCAAAAGTCAATTTTTTTTTGGTATTTTCACAATACTTTAGGCCACATTATCCTCCATCACATATTAAAATTAAACATACGCATACACATATAAATACTAAACATACACATACTAAACATGAATAAATGTAACTTTATTCACTAATGTAACTTTAAACATACATATACAAAACCGTTAATCATGAACTTGTTATTGAAAACATTAACTTGTAGACCATAGGAACAACAAATCACATCCATTTCACCAAAGAAGGGGTTAGAGTTGAAATACTAAAACACGAAAAACCTAAATTTCCAAAATTACCAACTTCAATCACATAAAGTTTGGAATGCTTACCAATAAGAGGTGGATGAGAAGAAGAGGAGGTCATTCAACTGAATTTTGGAGAAAAGTATTTTTTTTGGTCTAAAATTATAACAGGGAGGAAGGGTTTCAGATGAGGGAAAAAGTTAGAAGAGAGGAAATGGGAAAGGGAAGAGGGGCTGAAGGGTTAGAGGTGTCTGAAGGGTTACGAATACTAGCGTTATCTGGGATAACGCCAATGTAATATGAAAACCAGCGTTATTCAATAACGCCTTTGTAAAATAAAATAAAAATGAAAAAGCGTAATCAGGGATTACGCCTTTGTAAAAAAAAAAGTGGCCTATTTTCTGTAATTAGTTTAGAAAGTAGCATATTTCTGTTATAACTTTTTAAAACTGGCCTAAATAAAAAAAATCCCACACAATTAGGTTTTAGTTAGAAACTCAAGTCTTTTATCTTCAGATGCTGAAAATTTAATATGACATACTTCAAAATTATTTTGGAAGTGGGTTTTGAGTTTAGAATTTTCTGATCATTTAAAAATATTTTATGAATTCTCCTAGGTGGAAATATCATTATTTCAAGTTTAAATCTCTGAGGTGATCAAAGAAATATTTTTGACTTGAAAATTTTATGGAATAAAGAGAGTTAACGTTGAATTTTGAAGATTTTTCCCTACCCGAAAAAATTATTAAATTTTTTGAGATAAAAAAGCTTAAGGAATTGATTAATTAGGGTTACTACTTAGTTAATGTCGTCTGAATAGTTCTTGGTTGGAAGGAACTATTTTCCTATGTTTTTTGCAAATAAAATTTCATACTTTAGATCCACCAACCAAATTTCGACAAATATAAGGTAAAATGTTTACTCATATTTAAAAAAAAAAAACCAGTTTTCACTTAATTTATCTCTTTGTCTAGGCTTATTTTATTTTTTCACATTCCTTCGTTTTGTTTCGAAATTACTAGAACATGGTATCAAATAAAATTGACATGTAGTGTTTCTCAAGTGGATGAATGCGAAACATGGATGTGCGAAGCCATCCGGTTCGAATTTGGTGACTCAGTTGTCTTATAAAGGCAACTAACTCCCTTTTGTTCGTTTCGAGGCCTTTCCTTGTTTCAAAGCCAAATATAGTGAAGCAATAAAGTTGTATTGCTTCGCACTCTTTCTAAACTAAGCTTCGAATCAGTTATGGCATTTCTTAATTGCTTTAAAGTCTGTTAGAGAGGATCGAAGCCACCATTCTGTTTGTTTTGCTTTAAAGGGTTCGAAGCATTTCTTTATTTTCTTCGCTTCAATGGTTTCAAAGCATTTTTTGTTTTGTTCTAACCAAGTTAGATAGACATGGCTCAAAGTCGTGATTTCTTTGTTTAGCATAAGCCAAAAAGGCGGGTACGAAGCACTTCCATATGTTTCGCTTCGAAAGGTTCAAAGCTCTCTGTTCCTTTATTGTTTCAATTTGCATGGTGCTAGGGAGGCGGGAGTGGATCCATTGTTTCAAAATCATTGCTTTAAAGTAGATTGCTTCGAAGCAATGGTTTTGCTTTGTAGGAAGCATCATTTGTTGTTTTGCCTTAGATAAAGGGTTTGAAAGACAGATGTTGTTTGCGTCAAAGGGGCAAAGCCATACACATGGGGTATATGTTTCTTCGAATCAATGGGGTTACCATTGTTTCATTACATGTTATATAATTTTATTGCAAAAAAAAATGTCAAATTGGGAACATCGATGGGTTAAATGATAATTAAATTCTTGGGTTACAAGATTAAATTATGGATTTTTATGGGTTTGTAGCTAATCTATGGAGAAAGCTACAGAGTGTGATATGGATATTCCATATGATGCCAGGGATATGTAATCTTCAAAACTATGGTAAGTTCATAGTAAACCCTACGGATAAAGCTATGGAGTGTGTGATGATTAATTCACATCTGATGGATATGTAATCCTTAAACTTAATTTGAATGAACCACAAAGATGAGTAATCTCTATGATAACTACGATGGATAATCATTTAAACTATGATAGGTAATCATAGAGGCATTTAGATGGATAGTCCTTGTGATATATAGTCATATAAATGTTAAGACAGATAATCAAAATACATGGGGTTGGGTAATTCTCTTTATGTTGCATACATGCACATAACTTATTATTATTGTTCTAACAATTATGACTGTAGGTAGCACAAAACTGGTTACTTAGTTATTAAGATAACAGTAAGGGGGAAAGCCTACCACTAAACGGCGTGGTCTTACTACATATCTTTTTGGTTTAACATGGTAGGTTATTATTCGCACTAGACAGTTGTATGACCCAAAGTTTTTGTTTTCCCCTTGAATTCTCAGGTACTCATTTGAGTAGATTGTGAGTTAAGGCACTACTACAAAAGTGGACATATTCGACACAAGTTTTATGTGGTCTTAGATCGAAAAAGTGTTGCGTTTTCACTTTTTTTCAAATAGGCAACACCGGGTGGGCGTGACATCCGCGGCCGTTGCCTTAGCCCTCTAAGGCAATGCTTTAGCACATCTGCTGCCATGGAAAGAAAGTGTTGCATTATAGACGTAATGCAACACTATTTGTACGTAATGCAACAATATTCAGCGTTGCTTGAAAATTAATTAGATCCTGGGTACCAGGTCACGATAGCGGCGACCACGTCAGCTTTCCATGTCAGCTGCCTACGTGTCACACGACACGTCAGATCTCCACGTTTGCTGCACATGCGTCACATGCCACGTCAGCTGTGGCGTTTACGTGCCACGTGGACTTACTACTATTTTATGTAATGCAACACCATTTTATTATGGAATGCGACACCAATATCTTGAAATACAACACCAGGAAAAAAAGCAAATGCAACAGTAAAAGAAGGCAAATACAACGCTTTAATTATAAATTTTACAATATCAGTTTTGTACATAGAAGAAACACATCCGTTACATTCGTCATCACATTCAAACCTTCAATACATACCACCTTCAATACATACGATCAAATACGTAATTCAACGCTTTAAATATACAACACATACGATCAAATACATAATTTAAAAGTAGCAAAAGTGCCAACACGTACCACCTTCAATACAAGTGCCAACAAATGCGATCAGTGTGCATTCTACAAAGTAGCAATTCCATGAACCAGAAACTGTATCTCTCTATGTCATTTCAGGTCCTCCACTTGCCGGCTGTATCTCTCCTCGTCATTTTAGATCCTGCAAATTGAATTTACAAGTTATTTGATAAGTGCATATGTGCTGTGCGCATGCATCTATGCATTTGGCCATCTAATTAACTTATAAATCTTAGTGAGTTACGCATACAATTATAACAGTTGACCAATCAGCATTGGTCACTACGTGCCACCTCAGAAATAGAATTGAGTATGCTTCGTCTTCTGTGCAAGCATTTCCAGTTCACATATCTGCCTGACACCATCCATCGGGTCCCTCGCACATCCTTTCAAGTGTCAGAACATCATCTTCTCCACATCCCCTAAACCCCAATCTTCGAAATTTTAAAAAGAAAAGAAACAATGGATGACTCGTCTCTATACATCACAGCCACTGTTCTTAAGGGACATTGGAATTTCGAAGCTATGCAATACGCTCTTAAGGTGGCTCTTAATCATAATTCGTGGCCTTTACGGGTAATACCCAACAACTCTTTTCTAGTATCATGCCCATCGTACAGTATGCGTGATCATGCCCTAATGTTGAAAGTTTTTACAAAACCTGGTGGTGCTATTTACCTGCAACCATGGTCTGATGAAGAATTTGAGCACTCACCAGCGTTAGAAGTGGAATCATGGACTAAAGTTGATGGCTTTTCCGAGTTCCTAAAGAGTAATGTTGCTGTTGAAGAAGTAATGAAACCAATGGGACAGGTGCTTGCAATTGACGACTGCTACTGGTCTCAGTATGACCATACATCTTTCTACCCGAAAATGCAATTTTATGAAGGCATTTCTAATATCAATACTTTTGCTGCTCAAATCAATAACAAGGTTTACTTCATTAAGGTTCATCGCTGTACCCATGCTCATCCTGGGACAAGGTCTGAACTTCTTTTTGTGAGCAATAGGGAGGAAGAGGTGGTTCCATGTTTGCATCATTACGGATGGGAATGGGAAATGGATTCAGATGAAAGATTTAATGCAATGATACATGAAGCTGCTGAGCTACCCCCCTTTCCAAGCTTATTTCCGAAAGCCGCCCATGACATACATGTTGATAACCAAGCCCCAATGAACCAGATGAATGATCAGTGGGTAGATATAGAAGTTGATCAGGAATTTGACTGGCCAAACTACCTCACCCCGGGTCCATCACATGCTACGGGTCCATCACATGCGGTTGCTCACTTCGGACAGGCTCTCCCACAGCCGCAAAGCCCTAACGAATCAGTTGGAAGTTCCACAGCCCCGCAACCCTGATCTGGTATGAATTAATGCTACTATAATGTCATTTTTTGGATGTGTATGTATTAAGTTAAATTTATGATACTTTTGGATGTGGATGTGTATGTTATTTTTTGGATGTGTATGGTATGAACTAATCGATGTTGCCTTATGATACTTGTGCGTGTGTGTATACTTGTGCGTGTATGGTATGAACTGATCGATGCTGCCTTATGATACTTGTGTGTGTGTATACTTGTCCGTGTATGGTATGAACTGATGTGTATTGTATGGACTGATGCTGCCTTATGATACTTGTGTGTGCGTGTTAGATTCAGGTATTTATATCACAAAGCCGCAGTGCATACACACTGCAGTGCATACACACCGCAGTGCTACACATGTATTTGTATGAACTTTACGGTACAAACACACCGTAGTGCGACACATGTATTTGTATCACAAAACCTCATGCATACAGTTGTATGTCATTTTTTGGATGTGTATGGTATGAACTAATGCAAAACTGAGCATATGTTTCCAAAATCGAAACATTGAAATTGGTAGTTTCCAAAATCAAATGGAAAAAACCTGTGCGTGTTAGATACGGGTGAACAACTCGTCCGGATCGGAAAATTGGTAGCCTCAAGCACACCGCAGTGCAAACACACCGCATTGCTACACATGTATCTGTATCACAAAACCTCAAGCATACAATTATATGTCAGTGTAAATGAACGCAAAGCGCAAATCAATTTCGATGGTAAATTCCCCATTCCTTAACTAGCTCGACATCTATAATAAACCAATGTCTTTTTCATGCCAATAGCCTGGTTCTCATGGCCCAAAAGGTACCACTTAGTTAGGTGAAACCTAAATCCTGGTGGCAAACTCAAATCAATGGTCAAAGCGCCTTATGATACTTGTGCGTGTATACTTTTACGTGCCTTCAGATGCTGCCTTATGATACTTGTGAATGTATACTTGTGTGTGTGTGTATACTTGTGCGTGTATACTTGAGCGTGTATACTTGTGCGTGTATACTTATGATAATTGAGTGTGTATACTTATGATACTTGTGCGTATATACTTGTGCGTGTATGTTTATGATATTTGTGCATGTATACTTGTGCGTGCGTGTATACTTGTGCATGTATGCACTGCGTGTATACTTGTGCGTGTATCACAAAACCTCAGTGCATACACCCCGCAGTGCAAACACACCGCAGTGCATACACACCGCAGTGCAAACCTCAAGCATACAATTGTATGTCATTTTTTGGATGTGTATGGTATAAACTGATGCACTGCGGTGCTTTATGATACGGGTGAACGATTCAGTGCTATACATGTATCTGTATCACAAAACCTCAAGCATACAATTGCATGATAATGTAAATGAACGCAAAGTGCAAATCAATTTCGACGGTAAAGTCCCCATTCCTTAACTAACTCGACCTCTATAATAAACCAATGTCTTTTTCATGCCAATAGCCCCGTTCTCATAGTTTATTGCTAGGTGTAATTTTCGAATAAACCATAACATGATCCCAAATCCCAAATCAATGGTCAAAGCGCAACTAATTACTCATAATCTAATCTTTCACCGACTAATCACTCATAAACGAATGGGTTTTCCTAAGTTTGGGATGTCCAAGCAACTAATTACTCATAAGCGAATGGGTTTTCCAAAATGTAACAAATGAACTACTTACTAATTACTCATAATCCAATCTATAATAAGCGCAACTAATTCACAGTGCTATACAAACTGAACCAAAGGGAAAAAACTGGCGATGTCAATGCCCTGAGCAATCAAAGCTAGAAAGCGTTTCAAAGCTTCAACCTTTTCGGAATATAATTTGTTGTCGAGGAGAGGAGCGATACTGACGTGAATTTAGGTTTAAATGTTTGTCAATAGTAAAAAGGGGGAAAATGATTAGATGATAGAGAAGAAAACAATTTCGTAAAGGGAGAAGATCGCGCCAAAATTTTGTCAAAAGAATGCAATGACGTGGTTGTCAATGATTAGATGATGGCTAACGTTAAGATCATCAGACCCACAGATGGTTTGAACCATTGGATTAATCTTGCATCTATGGTTGGGGTTTTAATATATTGATAACGGAGATCGCTGAGCTAGATTATATACACGTAATGCTATGCTTTTAACTGGTGTTCCACGTCAAAACACTAGAATTCCCACCGCAACAGTGCATTCACGTATAATGCAACAACATATAAATATTGTTGCAGAAGATCAAAGAAAGCATAGCTTTCGCCACACTTTTCATGCAACACACACAAATTAGTGTCGAATATGCCCACTTTTGTAGTAGTGAGGATTTCAGGTTCAGGTTTAGATGAATAAGCTTCCAGAGACATGCATACGACATTTTTTAACTATTTTAGGATCTTTTGCAATTCTTTTGTATGACTTTTAGGGTGTAAAGGCAGAGTTGTATTATTGCGTACTATATACTATAATCAATCAAAATGGCTTATTCATTTTGCAAGGCGAGCCATTTTTTATAGTGGACCGTGCCACTTTTATTAGACGATGAAAGAGGAGAGAGACACTGAACAAGCTCAGTGCACAAACTGGTTTGAAGTGCCAGTGCACTAAATAAAATGGCTTATTCATATGTCGCTCTTGAAGACATTTTATTATAATTTTATTTCTTCGAATGTGGACTACATATGGGAATATGTAATGGAAAATATTAATCAACCAAATGTGCTTTGTGATTTTTCATATTTTATGCATTCGGTATTTAAGCTAACACAAATCTCATTAAGTAACCAGAGAACAATACTATTGATGACTACAACTTCAGTAGGTTTTTTTTAAGCTATAGAATGAGGGATGTTATAGTTTAATATCAAAGTATAGGTTTATGTAAACCTAAAAGGATTTTTTGATTTAAAAGCATTGTGAAATTTAAAATCCTAAGAATGAGAGAAAATGATCGGGGTTGGGATAACAATATAGTAACATACTTGCATTTTTATTATATAAGTATACATTTTTCTCACTCTATTGGACCATTTATTTGGTACCCTATAAAAGTTCGTATGTGGATTAAAGAAAGTAAGACATGGAGGGAAGGAGCAGAATAGTGAATCTAAGTGACAGAAGCACAACTACCAATAAAAATGCTCAACTTAACACCTAAGAGAATCCAAGTCGTTTGGCTAACATAAACGAAGGTGCTGCAACACCACCAATGTATATATGGAATTTGTATAAGTTCTTTGTTAATTTGGCACAAGCTAAAGCGGCTACTAGTTTTGCTGGGGAGAATGCTGATATCCTTTGGGTGAATGTGCTACCTCAATACCCAAGAAATGTCTTAATGAAGCCAAATCTTTCATTTCAAATCGTCTAGCAAACTCTCTCTTTAATATAGAAATTCCCTGTACATCATCACCAGTAATAATCATATCCTCAACATATAATGATAAGATTATACGTCCAGCATTAGTGCATTTAACAAAGAGAGCAAGATCATGATGACTAGAGATAAAACCTAGAGAAGATATAGCAACTGAAATTTTCTCAAGCCAAGCTCGAAGGGCTTGTTTTAGACCATACAATGTCTTCTTTAGTCTACAAACATATCCAGAATCATGTGGAACAATCGGAGGAGGTTCCATGTAAACTTCTTCTTGAAGATCTCCATTCAAGAAAGCATTATTAACTTAGACCATTGATGAACCAAAGCTACAACAATTAAAGTGCGAACAATTGTAATCTTAGCAACAGGAGCAAATATTTCCTCATAATCCATGCCATACTTGTGAGAATACCCTTTTACAAACAATCAAGCTTTGTATCTCTCAATAGATCCATCGGAATTAATTTTAACCTTATATACCCAACGACAACCAACAACTCTCTTACTAAAAGGTAGAGGAACCAAATCTCAAGTATTTATCTTATGCAAAGCAGAAAGTTCCTCATCCATCGCCTCTTGCCAATGAGGATCAAGAATTGCCTTTTTATATGAAGAAGGTCCAGATAAACTATGGATCAAAGACAAAAAAGTGGTAAAATATGAAGAATAACAAGAATATGCAAAATCTAGTAATTTTGTGGACTTACGATTGCGTGTGGAATGACATAAAGGTGGTGGTGGTGATGGAAGATCTGCAGTCTTATAAGTTGCTTGATGAGACATAGGAGAAGAGGGAGATTCATCGTTATCATTTTCTGAAAGCATGTTCTTATCTGCAATACTACTAGCATCAATATCGTCTAATAAAGGATCGATATGAAGAAGAATAGATCTAGTTATGTCATGGATCTTAGTTGGAACAGAGAAGAAAGGGATGTGTTCCAGAAGCGCAACATGATTGGAGACATAGAGTTTGTTATTAATTGGATCAAAACATCTATATCCTTTTTGTCCAGCACCATATCCTAAAAGGACACACATAATTAAACGAGATGACAATTTATTGCGTTCAATATGAGGACGAAGAACAAAGTAAGTACATCCAAAAACTTTGAAGAATGAATAATCAAGAGTAAAACCATACAGTTTTTCAAAATGGGAAATACCCGAAATATAAGAAGATGGAATAATATTAATTACAGTCACGACTATAAGAACAACCACCCCCAAAAGTCATTAGGAACAGAAGAGGATAATAACATAGATCTAGCGGTTTCAAGAATGTGTTTATGTTTTCTTTCTGCAACACCATTTTGTTGAGGAGTGTCTATGCATGAAGTTTGGCAAATGGTTTCATCTAAGGTAAGTAATTCTCAAAATTTCTTAGATGTGTATTCCCTACCAAAATCACATCTGAAACATTTAATGATAGTTGAGTGTTGAGTTTTAACAAGAGCTCGAAAAGAAGTATAAATTTCAAAAAAAAAATTGAACGATGATTCATTAAATATATCCAACAATAACGTGTATGATCATCAATAAAGGAAACATAATAACGAGACCCTCCAATTTTGGAAATCGGGGATGGACCCCATACATCATAATGAACTAAATCAAAAGGAGCATAAGAAAGAGAAGCACTTTTATTAAAAGGTAATGCAAAAAACTTAGAAATTTGCAACCACTACAATTAGAAATATCATGTATTTCAATTTTTCTAATGCCCCTGTGGACGCTAAAAATCTCAAATGAGACGGAGAAACATGACCAAGACGTTAATGCCATAAATAAAAACTAGAAGAAGGAGGACCTAAATGAAAAGAAGATAAATCAACACTAGTAGCAGCAGTACTAGCAGATGCTTTCAACTCATTCAAAACATAAAGCTCCCCTTTTCTATGGCCTATCCCAATCAGCTTCTGTGACTGCAAATCCTACACAAAACATGAAGAAATGCGAAAGTGAATACATTATCAGTATCACATAATTGACCAACAGATGAAAGATTTAGTGTGAGATTTGGAACATGGTAAACGTTTGGAAGTTCCAATGTAGAATTTATTACATATTCAACACCTTTTGAAGGCATAGGAGTGCCACCAGCGGTCATAATATTGGTAGAAGATGAAGGGGTCAAAGAAACAAAAGATGAAGAATATGGTGTCATATGATATGAAGCATCATAATCTAAGATCCATAAAGTAGATGACATACCCGAAGATTTTTGAGGCAACTGACCTATAGAGGAAGTGGCAGACATGGCTTGAGGCCATAAGGCGAGAGACTTCTGAAATTGCTTACTCGAATTATTCGGATCTGATGTTGATATTGTTGTAGTATTATGTTGCACTTGATTAAAAGATGGAACTCCAGGAGAAAATTATCTTGGTTGATTTCTTTTCAAAAAAGGACATTGATTTGCCTAATGACATTTTTCCTTACAATACCTGCATGTAACAGGGGAGTATCCTGTAGAAGGTTTCCTGAATGGTGGACCTCGCTGTACAGGAGCAACCGCTAGCACAGAAGGGGCAACTTTTTTCGAACACGTCTTAAGACGTATTTCTTCAGCTAACAATTCACTAACAACAGAATCAACTGATGGAAGCGGAGAACGTTGTAATATTGAACCTCGAAGTTCTTCAAAATCAGTGCGTAGAGCCATCAAAAACTGGACCAAGCGTTGTTCCTCTCTGAAAGTAACATATGCTTCGGATGCTTTCAATTCACCAGGTTTTGTACGTGCCAATTCATCCCATATTTTCGTCACAGCAAAGTAGAATTCTTGTATGTGCATACTTTTCTGTTGAAGAGCTCTAATGTCATTTTCCAACTGATATCATTTTGCAAAATTTGATTGGGTGAATAACCTTTTTAAATGTTCCTAAACCAATTTTGTTGTCTCATACTTTGCTAATTGCATACATATTGAATATTCAACATAATTATGGATTCATGTGATAATATTTGCATTGTTTGCTTCCCAAACATCCATTACAATTGCATAGTCCTCATCCTTTTCTTCGGGCATATTACAAATCCCTTCAACATATCCCCACAACTTCTTTCCTTTCAAAAGACATTTCATGACATAACTCCAATACGAATAATTTCTTCCATCCAATCGCACACCTATAGCTTGAAGTGAATCTTCTTTTTCACTTGCCATAACTAGATTCAAGTATTATCAAAATATTACAAATCCCACAATTTTTTTTTCTTTTTTTACCAACAAAAAATAACAAATCTCAAAATTACCAACAACGCTCGTCTACTATAACTATTAACGATATTTTTCGTCAACACCAGAGATGGGTTAGTAGGGAAGGATCCAAAGGAGAAATAGGTGGATTGGCTATTTTTTGGGTTAAATCGGGTTACCACCCTATATATTGAAGCTTGGAGGTATGGGATCACCAAGGACTATCAGAATGGATTTGAACTCCGAGAATGAAGTACATTCTACTATTCGAGGACATGGTGGGATGGAAATCCATGCTTATCTGAAAAATGAACAGTAAACTGCAACAGTGATGATTATAAAACAACAATATACACTTACAAAGAAATTTTCTCACAAGAAGATTCCCTTTTATTGAACTTTCGTTGGGAGTACAAAGATGTAATAGGGGGAATCCCTGAATTAATCTCAGTGCTAATATATTTCTAAAAGTAAGAAAAAAATCGATCCTCGAATGTGACCCCTGGGGTCTTGTTTATAGTGGTTCTAGGCTCCTTCCGCTGATGGGCTATTGGGCCCGTGGGGGTCTTTATCGGTCGCTTTATCCTTGGTTTTGGGTGCTTGACTTTCGGCCGTCTTCGGAGTATTAGTTAGGGTCTTTGGATGGTACTTGAATCCTCGGCAACAGCTCCTAAATGTAGGCTTTCAGACGTAAGCTTTCGGATATAGGCCTCCTACTTTATCATGAATACTTAGAGGGGCTTGACCTCATGATGTATGTTGATAACTGCCGGTTCGTAGCCGCTGCGGGTTTTGGTACTAGGTAGATTAGTACGGGTAGCCTGTTTCTCTGCTTGGGTCTCGGTTAGTTCCTTGATGGAGTTCTTTTGAAGTATCCTTGATCCTCGAAAGGGTGGCTTCTGGTGTCACTTCTATTTTATTTGTGGACTTGGCCTTTCGGTATTTGTACGACAAATGACCCAGAAGCTAATCCTGGATAATCCTTGATTTTTCTCAGTTTAGTGCCTTTGACGCCCTCGCCTTCAGGGGTATTGGTTCTTTGGCGGGTCATTACCGAAGGTCTATTTGAGCTTCACCCGACGGGTTTTTTACTTTTGACTTTCTTGGTTTTGGGTTAGGATGACTCTTTGTCATAAAATCTTCTGTCGAACTGATACTGTCGGAAGGATTTTGTCGGATTGATCCTGGCGGATAGATCCTGTCGGTTACACCCTGTAGTTGCTATGATTCTTTCCCCTAGGAGGGTTTCGGTTGATGCGACTTTTTGGATTATTTCTTCCTGCTCCTGCCCTTCCTAGTACTTGACCCTACTTTTTGTCGAGCCTTCGGTGAGCTTCCGGTCACCCCTTCACCGCCAGCTTGTTCCACTGTTAGTTTTTTCTAGTAGTTACATTTGCCCCTCCCCTCCCCCCCAGTGAAGGGGTATTTTCGGCTTTCCAAGTCAAACTCTTCGCCTTTTTCGAAGTATCTTTTAATCTTCCATGGCAGGGAACGTTGATTGGTCCTTGTTTATGCGTTGGGGATTCAGATTTTCACAATTACCACTGCTTCTTCTTCACTTTTTACATGCAACAGTAATTTCTCGAACCAATTTATTTGTTCACTGAGGGCTTGAAGCATATTGTGGGAAACTCACTGCTTAAACCTTTGGTAAATATCTCTGTTTTAATATTTAATTGGGGGTTGAATTGTTTTGCTCAAATTCGTTTAGGGTTTTGTATATCGGGTACAAATTGTTCGTATCTTAATAACCTGAGGGCCAATTCATGGCAATCCGTCCATATGCATTTTCCCCCAAATATATTAATTCTAGGGTTTGGGACACGCAATTGCATAAAAGCATCTTTTTAATTAATGGCTGGAATGGTGTGTAGGATAATCATAACATTCACTATTCTGACTATCCATTACTAATAGGTTTATATGTTATCACTTTCGAATGTTCTAATGAGTGGGATATAAACTTTATATGTTTACGAAACTACATAACCTGGTAACACTATGTCTGATAAAAGGAGTTCCGGTTTATCATCTATTGATGCTTGTGATCTTTCTCGGAGGCGGAAATCTCTTCTCTTGAAGAGATCGCTGATTACTTCTCAAGATGAAGTAAACTCCATTCTTACCAACTTTGGGATGGACAATGTGGAGGCTAGTCTTGCTACTCACCATGATGGCATCATGCATCCTCCTGAAGGATACTTTGCCTACTCAACCGTACATATCAGTCATGGAGGCTTATTTCCTTTTCCTTCCTTTGTGTTTCGACTTCTGCGGGATTTGGAAGTTGCGCCCATTCAATTTCCACCAAGCACTTACACACTACTCTAATGCCTGGAAGTACTTGTTCTGGAATCGGGTCAGGCTTCTCTTACTTCGAACCTCGTTCGACATCTGATGTGTTTTTCAAGTGGTGTCGACTTCCCCATATTCCATGCTACCCCTTTGCGGAAGATTGTTAGCGACGGTGCAGGCAAGGCTATACCTTGGGAAGATCAATTCTTCTTTATTAAATGTGCTGCCGGTATTTCTGGCCAATTTGCTGATCAGAGCAAGTCTTCTTTACCCTTCGTAAGTGGTTACTTTTCCAATTGTAATGTATCCTTAATTCCCTTCCTTCAGATTTTGCTTCTGAGTACGTGTCCTTAACCGAGAGCGAGTCTCGCGTATCTGAGCTTATTTTGAAACTACTCGAAAAGCCGCCAAGTCGGTCCACTCTACTAACCAAGGACAAGCTGCGTCTTTATAACCTCCTTCCTAACGGACAAAAGGTATTGGGGTGCCCACCGTTCGTCTTCCTGTCTCTGAACGTTTATTGGTATGTTCGTAAGTGTTCGCTCCTTCGGCTCCTTTACTTCCAGGTATGTTTTGTTTCAATAGCTTCTTTATGGAGATCTTCTTGACACTAACGTTTCCCGCTCTCGATTTTTTCCCCGACCTTTCGTTTGATTAGGAGGTTCGGTTTCAGAAACCCCTATCCTTACCGATGCCTTGAATCGAGCTACCGCGACTGCTCTTAAGAGGATAGCTGAATTTTCTGTCGATCCGCCAGCTAAGAGATTGAAGCCCAATACTTCGACCTCCGCGTTTTCCAGGAGTGTCTTCCGTAGAGAAACAAGAAGTGGTGTTTTCCCATCACGTCTTCTAAGTATATATGGAGCGAATGTAGGTGCCACGCCGCATACTTCCGCTTCTCAGACTACTGGTCCTTCGAGGCTCCCTGATTTTTCGATTGATTTCACTAATCTTATGAAACTTATTCTTTCTGGACCTTAATTTTCTGATATTTCGTTTCCTTCCACTTCTTATGACATAATGGATTTTTATCAGCATTTGATAACTTGACAGCTTAAGGTACAACATTTTCTTTTTACTCTGGGCTTCCGCGTAACACCCCACATCCATTAGTGTCACTCACAAAGGGAATGCACTAAGTTCTGTGGAGTATTTAGGGTAAAAGATGCAGATAAATTACAAGAAAGACAGAAACTAAACAGCGGAAAATAAAACTTTGCTTTATTGATAAAAATAGTTTGTACAATGATTTCTTTACAATATCAGAGTATCATATGTCTTACAAAATAAAGAAGCATAAAACAACATTTATATTCCCCAATTTTAGCAAGAGCCAGCCATAGCATCTGAAAAGAGAATCCAAGCAAACTTCGACAAATCTTCAAGCTGGGAAAGAGTGACAGTCTAACTTAACATGAGCTATACTATTCCCTTCTTTACTACCTGGGGGGGGGGGGGGGGACGGAAGAAAAGAAGACGAAAGAAAAACAGAGTCAGACCCGCATTCTTTTAGCTTTGAAAATAAGAGATTTATATATATTTATAAATTGGGATACGTGAGCGGGTTAATTAAAGAACTATGGTAATAAGAGATATTCTGTTTATATTCTAAGAATTAAGTTAAACGGATTTCACCATTCCGTTCGTCTCAGAAAAATACACGAAATAGAGTCCGAGTTTTCGAAAATCGGAGTCTGTATGACCAAGTTATGGCCCGTCGAAGTTTTCAGAAAATTTCAAGTTCAAAACAGTTCAAAGCTAGGACAGAATTCAAAATTCAAACACACAAGGGGGAAGGGCGGGAGAATTCCCACCCAGGTCGAGTCGACAGGCGTGTCGACTGTGCAGTCGACACAGCCACCCCCGTGTCGACTACCCAGTCGACACGGTGTCGACCTGCCTGGTCGAGCCCAGGCAACCTGGGTGCACCTGCTTGCTGTTTGAACTGATTTTGGGGGCTTGTGACGAATTCTGACGGTTCTGATCTATCCTAGGGTTAATCTAAGGGCCTAAACTACTCCTAATCCCTATAAAAGATCCCTAAGCCTACCCTAAACCCTCACAAATCACTCATGCCACGAAGTGCTGCCCAAATACCAAGTGATCATGGCCTCCATCTCCAATTCCTAGAGACTATGCATTCAAATTGGATCCGAATCAAAGGTGCTAGCTTGCTACATCAAATCAAGGGAGTGGATCAACGTTGCTATGCAAGTTTCATGACGATTCTTCAACAAAGGAGCCACCTTTCTTCGTCAAGACGATGCATGATCCTTCCCTAAGCCTCGCTATGTAAGTTCTAGCTACTTCTAGATCTAAACGGTAGTCTTAATGATGGCATGGAATAAAACGAGATTAAACTAAGTATGCTAGCCTATATGAACCTTGTCATGTCTCTTTTGCGTGAACCTATGACTTTAGGCTATGTTTAGTGACTAAATCAAGTTACCCATGTTGCATTGGACTTAGTTTGCCATGCAAGATTGAACCTTTACTTGTGGAAAGTTGGGATGAACACTTGGAACCACTTTGACTTGTGAAATATGTGCATGAACATGACTTGGGGCTTATGCATATAAATGAACCCAAACCCCTCATGATAATATGCATGTTTGAGACCAAAAAACCCCTTATGATACTTTGCATGCTTGAGGCCAAATCCTTTATGACAATATTCACGTTTGTGGCCAATCCCTTTATGACATCGTGCATGTTTAGTGGCCAATATGCAATATGCTAGTTATATGAACACCTTTGCCTCAACTTTCACCATGTTTAACTTGTGATTCATCTTTGCCATCTTGTACCCATCTTTGTCATATTATCCCAAATATGTTTCGCTTTCACGTGCGTTGGGGACACACTTTGGGTAGCTTTGGCAAACTTGAAAATTTGCTATGACCTTGACGTGAAATTACATGTAACGTGAAATGATAAATAACGTGAATATGACACGGAAACTTGACATGGGGCTACATGGAAACATGGACTTAAAAGGGGTCTAAATTTGACATGAACATGATACGTAGAAAACATGAAAGTGGCCAACTCGAGGTTGAGTTGAGTTTGTAGCATAAATCTACCCGGACCCGCCCGGCTTAACTAGTGGCTACAAACAATAGGACCCAATGTGAGTAGTTGGTCATATAGCACTTAAAACCCGAGGTTAGACTAGGTTGTGGTGTAAAGCTATCCGGACCCGCCCGGCTTAACTAGTAACCACAACAAAGTCTAATGTGAGAGGTTGGGGTGCATTAATCTAATTAATGCCACAAGAAAAGGTTAAGTAAATTTGACTAATGACACTTAACCGATATGACACGAATGGGTAGGTTAAGTGGAACCGGACTTGATTTCTTAATGACGCTTAACCATATAAGACGATTAGGAGATGGGGTTAAGTAATCTACACTTAACTAATCCAAACACGATACTTAGGTGAGGATAAGTAACCTACACTTAACCGATCTAAAATAACATGTGGATAAGGTTAAGTCGTAAACCGTTTGATATACTTAGCCAATTCGACATACGGGTTGTAGGGCTAAGCCTTGAACTTGAACACTTAGTCGATTATGACATGGTTGGCATGCGGGTTAGGTCATGGGCTTGAATAACAACACTTAACCCAATAGACAAAACCCTAGTTAGAGGAACTAGTTAGAAAATCGTAGTTAATCAGGGATAACGGGAAAAGAAGCTAAGTGGTAAACCTTAGTTAAGAATAACTAAGTAATAATTCTTAGCCAAGGACATGGGACTAGTTCACAAATAGATGAGTAATCTGATAACGGTAGGTCATCGCTTAGTATACGAGGAGGAGCAACTTATCTGACTTGGATAAAAAGCTCCAGCGAACTGGGTGACGAAGCGGTAGCTTCGGGGGACGTGAGGGTACTCTTGGTATCCCCCTGTGAGGTGGCAGATGGTCCATGAAACCCGGTCTCACAGAGGTTAAGGTCTGCGGTAGAAGAGCCAAATGTATGCCTTGGTTGCTATGCGAGCGACCTAAAGGCTGGGATGGATTAGCGTGGAGTCGACGATACTTGTTTTTGCCCTGGATAGCACGTCGTCGACTACCTACCATCTTTAGTCAATCGTGTATGAACGGAAAGGCAGAGAACCCCCAACAGACCATGTTCTTGCTATCGAGTCATGGGTGAGGTTGGCCCATAGGAAAGTGGGGCTATAGTGGGGCCGGGATGTGGTTCTCATACATGATTTTTCTTGGATTGCCTTTCAGTAGTTGAGGGAGGGGTCACGTGGGACCATAGCCACGGATACAAAAACAGACCTTGATATCTGCATCAGCAGACGACTTAAAGCTCCCGACCGAGTTCCGTATTTCTTGATTTGCCCTGGCACGGAACTCGGATGGCACATTGAGGAACATGTGCATCTAGACATGGAAAACGATTCACGATACTTACGCGGGATAAAGGGCGCGGTTGACGAGTGGCATAATCCCTAGTGACCCTAGGTGGCTTGAACCCAATCCGAGACACGGAAACGTTCATTAGGTAGCATCATCCCTAGTGGTCCTAGGTGGCATAAATCCTAAGTGAACACGCGATAGTTCATGATAAGAAAACCTAACAAGATCAAGGGAAGCAGTCCAAAACAACCTCAAGGATAAAATGGTACTACGTTGAGGTGGTATAGATTTACATGGGAAAGCCCGTACGGCCTACGACAAAGGACTGAACTTATACATGGAAAGAAACGTACGAGTGGGGAAACACCTACATATGCTATATATTAGGTTGACATGGACCATTACATGACATGGGGCAAGGGACATTCATAGTTAACACATGACGCGGGTTGGGATACTAGTACGAGAGGTGCAGAGTAAATATACATGATAAATACCGGGGGATGTTATACATGATAGATACCTTGGGATAGTATACTTGATAGAAACCTGACGATGTGATACCCTGATTTATCTTGACACTGTAGTTTATCATGATACCTTAGTTTATCTTGCTACAGTAGTTCATCCAGTTATCTTGGTTTAGCGTATCTATCTTGTCGACATCCTTATGTTTACTTTCAGTTTATGCATGTCATGTTACCTTTACCTGTTTTTATACTGGAAGTAGATAGGACTTACCAGTCTTTATGACTGACCCCGTTTTCTTTCGCCTCTTTGTCTTCCGTTTCCCCCAGGTTTTCAGGGAGGAAATGATGTTGTTTAGTTCGGACCTCTTATGCTTGAAGGTCATCATGTATAGCTTGGTCTTCTCTTGGCCATGGTTGCTTCACCGCATTATTTTGGGGAATAATTTATGAAAAGGTTTTATGCATCTTTACTATTGCAAGACAGGTTTTGATGTATTCTGATGAAAAAGGCTTTAGACCTTATTTTATAAGGTAATGAAATTTGTTTTACTTCCGCTGTTTTATATATGTTCTGTCTTGTAATATTTCTGTGCATGTTTACCTCGATAATGCTTCACCAAACCTAGTGCATTCCCTTTGTGAGTGACCCTAGTGGAGGTGGGGTGTTACATCCGCGTTTTCCAGGAGTGTCTTCCGTAGAGAAACAAGAAGTGGTGTTTTCCCATCACGTCTTCTAAGTATATGTGGAGCGAATGTAGGTGCCACGCCGCATACTTCCGCTTCTCAGACTACTGGTCCTTCGAGGCTCCCTGATTTTTCGATTGATTTCACTAATCTTATGAAACTTATTCTTTCTGGACCTTAATTTTCTGATATTTCGTTTCCTTCCACTTCTTCTGACATAATGGATTTTTATCAGCATTTGATAACTTGACAGCTTAAGGTACAACATTTTCTTTTTACTCTGGGCTTCCGCGTAACACCCCACATCCGTTAGTGTCACTCACAAAGGGAATGCACTAAGTTCTGTGGAGCATTTACGGTAAAAGATGCAGATAAATTACAAGACAGACAGAAACTAAACAGCGGAAAATAAAACTTTGCTTTATTGATAAAAATAGTTTGTACAATGATTTCTTTACAATATCAGAGTATCAACTGTCTTACAAAATAAAGAAGCATAAAACAACATTTATATTCCCCAATTTTAGCAAGAGCCAGCCATAGCATCTGAAAAGAGAATCCAAGCAAACTTCGACAAATCTTCAAGCTGGGAAAGAGTGACAGTCCAACTTAACATGAGCTATACTATTCCCTTCTTTACTACCTGGGGGGGGGGACGGAAGAAAAGAAGACGAAAGAATAACAGAGTCAGACATAAAGCCTGAGTAAGTTCAGTAACTTCTAGCATGTGAACATGGAAAAACAAAACGACATGAATTAACTGAATACAAGATAACACCATGATGATAGGATTGGCAAGATTAGACAGGATCAACACAAAATAGGCTAGTCTAAGATAAACTGGATATGCTCTAATACTTTCGCCGCTTCGCTATTTCCTTGTTATACTGGTTTCTTTATCACTGCACCGCCTAACTAGTGTCCCAACTAGTAACGATAACGTGATCCCAATCCCTGTAGTTTCCATTGCCTTCAGGCATACATTCATTATTTATTACCTAGATCTAATCTAGGGTTTTCTATCAAGTGCTTTCTAGATTCAACTAGAGTTTACGCTTATCTGCTGAACGCTTCTCGGATTCAGGGTTTATGCCACCTAGTCCAACTAGGGATTATGCTACCTGTCGAACGATGCCCCCAAGTCTAGGACACACTACCTAGAGTGGTATATGTTCCTATACTTCCGCCACGCATGAATCGCGAATCGTTATCGCTTGTCTAGATGCGCATGTCCTGTAATGTGCGGCCCGAGTCCTGTGGCAGGGCAAATCAAGAAATACAGAACTCGGTCGGGAGCTTTCAGATATCTGCCGATGCAGATGCTAAGGTCTGTTTTTATTCCAGTGGCTATGGTCCCACTTGACCCCTCCCTCAACTAATGAAAGGCACACCTTGAAAAATGAGAACTATACGCAGGCCCCCGATGCCCCACTAACCTATGGCCATCCTCACCCATAACTAGATAGCAAGTATATGGTCTTTCGGAGTTCTCCGCCTTTCCGCTTCACGTATCTCGATTGACTCAAGATGGATGGTAGACGACGAGTTGCTATCACAGGGCTACCGTTTTCTCGCCGACTCACGTTGGTCCATCCTAGTCTTTAGTTTGCCATATATTGCAACCAAGGCATACCCCTGGTTCTTCTAACGTAGACCTTAACCTCTGTGAGCCCAGGAGGATCATCTGCAGCCTCACAGAGGGATACCAAGAGTACCCTCACGTCCCCTCGAAGCCTCGGGCTTCGTAATCCAATTCGTTGGAGCCTTCTTTTTACTCAGACAGACATTTGCTCCTTCCCGTGTTATACTAAGAATTACTACTTAGTTCTACTAACTAAGGTTTACCACTTAGTCTCCAGAATCGTTGTTTTCTTAACTAAGGTTTACTACTTAGCTCCTTTTAACTAAGGTTTACTACTTAGTTCTCTTTCCCGTCAATTTGGATTGGTCAAGTGTCACTAGCCAATTCAAGCTAACTTAACCCTCTTCATTTATCCTGTTAAACTAGTTAAGTGTTATCAGTAATTCATGTTGACTTAACCCTATCACAAACCAAGTTATATTGGTTAAGTATTTCTTATTACTTAACCCTACCCATTCATCCTGTATTGGTTAAGTGTTCCTTTTTAACTTAAACTTGCCCGTCTGTTTTAACTAACATGTTATGGTTAAGTATTATCCCTTCATGTTTTAGTCTTAACCCTATTCCTTTATCAAAATCTGATGGTTAAGTGTTCAAGTTTACTTAACCCTACGGTCTAGCCCAGCTAACATATCAAATTGGCTAAGTGTATTAAATTTTACTTAACCCCAATCTCTAGACCAGCTAACATATTAATTTGGCTAAGTGTATTAACTTTACTTAACCCCACCTTCTAGTCTAGTTAACATATTAGTTTGGTTAAGTGTTTTCTTAGTTACTTAACCCCTACAAATCTTGTCTTGTTACCATGTTAAGTTGGTTAAGTGTTCCTATGGACTTAGCCCTCCCATTCTAGCTTAACTGTGTTAAGTTGGTTAAGTGTTCCTATGGACTTAACCCTCCCAATCTAGCTTAACTGTATTAAGTGTCTGTATGAACCTAACCCCACCCACCGGTTTGGTTATCATGTTGAATTGGTTAAGTGCCTTAGTTAACTTAACCCTACCATTCTTGTTCTAGCTTTAACTAAATAAATTAAAGCCGTGACCACTCACATTAGACAGATATTGTTGCGACTACTGGATGTGCCGGTTGGTTCCGGGCAGGTTTACATCGCAGCTCAGTCTAACCTCGGGTTAGGCATATTCGTGTTTTCTAAGTTCAAAGGGTTTGATTAATTTTCAAATCAGGTTTTGAAAGTAACCATCCCGTCCGTCGGATCAGTTAGGGATAGCCAGGGAGAGCAGGAAACTTGTATTTTCCAAACCCAAGCCTAGACACTATCCTCTCTGTCACCCTAGAACTTTCTGGTGTATTATTAAAAGAGAAGTCGTTTAATAAACCTTTAATTTGTCTAAATTTACATTCCTCAAGTAAATCATTCCTAGTTTACTTATTTCCTAATTCCTCTTTAAATGTACATTGTCAACATTTATTCTTATGGCCCATTTTCCCCTCTATATCATATTTATGCCTTTTTGGAATGTAAACTATACCAAATTAAATGTCACTAACCATGATTTTTCTAAACGTGACAATTACTCACAATTATGGCCAATTTCAAATTTATGCCAATATACTTATTATGCCAAATTGGCTAATCCAATTCTGACTTAACATTCTAATTACAGTTCATGTCAAACTAGACCTATTATTCTAGTTCACAATTCATGTAAATGCTAGATTTACAAGTCAATACTAGATTCAAATTATACATCCTATAATTCATGTCAAATTTATCCAATTTGCCTTTCTATGAACATGCCATAATACATGTTCCCAATTTATGCCAATTTCCAAGTTAAAAACTACGTTCTTAGTAAATTTCATATTTTGCCCAAATCGTATTCCCACCGTTCGTATAATCGTGATTCAATCTAGATTATAGATAAATCTAGATTCGTAGAAAATAGGGAATGAACCATAGATGCTATGAAAAAGATAAACATAACAACCGGCATAAAATGATAATTTACTAATTACAGACCTAACGAATTTCACTGAAATTGATCTAAAACATCGAAGGCCTATAGGTCTGAAAATCTCATGACATAAAAAGGGTTGAATAACGATGTAGGTTCAAGAGCATGGGTAGACCTAACTTAATAGGTAAATTCCCAAGATCTAAAACCAAAGAAAACCAAGAACAGACAGAATGGATAATCGGGTTTAGACCCAATTTCATAGTCACAAAACTTAAGCAACACTTTCCTAGTCATGAATCGTAGGTGTTTAATCATAGTTGTCCTTGTTAAGTCATAGGCAATAGTTTATGTTTCCTAATCAAAGGCATAGGCTTGTGTTCATAGTCAAGGAAATAATTCTCATAGTCACAGTCACAGTCATAGGCAATGCTCATAGTCATAGGCAATGTTCATAGTCATAGGCAATGTTCATAGTCATAGGCATTGTTCATAGTCATAGGCAATGTTCATAGTCATAGGCAAGGCCTAATTGGTCATCGAATCATAACAGTTCTTAATTAGGTCCAAAGATATAGGCACAGATTCGAATAGAAAGATTTGGCATATTCTTTTATTCCTTTAATTTCATGTCACGAACAGAGAGAAACATTCAAATCTAGAAATAACTGACTTACAGAGATTAGATTAGAAATTTGGCGCTGCTATGATTCGTGCGACGTTGCTCGAAACCGTTTGAGTTAGCCTTTGATTCTTCTCTTGAAGCTTTAATCTTGATTCGAATCTCTTCTTAAGCAGCATAACCTTGTCTTGGATCTTCGTATTATTTTCTTATTTTTATTTATTTATATGTTTTCTCAGAGGCAGCATAAGGATAGAAAATAATTGTGAATAAAGAAGGAGACTAAGGCTGTTTATATAGGATTAGGGGGGACGAACCTAGGCAGAAAACGTGACCAAATACATCAGAACGAACCAGTTTCAGAAAACTGAAAAAAAAAACGGGGAGGTCGACCCCTAGGTCGACTACCCAGTCGACTTGGGTCCCGGGCGGGAATTTTCCCACCCAGCCCAATCTGGGTCTGTTTTTCGAATTTGAACCCCTTTTCTGACCTGTTTTGAAATTTGAACTTCGCTGAATCTTCCGGAGGCCATATCTTCCTCATACGGACTCCGATTTACGCGAACTCGGACTCGTTTTCATGCAGAATTCCGAGACGAACGCAATGGCGCAGCCCGTTTCCCTTGATTTTGGTTTTAAATTTTAATTCTGCCTTGATTTGTGAATCCTAGTGTTGCAGAATTACGGGGTGTTACATTCTCCCCCACTTAAAAGGATTTCGTCCCCGAAATCTTCAAGTTAGGAAGAATGTGTCCTACCATCCAATCACCCATCTACTCAACCATTCAACCACAGGCATTCCTTGTCCCTAAAATATTTCTAATGCTTTCATGTTCATATGCATAGTGTGTGTATATGTCTTTATCTAATGCAAAATCAGGCGGTCTACTGATTCAGTTGACCTCCTTAATGCAAATCATGTCAGTGCCATGCGTCCAATCATGTATGCAAGCATCCCTAGTTATGTAAATACTACATGTGTGCATAGCCATTCATCCATATGCAACATCCATATGATATCATATCAATTTCAACTTACAAACAAATACATATCTGTAAATGCAATATGAAAGCGTCTGAACTGATCTAGTGCCTAATACGTATGCATATGCATTCACGAGCAACCATTAGCAACCACTTGCAACCATCAACCATAACATGTTTCAAATAAATGTTTACATCCATTGGCTTCTACCTAAGGATCGAAGATACGACCTAGAGGATATACTTTGGAAAGAGAGAAACAATTATGCGTAAAGCTCCTACAAAAATAGAAATCAAGGATGCACCCTTAAGGAAAAGGGTATGATGCTAGTATCTAGCCTTCTTGAGCTTTACTCCACTGTATCTTAACTAACTTAACTTCACGATTGTGAAGTTTCTGACCTCCATTTCCAAAATAAACAGATGTCAATCACAGTACCAAGCATATGTACTAAGCTGATTAGAGGTCTCCCTCTTACCCGCCGTGCCATAACTATAAGGGCCGAAAGGTTACTACGTGGTCTTTAGAGTGTCTGTCACAACTATTCATCTCTCACGCAAACCATCCTAGTCGAACTCGACATTCCTCAAGCACAAGCCCCAAAGGCCTAAACCAATATCAGACAAGCACCCAAGGAATATCTCCTCCTAATTTAGACGATCTACATGAGATGATATAAGCAAACTCAATAGCTATTCTCAAATCCCTACTAACCAAAAATAAACTGGTCAGACCACCAATTGGATTTGAGACTCTAGTGGGATCTTTCTACTATACAAGTACTATGGTGCAGAGATTCAACTATGGAAATGGATATGAACAAATGTGAAGCGCTAAAACCAAAGGAAAGAGTACTAACAGTAAAACTAGACTCCTCCTACAGAACTTTACTACCTTTCTCCTAGGCACGCTTGGTGGTGTAAGTATGTACTTGCCCTTCTGAAAATCATGTTCCTCGTTCTTGCCCTTGTCCTTAATTATATGCCCTATTATACCCTAGTAAAGATACTTCCTCTTGTCTTAGGTTTTATAATTTCTTTCTCCTTCGTGAGCTAAATATACATTCATGAATTCCTCATCCTCTTCCGTGTGTAGTCATGTTGACAAATCCCTCGAGGGCTGCTTCCATCGTACAGAAAACCCTATAAGCTTGAAAGAAAACTGGCCGTAAGTGAAACAACCACAGCCATAGATGGAAGTCGGGCACTACTTCGCCCTTCGATGAGGTTACATCCCAGAAAGCCAGGAGCCCCAGAGACTCAAGAAAGAAGGAGACAAGAATTCAAAAGAGGAAGAGAAGATAGTGCGTATGGCTTTGGGGAATATGCCTTTTAAAACAAATCTTTTCTTTTGAAAATGCTTCTTTTGAAACCGTTTTGAAAATAATTTTTCAAATCCTTTATCTGATCCGGTAACCTTCAGCTCTGATACCACGTGTAACACCCCACATCCGTTAGTGTCACTCACAAAGGGAATGCACTAAGTTCTGTGGAGCATTTAGGGTAAAAGATGCAGATAAATTACTAGACAGACAGAAACTAAACATCGGAAAATAAAACTTTGCTTTATTGATAAAAATAGTTTGTACAATGATTTCTTTACAATATCAGAGTATCATCTGTCTTACAAAATAAAGAAGCATAAAACAACATTTATATTCCCCAATTTTAGCAAGAGTCAGCCATAGCATCTGAAAAGAGAATCCAAGCAAACTTCGACAAATCTTCAAGCTGGGAAAGAGTGACAGTCCAACTTAACCTGAGCTATACTATTCCCTTCTTTACTACCTGGGGGGGGGGGAACGGAAGAAAAGAAGACGAAAGAAAAACAAAGTCAGACATAAAGCCTGAGTAAGTTCAGTAACTTCTAGCATGTGAACATGGAAAAACAAAACGACATGAATTAACTGAATACAAGATAACGCCATGATGATAGGATTGGCAAGATTAGACAGGATTAACACAAAATAGGCTAAGCTAAGATAAACTGGATATGCTCTAATACTTTCGCCGCTTCGCTATTTCCTTGTTATACTGGTTTCTTTATCTCTGCACCGCCTAACTAGTCTCCCAACTAGTAACGATAACGTGATCCCAATCCCTGTAGTTTCCATTGCCTTCAGGCATACATTCATTATTTATTACCTAGATCTAATCTAGGGTTTTCTATCAAGTGCTTTCTAGATTTAACTAGAGTTTACGCATGTATTGCGAATCGTTATCGCTTGTCTAGATGCACATGTCCTGTAATGTGCGGCCCGAGTCCTGTGGCAGGGCAAATCAAGAAATACAGAACTCGGTCGGGAGCTTTCAGATATCTGCCGATGCAGATGCTAAGGTCTGTTTTTACTCCAGTGGCTATGGTCCCACTTGACCCCTCCCTCAACTAATGAAAGGCACACCTTGAAAAATGAGAACTATACGCAGGCCCCCGATGCCCCCACTAACCTATGGCCATCCTCACCCATAACTAGATAGCAAGTATATGGTCTTTTGGAGTTCTCCGCCTTTCCGCTTCACGTATCTCGATTGACTCAAGATGGATGGTAGACGACGAGTTGCTATCACAGGGCTACCGTTTTCTCGCCGACTCACGCCGGTCCATCCTAGTCTTTAGGTTGCCATATATTACAACCAAGGCATACCCCTGGTTCTTCTAATGCAGACCTTAACCTCTGTGAGCCCAGGAGGATCATCTGCAGCCTCACAGAGGGATACCAAGAGTACCCTCACGTCCCCTCGAAGCCTCGGGCTTCGTAACCCAATTTGTTGGAGCCTTCTTTTTACTCAAACGTACATTTGCTCCTTCCCGTGTTATACTAAGAATTACTACTCAGTTCTACTAAATAAGGTTTACCACTTAGTCTCTAGAATCGTTGTTTTCTTAACTAAGGTTCACTACTTAGCTCCTTTTAACTAAGGTTTACTACTTAGTTCTGTTTCCCGTCAATTTCGATTGGTTAAGTGTCACTAGCCAATTCAAGCTAACTTAACCCTCTTCATTTATCCTGTTAAACTGGTTAAGTGTTATCAGTAATTCATGTTGACTTAACCCTATCACAAACCTAGTTATATTGGTTAAGTATTTCTTATTACCTAACCCTACCCATTCATCCTGTATTGGTTAAGTGTTCCTTTTTAACTTAACCTTGCCCGTCTGTTTTAACTAACATGATATGGTTAAGTATTATCCCTTCATGTTTTAGACTTAACCCTATTCCTTTATCAAAATCTGATGGTTAAGTGTTCAAGTTTACTTAACCCTACGGTCTAGCCCAGCTAACATATCAAATTGGCTAAGTGTATTAGATTTTCTTAACCCCAACCTCTAGACCAGCTAACATATTAATTTGGCTAAGTGTATTAACTTTACTTAACCCCACCTTCTAGTCTAGTTAACATGTTAGTTTGGCTAAGTGTTTTCTTAGTTACTTAACC
Source organism: Allium sativum (assembly GCA_030737875.1). Taxonomy (NCBI): domain Eukaryota; kingdom Viridiplantae; phylum Streptophyta; class Magnoliopsida; order Asparagales; family Amaryllidaceae; genus Allium; species Allium sativum. The sequence continues at coordinate 248,752,875 of CM060920.1, forward strand.
CCTACAAATCTTGTCTTGTTACCATGTTAAGTTGGTTAAGTGTTCCTATGGACCTAACCCTCCCATTCTAGCTTAACTGTGTTATGTTGGTTAAGTGTTCCTATGGACTTAACCCTCCCATTCTAGCTTAACTGTGTTAAGTGTCTGTATGAACCTAACCCCACCCACCGGTTTGGTTATCATGTTGAATTGGTTAAGTGCCTTAGTTAACTTAACCCTACCATTCTTGTTCTAGCTTTAACTAAATAAATTAAAGCCGCGACCACTCACATTAGACAGATATTGTTGCGACTACTGGATGTGCCGGTTGGTTCCGGGCAGGTTTACATCGCAACTCAGTCTAACCTCGGGTTAGGCATATTCGTGTTTTCTAAGTTCAAAGGGTTTGATTAATTTTCAAATCAGGTTTTGAAAGTAACCATCCCGTCCGTCGGATCAGTTAGGGATAGCCAGGGAGAGCAGGAAACTTGTATTTTCCAAACCCAAGCCTAGACACTATCCTCTCTGTCACCCTAGAACTTTCTGGTGTATTATTAAAAGAGATGTCGTTTAATAAACCTTTAATTTGTCTAAATTTACATTCCTCAAGTAAATCATTCCTAGTTTACTTATTTCCTAATTCCTCTTTTAATGTACATTGTCAACATTTATTCTTATGGCCCATTTTCCCTTCTATATCATATTTATGCCTTTTTGGTATGTAAACTATACCAAATTAAATGTCACTAACCATGATTTTTATAAACGTGACAATTACTCACAATTATGGCCAATTTCAAATTTATGCCAATATACTTATTATGCCAAATTGGCTAATCCAATTCTGACTTAACATTCTAATTACAGTTCATGTCAAACTAGACCTATTATTCTAGTTCATAATTCATGTAAATGCTAGATTTACAAGTCAATACTAGATTCAAATTATACATCCTATAATTCATGTCAAATTTATCCAATTTGCCTTTCTATGAACATGCCATAATACATGTTCCCAATTTATGCCAATTTCCAAGTTAAAAACTACGTTCTTAGTAAATTTCATATTTTGCCCAAATCGGATTCCCACCGTTCGTATAATCGTGATTCAATCTAGATTATAGATAAATCTAGATTCGTAGAAAATAGGGAATGAACCAAAGATGCTATGAAAAAGATAAACATAACAACCGACATAAAATGATAATTTACTAATTACAGACCTAACGAATTTCACTGAAATTGATCTAAAACATCGAAGGCCTATAGGTCTGAAAATCTCATGACATAAAAAGGGTTGAATAACGATGTAGGTTCAAGAGCATGGGTAGACCTAACTTAATAGGTAAATTCCCAAGATCTAAAACCAAAGAAAACCAAGAACAGATAGAATGGATAATCGGGTTTAGACCCAATTTCATAGTCACAAAACTTAAGCAACACTTTCCTAGTCTTGAATCGTAGGTGTTTAATCATAGTTGTCCTTGTAAAGTCATAGGAACTAGTTTATGTTTACTAATCAAAGGCATAGGCTTGTGTTCATAGTCAAGGAAATAATTCTCATAGTCATAGTCATAGTCATAGGCAATGCTCATAGTCATAGGCAATGTTCATAGTCATAGGCAATGTTCATAGTCATAGGCATTGTTCATAGTCATAGGCAATGTTCATAGTCATAGGCAAGGCCTAATTGGTCTTCGAATCATAACAGTTCTTAATTAGGTCCAAAGATATAGGCACAGATTCGAATAGAAAGATTTGGCATATTCTTTTATTCCTTTAATTTCATGTCACGAACAGAGAGAAACATTCAAATCTAGAAATAACTGACTTACAGAGATTAGATTAGAATAGAAAGTTGGCGTTGCTATGATTTGTGCGACGTTGCTCGAAACCGTTTGAGTTAGCCTTTGATTCTTCTCTTGAAGCTTTAATCTTGATTCGAATCTCTTCTTGAGCAGCATAACCTTGTCTTGGATCTTCGTATTATTTTGTTATTTTTATTTATTTATATGTTTTCTCAGAGGCAGCATAAGGATAGAAAAGAACTGTGAATAGAGAAGGAGACTAAGGCTGTTTATATAGGATTAGGGGGGACGAACCTAGGCAGAAAACGTGACCAAATACATCAGAACGAACCAGGTTCAGAAAACTGGAAAAAAAAACGGGTAGGTCGACCCCCAGGTCGACTACCCAGTCGACCAGGGTCCTGGGCGGGAATTTTCCCACCCAGCCCAATCTGGGTCTGTTTTTCGAATTTGAACCCCTTTTCTGACCTGTTTTGAAATTTGAACTTCGCTGAATCTTCCGGAGGCCATATCTTCCTCATACGGACTCCAATTTACGCAAACTCGGACTCGTTTTCATGTAGAATTCCAAGACGAACGCAATAGCACAGCCCGTTTCCCTTGATTTTGGTTTTAAATTTTAATTCTGCCTTGATTTGTGAATCCTAGTGTTGTAGAATTACGGGGTGTTACATTCTCCCCCACTTAAAAGGATTTCGTCCCCGAAATCTTCAAGTTACGAAGAATGTGTCCTACCATCCAATCACCCATCTACTCAACCATTCAACCACAGGCATTCATTGTCCCTAAAAGATTTCTAATGCTTTCATGTTCATATGCATAGTGTGTGTATATGTCTTTATCAAATGCAAAATCAGGCGGTCTACTGATTCAGTTGACCTCCTTAATGCAAATCATGTCAGTGCCATGCATCCAATCATGTATGCAAGCATCCCTAGTTATGTAAATACTACATGTGTGCATAGCCATTCATCCATATGCAACATCCATATGATATCATATCAATTTCAACTTACAAACAAATACATATCTGTAAATGCAATATGAAAGCGTCTGAACTGATCTAGTGCCTAATACGTATGCATATGCATTCACGAGCAACCATTAGCAACCACTTGCAACCATCAACCATAACATGTTTCAAATACATGTTTACATCCATTGGCTTCTACCTAAGAATCGAAGATACGACCAAGAGGATATACTTTGGAAAGAGAGAAACAATTATGCGTAAAGCTCCTACAAAAATAGAAATCAAGGACGCACCCTTAAGGAAAAGGGTATGATGCTAGTATCTAGCCTTCTTGAGCTTTACTCCACTGTATCTTAACTAACTTAACTTCACGATTGTGAAGTTTCTGACCTCCATTTCCAAAATAAACAGATGTCAATCACGGTACCAAGCATATGTACTAAGCTGATTAGAGGTCTCCCTCTTACCCGTCGTGCCATAACTATAAGGGTCGAAAGGTTACTATGTGCTCTTTAGAGTGCCTGTCACAACTATTCATCTCTCACGCAAACCATCCTAGTCGAACTCGACATTCCTCAAGCACAAGCCCCAAAGGCCTAAACCAATATCAGACAAGCACCCAAGGAATATCTCCTCCGAATTTAGATGATCTACATGAGATGATATAAGCAAACTCGATAGCTATTCTCAAATCCCTACTAACCAAAAATAAACTGGTCGGACCACCAATTGGATTTGAGACTCTAGTGGGATCTTTCTACTATACAAGTACTATGGTGCAGAGACTCAACTATGGAAGCGGATATGAACAAATGCGAAGCGCTAAAACCAAAGGAAAGAGTACTAACAGTAAAACTAGACTCCTCCAACAGAACTTTACTACCTTTCTCCTAGGCACGCTTGGTGGTGTAAGTATGTACTTGCCCTTCTGAAAATCTTGTTCCTCGTTCTTGCCCTTGTCCTTAATTATATGCCCTATCATACCCTAGTAAAGATACTTCCTCTTGTCTTAGGTTTTATAATTTCTTTCTCCTTCGTGAGCTAAATCTACATTCATGAATTCCTCATCCTCTTCCATGTGTAGTCATGTTGACAAATCCCTCGAGGGCTGCTTCCATCGTATAGAAAACCCTATAAGCTTGAAAGAAAACTGGCCGTAAGTGAAACAACCACAACCATAGATGGAAGTCGGGCACTACTTCGCCCTTCGATGAGGTTACATCCCAGAAAGCCAGGAGCCCCAGAGACTCAAGAAAGAAGGAGACAAGAATTCAAACAGAGGAAGAGAAGATAGTGCGTATGGCTTTGGGGAATATGCCTTTTAAAACAAATCTTTTCTTTTGAAAATGCTTCTTTTAAAACCGTTTTGAAAATAATTTTTCAAATCCTTTATATGATCTGGTAACCTTTAGCTCTGATACCACGTGTAACACCCCACATCCGTTAGTGTCACTCACAAAGGGAATGCACTAAGTTCTGTGGAGCATTTAGGGTAAAAGATGCAGATAAATTACAAGACAGATAAAAACTAAACAGCGGAAAATAAAACTTTGCTTTATTGATAAAAATAGTTTGTACAATGATTTCTTTACAATATCAGAGTATCATCTGTCTTACAAAATAAAGAAGCATAAAACAACATCTATATTCCCCAATTTTAGCAAGAGCCAGCCATAGCATCTGAAAAGAGAATCCAAGCAAACTTCGACAAATCTTCAAGCTGGGAAAGAGTGATAGTCCAACTTAACCTGAGCTATACTATTCCCTTCTTTACTACCTGGGGGGGGGGAACGGAAGAAAAGAAGACGAAAGAAAAACAGAGTCAGACATAAAGCCTGAGTAAGTTCAGTAACTTCTAGCATGTGAACATGGAAAAACAAAACGACATGAATTAACTGAATACAAGATAACACCATGATGATAGGATTGGCAAGATTAGACAGGATTAACACAAAATAGGCTAAGCTAAGATAAACTGGATATGCTCTAATACTTTCGCCGCTTCGCTATTTCCTTGTTATACTGGTTTCTTTATCTCTACACCGCCTAACTAGTGTCCCAACTAGTAACGATAACGTGACCCCAATCCCTGTAGTTTCCATTGCCTTCAGGCATACATTCATTATTTATTACCTAGATCTAATCTAGGGTTTTCTATCAAGTGCTTTCTAGATTCAACTAGAGTTTACGCTTATCTGCTGAACGCTTCTCAGATTCAAGGTTTATGCCACCTAGTCCAACTAGGGATTATGCTACCTATCGAACGATGCCCCCAAGTCTAGGACACACTACCTAGAGTGGTATATGTTCCTATACCTACCCCACGCATGTATTGCGAATCGTTATCGCTTGTCTAGATGCACATGTCCTGTAATGTGCGGCCCGAGTCCTGTGGCAGGGCAAATCAAGAAATACAGAACTCGGTCGGGAGCTTTCAGATATCTGCCGATGCAGATGCTAAGGTCTGTTTTTATTCCAGTGGCTATGGTCCCACTTGACCCCTCCCTCAACTAATGAAAGGCACACCTTGAAAAATGAGAACTATACGCAGGCCCCCGATGCTCCACTAACCTATGGCCATCCTCACCCATAACTAGATAGCAAGTATATGGTCTTTTGGAGTTCTCCGCCTTTCCGCTTCACGTATCTCGATTGACTCAAGATGGATGGTAGACGACGAGTTGCTATCACAGGGCTACCGTTTTCTCGCCGACTCACGCCGGTCCATCCTAGTCTTTAGGTTGCCATATATTGCAACCAAGGCATACCCCTGGTTCTTCTAACGCAGACCTTAACCTCTGTGAGCCCAGGAGGATCATCTGCAGCCTCACAGAGGGATACCAAGAGTACCCTCACGTCCCCTCGAAGCCTCGGGCTTCGTAACCCAATTCGTTGGAGCCTTCTTTTTACTCAGACGGACATTTGCTCCTTCCCGTGTTATACTAAGAATTACCACTTAGTTCTACTAACTAAGGTTTACCACTTAGTCTCCAGAATCGTTGTTTTCTTAACTAAGGTTTACTACTTAGCTCCTTTTAACTAAGGTTTACTACTTAGTTCTCTTTCCCGTCAATTTGGATTGGTTAAGTGTCACTAGCCAATTCAAGCTAACTTAACCCTCTTCATTTATCCTGTTAAACTAGTTAAGTGTTATCAGTAATTCATGTTGACTTAACCCTATCACAAACCAAGTTATATTGGTTAAGTATTTCTTATTACCTAACCCTACCCATTCATCCTGTATTGGTTAAGTGTTCCTTTTTAACTTAACCTTGCCCATCTGTTTTAACTAACACGTTATGGTTAAGTATTATCCCTTCATGTTTTAGACTTAACCCTACTCCTTTATCAAAATCTGATGGTTAAGTGTTCAAGTTTACTTAACCCTACGGTCTAGCCCAGCTAACATATCAAATTGGCTAAGTGTATTAAATTTTACTTAACCCCAACCTCTAGACCAGCTAACATATTAATTTGGCTAAGTGTATTAACTTTACTTAACCCCACCTTCTAGTCTAGTTAACATGTTAGTTTGGCTAAGTGTTTTCTTAGTTACTTAACCCCTACAAATCTTGTCTTGTTACCATGTTAAGTTGGTTAAGTGTTCCTATGGACTTAGCCCTCCCATTCTAGCTTAACTGTGTTAAGTTGGTTAAGTGTTCCTATGGACTTAACCCTCCCATTCTAGCTTAACTGTGTTAAGTGTCTGTATGAACCTAACCCTACCCACCGGTTTGGTTATCATGTTGAATTGGTTAAGTGCCTTAGTTAACTTAACCCTACCATTCTTGTTCTAGCTTTAACTAAATAAATTAAAGCCGCGACCACTCACATTAGACAGATATTGTTACGACTACTGGATATGCCGGTTGGTTCCGGGCAGGTTTACATCGCAACTCAGTCTAACCTCGGGTTAGGCATATTCGTGTTTTCTAAGTTCAAAGGGTTTGATTAATTTTCAAATCAGGTTTTGAAAGTAACCATCCCGTCCGTCGGATCAGTTAGGGATAGCCAGGGAGAGCAGGAAACTTGTATTTTCCAAACCCAAGCCTAGACATTATCCTCTCTGTCACCCTAGAACTTTCTGGTGTATTATTAAAAGAGATGTCGTTTAATAAACCTTTAATTTGTCTAAATTTACATTCCTCAAGTAAATCATTCCTAGTTTACTTATTTCCTAATTCCTCTTTTTATGTACATTGTCAACATTTATTCTTATGGCCCATTTTCCCCTTTATATCATATTTATGCCTTTTTGGTATGTAAACTATACCAAATTAAATGTCACTAACCATGATTTTTCTAAACGTGACAATTGCTCACAATTATGGCCAATTTCGAATTTATGCCAATATACTTATTATGCCAAATTGGCTAATCCAATTCTGACTTAACATTCTAATTACAGTTCATGTCAAACTAGACCTATTATTCTAGTTCACAATTCATGTAAATGCTAGATTTACAAGTCAATACTAGATTCAAATTATACATCCTATAATTCATGTCAAATTTATCAAATTTGCCTTTCTATGAACATGCCATAATACATGTTCCCAATTTATGCCAATTTCCAAGTTAAAAACTACGTTCTTAGTAAATTTCATATTTTGCCCAAATCGTATTCCCACCGTTCGTATAATCGTGATTCAATCTAGATTATAGATAAATCTAGATTCGTAGAAAATAGGGAATGAACCAAAGATGCTATGAAAAAGATAAACATAACAACCGGCATAAAATGATAATTTACTAATTACGAACCTAATGAATTTTACTGAAATTGATCTAAAACATCGAAGGCCTATAGGTCTGAAAATCTCATGACATAAAAAGGGTTGAATAACGATGTAGGTTCAAGAGCATGGGTAGACCTAACTTAATAGGCAAATTCCCAAGATCTAAAACCAAAGAAAACCAAGAACAGACAGAATGGATAATCGGGTTTAGACCCAATTTCATAGTCACAAAACTTAAGCAACAATTTCCTAGTCATGAATCGTAGGTGTTTAATCATAGTTGTCCTTGTTAAGTCATAGGAAATAGTTTATGTTTCCTAATCAATGGCATAGGCTTGTGTTCATAGTCAAGGAAATAATTCTTATAGTCACAGTCACAGTCATAGGCAATGCTCATAGTCATAGGCAATGCTCATAGTCATAGGCAATGTTCATAGTCATAGGCATTGTTCATAGTCATAGGCAATGTTCATAGTCATAGGCAAGGCCTAATTGGTCATCGAATCATAACAGTTCTTAATTAGGTCCAAAGATATAGGCACAGATTCGAATAGAAAGATTTGGCATATTCTTTTATTCCTTTAATTTCATGTCACGAACAGAGAGAAACATTCAAATCTAGAAATAACTGACTTACAGAGATTATATTAGAATAGAAAGTTGGCGTTGCTATGATTCGTGCGACGTTGCTCGAAACCGTTTGAGTTAGCCTTTGATTCTTCTCTTGAAGCTTTAATCTTGATTCGAATCTCTTCTTGAGCAGCATAACCTTGTCTTGGATCTTCGTATTATTTTCTTATTTTTATTTATTTATATGTTTTCTCAGAGGCAGCATAAGGATAGAAAAGAATTGTGAATAGAGAAGGAGACTAAGTTTGTTTATATAGGATTAGGGGGGACGAACCTAGGCAGAAAACGTGACCAAATACATCAGAACGAACCAGGTTCAGAAAACTTAAAAAAAAACGGGGAGGTCGACCCCCAGGTCGACTACCCAGTCGACCTGGGGGTCCTTGGCGGGAATTTTCCCACCCAACCCAATCTGGGTCTGTTTTTCGAATTTGAACCCCTTTTCTGACCTGTTTTGAAATTTGAACTTCGCTGAATCTTCCGGAGGCCATATCTTCCTCATACGGACTCCGATTTACGCAAACTCGGACTCGTTTTCATGTAGAATTCCGAGATGAACGCAATGGCGCAGCCCATTTCCCTTGATTTTGGTTTTAAATTTTAATTCTGCCTTGATTTGTGAATCCTAGTGTTGCAGAATTACGGGGTGTTACATTCCCACTTATCGCAACTATATGATGAATGCTTCTAATTTCTCAGACTATTAAGGAATGGCACTTGTCTAAGCCCATTCCTTCTTCCTCTATGTTTGAAATTACTCGGCTTGGGAGGCAAACGCAGTTCTGAGCGACGAATGTGAGAGCTTGAAGGTTCTTTGGAACATGCGGAGTTAGCTTTCGAGAAAGAGAGACTGGCTAAGGACGTAACACCTGACAAGGTGTCGACCTTAGAGCACCAGATGGCGGAGGACGTGGTAACCCATGCTGATGAGCTTCGGAAGAAGGATGAAAAGCTTTCTTGTTCCACCCATATAATCTATGCAACCGAGGACAGGATTTCTAATTTCTTGCAAGTCCACCTCCCACATATTAAATTTGACTGCTATGAATACGCCCTTTTTCACCTTCTTTACGACAACCTTCAGATCCTTCCTGAACTCCAAACCACCCACATTCCTTCTTTCACCTGGGATCGGGTTATGGAAAGGATTAAGTTGGCTGAGGAAGGAATCGAGGTGCCGTGGAGGAGTGAACCTACAATTGAGGACCTTTTATATATTAATCGCCTTTCGGATGTTTTAGGTAGGGAAGGGGAGATTCTCTCTTCTGTTGATAACAATGAGGAGAATAGGGATAACGGTCCTCGAGATGGCGGCTTCCCAGGTGAGCATTTTGTCCATAATTTGAATCGTCACTGCCTAGAGAAGGTGACCCCTTTGGCCTTTCGGGAGGAAAGGAATCTGTCGGCCATGAAGTTCCCTCCCCTTGGGTATAATTCTTACTCTGGACATATTTTTTTTTACATATCTGACTTCAAATAGTCTCCTGCTGTTACAATAGATAAGAGAAAGCTTATTTTCCTGCTTCAAGAAAAGTTAGGGAACATAAAGCCCAAAATGTAGGGCAGGTGGCACACTTATAAAATTAGTTCTGCATCTTGTGCAACACTTGTATGGGGTTCCCCTATATCTCATAGTAGATTGGTTTCGAGTTTAATTTGCACAAATATGTATAAGAAGGGGTTTTATTCTTTGTAGACTGGAAAAGACATAACCAGGGCTATTTTCCTTTGTTCATGCAAGTAGGTAGATCCTTATGGAGATCCTCCACCTCAGGGTGAAGCGTTCTTATCAACAGAACAAACTTCTATGTCTCACGGAAGGAAAATTTTCCATCAGAGTTTAACCATCAAGTATTTGAATGAAAGAATTGATGCTTTGAAAAACTTGTTAGGGGAAAAGGATATGACTATTCTCGAAATGAGGACATACATAAAGACCAACCCTCTATCAAGTTTGAGGATGAGCAAAGGAGTCTATGTCAACGTATCGTCGATTTGGAAATTGACTAAACAATGTTACTACATAGTGTGAGACGTGGGAACATTGTTTCGAGAATATCCCTATAATGACGGGATCTTCGCCTCCTAGCGTTGCGACAGATCATAAGGCTCCCGCTCTTCAGAAGTGTTATTACTTGAATAGCCCTCCTCCAGGGTTAAAGTAATCAATTATTTTTGAGTGGTGTAAAAGAGTAGTAGCTGAGATGAAAGGAAATTACGATACTAAATTAATTAAGGATCCTCATGACCGTGTCGCCAGGTATGTCGACCAGATTAGACATTTGCAAGAAGAAAATCATGATTTGCGTATAAACGTTTTTGAATTGGAAAAGGAAAATAAGTCTCTCAGGGCGATGTGTAGGGATTACAACAGGGCTTCGAAACTTCAGATTAAGCCTTCCGATCATTTATGCAAAACGAGCAGGAAAGTACGAAGACTTAACAAGCTACTAGGCATTGCGCTTCGTCATGCCATCGATCTTCCTTTGCCTGAGAATGGAGAGGACCTAGATATTCAGTGACATTTTGTAATGGTGACACATAGTTATACACTTATTCGTAATCAGGGTACAGAGAATGTAACTTTTTGGTGAGTAAACCTGTGTATTGACAATGTTTAGTATGTAAACAACTGTTGGTATGAGACATGAGTGAGAATTGCTTGCATAATGAACGACCTAAGAGGGTTTTTTGTGTGTAAGAGAAGATACAACCTTTTTATTTGCCCTTGTTTTTGACGATGAGCTTTTCGTCAACTTCCAAATTTTGTGGATCCTTTCCCATGGGCACACCCATGGTTGCTTCAATTTAAGATAATTACTTTAGAGATCTTCGGACAATCATATGATGACGGTCGGAGCCTTCTTCCAATGTTTGCGATGGGTCTTTTCAACCCAGATTCGGATGTCAATATATAGAAGACCGACTCCCTCTCCGGTATTTGTACAGAGCCGAATCGACCTAGATTCGGTTATAGATATATTAAGGACTGAATCCCCTCCGGTTTTTACGAAGAGCCAAATCGACCCAGATTCGGGTATTAATAATAGGAGATCGGAACCCACTCCGGTATTTGTGAAAGTCCGAATCGACCCAGATTCGGGTATAGATAATAGTAGACCGGAACCCCCTCTGGTATTTGTGAAGCGCCGAATCGACCCAGATTCGGGTATTGATAATAGTAGAACGGAGCCCCTCCTGTATTTATGAAACGCCGAACCGACCCAGATTCGGGTATTGATAATAATAGACCGGAACCCCCTTCGGTATTTATGACATGCCGAATCGTCCTAGATTCAGGTATTGATAATAGTAGACCAGAACCCCTCTGGTATTTATTGTTTCAGTATCCCCTTTGGATTTGATTTGTGAAGCAGAGGCTGTACGTAATTCCCAAGCCACTCCTTGGGCTTTTGGTGTCAAAGCAGAGGATGTACGTACTTTGTTGGCCACTCTCTGGGCCTATGCGTCTGACGCGCTTGGCTTGCTTATCCACAAGCAGGGCCCAAGGACTTACCCGACCTCCCTCGAAGAGGCGCCTTATCCTGACCATCGTAGGTGATGATAAGGTCTTAGAAACTTAGACGGGGTCCTCTAGGCGTAGAACTAAGCTTTACTCTTTTGACGCTCTACACGGGACTTCCCTTTAGGCATAGAACTAAACTTTACTATTTTGACGCTCTACAGGGCCATCGTAGGCACTGATAGAGACTTATACGCCACCCCCTCCAAGGGGTGCTCGATCCTGACCATCGTAGGTGATGATATGGGTTTGCGTTCCCTTCTGCGGGTAACGCGGAACATAAGTAGAGGTAGGACGTGCTCTTCTGCGAGCAGAGGTAGGACGTGCTTAGTTCCAGCAGAGGCAGGGCATACTCTTCTGCGAGCAGAGGCAGGGTATGCCAATTTTAGATGCATCGCCACGACCATTTCTAGTGTGAAACGGAGGCTTACACTTTTGATGCTTTAACCCTGCCCCCTGTGATTTGGGAATGGAGAAAAACTAACACACCATCCCCCTCTGGGGGATGCCTTGCCCAGGCTAATTTAGTGTTGATAAGGGTTTTTCTTCTTTTTATCCATTTGTGACTTGACCCTTCCTTGGTCATTTTACTTGTAGAGTTTCTCTCCTTTGCAACTGGGCAAATAATCCTTTCCTTACTATTTCAAGAAGGTTTCAGTGGCGTGACCTCCTATGCTTTCTTTACATAACTTTGTAATTTTCCTTGGTTTAAGAACTTGATGATCATCCTCTCTAAAACTCTGCAGTGGTTTGTTTTGTGCCCATTTACCATATGGTAGTAGCAATACAATCCTTCTCTCTTAGCTTCGTTCTTGGGTTTCTTCTTGGGCGACGACCAAAAGTTTAACTCATTTCTAGTCAGGAAATAGATACCCTCAATCGATATTATGAGCATACAACCCTTTGGTAATCTTGACTCGAAATTCTTCTTTTGCTGCTGAATTTTGGTCTTATTATTACTCAATTTGGTCATTCCTTCTTTATCTCTACAATTCCTTTTTACTGTCCTTCGACACAGGGATATATCTCTTTCATACTTTTTATCGGTAAGAGGGATAGAAGTTCTCCCAATGCTTTTCTCAAATATGGTTCCTCTAGCTTTTGTGAGGATGGCTTCTTTAGCAAGGAGAAAGGAGTTATATCTCTCCGTCGAGGATTGATAAAGGGCAAAAATCGGAGTTGGTCCTACATGAAAAGGGTTAATGCTCCATCGATCAGGGTTATAGGGTTCTACATTCTTCTCTTCCTCTTGGATATGGAGGGTTTCTATCTGAACCTTTCGGTTGCGCATGGCTTGTCAATACTTGTCCCTGCCACGCTGTGCTGTTAAAACGCTTAGCGTTTCTATAGCGGCAGAGGTGTAAAAAGTTATAGCGGGGATAAAGCGGGGAAATAGCGGGGCTATAGCGGATGTACAAAAAATGTTAATTAGATGTAAAACTATATAATTAAAAATTAATTAATTATCATTCTTGCATCATTTATGTAGAAGAAATGAATATTAATTAATATTATATAAAAAAAATCAAAGAATATCAAAGTTATGCACACTAGATTCGAGGATTACTATAAATTTCTATCTTATACAAGTGATATATAACTAAAATTTATCTCTTTAAGTTAACCTTTGTTGATTTACTTTAAAAGAGAACTGGTCAAATCATCATCTATATATTAATATTGCTAAAGCGGGTGCTAAATAGCATTGATTTAGCGGGTGCAACGGAAAATAGCGGGGCTTTAAGCAGAGGTACTGTTCATCAGTGCTAAATTGAAATAGCGGCTGGAGAGCGCTATGGGCTATAACGGGGGTTTTGCAGGGCATTAGCGGGGCTTTAACTGCATAGCCGCTACGGGAAATCCGTTAGCAACTAGTAAGATTTTTTACCCATAATGTTCGCCTCCTCAAGTTTTTATCCAACTCGGGACGAGATGGCACAGGTGGGAGTGTGAAAAGGGGAACCACAAGGTCAGAAGTTCATGCCCTCCTTCTAGTGCCAAAATGTTACGGTACTTTTCATCAACACCAGAGATGGGTTACCAGGGACGGATCGAAAGGAGAAATAGGTGGATTGACTATTTTTTGGGTTAAATCGGGTTACCACCCTATATATTGAAGCTTGGAGGTATAAGATCACCAAGGACTATCAGAATGGATTTGAATTCAGAGAATGAAGTACATTCTACTATTCGAGGAGATGTTGGGATGGATATCCATGCTTATCTTAAAAATGAACAGTTAAATGCAACAGTAATGATTAGAAAACAACAATATACACTTACAGAGAAATTTTCTCATAAGAAGATTCCCTTTTATTGAACTTTCTTTGGAGTACACAGATGTAATAAGGGGAATCCCTGAATTAATCTCAGTGCTAAGATATTTCTTAGAGTACAAGTGTTAAGAAAAAAAAACCGACCCTCGAATGTGACCCCTAGGGTCTTATTTATAGTGGTTCTGGGCTCTTTCAACTAATGGGCTATTGGGCCAGTGGGGGTCTTTGTTGGTCGCTTTATCCGTTATTTCAGGCGCTTGACTTCCGGTTGTCTTCGTAGTATTAGTTATGGTCTTTGGATGGTACTTGAATCCTGGGCAACAGCTCCTGAATGTAGGCTTTCGGACCAAAGCGTTTGGATGTAGGCCTTCGAATTTGCCGTGAATACTTAGAGGGGCTTGACCTCATGATGTATGTTGATAACTGCCGGTTCGAAGCCGCTGCGGGTTTCGGTACTAGATAGATTAGTACGGGTAGCCTGTATCTTTGCTTGGGTCCCAGTTAGTTCTTTGACGGAGTTCTTTTGAAGTATCCTGGATCCTCGAAAGGGCGGCTTCTGGTGTCACTTCTATTTTATTTGTGGACTTGTCCTTCCGGTATTTGTACGGAAAATTCCCCGGAAACTGGTCCTGGATGATCCTTGCGTTTATCAGTTTAGTGCCTTTGACGCCCTCGCCATCAGATGTATTGGTTCTCTGGTGTGTCATTACCGAAGGTCCATTTGAGCTTCACCCGATGGATTTATTGCTTTTGACTTTATTGGTTTTGGGTTAGGATGACTCTTCGTCATAGAATGTTCTGTCGAACTGATATTGTCGAAAGGATTTCATCGGATTGACCCTGGCGGATAGATCCTGTCGGTTACACCCCGTAGTTGCTACGATTCTTTCCCCTAGGAGGGTTTCAGTTGATGCGGCTTTTCAGATTATTTCTTCCTGCTCCTTCCCTTCCTAGTATTTGGCCCTACTTTCTATTGAACCTCCGGTGAGCATCCGGTCATCCGATACCCCTTCACCGCCAACTTGTTCCACTGTTAGTTTTTTTGTAGTAATAATAACCATCAACAACAAATAACAGATCTAAAATTCACCAACAACAATCATCTACTACAATCATCACCAACAAGTAACAGATCTCAAAACTAACAAAGAAGAAATAGCAGAATACAATAAAGGCAGTAAGAGAAAAATAGAAGATAACAGATCCACAAATAAATGATAACTTTATCTGAATGCAAATAACAGATCCGCGACAGCAACCCGCTCTAATACCATGATAACTTTATTCATCACATGAAATAGAATATAAAATAGAAGATAAGAGGAAAAAGAAGAAAATAACGGAGATTTCTTTGTTGATTAATTACTTGATTTCTTACATTACCAGTCCTTGCCTCTATT
This sequence comes from Allium sativum, assembly GCA_030737875.1. Classification (NCBI taxonomy): domain Eukaryota; kingdom Viridiplantae; phylum Streptophyta; class Magnoliopsida; order Asparagales; family Amaryllidaceae; genus Allium; species Allium sativum. Next base: position 248,768,203 of record CM060920.1, read on the forward strand.
TATACATAGTTTATCCTTATCTAAAAGAATATTCTAGATAAGAATATTCTAGAGTGTATTTTTGTCTATTATAATAAATAATTCAATACCAAATATAAACCTAAATCAATGCAATACCAGATACAAACCCAAATCAATGCAAGTAAATAAAGGCAACATATCTTCTAGCATATTCTCTAACAATGAATATATTTGTATCTTTATAATGGATATTTAAAGGTAATAGAAGTATGGCCTAACTTGGAAAAATGTAATACACAATAAAGATTTAACTTGTAAAAGAAAAGTGTTTATAATAAAAATGTTTGGCTAATATTTGTTTTTAATCTCTTTGATTGTATTTTAAAGTAACTATTAATGATTATGAATATACTTATACCATTTGATAAATATATGAATACTTTTTGTAGTAAAGGGTAGATATGAATAGTGAAACAATATTATGCTTCTATGTATCTTTTGTAAAAGTATTATATATATATATATATATATATATATATATATATGTGTGTGTGTGTGTGTGTGTGTGTGTGTGTGTGAGTGTGTCCGTGTGTTTGTGTGTATATAAGTATTTAGGAAGGGTAGGATTTATTATATAGAAAGTGGTTTGTAGTTGCGTAGGTAGCTCAATCTTGTTTGTGTGACTTAATCAAGCTTTATGTTTTTTCTTACATGTGGAAAGTATTTAGTCATGTCACTACGCCATAGATGGCCTATCGCAATGAAAATTCATGGCGTTGCTAGCTACAATGTTGCCAATGCTATGCTGTTTTTTGTATATTGCAACACACGCTTCAGTGTGTTAGTATAGATATCAAATTGAGTTGCAGTTGCTATAGATATATTCTAAATAAAAATTTAAAAAAATAAATACACCTCAGCGATTCATACCATTAGTTAAAACAAAATCTCAACCATCCATCCAGACCATCAATCCACACTTCATCTAATTTTATTTTCCGCTTTTATTTTCATTCTCCTGCTTTTTTTTCGTTTCCTTCTCACTCCCAAAATTTCCAGAATTTTTTGGAATCCCTAATTTTCATTTTCTGCCTCTTTTCGCCCCCAAATTTCAACCCTTCTTTCCTTCGCCCTAGCTTTCATCATTTTTATTGGTTCGTCATTGGTGACCACCTCAAATCACTACTGCTGTCTTTCTCAGATATGCTTCTCAAGCTATCTATCTCGCTTGACGGCGATTGTACTCCATTTGGGCGATGAGATAGTCTGTCCATCTCCTCTACGCAACAGGCTTCATCTCAACAGCTAGGGCAAAACCACACAACAGAAGGCTCCATCTTCTTGGTAGCTAGGGCACAACACAAACTGACAACCAACACATAGATTCTAAAATTCAGTTGAAGGTGCTAGTGCTGTTTAATTTGGATTTTCATTTTTGTATGTTTTAATTTTTCAAATATTGAGTTAGTATGGTTATTTCATGGTGATTAGATCAGGAAGATAATAATCTGTTGATTTAGATTTATTCAAAAATACAAAGATGTACTCAGGTTTAGTTTGGCTGGTAATTGGAGTAACTTAAACGGTGCATGAATCAAATTAGGCTGTAACATTTCGATTGAAGATCTTGGTGTGGCGTTAAATCAAATTTTATTTCGACGCTCAGAATGAAATAGTTGGCTATAACGTTTGGATTAAAGATCTTGGTGTTCCTTTGCATGTAGAATTATATCATGTTAAGTAGTTGGTTGTAACACATTTTTCAGTAACAGTTAAAAATAGTTTGCTAGAATAATTATATTTTAAGGCTTCATCATGGCTGCTAAATGATTCAGTTTCTACTCCTGTGTCAATTATAGATACTCAATGAATTGTGAGTGCAACCGCTTTTGTGCATTTCAGTCTATAACTTTGTCCACGGTTTAGCTTCAGAGACAACAATTGATTTTTTTTCCAATTTTGAAGTTCAACATCTGTCAGTTGAGCATTTCTTTTGTTCAGTTCAAATGGCCAGTGTACTTTCGTTCTGTCATAACATTTCTTCAATCCATATTGTTTGACCAACTTAGTCCCTTACATTTTATATTTGTTGGCATAGCTCTCTTGCTAGCACAATGTAGTTTTAGAATTGTTTAGTCGTAGTTCAGACATAGCTCTCTGCACTCGGCTCACTATTCAATCCAGACTCGACTCCACCTAATATAGTACAACATTCTTACCATGTCAGTTCATAAGTTATATTATAAACGTAGTTCATCCTTCATCTTTCAGCTTTATCTAAATGTAGTTTTAGACTATATTAGATGCAACATCTTTTGTACATGCCCTTTGGAAATGGCGTGACATGTTATCTTTACAAGTTTGATGTAAGTTTTTGTCAACAGAGACATGGGATTAAATGTGTTAGAGACCATTTTCCAATTTATACTCATATCAAAACAACATCATGAAAAGGTAGGCTTTGTTCCTTCAGCTTTTTGTATCTATATAATTTTATCTAATAAAGCCATATGTTGTCCAACATTATTCCATTAATCTAGCTTGATATGGATATAGTTAAAAAAAAATGTAGGACTACCTAATGCTTGTAGGAAGCTGTGTCCACATTTTGTGCTTAAGCCATGCCATTTCTTGCGTAAATGTTATCATGTTAGTTATCGCTATCGGCATGATTTGCTAATTTTCTGTTTTTGGATTTTTTTCCTTTTTATAAGTAAATTCCAGAGATGTTGACAATATGAAAGATGTTTCAAAATTAATCTCAATAAATGTTGCTTCCTCGGATGAGTATACGTATTCGTCGAAAAATCTATAAAATACACTGAACACATAATTAACAATACTGCTTGTTCTTACTATATTTCTAAAGATTAATTGGTTTAATTGATTTCAGCAATAATTACCTACTTCATAAGAGGGTTGAGCACTGTATGTTCGGAAGATGGATGCAGTTGTTGGATAGATAGTTGCAGCTAAAATGTTTGATTAATGGTGTTGAGTCATGAACATGCAATGGATGATATGGTGAGCACATGTGAGTTGACTAACCGCGCACAGTCAAAACAGGTTTGTTTCGTGAATGAGGGTCAATTTACTTAAGCGAGGGATTGAAGTAGTTAATCAGTGTTGGTGAGCATATGCATAAGGGGATTGCGAGTTAAAAGTATGCCAGTTGCTATGAAAATGCACCCTATAGCACATAAGTGAGAGCCTCAAGTAGTTTTTTTACTATATATTTTTAAGGTAAGAACCATAGGTCATCAAACTTCTTCAATCTTCATTACATCAGTTCACATTAAATGTAATGTGTCAAGTGTTAATATTATGAAGAAAGAGGTTATATTAGGCCTGCTCACAGTTAAAAGAGTAGTCTGTTTGAGTGGTATATCATTATTGGTTTGGATATAGGGGAAAACTAATAATATTTTACACTTCATGGGGTTGCACCACTAGTTTTAGCATAAGCATTTATGTTTATTTTCTTCCTATTGTATGATAAATATGAACAAGAAATCTGTGTTTTATGCAGGCTGAAGGGAGCTCTTAGATGAAATAAAAAAAGTGGATTAGGATACACACATGAGCATTCTTCATTTTTAGGAAAACCTTCAACGAATGAAGTGTACTTCTATATTTTGTTGCAAATTAACTTTGATTTGTTTGCTGTATTTTGATTCGTTTATGAAATTCTTTTTTTACTTGAACTTCGACTGATTTCTTGCATATATCATTTTCAGGTTTTGGACAAACAAATGATCTGTGCAATAATTAGGCCTGTACATATATGGGGTAAACCTTGTTCATCTGATTTTATATTGATTAGCTTTGAATATTAATTGATATTTCATGTTTACTAAGTGTGTGCATGCTTTCTAATGCTATTAGTACCCAAATGATAAACATTACTGGTACCTTAAGTCAAATAAGTAAATCGTGAGTGTAAACTGTTTACAAAAATGATTGGTTATTTTTCCACTTGATTTAGGATCTCCCCTTTATCAGACTATCTTTCCACTATTTGAGCTGCTCCAGTTCATGTTACTACCTTTATTGCATCTTTTCCAAATTGTGGCGTAGCACTGGGGTCTACACTTGTTGTTTTGAAGAAGCAAAAAACATGGATAACTTAAGTATTAGATTCACGACAAATGGTATGACAGTTATGATAATTTTCATTAGTTTAATTATTGAATATGTTATACTTATAGTTTAAAATATTATGCATCATGAAAATCACTGTTAAATGTGGGATATTGTCTAAGGCATAGAGTAGCATTCACAATATAGTTTATATAATCATTTTCATGTATTTTTTCTTGCTTGGTTGTATGTGTGAGTCTGTATATGAGCGAATCGAATGATAATGTAGTGAGGAATGTATGTAAATATGAATGATTTTGTAATATACTAGTAAATGTTGAAATAAAATTTATTTAAATAAAATACTGTGTTTGAATACTATGTTATAATAATATTTATTATATCTACTCAAAAAAAAATATTTATTATAATATTATGAAAATTTTGATTAATAACAGTTGAGGTATAATTACTTTTAGCAGTTGTAAAACAAAATTTAACAACTGCTAGAAACAGTTATAAAAAAAGTTGACTTTATTACGATTGTCAGCTACTAGTCATATTATAATTGTTTTTGGCAGTTGTGAAAGGTTTTTTTTTGTTGTAGTGGTACCCGTAGCAAAACCTGTACCGATGTTGCCTTAGGGTCGCAAAAGTGTTGCCTTTGACTCTAAGGCAACGCGGCAAAAGGCAACCCCGAAAAAGTGTTGCCTCAAATCATTTTTGGCCTATAGCAACATTTTTTGGCACCTTCAGCATCACTTCTCTGGTGTTGCAGTATGCAATCTATGGCGTAGTGTGTACTTAATGCTTAAAGCATGGGAAGTAGAGTTATTTTATCTTAAAACTCAAGACTAATGCTAGAGTTAGGTTTACAAGCAATAGTGTTATAACCTAGCAGATCCACTGTTTGGTTGATGGATAATATGATTAAGAAAGTGGAAAAAGTGATAAGTATAAGAGACTTGGATTCCATTTTGTGATCATTTATTGTATGCTAGTAGCCTATTAGTCGACTATAAAAATTGATCAAATTAAATTTGGAAATATATGTAAGAATTGTGTATTAGTGTGATTTAAGATCCCTGAAAAGCATTTGTAACACCCCGTATTTTCTATGAACGTATAAGTAACAAATCAGAGGATAATTAATTTTTAAAATAAGAATCAAGGGAAACGAGTTGCGCCATTGTGTTCGTCTCGGAATTCTGCTTGGAAACGAGTCCGAGTTTGCAAGAATCAGAGTCCGTATGAGGGAGATATGACCCTCCGAAGTTTCAGAAATTTTCAGAATCGAAAACAGCTCGAAATTCGAATTCAAAATTCGAATTCAAACCCAGAAGCGGGCTGGGAGGGAAATTTCCCGCCCAGGACCCAGGTCGACTGGGGAGTCGACTGGGCAGTCGACCCCCCAGGACCCAGGTCGACTGGGGAGTTGACTTGGCAGTCGACCTGGGGGTCGACCTCCCTGGTCGAACCTGGTGCGTGTGTGTGCGATTTTGAGGGCTGTGACATGTTTGGACGGACCTGATGAGTTCTAGGGTTAATATGAGGGCCTAAATGAGTTCCTACACCTATAAATACATCCTAAGACCTAGCCTTCTCTACACACAATTCTATTCTGCTTCTACTTTACCTCTGTTCTAATAAAAATAAAAATGGCGTCGCTACTCTGCTAGAATCAAAACTAGAAGCTAACCAACATCAACCTAAGCAACTCAATTCAAATTAGGGATTAAAGCTTCTGCAACGATTCTACAACAATTAAAGTTCTTTATTTAATCCAACCAAGGCAAGTACAGTTATTTTCCGATATGAACGTTAATTCTGATTGTGACATGAATTGTAACTCTGAATCTGAGGTTATATCTGTTCTGTTCTGTTTAGATCTTTATTTTGTATCTCTTTCCTCTTTCTGTTTTATAGCCAGGCTACCACGAGCCTGAGCCAATCTCATAAGAGATTAATATACGCTAAAATGTTTGGGACAGTAAAATGAATGATGCATAAATTGGGCATGACCAATAGGTGACTGATTTGAGGAAAGAACATGGACTGTAGCTAGAACGTAAATCTGAGACATATGACTGGACATGTTATATTTATAACATAAAGGGTATTGAACATATGATTTGAGGACATGACATAGAAAGGTATATAATTGGACATAAATATAGACTGTATTGAACATATGACTTGAGATAAAGAGAATATGGTTTAGGAATAAAGATTTACATTAAAGTAGAATGTGAATAATACCTAAGTAGGAGATTTTTTGTCGATGGCTATATTTGGTATAACTTATATGTGAATCTTTTGTACTAGGCAAGTTGAACTAAATTGGGGCATGTAAATTATGACCATAATCTGTGACATGTAAATTCAATACAAACGTGGGGTATATGATCATAGTGTGAATCATGACAACTATTTAGGCATGCAAACTTAGGCCCAATTTATAATTAGGCAAGATATGTTTGTGAAACTTTAAGGAATGATTGAATCAGTTATATTTGCCTAATTTGCTAGTTCTGCTATATTGGCCTAATCTGCTAGTTCTGTTATATTGCTTAATCTGCTAGTTCTGCTCTACTGCCTAGTTCTGTTATATTGCCAAATCTGCTAAACTAAATCTGTTGAGATGCCTAATCTGTTATCTGCTACATCTGTTGAGTTGATATAATTAGTCCGTTATTGATATAATCTGAATTGGCTATAGTTATGAATAATTGACATGTATATTAGGCGTGGGCATAAATGGTAAATTATTAATTAATTGGCCGCAAAGATAAACATGGCTAACTCGAGGTTAGAATGACTTTGCGGCGTAATTCTGCCCGAAACCGCCCGGCATATTCCAGTGGCCGCAAACAATAGGTTCTAATGTGAGAAGTTAGTCATAACATGCTTGAAACCTGAGGTTAGACTCAGTTTGCGACAGAAACCTGCCCGGAACCAACCGGCCTAACCAGTAGCCGCAAACTGTCAGTCTAATGTGAGAGGTTTGGGCATTAATATTTAATTAATGAAAATCTGAGATAAATATGATGTCTAAAATGTGTTGGGCGGATAGGGTTAAACCCACTAGACTGATGAATTTAATAAATCTGTTCCGTGAATCTGTAGGCCCAATTACAAAGTTAGACAAATCTGTAAGTCTGTAACCAGTTAATCTGCAAGTCTGTTAATCTGTAACCAGCTAATCTGTAAGTCTGTTAATCTATATATCTGATCCGTTAGTCTGAAAACTTGTCTGTGAACTAGTTGATCTGAATTCTGTATGTCTGAACTTATAAACAAGATAATATGAAATCTGTTAGCCTGGGGACACAAGGATAGGAAGGGAATTACTTGTGTCATCTGTTGTTTGGGACCCATATTAGTCAGTAACCCTTTCTGGTATCAAAACTTTGACCCAACAGTAGGTAGGGTTCGGGCACGCTTACTGAACTAATTATAAGCGGTTCATTCTGATAATGGCGAGGGGTGTTGATGGTGCGTTCCAACCGGGTCATGTGCGTGCATGGATCCCGGTCTGCCTCTGAGGATGTAAGACGCCGTGACATCTGTAAATAGGTCTGTGCCAATTGGTTGTCACTTTAGGGAGTGATACACCTTACTGTGGGGGCCGACACAGGGTATTTATGTATTAGGGAGCCGATCGCTTGGGGTAGGGTTTTAGGGTACACTTAGTTCTGTCTGTTCTGTTGGTACCGTCTGTTTCTGTTGGGTGGTAACACCTGTCTATTTCTGTGTGGTACCGTCTGTTCGGGTGGTAAAGGCCCATTACTAGTGTACACCTAATTCTACATTCTATTTCCGTAGGGATTAATCTGTTCTGCTTCTGTCTGTTTCTGTTCGGGTGGTAAAGGCCCATTACTAGCACTCTCTTCTGTGGAAATTATTCTGTACCCGTTTCTGTTTCAGTTTAGACATTAGGGTGACACCTAATCCTGTTATACTAGTATTAGTGCAGAGAAGTGTAAAGCAATAGCTTATATCATTCTATTCTTCTGTTATATCTGCTACACCTGTTACAGTTATCTCTCATCCAGTTTTATTTTCATGTCAAGTTATTATTATCTATTCATAACTGAAAATCACTGGACTTGCCAGACTTTTTGTCTGACCCTTGTTGTTTCGCCTCCTTTCTTCCGTTTCCCCCCCAGGTTTTGTAGAAGGGAACACTCTAGCTTGATCCAAATTTCTTCTGCTTGAAGTGCTTAAAGTATGGCTTGTCTTCTTCTGTGGGGATTATGATTTTAAACTATGCATTCTGAAGGCTTTTGTACAAGACTGATATTTTGTACTTGAATTCTGATATTGTGATTTGAAAGGATGTAACCAAGCTTCTGTTGGAATAAAGTTATAAATTTTTCAAGTACTGTTTTATCTGTCTTGTAAGTTTCTGTTCTGTTTACTAAAATGCTCCACCAAAGTTAAGGCATTCCCTTTGTGAGTGACCTTAGCGGAGGTGGGGTGTTACAACATTCATTTCTATAAATTTCTCTTGCTTTAAGAATATACATACGAGATCCCTTGATGAGGACTCTTTTATATCATTTGTTTACTTCTTAAAGAACTGGAATCGAGTTAACCAGAAATTTATCAATTTGGGTTCGAAGTGACCATGATCAGATAAATGTTTTTACTTACCGAAAGCCAATTCAAAACTAATAAATAATTTCTTTGTTATGAAAGCGGTCATGTGGTAAAATCTTATAGAGTTGAAATATCTATCCAAAGGTTATATTTGAGGCAAAGGTCATCATAAATATCTCAGATTGACATTGCAGAGTTGAACTGTCTATCCTAAATAAATCATAAAATGATGTCGAACATGACCTTAACATTGAAAATGACAAAATACGCAGTCCAGCTGCGTATTTTTTGGAGTTTAGACAACACAAGAAAGGGTATATCAATTTTGTATCTAGTGACTTTTTCGATATACTAGCGGCAGGAGTTGATGGTATTAGATTTCGTGGTTCAAACCTATGTTTGCACACGAGCTAGGTATATTTTTCTTGTAGGTTTTCTTACAATTTTAGTCATTTTTCTGTAGCTAAATTCTGACAGTTGCACAAACTTATTATTTTCTTAATTGATTATTATTACTTAATTTTTAGGGTTGTATGCTTAGTAGGAAAGCTTTAGTTTACTGCGGCGTCTCTATAGAAAATTCATATATAGGCAAACTTAGTTGTTCTGATTTTACATCTATCCAATATCATTGTGTTGTGAAATGCAAACCATATGGCTATTTGTATATTTGTATTTCTCATTCTAGATATTATCTATTACATCACTTTATGTATCTATTAATCTATTAAATAATAGTAAAGCAGAACCTTTTAAAACTCCCCCCTTAATTTTAGGAGTTCTCTCTTTACTCCTTGTTTCTCTTCGGATATTTTATTGTTAAATTAGTTTATCACTCTACACTTATTTACTAATTCTTTCTTATCATTTTACATCTTCCATCATTTTACATTTTGGTATGAACATTTCAAAGTTGACATAATTATTTATTAATGGTTAACTCTTAACATTTTTTTTTAAGTCCACGTATTTAAACTAATTACAAAACCCATAATTTAAGTAATTTAAATAAATCTAATTAAAAAATATTTACTTTAAATATTAAAAAATGAAAAAAAATGTATTTTTGGACTTTAGATACGTATACTTCAATTTTTTCATAATCATTTAAGTCTCTCTCTGTTCTTTTCCAGTATTTTACATTTAGTTCCATATTTTATAGTTAATTACATAATATTAAAACTATTCAAATAACTTTAACAAATTTTTATTCATTGATTCGCCTAATAAATCACATCAAATTAACCATATTCACATTAACAAAAAAATCAAATAAATAAATACGTCATTCACATATGTTATATTGTTATTCACATAAATAACAATCACAAGTTCAAATATTAACTAACTTACATCAACATATTTACCATGTATTACATTGTTATATTAATGTCAAATGCCTAAATTTTTTATTTTTTTAGTTATTTACAATACCCTACATGATATAACTTAACACCATAATTTATGACAATATGTTTGCATTAATTATGTGATTTTGAATTTTGCAAATGAATTCAACATATGAATTGTTGTTGATTCATCTAATTAACGCTAAGTGTGATGTTTTCAAATGAGTATTACGTTTATACCAACAAAAATGGCAAAAATTAGTTTTTTCTTTTAAATATAAAGTTAAAAAAGTCACGCAGTATAAATAATGTATGTAAACAGTAATAGAAATTTTAATTTATTATACACTTATCTCAATAAATTTATCATAAATTGATGAAAACAATTTTCACTTTAAATGTTTTCATTTTAACATTTCTTCAATTATTTGTTGAACCTCATCAATTCGTTCGTGATATTTTATATTTTAATCCATATGTTCAAGCTACACATGAAATCTTAAAATATAATTATTTAAATAATCTTAGAGAATATTTAGTTCATTTTTATAATTGCTCTTAAAATATACATTAATTTTACTTTACATACTCGTATTAAAAAAGGTAGTTTTCCATGCAACTATAAAGACGTATAAGTTGTTGGTTGATGAATTCGTCATTGGTTCTCCTTATCTCTGAATACACAAATCTCCGAGGCACGATATGAAAATCGCTATCCTAAAACAATATTTGCACTCTTATTTCTATGCACGAGTAATGGCAAATTTGTTCGAAGATACAATAGAGCAGATATTGAATATCTTTAATCGGCGTGTTTGCACAGATACGGCGATTCACTATCTTGGAATTGATTGCTGTAGTGACAAGATGAAGGAGTTATAGCCTGCAAAACTATAACTCGTATAATTTATTAGAAATTTGGCAGAGTGTTGAGAATATTTTAATGGCAGAAAGAGTCTAAGGAAGGAGAAGAAGAAAGAATTCGAGACCTGAAAAAATGAAATCGGGGCCGCGTATTTATTGACTATCAAGGGATGCAGCCGTTTTCCAGCGGTTATTGTTGTTTGAATTCAAACAGTCACATCCCTACGTTCGCAACGGTTCAGAAGCGTTGCAAATTTAAACGAATAGACATGTATGTTCATTTGCAATGGTTCTAAAGCGCTACGAATTTGATTTCCATGCGTGTCTGTTTCCAACGTTTATAAAACGTTAAAAATTCCCGCTTCTGTTTGATTTTAAACCGGCCCGCCTTATTTAAATTCATTTCTGGGTTGTCTGTATTCGGGTCCTTAACGGGCTTGGCCCGCTACTATTTATTCTAGTTTAAAATAATTCTTATTTGACCTGAACCAGAAACCTGTACCCGGCCCGGTTCAGTTCGGTCGGTCGAACAATGCGCGCATGGTCTTGCATGACCTCTCCCCTCTCAACAAAGCGCACATATGGGAGCCCCAAGGCCCCAACATGCTCATGAGAAAGCTACATAAGTAGTGGCAAGCATACTTATATTTCATGATATGGGACAAATCAAATTTTACCCCTTTGTGCTTTCCTTCTTCCCTATTATTTCAAATTTCCTCCAACAATCCTCCACCAAATTTTAAATAAATTCCTCTTGCTATTTATATGCAGGAAAATTTGTGCATAAGTATAAATGTCTTACAAACTTGAATCTATACGTAGTGAAAACCCATTAAAGTATATCAGGATGGAGTGGTTGGCTAAGCATTGAACCATCGATCCTATATGATCTACTGAATGGATTATCACATACTCATTTTCATATTTTCTAGATAGTATGTATGTTCACCCATTGATTGGCCTTGGGTCAGTATCTTCCTTCATGAAATGCCCTTAGAGATCAAGCCAAAATCTCGTAGAAGGCGGCACCACCTTCGTTGTATTCATCTAGGTAGGTTTATCAAAAGTACCATATAACACACACCTCAACAATATATCTGTTATAAACCTATTAAGTTCTAATCAGAATATCCTCTCTTTGTCATTATAAGTACCAAGCACTTTTCCTTGGAATGTATGATAATACTTAGTTTTTCAGACTAAATATTATAGTGCTTCCTACCACAAACATATGAAGTACTTTTGCTCTTTGGACTCAAGATAACAAATTTCTTTATTATGTTGAGTTGAGTTTCCTTCATTGGCGATTGTATTGTATAGGCTTTAAACCCATTCCCTGTGATGTTTTTATCACTAAATTCCTTGCACATCCTTCAGTAAATGGATCTGCCAAATTCTGGCTAGATCTCACAAAATCTATGGTAATTACCCCTTCAGTGAGCATTTGCCTAACCAAACAGTGCCTTAGACCAATATGTCTAGATTTACCATTATAAACTTGGTTGTATACACGTGATAATGTAGATTGACTATCACAATGCACAGATATTAGTGGCATAGGTTTTGGCCACACAGGAATTTCTAATAATAAATTCCTTAACCATTCCGCTTCTTTACTACCATAAGCCAGTGCTATGAACTCAGCAGCTATGGTTGAATCACCAATACATGTTTGTTTCTTCGAGGCCCAGGATAGTGCTCCCCCACCAAGAGTGACTATCCATCCAGTAGCTGATTTATTGTCTTCACTTCCAATGTTCCAACTAGCATCTGTGTATCCTTCTATTACACTCGGATAACCGTTGTAATGTATACCATAATTTACGGTACCTTTTATATACTTTAAAATTCTATTATTGCATTCCAATGGATATGAATAGGATTACTAGTATATCTACTCATTTTGCCAACAATATAGGCAATATTTGGTTGTGCACATGTCATATCATACATCAAACTTCCAATAACTCTAGCATATTCCAATTGCTTTATAGCTGTTCCAGTATTAGTGTACAACTACATATTTGGATCAAAAGGAGTATACATAGGTTTACAATCGAATAGATTGAACCTTTCCAAAATTTTCACAATGTAATGAGACTAGGTAATTGATAACCCATCTTTTATTTTCATGATTCTTATTCCAAGAATCATTTCAGCTACCCCCATATCTTTCATGTCAAAGCGTAAAAATAGATATCTGTTAGTTTCTTCAATACTTGAAGTATTCGTTCCAAATAAAAGCATATCATATACGTAAAGGCATATAATTACACCTTTACCTAAATGAAACTTTCTATAGACACATTTTTCAGATTCAAACATCCTGAAGCCATTAGATATAATAGTTTATCAAACTTTTCATGTCATTGCTTTGGTGCTTGTTTAAGACCATAAAGTAATTTGATAAGTTTACATACTTTATGTTCTTGTCCAGGCATTACAAAACCTTCTACTTGAAACATATATATCTCTTCATCAAGTTCTCCATTTAGAAATGCAGTCTTGACGTTCATTTGATGAATTTCAAAATTATGGATAGAAGCTAGGGAAATTAAAGTTCTAATAGTTGAAATTCCAGCTACTGGGTCATATATACAAAAATAATATATTCCTTCTTTCAGTGTGAATCCTTTGGCAAATAATCTAGCTTTAAGTTTTTCGATTGTGCCATCTGCTTTTAACTTTTTCTTAAATATCCATTTACATCCTATTGGTTTAGAACCAGGAGGTAAATCTACTAGTTTCCATGTTTTATTTTCCATAATAGAATCCATTTCATCATTTATGGCTTCTTTCCAAGATGATGAATCTTGAGATTGATTTCATTGCCTTAGCATATGTTAAAGGGTCAGATTCTATGTTTGTAGATATCATTAATTGATGTTCTATATTATTTCTAGATCCGTCAACCAAATGTACCACAAAATCTGGTCCAAAAGATTCCTCTATCCTTCTTCGTTTACTTCTCCTAAGAGGATCACCATTTTTGTCGATATTTAAGTCAGTGTTTTCTACAGGTTCAATGGTAGGTTCATTAACCTCCACGATTTCACCAGTAGGTGTATTAACCTCCACCGTTTTGTGAACCGGTTTATTTTGAATAAATGTAAATCTATTCTCATAAAATACTACATCCTTGGTTCTGTTACTGTATTTACTTCAATAAAGCTATTAGGTTCTATTACTAGAAAGTATATCCTTTGCTATATTGAGCATATCCTAAGAATATGCGCTCAATAGCTTTTTGTCCCAATTTCCTAATTTTTGGTTCAGGTAATTGGACAATAGCTCTACATCCCCAAACTCGATAATAATCCAGATTTGTTTTTTTTTTTGTTCCAAAGTTCATAAGGAGTAACTTTACTTTTCTTATGAGGTATTCTATTTAGAATATAACATGCGGTAAGTAAAGCTTCTCCCCAGAAACTAGTACTAAGTCCATAATTACACAACATTGCATTTATTATTTCGGTAAGGGTTCTATTTTTGCTTTCAGTCACTCCATTTTGTTGTGGAGTGTAAGCAATAGACGTTTCATGTATAATTTCTATTGATTCATAATATTCAGGAAATTGATACTTTCCACCCCTATCAGACCTAAGTATTTTTATTTTAGCATCACATTGGTTTTCTACTTCAGTTTTATAAGTAATAAATGAACTTAACACTTCACTTTTAGTGTGCATGAGATGAACATAACAATTTTAGAGTAATCATCTATAAATGTGACAGAGTATCTCTTTCCTCCTCTAGTAGGAGTAGTAGGAGTACTACGTATATCACATACATCACTATGAATAAGTTGTAAAAAATTTGTTGCACTTTCTGGTTTATAAGGAAATGGTTTTCTAGTTATCTTAGTTAATGAACATAGCCTGCACTTATCTAGCACATCATTTTGGTGTTTGGGAATTAGATTCAAAGATATTATACCAAGCATGCGTTTATAATTAACATGCCCTAATCTATTGTGCCATAATGAAAATGAATCAATAATATAAGCAGAATTAATACTTTCATTAATATCAACATTCAGTTTAAACATACCATCACACATGTACCCTTTTCCCACAAATACACTGCCTTTGGTCAGCACATATTTGTCTGACTGAAAGACTTGTTTGAAACCAAACTTATTAAGAAGACTTCCCGATACAAGGTTCTTCCTAATTTCAGGTACATAATATACATCATTTAATATCAGAACTTTTCCGGATGTGAATTCCAAATCTACAATCCCCTTCCCTTTGACTGCTGCCATTGCTGAATTTCTCATATAAAGGTAATCTTCATCTTCAGTCAGTTCTAGTTTCTTGAATTGATTCTTGTCAATGCATACATGCTTAGCAGCGCCAGAATCAATCCACCAAGAATTGAATTGTTCAATCATATTCACTTCTGATATGACTGCTGCAAACTTTTCTTTTTCAGATTGCTGCTTCTTTTTTCAAGAAGCGACAATCCCTTTTGAAATGTCCGGGTTTACCACAAAAGTAGCAACCATCATTTTTGCCTTTCTTGTTCTGGTTTTGGGAATTTTTATTGTTCTGCCCTTTCCTCTTTTTATTACAAGGGTTCTACGAAGCATTATTTGATTGCTTATCATCCACCATATGGACCTTTGATGTATCAACAACTATTTCATCTTGGGCATCTTTCTGCCTCGGCTGTTGTTCAACCTGCAAATGTTGTGCATGGTCATCTAAACTCATATCCTCCTTCTTGTGTTTCAGTAGTTTCATTTGATGTTTCCAAGAAGGGAGTAATTTCTATATTATCGAGGAGACCTTAATCTCCTCATATATATTTAAATTATGTTAACTAAATTGGTTTAAGTATGTCTACGATATCGTTGAATTGCTCTACAACTGAAATATCATCAGTCATTATGTATTTAAAAAAATTGGTAGCTAGAAATTTCTTACTTGTTGCGTCTTCCGTCAGATACTGCGCCTCTAATGCATTCTAAACATCCTTTGTAGTTGCCTTGTTGTAGTACATATCGAAAAGTATGTCCGTCATCGCATTACAGATATGGCCTTTGCAAATATAATCATCTGTTCCCATTTGATCATTTCCCGTGCCTATGCAATGGTTTCATCTTCTGCCTCCACTGGCTTTGGCGTAGTCAAAACATAAACAACTTTCATATTAGTCAATAAGAAATACGTCTTCTTCTGCCATCGTAAAAAATTGACACCATCAAAGCGCTCTGATTTTATGAAATCAGTGACGAACTCCTTGAGGCTATGAGGAGCCATTGCAGAAATATAGTTTTAGATTGTTGGTTGATGAATTCGTCATTGGCTCTCCTTATCTCTGAATACACAAATTTACAAGGCACGATTTGGTAATCGCTATCCTAAAACAATATTCGTCCTCTTATTTCTGTGCATGAGTAATGCCAAATTTGTTCGAACATACAACGAAGCAGATATTGAAAATCTTTAATCGGCGTGTTTGCACAGACATGACGATTCACTGTCTTGGAACTGATCGCTGCAGTGACAAGATAAAGTAGTTATAGCCTACATAATCATAACTCGTACAATTTATCATAAATTTGGCAGGGTCTTGAGAATATTTTAATGGTAGAAAGAGTCTAAGGAAGGAGAAGAAGAAAGAATTCGAGATCTGAAAAAATGAATTTGGGGCAGCCTATATATATATAGGCTATCAATGGATGCAACCGTTTTCCAACCGTTATTGCTGTTTCAATTCAAACAGTCACATCTCTTCGTTTGCAACGGTTCAGAAGCGTTGCAAATTTAAATGAATAGACATTTTGCAATGGTTCTGAAGCGTTACGAATTTGATTTCCAACGTTTAAATTCTTTCTTCTGTTTGATTTTAAACCGACCCGCCTTACTTAAGTTCGTTTTTGGGTTGTCTGTGTTCGGGTTCTTAACGGGCTTGGCCCGCTGCTGTTTATTCCGATCCAAAAATATTTCTGACTCGAACCGCCTCGGTTCGGCCGGTCGGTCGGACAACGTGTGTGTGGTCTTACATGACCTCTCTCCTCTCAACAAAGCACACATGTGGGAGCCCCAAGGCTCTAGTGTGCTCATGAGAAAGCTACGTATGTAGTGACAAACAAACTTATATTTCATGATATGGGACAAATAAATTTTCCCCCTTTGTGCTTTCCTTCTTCCCTTTTATTTTAAATTTCCTCCAACATAAATCACATAATACAAACTATGAATATCAACAATAATAACAAAGTTAGTTTGTAAGTTAGTTATGATTCATTTATATCAAGAATTTATCATACGTTATATCATGTATTTTTTGCTGAATATCAACAAGTGCACAATAAATTTATGCACCTTTTTGCAGATTTATTTATAATTTTATCTGCTGCACTTTATAGTCAAACTAACTTCATAACTTTACATTTAAACTTATTTAAAAAAATTATATTAACTAATATTTTCTAAATTATTGATGAAATAACCAATATACATCAATTTTAACATATATATTTATATTAGCAAGTATGATTTAAAATATCTCAAATATACACATATGCATATTACTTGTGTAAGCTGTAGAACATAAATTACACATAAATAACAATAATAATTTTTATTAATAATTTATATATTTTATATCAAAATTACCATATATTGTATAACAACATTCTCATTTTAACATTAAAATAATAAATATTATTTTTAATAATATTATCGTGTGCAACGCACGGGTTACAAACTGGTTAAACTTAAAAACAGAAATTTCTAGGTGATAACATGGCAGTTTTACTCTCCTCTCATTTCAAAAATGACAAATTAGGCTGCTTACTAAATACTTTATAATTCCTTTTCCCTAGTGCGACGTGTAAACCAACTATTCAACTAACGTTTCCTTTCCCCTTTTTCATTTCCACGAAACGTAATAACTGACAAATTTTGCATCCATGTTTTGCTGTACATTTCCCTTCTCCTGTCAGAATATAGAAATCAAGTTAATCAGTGCTTTTCCTTTTTAAATCCTCTTGCAAAAATTGCAATGTGTTCACAACTTATTTCACCCTCTTTTCACTAAAACTGCACTGGACATGAAACTGCCACTAGTCCGTTAATAGTATAACATTTCTACCATATCCGAAGATTTTCATTTCTACCATATTTGTCTATAATGTGCATAATATTCCTTCCCACCTTATGTATCTCCCTCCCAGCAAACACCGCTTATTACTATCTTTATCATTCATGAATAATATTACTTCCCACCTTCCTCTTCTATTATGTATCTCCCTCCCAGCAAACGGAACCTGACTAATTTAGTTACCAAACTTTATTTTTCCAGAGTCGACGGGGTTTTACCAAAATTCATATTTCTCCTTAAAAACTTATATTAAAGTTTCTAATTGGTTCCGCCGTTTTTTTTTTTTCACATATAAAAAATACAATTTTGTTTTAATGTCAAAATAATTTTATTTGAGTCATAATAAAAGTAACTAGAAAAGATAAGGATGTTGATTAAAATAAATGTAATTTACAAATATGGTTCGCTCTTATTTAATCATTTATCTATGGACACGGCTGATTAGTGTGGTTAAACACGATTCAATTGATCATAATGAATAATACATTTCTTTAATCCAAACATAAATAGAATTTAACGTCATTTGGAAAATTTTATTTGTTCAGTAGTATATATACTTAGTTTAATCTTTAAATGTTACAACTATACTATTCATTGCACATTGACATACTTAATGCCACTATGTTCACAACCACAATTGCTTTTGACAAGGAGGCCGAAGGCCTTTTCAACTTGAATGCAGACGAGGTGCTTAAAAACACTAAAATGGTTAGCTTTGTGTTAGAACGTCCACTAGACAAAGCTTTCATATATGCAAATATATATACCATATATTATGCAAATATGATCCTCTTTAAAGCAAGAAGAACGACGATTGTTTAAAGACAAGACAAAGCTTCCATATATGCAAAATCACCAGCATTAGATGTCTGGTATCTAAATTAGACGTTTGACCTTAGGATATGGAAATATTGAAATTCTATACAGATCGTATCTATAGTATATGACAAGTATGTATATACTAATATGAATTAACACAATATAATAAAACAATAAAATAAAAGTGATCACACCAGAGTTTTTATACTGGTTCAGACCATACTATATGTACTAGTCAATGCTTATAAAATTCTTAAAATAACTTGTTTAAAAACAAACCATATTATGTTTATTACCATTTTTTATCCTATCATTTTTTTCTTCTGATAACTTATTTTTCTACACCTTAGTTTAAAACAAACTCCTCCAAAATAAGAAATTTATGCTCCAAAAATAGATTACCCACATATATAAAATATGTCCTCTCATTTCTTTATCTTAAAAAAAAACGACTATCCAGTACAACAAAAATGTCATCTCAAAAATATTATCTTATGACTCTAGCTCACCATTTTCAAACATGACAATCCAATCACTAACTCCACCACCACTTCATGTCTCTTCATCACCAAAATCTGGTTTGGGTATCTCTCCCTTACTAAAGGAAGCCAAAACAGAGAAATCTCCTACTTACACGATAAACTAGACGAGATTTACTTCTATCAACGTCATATTTTGGGTGTTTAGCGCAAAATATACTACAAACAAGAAGGCCAAATCAAAAATTTAAATTTTCTTGAGAAAAGTTTATTGTTAATTTTCCGTCACACACTAACAAAAAATTGCATTCACAAGAAGTTCCCATGATTTTAAAAAACTCTTTCCATAGAATCAAAGTTAACTCCCAGAAAATTGTGGGATGAAGGACTGTCCAACGTTTCTCCTAAACAACCATATTGGTCACCGATCTAGCTATCCAACAATAATGAAGAAAAAACGAAACAAGAATCTCCTAAAGATTACTAAGATCGAAGAACAAAAGAAGATTATCATTTTTTTGTTTTAAATTTATTTTACATTATGTCTTATTTGCTCTGTAAGTTTCCTATTCGCAAATATTTTTTTTATCCTTCATTGAAAGTATCAAAAACCATTAAAAAATTATCAAAATTGCATATGCTATAAATTCAAACGTATGAGTGGAAGATCCAAACGTTTGAGACCGATCTCAGGTTTTAATTAACCTTTACACCCAGACGTCTGAATAAAGTACTCAGACATATGAGTTTGGTCTTGGATTTCAAATAACCTACAAACCAGATGTCTTCCTAGTGCTTTTAAATGTTTGGAATCTACATTTAACCATATAACGATCAATTTCCCCTAACTCATTCACAAATACCTTTTCATATTTTAAATTTTTTAACAATAAATTAAAATTCCTTATCAAATTTATTCATCCATAGCACTAAGAGGAAAGAAAGCTATTATTAAATGTCAAAAATAAGATCAGGCTTCCTCTTCTCAATCATAAATCGTCGTTGATAGTCAAACTGATGTGTGGCTCAAAGGTTTTTTAATGCTTCATAGCAATTTGAAGACTTAAGGGAGAAAATAATTCCATCTTGGCCCAATTTACTCGTTAGTTAACTATCCCATTGTGATATTCATTATTTGTGGAACAATGGTAAAATTACGTCCATTGTTACTTTTTGCTCAAATAAAGTAACAATCATATCTTTTCTTCTCAAACTTATGTAATAGCTCGATCTGGTATCAGGGAATGGAGATGGGTAGATATGGACAAGTATGTACGGGCGAATAATTAAACTCACGCTGTCAATGACCAGTCAAATACCCAACTTCTCTTATTCTGGACAAACACTTGACGAGTTACCCAATTAAAGAAATCAATCACAAGACGAAATCACTCATCAGATGTGGAAAAATCAAATTCCTAGTGGACGACTGTAACACCCCGTAATTTTAAAGAACGCTATAATGATAAACTTAGGAATACTTATTTAAATATTGGGAATTAAGTAAAACGAACTACGTCATTGCATTTGTCTCGGAATTCTGCTTAAGATAGACTCCATGTTTGCGTAAAACGGACATCATATGATGAAGATATTAAGGTTTGAAGTTTATATACATATGAGCAAATATATATAAATAAACTAACCCAAAAAATCAAAATCACGAAGTGGAAAAAGGGAGGGAAATCGGCATGTTACGGGTCGACCCCGTCCCTTGTGGGTGTCGACCCATGGGTCATCCCCTCCATGGGGGTGTTGACCTCGGGGTCGACCCCACCAAGATCTGGGCAGATTCATGTTGGAACCTGGACGCATTTCTGAGCATGATTCATTGACCTTAGGCTATATATAGGACCTCATTCTCATTGTTTTTATTTGCTAAAAACAATGGAGACAACAAGGTGCCGCCCCAACTCAGTTTGAACAAGCCTATTCTTCTTCAACAACAAGTTATACATATTCAAGGATATGTGCTACAACATCTACTGTCAATCCTCTGTTCTTTAGATCCAGTCACAGTGAGTTTATTTTGGTTTCAGATATAAACACCTAAAAAGTAATCTTGACATGTTTATAAGTTTGGATCTAAGCCTATGCCTGTTAGTAACCTGAATCATAACAGATCTTCCATTACTTGTATACCTGATTTACTGCTTAGTTCTCATACGCATGTTCATGATATCCCTATTCTGTTAATTTGCCTAATCATGTCACCGTATGCTCATTCTGTTAGTTTGCCTAATCATGTCACTATATGCCTATTTTGTTGGTATGACCAATTCTATCATCATATGCCAGTTTTATTTACTATGCCTATTCTTGTTCTCTTCTCTCCATCTTTCCCTTTTTGTTTTTTTTATAGCCAGGCTACCTTCGAGCCTAGGCATATCGCTGAAATACGCGAGCATACAAAATTAGGAATGGTTAGGAAAGATAAATTGGGGCATAACTTATGCTGTAAATCATGATTGGAATTTGGGGGGAAAATAGACCTTGATCTAAAACTTTAATCTTAGGCATAACTTGTGTCGTGAATCAGACGGGGTTTAGGGCATAATAAACACGAAATTTGGTTAGTAATGAACATGCCTAGATTTACAGTAATTAGAAACTGTAACTGCATGTAGACACGAGGTTAGATTACACTTGTGGTAGAAGCCTGCAGGGAACCACCCGGCAAATCCAACATCCACAAATGGTTAATCTAATGTTAGGGGTCGAGTGCATAAATGTACACATAACGGTGCTAAGGCTCGAGGTTAAGTCTGACTTGTGGTAGAAATCTTCCTGGACCCAACCGACATATCCAGCATCCACAAGTGGTGGACTTAATGTGAGAGGTCTAGCGCATTAATAACCATAAATGAATGAACGGTAATAAACTTGTAATACTTAACCTATTTGAATCGGTGAGGGTTACGTGAACCTATCAACTTAAGTAGGGGTCAAGTAAACTTTCTTGAATTCGTGGGAGGGTTAAGTTAATCTTGTTAAATATGTGAGGACGGGTTAGATATATAAACCCGACAAACTTAACCTGTTGGGGTTATGCAATCTTGTTAAACTAGTAGGCATAACATGTTGAAATCCTAGTAGTGAGGATGCATGCCTAGGGAGAAGCTTGTATCATCCTGTGTGTGGGACCCATATCAGTCAATAACCTATCTTGGTATCAAACGGAGAACCCCGAACTAGGTCAGGGTCAGGGCACGCTTACTGAGTTGGTTGTATGAGGTCCATCTAAGGGACGGTGTGGGTGGCGCATTCTAACGGGATCATGTGCGTGCATGGGTCCGGATTCCAGGGAGAATGATAAGACGTCATGACACTTGTAGATATGGTTGTGAATCTTGTAAACAACGGGGTTGCCACTTTAGGAAGTGATACATCCAACTGTGGGGCCCAACAGAGGGTATCTACGAGTAAGGGAGTCGATCAATTGGAGCTAGTAATTAGGGTACTTCTATCCTTGCTTGTTTAGGAGCCCGTTATTATTGCTGGGGGTAACACCGGTCAGTTCTGTTGGGCTACCTGCTATTGTATGGGGGTAAAACCTCTCACTAGAAGTATACCTAAGCCTATTATCTTGTACTTGTTGGGATCATCTTGTTCTGTTATACTAGTATTAGTGAAGATAAAAGAATTAGAGAAGCGCAGTATATTCTATTATGTTTATCCTGTTTACCTTGTTATACCTGCCTTATGATATTGTTATCTCCCTCTCCAATTTATATGCCTTCATGACGCTTTTACTTATTTATATGCTAAAAGTAACTGGAATCGCTAGACTTTATGTCTGACCCATTTTGTTTCCTCTTCTCTTTCTTCCGTTCCCCCAGGTCCTCAGGGTGGGTATACTCAAGCTTGATCAAGATTCTTCTTTCATTCTGCTTAGAGTTTCTTAGATGTACCGCTTGATTTCGTATCTTCTCTACTATGGCTATATTTTGGGGATTATGCTTTTTTTATGTATTATTGTACTGAGATGATGATTTTAGTACAAGACAGAAATTTTATGTTGATGTAATATGTTTTCATTATTTCAGACTTATTATGTAATTGGGTTTGGACCACAAAGCTTTTCTATTTAATAAAGTTTTACTTCAGCTGTTATTTTATATCTACCTTGTGATGTTTCTGTTTCTGTTTACTTATAACGCTTCACGAAACTTAATGCATTCTGATAAAGAGTGAAATTAACGAATATGGGATGTCACATTTGGTATCAGAGCTGAAGGTTACTAGATCGGATAAAAGATTTTGAAAATTGTTTTCAAAAAGGTCTTGAAAGATAACATTCTCTGTTTGAATCCCTTTTTACTTTTCTTTTCAACATGTCTGGGGAACCTAATATTCCTGAGGGTGTTCAGATACCGGCTTGGTTTCATAGGTTTCTGGAGGCTACGACACTTGTCAAAGGCCAAGCAGATGCCCCTCCCCCAGCTGCAGCCGTTGTTCCTCCTCCTCCTCCTTCTGCTGGTATGGCTCATTTATCTATGATTTGTCGGGGTTTGAGAATATCTATGTTGAGCATCGAGTTTGAATGCGATGCATATGATCTTGGTTTCATGGGATATGGATTGAGTCTAGGGATGGATTGGCTAGTCATGTATGATGCCATTCTAGATTGTGAGAGGAGGGTCATTAGACTTTTGACTTGCCATGAGAGGACCCTTGTGATTTCTTGTGACCCTAAAGGGTCTATCATGCTTAGTTTCCTAGAGTCGCTTGATGAATCTATCGACGATCTACGATCTGTACCAGTAGTCTCTGAGTATCCTGATGTTTTTGAGGAGGTTTGAGGCTTACTTCTGAGGCGCGAGATTGATTTCCATATATACTTGGTGGACAATGCGAAGCCAGTTGCATTACCTGTGCGCCATATGGCTCCAAGAGAAAGGAGGGAGCTCAGCGAGCAAGTAGGTGAGCTATTTGAGAAAGGGTTTATTAGGCGAAGCATATCTGAATGGGGTTCTCCAGTAGTATTCGCCACTAAGACGGGTGGTTTGCTTCGCTTATGTGTGGATTATAGAGAGTTGAATAAACTCACTAAGAAGAATAGGCACCCACTTCCGAGGATAGATGATTTGTTTGACCAGCTTGTTGGTGCATATGTTTTCTCTTAGTTAGACTTGGCCATAGGGTTTCATTAGTTGAGGGTGGCCGAGGACAATATAGACAAGACCACTTTTAGAACTCCAGATGGTTTATTCGAGTGGCTCGTCATGCCTTTTGGGTTGATGAATGCACCCTCCTATTTTATGGATCTGATGTGTAGGGTGTTTCGGGAGTTTCTAAATAAGTTCGTTGTGGTGTTTGTTGACGACATCTTGATTTTCTCGAAGAGTAAGGAAGAGAATGCTCTACACTTAAGGGAGGTTTCGAAAACTCTCCGTGCGCACCAGCTTAGGGCAAAATTCTCCAAATGTCATTTTTGGAGAAAAGAAGTGAGATTTCTTGGGCATGTGGTCGCTAAAGATGGGATAGTATTAGATCCCGCGAAGGTGGTTGTTGTTCAAGATTGGCAGATCCCAAAGAATGCAATGGAGGTGAGGAGTTTTCTTGGATTAGTAGGCTATTGTAGGAAGTTCATTAAGGACTTTGCAAAGATATCAACCCCACTCACTAGACCGACGAAGAAGAATCTTACATTTTCTTGGGGTATAGACTACGAGGATGCTTTTCAGCGATTGAAGAGGGCTCTGACAACAACCCAAGTCTTGACTTTGACTGATGGGAACAAAGTGTTAACAATATACACTGATGCATGTGGTACAGGGCTTGGTGCGGTTTTGATGCAAAAGGGAATGGTAGTAAGTTATGGAGGTAGACGGTTAAGAGTTCATGAGAAGAACTACCTACCCATGACATAGAGTTAGCTGCCATAGTATTTGCGCTTAAGACTTGGCGCGATTATCTACTAAGAGAGAAGTTTGAGTTGTACACCGATCATAAATCTCTCAAGTACTTGTTCTCGCAGAAAGATCTCAATTTGAGGCAACAAATATGGATGGAGTTCCTAGCGTCCTATGACTTTGAAAGGTAATGTGGTGGCAAACGCAATGAGTAGGTAGAGGATGACCTTGAGTCCTCTATTTGTGGAGAGGAAGAGCTTAGGGTTTATATCGACTTTTGATTTTAGAATCTCCACCTGGTTTATTGGCATCATTAGAGGTGCGACCTACTCTGTTGGACCAGATAGGAACTTCGCAGTGAGAAGACAACGGATCTTAGATACCTTGGATAAGATAAGTAGAGGGGAGACTTCCAGTCACCTCAGTAGATATTCCACGGAAGATACAGGGTTGTTACAACGAGACAGAAGGCTTTGTGTTCCCCGAGTTGGGAGTTCGTTGAAGACAGTCCTTGGGAAGCCCATCATTCTAGGATGACTATTCATCTCGATGGTGACAAGATGTATAAGGATATGAAGAGGGTTTTCTTTTGGGCTGGGACGAAGAAAAATGTAGTAGAATTTGTTTCTTAGTGTTTGATTTGCCAACAAGTCAAAGTTGAGCAAAGGAAGCCCGATGATTTACTTCATCCTTTGGAAGTCCCACAGTGGAAGTGGGAGAGCGTCTCTACGGATTTCATTGATGGTTTGCCTAGATTGGGGAAAAGCAACACCAGTATTTGGGTTCTAGTTGACAGGCTTACTAAGATCACTCATTCCATTCCTGTTAAAAGTAAGAGGACAATAGCATGGTTAGCAGCAGTTTATCTTCATGAGATAGTCTATCTTCATGAAGTGCCTTATAGTATTGTGAGCGACCGTGACCCCATATTCACCAGTGAGTTTTGAAGCAGCTTGCAAGAGGCATTAAGTACACAGTTGTGTTTGAGCACTGCTTATCACCCTCAACCGATGGACAAACGAAAAGGGTGAATAGATTTATTGAGGATTTTTTAAGACTATGTATCCTAGACTTCGGAAGGACTTGGGAAGAGCATCTTCCTTTGGTAGAGTTCGCCTATAACAACAGTTATCAGGATAATATTGGCATGAAACCCTTCGAAGCATTGTACGGATGATCCTGTAAATCACCGACAGAAAGGCTTCTACTTGGACCTAATATGATTAGGGAAACTTCAGAGAAGATTGATCTTATTTACAGGCGCATGAAGACAGCTCAGGACAGGCAGAAGTCCTACGCAGATAGGAGAAGGATTGACATTGAGTTTGAGGTGGGGGACATGGTTTTCATCAAGGTATCACCATTGAGGAATGTGGTTCATTTTGGATCTGTAGGGAAATTGACACCAAGATATGTAGGGCCATTTCCCATAACAGAAAGAATTGGCCAAATGGCCTATAGAGTAAAGCTACTAGAGAGACTGTCCGTCGTTCATGATGTTTTCCACGTTTCTCATTTAGGGTAGTACTTGCATGATATCATAGAAGTAGTTGAGCCGAGTATGCTTGAGGAACTAGAGCTAGAACGGGAGGCGACAGTTAGGCGAGTTCCTACCCATATTGTAACACCCCGAATTTCGGTTAATGCTAAAATTCACTAATTGCAGAATAAATAATCTCAAACGTGAGAATTGGGGGAAACGGGCTGCGTCATTGCGTTCGTCTCGGAAAAATACGCAAAATAGAGTCCGAGTTTTCGAGAATCGGAGTCCGTATGGCCCAGTTATGGCCCAATGAAGTTTGCAGAAAATTTAAAGTTAAAAACAGATTTGAAATTCAAATTCAGATTTTAAAATTGGGACTAGGAGGGCAGGCGGGAAAGTTCCCGCCCTAGCCATGTCGATAGGGCTGTCGACAGGCCAGTCGACTGGGAGGTCGACTGCCCTGTCGACTTGCCTGTCGACACAGGGTGTCGAGCGAGATGGCCTGGGTGCACCAGGTTTGGTTTTCTGGCTAGGGCTGGGCTGTGTTCTAGAGACTTCCTAAATCTGACGGACCTAATCTAGCCTAGGGTTAATCCTATGGTCTAAAACACACCCTAATCCTATAAATATACCCTAATGCAAACCTAATCCATACTAAAAATAGAAATGATGGCATCATGCCGCCAAAATCAAACTTAGGAGGAGCCTTCACTAGTTTATGAAGGAAGTTGCAAGCTAATCAACCTCTAATCATCATCTCCTTCAAATATTGCAACTAGTTTTACTTCATAAGTTTGCTAATCTTGGTTTTGGTGAGTTCCTATGCCTTTAGCAAGTAATTGCTAAACTAATTAGGATAGGATATTAGGAGGCTATGGATGTAAATGTGGATTATGCAAGTTGTGGTTGTCATATGTTATAAGTTCATATGTAAACTTGCCTCTTTTTATGATATGATGTGTCATGTAAGTTCATATGCAAGTTTTATGCAAGTTCATATGCAAGTTCATATGCAAGTTTTATGCAAGTTTATATGTAAGATCATATGCAAGTTAGTCTCTTTTTATGATATGCATAACATATGCGAGTTTGCCTTTATGATATGACATGATTCATGTGCAAGTTAGTCTCTTTTTATGATATGCATAACATATGCAAGTTTGCCTTTGTGATATGACATGATATGCAAGTTGATATGCAAGTTCATGTGCAAGTTAGCCTCTTTCTATGATGTGCATAACATATGCAAGTTTTCCTTTGTGATATGACATGGTATGCAAGTTCATATGCAAGTTTTATGCAAGTTCATATGCAAGTTCATATGCAAGTTTTATGCAAGTTTATATGCAAGTTCATATGCAAGTTTGTCTCTTTTTATGATGTGCATAACATATGCAAGGTTGTCCCTATGTATGACATGTTATGTAAACGAATTACGTGGGAAACGATGGGGTTAATATGCATGATTATAAAAAGGTGTAAAGTTGTTATGATTAAGCATAACATAAAATGAATGGACATAATTGGGAATTTACCTATTAAGTTAGGTCTACCCACATTATGGAGTTGGGAATTTACCTATTAAGTTAGATCTACCCACACTATGGAATTGGGAATTTACCTATTGAGTTAGGTCTACCCATATTCTTAAAAATGTGTAATTAATTAGGGATAATTAATTATGGGGGTGATTAATTAGGTGTAATTAATCAACTAAGACACGAGGTTGGACCCTTTTGTAGCGGAAGTCTGCCCGGAACCGACCGGCCATCCAGCGGCTACAAATGATTGGCCCAATGTGAGAGGTCTTAGTCATAAATTAAATACGTGATTAAAGTAAAGACACGAGGTTAGACCCTTTTGATGACAGAAGTATGCCCGGAACCAACCGGCATATCCAGCAGTCATAAAAGACGGTCTAATGTGAGAGGTCTTTATGAGGTCATGACCTTAATTAATTAATTAAGAAACACTTAACCATATTAGCATGTAGAGGGACATGAGGGGTTAAGTGGGTGCCTTGGGTGGCATGTGGAAATCTAGTGGGTTGCCTTGGGTGGCAATAGAAAATACGATTAGAATACTTAACCAAGTGGAAACATGTAATTAAACATGATTAAAGGGTTAAGTGGGATGCACTAGAAAAAGGGACAAGCTTAGGTGGGTAGCTTGTGGGGGCCCATTTCAACCAGTAACCCATATGTATCTTATTGGGCTCGACCCATGTCGAGGACGGGACACGCGTACTGGGCTTGACTATAAGAGGCCAAAACGGGTTAGCGGTGGCAACGCAAGTCCAACGGGTTTCATATGCGTGTGTGGACCCGGGCTGGTAGGTAAGACGTTGTTGCATCGTGTAGATATAAGCCGTGCACCGTTAATTATATCGGGTTGCCACTTTGGGGAGTGATACACCCCACTGTGGGGCCGGCACGGGTATCTACGGTAGGGAGCCGATCGCTTGGGAGTAGTGGGCACACCTAGTACAAATAGGGGCAGACGGCACCTATGTAGTCAGCTAGGGGTACACGAAACTACTGAGTAAAATTTCTAAGTCCTTGGGAGGGATCAACCTTTAAGTAAGAATGACTGGTGTGGTGCAGTGTAGTAATTATCCTTGGGTGGGTAGATGCATCCTTATCATTATCTTAGTTCATTCTAAGTCTGATTGGTTACTGAGTGTAGTCATTTATCCCCAGTCACACCGTGCCAAGTTATATCATATCCTTATTACTTTAATGATTACATTGTTAAAGTTATAGGACTCGCTCAGACTTATGTCTGACCCCGTTGTTTTTATCTTTTTCCCAACCCTCAGGTTCTCAGAGTGGGCCCAGCACGAGTGGGCTTTAATCAGGCTGCTTTTATTACTCTCTTGGAGCTTGGACCCTAGATGTAGAGCTCAGCTTACCCTTTTCTTTTATGGCTATCAGTTCATGTATTGGGATTATGTATTTTTATTTATCCTGATGGATATTTGTACTTGACTCCTATTATGGTTTTGTGATGTAACCAGACATGTTTTATTTTCCGCTGCAAGTGAAATGTTGTTTTAAATTTTCAAGTATTACTTATATCTGTCTTGCTGTAATTACTCTGTTCTATATTCACTCAAAATACTCCACCGATGTTATGGCATTCCCTTAGAGAGTGACCATAGCGGGCGTGGGGTGTTACACGTGGTATCAGAGCAAAGGTTACCGGAACAGATAAATTTTTTTTTTTAGAAAGCTATTTTTCTAAAAACATTTTTGGAAAAGATATTTTCAAAAACATGTCTTTAAAGAGAAAAGCTTTTGAAATAAAAGCATAATCCCTAATAGCCATATCTTTATCTTTCGAATTCCCCGTTTTGAATCTTTCCTTTTTCGTTTCAGCATGGCTGAGGATCTTAACTTTCCGGAAGGTGTGACGGTACCAGTATGGTATAGGAGATTGATGGAGGCTAGGGCCACCACTGCGGGTCCAGCAAATGGTCCTCCACCAACCGTAGCACCCGATCTTCCTCCTCCCCCTCCTCCTCGCACGGATACTTTTGCTAAGACTTGCAAGGAATTTAAAGCTATGGGAGGGAAACCTTTTCAAGGATCTGAAACTTTTGTGGAGGCTAGAGATTGGCTTAAGGAGGTGGAAGAGTTGATAGATATCTTTGAGATGGAAGAAGGAAAGAAAGTCAAGTTAGCTGCTTGGTTAATGAAGGGAGAGGCCTCATTCTGGTGGGAGGTCACTAATGGAGAACGCCCAGTTGACTCTTGGGCGGATTTTAGGCAAAGATTTGTGGCAAAGTTTCTCTCAAGGGCGGAAGAAAACTTGTATATGGAAAGGTTCTTGACTCTAAAGCAAGGAAATCTCTCAGTGAAGGAATATGTCAACAAGTTTAATCAATTGGCAAGGTTTGGCCTAGACATGGTGAATACACCGGAGAAGAAGGCTTTGAGGTTCGTGAAAGGCTTGAATGAACCAATGCATGGGTTGGCTATGACTCATATCCCTATGGGGGCCACCTTCGAGAAGCTAGTTGACATGGCACTCATTCATGAAGAAGAGAAGGGTCCCAATGCTAATAAGGCACCCGAGAAGAAGGGAGATCAAAAGAGACCTCAGCAACAACAGCAAAACAAAGGTGGGAAAGGCAACGGTGGCAAGGGGAAGAAGAAGTGCTTCAATTGTGGGATACCAGGCCACATAAGCAAAGATTGTAGAAAGAAGAAGAAGACTGGTTGCTTTCACTGTGGCGAAGCAGGGCATTTAGTGAAGGATTGCCCTAAGAAGGGGCAAAGGACGGGATCTACCTCAGGAGGACAGGTGCAAGCTCTTATGGCACCGGGTCAGGCTAGGGGACAAGTACAGGCTCTCGCGGTTCCACCGATTCAGGAAAGAGGTAGAACTATTTCCGTTGAAAGTCTGGTTTTTCTATTTGATCATCCTGTCCGAACATTGTTTGATTCTGGCGCATCGCATTCGTTTATCTCATCATCATTAGTTGAGTCACTGCACTTAGACACCAGTCTGGTAGATGATCCCTTGGTTGTTTCAAACCCAATTGGGGGCTCCACTTACTTGTCCATGATATGTTTGGGTTTGAAGATTTCTATACTTAGCATTGAGTTTAGATGTGATGCTTTTGTGTTGGGCTTCACGGGCTATGGGTTGATTTTGGGCATGGACTGGTTATCCAGTAATGGTGCCGTTCTTGATTGCGAAAGGAGAGTTGTTAGGCTCATGACCCGCTTGGGTAACACTCTCGAGATCTCTTGTAATCCCATGGATTCTGTTATGCTAAGTTATCTTGAATCGCTTGACGCTTCGGTCGAAAGTTTGCAATCTGTTAGAGTGGTCCGGGAATACTCGGATGTGTTTGAGGAGGTGAAGGGCTTACCTCCGAAGCGGGAGATTGACTTCCGAATATATCTGGTGGATAATGCTAAACCCGTATCTTTACCAGTGCGCCACATGGCTCCTCGTGAGAGAAGGGAACTCCATAAGCAAGTAGGGGAGTTGCTTGAGAAGGGGTTCATAAGACGAAGTATATCGGAGTGGGGTGCTCCAGTAGTTTTTGCTACGAAGGCGGATGGGTCCCTCAGACTTTGTGTAGACTATAGAGAACTCAACAAGCTCACAAAGAAGAATAGACACCCATTGCCGAGGATTGATGATCTTTTTGATCAATTGGTTGGCGCTTCAGTATTTTCTCAGTTGGACTTAGCCACGGGGTTTCATCAGTTGAGGGTGGCAGAGGATAGCATAGACAAGACTGCCTTTAGGACTCCGGATGGTTTCTATGAGTGGCTGGTGATGCCATTTGGGTTGACGAACGCCCCTGCATACTTTGTTGATTTGATGAGTAGGGTGTTCAGGGAGTTCCTTAATAAATTCGTGGTGGTCTTTGTGGATGATATCTTAGTATTTTCTAAGAGTGAAGAAGAGCATGCCCTACATCTTGGGGAGGTGTTGAAGTCTCTTCGAGCACATAGCCTTAAGGCGAAATTCTCTAAATGTCACTTCTGGAGGAAGGAAGTGTGGTTCTTGGGGCACGTGGTCTCCAAGGAAGGGATAGCTGTGGATCCCGCAAAGGTAGTATCAATTCAGGATTGGAAGGTTCCGAAGAATGCTACCGAAGTGAGAAGTTTCTTGGGTTTGGCGGGTTATTATAGGAAGTTTATCAAAGACTTCGCGAAGATATCAGCCCCATTAACCCGCTTAACGAAGAAGAATCTTGTTTTCACATGGGACGTAGATTGTGATGATGCGTTCCGACGATTAAAGAGAGCTTTAACCACTGCTCCAGTTTTAGTATTGCCAGATGGGAGTAAGCCATTTGTTGTCTATACCGATGCTTGTGGGACAGGACTAGGCGCAGTCTTAATGCAAGAGGGAAGGGTAATAGCCTATGGTGGAAGGCAGTTGAGAATGCATGAGAAAAATTACCCTACCCATGATTTAGAGTTGGCCGCTATTGTTTTCGCGCTTAAGATTTGGCGCCATTATCTTCTTGGTGAGAGATTCGAATTGTTCACTGACCACAAATCATTGAAGTACTTGTTTTCTCAGAAGGATTTGAATTTGAGACAGCAAAGGTGGATGGAGTTCTTAGCATCCTATGATTTCGAGATAGCATATACCCCTGGCAAGGGTAACGTGGTGGCGGACGCCTTGAGCAGAAAGAGGTTGTCCTTGAGTCCATTGTTCGTGGAACGACGAAGCTTGGAATTTATCTCGATGTTTGATTTCAGACCTTCCATTGACTATATACCCGGTTTGCTAGCATCCTTGGAGGTCAGACCTACTCTTTTGGGGGCGGATTGGAGAAGCACAGAGGGACGACCCACAGTTGGTTGAGTTGGTAGAGAGGCTCATAAGGGGGGAGTCGTCCAGCCATTTGAGTAGGTACACCCTAGACGATAGGGGGTGCTTGCGTAGAGACGGTAGACTTTGTGTACCGCAAGACGAGGGTTTGAGGAAGGCTATTCTTGATGATGCACACCGTTCTAGGATGACCATTCATCCCGGTGGGGACAAGATGTACCAAGATATGAAGCGGGTTTTCTTCTGGGCCGGTATGAAGAAAGATGTGGCCGAATATGTCGCTCGATGCTTGGTCTGCCAACAAGTGAAGGCGGAGCAAAAGAAACCAGGTGGGTTGCTTCACCCATTGGAAGTTCCGCAATGGAAGTGGGATAGCGTCTCGATGGATTTTATTGACGGGTTACCCAGATCGAGAAAGGGTAATACGGGAATTTGGTTTGTGGTAGACAGACTTACTAAAAGCGCCCATTTCATACCTGTGAAGAGCAAGAGGACTGCTCCATGGCTAGCTTCAGTATATCTTTGAGAGATAGTTCGATTGCATGGGGTACCCTCTAGCATAGTGAGTGATCGAGATCCTATCTTCACTAGCGAGTTCTGGAGAAGCTTGCAAGAAGCAGTGGGGACTCAATTATGTCTGAGCACCGCATATCATCCTCAGACGGACGGCCAGACTGAGAGGGTGAATCGTGTCCTAGAAGACCTTTTGAGGCTTTGTATCTTGGATTTTGGAGGTACATGGGAAGAGCATCTTCCATTGGTGGAGTTCGCATATAATAATAGCTTTCAGTCCAGTATTGGTATGGCTCCTTTCGAAGCTCTTTATGTAAGGCCTTGTCGATCACCTGCATGTTGGTGGGAATCTACGGATAAGATCTTGCTTGGGCCTGATATGGTTAGGGAGACTTCTGAGAAGATTGACTTGATTCGAAGGAGGATGAAAGCAGCGCAGGATAGGCAAAAATCTTATGCGGACAAGAGAAGGACGGATCTTGAGTTTGAAGTTGGGGACATGGTCTTTGTTAAAGTGTCTCCGTTACGAAATGTGGTTCGCTTTGGATCTGTTGGGAAGTTAGCACCAAGGTTCGTAGGGCCATTTCCTATTAAGGAAAGGATTGGACGGATGGCATATAGAGTGGAGTTGCCCGACAGACTTAGTGGTGTACATGATGTATTCCATGTGTCCCATTTGAGGAAGTGCTTACATGAGACCGCAGAGGTGGTAGAGCCGAGCTTGCTTAAAGAAGTGGAAGTAGAGCGTGATGCGACTATTCGACGAGCTCCTACCCGCATCCTTGGGTCAGAGACTAGGAAATTGAGGAATCGAGAGGTTCAACTAGTCAAAGTACAATGGGGAGAAGACGAGAGCAACGCAACTTGGGAAACGGAAGCGAAGATGCGTTCATTGTACCCGTTCCTTTTTGAGGGTATGTCTTTTAACTTCTCCTTTATCGTTTGTCTAGTACTTATCTTATCTTTAGTATGTCCTCTCATTAGTACTGTTTGACCTTTAGATAGGGTAAACCTATGGTTGAAACATGTGTTTGAGACATGTTATGGTTGATGGATGCAAGTGGATGCAAGTGTTTGCTAGTGGTTGCTCGTGGATGCATATACACACACTCTAGACACTAGATCGGCTCAGTCACTTCATATTGCATATTGCATATAAATGTGTGTAGATAGCTATATTTATGGATGTATAATGGTTGTGTTATCATATGGATGATGCATTTTGGTGAATGATTGTGCACTCATGTAGATGTTGTATGTGTCGATAGGGTTCTCTCGCATACATAATGGATGCATGGCACTATCATGGTTTGCATATGTTCATACATTAGATAGGGAACATATATACACACTTTTTGCATATGCTCATACATCATTAGAAATTGTTTTAAGGACAATGGATGCCCGTGTTTGATGGATTGAGTAGATGGTTGTTTGGATGGTAGGATATGCATTCTCCTTAGCTTAGAGATTTCGGGGACGAAATCCTTTAAGGAGGGGAGAATGTAACACCCCGAATTTCGGTTAATGCTAAAATTCACTAATTGCAGAATAAATAATCTCAAACGTGAGAATTGGGGGAAACGGGCTGCGTCATTGCATTCGTCTCGGAAAAATACGCAAAATAGAGTCCGAGTTTTCGAGAATCGGAGTCCGTATGGCCCAGTTATGGCCCAATGAAATTTGCAGAAAATTAAAAGTTAAAAACAGATTTGAAATTCAAATTCAGATTTTAAAATTGGGACTAGGAGGGCAGGCGGGAAAGTTCCCGCCCTAGCCATGTCGACAGGGCTGTCGACAGGCCAGTCGACTGGGAGGTCGACTGCCCTGTCGACTTGCCTGTCGACACAGGGTGTCGAGCCAGATGGCCTGGGTGCACCAGGTTTGGTTTTCTGGCTAGGGCTGGGCTGTGTTCTAGAGACTTCCTAAATCTGACGGACCTAATCTAGCCTAGGGTTAATCCTATGGTCTAAAACACACCCTAATCCTATAAATATACCCTAATGCAAGCCTAATCCATACTAAAAATAGAAATGATGGCATCATGCCGCCAAAATCAAACTTAGGAGGAGCCTCCACTAGTTTATGAAGGAAGTTGCAAGCTAATCAACCTCTAATCATCATCTCCTTCAAATATTGCAACTAGTTTTACTTCATAAGTTTGCTAATCTTGGTTTTGGTGAGTTCCTATGCCTTTAGCAAGTAATTGCTAAACTAATTAGGATAGGATATTAGGAGGCTATGGATGTAAATGTGGATTATGCAAGTTGTGGTTGTCATATGTTATAAGTTCATATGTAAACTTGCCTCTTTTTATGATATGATGTGTCATGTAAGTTCATATGCAAGTTCATATGCAAGTTCATATGCAAGTTTTATGCAAGTTTATATATAAGATCATATACAAGTTAGTCTCTTTTTATGATATGCATAACATATGCGAGTTTGCCTTTGTGATATGACATGATTCATGTGCAAGTTAGTCTCTTTTTATGATATGCATAACATATGCAAGTTTGCCTTTGTGATATGACATGATATGCAAGTTGATATGCAAGTTCATGTGCAAGTTAGCCTCTTTCTATGATGTGCATAACATATGCAAGTTTGCCTTTGTGATATGACATGGTATGCAAGTTCATATGCAAGTTTTATGCAAGTTCATATGCAAGTTCATATGCAAGTTTTATGCAAGTTTATATGCAAGTTCATATGCAAGTTTGTCTCTTTTTATGATGTGCATAACATATGCAAGGTTGTCCCTATGTATGACATGTTATGTAAACGAATTACGTGTGAAATGATGGGGTTAATATGCATGATTATAAAAAGGTGTAAAGTTGTTATGATTAAGCATAACATAAAATGAATGGACATAATTGGGAATTTACCTATTAAGTTAGGTCTACCCACATTATGGAGTTGGGAATTTACCTATTAAGTTAGGTCTACCCACACTATGGAATTGGGAATTTACCTATTGAGTTAGGTCTACCCATATTCTTAAAAATGTGTAATTAATTAGGGATAATTAATTATGGGGGTGATTAATTAGGTGTAATTAATCAACTAAGACACGAGGTTGGACCCTTTTGTAGCGGAAGTCTGCCCGGAACCGACCGGCCATCCAGCGGCTACAAATGATTGGCCCAATGTGAGAGGTCTTAGTCATAAATTAAATACGTGATTAAAGTAAAGACACGAGGTTAGACCTTTTTGATGACAGAAGTCTGCCCGGAACCAACCGGCATATCCAGCAGTCATAAAAGACGGTCTAATGTGAGAGGTCTTTATGAGGTCATGACCTTAATTAATTAATTAAGAAACACTTAACCATATTAGCATGTAGAGGGACATGAGGGGTTAAGTGGGTGCCTTGGGTGGCATGTGGAAATCTAGTGGGTTGCCTTGGGTGGCAATAGAAAATACGATTAGAATACTTAACCAAGTGGAAACATGTAATTAAACATGATTAAAGGGTTAAGTGGGATGCACTAGAAAAAGGGACAAGCTTAGGTGGGTAGCTTGTGGGGGCCCATTTCAACCAGTAACCCATATGTATCTTATTGGGCTCGACCCATGTCGAGGACGGGACACGCGTACTGGGCTTGACTATAAGAGGCCAAAACGGGTTAGCGGTGGCAACGCAAGTCCAACAGGTTTCATATGCGTGTGTGGACCCGGGCTGGTAGGTAAGACGTTGTTGCATCGTGTAGATATAAGCCGTGCACCGTTAATTATATCGGGTTGCCACTTTGGGGAGTGATACACCCCACTGTGGGGCCGGCACGGGTATCTACGGTAGGGAGCCGATCGCTTGGGAGTAGTGGGTACACCTAGTACAAATAGGGGCAGACGGCACCTATGTAGTCAGCTAGGGGTACACTAAACTACTGAGTAAATTTTCTAAGTCCTTGGGAGGGATCAACCTTTAAGTAAGAATGACTGGTGTGGTGCAGTGTAGTAATTATCCTTGGGTGGGTAGATGCGTCCTTATCATTATCTTAGTTCATTCTAAGTCTGATTGGCTACTGAGTGTAGTCATTTATCCCCAGTCACACCGTGCCAAGTTATATCATATCCTTATTACTTTAATGATTACATTGTTAAAGTTATAGGACTCGCTCAGACTTATGTCTGACCCCGTTGTTTTTATCTTTTTCCCAACCCTCAGGTTCTCAGAATGGGCCCAGCACGAGTGGGCTTTGATCAGGCTGCTTTTATTACTCTCTTGGAGCTTGGACCCTAGATGTAGAGCTCAGCTTACCCTTTTCTTTTATGGCTATCAGTTCATGTATTGGGATTATGTATTTTTATTTATCCTGATGGATATTTGTACTTGACTCCTATTATGGTTTTGTGATGTAACCAGACATGTTTTATTTTCCGCTGCAAGTGAAATGATGTTTTAAATTTTCAAGTATTACTTATATCTGTCTTGCTGTAATTACTCTGTTCTATATTCACTCAAAATACTCCACCGATGTTATGGCATTCCCTTAGAGAGTGGCCATAGCGGGCGTGGGGTGTTACACATATTCTTGGATCAGAGTTAAAAAGCTACGCAACTGAGAGGTCAAGTTGACGAAAGTTCAATGGGGAGAAGACCCGAGAATGCAACTTGGGATAC
Organism: Allium sativum; assembly: GCA_030737875.1. Lineage (NCBI taxonomy): Eukaryota > Viridiplantae > Streptophyta > Magnoliopsida > Asparagales > Amaryllidaceae > Allium > Allium sativum. The sequence goes on from CM060920.1 coordinate 248,806,257, forward strand.
TGAAGACAAGATTCATGCTTCGTTCCCTTTTCTTTTCAAGGGTATGTCCTTGACTTCTTTTCCAAAGATTTTATTCGTGCTTGTTTCTATCATTTAAGTACATTCTATCGATCGAATCTTCGACCTTTAGGTCGGGAACCTATGGATGTAAACATGTGTTTAAAGCATGTTATGTTTGATGGATGCAAGTGTTTACTAATGGTTGCTTGTGGATGCATATACACACACATCAAGCACTAGATCGGCTCAATCACTCTCATACTGCATATGGATGCGTGTGCTTTTTTTATGGATGAAAATGGATGTGTCATCATGTGGATGTTGCATTTGGATGAATAATTGTGCACACATATATAACTTACATGTTATAGTAGGATTATTTGCAAACGTGATGGATTCATGACACTAACGTACATTGCATTAAGGGGTCGACTGGATCAGTAGACCGCCTGATCTTTCGCATTTGTATAGGGACATATACACACACCTTTGCATATGTTCATAAAAGCATTAGAAATCTTTTAAGGACAATGGATGCCTGTGATTAGTGGATGAGTAAATGGATGTTAGGATATACATTCTTCTTAACTTAGAGATTTTGGGGACGAAATCGTTTAGTAGAGGAGAATGTGACAACCTATAATTTTAAAGAACACTATAATGATAAACTAAAGAATACTTAATTAAATATTGGGAATTAAGTGAAAATGGAATGAGCCATTGCGTTCGTCTCGGAATTTTGCTTAAGTTAAACTCCAAGTTTGCGTAAAACAGACATCATATGAAGAAGATATTAAGGTTTGAAGTTTGTATACATATAAGCATAATATATATAAATAAATAACCCGGAAAGTCAAAATCACGAAGCGGAAAAAGGGAGGGAAATCGACTTGTTAGGGGTTGACCCTGTCCCTTGTGGGTGTCGACCCATGGGTCGACCCCTCCACGGGGTGTTGACCCTTCCACGGGGTGTCAACCCCTATGTCGACCCCGGGGTCGACCCCATTGAGATTTATACCTTGATCTAAAACTTTAATCTAGGGCATAACTTGTATCGTGAATCAGACGGGGATTTGGGGCATAATAAACATGAAAATTGGTTAGTAATGAATATGCCCAGATTTACGGGAATTAGAAACTGTAACCGCACGTAGACACGAGGTTAGATTACGCTTGTGGTAGAAACATGCCCGGAACTGCCCGACAAATCCAGCGTTCACAAGTGGTTAATCTAATGTGAGGGGTCGAGTGCATAAATGTACAGCTAAGACACGAGGTTAAGTCTGACTTATGGTAGAAGCCTACCCAAGCACCGACAAATCCAGCATCACAAGCGGTAGAATTTATGTGAGAGGTCTAGCGCATTAATAACCATAAATGAATGAATGATAATAAACTTGCAATACTTAACCTGTTCGAATCGGCGGGGGTTACATGAAACTGTCAACTTAAGTAGGGGTTAAGCAAACTTGCTTGAATTAGTGGGAGGGTTAAGTTAATCTTGTTAAATATGTGAGGACGGATTATGCATATAAACCCGACAGACTTAACCTGTTAGGGTTATGCAATCTTGTTAAACTGGTAGGCATAACCTGTTGAAATCCTAGTAGTGGGGATGCAAGCCTAGGGGGAAGCTTGTATCATCCTTTGTGTGGGACCCGTATCAGTCAGTAACCTATCTTGGTATCAAACGGAGAACCCCGAACTAGGTCGAGGTCAGGGCATGCTTACTGAGTTTGTTGTAAGAGGTCCATCTAAGGGACAGTGTGGGTGGCGCATTCCGACGGGGTCATGTGCATGCATGGGTCCGGATTCCAGGGAGGATGATAAGACGCCGTGACACCTGTAGATATGGTTGTGCATCTTGTAAACAACGGGGTTGCCACTTTAGGAAGTGATACACCTAATGTGTTGCCAGCACAGGGTATCTACAAGTTATGGAGCCAATCAATTAGGGGTAGTAATTAGGGTACATCTAGTCTCTCTTGTTTAGGAACCCGTTATTATCGTTGGGGGTAACACCCGTCAGTTCTGTTGGGATACCTGTTATTATATGGGGTAAAACCTCTCATTAGAAGTACACCGAAGTCTACCATATTGTACTTGTTGGGATCATCTTGTTCTATTATACTAGTATTGGTGCACAACTATGCAGTTAAAGTGCTTAGGGGTTCTATAGCGGCAGAGGTGCAAAAAGGTGTAGCAGGGACAAAACGGAGAAATAGCGGGGATATAGCGGAAGCACAAAAGGTTCATTTGATGTTCAACCAAATATTAGAAATTTAATTAATCATCCTTCTCACATTATATATGTACAAAAAACTAAACTAATTAATCTTATATAACAAAATTAACTAATACTATTGTTATGTATGCTAAATTTGATGAGTGTAATTGATTGTTACCATATAATAGGCACTTATGCCTTAAATTTAGCCATTTAGGCTAAATTTACTAAATGTTTTAAAAGAAAACTAGTCAAATCAAGCTTCATATATTAATACTGCTAAAGCGATGCTAAAATGCGTTGATTTAGCAGATGCAACGGAAAATAGCGAGGATACAGGTGGATCTACCATTCATCAGCGCTAAATTGAAATAGCGTAGCGGTTGAAGAGCGCAATGCGCTATAGCAAGAATATTGCGGGACATTAGCGGGGCTTTAACTGCATAAGTGCAGAGAAAAGTATTAGAGAAGCGAAATATATCCTATTATGTTTATCTTGTTAACCTTGTTATACCTGCCTTATGACACTATTATCTCCCTCTCCAGTTTATATGCCTATCATGATGCTTTTACTTATTTATATGCTAAAAGTAAATGGACTCGCCAGACTTTATGTCTGACCCATTTTGTTTCCTCTTCTCTCTCTTCTGTTCCCCCCAGGTTCTCAGGGTGGGAGTACTCAAGTTTGATCAGGGTTCTTCTTTCATTCTGCTTGGAGCTGCTCAGATGTACCGCTTGATTTCGTATCTTCTCTACTATGGCTATATTTTTGGGGATTATGCTCCTTTTATGTATTATTGTACTTTGATGATGATTTTAGTGCAAGACAGAAATTTTATGTTGATGTAATAAGTTTTCAGTATTTCAGACTTATTATGTAATTGGGTTTGGACCATGAAGCTTTTCTATTTATTAAATTTTTAATTCCACTGTTATTTTATATCTGTCTTGTGATGTTTCTGTTTACCTATAACGCTTCACGAAACTTAATGCATTCTGATAAAGAGTGACATTAACGGACGTGGGTGTCACAACGACTAAGTTTCTTAGACCCAATGCAATATTGCTTAATAGAATGCTCATTAACATGCTTTTTCCTCATCTTGGCAGTCATAAATAGATTTATGAGCCGGAACACAAAGTTATGTATGATCTCTTTGGTGGTATATGTATAAACTGGGCTCATATCTTTGAGAAATTAAGACATTTGGGAATCGTTCTCGCCTAATAATCATTTATCGTGCCTATGTCATGTGCATCCTCAAATCTCTAGCCATGCCTTCGTATTTGTCTGCTTTTGAGGAATTGACGATTAAGGTCAAGAGAACGAGACTTTTTAAGGTGATGCATTTGCCGGATGAACCATTAACATTCATGAGTCTAGAGGAATGGAGGATAACATAGAGACCAGCCAAGCTATGCACAAAGAGCAACAACAATAACCCCTTTCGTTTCCTCATCCCGATGAATTTCATTTGGACTTTGAAATCGTTGAAACACGAATTCAACTTAATCCAAATGAGACTGTTCGTTGTAACAACCCGCATTTTACGTTTCAGAGGCTTGTAAAATATTTTTATTTAATTCCCTGAGGGTTGGATCATTCTCATATTTTGATATGTTGGTTATGGGATATGAGACATGTCCATAATTTTTACCAATTTTATTTGTGACCATTTTTCCCTTGCTAGTTTTGTACATGGGATAACTTTTGACTAGGATCAAATCAAGTGTTGAGATCGATTTCATTGGAAAGGAAATGGTGTTGCCAATTCTGTAGAGTTTTGTCACATTAAAGATTCGGTTCAGTGGTTTGGTAGGAATCATTGTTTTGGTGTTTCACAATTTCTGTTCTGGTTTTGTAAGCCAGTGATGTGCTGATTTGGGGTGGCCCATTAGTGGGTTGGTGGGAAGCTATAAATAGGGGGTTAGAGGCATGGAGAATAGTTTACTTTCTTCATTCTCTAGTTTGGTTAAGCTCGTGATCCTCCTTGCTCAATCAAATACACCTTTCCACCATTAAAATTCTAGATCTATGTAAGGGAATTTATGATCTACATCAATCGAAGCTAGATCTACGTCAAATGAAGAGAGATCGCATCAAATCGAGAGGTTTGAAGTTCATTTTTCGTTGTCCGGATTGGGAATTTAATGATTTCGAGTTAATTCGAAGAATTGGTGAGTGATTAGCATCTTTCACACAAATTCAATCAATTATATGGGTTGTTTGATCATATTTTCATCATTTTAAGTTGTTTTCACCAAGATCCACATCATGGTAATTATATTTTCATTTGAATCACCATAGGATCTAATATAGCAGCTTAAACCGGTAATTCTTGTGATAATTCATATGTTTATGCAAGTTAGATCCATTGTTTTAGTTTATTCATCGATTTATCATGATTCGATGCATTTTATATGATTATTGATGAATAATGGTCATTTTGATGTTGTTGATGATTCCATAAAGTATTTATGGTTGTTGTTTTGTAATGATTTGGTCAAGATTTGAGTTATATTGGCTAATACTAGAGTCGGGTTGTCCGAAGATAGGTCAGATCGTTGGCTTGTTCTCTAAGACATGATGGGTCGCTGGGGCGTTGAAGTGCTTCGTGTCGTGGGCTCGTTAGATCGGGTTATGATGCATTAGATCGACCAAAGCAGGGTGAAGAGGGTTAGTCTGGGATGGTGGAATCAGGTCGTTCTTCCTTGGAAAGGCAGGTCGTTCTGCATTGAAGGATCAGGTCATTGGGCTTTGTAGGGATCGGGTTGTTGGAGATCTGGTGAGTATGATGGGTCGTTGGTCTGGGAAGATGATCCAATGGGTCAGGTCGTGGGTTATGGGTCAGTTGCGACCCAAGGTGGGGAACGACCTAGCTATGGTGACCCATTATTTGATGTTATTTTGGTTTGGTTATGATTGTGACTTCGAAGTGAATTTAAGCAGGAACGTTCAAAGTGTTGTGATGTGTTCGTTGATTGTCATAATGCAACAAATGCGAGGACAACTCAAAGGTGTTGAGTTATGGATAATGGTTGCTCGAGAAGGCGCTTGAGCTATGGATAGTCACTGATGATGATGACTAGAGATAGTGAAGGCCGAGAGATTATCATTGTTCTAGGTTCTAGCGGACTCAAAAAGAGAGTTCCCAAAGACTAGAAGTGGATGGTCGAGTACCCTAGGAAGTCATAATGGGCCATAGATACGAGTCATGATGGCGCATGGAGTTTTGCTAGAACCAGGGTTTACCATTAGCCCTTGACGGACGTCAAGGTGTTGAGTCGGTCATATGATTAACGATGGTTTCAAAGAAGGATTGACAGTGATAGCCAGAGACATGGATAAATGGTTGTTTTCTTGTATCGTCTTGTGTAGATTATTCGACGTCGAAGGAGACGTATCTTGGGTGCTTATCTGATGATGGTTTAGGCCTTCAGGGCGTGTGTTTGGGGGATGTAGATATCGATTAGTATGGTCTATGCTTGATAACTGATTGTCACGGATGCTCTGTTTGTTTCCACTTGGTTGTTGTAAAGGCTATCACTGTCGGATGTGGGGAAAATGGGTTTGGGTTATTCGCTGTTGATGTTGGTAGATTAGTTGATTGATCTACCTATTTCTCATATACTTTACTGATGATGTTAGTTAACTATTTTTTTGCTCACTAAGATTGTTGTCTGACTCAAGGTTATATGTCTCCCTCTTATTACCTTGGGCAGTTCATCTGGTTTTAGATGGGCAGACTGAGTAGCAGGTGATATCTTGATGAGGACGATGCTGTTGAGCGACGACGAGCAGGATGATTCCGTATTAGTTTCTACAAACTAGTATATGATGTTTTTCCGCTGTCTGATGTATTCTCTAAGTGTTGTAGTGAGGCCTTTTGTACAGAGTTTATTGATGTAATCCAAAGTTGCTATGGATATTCCTTTGTAATATAGAAGTTTAAATTTATGTACAATTAGGCTTCACTATTATAGCCTGTTGTATATGCACTATTATACTTTATCCTTGCACTATGAGTTATACGACAGGTTCCGCTTGTGTTATCCTACCCTGATAATCGTTCACAGTTGCCTGGAATGTCTTTCAGTGCATTATTTCCCTTATTAAGTGCAAGAGTTGTGGACGGTCGTCACATTCATGATCTATATCTTCATAACCAACACACATTTTTTAGTAACCAACAAGTTTTGGGGAAGAAAATTGATAGAGTTGAACAGTCGCTTTCTACTCGTAGAACCAAATTTGAACACACTCTTTCGTTTGTGGACTCAAATCTTGGAATTTTTTTGAGAAAAGTGTGTGGTTGGTTCTCGTCATAATCGCCCTTGTCTCCCTGTCCACCACCTCCACCCTCTACAACACATCATACCGGATCATCTATGGTTGAAGAATCGACGAAAGGAGGAGACAACCATCCAAATATCCATCTTTCCTAGATTATCTTTGGTATTTTCATAAATGTTAAAACTTTATGTTAGTGTGCACATTTTTAGTTTATGACACTTTTTAAACACTGCCTTTGATGTTTTTATGTTGTATGTCGTTTGCTTGACCTATGTCTGTGAACTTTTGTGTCAAACACTTTTGTTATGTAATTAATGGCGTCATTTCTCTTTGTTTATGCAATTTGATATTTGTAGTATTCTCCCTTTGATAGTGTTTATGTATTTATCACATATGTAATGTACGTACATACATACATATATATATATATTGTTAGTCATACACAATTCATTTGAGTTCTATGTTTAATTTTTTTTTTTGATAATGACCAAGAGAGAGAAAGGAGTATATATATCCATGAATATATAGAGAGAGATCGTATATTCAGGGGAAGCTCAAAGTTGATCATTATAGGATTAAACTCTCGAAAAACAACACAAGTAATATATGTATTGATTAATTAAATATGTGTAGTTGTCATCATAAAAAAGGAGGAGAATGCTAGAACTTCCACCAGGCGGTTTGGGTGATAACTATATAACAATATATATACATACATATATATACACATATATATAATGCGATATAATCCAATTCAAAGCAAGAAGACTAACAATTGGTTAAGGACAAGACAAAGCCTTTAGATATGTAAAATCACCAACATCAGACATCTGCTATCTAAAATCAAATGTCTGACCTTACGATATGAAATATTGAATTACCTAGGTCAGACGTCTGAATGTAGAATACCAGACATCTGAGAGAAGCTTCAAAATATAATTCATATACAAGGTCAAGCGTTTAACCATCACCCTCAGACGTCTGAATGTGGACTCGATTGAAAAAAATAAATGCACAATATAATTGTCATCAGTGAAAGAACACTTCCATTTCTCTCCTTCAAAACTCTTCATCTATGAACATAAGCATCTTCAGGACTAAAAGGCAATGGAAGCAATTTGTAACGATCAAGAATTTTTAACTAATTTAAAATTGGAATTTTTATTACTCAATTTAAATTTAAATTTGAATTTGACATAAATATATATGGTTAAGAATATTTAATAATTTTGATTAGTTATATGATAGATTTTATTTGAATTATAAATTTAATGGATGAGAATGAATATTAATAAGTTTGGATTTATTAATACTATTTGTCGTTTAATCGGATTTGTCAAACTATAACATGAATTAATAACATTAGAACTAAGTGTTTCCCTTAGTTTTCAAAGCATATAAGGGGAAATGCTACCAAAAGTTTACCATCTCTCCTTAAGACAAGTATAAAGACACTTGTATTTTTGCATGCTTCCTTTCATGCATGCCTTCCACTTGCCTCCTTAGGTGTCATCACCTCCTTAACTCTCCATTCCTATATAAGGAGGCCTTTACTCCACTTTTTTACCATCCCATTCCATTTCCTCCTTTTCATCTTCTTCTTAAAGCTTATGGCCATGATTGCTATGGCATAAGTCTTCCTCTTTTCCACCACCACCTTGCCAAAGTTCGTCGTCATCCTCCTCCTCCTCTTCCTCCTTCCCTTATAAAGACAGAGATTATTATATAGTGTGTATATATATATACACACACATATATACAGTGGTGAAGAAAACGGTGCGTTGAAATAATGTATGATGGTTCACTTAACTAGGATCGCCTACTGGGAAATTTGGAAAGCTGTTTGGTGAGAACTCTTTAACCACGGTTTATATATTTAATTTGTAGTTCGACTAATTTAAATATAGTGATGAATTATTAGTGGTTAATGATGATTGATGTTTGCTGTGATGGATGATGGATGCGTAGTTTAGAACACACACACTATTAAGCGTTAGTGTTATAACGCTTGTGCACAGTTATGATTTATTTAATTATGTTGATGATGGTTGCTATGGATGTTTATAATAGTTGTTGATGTTTATGCGCACACATTATGACACAACAATTATGGTATCACATTGGTGATCGACAAATCGATGTTTATAATAGTTGTTGATGTTGTTGCGCACACATTATAACACAACAATTATGGTATCACATTGGTGATCGACAAATCACCTTCGTAATTAGAAGCAATATTGTTATTGAAATTGAAGGTTAATAATAAGAAAAGACACATATGTATAAATTCATATATATTGGTAAAGTTTCTTTAAATGAATAAATAAATACTTGAATGTTCTAAGATGACAGAGAGGATAGTTTCTAGGCTTGGGTTTGGAAATATAGTTTCCTTCTCTCCCTGGCTATCCCTAACTGGTTCGACGAATGGGATAGTAATGGTTATAGTAGCAGTAAGTAATGACTCTCGTTCGAATCCTAATCTAAGTACCCTAGCAAACTCGCTCCAAGTACTTTAACGAAATTGGACAACTAATATTATGTCTTTTAGCTCTTCATTCGATGCAAGAGAAGCCCAAACTAGAGCGCCAACCATCGGTTTCCCAGACTCCCAAGACCAAAAGATGTGGCACTCACTCTAACTAAGCGACGAATTCTGAGAATTGCTGAGCTACTAGGAAGTTATTTGAATTTAAAAATGAATTGGAATTTGATTTAGTAAGTGAAAAATAAAATTTGAATTTTAATTCGAAATAATTTAGAATATCAATGTAAATTTCTTTAAATGATTTTAAAAGGTTTATATAAGTATATAATGGTTTTCTAAGGTATTTTGAAGTATTGAAAAATAATGTTTATTTTGGACAAAATAAAGCTTGTCGCATAAAGCCAATTCGCGTTTTTTTTTTACAAATTTTAAACGTTTATAACTTTTGCAATCTAAATCGGATTTCCATGAAATGAAAAACATTTGATTTCCATTAACAAGAACTTTGAGGTGAGTGAAAGCATATTTTTATTTCAGGCTACAATTTTCAAGTTATATTTAAAACCGTTTAGAAAAAGGTCGCTGTAAGAGCAGTAGTCGACCATAACTATAAACAACTATTTTAAATGTTTTAAACATATGGATTTTTTTTGTAAAATGATTATAGATTATGTAAAAGTGTTTTTAATTGTAAAGTTTAAGTTTTTGTCTAAGATAAACGATATTTTAATCAAAGTAGTTAAGATAACTGTTTTGTTACACCTTTGTATTGCTTTTGAAAACACTATCGTAATGCTTTCTTCGGAAATAATCTATTTTGAAGTTTTTAACCTGCAAAATTTTTTCAAACTATAAGTAATCATTTATAAATGATTGGTGGAATGTTTTCAAAGATTTAAAAGTATTGAAAATGTTTTATATAGAAGTTAAATTGATTTATTTGATATTAAAATGAGTTTTCAATTTTAAATAATTGGATATTGTTGGAGATAAATCTTCAGATGTTTGATTTTTATCCGAAAGATGATGACCCTTACTATTTGAGGGATTTTAAAGGTAGTTCATTATTATTCCACTTATAGTGTGAGTTGGATAAGGAGATTAATATTGAGGATAAGTTGATGATATTTCTATCTAGAACTAATGTTAAAAAGTTGGATAAATATTTTAATTAAGGTATGGGTTTCCCAATTTGATTGGGATAAGTTCGATAGAAATAATCTTCAGATATTTGATATGAAATTCTGTGGTGTAAACGTATACTATTTGAGGAATTTGGAAGATATTATTATTATATCGTTATTCCATTTACAGTATTCGTTGATTATGAGAATTGATATCGAATATAAGTAGATACAATTTCTATGTAACTTATGTTCAATATTGATTGAATTGGGTTTTGTCGTGAATCATATCTTCAATACTATCATTCTTGAAACCCAATGAGATTGAGGTATGGAAATTCATATCGTAATTTGGGGATTTAACCAAATCTTTGATTTGAGGAAATTAAAAATAAGAAATTGAGAAGGAAGTATAATCTTTTAGATAAGATTAAAGAATTAAATGTTGGGAAATCGATTTAATTGGAAACTATGATTGAAATGTGGTTAAGAATTTTCAAAGTAAACTAGGTTTTTGATAACGAGTTATCAAATGGAAAGTTAAATTATGTTTTGAGGCAAAATTATTTTTGATTTAAAGGGTGTGCTTTAAAGGAGAAAGGTTTAATATGGATTTTGTTATAATTTGAGAATAAAGAAGTTTAGTTTAACAAAATCCAAGATGGAAGGAGATTTGGTTGAAATCCTGTGTGTTCTGTAATTGTGTTTTTTTGAAATTGCGCTTATTATTTGGAAAGACCGGGATCAGATGTATGTCCGAAAACCATTCCAAGTAATAGTACGATGTTGTGGAGCAGTTGAAGATATTAAAGACAACATTGAAGACCGAGACCCTTCATATCGTAAGGACGACTTGCTGAATGTCTCGAATGGTTGGCTCCTATTCACAAATGGATTTTATATCCGCTAAGTGGCAAGAAGCCTGAACGTATGTGAAGGAATTCCGGATTGTGGTTTTGTTCAGACCCAGAACGGACTTGTATGGACTGTGTGTTTGACATTGTAACTGACTACGTAGCACTGATCTCTATTAAATATATTTCTGTTTGGTGGTGGAGAATTTATTCTCTTGCTTAACACCCTTCTCTAAGACCTATGAGCTTAGATGTTATATATTGATAGAAATCGGTGATGCATTGTGAATGGACAATGTGGCATACTTAAGTTGTGTGATGATCTATGAATGATCAAAGCATGGCTTATTTAAGCACAGCTTTATGTATACCGGGACCTTGGCAAGCCTTACACCCCGGTAAATGGCCAAAACATGAAGAAATGCGGCAAGGTTATCAGGTGTTCTCTCCTTCTAGATAAAAGGTTACTATGGAATGGATCCCAGGTATTAAATTATGTGGTAAAAGCGTATACTTTTATGGTTGTTGTTGGTGCGCGCTCGAAAAGGTCGGTAACGGCCACGAGATGACATACTCAGGCATACTCTAAGTTACCTAGTTACAGACGTAACCCGACCTTGTATTGGCATAAGGAGCATGAGTTGATCCTCGGACATCCCGCTAGAGGTTTTCAAATTTCGGTTCGGAAGGAAGTTCCTTTGTCTGGTCATTGTTGGAAACCCAATCTCCGCTACGAGCCCATACGATTTTAGTCGTATACCATACGTCAGTATAGTATATGGTACCTATGCTGGCTAAGATTGATACATTTACTTTCGAAAGAGTTTATCGCACTATATTATAGTATTAAAAGAGGATTTTATGTATCAAAGGCCTTTTTGACTGCATAAGGAGAAAATTCACCCATGTGTGCGTTTGCATTGTGTGTGTGCCGTGAGACCTTTTGTTAGTTTCATTTTTCAAAAAATCATTGCGAAATTCTATGCATTGGTATTCACATGGAGTAAACCCGTTTCGCATTAGCGGCGTGGTCCAGTGAATCACCTAACTTTAAAATAAACCCTAAAAACAACTTTTTTGAGTTCTCACACCAGTCCCATGACTGACTTGGAGTTTATTGTTCCCATATCTAAACTCTGGGTGCCCATAATTTTTGAATGGGCAGCCTAGTAGTTTGGTTTGTAGTTTAGACTTGGAGTTGGTTGGAGCAGGATGCTGGTTTAGCTAGAGCTATTATATCTTAGAGCATGCATATTCTTCCGCTGAGTTAAGTATCTCTTCCGCTGTGTAATCAATGTACTCTGATGTATCTGTTGTAACTCTGATGTAATATTATTTTAATAATAACGGAAAAGTTCTTTTTGTTTTGTGCAAATGTGTATGTACCCCTAACAATCCGTCTTTGTGAACGGTTTAAGTTGGTTTAATTACCAGCGAAAACCGAGGAAAAAGTTGGGTCGTTACAGTTGGTATCACAGCTTTGGTTTATACAAAGCTATGGGGTATGGCACATTTGAACAAAAAGAAAGACTCATCAGAGTTATAATATCTCACTAGAGATAGGGTTAATAATGCCCTAGAATGAGATTTTGTAGTATTATATTTGAGAGACGTATTTGAAAGTATGAAATGAGTTCTAAAAAGTTATATTTGAAGAAAGAAACATATTCTAAAAATATATGGTTAATTATAACCTGGATACTTAATCAAACGATTAAGGTTAAGTTTACATTTTGTGATTATAAATACACATAAAATACTTCTTATGACATGATAATTAAGCCCATTCCACTGATCTGGAAAACGATGTGAGTATAAATGCCTTTTGGATTTAATTTCATTATTAACATTTCGAAATATTGATAAACTTGGGTCAAATTTGTTAAGGTAATTCTCCTCTAAGGTAACTAAAAAATATGTTTAGAAATTAAAATAGGAGTTTGGGTATTGTATTTGATGTTGAGGTTGGACTATCGAGTAAAAGAAGATTTTGGAATATACGCCCAACTAACATGTATATAATGTCTTAAGTATAGTAGATAAATAAGGAATCACACTTAAGTCGCTTGAAGATGATTTTATTGATGACTGCGTCATCATCAGTATGCATTTTTGAGTTTCGAAAGTGGGATGACTATATGATTCTGATTAAAATATCAATATATACTTAAACCCATTTAGATAAGTGTTTAAAAATATATGATAAATTGATGTGAATTTGAATAAGTAAGCGAGATCTTGAAAATTTGATAGAGTTGTAAGAATTATACAATGTAAACCTGTAATAAGGATAAGGCGGTAAATTAACTAGAGAGTATATGAGAAAGTGTATTTGTGATACAAACCAAAATTGATTTTGAAAGAATATATTTTCAATATAAAGGACAAAAGGGATCTTTGAAAATACTTGGGAACTTAAAAATTGAGCATGGACATCTTGTGATAGGAATTTCTTAGTTGATTAAAAGACGTATATGTAAAGTTATAATTTACTTAAGCAATCCAAATATAAAAGCTAGTTTGGGCATGATTTAAAGGCTAAGTTGGGATTAATCAATCAGTTTATTTGATAACTAGTCTTCCCCAACTGATTAAATTTAAAACGTATATATCTTGAGAATTCAGTTTCACGATATGACTATAAGATATTTGACGATATTTTGGTTAAGGACTACATTGGTTAATGATGTTAATAAAAATATATCTAAATGGTTTCTCTAAAGTTTGAACGAAATATGTTTTGTAACCTTGAATTTGGAATAATTAATGAGGATTGCCAAAACTAAACAATGTAAGGAATTAAAATATGGAATTATTGGCAATTTTGGACAGTCGATAAGTTCTAAAGTATATTACGGTCATAAAAGGAACTGTTTAATTAAGCATGGATACCGTGTGAATTAAGTTTCAATTTTTTTGGCAAGCACGAATAAAGAAATTACCTAAACTGAAATGTTTAGGCAAGTAGAGTTCTGAGATGATCAAGTTTTTCGTATAAAGAATAACAATAATTTTACGGAACCGAAAGGGAGTTAGTTTCATAACCATTTAATTTGAAAGATAAGATCTAAGAGAATAAATTTATAACTCTGATTTTTTTTGAAAGCAACAAATGGTTAAGTACAAGTAATTGGTTCAGTAAACGGTGAATCAAATATAAGGGTAATTGGAAGTTAACATTGGAGGACATGATAGATATGGTTGTCCGTAAATATATGTGTTAGAATATTCTACCCAGTATATCCATTATGAGAATTGAGAGTTTTGGTATAAAGAACTTTAATCTAGAATTTGAAACTCTACAAGATGTCGAATGAGTAGTTACGAATCCTTTTCCTTTTCGAGGACGAAAAGTTTTGGGGAGGTGAACGTAACGATCCAATTTTTTTGGCTAATTTAAAATTGGAATTATTATTACTCAATTTAAATTTAAATTTGAATTTGAAATAAATATATATCGTTAAGAATATTAAATAATTTTGATTAGTTATATAATAGATTTTATTTGAATTATAAATTTAACGGATGAGAATGAATATTAATAAGTTTGGATTTATTAATACTATTTGTCGTTCGATCTGATTTGTCAAACTATAACATGAATTACTAGCATTAGAATTACGTGTTGCCTTTAGTTTCCATAGCATTTAAAGGGAAATGACCAAAAGTTCACCTTCTCTCCTTAAGTCAAGTGTAAAGACACTTGTACTTTTGCATGCTTCCTTTCATGCATGCCTTCCGCTTGCTCCCTTAGGTGTCATCACATCCTTAACTCTCCATTCCTATATAAGGAGGCATTTACTCCACTTTTTTACCATTCAATTCCATTTCCTCCTTTTCATCTTCTTATTAAAGCTTATGGCCATGGTTTCCATGGCATAAGTCTTCCTCTTTTCCACCGCCACCTTGCCAAAGTTCGCCATCATCCTCCTCCTTTCCTTATAAAGAGAGAGATTAATGTATAATGTATATATACATTAGTGAAGAAAACGGTGCGTTGAAATACTGTCCAACGGTTCACTCAACTAGGATCGCTTACCGGGAATTTGGAAAGCTGTTTGGTGAGAAATCTTTAACCATGATTTGTATATTTAATTTGTAGTTAGACTAATTTAAATATAGTGATGAATTATTGGTGGTTAATGATGATTGATGGTTGTTGTGATGGATGATGGATGCGTAGTTTAGAACATACACACTATTAAGCGTTAGTGTTATAACGCTTGTGAACATTTATGATTTATTTAATTATGTTGATTATGGTTGCTATGGATGTTTATAATAGTTGTTGATGTTGTTGCGCACACATTATGACACAACAATTATGGTATCACATTGGTGATCGACAAATCTCCTTCATAATTAGAAGCAATATTATTATTGAAATTGAAGGTTAATAATTAGAAAAGACACATATGTATAAATTCATATATATTGGTAAAGTTTCTTTAAATGAATAAATTAAAACCTGAATGTTCTAGGATGAAAGAGAGTATAGTTTATAGGCTTGGGTTTGGAAATATAGTTTCCTGCTCTCCCTGGCTATTCCTAACTGATCCGACGAATAGGATGGTTAATTTGAAGTTATTTGAATTTAAAAATGAATTGGAATTTGATTTATTAAGTGAAAAATAAAAATTGAATTTTGAACTCGAAATAATTTGGAAAGTCAATGTAAATTACTTTACATGATTTTAAAAGGTTTATATAAGTATATAATGGTTTTCTAAGGTATTTTGAAGTATTGAAGAATAATGTTTATTTTGGACAAAATAGAGCTTGTCACATAAAGCCAATTCGCATTTTTTTACAAATTTTAAACGCTTGTAACTTTTGCAATCTAAATCGGATTTCCATGAAATGAAAAATGTTTGATTTCCATTAACAAGAGCCTTGAGTTGAGTGAAAGCAGATTTTAATTTCGGGTTATAATTTTCAAGTTATATTTAAAACCGTTTTGGAAAAGGTCGTTGTAAGAGTAGTAGTCGATCATAACTATTAACAACTATTTTAAATGTTTTAAAATTATGGATTTTTTTTGTAAAATCATTATAATTTATGTAAAAGTGTTTTGAATTGTAAAGTTTAAGTTTTTGGCTAAGATAAACGATATTTTAATGAAAATAATTAAGATAACTGTTTTGTAACACTTTTGTAATGCTTTTGAAAACATTAATGTAACGCTTTCTTTGGAAACAATCTATTTTGAAGTTTTTAACCAGCAAACTATTTTCTGAACTATAAGTAATCATTTGTAATTGATTGGTGGAATGTTTTCAAAGATTTAAAAGTATTGAAAATGTTTTATATGGAATTTAAATTGATTCACTTGATACTAAAATGGGTTTCCAATTTTAAATAATTGGATATGGTTGGAGATAAATCTTCGGATGTTTGATATTAATCCGGTAGATGATGACTCTTACTATTTTAGGTATTATAAAGGTAGTTCACTATTATTCTGCTTATAGTGTGAGTTGGATACGGAGATTAATATTGAGGATAAGTTGATGATACTTCAATCAAGATCTAATGTCAAAGAGTTGGGTAAATCTTTTAATTAAGGTATGGGTTTCCCAATTTGATTGGGATAAGTTCGATAGAAATAATCTTTAGATATTTGATATGAAATTCTATAGTATAAACGTATAGTATTCAAGAAAATTTTGAAGATATTATTATTATATCATTATTCCACTTGTAGTATTCGTTGATTATGGGAATTGATATTGAATATAAGTAAATACAATTTTTGTGTAACTTATGTTCAGTATCGATTGATTTGGGTTTTGTCGTGAATCATATCTT
This sequence comes from Allium sativum, assembly GCA_030737875.1. Taxonomy (NCBI): domain Eukaryota; kingdom Viridiplantae; phylum Streptophyta; class Magnoliopsida; order Asparagales; family Amaryllidaceae; genus Allium; species Allium sativum. Next base: position 248,823,055 of record CM060920.1, read on the forward strand.
CAATACTATCATTCTTGAAACCCAATGAGATTGAGTTATGGAAATTCATATCGTAATTTGGGGGTTTAACCAAATCTTTAATTTGAGGAAATTAAAAATAAGGAATTGGGAAGGAAGTATAATCTTTTAGTTAAGATTAAAGAACCAAATGTTGGGAAATCGATTTAACTGGAAACTATGATTTAAATGTGGGTAAGGATTTTCAAAGGAAATTGGGTTTTTGAAAACGAGTTATTAAATGGAAAGTTAAATTATGTTTTGAGGCTAAATTATTTTTTATTTAAAGGGTGTGTTTTAAAGGAGAAAGGTTAAATATGGATTTTGTTATAATTTGATAATAAAGAAGTTTAGTTTAACAAAATCCAAGATGGAAGGAGATTTGGTTGAAATCCCATGTGTTCTGTAATTATGTTTTTTTTTTAAATTGCGTTTGTTATTTGGAAAGATCAGGATCAGATGTATGTCCGAAAACCATTCCAAGTAATAGTACAACGTTGTGGAGCAGTTGAAGATATTGAACACGGCATTGAAAACCGAGACCCTACATATCGTTAGGACGACTTGTTGAATGCCTCGATTGGTTGGCTCCCATTCGTAGATGGATTTTATACCAGCTAAGTGGCAAGAAGCCTGAACATATGTGAAGGAATTCCATATTGTTGTATCGTTCAGACCCAGAAAGGACTTGTATGGATTGTGTATCTGGCATTGTAATTGACTTTGTAGCAGTTATCAATTTGGTGGGAGAGAATTTATTCTCTTGCTTAACACCCTTCTCTAAGACGTATGAGCTTAGAGGTTATATATTGATAGAAATCAGTGATGCACTGTGAATGGAATATGTGGCATACTTAAGTTATGTGATTATCTATGGATGATCAAAGCATGGCTTATTTAAGCATAGCTTTGTGTATATCGGGGCCTTGGCAAGCCTCACAACCCAGTAAATGGCCAAAACAGGAAGAAATGCGGCAAGGTGATGGGGTGTTGTCTCCTTCTTGATAAAAAATGTAGTATGGTATGGAGCCCAGGTTAATATGGTAAAATCATCTTCTTTTGTGGTTGTTGTTAGCGCACGCTCGGAAAGGTCTGTAATGACCGGGAGATGACATACTCAGGCGTACTCTAAGTTACCTAGTTACAGAGATAACCCGACCTTGTGGTGGCATGAGAATCATGAGTTGATCCTCGGACTTCCCTCTAGAGGTATTCAAAATTCTGTGTGGAAGTAGGTTCCTTTGCCTGGTCATTGTCGGAAACCCAATCTCCACTACGAGCCCGTACGATTTTAGTTGTATACCATACGAATAGTATATGGTACCTATGCTGGCTAAGATTGACACATTTACTTTCGAAAGAGTTTTTCACGCTATATTGTAGTATTGAAAGAGAATTTTACGTATCAAAGGCATTTTTGACTGCATAAGGAGAAATCTCGCCCATGTGTGCGTTTGCATTATCTGTGTGCCGCGAGATCTTATGTTAGTTTCATTTTTCAAACAGTCATTTGTGAATTTCTCACTCCTAGACTTTAAAATAAACCCTAAAAACAACTGTTTTGGGTTCTCACACCGGTACCATGACTGACCTGGAGTTTATTGCCCCCACACCTAATCTCTGGGTGCCCATAATTTTTACATGGGCAACCTAGTAGATTGGTATGCAGTTTAGACTTGGAGTTGGTTGGAGAAACATGCTGGTTTAGCTGGAGCAATAATATCTTGGAGCATGCATATTCTTCCGCTGAGTTTAGCATCTTTTTCATTGTGTAATCGATGTACTCTGATGTATCTGTTGTAACGTTGATGTATTATTATTTTAATGATAATGGAAAAGTTCGTTTTGTTTTGTGTAAATGTGTAAGTACCCTAACAATCCGTCTTTGTGAACGGTTTAAGTTGGTTTAATTACCAACGAAAACCGGGCAAAAAGCCGGGTCGTTACACAACTACTGAAAGCAACTCTCTACAACTACATATACTACGCTCGAGATTGAGATGATTATCTAATCGAATTATCTACTTAATCTATCTACTCTATCTCTAATCTAGTGCTTCTTGCGTTTAAAATCTGTAATTACAATCATATTTATTTATATATTCTCACACACAATCATGTATACAATACCCAAAAAGATATAAAAAGTTGTTGTACTATTAGTCAAAATCCGTATTGTTTGAACACACTCTTGACAAAGAAAATCTTTTATATTAAAACCTATTCCTCCGGGGAAGCGAGGACAATTGCTTATCGAAATACCAAATGGGAGCTTCAAGACTAGACATAGGATGAGAGGTCTCATTACGCCATAGATGGCATACTGCAACGAAAATCTAAGGTGTTGCTCGCTAAAATGTTGCCACAACTATGCTAATTTTTGTCTATTGCAACGCACACATCAATGTGTTAGCATAAATATAAATCATGTGTTGCAGTAGCCGCGTGAGTAAAATTATCAATCCGCATCAACACGATCCAATGGTCCATGTTACTGATCCGCGTCATTCTGATTTTCCTTCATCGCCTCACCTCCTTTGCCCTAAATTTTCATTTTCTCAATGAACATAATTCACGCTAGTTTTCACTAGAGAAAAAACACAGCCACTTCCTTTTCAATGGCAATGGAAAATTAGGGTTTTGCCCTCTTCAACAAATCGTGACTTCAGCTTTTTTAATTCGAGATGATCCATTGATTGCTTCGAATTACAACTGCTCCTCTCATCATCAATTTCTCGAATGCCACTGGTGCCCCGATAATCTTCGATTTTAGTCTTGTTGAGATGAAATCGATCTCTGAAATTAGTACGTGATTTTGCCCTTTTACTTTGATTATTGTTTTGTTGTTCGATTTCAGTCCCACCTTTGCCTATGATGAATTCGTGTGAATTTATTGGGTTTCGAATCCTTAAATAATATCTGATTTCAACATTTGATTTGGTTGTGATTTGTAGCTCTGATTTTGTCGAGTTTGAAATATTCAAACTTTTTGGAATTTAATTTCGTGATGAATGACTTGACTGAAATTAGATTTTCTAGAATTAAATTTATGGAATTAAATTTATGAAATTATATGTTGATTAATGGAAGACGAATTTTGGGCAAATCTTATATTTGTAGATTCAATTATAAACTCTATGAGTTTATTGAGCTATTCGAATTGCTGCTGACTTGCTTGTGAGTTTATTAAGTTGTTGTGCACTTGTATATGCTGCACTTTGGTCTTTCTCCAGTTTAATCTTCAACTTGTCATATGAAACAGCATATAAACTCGTAACCATGAAGAAATGGTCTGAATTATTTTAAGGCGATCAAGTAAGCTTATTTTATTGATTAGAATACGTCACTGCATACATTGTGTGAATGCATGTTCAGTACTTAAAGGCCTTCACTTGAATTTTACTGCAGCTAAAGCAAGAACTAAGGATCTTATTGTCTGGAAATGGAACTGCAATGAAACAACATACAAACTCGTATGTATGCATCTTCTTGTTTTCTCTACTGCGCTCATCTAATTGTTTATTGGTTTTGTTTGTTAATAACTTTATATTTATATATTACTAGGTGCGATCGTATGCAATTGTTTAGAACTGGAATGAAACTTATAAACTACAGAAGAAGTGGTGCAGTATGCAGGGTATGCGATGGTGTGAATTTTAGATAAGTTTAGTATGTAGGGTATGTTTTGGGGTGGTGCCGAAGGAGGATAAGTGTATGCAAGGGGACACAAGGTGTTTGTGGTCGGAGAGGACGTAAGTGTGTTATAGTAGTGGAAAATTTGAAGTTTAATGTTTCTTGTTGTTGTTTAAGGCTTTTGGTGACGACGAACTATGGGGCCTTGGACCCCCACCAACGTTGCGCTCGGACCCGCTTTTCGCCTCGCCTTTGGGTAGACACTCGGCTTGGCATATATTTGTCAGTTTTAGTGTTTGTGTAAATTGAAACTGCATACGTAATGAGTAAGTTGAGTGATGCAGTGAGGAATATCTGTATATGTGAATAATCAGTGTTGTAGTAAATTATTGAGTCGTAAATAGTTGGAGTCAGAAATTTGTACTATTTCAGTTGTAGAAATAAATATTTTATTTTATAAAACACTGCTTGAATTCGAATTACGTGCATTAGTATTCTACTAAATAAATATTTAATCCTGTAAAAGTGTTTCCTAGATGGTAAAAGTGTTGTATAGATATGTGGGGCCCACTTCTAAGTAAATTAAGTACTTGTGGCAAAACTAGTATGCCGACACCAAAACCCGATACCTTTCCACTTGCCCCTTCGCTGATTGACGTGCGCTCTTGCCATAATGATATGTGATTGACTTGCAAATTTTCCTTCTGAACTTGTTCACGCACGAAATAAATGTCTATTTCTATGTGCTTAGTTAGTGCATGTTGTATAGGTTCGGCAACTAAATATATAGTGCTTTGATTATCACACCATATAATCGACTTCTTGTTTGGCTTCAATTGTAGCTCCTTTAGAAGTGATTGTAACCATAAGATCTCTGCTGTAGTACTTGCAACTCCTATGTATTCAGCCTCCGTGCTGGATCTCGAAATAGTTAATTGTTTCTTTGAGCACCATGATATTAAGTTGTTACCAATGTACACACAGTAGCTAGTTACTGATTTCCTATCATCCCTGTCAGAAGCCCAATCTGAATCACTATATGCTGTTATGTTGAGATGTTTGCTTGCTTCTTGTTTGAGTCCATGATTGATACTGCCTTTTAGATATCTCAGCATCCTCTTTACAGCTTTCCAATGCTCGTCAAGGGGATTCTATAAAAATTAAGACACTTTGTTAACACTAAAAGCAATGTCAGGTCGTGTTATGGTTGCATACTGAAGTGCACCCACAATACATCTATATTGTTTTATATTATCTATGGCTTCTCCCCTGTATTTGCTATAAGTTTGATTAGATATCATTGGTGTTGGTTGTGGCTTGGCCTAATTCATTTTGGTCTTCATCAGTAATTCTGAAATATATTTTCTTTGACAGAGATATATTTCAAAATCTGATAATCTCTTTACTTCAAGCGTAGGAAAATATGAGACCTCTCCCAAATCTTTGATGGAGAATTGTTCATATTGGTACATAGTTAATTTTCTGACATCTTCATTTTTGCTTCCTGTAATAATTAAATGATCAACATATATAAGTACATAAATTGTGGATGGCATGTTAATTTTAATAAATAATGAAGATTCAGATTTTGTTGGGTGATAGCCCATAGTGTTCAAAGATGATTTAAGCCTTTCAAACCAGACTCTAGGGGCTTGCTTGAGACCATAGATTGCTTTCTTTAGTTTGCAAACTTGATTTGGATCTTGAACAAACCTAGTTAGTTACTGCATATATATTTCTTCCTGCAGTAAACGATTCAAAAATGAATTATTCACATCTAAATGATTAATATTCCACCAAGCAATGGCGAAAATTAGCCTGATTGTAGTTGGTTTCACTATAGGGGAAAAAATTTCTTTGTAGTCAAATCCATATTCTTGAGTGAAACCCTCTTCCACAAGTCTAGCCTTGTATTTGTTGATTGTTTGAAATTTTCTTCAATTTATAGGGCCATTTGCGGCCAATTTTGTTTTTGTTGTTTGGTGGAGACACCAGTTTCCAAGTATTATTTTTGATGTGTGCATTGTACTTTTCTCTCATTGTAGCTTTCCAGCTTTCATGCTTGAATGTTTTGTTAAAATTCTCTGGTTCATCGGTATTGATACTTGTGGTGTACGTCTTTGATTTGAAAATCCCACTTTTTACCCTTGTTATCATATGATGACCAGGCTGAGATGGTGGAGGATTGACAGATAATGTGCTTTGATTGGATTGTGCGGTACTGTTATTTGAGTTGTCAGTATTAGTGTTATTGTTCCCTTGAGTATTCTGATTTTTCTCTGACATTCTACTGCAGCCTTCATTTGAATCAAGTGGCTAAATGGCGTGGCTGGAGTACTCAGTTGATCTTTCAAGTGAATAATCAGTGTGGCACTGGTTATTCATTTGATCTCCAACAGCCTCAGTAACACATGTATCTTCCCAAACATCTCTAAGTGTTAGAAGTTTAGGTATGGACACTTTCTGATTGGAAACTTTCATTATGGTTTTTATTTCCTGATCTTTGTATGGGAAAACTCTTTCATCAAATACAACATGTCTACTTACAAAAATCTAATCACTGGAATCAATGCATTTGTATCCCTTTTGAGTTGTACAGTACCCAATGAAAGTACATGACCTTGATCTAAAATTAAGTTTATTTTTGTTGTATGGCCTTAGATGAGGTAACATAGATACCCAAACGTATTAAGACTTTTGTAATCTGGTTTAATGTTGAATAATTTTTCAAGTGGGCTTATACCATCTAAAGTTTTGATTGGCACCCTGTTTATTAGAAAAACAGATGAACTGAAGGCCTCTGGCCAAAACTTTAGTGGTTAATGAGCTTGAGCCAGCAATGTTAAACCTGTTTCAATAATGCGTGTGTGTTTTCTTTCAACTAATCCATTTTTCTGAAGTGTAGGGACATGTAATTCTATGTGATATACCTTTTTGATGAAAGAATTTACTGATTCGTTTAAACTCAGCTCCACCATCAGACTATAAATTTTTTAAAGTTCTATTAAACTGATTTGCTGCTATTTAACAAAGTGTATAATAACATTATACATATCAGATTTTGCTTTCAGTAGATATATCCATGTATATCTGTTGAAGGCAACAACAAAGGATACATAATATTTGTATCCAAAATCTGAATTTATTGGAGTAGGGTCCCATAAATCAGTTGCAACCATATCAAGTGGTTTAGAGTATTGTGTTGTAGAATTAGGAAATGATAATTTGTTGCTCTTACCCAATTGGAAATACTTGCATATATAGGGATGATTGACATTTTCAAAGGGTATATTATTATCAAGAAGAATCTTTCTAACAACATTAGCATTGGGATGCCCAAGTTTGTAATGCCATAAGTCAAATATAGATTTTCTATCATCGACGTTGTTATTTTCAAATAGATTGCACCATGGCCTAGAATTAGAATTATCACATTTGTCAACATTAACCTTGTATAATCCCTTAGCTGTATCACCCTGCAAAAGAATGCTTTTAGTCAGTATGTCTCTAACTAAACAATAGTTAGGAAAGAATTTAAAGTAGATATTATTATCTGTAGCAAATTGAGAGACACTTATCAGATTCTTCTTGATTCTAGGAACCCTTAGTAAATTGTGTAAATATAATTGTCTTTTACCCTCTATACTGCTTTTGCCAATATGGGATATACTTATGCGTTTACCATTTCCTGTACAAATAGAATTCATACCATTGTATTCTCTATTGCCCAGATTGAGAATTTCAAGGTTATTTGTGAGGTGGGTGGTTGCTCCAGAATCTGGGTACCAGCTATCATCATTTATATGATCAATTCTTTCACTTTCACTTTGACCTCTTGATGATTCAGGTGGAACAACAGCTTCACTCTGTGCTTGAGCAAAATTGGCACTGGGATTTTGTCCTCTCTGATTTGCGTTATTCTGGTTTACTGCAAAATTTGCATTAAATCTGTAGAAGCATCTTGGTGCATTGTGAAATTTTCTCGCATATCTGGCATTTGGGATTGTTAGTGTTGCTGTTCCATGTGCGACGACCCCTTCCTCTGGTTGATGGTCCACCACATTGATAGGTTTGTTCAGGTTTGCTTGTTTGATTCCTGTTCTATTTTGTGGCATAATTTGCACCGAAATCACTTTCTTGTGATTTCTTGCTCTCCAATCTGGCTTATGGGATAAAAGTATAGCATGAACATCATCAATTGATGAGTCACTACAATAAAATGGGCTTTCATAGCGTTTTAAAAACGCTATTATATCCTAATATAGCGTTTCAGAGAACACCATGTAACGACATGCTATGTTAGCCCTTCCACCTTAAATAGCAGAAAGAAAACGCTATGGAAAATGAAGTTTTCATAGCGTTTTATGTGCTATCAAACATAAACGCTATAGAGTATACTACCTGATACAAACTTCTCATAGCGTTTGTGTGTATGTTTCTATAGCATTTATTTGGATATACTATAACATTTCCAATTTTTGTTTCTATAGCGTTTACTATTCAATAGCGTTTCTAAAATGCTATCGTCTTAATTATTAATGTATCTTATTTATCATCCTTTCACCTTTTCCCATATACACATTTAAACATTTCTTTGATATAAAAAATTTTCACAACAAATAATATATGAATTACTACACAATATTTCATACATATCATTCGAACAACTTTTCGCGTACTCATACTTAATATTTATACACAAGTTCAAACAAATTTTCATATACTCAAACTTAGTATTTCATACATATTGTTTCATCAACTTCTTTTTGCTCACACATAATATGTCATACATAACATGTTACATTTTTGCAGTTACTTGCAAAATAGGCAAATGATAGATTTGATATTGCTTTGCTTTTGATATTTTCTCCATAGCATCACCACTAATGGTCCTGTTAATGTCAAATAAACAATCAAGGTGTTAGTAATTGTTACATCAATATTGACATAGAATACGTATATGACAAATAGAATTTCTGGTTTTGACCGGTATTAAAACAGAAGAATAATCAATAGCTTTCATGTTGAGAGAGCCTGATTCTTTCCTTTATTGTACATGGAAAGGTTGACCACCAAGAATGGACATGCAAATACAATTAATTTCTTGGAGTAAAATGTATGTTGATTGATCATGAGAGACTCTAGTCCACGAGCTTTCTAAAATATGGTTTCTCATCCCATCGGCATTGTCTGAGAAGAAGAGAGCTTTACAGTTCTAAAATTGCTGAATGGTTTCACCATTCAAATTCCAAGTACAAAAATGCAACTTCCATTTGATAGTGCAGAGTATGTAATTAGAACATTGGCATTCTGGTAATATAACAGGCTACTGAGGAAAAAGGAAAAAAACCCAGAAAAAGAGTACATATTCAAGTATTATTCCAGATACCATATTTCATCTGAAAGAATGAATAGAAAACTATAGCTTGGAGAAAGCCTAGATGATCTATATATATGCGGTGAAGCATTGACAACGACAATACCTCATCAATTTAACATCTTCAAGGCTGGGCATGTACGTACCCAAGAGATATGAAGCCATGAACTCAAAACATTAATTGGTAATGTGCTAAAGCAAAACAATAAGCAAGCACGATGCATACCTACTTTGAGTGTATTGTACTTGACACAGTTCATCAGACCATTGGCTACAACAGTAGAGTAGAAGGCAACATCTTCACATGCTTGTTTGCTTGATATGGCAAATCTACAAAAATTAAATTGTGTTATTAATTAATCAAACTAGAGCAACTAATTAGTGTATACATACTTGAACCGAAAGCTTCAAAGAATTCTCAACTTATTCACTGATATGGACTAGATTACTGTCAACAGACTTCCACACTAACCCTTCTCCTCCAAAAAAAAACTACAGTCCAAGCACACAAAAGAAAATGAAACTAAAACAATAGGCGGCTAAAAAAACAAACAAATAAATAACACTGTTGTTTCTTTCCTTCATCTCTTACATGGGTAAAACGGAAGCGCGTGCCCAAGTCAAAATGGAATCTCAATTTCGTTTGGGACTATTCAACTTCAAATATGAGCAAACTCTCTGATTTTGGTGTTTTTTTTTTGAATTTGAGCATGTCCACCTTGCTTGCTGGCAGGCATTAAAAGGTGAAAATACAAATCTTGAGCCAAATGTTATTCTATAATAGAAAACCCTCTCTGCAGGGTTCTATTCAACATCAAGTCCTAAGCCAGATTAAAGGATAGTTGGTTCAACATCAAAATAAAATAAAACTTACTGACGCTTTTTGATGCACAAGAATGACGTGTAATTGAAAACTAACCATTATAGAACTGCTAAACTGATAAAATATAGTGGTTCAGATTGATCAAAATATTTTATCTGTTTTTCAAATAACTGTATAAAAAAAAGAGCCGATCATCTAATCAATTACATCTGATCAATGGATTTGTATCTATGTGTAAATCTTTGTTATAATTATTGATCAGACCAGATGACTTATTTATTTAGTTCTCAATATGAACATTTGATTAGTCTCCTAAATTACAAAGGCTTACCGAAAAAATAAAAAGACCGCGTCTTTGCCTTAATAGGTCCTTCGCTTTAGCTGCCCATTTTAGACCCATCTTCTCCTCTAGCTCACTCAAGTCCAACACATAGTTGTGATCATAACTGCCAGGCACTTCGTCGAAATAAGCCCTCACATTCTTATCTGTAACACCCCGAATTTTCTATTAACAATAAATTAATAAATTAAAGTATAATTAATTCAAAATGAAAGAATTAAGGGAAACAGGTTACGCCATTTCGTTCGTCTCGGAATTCTGCTTGAGATAGAGTCCGAGTTTGCGTAAATCGGACTCCGTATGAAGAAGTTATGGTCTTCGGAAGTTTCAGAATTCAATTTAAAATTCAAACAGCTCAAAATTCAGTGCAAAATTCAAAAAAAAAGACCCAAATTGGGCTAGGCGGGAAAATTCCCACCCAGGACCCAGGTCGACCAGGGGGTCGACCCGGGGGTCGACCAAGCCAGTCGACCAGGGGGTCGACCTGGTCAGGTCTTGGCTGGCCTGGTTGGTACTGAGCGATTTTCTGAGTTCTGGTGTGTCACTAGGGCTGATTTGTCACTTTCTGATTGGCTCCTCTTGGTGTGTATGTCTGGATTCACTTTATGATCATCTGACGGCTCAAATCAATCTGAAATTCTGTAAATACAACCCAACACTCAACCTAAATTCACACAAATAAAATTGAGCTAGAGCCGTCATGCTGCCGGGAGGAAACTAGGAGTAGCCGTCAGTTGGAGAAAGCTTAGAGACGAGCAAAACTAAAGTGAAAACAAGATTCAAACAACGTTTATCTACCCAAAGGAAAGCACTGCAAATTCAGAACTCAGAAACCAGAAAATCAAGACCCTCGTTTGTTGTAAGTATAGTGATATTTCCGATGAAAATAAAAATTAAGACTTGATTCAATGTAAAGTGGAAAAGGAATTTTATTATTGTATAACGACGATGCTAATCCGTATCTTTGTATTGCAATGATTGTATTGTGAATGGTATTTGGATGTTTGTGGTATAATTGACTTGATGTTGGTCCTATTGTACATTTAGAATGAAAGCAACATCACATACAAATATATGGTTAATGTTAGAATTTGCACCTATTTGTTTATATGTTTAACATAGGTTGTATACATTTTTCTAAGTCCAAGTTAAGACTTATATACACATGTTCTATGTTAAGACCATTATGCCTACATGATTAAATCCCATGTATATGTTCTTATGTTCTTTGCAAGTTTGTAATTGGGTCCATGCCAAGTACCATTTAGTTTCATACGATTATTATAAGTTTCATGTTATAATACGATACATGATTTGATCTAGTTCACACTTTTGGGTTAATGTCAAAAATAGACATTTTTATGGACATGTAATAACTTTTTCACATGCTAGTTTGTGTTTGAAGTTATGCCTAGATAAAAATATGTTTAGGCTTATGTTTTATGCAAGTCTAAATTATGCCATTTCATGTGACACCTATTTAATTAGATTCTTATTTGAATGCAAGTTCACATGACAAGTTGAAACCCATGACTTATGTTAATTAGATCACAAAGTTGCAAGTTCATATGTCACACACCCTTTGTGTTATTTAGAATATTTCATGTTCTTGTCTTTCCCTTCTATGTTTATAATTTGGGCTGAAATATCTAGCCCAACATTCATTATAATCTTGCGAACGTACAAACGGGGGAATATCATTGGGATTAAACATGAAAAATATATGTGTTGGCATGTTTGGCACATGCCAATGATTGGTGACATTTAAATGGTATGAATTGCCATGCCTAAAAAAACGAACTTGGATAATGGGCCATAACATTTACATATAACCAGTAAAAGAGACAAATATATAAATTTAGAAAATACGAATATGCTTGACCTGAGTTTGGATTGAGTTGTGATGTAAACTTTCCCGGACCCGCCCGGCTGTCCAGTAATCACAACAATACCCATCCAATGTGGGAGGTTAAAGCATTAAGCCCAATAAGGACCCGAGGTTAGACTGAGTTGCGGTGTAAACCTGCCCGGAACCGACCGGCTGTCCAGTAACCGCAACAAAACCTGTCTAATGTGAGTGGTCGGTGCTTTAATGAATAAATTAAAGCTAGAATAAGGATGGTAGGGTTAAGTTAACTAAAACAATTAACCAATTCAACATGTTAACTAAACTGATAGGTAGGGTTAGGTTAATACAGACACTTAACCACTTAACATGTTTTACTAGAAAACCCTAGTAACGGGGACCCATTTCAGCAGTAACCCAATTAGGTATCATGTTACCCTGAAACTAGGCAGGGTGGGGCACGATTACTGGGCTGATTGTAAGCGGTCAAAAGCCACGGCGAGTGATGCAGCAGTGTGGATTCTAATGGAGTGCGGGTGTACACACACTTCGGAGCAGACAAACAGGGCACCAGTAGTATACACTATGCATTCTAGAATTGCGTCGGGCCACCACCATGGGACGTATGACACATATGATTTTGCGAGTAGGAGCCAATCTTTAGAAAGGGGATCACTTCACCCCGATCATGGGGAGCCAATAAGAACAAATACAAGTAGGTGCAGAGATATAGTGTGGGGTGCGATAGTATATTCGGTTCAAAACTGCTTTATCTTGGTTAATGATACTTTCTTGTTCCCAGTTTATACCTATCATGCCATTTTTCTTATTCTCATACCGAAGAGTCATTAGACTTACTAGGCTTTATGTCTGACTCTATTTTTCTTTCGTCTTCTTTTCTTCCGTTTCCCCCAGGTCCACAGGGAGGAAACAACCCAGCTTAGTCAGACTCTTTGCAAGCTTCAAGATAGTTGATGTATGGTTTGGACTCTCTTTCCTTGGCTATTGCTTTTGGACACGTTCTATGGGGACTTATGCATCTTTAATTTTGTTTTATGCTTCTTTAATTAATAATTAAGACAGAAATGATGATGTAATATTTTGGAATTTATTGTTAGACAATTATGGAAATGTTTTGTATGAACACGTATTTATGAAATGAAAGTCTGTTTGTTTTCCGCTGCTTATATATATGTGTTTATATCTGTCTTGTGTTTTATCTGTGACATTTACTTATAAACCTCCATCGAAGTTAAGGCGTTCCCTTTGTGAGTGACCTTGATGGAGGTGGGGTGTTTCACTTGGTATCAGAGCACAGGTTTACCAGATTAGATAAAGGGTTTGAAACTATTTTCAAAAAGAAGTTTAAAGAAGCATTTTTTTATCAAGAAAAAGCGTTGTTTTTAAAAGGCATAATTCCCCAAAGCCATATGCACTATCTCTCTACCCTTTTGTTCTGTATCTTTCCTTTTTGTTTCAGCATATCTAGAGATCTTAACCTTACGGAAGGAGTATCGATACCTAGCTGGTTCCGAAGGTACCTAGAGGCTAGGGCCAATGATGCGGGCCCAATAGACATTCCTCCTCCCCCAGTGGCAGCGGTTGCTCCTCCTCGTGGAAATGCTTTCGCTAAGACGTGTAGAGACTTCAAGGCTATGGGTGGAAATGACTTTTATGGAATTGAATCCTTTGTGGCAGCAAGGAACTGGCTGAAGGAAACCGAAGATTTGTTCGTCATCTTCGAAGTTGACGACAGGCAAAAGATACAGCTAGCCGTGTGGTTGCTTAAAGACGAAGCTTCTTATTGGTGGGAAGTTACCTATGCTGAGAGGCCAGTGGAAACTTGGGAAGATTTCAGGATGAGGTTTGAGATGAAATTCCTCTCCCAAGCTGAAAGAAGCCTGCAGATGGAGAATTTCCTAACTCTTAAACAAGGAAGTATGACGATCAAGGAGTACGTCAATCAGTTTAATCAGCTGGCCAGATTTGGGCTAGATTTAGTAAACACCCAACACAAGAAGGCCCTTCTCTTCGTCAAAGGTCTGAATGAGCCTCTACACAGCCTTGCTATGACCCATATACCCATGGGAGCGACTTATGCTACTACACGAGGAAGATAAAGGAAAGAAAGAGGCAAAGGTGGAAGTGCCTCAAGAAAAGAAAGAGGGTTTACAGGCTAAGAAAACAGACTTCAAGAAGGGCGGGAAGAACAACAAATCCATGAAAAGAGAAAGTGTAATTTCTGTGGCATTTTTGGACATATAGTGAAAGACTGCAGAAAGAAGAAGGCGAAGATGAATGGTGGTTATTTCCATTGCGGCGAGACTGGACACATGGCTAAGGACTGCCCAAAGAAGCAGGGGCAGGGACAGAGGACTGGATCAACTTCAGGGGGACAGGTTCACGCGCTGGTAGCACCTCCGTAGGAATGAGGTAGAAATATTTCTGTATAAAGCTTAGTTTATCTCTATGATCATCCAGTTCGCACTCTCTTTGATTTTGGCGCATCACACTCCTTTATTTCATCTGCTTTAGTAGAATCTCTGCACCTAGACACTAGTATGGTAGAAGATCCCTTGGTTATTTCAAATCCAATTGGGGGCTCAGCTTATTTGTCAACGGTTTGTTTGGATTTGAAAATCTCTATTCTAAGTGTTGAGTTTAGATGTAGTGCCTTTGTTTTGGGTCTCTCGGGATATGGATTGATCTTAGGCATGGACTGGTTATCCAGTAATGGTGCCATTCTTGATTGTGAGAAGAGAGTGGTTAGACTCTTGACTCGGCTCGGTAACACTCTAGAAATTTTTTGTAATCCCTTGAATGTTGTTATGCTTAGTTATCTAGAGTCGCTTGATGCTTCTGTTGAGAATTTGCAATCGGTTAGAGTGGTCCGTGAATACCCGGATGTCTTTGAAGAGGTGAAGGGCTTACCTCCGAGGCGGGAAATAGACTTCCGCATATATCTTGTTGATAATGCAAAACCCGTAGCTTTACCTGTTAGACACATGGCTCCAAAAGAGAGAAAGGAGCTCAGTAAGCAAGTTAAGGAGCTTCTCGAGAAGGGGTTTATAAGGCAGAGTATCTCGGAATGGGGTGCTCCAGTAGTGTTCGCCACCAAAGCAGATGGCTTACTACGTCTTTGTGTGGACTATAGGGAGCTAAACAAGCTGATGAAGAAGAATAGACACCCGCTTCCCAGAATAGACGATTTGTTTGATCAGCTTGTAGGTGCGTCGGTTTTCTCCCAACTTGATCTGGCTACTGGGTTCCATCAGCTAAGGGTAGCTGAAGATAGCATTGATAAGACGACGTTCAGAACCCCAGACGGTTTCTTCGAGTGGCTTGTCATGCCTTTCGGCTTGACAAATGCACCCGCTTATTTCGTAGACCTAATGAGCAGGGTGTTCAGAGAATTCCTCAATTAGTTCGTGGTGGTCTTCATAGACGATATTTTGATTTTCTCAAAGAATGAGGAAGAACATGCTCAACATCTGAAGGAGATCATGGAAACTCTTCGAGTTCATCAGCTGAAAGCCAAATTCTCCAAGTGCCACTTTTGGAGAGAAGAAGTAAGGTCTCCTTGACATGTAGTGCCCAAAGAAGGGTTAGCTGTGGACCCCACGAAAGTGGTGGCGGTGCAAGATTGGAAGACACCAAGAAATGCAACTGAAGTCCAAAGCTTTCTCGGGCTAGCAGGTTTTTACCAAAAGTTCATTAGAGATTTCGCGAAAATCTCAGCTCCACTCACAAGGCTAACAAAGAAGAATATAGCGTTCGCTTGGGATTTGGATTGCGAGTTTTCTTTCCAATGATTGAAAAGGGCTCTCATAACAGCCCCAGTTCTTACATTTCCAAATGGAAGCAAGATGTTTACAGTATACACGGATGCTTGTGGTATAGGACTAGGCGCTGTTTTGATGCAAGAAGGGAAGGTAGTAGCTTATGGTGGAAGACAATTAAAAGTTCATGAAAAGAACTACCCAACCCACGATCTTGAGTTGGCCGCCATCGTCTTTGCGCTTAAGTCTTGGCGCCATTATTTCGTAGGTGAGAAGTTCGAATTATATACTGACCATAAATCGTTGAAGTATCTTTTCTCGCAGAAAGATCTTAACTTAGGACAACAAAGGTGGATTGAGTTTCTTGCCTCGTATGATTTTGAGATTTCCTATACTCCTGGCAAGGGCAATGTAGTAGTAGATGCCTTGAGTAGAAAGAAGCTGACCTTAAGCCCTCTCTTTGTAGAAAGGCAAAGCTTGGAGTATATAGCCAGTTTTGACTTTAGGCCCTCTTCTGATTTTGTACCTGGTTTGTTGGCATCACTAGAAGTACGACCCACTCTTTTAGACTTAATAGGGGCTGCACAACGTGAAGACCCTCAGCTTATTGATGTGATTGATAAGCTAATTAGGGGTGAAACTTCCAGTCACCTCAATAGGTACTCCATCGATGATAAGGGTTGGCTGAGGCGAGATGGAAGACTATGCGTCCCACAAGCAAGGGATTTGGTAAAGATGGTTCTCGAGGAAGCACACCATTCCAAGATGACAATACACCCAACTGGAGACAAGATGTACAAGGACGTAAAGGGAGTTTTCTTTTGGAGCGGCAAGAAGAAAGATGTGGCAAATTTCGTTTCTAAGTGCATGATATGCCAACAGGTCAAGGCGGAACAAAAGAAGCCTGGAGGACTGCTTCATCCTCTAGAAGTCCCACAATGGAAGTGGGATAGCATTTCAATGGACTTCATTGATGGGTTGCCTAGGTCAAGAAGGGGCAATACTAGCATTTGGGTAATAGTGGACAGGCTCACAAAAAGCGCCCACTTTATACCTGTCAAGAGTAGAAGGACTGCCTCATCTCTAGCATCTCTTTTTCTCAAGGAAATAGTTCGACTCCATGGAATACCCTCCAGCATAATGAGTGACCGAGATCCTATCTTTACGAGCGAGTTTTGGCGGAGTCTGCAAGAAGCTGTAAGCACACAGTTATACTTGAGCACGGCCTATCACCCCCAAACTGATGGTCAGACGGAAAGGGTGAACAAAGTATTAGAAGATCTTTGAGACTGTGCGTTCTTGACTTTGGAGGGACATGGGAGGATCATCTTCCTTTAGTGAAATTCGCCTACAACAACAGCTACCAAGCCACCATCGGCCTGGCGCCCTTCGAAGCTTTGTATGGAAGACCGTTCCGATCACCAACTTGTTAGTGGGAGTCTACATACAAGCTTATACTTGGGCCAGACATGATTAGAGAGACCTCAGAAAAAGTGGACTTGATACGAAGGAGTATGAAGACTGCCCAAGATAGACAGAAATCCTACGCAGACAAAAGAAGAACCGACCTTGAGTTTGAGGTTGGGGGACAGGGTTTTCCTTAAGGTATCTCCTTTAAGGAACGTCATTCGCTTTGGATTCGCAGGAAAGCTAGCACCAAGATTTGTAGGACCGTTCCCTATCATCGAGAAGATAGGGAAGATGGCTTATAGAATAGAGCTGCCCGAAAGGTTGGCTGGAATTCACAACGTCTTTCACGTTTCTTACCTCCGGAAATGTTTACATGAATCTGCGGAAGTGGTGGAGCCAAGCATTCTAGAAGAAGTTGAAATAGAACGAGAAACAACTGTGAGGAGAGTTCCAACTCGAATCGTAGGAACTGAAATAAAAAAGCTACGCAACCATGAAGTCAAGCTTGTTAAAGTTCAATGGGGCGATGCCGAGGAAGACGCGACTTGGGAAACTGAGGACAAAATACGCGCTGCCTACCCTTTTCTTTTTGAGGGTACATCTTTGACCACTCTTTTTCCATAAGTTTATGCTTGTATCTACCTTTTAGTGTATCTTCTCGGTCCTTTTTCTCCTAACTCCTTAGGTAGAAACTAATGGGTGTAAACATGTATTTGAAACATGTTATGATTGATGGTTGCAAGTGGTTGCAAGTGGTTGCTCGTGGATGCATATACACACACCCTAGGTATTAGATCGGCTCAGTCACTTCCATATTGCATATGCATATATGTATTCATACTTGTATATGGTTGAAACTTGATATGTTGTCATATGGATGTCGCATTTGTATGAATGGTTGCGCACTCATGTAGAATAATGAGTAGGGAAAAATTTGCATACATAATGGATTCTTGACACTTACATGATTTGCATTAAGGAGGTCAACTGAATCAGTAGACCGCCTAATTTTTGCATTAGATAAGGACATATACACACACTATACATATGATCATGAAGCATTAGAAGTCTTTTAAGGACAATGGATGCATGTGTTTGTTGGATGAGTAGATGGATGATTGGATGTTAGGATATACGTTCTTCCAGACTTGAAGATTTCGGGGACGAAATCCTTTAAGGAGGGGAGAATGTAACACCCCGAATTTTCTATTAACAATAAATTAATAAATTAAAGTATATTTAATTTAAAATGAAAGAACTAAGGGAAACGGGTTACGCCATTGCGTTCGTCTCGGAATTCTGCTTGAGATAGAGTCCGAGTTTGCGTAAATCGGACTCCGTATGAAGAAGTTGTGGTCTTCGGAAGTTTCAAAATTCAATTTAAAATTCAAACAGTTCAAAATTCAGTTCAAAATTCGAAAAACAGACCCAAATTGGGCTGGGCGGGAAAATTCCCGTTCAGGACCCAGGTCGACCAGGGGGTCGACCTGGGTACCCAGGTCGACCAGGGGGTTGACCTGGGGGTCGATCTGGGGGTCGACTTACCCAGTCGACCTGGTCAGGTCTTGGCTGGGCTGGTCGGGTTCTGAGCGATTTTCTAAGTTCTGGTGTATCACTAGGACTGATTTGTCACTTTCTGATTAGCTCCTCTTGGTGTGTATGGTCTGGATTCACTTTATGATCATCTGACGGCTCAAATCAATCTGAAAGTCTATAAATACAACCCAACACTCAACCTAAATTCACACAAATAAAATAGAGCTAGAGCCGTCATGCTGCCGGAAGGAAACTAAGAGTAGCCGTCAGTTGGAGAAAGCTTAGAGACGAGCAAAACTAAAGTAAAAACAAGATTCAAACAACGTTTATCTACCCAAAGGAAAGCATTGCAAATTCAGAACTCAGAAACCAGAAAATCAAGATCGTCGTTTGTTGTAAGTATAGTGATATTTCCGATGAGAATAAAATTAAGACTTGATTCGATGTAAAGTGGAAATGGAATTTTACTATTGTATAACGACGATGCTAATTCATATCCGTGTATTGCAATGATTGTATTGTGAATGGTATTGGGATGTCTGTGGTATAATTGACTTGATGTTGGTCCTATTATATATTTAGAATGAAAGCAACATCACGTACAAGTATATGGTTAATGTTAGAATGTGCACCTATATGTTTATATGTTTAACATAGGTTGTATACATTTTTCTAAGTCCAAGTTAAGACTTATATACACATGTTCTATGTTAAGACCATTATGCCTACATGATTAAATCCCATGTATATGTTCTTATGTTATTTGCAAGTTTGTAATTGGGTCCATGCCAAGTACCATTTAGTTTCACACGATTATTATAAGTTTCATGTTATAATAGGATACATGATTTGATCTAGTTCACGCTTTTGGGTTAATTTCAAAAATAGACATTTTTATGGACATGTAAAAACTTTTTCACATGCTAGTTTGTGTTTGAAGTTATGCCTAGATAAAAATATGTTTAGGATTATGTTTTATGCAAGTCTAAATTATGCCATTTCATGTGACACCTATTTAATTAGATTCTTATTTGAATGCAAGTTTACATGTCAAGTTGAAACCCATGACTTATGTTAATTAGATCGCAAAGTTGCAAGTTCATATGTCACACACCCTTTGTGTTATTTAGAATATTTCATGTTCTTGGCTTTCCCTTCTATGTTTATAAGTTGGGCTGAAATATCTAGGCCAACATTCATTATAATCTTGCGAACGTACAAATGGAGGAATATCGTTGG
Source organism: Allium sativum (assembly GCA_030737875.1). Classification (NCBI taxonomy): domain Eukaryota; kingdom Viridiplantae; phylum Streptophyta; class Magnoliopsida; order Asparagales; family Amaryllidaceae; genus Allium; species Allium sativum. The sequence goes on from CM060920.1 coordinate 248,843,035, forward strand.
GATTAAACATGAAAAATATATGTGTTGGCATGTTTGGCACATGCCAATGATTGGTGACATTTAAATGGTATGAATTGCCATGCCTAAAAAAAACGAACTTGGATAGTGGGCCATAACATTTACATATAACAAGTAAAAGAGACAAATATGTAAATTTAGAAAATACGAATATGCTTAACCCGAGGTTGGATTGAGTTGTGACGTAAACCTGCCCGGACCCGCCCGGCTGTCCAGTAATCACAACAATACCTATCCAATGTGGAACGTTAAAGCATTAAGCCCAATAAGGACCCGAGGTTAGACTGAGTTGCGGTGTAAACCTGCCCGGAGCCGACCGGATGTCCAGTAACCGCAACAATACCGTCTAATGTGAGTGGTCGGTGCTTTAATGAATAAATTAAAGCTAGAATAAGGATGGTAGGGTTAAGTTAACTAAAACACTTAACCAATTCAACATGTTAACTAAACTGATGGGTGGGATTAGGTTAATACAGACGCTTAACCACTTAACATGTTTGACTAGAAAACCCTAGTAACGGGGACCCATTTCAGTAGTAACCCAATTAGGTATCATGATACCCTGAAACAAGGTAGGGTGGGGCACGATTACTGGGCTGATTGTAAGCGGTCAAAAGCCACAGCGAGTGGTGCAACAGTGTAGGTTCTAACAGAGTGCGGGCGTGCACACACTTCGGAGCTGACAAACAGGGCACTGGGCACCAGTAGTGTATATGCATTCTAGAATTGTGTCAGGCCGCCGCCATGGGACTTGATACACCCCACGGTGGGACCAGCATAGGTATCTACAATCATTGGGGGTCGTATGACACATATGATTTTGCGAGTAGGAGCCGATCTTTAGAAAGGGGATCACTTCACCCCGATCACGGGGCGCCAATCGGAACAAATACAAGTAGGTGCAGAGATATAGTGTGGGGGTGCGATAGTATATTTGGTTCAAAACTGCTTTATCTTAGTTAATGATACTTTCCTGTTTCCAGTTTATACCTATCATGCCCTTTTTCTTATTCTCATATTAAAGAGTCACTAGACTTATCAGGCTTTATGTCTGACTCTATTTTTCTTTCGTCTTCTTTTCTTCCGTTCCCCCTAGGTCCACAGGGAGGAAAAAACCCAGCTTAGTCAGACTCTTTGCAAGCTTCAAGATAGTAGATGTATGGTTTGGACTCTCTTTCCTTGGCTATGGCTTTTGGACACGTTCTATGGGGATTTATGCAGCTTTAATTATGTTTTATGCTTCTTTATTTAATAATCAAGACAGAAATGATGATGTAATGTTTTGGAAGTTATTGTGAGACAATTATGGAAATGTTTTGTATGAACACGTATTTATGAAATGAAAGTCTGTTTGTTTTCCGCTGCTTATATATATATATATATCTGTTTATATCTGTCTTGTGTTTTATCTGTGACTTTTACTTATAAACCTCCACCGAAGTTAAGGCATTCCCTTTGTGAGTGACCTTGATGGAGGTAGGGTGTTTCATTATCTGTTGTGAAGTCAAAAGGGGTATTTGCAACATTCAACGGTTCACAATTAGGGATTGACTGCTCATCTACTGGTGCTATTTTAAAAGCCCAGATTTGAACGTGTGGTTTAAAATAATGCCTGCATTATGACCTGCAAGGTTCCAATATGCGTGTTGAGCTTAGTTGACTGGAGTTGCTTTGTTTATTGCTTTTGCTTCCATTTCGAGTTTCATTAAATTGGTTAGAGGTAGAGACTGCGTTGCTGTCACAATAACATCTCCAGGGAAAACTTGTTCTCCGTCTTTGCTGTGATATTTCCCATATCTTTCTGTTGAAGCCATTAGTTCCACCATGCAGGCCATTAGGAGGATTGTTGATAGGCAAAGTGTATGTCACTCCATTAAGAGCAAACTTTCTTTGTTTGACTCTATTTGCTACTCGATCAATAATGCAACCAAAATAAGGAGCATTATCATTAGCAAATGTGTCCGGAGAGCCGTACCCTGGAACAACCCCCCACCCCCACCAAAAAAATTCCTTTAGCATCTGGAACTAGAAGCAAGGCGACGGTAGCACCGACATTGCTGATTTTAGCGGTAATTGTGCCATTACTCGGCTCGAATATTTCCGGTTTCGCCATTGATTAGCGTGAATTTAAGCAGCATCTTTCAGTCACTATTATGTACTACATCTATAGTAATCAATGGCTAAATTTTATAATAACGACAAATCACAACTTACCTAGCAACATGACAGAAAGGACTCAGATTTGTCCTCTAAATCATCTGCATCTTCGATGTCAGCACCATAGGCTTATTTACTTCTTCACTCAAGTTTCTTAATTCGTATTTCTATGAGAATGAGTGTGTGCGCCATAAGCGGATTTTGAGAAACAAAATTTAACAAAAGAAATATCAGTTGTACCATAAAACAGTTTATCCGCTACCACAGTTTCAAAAGTAATTGCGTGTGCTTCACCAGCAGCAACATGGATACCACGATCATCATGCTCTAGAAGTGTGTTAAGGTATGCAATTGGTCTGAAAAATATTTAAACTATTATGATAGATAAAAATATCATCTACTTCACATAATATGGCACACAATAAGAAGCTGAAATCTGAGGTATCTTACTCTGTCCAGCTGTCAATTTCTGAATTTAATGCATACCTTAACACACTTTAATGCATGCTGAGATCTGAAATCACAGAAGTCATGCTGAGAAATCGATTTCTAAATTTAATGCACTAATTTTGAACCGACATTAGGCCAAAATAAAGACTGTCAGGTTGACAAAATTATGTTAACACGCAAGCAATTTATATATAAATGCATGTTTAACATGTTATAGAGATAATGTGCATATTCAGCTAGAAATAACGTGTATTCACATGGAAAGCCACAAACATAAATAACAATAAGATGCTAACTTTGACCAAATGAAAGGTGTCTGACAATTGCATTTACAATGCATTATACGTTTCTTTTAGCAATATTTACTGGCACCATGCAGAGCACCGTATAAACGTCACTTTAGCTTGGCAGGATTGGAAACTTTCTGAAACTATAACCAAATATTTCTTCTATTTTTAGTGTGGAACATTAAAACCACCCATTAACGCACATGTAAATCCAAGTAAGGCATGATTTCGCAAAATCAAGACCATCTTTTCAGATAATGGATCCCTATTTTAATAAAAAAATTGTAAACGTCTAAAATTACGAGTTTCTGTCAGTATCGTAAAATCACTATCGCAAGCTTAGAATTCTCAAAATGAGTATATGGCTTAGTCCCTCTCACTGGTCTCTTCTACAGAGTTCCAATTGAGTTATATTATCCCATATATTCCAATTGAGTTCAATTTCATATTCAATATAAAAATCAATCATTGTTAAATTTAAATGCTAGTATCTAGAGCAATCAAAGATAATATATTACCTTATATTTGTGACAAAAAGCAGGCATGCTCCAGTCCCTCTCACTGAGAGTTCCGATCCTCTTTCCAGAAAACAGCTGGCACTGATGAAGTGAACACGACTCTTTCCACAGCTTTAGTTTGAGCGCAAGCTTCCAACACATTGTGTGCAGTCCTCAGTTCCGTCTCAACCGCATATTCCTACATTTCAAAATAATTTTTTTGTTGACATATATCATATATATGAATAATTATTGCTGGTTTAGAAAACTGATGTAAATCAAGTTTGAAGAAAAGCCAAATATTGGTACACCTGCTAACCGAAATTTCACAAATTTCCTATCCTATTATAAGAAATAGCTAAATAAAGAGAATGGGAGTCAATACTGCGTATAAGTCATACCAAATTACAGTTGGTGTGGGTAAAATAAGCTTTGACATGGAATTAAATAGACAAATGATCGTAAGAGTAACTTCTGCGGATTTGAAATATTAGCGTGATACTCTACTGGCCATGGGTTTTTCAATTCTTTGTTGGACAACTGAGATTGACCAGACGATTGCTTGCTCTAGAACATGCATGCTTCATCCTATGCTTATTGCTGTCATTCCAATTTTCTAGTGTGAGCGTCATGATACACATGGGTAGTTGAGTGTACAGAAGGCATGCGAATGTGTCAAAGCCACATATTTCTAGAAGAAGACTCTCATTTCTGTATCATAGAATGTGGCAGACACAATCAAAATCCCACTGAATAAAAAGCCTTGCACCAACATTATAGCACTGCAGAAAAATACTGAATAAAAAGCTTTATCTAACCGTCGTTACATAATATTAATATCATATTAGCCGGCACTAAAAGCATGCACAATATTACTCAAATCCATACAAAGAGACAGAAAACCCAAGTTAACGATAAGTAGAAGAAATACCTATCTGAAAGGGAACATACTACAGTGCGATACATTTCACGAAGAAGCTCTTAATAAAAACAGACCTGAGCTGAGAAAAAGATCCCTTTACACAACAGAGATGGGGCAACACAAAGCACTCCATAAATGAGAAGTGAAGAAATTGGCATCACTTAAGGATTCAGAAGCTACGCGGTGACTGTTTGATAATCCTTAAAAGCTCTAAAGTAGCCACAAATCAGAACAGCCCTAATTCCTGGTGGAATCACTGAAGCAACCAAAAGCAATAATGAAGCTTGCATACAGATGGCGACAGGCACCTGACAAAAGCAAGAATGAGTTGCCTTTAATTCCAAAACAGGGACCACTATAGAGAGTATGTGTATGTTTTCACTGAAGATACATCATTCCATTATCACTCCAACTAGATGAGATGCTCCATTCTTAAAACAATGACGTGGATACAACAAACCATAACAGGTACAACATAAAATATGTGGTATTGATGAAGTGAAGAGGAGAAAACCATATTCTATAATTATGTTTTGCGGCATCTGTTTATAAATCTCTGCAGCCACACTTGCAGTTACTTTACATTCAAGTCCATATCAATGAACAGCACGGAGCTTCCAACTTGTTTACATTTATTCACAGAGAATCATTCTAGCCTTTTCAGAAAAATGCCCTACTTGCTAGATCACAGTTCACTGCTCAGTTATTAACCTTATCAGTTGTGGAATGGTTGTCCCACTCTTTGATATGAAACAAAATTAACCAAGAACCACAGTACTTATAATTCTGCATTACAATCTGAAATTTGATGTACTACTTTGTAGATTTATTGTATTTCTCGTTTCTTGCACATGGCAATTTAATTATATTTTATCAAAATGAAAAATTAATTATATTTTACCAATATGAAAAGAATAACACGTGTTATTAAGTTATCAACATAATCATTTTTAAATTCATTTTCCTTTTGAGTTAATTAAAGATAACTTAGGTATTTAAAATATTTAGCTAATAAATAGACCCTTAAGCCGCTGATTAAAAAGATACCGTTCTCTACACCCAAAAACTAATTACATGAATAAGTGAAAATTGAACCAATAAATTAATAAATTGCGAGTTCGAACTAAACCAAAAAACAAATCCCGAATTCGAACTTAACCAGAGGAACAAATCGGTATTTCAGTTCAACGAATCATCAAATTGGTGAAAAATATATAACGAGGATGGACAGTAGTACCTTTCATGGTCGATCAAATTTGGGAGCTCAAGGATTGGCTGTTGATAAAGAGAGGATTTGATGATTGCAGGTCTGGGATTCTGTGATTCAATGTTAAGACTAGGGATTTTAAAATCTTGGGTCTCTAGTGGAGGCGATAAAGAGGAAAAGAAAAATGAGGGGTATTTTCTGAAGGAGTAGTGCTAGAGAGCCCGAAAGTTTGTTTGTCAAAATGTGCGGATTTCATATCTTATGGCTGCAATTGAGCGCAATTCAGGGGGACTTGCATTGCCACGTCATCTTCCATGGCCATGATGTTTCTGGCCTTTTTCTGTTATCATTATTTTCGGGCCCAGCAGCATTTTTGTTTCTGAAGAGATGGGCAGAAGTACAAATTTTTATTTCTCGTGCAAAATAATTTTAGTTCCCGCCTCTTGTATAGCGTTCGTCCGCGAAACTTCTTTTCAAATAGCGTTGGGTATCATCCGCCCTTGAGCATTTGAAGGGAATTGGACCAAACGCTATTAACTATTGCTATCTAATCCTTATTTTGTTGTAGTGAGTATTCTTTTTGAGATGCAATGATAGCCTCCACTGCCTTATACTCTTCACTCAGACCATTAAAGATTATTAAAACCTATTCAGAAATAGGTACTTTTTGCCCTATAGCTTCAAGTAGATCACACATAGATTAGATCTCACTTAGATACTCTCTCATAGAAATATTTTCTTTCTTGATTTTCTGTAATCACCTTTTATAGTACATCACTTTTGCACATGATTGATTATTGAAGGCTTTCTCAATAGTCTTCCATATGACCACTGCAGTTTTACACCCTATGACTTGAGGCAAAAGACTTTGACTGATTGATGATAATAACCACGAACTTATCAATCTGTCTTGCCTGAAATACTTGTTATACTCTTCATTTGGCATAATATTATTGTCAGGATCAGTTATGAGTTTTTATGGTATTTCATTTGTACCAAATAGAAAACCTTCAAGACTATATCCCTCAATAGTGGTTTGGGTTTGTAATTTCCATAAGAGGTAGTTATTTTCATCCAATTGTGCTGTTATTAGTTAAGATTTTGGACTAACGACAACTTTAATCAAATTATCTGCAGTAGCGGTAACATTAGCTGATACAATAGATGGATTAGAGGTTGCTGAGGCATTAGCCATTGATGACAGAAACAACTTGCAAGAAAATAGAAAAACTGAAGAAAAGGGTGTCAAAAAGTTATGCAGATTACAAGGGATCTCTCACAATGCCTTGCAGTTACAACCAGTTAATTCGAAATGATGAAAATTAACTGATTGGATGGCTAGGACGGCAGTGTAAGGCTTCGGTTTGAATTCTTGTTTTTCTTGAAAACATTCTTGAATTCTTTTCTTCAAGTAGGCAGTAATACAGTTAGATGCAACCACACTGTATGATGGTGAGGCACAAATTGATGCAGCCTTATAAAGTGTAATGGTATGGCACTAATTAACTTGTTGCCTTCTTCTCCGATGATGAGTCTGATGATGAAGCTTACGCTGAGGAGAAGAAATTACACCCAATAGCAAGTGAAACAGATCAGAGATTAATGAGCATAATGTAATTGCCGTTAGGTACAACAGGTTCCGATACCAAGATAGAAAACAAGTAAAATATGATTGAAGAATAAACTGAGAAGTTGTATTTTATTGATGAAATGTAAGGTGTTACATTGCTGAATGTTTCACCATGTATTTATATAGGAAATAAACTGGTAATGGGCTATTGAAATACATGCCCAACACAGTAGTTATTACAAAGAGCAGAAAAGTGCAAAGCACGTGACAAGCAAAGAAGATAAAAAAGAAGTTAGCAGTCGTTCCTCTCGTATTTTGTTTAGTTTGTTTTGCATTTTAATTAACCAACAATGAAAACCATGGTGTTGACACTATCATGTATTATATATTTGTATAATTCCATTGATGCACATGACTTTTCCATGTTTACCTCCTTTATTTTATTTGTTCTCTACTCCAATGTGTCTACCTTGCACTGTGATGTGTTACTACATCTGTATACCATCAAGGCATCAACACATGCAAAGATGAATGCTAATTGAGAAACATTTGTATAATTCAATTGATGCACATGTCTTTTCCACGCTCAACACCGGTCAACTTGACCGCTGGAAAATGGACCGTTGGCGTCGGACGCGTCGGACACGAACTTGGAACGCAAGTCAACGGTCCATTTTCCAGAATGTTGCTTCCTCCTCGTACATAAACCCCCTCCCCATTTCTCCATTTCAGCATCAAACACCACCTCCTCCCCTCTTCTATTTGATATTTTGCCGACAAATGAAGCAGCAAAACATGTTTTTGTATACCATTATGTTTAATTCATTAATATATATTTTTCTTTGAATTTTTCTATTTTTTTTTTTTTTGAAATTTCTTTTTTCGATATGTCTTCCGATTTTGGTTCTGCTACTTCCCAACCTTTTGCCAATTGGAAAACGGAACGGGAGGCGACTTTTATCGATACTTGCATTGAACTTTTAGAAGATCAAAACAACCGGGGATAGCAGCTTTTATGGGATGGTGGCGACAGCTTTTAACAACCGTTTCAATCTGGATTACATAGAAACTCGAATTAAAAACAAGTGGGACAACTTGAAATAGTCGTTTCATGATTGTGACAGATTGCTACTGATACCGAACGGGGAATGAGATCCGGTGAACGATCAGTTGGATGATATTGACGAGTGGTGCACATAGGCGATTCAGAAGAAATCCATTGATGATGTTTTGAGAGCAAAACCAACTTTTTGGCGGTTGTTTAAGCACACCTACTTGCCTATATCTGATACCTCCTACTGCACCTGCACCAGCTCAGTCTTTCACCGCTGATGACGATGATTATTATTCTGATTGGATGACTATTGGCAACCTGCCTTCTGCTCAGCTCCCTAGGCGCAGACATACCGAGCGTGGCAGCACGGGCCGCTCTTTCGTGACCCTTCATCTTGAGGATGTTGTTTGTCGTTGCTACAATATTGTTTGAGTTGTGTCAGATATCAAGTAATAAGAAATTATGCTGATTTTTTGCAATGACTCGCGGAATGTGTAGATTGTCAATTCACTAGACGACAGTGATGTATGGGGGTTTATTTTAGGGGAGTTGAGAAGTTTGGATCATCGTCGTAGGTAGTAGTTTTTATATACTCATTTCATTTTCAGTGTACTAGTTGTATTTCTGTTTCATTTAATTAAATGTAGTCATTTTTTAATGTGCAATTAGTATTTAATTAATTCAAAATAAATAAGTTAAAATCACATTATATATAAATACCCCATTTAAATACCACACTAAAATATCCCATTTGCATCAAAAAAACACATTCCCCGTTCACTAACACTACAAAAAATTTGACCTTTACCTACCAATAAATATGGGTAGGTAAAGAGAACCTTTATCTACCAATATTTAATGGTAAAATTTATTCGTAGGTAAATATTGTCTATGTTATAAAATTGTTGAAGGATGATATTATCTACAAATAATTATAGGTAGGTAAAACGTATTATCTACACATATACATAACTAGAAGTTTTTTTGCGATTAACCCCTACATTTTTCTCATATCATTTTAAACTTTCATTAAAAATAATGCTGAGTTGTGCGATGATGTGTCAAAAATGTATATTCTAGCAAATTTATTGAATTAAAGATTTCAGTTACATATCCTAGCAATGTTTTTTGTAAAATCATTTCTTTATTAATTATTCATAATTATTTTGAAATAAGAAATAATTAACAGTTAATGAAAATAATAATTAAATTGTAAATAATTAATATTAAATAATCATTGGTTAGAAACTTATCATACATTGTTATTTTTTCCAAACAATTAACTACAAAAGTTTTAACTTTAATTTTTTGTTAAATGTTCCACAATTTTACACTAATATGTCATCATCTAAAATGACTAAAACATATTTTCTTTAGTTTATTGCAGAGACGCAATCCATACCATCCTTTCCGACTATAAATTTAACAGCTTATTTAAAATCAAATCTAACGGTACGAATCTCAATCCACGTGATCTCTTTTGTGGCCTCAATACACGAAGTCTCTTTTGATTGACCACCTGCAGAATAGGATATTAAAAGTGAAGATGGCATAAAATTGCACTAATAATGAAAAAACAAATTTGGGTATAAAGTGGATTTCAGTCATTTTATTTTTTAATATTCAAAGAAATGGAATATTCCAATCGTTTCCTTTGTGTCCAAAGTATCTCCAAATGCTCTTTTTTGGCAAATTCTATTCATACATAAAAATTACCTAATGTACACCACTATTTTTGCTAAAAGCTATATTATTAAATTAACTTCTGCTTTTATTGCATTAGTACTTTTTAAATTATAACCCATTAAATTAAAAATGTTGCAATTAACGATATTTACTAAATCTATGTAAAAAATTTGAAGAACTTAATGTGTGCTTAAATATTAAACCTAAAATTTGAATTAGGGAACATTTACAAGTAAGTGCTCAAATTTAAAATCATTTAATTTACGAACAGGCTCTTTTGTTGAAATTAATATTTTTTTGTAGCATAACAAATTGGTTACCATATATTCAAAAATTGAAATTCATGTTATTAAACTTAAACTTTATTTTGTACTATAAATTTTTATTTTCTGTAAATAAGTTTAAAGTTTAAAAGAAGGAAGATGATGTTGAATAAACTATAGGCAAATTCTATTCAAACACCGTAAATTTCTTTGCTCACACCATGATTTAAATATTTTAAATAGAACTTAAGACTAAATTTTCCTTATTATAAAAAAATAGAAATTGAAGACTGCATACAGCTCTTTCTTGTTTGCAACATGTTACTGGTATAATTTCTCTCGTAAAGTTGCATATATCATTAATTTAATTTTTTTTAGAATTGAATTATTTTCATATCGTTACAATTGATATTTATATGTAGTCAATTTTAATAGCTTACACTTTAATCAAATGTAAAATTAATTACTAAAATTAATATTATTAAGAGTATTAAATTCTTGAATCCTTTGTTTAAATCAAATCATGTTTTAATTTAACAATAAAATTTAAGCAGTTCAACTTTTTAATATAGCAAGAAAGGTGAATTCAAATTTTTATACAAAGATAACTAACTATTTTAACTTTCGTTTGAGGCTTATGAATTTGGAACTTGTAGAAGTAAATTTAGGAATATTGAAAGTATGACTCTGTTTGATTAAAGCATGAGAGAGGAAGTTAGTAAAATAAGAAAAAAAAAACGCATATATTATCCTAATATGGATAATTTTGGAAAATGCATGTGTTTACTAAGTAACAAGTGGTGTATGTGATTTATTAATTATTTTTGGTGTATGTATAGTAATCTATGTGGTGTCTAAATAGAATCTGCCTAAAATATATAAGGTTACTATTGTAAAGGTGACAGTGTATGTAAAGTAAATTTTGGTGTATGGTAGTTCATTTTATTTTATGGTGTATGAATAGAATTAGCCTTTTTTTATGTATCACAATCTGTCGGTCTTATATATGATAAGTAAATATTTATTGCCTAATAAGTATTATAGACTGTCAGTCTTATATATGATAAATAAATATTTATTTCTTAATATTACTGGTTGCGATAATATTCACACAAAGTAAATATTCCAATAAAGTCTGCATTAAATCATTGCTAATTATCTCTGCTGATCTATACGCACTAATATGTTACTTACAATAGAAACAATCCATGCTGACTTTTGAATGCGTAGATCGTAATCAGCCTTGCTTAATTAGGTAGGGGATTGTTAAAGGGACTCCATTTTTTGTTAAGGGAAAGATAAATTTAAGGGGACTCCATCTTTTGCTAAGGGGGGTTTGGAATTTTAAAAATAAAATAAAATATAGACTAAAGTACCACGGCCTCATCATCCCTCAAACCCTATCGATCAAAATTCAATTCAAGTTCAATCGAAACGCGCCCCGAGCTTTAAAAAAAAGGAAAAAAAATTCAAACGTTGATAAATCCCCTTTCTAAAATTTTAGAATTTTACTGAAAAAGATGAATACAATTTGCAGAAAGCCGATGAATTTCGTTCATTTGTGCGAATGATGAATATAGTTCGTCATAGAAAGTTTATATTTTGTTCAAGGGTGAACACAATGTGTTACGGTTTAGATCTTACAGTTTGATAAGAAAAACAACCTTGCTGTGAGATGATTTGTCAAAAGTAATTACATTAAAACAGTGTACATATTCCAACATTAAAATAAATGTTTGTTAGGTGAATTTATGCTTATGTTCATGCTATGTTAAGCATATGTGTATGTTGCTACTCTTTTTTTTTTTTTTTCATTTGTGGCTAGTGTGTTTTGTATGTGTTTAGTTGTTGTTATTGTGTTCCATGCTTACTTTGATAGTGAAAACTAAAGTAAACAATGGTTGAATATGTTATTTTGATGTGTGCAGAACGTTTATGTTTCATGTATTATTATTTTTCTATGTGCAGAATTAGATTAGAGTTTATGTTTTAAGGTTGCATTAATGAAGAGTATAGGGTTATTGTTGGAAATTTTATTAATATGTTTAAGGGGAGGCTAATTTATTTTAACTCACCCTTAACAGTTTTAAAATAAACTGAAAATGGTACTCCCCTTAACCAAAAGTGGAGTCCCTTTGACAATCCCCATTAACTATTCTTTCTTTTCTTTTTGATTCCATTCCTTTAATTACAATTAGAATTAATATCAACCGTTCGTTCTCCCATCGTTCTTGTCTTTCTCTCCTCACGCAAAATTTCTTCACTGGTCCACACTACTCTCTCTTCTGCCATTAATTTCTTAATCCAATATCTTCACCCAAGCTTATAATTCTATTTAATGTTTCTTATGCTTAATTTGTTTAGTGAATGCATCATGTACTCTACCAAGAAATATAACACTGAAACACATGAAAGCAAAATCGATGTCATGATGGTGACAAATGATTTAACAGCTAATATTATTTCGGATCAAATCGGCGATTCATCTTTAGGCTGTTGGTGATTTTTGGTTTGTGTAGTTACGGATTAATTTTTATCTGTTTCGAAATTCATCCTTGGTATCAAGTTTAGCAGGAGATAAGGCTTTCGGTACCGCGGAAAGGTCATTTCTCTCTTTTGTTCCAAATTTACATGTTTTTAAGTTAGCAGTGTGTGCAATCGTACTGCTTTAACTTTGTGATTTGGTGATTATATACATTGGAGATGCTGAGGATTCATCGATTTCACCATATAATTTAAGCAACATTTTGATGTCTATTGTATGCAAGGCATAGGAAAATATCATTTTGATGTCTCCTTTGACCAGCACCCTATTTATTGACGTCGTTCCAAAACAACAATGGGCAAACATTTAGTTGAATATTGAAGTTGCTTTTTGTGGTATTAACCAATTTTTTCTTCTTCTTGTTTATCCTTTGAATATAAAGGAAGTTGTTTTCTGAATCATACCAATAAAACTGAATATCCGAGATACCGAAAGATGATATATGATTAATAAGTATATATTTGTTCTGATTGACAATTAATATATTGAATACCCTGTATGCTGGACTATTAAGAATTAATTTATGCGTAAGTTGGTACTAATTCTACAGGATACAAAAAGGACAACAGTTCAACTAAAAGAAAGGTGGTTGACGAGCAGCATGAGCCCTTGCGTGTTTTTTTTAAGAGTTAGGTTGAAACTATATTGCTGATCGCATGTAGCTGGGTAGAAGAAGCCTTTCCAACATTTACAATCCACACGCTCAAATACAAATTAGAGTAAGGCAATTAACCATATACTATGACAGTGGTTATTTTCCAGTTGTACAATTAACCATATACTATGACAAATAACAATTTGAGCATGGACTGACATACTGTTGTAGGTGACTTGATATATGATAATGTTATCATGAATACCGAAGTTTTATTTATTTATTCTTTGCAGCAATTGGAGAAATGAATCACCTTTAGTTTGCCCAGCTATGTATTTCTGCCTCATTTAACAATAAAATGATGAAAGCAAGAGCCAATATGGAAGACTTCGAGGCAATAAACTATGTATTGATTAAGGATAGATCTTTGCATTGTACTATGTACTTAGTACGTTTGTTGTACTATGTACAGATTAATATGCTTGTGAACTATGTAATGTATTTTGTAATATTATTTTGCTATTGTTGCTGAACTTGAAGTGTAACATACCGTTGTAATTTCAAAACTTGTTAACTTTGGTCTTTTTGTTGTATCTATAAAAAAATATTTGGTTTAATGATCTTTTTGTTGTGATATAATGTTAAATTTGATAATTTTTATATTGGGTATAAAAATTAAGTGAATTTGGTGTTGTAAAAGAGTCAAAAAGTAAAATATAATTTTAGAAAAAATATGCAAATTCGCATCGGCCATAACTCGTTGCTAAATCAAAAATAGCAAAGGTTTTATAAAAATTAACGTTACATAATATAAACCAATGACATAATGCCACGTGGCAAATCTGATAATTCCACATGGATTAATCAAATAATGTCATATGGCAAAAAAATGATGTCACAAGCACTACTAAAATGATGACACATGGACAAATTATTGTTTGACACATGAACCAACCATTAAATGCCAAGTGTCAACATTAGTATTGTGTGATGCTAAGGGCACCCCATTATGTTCTTCCTAATACCGCGACTAAAAAATATCATAAGAATTAGTATTACACTCTTCTTAATACCACACACTTAAAAAATATCATAGAAATTAGTATTACACTGTTTTACCCTATTTCTATTTCGCTCAATGTTCGTTCGTCGTCATTTGTAAAACCGATCAACAAGCTAAACCCTAGACTTATAACCGACCAACGAATTCGACGCTGTAAATACAAAAACCTTGAATAAGGTTTGAATTAAGCAAACTAGAAGAGGAAGTGAACGATTAGGGTTTCGGATCATCAAACAATCAAGAGATTACCCTATGAATTAGAATTTTCTCGCGAGAGATGCGATGAAGACAACGATTATGATAAATTAAGGTTTTTAGATTAGCTTAGTACGTGATTAGTTCGGCAAATAATGATTGAGTGAGAGAATAAAATGGAGATGTAGTGTGGTATTAGGAAACATATAAAATTTAATGGGTTTTATTTTTTTTAATTGTGGTATTAGGAAGAACATATTGGAATGCCCTTAGCACCACACTTAATATGTACGTTTATACTTCTACGACAACCATGTAGGATGACACATCATCAGCCATGTAGGATGTCACATCATCAAACACATAAGCCGATGGCTCACTATTTGAATCATAATGTAGTGGAGTCCATTGACTTCTTTGCCTACCAATATCAATAAACGTAAGCTTTACCTACCAATTTAATATTGGTAGTTAAAATATATTACCCATCATTATGTTAGTTTTACCTACCCTTACCGTTAGTAGGTAAAGACCCCATTTTCTTGTAGTGTAACGTGACACGTTCAAATATCACGATCAAATACTTTGTTACTGTCCTTAAAAAAATCGCATAATAAGTATATTAATGTATAAGTTTTATGTCAATATACCTAATATAAGATCAACCTGCCATGAACGGCTTGCATGCCAAGCATATGGATCTCAGACTAGTTTACTTGATAACCTTATTTTCATTGGTGTTTTTTCGAGTAGTCTGAAAAAGATAGATTTTACTTGATACTCTTTAGAGTTTGAGGAGAAGAGAGCTAGATGCTTTCACCTACCTTTAAACTTTCACATGTTAAGCTTTTTTATTTGGTACCTAATTTATTCAATACCTTCCAAAAGTAACCAATACTGGAAAAAAAAAAAAAAAAATCACGAATCAGATGCGAAGTGTTACATTATGAGCAAAATTTATAGAACCGTGGCATCATGCACATACGCAATGCAGAAATATTTTAAGAATAATAAGTCAGAAAATTATTCTACCTTTTGAATAAAGCAATAAACAAGAGTAAGGCACGAACAGAAATGGCCAAGTAAAAGCAAGGAACCCCTACCTTTCCCATGCTTCAAATAATAATTTCAATTCTAGTTCAAGTCGTATTATGATATGTCCAAAGCATTTCCACCACCTTACACCAACAAAACCTATAAATACAATGTTTCTGAATTCACAGCCAATTACACTAGCAAATATGCATAATCCAAGCAATGATCTCGGTAATTTTGAGAGCCAATCTTTCTTCACAGCAAACGAAAATCCTGAGAGTTCCAACCAATTAATATTCAAGCCTACACATGATAAAAGAAGCGGATTGCTAGGTATTGTAGCTATGAATATCAAACACAAAAACTCTATTTGAAAACGCTCCATAACTGGACAGTTCTTCATGAACTTGTTTGCAGGTTTTACAAGCACGGAGGAAACAGCGAAGCCAGATGCTGCAAAAAAGCTGAAGATCCAACTAATGCCGAGAACTTGGTAATTTGCAACAAAGCTCGTTTTAAATCTATTTCCGTACATAGTAAAAATAAAAAATATGCTGAGAAAAATAATTTTAAATCCATTTCCGTACATTGAAATAATTATTTTTGTCATTTCGCCAATTATAACCACAGTTCTTGAAGCCGATTCTTTTTAAAATACCTACAAGCACCACAATTTCAAACATGTCAGTTTAAGTGCAGTAGATTTGATTATGACTGATATGGTAATGGTTACTGTTTAACAAATACCATTTTTACTGTTACCGTTATCTTTACCGATTGACTTGTGTACCGATAATCTGGTAATGGTAAACTACCGTTTGTCTATAAAAGTTCGTATTTTGACTTTTTTTAGATGTACACGGTACATCTTTATTATACCATATGTAGCATTACTTAATAAAAAATGTAAATAAGAAAGAAAATAAGTGTACCTAAAATTATTTCACATGATTTTTGAATTAAAATTAATCATTCATTTGGTTCTAAATGTATGTAATAAAACATATCAAATGAATATTCATATGTTTTAAACTGACTGATAAAATTACCGTTATCGCTGGTATTGAAGAAATGTTACTGATAATTTGCCGTTAAAAATGGTAAATATACCGTTAGCATACCATTTTAACTGGTATACCAATTTTAAAGAAAAATGGTAACTGATCGACTGGTAATGGTAAATTTATCATTACAGTAACAACTCTAGAATTGATAATCCAGTTCACCCATATGGAGTACTAGGGTAAGAAAGTGGCAGGCATATATGATTTGCATAATTTCATTACAATTTAAGATATGCCATAAGCAGGGGTGGCCCAGTGGGCAGCCCAGCAAGCCCACGGGCTGGGGCAACCCACTGGGAAAGAGTAACAAAAAATTGGAAAGGATAAAAGTCCAGCTAAAAATTTATGCAGCAACCCATTTTAGCCAAAGAAGAAAGAAAACAAAAAAATCAAACATGCATTTCTCTATTCTCTCCATCATTAAAGAAAAATTCATTTCAATTGTATTGGTGTGTCGTTGCATATGCAGTCGTGCTATCAACCCTTTGCCCCTCGAGCCTCTTCCATTGAAGCTAGCTTCACACTCCATCAGTAATATAGCGCCTACGCCTCTCTCTTCCTTCTTGTCCTTCTTCGAGCTGAAATTAAGATTACGCTTTGTGCTTTTTAATTTTACATATGACTCAAAAATTGGTAAAATTGGGATTTTGTTGTTTGAATTAATAGAATTTGTTTTGATTTGTACCTAGATAATAATGAAGTTTAGAAACTGAATGGTAATATTAATATTTTAATTAATTAGTAAATATCAAATTTTGGAGTGGTTCATGTTTTTATTATATAATATAAATCATAATAATGTTTGAATGGTTTGTGGTTTATTTTGAGACATGGTATATGCTTACGTTCTAATTAGTGAATGGTATTTTGGATTACTGACTAGATTTTAGATGCTGCTCTAATTTAATTGTGAAAAATGTTGGATATCTTTGACATGATGACTATACTAGTAAAATAATTTGTTGTAAGTTAATTTGTTTAATATACATTACTAGATTTCATGTCGAAAAATGAAGAATGCAAAAATTTGAGTGAGGTTTAGAAAATAAAATTCTGGAGCTTATAATTGAAGAGCAAAGCAACGCCAAACTGCGATATCTGTGTCGTGGGTGGTTTCAACTTTTAGGTTACTTAATGCAAGAGCATAACAATTATTTGACTCAAGTCAAACGGTCAAAACTAATTTTCTCGGAATGTTGTAGCATTTTGCATGGGAACTAGTATTTGATATTATTTGAATCAACTATTATCATGATTTTGTATGTGATAAATTTTTTTTTTCGATTTAAAATTATGTTACTTTACAAAACAAAAATAGTGCAATTATTTATGTTGGAGGGCAACCAAAATCCAATGTAGCTCGGACAATGAATTGGTAGGGCTGCCACTGATCATAAGGGTACACTGTAAAATTATTAAATTACCCGCATAATGACACATGTTAAAATTGTTAAATTACTCAAAGAATGCTTCTGAATTCCACCTATTAATTTCTATTTTAAGGACAAAATAGGTATTTTAAATAATTTTATTTGTATTTTAGTAAATAAATTATATCTTTAACATGTGCCCTAGGGAAAACGTTAACGCAACCGATTAGTTATAAATAATATATAGGTCTTGCATCATAAAAGAACATTTACATATTCATTCACTGTTTTCTAAAGGTATCGTCGATATTTGGACAAGGACCAATTTGTTTCTCACCAGGAGATTCAAACAACAAAAGATAATGAGGTAGGGGAAGAAGAAGACAGCCGGAAGAACGAAGATAAAAAAGGGACAAAGGAGAAAAACGAAAATGGAGTAAAAGAAGAAGTGAATGAAAAAGATGATGCTGACAACGATGAAGACAGTTGGGACGATAATTTACAACAAGAGGAGAAAAAAGCTCAAGAACAAGAAGATTTGAATGAAAGGATTCATCCTGCTATGTCTGTAGCGGTAACAGAGAAGAAGATAGAAGGAGAGGCAGGTTTGAAGAAAATATATAATATGAGAAAAGGAAATAGAAGGCTTGCGAGTAAATGCATGGAGAAGATGAAGATAAACAGAAACATTATAGCAGTAGCAATTGTGGCATTCTCTGTTGGGTTATACGCATCTTATATGTTAAAAGGAAATAGCCAAGAAGCTGAAGCTGGTGAACACATATCCTCTATAACAATTTATATGTACTTAAAGTAACATATACTAATAAAGTCCTATGCATTATATGCATGCCTTGTAACTTTCAATGAGATCTGTATGTAAGAAAGTAATATATGGAATTGGATCAGATTAATTGGAGTACTGCAAGTGTGTGTTTATCAGCTACACTCAATTTCAGGATATTTCGGTGTGTGTGTGTTCTTTTGGGTTCTGTATATGCTACAAATCATAAGAGTACTTATACGAGAGCCGTACTAATTTAGAACGTGAACGGTGATATGCACAAATTATGATTCTGCAACCACCAATACTAAGAATCTTGTGTATGGTTGCGGAAGCTTACGATAGTTATTGTAGATTTAAAAAACCGCTTGCCGCTGGCGGTCGCAAACCGACAACAAATTGGGTATAATCCTCAAAACAATAATTTTTCACTTTCACTTTAACCAAATTACGTACAGCGCGAAATCGAAGGAAAAAACCCTCCTCTAACTGTCGCTTGTGCGTCCAACCCAGCATCGCCCATTTCGACTGCCTGCCCTCCACCGTCCGTTGCTGCTTGTTCCCCTTCCGATTTCACTTCCATTTTATTGCTTGAGGTATTATTTTTAATTCTAAATTGATAAATTTTGATAATTGTGTGTGCACATGTTGGTTATGTTATGATTTCAATATATTTTAACAACAACCAATTATGAGACCTTAGATTCAAATAAGCAACTTATATTGATTTAATTGAGAACAAATCAGAAAATGGATAAATAGATTAGTGGAAGCGTACCTGAATCCACAGTTAATTATTGTAATATCTGAATCTCATAGATGATTGTTAATTAAAATATAGAATTGGCTCAGTCATCCAAATTGACACAAACTCTAGATTTGAAATTAGCTCTCCATAAAGAGGGTTAGAGAGTTGCTAAGGCTTGTGAAACATCCCGGTATCAATGCATTAGGTCCATAATAATATAAGGTTTAAGCCACTCAATTCTAATTTATAATTAGATCACTTCATTAGGCTTTACACCGAAATAGCGCAACACATTTTACATATGTGACCTAGTTGTCGAAATATTCCAACAATCTCCCCCTGACCCACATATCTAATAACCTTAAAATGTGTAACTTTATGAACTCCAAATTTTGCTATTTATAGCATATGGTATATCTGAAACAATTTCGTCCATTAACTATGTTAACAAAGTATCAAAACGACATTCGTTACATTTATCATTACTAAACCCATCAATAACCACATATATCAATAAAATCGATCGACATAGATCAATTATGGATGAGTAACATGGAAATTACATGAAATGTGATCTATACATGTCTGTTTCCAGCTAGTCCTTCTTTAGTGAGATCAAAATGTCTAATATTTGAACAACTTGAGTGCAGAGAAAATTTATTACTTTATTTCTGATCAGAAAAAGACTTGATATACATATATTTGCAACTGAAATATAGAGCAACGAGTCATACGGCAATACCAAATATAAACTCCTCCTGAACCAAAACATGCTTATATAAAACACCAATTGAGCTACATGCTCATGAAAGACCTTAGGTGGTAATTTATTGGTAAGAGGATCCGCCATAATGGAGTTTGTCAAAGTATGCTCCATGAATTACAGTATATTTTGCACTCTTCCCTTATTGGAAAATAATATGTTCTTTACTGTCACAATATTACTTGGTCTTTCAATTCTTTATTAATAACCGGAGTCTTGTGACAAAATTTCATTATTATTTTTCATAGTTAGATGTCTTATAATTAATTACAAACAATATTTTCAAATTGATGGAAGCTATAAGCGTTTAAATGACATTTTTTCTTATATAGTTCCCCCCATAAAATACATTATCATTTTCCTGAAGTGAATCTTTTATAGTAATGACAGCCAAAATATCTGGATCGTAACTCTTCATGATATCCAGCCGATCCGATCATTTATCTATGAGCATATAATCATTTATTTTGTCCCTTAAAGATATCTCATAACCATTTTGGCTACTAAATCAGTGATCCATTTTTAATATCAGTAAGATATCTGCCAAATAATACATGCGTATCCGTATGTGTATATACATTAGTATGCATTATAATTCATACTACAAATGCATGAGAAATCCTTTTGCAATTCCTTAGTTTCAAGGATGTTAATATTACCTCTCTTAGCAAAAGAGAATCAACTGAATTGTAGTTTGGATACTAAACCTTCTGAGAAACTATCTGTCAATTCTTTTTGATAATTCAAATATCACCTCATAAACTATATGGTTTATTTGAATCTCAAATGCAAAATAATAGTCCAAAAGTGAGATCCTTAATCTTTTTCATCAATGTCTCAATTAAGAAACATAACTTTAATCTCCATCATATATTGCTCTAAAGTAAAATATGTAATAAACTCCAAAGTGATTCTAGTTAGTTGTTTACTAAATATAAGAGAATATTACTTTAAAGAATATTACTTTAAATATATGGTTATCACAACTTGTGATTTGTCTATTATGGCCTTATTGCTCATGATGTTGAAGTTCAGTTGTTTCGGAATAGCAGGCTCCTTAATGATCGTTGGATTGCCTCTTTCCTTGATAGTCGTTGTGTTGTTGGGTGATCAGAATCTTCTTGCTCTGCTAATTCGATTTCTATCCTGATCCATTTCTTGTTATCTCCCTGATTCTTTGGCTTGGCCCTCTCTTCGGCGGCATACTTTGACGTTTTATTCTTTGCGTCATAACGGCATGGGAACTCCTCTTCCCCGTCGGGTTTGGATTTTTCCCTCTACAGTTCGAGCCTCTCCCTTGAGCAGACTTGTGGCTCTATGGTCGGTAGTGTGGCTAGCACTCGAGCACTACCACCCCTCCTCACTTTTAACAGACCCTTCTTTCTATGGTGGAGGAGGATTCAACATGTTCGTCTTTGCCTTGTTGCTTCTTCACTACCGACCACGCGGTTTTGGGTTTGGCTTAGTGGTAGTGAGTTTCTTCGCCAACGTGCTTTTAGGCACGTTGTCCAACTTGTGGATCAGCAGGATCTGGGCATTAGGATGTAGTCGGTCACTTTGGTCTCTGGCATGGCATTCGAAGTGCAGTTGGAAGACTCTAGCTATTTGGCTTCTTTGGTGGTTCCATCGTTGGTTGGTGATTTTGTGTCGTGCCCTTCGGTATGTTCTTGTAACGACCCAGATTTTTGGACAATTTATTTTAAATATTTAGTATGGTTTTAAATATTGAATTCATAGTATAAATGGTATTTTATTGGGTTATCGATTAAATAATCGAAATACGATTTATTTTGATAATTATCGAAATACGAGAAGTTTGAAATAATGCAATTCGAAGATAAAACTGAATCGAAACAGTTCAGATGATCAATATATATATACTATTTAAATATGAACGATGATAATAGAAATTCTTTGTGGAAGAATTTATTTGTTTTGAATTTAAAATGATTTAATATGGCTATTTTAAATATACGTTCAAATAAAATTGTATAATCTATTTCATTGAATTCAGAATAGTGAATAATGTTGGGAACACCAGTTGTTTTGCTCAAATTATGGTTCGGGGTTTTAAATTAAAGGACCACGATATAGTTTAGTTTTTAATTAAAGAAAAAAATCAAATCAAAACTTTAATCAGCCGACCTACATATGAAAATCTCGCAGCCTATTTCCTTTCTCGAGCAAAAATTCTTGTCTTCCATTTTAATATCAACGAAACAGGAATTTAATGGCCTGTGTACAACATGTTTCCCTTATCACCTATATATATCCATCGCGATACCATTCTCTGCCTAAGCCTTTCATTCTCGTTTATCAAAAACCAAACACCGAAAGCCATTCACTTCCATCCTCTTTTCCAGTAAATTAAATCAAAGAAATAAAATCATAAATCACGAATTCAAAGGTTGCGAGTTTCCCTGGAGCTCGAACACGGTCTTGGATCACTCGCGCACAGGGGCAGGCGAAGTGGGAGCTCGACACAGTGGTGGAACTCGAAGTTGATGTGTGGACCTAGGGCATGTAGCAGGACATTTGTGGAGTTCGATTCAGGGGAAATCAAGGGTGCGATTTAGGAATTGGGGGAGAAGCGAATCGATGAAGGCCTGTGAGAGTTCGAAGTTGCGACTTGTTTATTGATGAGTGGCAGTTGGCGACATCAAGGAGGAGGTCGAGGGTGGCGTTGGAGTCAAGACTGGTGCGATGGGATAAGTCATCGATGCAGGGTAGGAGCAGAGTTGTGAGCCAAAGGGAGTTTTGCGTGGGTAGTTTGGAGGAATTTGGTAAAGTTGTTTGGGATTTCGTCGAAGGTGGAGGCTGTGAGATCGGTGGATGGACGGGTCAGCAAAGAATGGTGGTCAACAAGTAAAGGGCTAGGGAGAGGGATTGAGTTCCTGGGGTGAATTCAGAAAAGAAGGGCATAAGATCTCGGTGATGGCTTTCCGTCGTCAAATACTTCTCAATGGAATTAAAATGAATATTCGGCAAAGGAAAATCACGGTGAGTAAATCTCACTCACCTTTTATTTATAATTATTTTTATTTCGTTAAAAATAATTGTTGCTGCTTGTTTGGATTTTTCTGCTGGTTTTATATATATTAGTTATTTAGGCTATTATATATATATTGGGTTGATTGGTTGGTTGGATTCCCGCAGTCTCATTAGCGGATGCCCGCAGTTTCATAGCGGATGATTACCCTATACGCCCCACGCTATGATTAGTGGATGACCTTCTATACCGCGATATTCTGCCACGAAGCAGAATGGGTATTATTTATGTGCTAACATCTGTGGATGCAGGAAAACAGGTTGGAGGAATCCAACAGGATTCCTCAAAAATATATTATCTGTTTGTTGTTTGCTGATTTCACATATATTCATATATGATGTGTTAAAACCAAATGATTGAAAATTGGGTGATTTGATTGTTTTAAATATCACTGGGCCAATCGTTAATTTATTAAAATATCATGAGAATGATATTTGAAGTTTAAAAAGGGAAATTCTGTTTTTCTCAAATAGAATTTGAAATTCAAGTAGAATTTAAAAATATAGGATTTCAAAGTGGAATTTTGAAATAGAATTTTGAAATGAAATTTCAAAATAGAACTTGAAATAAAATTTTTAAGTAGGAATTTAAATATTAGAAAGGAGTTGAAATATTTGAAATACAAAAGAAATTCCAAAATTGAAATTGAATATAGAAATTCAAATAGAGTTTGAATAAAGGAAATTCAAAAGGGCATTTAAATAGTAGAATTTGAATAATAGAAATCAAATGGGATTTGAATAGTAGAATTAGAAAAGGAGTTTAAATATTTGAATTTTTATAAAAAAGGAAAGGAGTTTGAATATTAGAAATTCAAAGCGAAGTTCAAATAGAATTTGAATAGACGAAATTAGAATGAAAAATAGAATTTGAATTCAAGGAATTAAAATAGAATTTGAATTCGAAGGAATTCAAATAAAGAAAATTCAAATAGAGATTTGGATATAGAATTCGAATGAAATTCAAATATAGAAATTTGAATAGGGAAGTTCAAATGGAATTTTAAATATAGAGTTTGAATAAGAAATTCAAACAGCATTTGAATAAGAGAGTTCAAAATGGAGTTTGAATAAGAGAATCGAAATAGAATTTGAATAAAGAAATTCAAATAGGGATTTGAATATAGAATTTCAAAATAGAATTTGAAATAAACTTTGAAAATAAGATTTCAAAGTAGAATAGGAAATCCAAATGGTTTGAAATGGAATTTGAATTCAAAGGAATTCAAATGGGTTGAATAAAGAAATTCCAATGGGATTTAAATATAAGATTTCAAATAGAAATTTAAATGAAGTTTAAATATTTAAATTCAAATATGATTTTCAAATATAACCATTCAAAAGGGATTTGATTATAGAATTTAAAGTGGAATTTAATTCAAAGGAATAAATTAAGGTATTGGGATTCAAGAAAATTAAATGTGGAGTTTAACTAATGAATTTGAATTTAGAATTCAAATGGTATTTGTAAATGAATTCGAATTTAGAATTCAATGGTGTTTGAAAGAAAACTGGAATATTTTTCAAATAGAGTTGGAAATAGATTTGAATGTATAAATTCAAATGGGGTTTGAATATTTAAATTTCAAAAGGGAATTCAAAATGGAGTTGAATATCTAAATTCAAGTATGAATTTCAAATATAGAAATTCAAAAAGAAGTTGATTTGAAATGGAATTCGAATAAAGGATTTGAAATGGAATTCGAATAAAGGATCTCAAATGGGATTTGAATACAGGATTTAAAACTATGGAATTTGAAATGTAAAGATTCAAATGGAGTTTGAAATATATATGAATATATATATTAAAATGGAGTTGAATTCATTTTAAAGCAGTTTAAAAGTTTATATATATAATTATAATTAAAACGAACTCGCCGCAGCGCTGCAGTTCGTAAATTGGCGACTCGAACTTCAATCGAGTATACAGAACTCAATTGAAGTCGAAATTCTTCGAAACAAGAAACGTCAGGACCGGTTTGATAATAGTTTTCTAATGGAAGAGAAAAATATGAATTTCGTCGTATAGATTTTGAGTTATGTCAAAATCAAATTTTCAGAAAAACAGCGCCAGAATCGTTTTAAAACCATAATGGTTTATTTAATATTATAAAAGGATTTTAAGCAAATAAAATCCGAAGTTCTATTTAGAAAATTTCAGAGTTGAGTTGTAAAATATATGCGAATTCAAGTTGTGTAAATGAATATGATTTTTGAAACAAAAACCAGATTTTGATTTATTGAATAGAATTAACTAAATTGAATAGAAATTAGTTAATGAGTTTTCGAAGGGATATTGGGGTTTGAATAAGTCAATCCGATTTGAGAATTTATATTCGAAAAAAAAAGAGAACTAGAATTGAAATTGAAATTCAATTTGGTTATGAACGAGTTAAATATTTTGTTTGAACATGTTATGTTCAACAAAGAAGTGAAATAGGCAAAATGACTAATTAAAGAATAAATGGGCGAAACTGAATTCAAACGATTAGATGGTATTGAATTGAATTGAATACAGGTGAACATGTGTAAGCAGGTTTGATATGAAGTATATGAAGATTTAACTTTATGTGCTCGACAAAAAGGTACATGTTTAATTCATATATGGGTTTTATGCGTCGTATCGGCAAGCCGCTTGGCTTTTCCTTTTTCTTTTTGAGATTAGAAGATACCGGGAAGCTATTTGAAATTTCCCGATGCTCCCGATACAGGGGAGGTTATGGCGAAATTTTCCGGAAATTTAAGGAGTTAGAATATTTTTAAGATATTTTGATAATTTGAAATCATTGTATCGACGTATTGAATTCGATAGTAAAGTGAATATAAAAATCGAATGTTGTAAACAAAAAGGGATGGAAATAAGTGATTGGAATTGTTTCCAATTGCAAATAGAGATATTTTCTAATATATAGAAAATAAAAGAAGTTGATATTTGGAAACGTTTTCCAAATGGCATAAGAGGCCGAGATGATTATTGAAAATATTTGGTTAACAAATATTGATAAGGAAATGGAGAAGAGATTTAATTAATGAAATATTAATTAAAGAGCCCAGTGATTTGTTTGATATGTTTGGATGAACACTTGTTTTTATTCGATAGTTAAATCACAGACTATCGAAGTTTTTGACCATCGTTGTCAATATGGAGAGACCGTTTGGATTATTATCTGAAGAACCACTCCGTATCGGCATAAGCGTTGCGAACCAAGTATGCTGAATATATTGAAGACGGAGTAAAGTGCAAGGGCTTTTCTATTTATAGAGATAGTGCCTTCGGTTTCGTTCAATCCCAGAACGAACGTAAATGGACGAATGTCTGACAGAGTATTTCCAATGATCAAATGGGTTGGTCTGTATGAATATATATGGTTGCAACGGATTTATCCCTTAGCATAATATCCAGAATATTTGTGCAAACTCAACTAGTGATTAACGGATCTGACAATGTGGCATTCAAAGTGATTGTGCTATCAATGAATGGTAAGTATTCGTAGCCTCAGGCCTCAACAACCGGGAAAGGACAAAAAATCGGGCAGGCAGCATGGCTATGTGGGTCGCACCCATTAGGGTGTATAATCACCTATCTAGAGAAATTCCTTTTGTTTCTAAATCTATCGATTCTACCCATTCGGGAAACGGTGGTTTGAGTCCAACCGTTGGTGATATACATTCGATACACTCAAGCGAAATGAGTGGTCGGTCATGTGTGGGCCGGGTTGCAAGACGTTCTTGTTGAACCCAGTTGTATTTGCCTCTAGAGATACATCATCGGAAGGTGGTCCCATACCTTGTCATGTTGGAAATCCAATCTCCAATAAGCGCCATGCGGTTTTTGATTATATGCTATATATGTGGAGCGTGAGATGCAAGCGTTCTGCTATTTGGTTATTTACTTGATATAGACATTATTATAATATCACTGGATTTTCGTATCAAAGTGTTTTTGGGTTATAGTAAGGTAAAAACCGTCCGTGTTTATGTGTGGGCTGGTCTTACTATTATCTTTTCTTTCGAAAAGAGTTTTTAAAGTTAAACAAGTGGTTGGAGTTTACTCACACCAGTCCCATGACTGACCCAGAGTTTATTTTGTTTGTTTCCCTAAACTCTTGGGTGCCCAAATTTGTACGGGCAGTCAAGTGTTTCAGGCTTTTACAGATACACTTGGAGGAGCTTGAAGCAAGAGGCTTCAACGTTAGCTATTTAGAGTTACTTCCGCTGAATCAAATGTTATGTGTACTCTGATGATGGTATGTATATATGTACAAAACAGATTTGTATTTCAAAGCTTATGTTATATAATATATTTTATTCGTTCCGCTGTGAGTTGTGATCTTCGTTCTTCTTCTATTCTAATATTTCTTTCTTTCTATTTCTCATCCTCTAACTTCTTTCTAATAATGAGTCGTATTTCTGTGCAATTTGAGTTGGACGTGTGGTGTTTTAGTCAACTCAGATAGCTCGGATTTGCGGGTCGTTTCAGTTGGTATCAGAGCTTAGGTTGAGTGAATACCTAGGCTTTGGTGGAAATGTGCTCATTAGAGATAGAGTCAGTAATACCCTAGAATGAGTTGAGTATATAGATACGAGAGAGCGTATTTGTTAGTTGATATAAAAATTGTTTTATATTGTGTTGGCTAATCTGTTGAGTGGTTTATGAATTCTGGTCGAATCGTGGGACGCCACGACGTCGATAGGAGTTTGTAAACACTTGGACAGAAGAATCGACATGATATTGTTTTCAAGTGGGAAGATGAAATAATTTTACCCAAAATTTCTATTTTGATATAGAAAGAATAATTTTCTAGAATTATTATTATATGGATGTGTTGGATGTTGATTTTGTAATCAAATGAGATTATAAAATTAAAATGGTTATTTATAACCAAATAGAATTTGTATAGGGATTAAATATACAAATGAGATGAATTAGAATTAAATTCAAACCAGAATTTGAAATTTAAATCCTGGGAAGTTTGAAATATTTTTGGACGTATATTAGAATAATATAGATTTGTTTTAAAGGATTTTAAATGGATTTTGTAATTGTTAAGCACTGAACTCACTTTAGTGGCTGGGAAATAATTCTGATGATGATTGCAACATCATCAGTGTTCATTTTTGAGTTTCTAAGTGATGGATTGCTACCTTAGAAATTTTTTGATGGAAATTTGTTTTGAAAGAAAACAAGTGGTTTGAAAATTCAAATGTTTTGAATTTGAAATGGAAATAAATATATACGTATATATTTATGTAATTTCAGAAGAATTCGAAAGGAAAACCCAGGAATTTGAATTCTGAAGTTTAAATTTAACTTAAGCAAGTTAAATGGATCGAGGTAAATAAATCAATGAAATTCAAATTGAATAAGATTGAATAGAATTTGAATTGGGTGTAAATCATTTGATTAAATGAAGAAGACCAAAAGTTTTGGTAAAATTGAATTTGTTGAAATATGAGGAGTTGAGTTTCAACATAAGTGAATTTTTGAAAAATAATAGATTTGTACCATTTTCCTACTTTAGCAATTTCGAGGACGAAATTATTTTAAGGGGGGAAGAATGTAACGACCCAGATTTTTGGACAATTTATTTTAAATATTTAGTATGGTTTTAAATATTGAATTCATAGTATAAATGGTATTTTATTGGGTTATCGATTAAATAATCGAAATACGATTTATTTTGATAATTATCGAAATACGAGAAGTTTGAAATAATGCAATTCGAAGATAAAACTGAATCGAAACAGTTCAGATGATCAATATATATATACTATTTAAATATGAACGATGATAATAGAAATTCTTTGTGGAAGAATTTATTTGTTTTGAATTTAAAATGATTTAATATGGCTATTTTAAATATACGTTCAAATAAAATTGTATAATCTATTTCATTGAATTCAGAATAGTGAATAATGTTGGGAACACCAGTTGTTTTGCTCAAATTATGGTTCGGGGTTTTAAATTAAAGGACCACGATATAGTTTAGTTTTTAATTAAAGAAAAAAATCAAATCAAAACTTTAATCAGCCGACCTACATATGAAAATCTCGCAGCCTATTTCCTTTCTCGAGCAAAAATTCTTGTCTTCCATTTTAATATCAACGAAACAGGAATTTAATGGCCTGTGTACAACATGTTTCCCTTATCACCTATATATATCCATCGCGATACCATTCTCTGCCTAAGCCTTTCATTCTCGTTTATCAAAAACCAAACACCGAAAGCCATTCACTTCCATCCTCTTTTCCAGTAAATTAAATCAAAGAAATAAAATCATAAATCACGAATTCAAAGGTTGCGAGTTTCCCTGGAGCTCGAACACGGTCTTGGATCACTCGCGCACAGGGGCAGGCGAAGTGGGAGCTCGACACAGTGGTGGAACTCGAAGTTGATGTGTGGACCTAGGGCATGTAGCAGGACATTTGTGGAGTTCGATTCAGGGGAAATCAAGGGTGCGATTTAGGAATTGGGGGAGAAGCGAATCGATGAAGGCCTGTGAGAGTTCGAAGTTGCGACTTGTTTATTGATGAGTGGCAGTTGGCGACATCAAGGAGGAGGTCGAGGGTGGCGTTGGAGTCAAGACTGGTGCGATGGGATAAGTCATCGATGCAGGGTAGGAGCAGAGTTGTGAGCCAAAGGGAGTTTTGCGTGGGTAGTTTGGAGGAATTTGGTAAAGTTGTTTGGGATTTCGTCGAAGGTGGAGGCTGTGAGATCGGTGGATGGACGGGTCAGCAAAGAATGGTGGTCAACAAGTAAAGGGCTAGGGAGAGGGATTGAGTTCCTGGGGTGAATTCAGAAAAGAAGGGCATAAGATCTCGGTGATGGCTTTCCGTCGTCAAATACTTCTCAATGGAATTAAAATGAATATTCGGCAAAGGAAAATCACGGTGAGTAAATCTCACTCACCTTTTATTTATAATTATTTTTATTTCGTTAAAAATAATTGTTGCTGCTTGTTTGGATTTTTCTGCTGGTTTTATATATATTAGTTATTTAGGCTATTATATATATATTGGGTTGATTGGTTGGTTGGATTCCCGCAGTCTCATTAGCGGATGCCCGCAGTTTCATAGCGGATGATTACCCTATACGCCCCACGCTATGATTAGTGGATGACCTTCTATACCGCGATATTCTGCCACGAAGCAGAATGGGTATTATTTATGTGCTAACATCTGTGGATGCAGGAAAACAGGTTGGAGGAATCCAACAGGATTCCTCAAAAATATATTATCTGTTTGTTGTTTGCTGATTTCACATATATTCATATATGATGTGTTAAAACCAAATGATTGAAAATTGGGTGATTTGATTGTTTTAAATATCACTGGGCCAATCGTTAATTTATTAAAATATCATGAGAATGATATTTGAAGTTTAAAAAGGGAAATTCTGTTTTTCTCAAATAGAATTTGAAATTCAAGTAGAATTTAAAAATATAGGATTTCAAAGTGGAATTTTGAAATAGAATTTTGAAATGAAATTTCAAAATAGAACTTGAAATAAAATTTTTAAGTAGGAATTTAAATATTAGAAAGGAGTTGAAATATTTGAAATACAAAAGAAATTCCAAAATTGAAATTGAATATAGAAATTCAAATAGAGTTTGAATAAAGGAAATTCAAAAGGGCATTTAAATAGTAGAATTTGAATAATAGAAATCAAATGGGATTTGAATAGTAGAATTAGAAAAGGAGTTTAAATATTTGAATTTTTATAAAAAAGGAAAGGAGTTTGAATATTAGAAATTCAAAGCGAAGTTCAAATAGAATTTGAATAGACGAAATTAGAATGAAAAATAGAATTTGAATTCAAGGAATTAAAATAGAATTTGAATTCGAAGGAATTCAAATAAAGAAAATTCAAATAGAGATTTGGATATAGAATTCGAATGAAATTCAAATATAGAAATTTGAATAGGGAAGTTCAAATGGAATTTTAAATATAGAGTTTGAATAAGAAATTCAAACAGCATTTGAATAAGAGAGTTCAAAATGGAGTTTGAATAAGAGAATCGAAATAGAATTTGAATAAAGAAATTCAAATAGGGATTTGAATATAGAATTTCAAAATAGAATTTGAAATAAACTTTGAAAATAAGATTTCAAAGTAGAATAGGAAATCCAAATGGTTTGAAATGGAATTTGAATTCAAAGGAATTCAAATGGGTTGAATAAAGAAATTCCAATGGGATTTAAATATAAGATTTCAAATAGAAATTTAAATGAAGTTTAAATATTTAAATTCAAATATGATTTTCAAATATAACCATTCAAAAGGGATTTGATTATAGAATTTAAAGTGGAATTTAATTCAAAGGAATAAATTAAGGTATTGGGATTCAAGAAAATTAAATGTGGAGTTTAACTAATGAATTTGAATTTAGAATTCAAATGGTATTTGTAAATGAATTCGAATTTAGAATTCAATGGTGTTTGAAAGAAAACTGGAATATTTTTCAAATAGAGTTGGAAATAGATTTGAATGTATAAATTCAAATGGGGTTTGAATATTTAAATTTCAAAAGGGAATTCAAAATGGAGTTGAATATCTAAATTCAAGTATGAATTTCAAATATAGAAATTCAAAAAGAAGTTGATTTGAAATGGAATTCGAATAAAGGATTTGAAATGGAATTCGAATAAAGGATCTCAAATGGGATTTGAATACAGGATTTAAAACTATGGAATTTGAAATGTAAAGATTCAAATGGAGTTTGAAATATATATGAATATATATATTAAAATGGAGTTGAATTCATTTTAAAGCAGTTTAAAAGTTTATATATATAATTATAATTAAAACGAACTCGCCGCAGCGCTGCAGTTCGTAAATTGGCGACTCGAACTTCAATCGAGTATACAGAACTCAATTGAAGTCGAAATTCTTCGAAACAAGAAACGTCAGGACCGGTTTGATAATAGTTTTCTAATGGAAGAGAAAAATATGAATTTCGTCGTATAGATTTTGAGTTATGTCAAAATCAAATTTTCAGAAAAACAGCGCCAGAATCGTTTTAAAACCATAATGGTTTATTTAATATTATAAAAGGATTTTAAGCAAATAAAATCCGAAGTTCTATTTAGAAAATTTCAGAGTTGAGTTGTAAAATATATGCGAATTCAAGTTGTGTAAATGAATATGATTTTTGAAACAAAAACCAGATTTTGATTTATTGAATAGAATTAACTAAATTGAATAGAAATTAGTTAATGAGTTTTCGAAGGGATATTGGGGTTTGAATAAGTCAATCCGATTTGAGAATTTATATTCGAAAAAAAAAGAGAACTAGAATTGAAATTGAAATTCAATTTGGTTATGAACGAGTTAAATATTTTGTTTGAACATGTTATGTTCAACAAAGAAGTGAAATAGGCAAAATGACTAATTAAAGAATAAATGGGCGAAACTGAATTCAAACGATTAGATGGTATTGAATTGAATTGAATACAGGTGAACATGTGTAAGCAGGTTTGATATGAAGTATATGAAGATTTAACTTTATGTGCTCGACAAAAAGGTACATGTTTAATTCATATATGGGTTTTATGCGTCGTATCGGCAAGCCGCTTGGCTTTTCCTTTTTCTTTTTGAGATTAGAAGATACCGGGAAGCTATTTGAAATTTCCCGATGCTCCCGATACAGGGGAGGTTATGGCGAAATTTTCCGGAAATTTAAGGAGTTAGAATATTTTTAAGATATTTTGATAATTTGAAATCATTGTATCGACGTATTGAATTCGATAGTAAAGTGAATATAAAAATCGAATGTTGTAAACAAAAAGGGATGGAAATAAGTGATTGGAATTGTTTCCAATTGCAAATAGAGATATTTTCTAATATATAGAAAATAAAAGAAGTTGATATTTGGAAACGTTTTCCAAATGGCATAAGAGGCCGAGATGATTATTGAAAATATTTGGTTAACAAATATTGATAAGGAAATGGAGAAGAGATTTAATTAATGAAATATTAATTAAAGAGCCCAGTGATTTGTTTGATATGTTTGGATGAACACTTGTTTTTATTCGATAGTTAAATCACAGACTATCGAAGTTTTTGACCATCGTTGTCAATATGGAGAGACCGTTTGGATTATTATCTGAAGAACCACTCCGTATCGGCATAAGCGTTGCGAACCAAGTATGCTGAATATATTGAAGACGGAGTAAAGTGCAAGGGCTTTTCTATTTATAGAGATAGTGCCTTCGGTTTCGTTCAATCCCAGAACGAACGTAAATGGACGAATGTCTGACAGAGTATTTCCAATGATCAAATGGGTTGGTCTGTATGAATATATATGGTTGCAACGGATTTATCCCTTAGCATAATATCCAGAATATTTGTGCAAACTCAACTAGTGATTAACGGATCTGACAATGTGGCATTCAAAGTGATTGTGCTATCAATGAATGGTAAGTATTCGTAGCCTCAGGCCTCAACAACCGGGAAAGGACAAAAAATCGGGCAGGCAGCATGGCTATGTGGGTCGCACCCATTAGGGTGTATAATCACCTATCTAGAGAAATTCCTTTTGTTTCTAAATCTATCGATTCTACCCATTCGGGAAACGGTGGTTTGAGTCCAACCGTTGGTGATATACATTCGATACACTCAAGCGAAATGAGTGGTCGGTCATGTGTGGGCCGGGTTGCAAGACGTTCTTGTTGAACCCAGTTGTATTTGCCTCTAGAGATACATCATCGGAAGGTGGTCCCATACCTTGTCATGTTGGAAATCCAATCTCCAATAAGCGCCATGCGGTTTTTGATTATATGCTATATATGTGGAGCGTGAGATGCAAGCGTTCTGCTATTTGGTTATTTACTTGATATAGACATTATTATAATATCACTGGATTTTCGTATCAAAGTGTTTTTGGGTTATAGTAAGGTAAAAACCGTCCGTGTTTATGTGTGGGCTGGTCTTACTATTATCTTTTCTTTCGAAAAGAGTTTTTAAAGTTAAACAAGTGGTTGGAGTTTACTCACACCAGTCCCATGACTGACCCAGAGTTTATTTTGTTTGTTTCCCTAAACTCTTGGGTGCCCAAATTTGTACGGGCAGTCAAGTGTTTCAGGCTTTTACAGATACACTTGGAGGAGCTTGAAGCAAGAGGCTTCAACGTTAGCTATTTAGAGTTACTTCCGCTGAATCAAATGTTATGTGTACTCTGATGATGGTATGTATATATGTACAAAACAGATTTGTATTTCAAAGCTTATGTTATATAATATATTTTATTCGTTCCGCTGTGAGTTGTGATCTTCGTTCTTCTTCTATTCTAATATTTCTTTCTTTCTATTTCTCATCCTCTAACTTCTTTCTAATAATGAGTCGTATTTCTGTGCAATTTGAGTTGGACGTGTGGTGTTTTAGTCAACTCAGATAGCTCGGATTTGCGGGTCGTTTCAGTTCTCTTCCCTTTTGTTAATGTACCCTTTCCCACTTGAGTGTTACTGGTACTTTTATTGGCAAGTTCTTTAATTTGGGGGGGGGGGGGTGTACTGGTTTTTTTAGCATTACCAATGTCCGTACCCTTATCATTACTTATGTTCTTATTTTTGGTTTTTGCACCAAACTATTTTGTTCAGATTTATGGATTGTTATCTACTAGTCCTGGGGTTTGGTGCGATGTATTTGTGCATGTTTGGTGCAGTGTACATGCACATTCTTGGCTTTGGTTGATTCCCTAGTTTTTGTTTTTTAGCTTGATGCCATCTCATGGCATTATGCTTTCTATTTAGTGTGTGTTTGTTTGTTTTCTATGTGGTGGTTACTGGTCGGCTACTTGTTTTGGTTGTTGTCCATTGTCAACTCTCATTTCTTTTTTGATTGACTGGGTTCCTAGATGGCGCCTTGCTAGTGTTTTGCTGGGTGTTCTGTTTGTTTTCTTTTGACCCTTCCAATCTTTTTGTCTGAGTTATTCCCGTGAATGCAGCTAGTCCACGTTCTGGCTGGCGAGGAATCCATTAGGAGCGAGGCAGTCGGTGTTTTGATTGTTTTTCAATTGATTTTGGGTTGGCATTCGTTTATGTTTTTCTCATCTTCGAGTGGCATCCATCCTCTTCTTCCTGCATTTGCTGGGTATGGTTGTAGGCTTTTTCCTTGTTATCTTTTCGATTTTCAGGCCTGTTGTGGGATTTTCGGGCTTGGATTGGTTTTATCCTGGTGTGCCTTATTGATTTGCTTTGTTGAACACATCCCCCTTTTGGTTTTTTGCCGGCTCTAGGATTTCAGCTGCACTCTATGTCTTTTTTCAGGGCTTGGAGTGTTGTTGTTCAGCCCAGAGCATGTTTTTACGTCTTTTTTGCCGACTTGTCATGGTCCCCATCCACATACAGTGTCTCTTTCCATTCTCATAAGGCCAGTCAATGACTTAGATGTGTTCACGTTTGTGTTTTACTTTAGGTTGTGTTGTTGGTCGTCTTCGGACCCAGAACTGGGGTTTGTTGTAAAGGTAAGGAATTTCGCTCGATCCGAATCGATCGTTAAACCGACTAAGACCGTTCGAAACCCCTGATCATTTTGAGAACAGGACAAATCAGAACACAGACGGAAGAACATTTCATTGTATATTACAACAATTCCATCAGATACAAGAATATACAGAGTATAAATGAATAAATTACATTCGATAAATATAAGAGATTACAATAAATTACATAGCAGCAGAAAATAATACAAAGCACAACTGAAGGTGATATACGGATACAGAGCTTTCCGGATATCATTCCAACTGTAAACCAAGATCCTGTGAATATAAATCTGCAAAACCAAAACTACAAGCTGCCCGTGTGGAAACTAGGGGCACCTAGAGTTTAGGTTAAAAAAAATAAACTCCAGGTCAGTCATGTGACTGGTGTGAGAACTAAAACCGTTATTTAAAACATCACTTTAATAGAAAGTAATTCAAGGGACCACGCCGTATAACACGGAACGGGCTTCCTCCTAAGAACACCAGTGCATAAAATAAACAACACAATGCTTTTTAGAAAAATGAAGCTATTATAAGACCCAGGTCCCATCACACAATGCAACGCAAGCCGGAGGATAGGTTTTTCCCTTATAATAGCCAAATAATGCTTGATACGTTTAAAAACATATCATTTGATACTATAATAAGTGTATAGTGTCAAAACAATTTCAATCATAAATTTCAATCATAGACGGCATGGGTACCATATATCATGTCGCCATACTAGTTCTACAATTAAAACCGCAATATCACGTATTGGAAATTGGATTTCCGTCATGAGTCGAGGCAAGGGGCAAACTCCTCTCCGATTCGAGACACTCTAGCAAATGCCTCGGGACCGCACACAGCAATCCCTGGATCCTCCAAGGCCGGTCCTCTCTTACTTTTGAGGATTGGCAATTCCTGAACACATGTTTCCCGGTCCTTACAGACCTATATCCGAGGCGCCTCGCATTCCAACAACCACATAGGTGAAAAGTAGATATAAATGTCAGGGCTGGTAGGTCACTGACACGACCATAGCTAGAAAGAAACGTCGTGCACTCCTTGGGTCCTTCTCCCATTTTTGACTCATACCGGGGTGTGAGGCTCGCGAATCCACGTTATACACAAAGCTACGTCACACAGACCATGCTTTTATCATCAACCACAAGACTTTTCTTTTCAACAGAAGCCTTGATCAATTGCCACTTACGCGTGCCACACTGGCAATTCACTCCATGCGACTGATGTCCATCGATATACAACCTCTGAGCTCGTACGTCTCAGAGAAGGGCGTTAAGCAAGAGAATAAATTCTCTGCCTCCAAACAGATGTATATTTAATAGAGATCAATCAACACAGAATAAAATCCAATGTTAGACACACAATCCATTTACAAGTTCGTTCTGGGTCTGAACGAAACCGGAGGCACTTTCCTCGTATATCCATTGATCTCCAAGTACGTCTATACGATCACCAACTGTTTCCCTCATCTTGGGTGTACAGCCCAATCGAGATCATCAGTAACCACCCAAACGACGTGAAGACTTTCGGTCTTCAACCACCGTCTTCATCTTCGACATCTCATCGAATCGGTTATTCAGAATGGTCATAAACCCGGCCTTTCTGAATAACCCACGTATATGATAAACAAATGTTACACAAACACAACAAACGCCTCATTCCAATTCAGAATATTCTTTTATTCACAAAGTCACATTCTTAGGGAATAAGTTCCCATTAATTTTTTCAAAGATAAATTCTTCTAAATTTATTCTTTAATCTTCCTTTGGATATCATTTCAAACCATATTATGGTTTTCCAAACTAGTCGGGATTAGCGAACCACACCGAAGTAAATATTTGTTTTATTTCCCAATCCCAACCTATTCATCCCATGGAGAAAACTGGTAATACTCCATATCTAACACCACAGTGTTATCGGTAAATATTAATTACCATTTCCCGTTCAAATCTAATTAAAGATTTAACTATCGCTTTGGAGCAAAACTGGTGGTACTCCATTCTCGATCACCTTTCAGATTTGATAATTTAAATTATCAATTCACTTTTCAATCTAATTAAAGATTCATTAAAACTTCACTTAGTTTTAATCTTCTCAAAAATCTATAATCTGTCTTTAACTGGGTTAAAGAACCAATGTCACATAAAACACGATCCACGATAAACCCAAATCACATTTGATATTAAATACAAGGCTCTGAATAGAAAATATACCGGCTTATATTCAATATCAAATTTTGAAACCAACAAATATCGTATTGGAAATAACGATATAAAATATATCTTTCAAATTCCCATAACAATATTTGTAGAATCACGGAATCCAACATCGAAATATTCCAGTGACAATTTCGATTCAAATCCACTTCCACTTTATATATATTGGAAATTCTGGTTATTTTCAAAACCAATTCAAATTCAATTTATTCATTTCAAAAATAAATCGATTTTAATTCTAGTTCAAAACTAGTTCATTTCGATAAAAATCTATTTTTATCTTTTCAAATGTGGAAATTTTCACCTTAGTTCTTTCCAATTCACATATTATGATTTTGCACAAATTATCAATATTTTTAATAATTTTATCAAGGCCTGTACAGTCGATTTCCATCAACGGCCATCGAATTGCACTTACAGCGACCTTTTCCAAATTTGATTTGGGCATAATTCCAAATCCAACCGTTAGATTTCAAATTTCTAATATTCATTGGAAAGCTCTTTTCGATACGAATCCAACGGTTCTGGTTTCAGGAGAATCTGATGGACGGATCTCCCGTAATGTTCATTCGAAGTCAATGGTCGAAATTCACGAACTACCGCAGCGCGGCGCGTTCTATTCAGGCCATTATATTATATATATAATATATACTTCGTCAATTCCCTTTTTAAAACGTATTATATAAATCGTTTTAAATTTGTTTTCAAAACCATTTCAACTTTATATTCAATTTCAAATCAAAACTGAATATTTAATATCATTACTATATAAATGATAATATTTTCAAAACGTTATATTTTGAAATCACTACTTTTTCTATATTCATTATAAAAACGAATATAATCGATATAAATATCGTTCACGTCAAAATAGCGCAACTCTAATCAACACAGCTTTATATATTTCAATAAATTTGTTATTCTATTCAACAAATGAATATATATTCTATTCGACACATGAATCTATATTTCTTTCAACACATGACTAATCTCAACACATGAGTACTGTCAACACACGACTATTTTTGTTATGTAATATATTTTATAAAATTATGGTATCTATCGTTTGATTTTTAATCAAACTCCAACTGTAATGTGGTTCTAATCTTAAATATGATAAAGATGTAAATTTTATTGTTAAAATATTTTACTCAACACATGAATCTTTTCAACACATAAATATTCTCAACACATGAGCATTTATTCTATTCAACACATGAATATATTCTATTATATTCTTTATTTTTCTCAATTGGAATGAGGCCCAATCAATTACCATATAACATTAATTATATGGATTCAATACAACACATGTATATAAATAGCAACGATAAATAATCAACAATCTTCCAAAGTGCACCACACAACTGCATAAGCATCAAATATAAATAATCAACGCTTACACAGTCTGTCGACCAATCGATCGACATACAATTAAATAATTGGGATTAGTGTACGCCAAATATCATCCCAACACCCG
The DNA here is from genome assembly GCA_030737875.1 of Allium sativum. Taxonomy (NCBI): domain Eukaryota; kingdom Viridiplantae; phylum Streptophyta; class Magnoliopsida; order Asparagales; family Amaryllidaceae; genus Allium; species Allium sativum. Next base: position 248,882,540 of record CM060920.1, read on the forward strand.
TGTGGGGTTTCAAATCAACAAACACATATTTTTATTTGTGCAGTTGGGCGATGTGTAAAATTTATCATCCCAATCAATATCAATCAAATCAGTGTATATAAACAAATCGGCCGATTTGTTTATAAATATTCATTTATTCACATTCACGTTAAAAATTATATTTTCAACGATAATTAATTTATTTCAACCATCTATAATTTATTATCGATTCCACATCAACATCACAACCAAATTTCACAGTACATCAAACAAACATACAAGCCATCCATGGTTTGTGGACGACGGGTGTCAGGTGCTGCTAAGCACCGTCTACATCCTAGTATATATATATAACTAGAAAAAGAAATTTAGAGTGAGAAGTTATCACCCAAGCTATCCCAACTCCACGTCACTTCAAATGTAGGAAATCATCACTGTTCTCGCCTTTTGTCACTTTCGTTGCCCGTATCCACTACATATATAAAAATCACATTTTTATATAGTTGCTATGTATATAAAAATCATATTTTTACACCGCTACTATATAGAAAACGATGCTCATATAATAGAGATTACATTTTTATCACGCTATTCTCTACATAAAGATTTCGCCTTTTCAAATATAAGGATTTCGCCTTTTCAAATATAAGGATTTCGCCTTTTCAAATATAATAAAAATCATATTTTTATTCTTTCTATAATATAAAAATCATATTTTTATATTGCTACTTCTATAAAGATCACATCTTTATTTTCACTTCATATATATATAAATCGAATTTTTTTATTTTGCTATAAATATAAAGGTCAAATTTTTACTATCTATATAATATAAAAATCGTATTTTTAATACTTCTACTTTATAAAAATTATATTATTATATTTCACATATGATACAAATCGAATTTTTATCACTACTTATAATATATAAAAATCTCAACTTTGCGATGTTAAAAATATCAACTTTTCTCATGTTATTCATATAAAAAAAACATAAACTTTTCACATAAGAAAATCCATTCTTTTATCATAAGAAAATCAAATCTATACCCTAACCAAATATCTAAAATCTCCTAAACAAAAGGTCTAACTTTATATAGGAAAAATCTTAACTTTACAATCACAAAACTGAATTTAAAAGCATGATTTAAACATATAAACTGAAGTTAAAATAAATAAATAAATTAGATAAAAAGGGGCTCACCGATTTCTTCGCTCGGAGGAGGAGAGGTAGAAGAAGAAGGGAGTGGCGGAGAAGGAGGCGTCGAGGGGGAGGCTGCTCGTTGGTGGTAGTGGAGGGAGGGAGAAGAAGGCGCAGGCGGTGGAGGGACTCGGGGCGCGAGGGGGTCTCGTCGACGATGGGGACGGAGGGCCCGAATTGGGTGCATCGAGATAAGAGAGAGGAGGGACTGGAGGAGGCACGCTGGAGGAGGTTTAGCCGGAGGGGGCCACAGCGAGGTGAGCGACGTCGATCGACGTCAGGGGGAGGGGCGGGAACGATTTGGTGATCGGTTTTTTTTTCCTTTGACCGATTTTGACTGAAGATAGAAAGGATAGGGGGAGGGCCAAGGGGTTTTGTATAAATATAATTATATTTTATTCAATTTAATTTCAAAAAGTAACTTTTTATTTCGAATTCGAAATCAAGCCCACCGACTGTCATCCATAGCTAATTACCCCCATTCCGAACATAATGGGATATGTATCATAAGCCAGTTCGGCTGTTTCGATCAGTTTCCGTAGAAATTCAAATATAACTCTATATATTCAATTTTAAACGTACATTTCAATTTACCGAGGTCACGTATGGACTTTAAAAATTCCAGAAAAATATTTTCTAGCTTCGTGTTGACGATACGGTCCTAACAAAACTAATTTCGTCAGATTCTGAGACCGTTCGAAAAATGGCCATTTTCTAGTCGATTAAAATCAACTGAAATTGGTCAAACGCGTTTTCCTTTGCCATGCTCACATATTGATTCGAAAAATTATGAAATTTGGAATCTAGAAATAACTTGACATCGCGGATCCAACAAAAGTGGTTTCGTCGAAAACCGAGGTCGTTTGCAAAATTCCCATTTTTAAGGGCCTGAATTCCATAGCGACTATTCAAAATTTTCAACTGGACATATCTTTTGATTCCCGCTATGAAATTTCGATCTTTCGGATTCGTTGGAAAGATATTCTCAATTAGATTCAAATATTTTTGGTTTCACTAAAATCCGGCTTATTTTGCACCCGGTATGTTCAATTGAAGTTTGAAATCGAATTATTGAACTACCGCGCCATTTTCAATTCCTTTTATAATTATAAATAATTATTTATATTCTAACAACGATGTATATAAATATATACGTTCTAAATATATTCAAAATAAATTTATCGTCGTTATTATTTAAAATAATTCATTTTGAATATTCAAACTTGGCTAAAATTGCCAAAATAAAAATTTTAAACTGGCTCGCATTTCCGGGTTGTTACATTCTCCCCCACTTAAAACTTTTCGTCCCCGAAAAGGAACGAAGCCGAAAGTTGTTTAACTAATCAACTCATCTTTCATTATTTTCGCTACGGCTTAAGTTCTTCAACTTTTCAGTTTCTAAGAAATTTCAAATTTTTCAAAAATTTGGCTAACACCCTAAATTTTCGAAAAATTTCGCCATAACCTCCCCTGCACCGGGAGCACCGGGAAAATTCCGAAATTGCCATATAGGCCTTCTGATCTCAAAAAGAAAAAGAAAAAGCCAATCGGCTAGCCAATCGGCTCATAAAATCATCATCATCCAAACAAAACAGTAAATTATGGTAAACATGTACCTATTTGTCGGGCAAACAAATTTTATTCTCTGCTCTAGCCTCCTTGCTATGACCTGTTCAATGTAAGTACATGTGTATGCAAGAAAATGCGATCATTTTCAATACAGTTCGCTATTCGATTCTGTTAGGCTAAATGGTTAAAAATGTCAAACAAATAAACAAACAACACAACCAGCAATCAATTAGTTGATTATCGTTTCAAATTCATAATTTTGATATATACATAGAAAATCATGTTTTTGATGCCAAATCACAACAAATAAACCTATGTAAGTTTTGGTTCTCACACCAGTCTAATGGAAATATATAGATATCACACCTTCGAAACACGAACATAAGTTCTGATGATGATCGATCAATCATCAGAACCATCTCCGGGTGTCTAGAATGTGGTTCTACATCTATCCAGTATATTAAAACTTTGAATATACATTCATGACGCGTATATGCAAAATCTTTATATATTGGATTGTCCAAACTCAATATAAATAAATATTCAAATCCGTATAAAACGATTTAAATTTTCAAAACAAAATTTGTTTTATTTTGAAAAATATATTCTTTACACTCGTTCTAGGATACTACTGATCTATCTCTAACGAGTCATTCTATTTGGATATTACTAATCCAATATCTGATGAATTCTTTCGTATAGTTCTAATGTGTCTTGTCCTCGAACTCTATAAACCAAAGCTCTGATACCAACTGTACGGTAAGGAATTTCGCTCGATCTGAATCGATCGTTAAACCGACTAAGACCGTTCGAAACCCCTGATCGTTTTGAGAACAGGACAAATCAGAACGCAGACGGAAGATCATTTCATTGTATATTACAACAATTCCATCAGATACAAGAATGTACAGAGTATAAACGAATAAATTACATTCGATAAATATCAGAGATTACAATAAATTACATAGCAGCGGAAAATAATACAAAGCACAACTGAAGGTGATATATGGATACAAAGCTTTTCGGATATCATTCCAGCTGTAAACCAAGATCCTGTGAATATAAATCTGCAAAACCAAAACTACAAGCTTCCCGTGTGGAAAATAGAGGCACCCAGAGCTTAGGTTAAAACAATAAACTCCAGGTCAGTCATGTGACTGGTGTGAGAACTAAAACAGTTATTTAAAACTTCACTTTAAAAGAAAGTAATTCAAGGGACCACGCCGTATAACACGGAACGGGTTTCCTCCCAAGAACACCAGTGCATAGAATAAACAACGCAATGCTTTTTCAAAAAATGAAGCTATTATAAGACCCAGGTCCCATCACACAATGCAACACAAGCCGGAGGATAGGGTTTTCCCTTATAATAGCCAAATAATGCTTGATACATTTAAAAACAAATCATTTGATACTATAATAAGTGTATAGTGTCAAAACAATTTCAACCATAATTATCAATCATAGACGGCATTGGTACCTTATATCATGTCGTCATACTAGTTCTACAATTAAAACCGCAATATAATGTATTAGAAATTGGATTTCCGACATGAGTCGAGGCAAGGGGCAAGCTCCTCTCCGATTCGAGACACTCAAGCAAATGCCTCGGGACCGCACACAGCAATCCCTGGATCCTCCAAGGCCGGTCCTCTCTTACTTTTGAGGATTGGCAAATCCTGAACACACGTTTCCCGGTCCTTAAAGACCTATATCCGAGGCGCCTCGCATTCCAACAACCACATAGGTGAAAAGTAGATATAAATGTCAGGGCTGGTAGGTCACTGACACCACCATAGCTAGAAAGAAACGTCGTGCACTCCTTGGGTCGTTCTCCCGTTTTTGACTCATACCAGGGTGTGAGGCTTGCGAATCCACGTTATACACAAAGCTACGTCACACAAACCATGCTTTGATCATCAACCACATGATTTTTCTTTTCAACAGAAGCCTTGATCAATTGCCACTTACGCGTGCCACACTGGCAATTCACTCCATGCGACTAATGTCCATCGATATACAACCTCTGAGCTTGTACGTCTCAGAGAAGGGCGTTAAGCAAGAGAATAAATTCTCCGCCGCCAAATAGACGTATATTTAATAGAGATCAATCAACATAGAATAAAATCCAATGTCAGACACACAATCCATTTACAAGTTCGTTCTGGATCTGAATGAAACCGGAGGTACTTTCCTCGCATATCCATCGATCTCCAAGTACGTCTAGACGATCACCAACTGTTTCCCTCATCTTGGGTGTACAGCCCAATCGAGATCATCAGTAATCACCCAAACGATGTGAAGACTTCCGGTCTTCAACCACCGTCTTCATCTTCGACATCTCGTCGAATCGGTTATTCAGAATAGGCATAAACCCGGCCTTTCTGAATAACCCACGTATATGATAAACAAATGTTACACAAACACAACAAACGCCTCATTCCAATTCAGAATATTCTTTTATTCACAAAATCACATTCTTAGGGAATAGGTTCCCATTAATTTTATTAAAGATAAATTCTTCTAAATTTATTCTTTAATCTTCCTTTGGATATCATTTCAAACCATATTATGGTTTTCCAAACTAGTCGGGATTAGCGAACCACACCGAAGTACTTATTTGTTTTATTTCCCAATCCCAGCCTATTCATCCCATGGAGAAAACTGGTAATACTCCATATCTAACACCACGGTGTTATCAGTAAATATTAATTACCATTTCCCGTTCAAATCTAATTAAAGATTTAACTATCGCTTTGGAGCAAAACTGGTGGTACTCCATTCTCGATCACCTTTCAGATTTGATAATTTAAATTATCAATTCACTTTTCAATCTAATTAAAGATTCATTAAAACTCCACTTAGTTTTAATCTTCTCAAAAATCAATAACATGTCTTTAACTGGGTTAAAGAACCAATGTCACCTAAAACATGATCCACGATAAACCCAAATCACATTTGATATTAAATACAAGGCTCTGAATAGAAAATATACGGGCTTATATTCAATATCAAATTCTGAAACCAACAAATATCGTATTGGAAATAACGATATAAAATATATCTTTCAAATTCCCATAACAATATTTGTAGAATCACGGAATCCAACATCGAAATATTCCAGTGACAATTTCGATTCAAATCCACTTCCACTTTATATATATTGGAAATTATGGTTATTTTCAGAACCAATTCAAATTCAATTTATTCATTTCAAAAATAAATCGATTTTAATTCTAGTTCAAAACTAGTTCATTTCGATAAAAATCAATTTTTATCTTTTCAAATGTGGAAATTTTCACCCCAGTTCTTTCCAATTCACGTATTATGATTTTACACAAATTATCAATATTTTTAATAATTTTATCAAGGCCCGTACAGTCGATTTCCATCAACGGCCATCGAATTGCACTTACAACGACCTTTTCCAAATTTGGTTTGGACATAATTCCAAATCCAACCGTTAGATTTCAAATTTCTAATATTCATTGGAAAGCTCTTTTCGATACGAACCCAACGGTTCAGGTTTCAGGAGAATCTGATGGTCGTATCTCCCGTAATGTTCATTCGAAGTCAATGGTCGAAATTCACGAACTACCGCAGCGCGGCGCATTCTATTCAGGCCATTATATTATATATATAATATATACTTCGTCGATTCCCTTTTTAAAATGTATTATATTAATCGTTTTAAATTTGTTTTCAAAACCATTTCAACTTTATATTCAATTTCAAATCAAAATTGAATATTTCATATCATTACTATATAAATGATAATATTTTCAAAACGTTATATTTTGAAATCACTACTTTTTCTATATTCATTATAAAAACGAATATAATCGATATAAATATCGTTCACGTCAAAATAGCGCAACTCTAATCAACACGGCTTTATATATTTCAATAAATTTGTTATTCTATTCAACAAATGAATATATATTCTATTCGACACATGAATCTATACTTCTTTCAACACATGACTAATCTCAACACATGAGTACTGTCAACACACGACTATTTTTGTTATGTAATATATTTTATAAAATTATGGTATCTATCGTTTGATTTTTAATCAGACTCCAACTGTAAAGTGGTTCTAATCTTAAATATGATAAAGATGTAAATTTTATTGTTAAAATATTTTACTCAACACATGAATCTTTTCAACACATAAATATTCTCAACACATGAGCATTTATTCTATTCAACACATGAATATATTCAATTATATTCTTTATTTTTTCCAATTGGAATGAGGCCCAATCAATTACCATATAACGTTAATTATATGGATTCCATACAACACATGTATATAAATAACAACGATAAATAATCAACAATCATCCAAAGTGCACCACACAACTGCATAAGCATCAAATATAAATAATCAATGCTTACACAGTCTGTCGACCAATCGATCGACATACAATTAAATAATTGGGATTAGTGTACGCCAAATATCATCCCAACACCCGTGTGGGGTTTCAAATCAACAAACACAGATTTTTATTTGTGTAGTGTGACGAAAAGGAATTTCGCTCGGTCCGAACCAGTCGCTAAACCGACCCAGACCGCTCGAAACGCCCTATCGTTTGAGAACATGACAAAATAGAACGCATACAAAAGAACATTTCACTGTATATCACAACAATGCATCAGATTACAAGAATATACAGAGTATAAACAAATAAATATTACACAGAAATATTAGAGATTTAAATTACATTTAAATACATCGCAGCGGAAAATAATACAATACACAACTAGAAGGAGATATACGGATACAAAGCTTTCCGGATATCGTTCCAGCTGTAAACCATGATCCTGTGAATATAAATCTGCAAAACCAAAACTACTAGCTGCCCGTGTCAAAATAAGGGCACCCAGAGTTTAGGTTAAAACAATAAACTCCAGGTCAGTCATGTGACTGGAGTGAGAACTAAAACAGTTAATCTTTATTTTTAATGTTAGGTAAATCAAGGGACCACGCCGTATAACACGGAACGGGTTTCCTCCCAAGAATACCGGTGCATAAAACAAACAGCGCAATGCTAAATAAAGAAAAATGAAGCTGTTATAAGACCCAGTTCCTATCACACAATGCAACGCAAGCCGGGGGATAGGGTTTTCCCTTATAACAGCCAAAGAATGCTTGATACGTTTAAAACAAATCATTTGATACTAATATAAGTGCATAGTGTATAAAATAACTTCAAATCATAAGTATCAATCATAGGCGGCATGGGTACCATATATCATGTCGCCATACTTGTTCTACAATTAAAACCGCAAAATCACGTATTTGGAAGTCGGATTTCCATCTATGAACCGAGGCCAGGGATCGTCCTCTACCATTTCGAGACGCTCTAGCCCGTGTCTCAGGCAAGCGCGCAGGCAAGCCTTGGAGCGACAGGGCCGGTCCACCGATGTGGATTATTATGCCTGAACAATACGTCTCCCCGCCCTTTGGGGCGTCAATGAGCCAACGAATGACTCCATCGGACCCGGATCGTCCGATCAAACCGAGGCGCCTCGCAACATCAACAACCACATAGGTGAAAAGTATATAAATGTCAGGGCTGGTAGGTCACTGACACCACCCTAGCTAGAAAGAAACGCATGCCCTCCCTGAGGTCCTCTCCCGTTTTTGGTTCACAACCGGGGTGCGAGGCTCGCGAATTCACGTTACACAAAGCTGTGCCACACAGGCTATTCTTTGATCATCACCACAAGACTTTGCTTTTCAACAGAAGCCTCGATCAATTGCCACTTAGGCATGCCACACAGGCAATTCACTCCATGCGTTTGATATCCATCAATATATAACCTCTGAGCTCGTACGTCTCAGAGAAGGGCGTTTAGCAAGAGAATAAATTCTCCGCCGCCAAACAGATATATATTTAATAGAGATCAATCACACGGACTAAAATCCAATGTCAGACACACAGTCCATTTACAAGTCCGTTCTGGGTCTGAACGAAACCGGAGGCACCTAGTACCCCGCATATCCATCGATCTCCAAGTACGTCTGGACGATCACCAACTGTTTCCATCTTCTTGGGTGTACATCCCAATCAAGATCATCAGTAATCACCCAAACGACGTGAAGATCTCCGGTCTTCGACCATCGTCTTCATCTTTGACTTATCGTCGTATCAGTTATTCAGAATGGGATAAACCCGGTCTTTCCGAATAACTCGCGTATATTTTAAATAAGTGTTACACAAACACAACATACGCCTCAATCCAATTCATCAGTCACTAACCGTAAATTAATCAAGAGAATAACTCCCCAAATATTAACCCCGAAGGCCAAAACCAACATCAGATCAATATCCAGAAAACCATTCTGCTTGGCTAACCGACAGTTAGTTTCTAAATTTCACATTCATAGGGAAAGGTTCCCATTAATTTTATCAAAGATAAATTCTTAATATTTATTCTTTAATCTATCCTTTTGAATTTCGATTCAACTAGTCGGGATTAACGAAACTTACCGAAGTAGTCATTTGTTTTAATTCCCCAATCCCAACCTATTCATCCCATGAAGTAAAACTGGTAATACTTCATATCTAACACCACGGTGTTATCGGTAAATTCAGTTACCATTTCACGTTCAAAATCTAATTAAAGATTTAACTATCGCCTGGAGCAAAACTGGTGATACTCCATTCTCGATCATTTCAATCTAATTAAAGATTCATTAAAACCCCACTTAGTTTTAATCGTTAACTGGGTTAAAGAATCAGTGTCATTTAAAACACGGTTCACGATAGACCCAAAATTACAATTATTAATTATCGGGTTAAAGAACGAGTGTTATTTAAAACACCGTCCACGATAAACCCAAAAATCAATATCGATTCAATTCCAATTAAATATTATTTAATTGGTACACTTCATTCACTACAACAAAATGACCCTATTACAACGGTGGAACACCGTTGTAATATACATTTTACAACGGTGGGTTAACCGTCGTGTATAAAGAAGTTGTAATAGACTAATATCTTTAACAACGTTTTTGCACCGTTGCAACACACCGTTGTAATATGTATATTTTACAACTTTTTTCCACCGTTGTAGTGAACTTCATTGCAACAGTTATGCACCGTTGTAATAATATCTACTACAACTGTTATGCACCATTGTGATTAACATTTGGATTTAAAAAAAAATAGACACCTTTTGCAATTGAAAAGAACAATACACTAAATATAGCAATACTCCATAAGCAAATCGGATATTACAGTTTTATTAAAATACTCAAATATTCAGTATTACAAACAATAAGTTTTAGACAACATTTCGTGCATTATAACATACTATCTGAACAAAATAAGTCTCTAATAACATCTCTAGTTCATCAATGTTAGGCTTGAACGCCATATAACTTCCATGACGGCTGCTTCCACTCTCATCCTTAAAACAAAATACACAGTTAGTGATGCAGGATGGATTTATGAAATTAACAGGAAAAATAAAAATGAGAATTGTCAAAATACACAGCTAACTCTTTATATTTGAACACTATGCACAAAAATAATCCTAACCTCAATTTGAATTAAACTGATCAAGTGAGGCAAAATTGGTACAATTCTCAATCAAACACATGCAAGACAGTCCAAATTATGAAAATTCATTCTATATCAATATAATGAGCAGTCTGAACGAAAATGTATGGGCCATGCGTGAGCTGATTAAGTGTTTTCCAAGAAGTACAAAATGGAACTTATCCAATGGAAGGTCGAAGTACAAAATTTAGCAACAAAGACAACTTATATAGGTTACCAAAAGCAGTTAGTAGTAATCAACTTAAATAAACAATGTAAGCATAACAATCTCGGAAAATGCAATAAACAAACTACTAAAAAGAGTGCAAAGAAGAGCTAAGAGAGCAAATTATTGTGAAATTAATATTGCAAAAAAAAAAAAATCAATTCGGAAATGAAAATCTGAGTAATCTGGGTAACTTAAATTTCAGGAACAGGAGGATGCATGGACAGTAAATGCACAGACCAGGCATGTGAATACTTGAACGAACATACAGATGCCCAGTACCACAACCTAACCACATCTCAAGACAAGAATATATGGTCAAGCAACATCAAAGAAGCAACTACAGAAAATGTAATAAAATTCCACATAGCAGAGCAGAGAGATTTGACACATCAGAGAAGAAATAAGAAAAGAAAGCTTACCATGCAAATGGAACTCGAGAGTCTTGTGATGAACATATTCATACACAAGCAAATCTATGATTACCTGAAATGCAATAACCAACCAACGGAACCAAAGACGTATGACGCACATGACAGACAATTCCAACTTCTGCTTGGAACTCGCATAATTCCAAATGTGTATGTACCATGAAGTAGCACCTAAGAAAAATTGCAAGGATAATGTTCACATAAGATAGTACGACAGAACATTGTACAGTAAGCTTTTATAGGAAACTACTTTATAAAAAAGAAGGTTATATCGAGTTTAAAAACAAAGGTGGACGCACCTGGTGATGAAACCATGTAGAGCTGAACAAAATTTGATGTACAATATTATTTTTGTTCATAGAATTCAATCTGTGTAGTTTAAACTGAGATAAATGAATCTGGGATGAATGAATGCTACTTACACTGTCAACATAAATACTCATCTGAACATGGCAAAGAGACCAAAAGCACAAAAGAACAAATGTACCAATCTGTAACGTCTTATACAAAATGATCAGTTGTGGTATCTGTGTTTACCAAATTACATGTCATACAATCATACACGGTCAGCTTGTAATATGCACCGTATATCACTATACATATTTCAAGGCCATATACATTGTTATACATATAAATTTCAACTGCAGGGAACATGTGAACACACGGCAAATCCAAGACATAGACTGGATTTATGTAACAGAGGTGAAAATATCATTCCAATAAATCTTTAGCCAATGGAATAAAAATACAGTGACTTGCTTCAGTGTTTCTTATTTCAGATTTTCCATAGTACTCACCCACTATCACTTTAACACTCATTATATTGGTTAATCTACATACTAAAATTATTCAGGGGATTTAGCATACCACAGAAGTCAAGGCAACATGCACATAATCTATGCACAACAGAACATAGCAACCAGGCATGTTATAAGTGGCCATACCACACGCGAATGACAGGTAAAGGGATATATAATCTTCCATTTTTTACTTGTGCAAAGTTTAGAAGTAAAGCTACAACAGTGGCAGTCACAACTCCAGACATTTGTATATGCAATATTATTGTTTATCGGGTTTTCTATCTAAAGATACTCTAGTTATCATAAAGATATAGTTTTGTTTCAGATTGTTCCTAGGAAACTCTCATAATAATATTAAAATCATTTCAGAGAAGATTTTCTTATTAGCCTACATTTTAGAGAGAAAACAAATGTTAATCATAATGTCTATTATCTTCCTTCTAAATTTTTGTCAAGTAAGAACACATAATATGTACATCCATGAAGATAGATAATGTTTTATGTTTTATATTCAATAAGAAATATATTCTGCCTATACAACTATTTCTGCAGCATAAACTGCATACAGGATAATGCCATCGACAGTAAACATTACACTTGCATGCATCTATGAAAACCAATATAGAAACCCCATATATGTCGTTAAGCTTGGCGGAAGAACTGAAAGAAGGAAATCATGACCTAGGAAATCTCATTTAGGATTACTAAGAGGCCACATCTTCAGGTCAGAATGCTTAAGCAAACGAAACATGTAAGTTCTTTGTAAACATATTCACTATGTGAGAGCACATGATCAAGAAAGTTGACATGTTAACTTTTCTTCATCAGGAACCAGAAATGGGTAGATGGATAGTATAAAATTTTACTTAGTATAATGTGTTAACCTCTTCTGAAATATAGACCAATGCTATTGATACGGCCAAATAATCGTTATGTTGTATATTATACTGATAGAAAAAACATATCCACACGTGTGATACCTAACTTAAGAAAAAAAACTCAAAAATATCTCAATTAAGGATAGGTAAAATAAGAGGCAATGTGAAAAAAATGTGGACATATAACATGAAAATCTGTGTCATCAAACAAATTCAAGAAGATTTGGAAATATAGAATTAAATATTTACTTCAAGTAAAAACTAAAATCATATCAATCAATTTACATAATAAACTAATCAAGCTCACATGTAATTTAAGTGAATGCTATGATAAATTTGTACTCCATGCAGTATGCTCCAATTAAGTTACTAATTGTCCCATTTGCAACTTGCTTTAATAGTTTCCAAATATGCGTACAACCAGACCTCAACTGCATTATTAATGAGTTTTGATGGTATTACATCCTCACGTTATTTTCCGTACTTTATAAATAAGAACCAATTGGCATCCATCACTCATCAAATTAATATTATACAATAGTAAAATATTAGAGCGTCATCTGTATATATAGTTATTTTGGCAACAGTATATGATTATATGTTCCAAGCACAACTTTCATGTTATTAAACTCACAGTTTATCTATGTATAAATGAGATTGTGAGAAATGTCGAGTGCAGATTTTTCCACAGAAAACAAATCAAATCGGTACTGTTGAGTGCAGATTTTTCCGCAGAAAACAAATCAAATCGATACTGTTAGTGAAAGTTTCTATGGACAGATTATTTCAACAGAAAACCAAACGACAAACTACTTGCTAATATGAGAAGACAAAAATATTCTTTAACACGGTTATTAAGTTCTCATGGAGACCGTCAGTTGAAAGACAGTAACTTAAAAACTGAGGTATCTGTTTTCATTCCTTCTCTTTGGGAAACGATGTTGTTGTCTTCATTTTCATCAATGTCAGTATCTCATCTTGGCCCAAATCTATATTTAAACTTCTACTGTGTGACTATTGATACCTTTATTTGTAACTAGTTGTTGAAATTAGTTTTTTAAGTAAGCACTGATTCAAGGTTATTTTAGAACATGACTGTCTAATAGATAAAGATTCAAATAGGACCATGAATCAAAGAGGTAAGGTACACCTCAAAATTCCAGTTAAATGGGTGATTAGGAAGTTCACGGACTGTCTAATGAAAGTAAGATTCACAGGCAAACACAAAATCAAATAAGCAGGACCCATCAGGCAGTAGCAGCTAATTAACATACAACGTAAAACAACATCTAACAATTCAACCCAAAACAACCAACAAAACACTCAACATCAACTTTTATACCATAGTTTAAAATTGAGGTTAACTACTAGAATCAATGACCAGTCATGAGTGAGTACTCACCTTGAATCGACGAAGAGGAAGCAGGCAAGCGGTGAAACTCACGGTCAAGGCATAGTGGGGTTTGGGCTTTTGGATGGTCAGTGTCTCGACGATGATGCTGAGCTTAATGGTACCGTGTAGATCAAACGCTGAACCATGCGTCTTCTTGGTTCATGCAGTCGATGCCGGCGGCACGCTCTACGGTTTCGTGGTGGAGGAGAAAAGGCCGATGGGGATTGGATCTGGGTGAAGCGAGTCAGGGAAAAGTGACGGTTGCGGTTTCAATGGGAGGCAAGGGTTTATGGTAGAAGGCGAACTACGGTAGAGTTTCAGAATCTGGTCGTGGCCTTTGAGAGGGGTAGGAGGCGGATGGTAAACGGATGGAGGGTTGAAGTTGGCGGAGCAATGGGATGGATTCGCCAAAACTAACAGTGGCCATTAATTTCGAATTTGGGGATTTTTGAGAATTTGGGGAAAAAATTTCTGGGAATAGAATGAAAGGAACGGTGCACAGGAATTAAAGCAAGGGGTAATGGAAAAACGAAGACACGCGGTACACATCCAGCAAAACGCTAATAGGTGTAAACAATTTAGAAATATCTTTTCCAAGTGTCCTAACTTATTAAACAATAATTTCTGATGTATATACAATTTTTAATACAATCCTTACAAACACTATATATATTTCTAAAATTCCGAACACATATTTGTAACACCCCGAATTTCAATTAACACTAATAGTTAGTAATTAAAGTATAAATAATCTCAGATGTGAGAATTGGGGGAAACGGGCTGCGTCATTTCGTTCGTCTCGGAAAAATACGCGAAATAGAGTCCGAGTTTTCGAAAATCGGAGTCCGTATGGCCCAGTTATGGCCCGATGAAGTTTGCAGAAAATTTGAAACTAAAGAAAACAGATTTATAATTTAAATTCAGATTTTAAAATAGAGCAGGCGGGGCCAGGCGGGAAGGTTCCCGCCCTACCCATGTCGACAGGGCTGTCGACAGGCCTGTCGACAGGGGTGTCGACTTGCCTGTCGACTTGCCTGTCGACAGGGGGGGTGACGCCCAGTGAAACTGGGTGCACCAGTTTGGGTTCTTGGGCTGGCTTGGTGGGCTAGTTCTGGAAGCTTCTTGGATCTGACGGATTTGATGGTCCTAAATTAATCTAGGGTTAATCTAAGGGTCTAAAATGCAACCTAATCCTATAAATAATACCCTAACCCTACCCTAATTCATTCATAATTAAACCTAGTAACTAAACTATGGCAAAATGCTAGCTCTCATGGCCTCCACTAATTTATGAAGAGGGTTGCATGCTAATCACTCTCTAATCAACCTCTAATCCCTTCTTAGCATCTTAATCTTCTTCATTTGGTGTGCAAAATTGCTAGTAGTGAGTTTCTATCACTTTGATGATCTTTTGGGTAAACTAATTAGATGAGATGTGATGGGATTTATGGTTTTGTATGTGGATTAAAGAGTCTTGAATCATATGATATGATGTTAGCATTAATCTTATGTTTATGCATGTTGAGTATGTATGTTTATGCATGTTGAGTATGCAAGTTTATGCAAGCTTAATATGATGTATGTTATGTTTGCATGATGCTAAATATGCAAGTTGTGGGCTATGTAATCATATGCATGTTATGCAAGTTCATGGTGATATGCTATGCAAGTTACATGTAGGTTAATATGCAAAATATGCTATGCAAGTTACATGTTTGTTAATATGCAAGTTACATGTAGGTTAATATGCAAAATATGCTATGCAAGTTACATGTTTGTTAATATGCAAGTTACATGTATGTTAATATGCAAAATATGCTATGCAAGTTACATGTTTGTTAATATGCAAGTTACATGTTTGTTAATATGCAAGTTACATGTTTGCTAATATGCAAGTTACATGTTTGTTAATATGCAAGTTCATGATGACACATTATGCAAGTTTATGAGTAAATATGCAAGAATGTTATGCAAGTGAATATGTAAGTTAGGTGACATATTATATGCAAGTTATGTGACATGTTATACAAGATTATATGCAAGTTATGTGACATGTTATGCAAGTTCATATACAAGTTATGTGTTTGTTAATATGCAAGATGGCACCTTTGAAACATGTTCATTCATATGCAAGTTGACACCTTTTATGTGTTATGTCATGAAAACGAAATTACGTGGGAACGATGGGGTAATTAAATGCATAAGTTAATAAGATTGTGTGAAATTAATATAATTATGCATAACACAAAATAAATGAACATAGTATGGGAATTTTCCTATTTAGTTAGGTGTACCCATACTATGTGTTGGGAATTTACCTATTGAGTTAGGTCTACCCCATGGGAATTTACCTATTAAGTTAGGTCTACCCATGTTAAGAAAAACTTGATTAATTAGGGATAATTAATATAAAATTATGAGGGTGATTAATTAGTTGTAATTAATTGACTAAGACACGAGGTTGGACTCAGTTGTAGCGTAAAACTGCCCGGACCCAACCGGCTTAACCAGTTGCTACAAATGTTAGCCCAATGTGAGAGGTCTTAGGCACAAACTAAATACGTGATTAATGTAAAGACACGAGGTTAGACTCGGTTATGACATAAGGCTGCCCGGACCCAACCGGCTTAACCAGCGGTCATAAAAGACAGTCTAATGTGAGAGGTCTTTACAAAGGTTACGATCTTAATTAATTAATTAAGAAACACTTAACCACATTAGCATGTAGGGGGACATGAGGGGTTAAGTGAGTGCCTTGGGTGGCATGAAGAAATCTAGTGGTTGCCTTGGGTGGCAATTAGAAAATATGATTAGAATACTTAACCAAAATGGAAACATGTAATTAAACATGATTAAAGCGTTAAGTGGGATATACTAGAAAAAGGGACAAGCTTAGGTGGGTAGCTTGTGGAGGCCCATTTCAACCAGTAACCCATACGTATCTTTGTGGGCTCGACCCATGTCGAGGACGGGACACGCATACTGGGCTTGACTGTAAGAGGCAAACGGGTTAGCGGTGGCAACGCAAGTCCAACGGGCTTCATATGCGTGAGTGGGCCCGGGCTGGTAGATAAGCCGTTGTTGCATCGGGTAGATATAAGCCGTGCACTGTTAATTATATCGGGTTGCCACGTTGGGGAATGGTACACCCCATGGTGGGGCCAGCACGGGTATCTACGTTAGGGAGCCGATCGAATGGGGAGTAGTGTGTACACCTAGTGGATTGTAGGGCCCCGTGGCGCCTACTTGGTCACCTAGGGGTACGCAAGTACTATTAAGTTAATTTTATAAGTCCTTGGGTGGGATCAACCTTTAAGTTAGGAACGACTGGTGTGGTGCAGTTTAGTAATTTACCTAAGGAAGGGTAGATGCGTTTTTATCTCTATCTTAGTTTAGTTGACCGCTTAGTGTAACCATTCATCCCCATATGTTACCGTATATCAGTTCATGTCTTCTCTGGTTATTTTAAACGATTGTATTGTTAAAGTTATAGGACTCGCTCAGACTTATGTCTGACCCCGTTGTTTTTATCTTTTTCCCAACCCTCAGGTCCTGTGGTGGATCCTAGCAGTAGTGGAGCTTGATCAGATTGCTGTTCCAGTCTTTAGGAGCTTGAGTAGATGTAAAGCTCCAGTTATCCAGTTATCTTTCCTTTTGTTTTGGCTATTGTATGAGAGTGGGATTATGTACTTCTTTATTTTGATGGATATTGTACTTAACTTTTACTGTGGTTTTATGATGTAACCAGACATGTTTTACTTCCGCTGTTATGAGATGATGTTTTAAAATTTCAAGTACTATTTATATCTGGCTGGTTGAAATTTTTCTGTTCTATACTCACTAAAATACTCCACCGATGCTATGGCATTCCCTATTGTGAGTGATCATAGCGGGAGTGGGGTGTTACACGTGGTATCAGAGCTTAAGGTTACCAGAACAGATAAAATTTTTGAGAAAAACTATTTTCTAAGAGTATTTTCAAAAGCATGTCTTCTAAGAGAAAAAGTTTTTGAGAAAGAAAAGCATAATCCCCAATAGCCATATCTTTATCTTTCGGAATCTCCTCTTTGAATCTTTCCTCTTTCGTTTCAGCATGGCTGAAGATCTTAACATCCCGGAGGGTTTAGTTATACCACTATGGTATAGGAGGTTGCAAGAGGCTAGGGCCGCGGCTGCGGGTCCAGCCAATGCTACTACACCAGAGACAACCGCTCCTCCTCCTCAGCCTAGAGTGGATAATTTTGCTAAGGTTTGCAAGGAGTTCAAGGCTATAGGAGGAAAACCTTTTCTAGGTTCAGAGACTTTCGTAGAGGCTAGAGATTGGCTTAAGGAAGTGGAAGAGTTGCTAGATATCTTTGAAGTGGAAGAGGGAAAGAAAGTCAAGTTGGCGGCTTGGTTAATGAAGGGAGAGGCCTCATTCTGGTGGGAGGTCACTAATGGAGAACGCCCTGTTGACTCTTGGGCAGATTTTAAGCAAAGGTTTGGGGCTAAGTTTCTCTCAAGGGCGGAAGAGAATCTGTTTATGGAGAAGTTCTTGAATTTGAAGCAAGGGAATCTCACGGTGAAAGAATATGTCAACAAATTCAATCAATTAGCAAGATTTGGCATAGAGTTGGTGAATACACCGGAGAAGAAGGCTTTGAGGTTCGTTAGAGGCTTGAACGAACCATTGCAAGGAATAGCTATGACTCACATTCCTATGGGGGCCACCTTTGAGAAACTTGTCTACATGGCACTTATGCATGAGGATGATAAGAATTCTAAGGCACCAGAGAAAAAGGGGGATCAGAAGAAACCGCAACAACAACAACAAGGCAAGGGCGGGAAAGGCAATGGTGACAAGAAGAAGACGAAGAAGAAGTGCTTCAATTGTGGAACACCAGGTCACCTCAGCAAAGATTGTCGCAAAAAGAAAAAGACCGGTTGCTTTCATTGTGGTGAAGCAGGACATCTCGTGAAAAACTGCCCAAAGAAGGGGCAGAAGACGGGGTCTACCTCAGGAGGTCAGGTGCAAGCTCTTATAGCACCACCTCAGTCAGGGGGGCAAGTTCAGGTTCTCTCAGTTCCACCGATTCAGCAGAGAGGTAGAACTATTTCCGTTGAAAGTCTGGTTTTTCTGTTTGATCATCCAGTTCGTACTTTGTTTGACTCTGGCGCATCACATTCTTTTATCTCATCATCGTTAGTTGAGTCACTGCACTTAGACACCAGTCTAGTTGATGATCCCTTGGTTGTTTCAAACCCAATTGGGGGCTCTATATATCTGTCTATGATATGTTTGGGTTTGAAGATTTCTATACTTAGCATTGAGTTTAGATGTGATGCTTTTGTATTGGGCTTCACGGGCTATGGGTTGATTTTGGGCATGGACTGGTTATCCAGTAATGGTGCCGTTCTTGATTGTGAAAGGAGAGTTGTCAGGCTTATGACCCGCTTGGGTAATACTCTCGAGATCTCTTGTAATCCCATGGAATCTGTTCTTCTAAGTTATCTTGAATCGCTCGATGCTTCGGTCGAGAGTTTGCGTTCTGTCAGAGTAGTCCGGGAATATCCGGATGTGTTTGAAGAAGTGAAGAATTTGCCTCCGAAGCGGGAGATAGATTTCCGAATTTATTTGGTAGATAATGCCAAACCAGTGTCTTTGCCAGTGCGCCACATGGCTCCTCGTGAGAGAAAAGAACTTCATAAGCAAGTAGGGGAGTTGCTTGAGAAGGGGTTCATAAGGCGAAGTATATCGGAGTGGGGAGCTCCAGTAGTGTTTGCCACGAAGGCAGATGGGTCCCTCAGACTTTGTGTGGATTATAGAGAACTTAATAAGCTCACAAAGAAGAATAGACACCCATTACCGAGAATAGATGATCTCTTTGATCAGTTGGTTGGCGCCTCAGTGTTTTCGCAAATGGACTTAGCTACAGGGTTTCATCAGTTGAGAGTGGCGGAGGACAGTATAGAGAAGACTGCTTTCCGGACTCCGGATGGTTTTTATGAGTGGCTAGTGATGCCATTTGGGTTGACAAACGCCCCTGCATACTTTGTTGATTTAATGAGTAGAGTGTTCAGAGAGTATCTGAATAAGTTTGTAGTAGTTTTTGAGGATGACATCTTGGTCTTTTCCAAGAGTGAAGAAGAGCATGCCTTACATCTCAAGGAAGTGTTGGAGACTCTTCGAGCACATAGTCTTAAAGCTAAATTCTCTAAATGCCATTTTTGGAGAAGAGAAGTGCGATTCTTAGGGCATGTGGTCTCTAAGGAAGGGATAGCTGTGGATCCCGCAAAGATAGTATCTATCCAGGATTGGAAAGTTCCTAGAAATGCTACCGAAGTAAGAAGTTTCTTGGGGTTGGCAGGATATTATAGGAAGTTCATCAAAGACTTCGCGAAGATATCAGCCCCATTAACCCGCTTGACGAAGAAGAATCTGGTTTTCTTATGGGACGTAGATTGTGATGATGCTTTCCGACGGTTAAAGAGAGCTTTGACCACCGCTCCAGTTTTAGTGCTCCCAGATGGGAGTAAGCCGTTTGTTGTTTATACCGATGCTTGTGGAACAGGATTAGGCGCAGTCTTGATGCAGGAGGGAAGGGTAATAGCCTATGGAGGGAGACAATTGAGAGTGCATGAGAAGAACTACCCTACCCATGATCTAGAGTTGGCCGCGATTGTTTTCGCACTTAAGTCTTGGCGCCATTATCTTCTTGGTGAGAGATTCGAGTTGTTCACCGACCATAAATCATTGAAGTACTTATTCTCTCAGAAGGATTTAAACTTAAGACAGCAAAGGTGGATGGAGTTCTTAGCATCCTATGATTTCGAGATAGCGTATACTCCTGGCAAGGGTAACGTGGTGGCAGACGCCTTGAGTAGAAAAAGGCTATCTTTGAGTCCATTGTTCGTGGAACGACGAAGCTTGGAGTTTCTTTCTTTGTTTGACTTCAGACCTTCTGTTGATTTTGTACCTGGTTTGTTGGCATCCTTGGAGGTTAGACCTACTCTTTTGAGACGGATTGGCGAGGCTCAGCGAGACGACCCACAGTTGGTTGAGTTGGTAGAGAAGCTTATGAGGGGGGAGTCGTCCAGCCATTTGGGTAGATACACCATAGATGATAAGGGATGGTTGCATAGAGACGGTAGACTTTGTGTACCGCAAGATGAGGGTTTGAAGAAGGCTATTTTGGATGATGCACATCGTTCAAGAATGACTATTCATCCCGGTGGAGACAAAATGTACCAAGACATGAAGAGAGTTTTCTTCTGGGCCGGTATGAAGAAAGATGTGGCCGAGTATGTGGCTAGATGCTTAGTGTGCCAACAAGTTAAAGCGGAGCAAAGGAAACCCGGTGGGTTGCTACACCCATTGGAAGTTCCGCAATGGAAGTGGGATAGTGTCTCGATGGATTTCATCGATGGGTTACCGAGATCGAGGAAGGGCAATACGGGAATTTGGGTTGTGGTAGACAGACTTACCAAGAGTGCCCATTTTATACCCATGAAGAGTAAGAGGACCGCTCCATGGCTTGCTTCGGTCTATGTGAGAGAGATTGTTAGATTGCATGGCGTACCATCCAGCATTGTGAGTGATCGAGATCCTATCTTCACTAGTGAGTTTTGGAGAAGTTTGCAAGAGGCGGTAGGGACTCAGTTGTGTTTGAGCACCGCATATCATCCTCAGACGGACGGTCAGACCGAGAGGGTGAACCGTATCTTAGAAGATCTCTTGAGGCTTTGTATCTTAGATTTTGGAGGTACATGGGAAGAACACCTTCCTTTGGTGGAGTTCGCATATAATAACAGCTTTCAGTCTAGTATTGGTATGGCTCCTTTCGAAGCTCTTTATGGAAGGCCTTGTCGATCTCCTACATGTTGGTGGGAATCTACGGATAAGATCTTGCTTGGGCCAGATATGGTTAGAGAGACTTCAGAGAAGATTGATTTGATTCGAAGAAGGATGAAGGCAGCACAAGATAGACAGAAATCTTATGCGGATCGGAGAAGGACGGATCTTGAGTTTGAGGTTGGGGATATGGTTTTTGTCAAAGTATCTCCATTGAGAAATGTAGTTCGCTTTGGGTCCTTTGGGAAGTTAGCACCGAGATTTGTTGGGCCGTTTCCTATTAAGGAAAGGATCGGACGGATGGCATATAGGGTGGAGTTGCCCGACAGACTTAGTGGTGTTCATGATGTATTCCATGTATCACATCTGAGGAAGTGCTTACATGAGACCGCAGAGGTGGTAGAGCCGAGCTTGCTTAGAGATGTAGAGGTAGAGCGTGATGCGACGATTCGACGAGCTCCTACTCGCATCCTTGGGTCAGAGACTAGGAAGTTGAGGAACAGAGAAGTTCAGCTAGTTAAAGTGCAATGGGGAGATGACGAAAGCAATGCTACTTGGGAGACGGAAGCGAAGATGCGTTCTTTGTATCCATTTCTTTTTGAGAGTATGTCTTTTAACTTCTCCTTTATTGCTTGTCTAGTACTTATCTTTAGTATGTCCTCTCGTTAGTACTACTTGACCTTTAGATAGGGTAAGCCTATGGTTGAAACATGTGTTTGAAACATGTTATGATTGATGGATGCATGTGGATGAAATTGGTTGCTAGTGGTTGCTCGTGGATGCATATACACACACATTAGGCACTAGATCGGCTCAGACACTTCATGTTGCATATTGCATAAATGGATGTGGTAGTTAGAATTGATGGATGTATCATGGCTGTGTTATCATATGGATGATGCATTTTTGTGTATGGTTGTGCACGCATGTAGAAATTTGTATGTGTCAATAGGGTTTCGCATACATATTGGATGCATGGCACTATCATGGTTTGCATTAAGGAGGTCGACTGAATCAGTAGACCGCCTGATTTTGCATTGGTATACGGACATATACACACACTTTCCGCATATGTTCATACATCATTAGAAGTTTCTAAGGATAATGGTTGCTTGTGGTTGATGGTTTAGTAGATGGTTGTTTGGTTGGTAGGATACGTTCTTCTTAACTTAGAGATTTCGAGGACGAAATCCTTTAAGTAGGGGAGAATGTAACACCCCGAATTTCAATTAACACTAATAGTTAGTAATTAAAGTATAAATAATCTCAGATGTGAGAATTGGGGGAAACGGGCTGCGTCATTTCGTTCGTCTCGGAAAAATACGCGAAATAGAGTCCGAGTTTTCGAAAATCGGAGTCCGTATGGCCCAGTTATGGCCCGATGAAGTTTGCAGAAAATTTGAAACTAAAGAAAACAGATTTATAATTTAAATTCAGATTTTAAAATAGAGCAGGCGGGGCCAGGCGGGAAGGTTCCCGCCCTACCCATGTCGACAGGGCTGTCGACAGGCCTGTCGACAGGGGTGTCGACTTGCCTGTCGACTTGCCTGTCGACAGGGGGGGTGACGCCCAGTGAAACTGGGTGCACCAGTTTGGGTTCTTGGGCTGGCTTGGTGGGCTAGTTCTGGAAGCTTCTTGGATCTGACGGATTTGATGGTCCTAAATTAATCTAGGGTTAATCTAAGGGTCTAAAATGCAACCTAATCCTATAAATAATACCCTAACCCTACCCTAATTCATTCATAATTAAACCTAGTAACTAAACTATGGCAAAATGCTAGCTCTCATGGCCTCCACTAATTTATGAAGAGGGTTGCATGCTAATCACTCTCTAATCAACCTCTAATCCCTTCTTAGCATCTTAATCTTCTTCATTTGGTGTGCAAAATTGCTAGTAGTGAGTTTCTATCACTTTGATGATCTTTTGGGTAAACTAATTAGATGAGATGTGATGGGATTTATGGTTTTGTATGTGGATTAAAGAGTCTTGAATCATATGATATGATGTTAGCATTAATCTTATGTTTATGCATGTTGAGTATGTATGTTTATGCATGTTGAGTATGCAAGTTTATGCAAGCTTAATATGATGTATGTTATGTTTGCATGATGCTAAATATGCAAGTTGTGGGCTATGTAATCATATGCATGTTATGCAAGTTCATGGTGATATGCTATGCAAGTTACATGTAGGTTAATATGCAAAATATGCTATGCAAGTTACATGTTTGTTAATATGCAAGTTACATGTAGGTTAATATGCAAAATATGCTACGCAAGTTACATGTTTGTTAATATGCAAGTTACATGTATGTTAATATGCAAAATATGCTATGCAAGTTACATGTTTGTTAATATGCAAGTTACATGTTTGTTAATATGCAAGTTACATGTTTGCTAATATGCAAGTTACATGTTTGTTAATATGCAAGTTCATGATGACACATTATGCAAGTTTATGAGTAAATATGCAAGAATGTTATGCAAGTGAATATGTAAGTTAGGTGACATATTATATGCAAGTTATGTGACATGTTATACAAGATTATATGCAAGTTATGTGACATGTTATGCAAGTTCATATACAAGTTATGTGTTTGTTAATATGCAAGATGGCACCTTTGAAACATGTTCATTCATATGCAAGTTGACACCTTTTATGTGTTATGTCATGAAAACGAAATTACGTGGGAACGATGGGGTAATTAAATGCATAAGTTAATAAGATTGTGTGAAATTAATATAATTATGCATAACACAAAATAAATGAACATAGTATGGGAATTTGCCTATTTAGTTAGGTGTACCCATACTATGTGTTGGGAATTTACCTATTGAGTTAGGTCTACCCCATGGGAATTTACCTATTAAGTTAGGTCTACCCATGTTAAGAAAAACTTGATTAATTAGGGATAATTAATATAAAATTATGAGGGTGATTAATTAGTTGTAATTAATTGACTAAGACACGAGGTTGGACTCAGTTGTAGCGTAAAACTGCCCGGACCCAACCGGCTTAACCAGTTGCTACAAATGTTAGCCCAATGTGAGAGGTCTTAGGCACAAACTAAATACGTGATTAATGTAAAGACACGAGGTTAGACTCGGTTATGACATAAGGCTGCCCGGACCCAACCGGCTTAACCAGCGGTCATAAAAGACAGTCTAATGTGAGAGGTCTTTACAAAGGTTACGATCTTAATTAATTAATTAAGAAACACTTAACCACATTAGCATGTAGGGGGACATGAGGGGTTAAGTGGGTGCCTTGGGTGGCATGAAGAAATCTAGTGGTTGCCTTGGGTGGCAATTAGAAAATACGATTAGAATACTTAACCAAAATGGAAACATGTAATTAAACATGATTAAAGTGTTAAGTGGGATATACTAGAAAAAGGGACAAGCTTAGGTGGGTAGCTTATGGAGGCCCATTTCAACCAGTAACCCATACGTATCTTTGTGGGCTCGACCCATGTCGAGGACGGGACACGCATACTGGGCTTGACTGTAAGAGGCAAACGGGTTAGCGGTGGCAACGCAAGTCCAACGGGCTTCATATGCGTGAGTGGGCCCGGGCTGGTAGATAAGCCGTTGTTGCATCGGGTAGATATAAGCCGTGCACTGTTAATTATATCGGGTTGCCACGTTGGGGAATGGTACACCCCATGGTGGGGCCAGCACGGGTATCTACGTTAGGGAGCCGATCGAATGGGGAGTAGTGTGTACACCTAGTGGATTGTAGGGCCCCGTGGCGCCTACTTGGTCACCTAGGGGTACGCAAGTACTATTAAGTTAATTTTATAAGTCCTTGGGTGGGATCAACCTTTAAGTTAGGAACGACTGGTGTGGTGCAGTTTAGTAATTTACCTAAGGAAGGGTAGATGCGTTTTTATCTCTATCTTAGTTTAGTTGACCGCTTAGTGTAACCATGCATCCCCATATGTTACCGTATATCAGTTCATGTCTTCTCTGGTTATTTTAAACGATTGTATTGTTAAAGTTATAGGACTCGCTCAGACTTATGTCTGACCCCGTTGTTTTTATCTTTTTCCCAACCCTCAGGTCCTGTGGTGGATCCTAGCAGTAGTGGAGCTTGATCAGATTGCTGTTCCAGTCTTTAGGAGCTTGAGTAGATGTAAAGCTCCAGTTATCCAGTTATCTTTCCTTTTGTTTTGGCTATTGTATGAGAGTGGGATTATGTACTTCTTTATTTTGATGGATATTGTACTTAACTTTTACTGTGGTTTTATGATGTAACCAGACATGTTTTACTTCCGCTGTTATGAGATGATGTTTTAAAATTTCAAGTACTATTTATATCTGGCTGGTTGAAATTTTTCTGTTCTATACTCACTAAAATACTCCACCGATGCTATGGCATTCCCTATTGTGAGTGATCATAGCGGGAGTGGGGTGTTACAATATTAAAATTACATTTCAAAAAAAAATTAAGTTCAACTAAACTAAGTCCAATTATAAATTCTCATACTGAATTGAAAATCAAATTTTAAAATCTCTAAACAACTATTCCATTTGGTTAAAAATATTAAAACACTTAATTTGAACAAACCATTCAGATTCCAATAAAATAAAATTCTACATATACAAAATTACTTAAATAAATACTCAAACAATGCATAAATGTTAATTCGCATAAGATATCACTAATATTTATTTAGTTTAACAAAATATTTAAATCGAATATAAAAGAAATTTTTAATTTATATTTACAAAATTTATTCAAAACCAGTATAAAATAGATTAGATTTTAAATAAGAATCAAATAACAAGTATAAACATGGATTTTCAACACTTAATTTACTATAAAAATTTAATTGCCAGAATTTTTGGTTTGTTACATATTAATTATAAATAATCAATATAAATTTATTAAATAATAACTTTTAGTTGTTAATTATATTAAAATATAGTCATATATTACAACAGTCAAAAAATAAAAGTTGTGATAGGCTTTTATTACAACTGTCAAAATAACACAGTTGTTAAAAATAAGTATATTACAACTTTTCTGGAAAAAAAGTTGTAAAAAACATTTATTACAACGGTGCTTTTACCACCGTTGTAAAATTAAAGTTGTAATATGGTGTTTTTGTTGTAGTGATTAAATCTAAATAAAAAGATTTAATCTTTTCTCAACTGGGTTCAAGAACAGTGTTAGTGAAGACACCATTCACGACAAACCCAAATCACATTTGATATTCAATACAAGGCTCTGAATAGAAAATATATCGGCTTATATTCAATATCAAATTCTACGATTAACAAATGTCGTGTTGGAAATAACGATATAAATTTATATCTTTCAAATTTCCATAACAACATCTGTATAATCACGAATTCCAATATCGAAATATTCCGAAGACAATTTCGATTCAAATCCACTCCAATGCAATCATTGGAAATTCTGGTTATTTTTAAAACCCTTTTCTAATTCAATTTGTTTATTTAAAAATAAATAGAATTATAATTCTAGTTCAAAACTAGTTCATTTCGATAAAAATCTATTTTTATCTTTTCAAATATGGAGTTTTTCATCCCAATCCTTTCTAAATCATTTCTTATGATTTTACACAAATTATTACCATTTTTAATAATTTTATCAAGGCCCGTACAGTCTATTTCCATCAATGGCCATCGAACTGCACTTACAACGACCTTTTTCAAATTTGATTTGGACATAATTCCAAATCCAACCGTTAGATTTCTAATTTCTCACATTCGTTAGAAAGTTCTTTTCGATGCGAACCCAACAGTTCCGGTTTTAGGAGAATCCGATGGTCGGATCTCCCGCAATATCCGTTCGAAGTCAATGGTCGAAATTCGCGAACTGCCGTGGCGTGGCGCGTTCTATTCAGGCCATTATATTATATATATAATATATACTTCGTCGATTTCAATTTAAAACGTGCTTTATAAATCGTTTTCAATTCATTTTCAAAGCGGTTTCAACTTAATATTCAATTTCAAATCAAAATTGAATATTCCAATATAAATTCATTTTAAATTCATTTCAAATCGATTTTAATTCAAATTGATTTCTAATTCAATTTCAGTTCTAATTCAATTCAATTTCAATTCGAATTCATTTATATTCAATTTCAATTCGAATTCATTTATATTCAATTTCAATTCGAATTCATTTCAATGTGATTTCAATTTCAAATCTATTCAGTTTAATTCGAATTTCAAATCTATTTCAATATTCGTTGAAAAATGAATAAAATCGATATAAATATCGTTCACGTCAAAATGGCGTCAATCTAATCAACACGGCTTCATATATTCCTATTTTCAAATATTCTATTTCAAATATTTCTATTTCAAATATTTCTTTTTCAAATATTTCTATTTCAAATATTTCTAAATATTTCCTTTTCAAATATTTCTTTTTCAAATATTTCTTTTTCAAATATTTCTAAATATTTCCTTTTCAAATATTTCTTTTTTCAAAACTGGAATGAGGCCCAATCAACTACCATATAATGTTAATTATATGGATTTTCTACAACACATGTATATATCAACAACGATGAATAATCAACCATCATCCAAAGTGCATTCTACACTGTATAAGCATCAAATATAAATATTCAACGCTTATAACAGCCTGTCAATCAATCGATCGACATACAACTAAACAATCGGGATTAGTGTACGTCAAATATCATCCCAATACCCGTGTGGGGTTTCAAGCAATCAAACACAGATTTTTATTTGTGCAGTTGGGCGATGTGTAAAATTTATCGTCCCAATCAATGTCCTTCAAATAGGTATACATAAACAAACCGTCCGGTTTGTAAATGAATATTTATTTATTCACATTCACGTTAAAAATTATATTTTTAACGATCAAATATTTTATTTTAACACATGAATTTTTATTCAGTTCATTTACCAAATAAAAATGATATTTTTATTTTTCTAACTTATTTTAGAAAATTTCGGCGGCATAACGACACGATACTAGAAACGGGACAAGGCCTAGCCTTATCCCCGATCTAGTGAAGGCCCACGCCATTCACACATCAATCCAATCAATTTCATTTCACCAAACAATTCAATTCAAACCAAATAATCTCACCAACTACACAACCAAACAATTAAACAAACAAGCCATCCATGGTCTGTGGATGACGGGTGTCGGGTGCTACTAAACACCGTCTGCATCCTAGTATATATTTATAACTAGAATAATTAAATTGAAAGGTGAGAAGTTCTCACATATAGCTAATCCAACATCACGATTCTTCTTATGTAGAAATCTTCGTCATTCTTGCCTCTTGTCACTTTTCACTGCCCGTATTCTCTACATATATAAAAATCACATTTTTACTTCGCTATTCAATATATAAAAATCGAATTTTTACTATGCTATTCAATATATAAAAATCGAATTTTTACTATGCTATTCAATATATAAAAATCGAATTTTTACTATGCTATTCAATATATAAAAATCGAATTTTTACTATGCCATTCAATATATAAAAATCGAATTTTTACTATGCTATTCAATATATAAAAATCGAATTTTTACTATGCCATTCAATATATAAAAATCGAATTTTTACTATGCTATTCAATATATAAAAATTGAATTTTTACTATGCTATTCAATATATAAAAATCGAATTTTTACTATGCTATTCAATATATAAAAATCGAATTTTTACAATGCTATTCAATATATAAAAATCGAATTTTTACTACGATGTCATATAGATAAAAATTCCATTTCAAAAATATAGATTTCGCCTTTATAAAAATAAAGATTTCTCCTTTTCAAAAATATAGATTTCGCCTTTATAAAAATAAATATTTCTCCTTTTCTTTTCATCATTATAAAAATCACCACTTTATTTCAACGTATATAAAATAAAAATCAGATTTTTATTTTGCTACATATACAAAGATGATATTTTTAATTCTCTACATAAACAAAAATCATATTTCTACTACTCCTACTTAATAAAGATCATATTTTTAATACTTTAAAAATATAAAAATCATATTTTTAATACTTTAAAAATCACTTCTTTTACAATGTAAAAATCTAATCTTTTCCATCAACAAAATCTAAACTTCATTAGCGTAGAAATCTAATTTTAATTAGCTATAAAA
The DNA here is from genome assembly GCA_030737875.1 of Allium sativum. Lineage (NCBI taxonomy): Eukaryota > Viridiplantae > Streptophyta > Magnoliopsida > Asparagales > Amaryllidaceae > Allium > Allium sativum. Next base: position 248,912,546 of record CM060920.1, read on the forward strand.
ATCTATTTTTATATTAAATAAAAACTCACAGCGGGTTTGGGGTTCCAATCAGTCGAAGGAAGAGGCAAGGGGGTTGGCGAGGCTGCTGGAGGGGGCGGCGCGACTGGGGTCCACGGTGGGGGTTGTGCGATTTGGGGATTTAGGGTTTTCAGGGGGGTTTCGTTCTAACGGCGGCTGTCTGGGGGTAGAAGAGGAGAGCGAGTCGCGAGGGGGGGTAGCTGGAGATGGCGGCGGTTTACTGGCGAAGGCGGTAGGGTTGTGGGGATGAGGTGGTTGAGGCTTTTGGGAAACAAATTTTTAGAAGGGGGGGGAAGCGACGTCGGAGAAGAAGAAGGGGAGGAGGTGCGAGACGAGGGCGGCGGTGGACGAAGCAGGCGGGCGGATCGACAATGGGTCCATCGTTTTTTTTCTTTTTTAAGTTTTGAAATGATACGGGGGGGGGGGGCAGAGAGGATGTAGGAGAAGGGATTTTTTTTATATTTAATTATTTAATTCATCTTAAAGTTGACTTTCCGTTTGAACTCAAAATCAAGCCCACCGACTGTCGCCCCTAGCTAATTACCCCCATTCCGAACACAATGGGATATGTATCGCAAGCTGATTCGATCGTTTCGATCAGTTTTCGTCAAAATCAACATATAACTCTATATATTGAATTTGAACGCGCATTTCAATTTACCGGGGTCGCATACTAACTCTAAAAATTCCAGAAAAATATTTTCTAGCTTCGTATTGACGATATGGTCCTAACAAAACTTATTTCGTCGAATTCTGAGACCTTTTGAAAAATGACCATTTTCCAGTTGATTAAAATCAACTGAAACTGGTCAAACGCGTTTTCCTTTGCCACGCTCACATATTGAATCGAAAAATTATGAAATTTGGAATCTAGCAATAACTTTACATCACGGACCCAACAAATGTGGTTTCGTCGAAATCTGAGGTCGTTTGCAAAATTTCCATTTTTAAGGGCCTGAATTCCATAGCGACTATTTAGAATTTTCAACTGGACATATCTTTTGATTCCCGCTATGAAATTTTGATTTCCATTATTCGTTGGAAAGATATTCCCGAATAGATTCTAATATTTTTGGTTTCACTAAAATCCGGTTTATTTTGCACCCGGTACATTCAATTGAAGTTTGAAATCGAATTATCGAACTACCGCGCCGTTTTCAATTCCTTTTATAATTATATATAATTATTTATATTCTATCGTCGATCTATATAACTATACACGATTGAATTTTATTCAAAATAAATCTTTCGTCGTTTTTATTTAAAATAATTCATTTTAAATAATCAAAATTCGCTAAAATTGCCAAAATAAAAATTTTAAACTGGCCCAGATTTTCGGGTTGTTACATGCAGTTGGGCGATGTGTAAAATTTATCATCCCAATCAGTATCAATCAAATCAGTGTATATAAACAAATCAACCGATTTGTTTATTAATATTCATTTATTCACATTCACGTTAAAAAATTATATTTTCAACGATAATTAATTTATTTCAACCACCTACAATTTATTATCGATTCCACATCAACATCACAACCAAATTTCATAGTACATCAAACAAACATACAAGCCGTCCATGGTTTGTGGACGACGGGTGTCGGGTGTTGCTAAGAACCGTCTACATCCTAGTATATATATAACTAGAAAAAGAAATTTAGAGTGAGAAGTTCACACCCAAGCTATCCCAACTCCACGACACTTCAAATATAGGAAATCATCACTGTTCTCGCCTTTTGTCACTATCGTTGCCGGTATCCACTACATATATAAAAATCACATTTTTATATTGTTGCTATGTATATAAAAATCATATTTTTACACCGCTACTATATAGATAAAAATTCTATTTTTACATCGATGCTCATATAATAGAGATTATATTTTTATCATGCTATTCTCTACATAAAGATTTCGCCTTTTCAAATATAAGGATTTCGCCTTTTCAAATATAATAAAAATCATATTTTTATTATTTCTATAATATAAAAATCATATTTTTATATTGCTACTTCTATAAAGATCATATCTTTATTTTCTCTTCATATATATAAAAATCGAATTTTTTTATTTTGCTACAAATATAAAGGTCAAATTTTTACTATCTATATAATATAAAAATCGTATTTTTAATACTTCTACTTTATAAAAATTATATTATTATATTTCACATATGATAAAAATCGAATTTTAATCACTACTTCTAATATATAAATCTCTCAACTTTGCGATGTTAAAAATATCAACTTTTCTCATGTTATTCATATAAAAAAAACATAAAATTTTCACATAAGAAAATCCATTCATTTATCATAAGAAAATCAAATCTATACCCTAATCAAATATCTAAAATCTCCTAAACAAAAGGTCTAACTTTATATAGGAAAAATCTTAACTTTACAATCACAAAACTGAATTTAAAAGCATGATTTAAACATATAACTGAAGTTAAAATAAATAAATAAATTAGATAAAAAGGGGCTCACCGATTTCGTCGCTCAGAGGAGGAGAGGTAGAAGAAGAAGGGAGTGGCGGAGAAGGAGGCGTCGAGGGGGAGGCTGCTCGTCAGTGGTAGTGGAGGAAGGGAGGAGAAGGCGCAGGCGACGGAGGGACTTAGGGGGGGTCGGCGGTTGACTGCGGCGCGAGGGGGTCTCGTCGACGATGGGGACGGAGGGCTCGAATCGGGTGCGTCGAGATGAGAGAGAGGAGGGACTGGAGGAGGCGCGCTGGAGGAGGTTTGGCCGGAGGGGGCCATGGCGAGGGGAGCGACGTCGATCGACGTCAGGGGGAGTGGCGGGAACGATTTGGGGATCGGGTTTTTTTTTTTTTTTTTTTTCATTTGACCGATTTTGACTGAAGATAGAAAGGAGAGGGGGAGGGCTAAGGGGTTTTATATAAATATAATTATATTTTATTCAATTTAATTTCAAAAAGTAACTTTTTATTTCGAAGTCGAAATCAAGCCCACTGACTGTCGTCCATTGCTAATTACCCCCATTCTGAACACAATGGGATATGTATCGTAAGCCAGTTCGGCTGTTTCGATCAGTTTCCGTTGAAATTCAAATATAACTCTATATATTCAATTTTAAACGTACATTTCAGTTTACCGAGGTCACGTATGGACTTTAAAAATTCTAGAAAAATATTTTCTAGCTTCGTGTTGACGATACGGTCCTAACAAAACTAATTTCGTCAGATTCTAAAACCATTCGAAAAATGGCCATTTTCCAGTCGATTAAAATCAACTGAAATTGGTCAAACGCGTTTTCCTTTGCCACACTTACAAATTGATTCGAAAAATTATGAAATTTGGAATCTAGCAATAACTTGACATCATGGGTCCAACAAAAGTGGTTTCGTCGAAAACCGAGGTCGTTTGCAAAATTCCCATTTTTAAGGGCCTGAATTCCATAGCGACTATTCAGAATTTTCAACTGGACATATCTTTTGATTCCCGCTATGAAATTTCGATCTTTCGGATTCGTTGGAAAGATATTCTCAATTAGATTCAAATATTTTTGGTTTAACTAAAATCCGGTTTATTTTGCACCCGGTATGTTCAATTGAAGTTTGAAATCGAATTATCGAACTACCGCGCCATTTTCAATTCCTTTTATAATTATAAATAATTATTTATATTCTAACGACGACGTATATAAATATATACGTTCTAAATATATTCAAAATAAATTTATCGTCGTTATTATTTAAAATAATTCATTTTAAATATTCAAACTGCGCTAAAATTGCCAATATAAAAAATTTAAACTAGCTCGCATTTCCGGGTTGTTACATTTGTGCTACAAACTTCTATGACCCGCCCAATTTGCCATTTTCCGGCAGTGTCTTGGTTGTTTTTCCCTGTTCATATCGGTCTTTCTCCCAGTGCTAGGAGCTTTAGGCATCTTGGTCCCATTGGCCTCCCCTTTTTCATTTTTTTGGTACCGCTTAGGTCAACTATTTTTTTGCACACTAATCAATTTGATGATGGTACCACGAAGAACAAGACCTTATAGTCTTTTGTGATGTCGTCTCTGGACGTCCCGACATCTCCGCCTACACTCTTTCTTCCATTCTCGAGCTCTTCTCAGCGCTATGAGATAAAGCTAATTAATAGCCGCATATCTCACCTCACTAAGAATGTTTCTTCATGTTTGCTTCTCAACCGAGTTCCTTCCTAGTTCAGCTTTTCCTCCTCCTCTTCTGGGGCTATTCCTTCCTCTCTAGTTGATTCGGTTCATTCAATCCATGTGATTAGTGCTTGCTCTCTCCCTTGTATCTCGAATAGGAGGAAAGTGAAAGGTTATCTTCTTACTCCTAGAACCATTAGGACTTGTTACTGTTTTTTAGATTCGATCGTCGTAACCTTTATCTGATTTAAGTTTGTTGCATCCATTTTTATCGCTGGTCCATTTTAATGGATAACATTTTGTTTTGGAATATTTGTGGAGTTTGAAACACGACCTCTACCATGCACGTTAAGCGTATGATCAAGAAACATTATATTCAGATCTTTGCGCTTTAGGAACCTCTTATGGGGACTGTAGTGTTATTCCGTCTTGTCCTTCTTCTAAATTTGGGAGGAGGCGTGCTTCCAACAAAATTTGAATTCTTTGGAATAAGGAAGACGCTGCACATCCCATCTTTGACTTTTCTCAACTCCTTTATGTCATTTTTTCCTTTTGTGTGTGTCTTCTCCTTTTCAGTTTTATATGGTCTACGCTAGGTGTGATCATGTTGAGCGTATGGGCCTTTGGCAGGCGGGTTTGAGGCTTCTGTTGTTGGACGGGATTCTAATTTCGTTATCTTCCAAGAGGAAAACTTGGAGGGCTTTCTATCAACTGCCTGACAGTCGAAGATTTCAATCCCTTTATCTTTGACTCGGGGATCTCCGAGGTCTCATTTTTTTTGCTCAATCTTTACTTAGTGCAACAACCAAGATGATGCTAATTGAATTATTTCTTGACATGATGGGGTGTTTTGGTAAGGATGGTTGGTTTGCGCTTCCTTTCATTTTTTCTATCGAGCATCTGCACCACACTAATTCAAATCATACACATATGATTTTGAAGTGCTCTCCCCTCTCTAGTTCAGGTCTGACGTCGTTCCAGTATCAGTCAATGTGGAACCACTCACCACTCTCTTCTCCCTTCGATTCAGGTATCCTTAGTTATCTTGATTAAAGGGAACTCCATCGCCTTCTTCTATCAAAATCTCAAATGTCCCAAGGCTTGGATTAAAAATTGGAACACAATTGTTTTCAAGAAAATTTTCAGATGTGTTCGATAGGCAGAAGAATCACTAGTCCTAGCTGAGGGTGCTTTTGATGCGGATCCTTCGACTTTCAACAAAGCATATTGGGTTCAGGCTGTCTTCAACTCTGAGTTGGGTATTGAGATAGACTTTTTTCGTTAGAAAGACATGATTAAATTGGTCATCGACGGAGACTCCAACTCAAAGTTTTTCCACTCCTCTATCAAAAAGAAAAATAAAATCCTTTCCATTAACCAGATGCATCATTATGATTCCTTCGTGACATCTACTCCCCCAGAAGTTAAAGAGACCCTCATTTCTCATTTCCAATCTCTGCTAGAGTGCACTTCTACCAAACTCCCTCTTCTAGGAGTTTTGTCTTATGTTCCTTATCCTGTCCCCTAATTTGAGGCTCTTGGTCATTCTATTCTTCTCTCTACTGAGGAAATCGTTCTACGGTCTTCTCTTTTAGTCAGGAAAGTGCAAGAGGGCCCAATGGGTTCAACAACACTTTCTATCGTTTTTCCCAGTAGGTCATTCTCAGTGATTTCTCCCTTGCCATCTAATTTTTCTTCTCGAGATGATTTCTTTTAAAGAGATGGACTTCCACTAATCTCGTGCTTATCCCGAAGACTGAGAACCCTTAGAGTTGTTAGGACTATCGTCCGATCAATCTCTACAATTTATCAAACTAAGTCATTTCGAAGATTTTGGCTACTCGGCTCGTGCCCATTCTTGATCATACCATCTCTTCCTCCCAAGCTGGATTCATCCAGGGTAGACTCATTATTGATAATGTCATTCTTGCTCAGGAGTTGGTTTCTCAAATCGATAAGAAGGTTTGTGGCTCTAATGTGGTCATCAAACTCAATATGGCCAAAACCTATGATCGCATGTCTTTGTTTTTCGTCATCCATATCCTTCGCGCGTTTGAGTTCGAGAATATCTCATTGACCTTGTTTAGCATCTTATCTCTTACTAATGGTTCTCTGTCCTTGTTAACAGAATGGCCAAAGAATTTCCTCTAGGAAGGAGAATACGTCAAGGCAATCCGTTATCCCCTACACTTTTTGTTCTTATGGCAAATGCATTAACCTGAGGGATTCACTTCTTGATGATCGATTGCCTAATTAAGTGTTTTGGTATTCCTTACGGGTGTCCGGTCGTTTCGTCCCTATCTTTCACGGATGACATCATGGTTTTCACTAATGATTACCGTCAACCAGTGCATCATCTCATGTTCTTTCTCCATCTCTACGAATAATGTTTAGGGTAGTTGATTAATGCCACAAAGAGCTGTTTCATTACTTCATGATTCGTTGATCTTAGGAGGTCGGAGTGGATCTTGTTTTTTATTGGGTTCAGGTTGACTAGTCGCTCTATTACCTATCTTGGTATCGGGCTCTACCATTTGTGCAAGCTCAATACTCTTTTAAACCCTCTAACTGAAAAAGAAAGAGGAAAAATGTAACAGCCTGCATATTACGTATCGAAGGATCGTAAAATATTTTTATTTAATTCCCTGAGGGTTGGGTCATTCTCATATTTTAATAAGATGTTTATGGAGATGTGAGACATGTCCATAATTTTCACCAATTTTATTTGTGTCCATTTTGCCTATGTTAGTATTGTACAGAGCATAACCTTTGACTGGAATCGAATCAGGTGATGAGATCGATTTCATTGGAAAGGAAATTGTGTTGCCAATTCCGTAGAGTGGTCACATTAAAGATTTGGTTCAGCGGTTTGGGAGGAATCGTTATTTTAGTGCTACACAATTTCTGTTTAGGTTTGGCTAGTCAATAATAGGCTGATTTGGTGTGGCCCATTAGTGGGCTAGTTTGAGGCTACAAGTAGGTGGTTAGAGGCATAGAGAGAGGTTTACTTTTCTTCATTCTCTCATTTGGTTGAGCTTTTGATCCTCCTTGCTCAATCAAATACACTTTCGTCCATTAAAATTCTAGATCTACGTAAGAAGATTGAAGATCTACATCAAGCAAGACTAGATCTACATCAAGTAAAGGGAGATTGCATCAAATTGAGAGGTTTGAAGATCATTATTCGCTGTCCGGATTGGGAATTTAATGATTTTAAGATATTTTAAAAAATTAGTGAGTGATAAGCATCTCTCACGCGGATTTAATCAGGTATATAGGTCGTTTGATCTTATTTTCATCATTATAAGTTGTTTTCACCTAGATCTACGTCATGGTAAGTATATTTTCATTTGAATCACCATAGGATCTAACCTAGCAACTTAAATTGGTAATTCTTATATTAATTCATATGTATATGCAAGTTTAGATCCATCATTTTGTTCATTCATTGATTTATCATGATTTAGTGAATTCCATATGGTTGTATGATGAATAATTATCGTTTAAGTGTTGTTGATGATTTCATAAAGTGTTGATGGTTGAATTGGATGATTTTTTTGTATCGATGTTATTGTTTGGCAATGGATTGGTCGAGGTTGGTGCTAGATTGGTAAAATCTGGAGTCAGCTCGTCTGGCTTGTAGCTCAAGAAAGGGATAGGTCATGGATAACTTCAGGTCGGCGATGACATGGCACGAAGCTTCAGGTCACCGCATGTAAGATTATTCGAATTCAGGTCGTTGGCTCCAAGTTGGTGAAGATACCAGGTCGTAGGTGTCATCGGGTCGTGGGTAGTTGATGATGCCGGACGAAGTTAGGTTATTGGAATCGAGGGTCGTTCATGCACCTGTGCTGATGGGTTGTTCAAAGTACGTCAGGTCGTTGGAAGTGTTGGCTCGTTCAGTGTAGATGGAGGGTCGTTCAAGTGTGTTAAGTTGGATCGGCCAACTCAGGTCGTTGGTACTGGGTCGACTGGAGATGCCTTGCTTGAAGGAGTCGGGTCAGATGATCAGGTCGTTTCGACTATGGAGTGACCTAGTTAGGTCAGGCTGTTGGAACGACCTGGTGAGTCAGGTCATTGGGTGTGCAAGGGTTGGGTCTATTGACGACCCGATTGTTGAAAAGAGAACAATCTGACTATATCGACCAGATATTGTTGTTATTTTGGTTCGAGAATGAATGTAGCTTCGACGTGAGTTCAAATAGGAATGTTCGATGTGCTCTGAAGTGTTTGTTGAGTGTCGTAATGCAACGAATGTGAAGACGGCTCAAGTTTGTGCGTTCGTGAATAATGGTGCTCGAGAAGTCACTTGAGCTGATGAACAGTAATCAGATTGGATGGCTAGAGATGCTGAAGGCTGAGGAATTATCATTGTCGTAGATTCTAGTAAACTCAAAGCAGGGGTACAATGAGGACGCCTAAAAGACTAGAAGTGGATGGTTGATACCCTGGGCAGCACGATAAACCTAGATACGAGTATGATAACGTATGGAGTTTTGCTAGAACTGGGGTTTACCATTATCCCTTAACGGACGTCAAGGCGTTGAGCCGGTCATACGGTTAACTATGGTTTCAAAGCAGAATTGGCGGCGATAGCTAGAGCCATGGATGATGATTGTTTTTCGTGTATCATCTTATGTAGATTATTCGACGTTGAAGGAGATATCTCTTGGGTGCTTGTCTAATGTTGGTTTAGGTCTTCGAGGCTTGTGCTTGGGAGATGTCGATATCGATTAGGATGGTCTATGCGTGATAATTGATTGCCATGAATGTACTGTTTTTTCCTTCTTGGTTATTGTATTGGCTATCATTGTCGGATATGGGGAAGATAGGTTTGGTTTCTTCTCTGTTGATGTTGGTGGATTAGTTGATTAATATTCCTATCCTCACATACTTTATTGATGATGTTAGTTAGCTGTTTTATTGCTCATTAAGACTATTGTCTGACTCAATGTTTTATTTCTCCCTTATAATACCTGGGGTTGTTCATCTGATTGTGGATGGGCAGACTGAGTAAAAGATGTTAGGTTGTAGATCTTGATGAGGACAATGTTGCTGCATGATGGCGAGGAGGAGGCTGACGTATTATTTTCTACTGTCTACTATTTGTTTTTCCGCTATTTGATGTATGCTCTTAGTGACTTGTAGAGAGGCTCATTGTACAGATTCTTATGGTGTAATCCAAGGTTGTATGGATATTTTCATGGTGATATGAACAGTTTAAGATTCTGCTCAATTCTACTTCACTATTATTGCCTGTTGTATATGTTCTATTATATTTTACCCTTGCGCTATGAGTTATACGACAGGTCTCGTTTGTGTTATTCTATCCTGATGATCGTCTATAGCTGCCTAACACGTCTTTCAGAGCGTTATTTTCCTGGTTAAGTTCAAGAGTTCTAGGCGGTCGTCACATTTGGTAACAGAGCTTTGGTTATCGATTTTAGCTAAAGTTCAATGGCGAAATTACGTCTGAGAGATGTATTTGTAGATTTCTAATGGATGTATATTGTATATTAGTGTATAATATAATAGCATTTGAACTCCATTTGCAGTTTTTCTTGTACATGGACTAATCATTCTATATTACAGATTTAGAATGAGTCGTCGTCCATCGAGACACGCTGCTAGGGAGTGGACTGCATCTGTAGGCAGTATTGGCGGTATACTAGACTACACAGCTATGTTCGAGGCCATGATGGCTACGATCATGATGAGGGTACCCGCTCAGGAGACAATCACGGTAGATGTAGGAATTCAAGTGCAAGTACCTAGGGATGTGAACTTCGCAAAGGTATGCAAAGATTTCACCATTCTAGGAGAAAAATAGTTTAAGGGGACGGAACCAATTGAAGAGATTCAAGGGTGGCTTGACACTTGCATTCGGATCTTTAGAGACTTAGTAATTGATGATGCGACCAAGTAGAAGCTTGCATCGAGACAGCTACAGGGCAGAGCTATGGATTGGTGGAACTTTGTCACTCTAGAGACTCCGTAAGATGAGATCTCATGGAGGCAATTCCAAGTCAAGTTTGAAATGAAGTTTATCTCTACCGTCTAGAAGTCTGTTCTATTTAAAAGGTTTGTTGAGCTTAAGAAGAATGTTCGACCAGTGCTTGAGTATGTTTCTGATTTTGAAGCTTTATTGAAGTATGTTTGTTCGTATGTCGAGACTCCTTATCAGAAGTACGAGAAGTTTATCATGGGTTTGAACAAGTATCTTGGGAATCAGCTGGTTGATCATTTTAGATGACTCTTACGAGAAGATCATGGAAAAAGCTCTAAGGCATGAGAGTTTGTTTCCCAAGAAAGAGACTGTTGTTGCAGCTAAGGAAGAATCAAAACCACAGCAGGGTGGTAATAAAAAAAAAAGAGTAAGCAACAACAACAGAATGGGAAAGATGGTTAGAAAAAGCGGAAGGGCAAAGCGACTTGTTACAACTGCTGGCAGAAGGGCCATTATTCCAAGGATTGTAAGAATCCAAAATCTGAAAGGAAGTGCTTTAAGTGCTGAAAGCTTGGGCATGACAAGAAGGATTGTCCAGAACTAGCTAAGGGTAAGCAGGTTGTGAAGGCGTATGCTTTGGAAGCGGTGACATCGTCTTCAAGGGCTCCTACGATAGAGGAGGAAAGAAAGAGTGCCAAAAGGCATTCTTTCCATTAGAGGTGTTTCAGTTCATTTGTTGTTCGATACTGAAGCATCACATTCATTCAGTTGTAATGATCTTGTGTGCTGCTTAGGTTTGGAACCTGAGATTTGTGATAAAGCATTGATTGTGACTAATCCAGTTGGAGGTTCATCCAATTTGTGTATGATTTGTTGTGGTATTGTGCTGTCGAGTCATGGTTGCTCCTTGGTGTGTGATTGCTTTGTTTTGAACTTCGCTGAGTTTGGGATTATCTTAGGTATGGACTGGCTCAAGAGGTATGTGGAAAAAGTGGATTGCGAGAAGTTGGAGGTGACAATCGGGAATGTTGTAACAACCCGCATTCTACGCATCGGAGGATCATTGAATATTTATTTCTTTCTTATATGAAGCCGCATGGTCGTGTAGCTTTGGGAAACGACCATTGGAGTCATTTCCCATGTTCATTATTTTTTACTGATTTTTAAATGATCATTTTGCCCCTAGCTGATCTTGTTTCGGCCATAACTTTTGACTGGAAAGGAATTTTGACCTGAAACCACTTCCATTGGATCCGGATGATGGTTTACAATTCCGTAGAGTGGTCACATTAGCCAAACGGACTCACCATTTGGGAGATATGGTTGAAACAAGTTTCAGATAGTGAAAAACAACTTAATTGGGCTTAACTGGATGATTAACAGCTAGGCCCAAAGGCGAATTTCGGGATTAGGAGTTTAAAAGGGCTGTTAGGGTTTGGAGAATACCTTTTTCTCATTTTTCAGCCGTCACTATTCATTCCTCTTAACCTAGCCATGGCCTCCACTTTCTAAACCTCTTCAAAACACCTCTAAATCACTTTCTAATCAAGGATTACGCTTAGCAACATCAAATTGAGGAGAGAAAGCACCAAGGAAAAGTTAGAGCTGCTGTGTTACATTGGGAACAGCGCCAAACTGAGATTTATTTCAGTTTTGAGGTTTTATTTGTGGCTAAGGTGAGTGATTTGCATAGTTTTGCACTAATTACGGTTGATTAAGGATAATTAGTGAAGATTAGCGAATTTATACATTAACAAATTCTAGAAAAATATTTATAAATTCGAAAATAATGTTTTATACCTCTGTTAGAAATTTGGGTTGATTTGGTTAAGTTTTGTTAATCCTACGATTAGTTTTGCTTAAACATGCTTAGGGGAAAATATGAGATTTTGGGTAGGTCTGATCCAATTTACATGCTATGGTTGTTGTTTTGATGTCTATGGTTGATTCCCTATGTTGCTATGACTGTATGATATGATTTGTGATTGTCTAGAAGTGTTAGATTGGTTGAAAACGCTGTTGAATGGCGTAAATAGTCGCTGGAAGAAGTTGCAAGATTTGGCCGATCCGGATCGGATCGGAGGAAGGAGCTCGATCCGAACCACCTTCCATGAGAGCTGCTCACACCCGACCTGATCCGCCCTCGTGGGCATGAAGCTACTCCGACCCGAACCGATGCACCATGGAGAAGCTTGAGAGACCCGACCCGATCCGGAGTGCTTGGGAAGAAGGATCGAACCAGAGGAGTTTTCCATGAAGCCAGGAGGTGTGGACTCCGATCCAAACCGCTGGAGGAAGGCCACCCCGATTCGACCCGCATAGCCACCTCCGAACCGAACTGATGCATGGCGATTGGACTTGAAGGCCCCGATCCGCCAGGGGTGATGACGACTATCTGAACCCGATGGGAATACGATCCGAAGCAAAGTAAAGGAAGAAGACCGATCTGGAGAAGAAGACCAATAACCCGAGATGCAAAGGTAGTCCAAATAAGAAGTTAGAGCTCAGGATCCAGTTGGGAACCAACGAGTCGACTTCATGAGTTGGGCTTTACTGCGGGACATGTGCAAAGGGGTTGTCGGTATTCATAACTTTGGTTCACCACTGAGAGACGGATAGTGGGCTTGTAGTGATAGTTGTACGTGATTGGATTCCGTCATGGCCCAATGGATAGGTGACCAAGGTAGTGGATATCGTATGCTTTACGCACCAAGTGAGAGATGTGAGGATGGTTGTTATGCTTGATTGTTTGCCATCACTATGACATGCACAACCACACCCCCGTATTCTTTACACCATCTATTTAGTGGCACCTTAGAGTATTGTACGGTATGTATTGCTAACTCTTTGTTTGCAGGTCCAGGTTCAGGTATGATTGGATTATACCTGTTATTGTTCTGTTTTGTTGCTTATCGCTCATACCAGACTTTTTGTTTGACCCAGAGTTTTATGTCGCTTCTTATTACTCTGGGTACTCTCACGAGCAGACTAGAGACAGGTTAGCTGGGTATGCATGAGTAGCTGATCCGGAGACGAGCAGGAGGCTTCCACGTATGATACATATAGATATTCTCCCTGTGTTGTTGAAGATCACTGCTTGAGCATGAGTAGCACATCTTCTATTTTAGCTTTCTTTTGCTCTAGAGACAGTTTAAAATTGTAATAATGATGTTGGACCATAAGCTGTATTTGGATTTCCGCTGCTATGTTGGTTTAGTTTTCAGCTTATGCACTGTCTCGACTGTTTTATGTCAAAATTATGTTATTACTATATTTTGTTCCATGCGCTGTGAGACATTCTACAGGTTTCTTTGTTAGTTCCTTCATCTTCTTTCCTTTCTTCTGACGACCGTCCCGTGCTAACTGGACATGTGTACAGCGCATTCTTGGAGGAAATGTCGGTTGGTGCGGGGCGGGCCGTCACATTTGGTATCAGAGCTCTAGGTTGCGTAGTTAACCTAGGGAAGTCATCAGGGAGTGATAGTATAAGTATATGAGAGCGCGTATTTGTGATTATTTTGGTTTTCAAAAGCTATATATATGTATATATATATATTATTAGTATAACTAAGGATGAAGTTGCACTACACTGGCACCACTATGGAGATGGTTAATCGTTTTCTCTGTGCAGATTGAACGATGAGCCGATACGTAAGGGGTACCGGTAGAGGAGCCAATAATGGGAATGCTCCTAACATGAGGACGATGTTCACTGACCTCATGAGAGAGATGCTTAGAGATGTTCAGAGGGCAGCTCCCAATGCTGGTGGTCCAATAGTGCAGGCGCCTAGGGCCGATTTCGCCAAGCTGAATAAGGATTATACTAGTCTTGGTGGGAACCCGTTCCACGGAACAGAGTCGGCTACGGATGTTCAGGATTGGTTGGTTAACTGCGAGCGTATCTTCGAAGACTTGGGTATCGAGGATGCGATGAAGAGAAGGTTAGCATCCCGTCAGCTGCAAGGATGGGCAATGAATTGGTGGAATGCTATTAAGGCAGCAACTCCAGAGGATCAAGTCACTTGGGATCAGTTTAGAACTCGTTTCAGTTATAAGTTTATTCCAGTTGCTCAGAAGTCAGAATTGTTTAGGAAGTTCTTGGAGCTTAAGCAGAATGTTAGGGCAGTCTTGGAGTATATTGCTGAGTTCGACACTTTGTCGAAATATGGGTTATCCCTAATAGATACTGCCGAGAAGAAGAACGAGAAGTTTATAACAGGTTTGGATCAGTACTTGGGGGAAAAGCTTATTAACCACATCGATGAGACATTTGAATCGATTGTGGGGAAAGCATTGAGGTCAGAAAGCCTTTACCCTAAGTCGAAGACTGAGGTTGTATCTGTAGAGGAGCCAAAGCCGCAAGCAAGCGGTGGAGGCAAGAATAATTCCCAGAATAAGAGGAAACAAGACCAAACCATGGATGGTCAGAATAAGAAAAATAAGAAAGATGGCGAGTGCTTTAGCTGTGGTAAGAAGGGCCACTATGCCAGAGATTGTCGGGAAAAGCCTGGGGAAAAGAAGTGCTTTAATTATGGCCAAGCGGGACATCACAAGAATGAATGTCCACAACCTCCAAGGGAGAAGCAGATCGTGAAAGCATATGCTATCAATGCTGTTCCTTCTTCGTTGAATGCCCCAAATGCGGCGCAGAAGGAAAAAGGTGTCGTTATTCGAGGTATGCTTTCTATTTAAGATGTTTTTGATCGAGTTTTGTTTGACAAACCTGAGTTAGTCGATAGACCTTTAGTAGTGACGAACCCGATTGGTGGTTCGACTAGCCTCAGTATGATTTGCCGTAACGTGGTCTTATCGAGTCATGGATGTATGTTTGTTTGTGATTATTTTGTTTTGGGCTTTACTGGGTTTAGCATTATTTTGGGAAGTCGATCTACTCTAAAGGAATAGGGTGGTATTAGGTACCTACTAGTGATGGCGATAGTAACTGGAGTCAAGGAAGCTGAGAGGTTATCGTTGTAATAAGTTTTAGTTGTCTCTGGGAGGCAAATGAGTGCTCCAGTGCTTAGTTGTTTTGCTAGTATCACTTCACGTGGATTGTCCGAATTCGGAGGAGATGTTCCTTGGGTTCTTGTCTGATATTGGTTTAGGCCTTTGGGGCTTGTGCTTGGGGAATGTCAAGTTCGACTAGGATGTTTGTGTGAGAGATAAATAGTTACTGCGATTCTTCATTGGATGATATCTTGGTTTACTCGAGGAGTGATGGGCAGCCGTGACATGATAAGACTGTTCAATGGTATAGACTGCCCCGAGTTAGACTCGATAAGGTTATGAGATGGCTCGACTGGGACTCGAGAAAGATGCAAAGTAATGGATTGTTTAGGACCCTATGCTGATGTTCTCTTTGTATAGTAGAACTTTGAAGAAATAGGATGTGTTCATTGACCATGGAAGATGCAACGAAGGTTAGGACGATTCAAGTTGGACTTGAATTCGTAAAAGAAAATGGGTGTTCGTTGATCTTGGAGATGCAACGAATAGGGAGGCGACTCACGTTGGACTAGGGTTTGTAGGTAATGGATACTCAAGACTGGGTCTGAGTTTATGGGTAATAGATTGACTCGAGTTGGACTCGAGAAGGCTGCAAGGAATTGGATGGGCTCGAGTTGGACTCGAGAGGGCAGCAAGATAATGAATAGACTTGGGTGGGACTCGAGTGTTTCAGGCGGACTAAAAGCAGGGGTATATGGGGACACCCACTTACCTTGGATCCGTTGGACGTGATCTAGTTATCCTTGGAGGATAAACGTACGTTGGACGTACGGTAGTCCATTTGGAGGCAAAGTTTCCATTAGTTATTGATGTTGGTTGGACCAGACATACAGGTATCGACATATTCATGGCTTTAGCAGGTGATAGATAGGATTTGTTTGATGGATTCTATGGTTGTTGTGTTTGCTCCTACCTTTCATCTCTTGAGTATCACCTGTAGGATCCTGTTGAATGGAAATAGTATAAGTTCGTTGATCATGGTGATATGACGGGCGTAAGATACTTTACGTTAGACTTGAAATATGTTGGGCATTGTGGAGCGTCCGTTGACCTTGGAGATTCAGCGGATAGGAGCTTCAAGTTGGACTTGGACTCGAAGGTAGAGTACCTAGATTCATTGTATGAGTCTAGTTCACCTTTAGAAGGTGAATGTACGTTGGACGTACAATACGAGTATAAGTGGAGTACCTAGGTTCATTGGATGGGTCTAGTTTGCCTCCAGGAGGTGAATGTATGTTGGACGTGCAGTACGAATGTGGGAAGGACTCAAGTTGGACTTAAAAGGACATTTGGAATGTAATTGAAAAATTGGCGTATAGGGTTGGATTACCTAAGAAGATGATAGTATAGACGGATGCCATAGTATCGGATTGGGTGCGATAGCTGATGCATTGGGCAGGAGACATGCCAGTTTAAAGGCTATTTTTCTGGAATGGAAGCAACTAGAGTATACCACGGGATATGACTTCAGACCTAAGTGTGAATTGGATTCAGAAACGCTAGTAAGCTTGACGATTAGATTGGTCTAGATTAAGTGGATCGGTTCCAGTCAGAGGGACGATCCCAACCTATTGGAAATTACCTCTATGGGAATCGATGGCGAAAGAACGACTGTACTTGGGATGTAGAGAATGACATAAGAAAGTCGTATCCAAAACTCTTTGTCTGGTAAGATTAACTTTGTAATTTTGTTATTCCGCATGCTAGGATAGACTTGTTTTGCATGTTTGATTGTTGTTTTATAGCTGAAAGGCATGCGGAACCCTTTGTGTGTTTTGGTTAGGGAATTTCGGTGGCGAAATTTCTTAAAAAGGGGAGAATGTAACAACCTGCATTCTACGCATCGGAGGATCGTAGAATATTTATTTCTTTCTTATATGAAGTCGTATGGTCATGTGGCTTTGGGAAACGACCATTGGGATCATTTCCCTCATTCCCCATGTTCATGATTTTTGCCGATTTTTAAAGACCGTTTTGCCCCTAGCTGATCTTGTTTCGGCCATAACTTTTGACTGGAAAGGAATTTTGACTTGAAACCACTTCCATTTGATTCGGATGATGGTTTACAATTCCGTAGAGTGGTCACATTAGCCAAACGGACTCACCGTTTGGGAGATATGACTGAAACAAGTTTTAGATAGTGAAAAACAGCTTAATTGGGCTTAACCGGGTGATTAACAGCTAGGCCCAAAGGGGAATTTCGGGATTAGGAGTTTAAAAGGGCTGTTAGGGTTTGGAGAATACCTTTTTCTCATTTTTCAGCCGTCACTATTCATTCCTCTTAACCTAGCCATGGACTCCACTTTCTAAACCTCTTCAAAACACCTCTAAATCACTTTCTAACCAAGGATTAAGCTTAGCAACATCAAATTGAGGAGAGAAAGCACCAAGGCAAAGTTAGAGCTGCTGTGTTACATTGGGAACAACGCCAAACTGAGATTTATTTCAGTTTTGAGGTTTTATTTGTGGCTAAGGTGAGTGATTTGCATAGTTTTGCACTAATTACGATTGATTAAGGGTAATTAGTGAAGATTAGCGAATTTATACATTAATAAATTCTGGAAAAATATATAAAAATTCGAAAATAATGTTTCATACCTCTGTTAGAAATTTGGTTTGATTTGGTTAAGTTTTGTTAATCCTACGATTAGTTTTGCTTAAACATGCTTAAGGGAAAATATGGGATTTTGGGTAGATTTGATCCAATTTATATGCTATGGTTGTTGTTTTGATGTCTATGGTTGATTCCCTATGTTGCTACGACTGTATGATATGATTTGTGATTTTCTAGAGGTGTTAGATTGGTCGAAAACGCCGTCGAATGGCGTAAACAGTCGTTGGAAGAAGTTACAGGATTTTGGCCGATCCGGATCGGATCGGAGGAAGGAGCCCAATCCGAACCACCTTCCACGAGAGCTGCTCACACCCGACCCGATCCTCCCTCGTGGGCATGAAGCTACTCCAGCCCGAACCGATGCACCATGGAGAAGCTTGAGAGACCCGACCCAATCCGGAGTGCTTGGGAAGAAGGACCGAACCAGAGGAGTTTTCCATGATGCCAGGAGGTGTGGACTCCGATCCGAACCGCTGGAGGAAGGCCACCCTGATCCGACCCGCATAGCCACCTCCGAACCGAACCGATGCATGGCGATAGGACTTGAAGGCCCCGACCCGATCCGCCAGGGGTGATGACGACGATCCGAACCCGATGGGAGTACGATCCGAAGCAAAGTAAAGGAAGAAGACCGATTTGGAGAAGAAGACCAATAACCCGAGATGCAAAGGTAGTCCAAATAAGAAGTTAGAGCTTAGGATCCAGTTGGGAACCAACGAGTCGACTTCATGAGTTAGGCTTTGCTGCGGGACATGTGCAAAGGGGTTGTCGGTATTCATAACTTTGGTTCACCACTGAGAGACGGATAGTGGGCTTGTAGTGATAGTTGTACGGGATTGGATTCCGTCATGGCCCAATGGATAGGCGACCAAGGTAGTGGATATCGTATGCTTTACGCACCGAGTGAAAGATGTGAGGATGGTTGTTATGTTTGATTGTTTTCCATCACTATGACATGCACGACCCCACCCCCGTATTCTTTACACCATCTGTTTAGTGGCACCTTAGAGTATTGTACGGTATGTAGTGCTAACTCTTTGGTTGCAGGTCCAGGTTCAGGTATGATTGGATTATACCCTTTATTGTTCTGTTTTGTTGCTTATCGCTCATACCAGACTTTTTGTCTGACCCAGATTTTTATGTCTCTTCTTATTACTCTGGGTGCTCTCACGAGCAGACTAGAGACAGGTTAGCTGGGTATGCACGAGTAGCTGATCCGGAGACGAGCAGGAGGCTTCCACGTATGATACATATAGGTATTCTCCCTGTGTTGTTGAAGATCACTGCTTGAGCATGAGTAGCACATCTTCTATTTTAGCTTTCTTTTGCTCTAGAGACAGTTTAAAATTGTAATAATGATGTTGGATCATAAGCTGTATTTGGATTTCCGCTGCTATGTTGGTTTAGTTTTCAGCTTATGCACTATCTCGACTATTTTATGTCAAAATTATGTTATTACTATATTTTGTTCCATGCGCTGTGAGACATTCTACAGGTTTCTTTGTTAGTTCCTTCATTTTATTTCCTTTCTTCTGCCGACCGTCCCGTGCTAACTGGACATGTGTACATCGCACTCTTGGAGTAAATGTCGGTTGGTGCGGGGCGGGCCGTCACAAATGTGGAAGGGAGATTGGTTGTGATCGATGTAGGCCCGAAGATGGTGTCTTCGTAAGCTATTTAAATTCGCTTGTGATTCCACATGAAGACTTGTCATCGATGCCAATCGCAAGTGAGTTTAAAGATGTCTTTGACGAGGTCAAAGGGTTGTCGCTGCATCGCGAGATTGAGTTAAAATCGATTTGGTTGAGGGTGCTAGACCTATCGTCATGCCTCTTAGGTGGATGTCTCTTAAGGAACATCGAGAGTTAGAGGTGCAGGTACGAGACCTTTTGGGAAAAGGGTTTATTCGGAGAAGTATATCCGAATGGGGTGCTCCTGTTGTGTTTGCAACCAAGGCAGATGGATCTTTGAGATTGTGTGTGGACTATCATGAGATGAATAAGGTGACCATGAAGAACAAGTATATCTTGCTGAGGATCATTGATTTGATCGATCAACTTCGCTGTGACGGTGTTTTCTCAGATGGAATTGTTAACGAGATTCCACTAGTTGAGGATAACAAGGGATAGCGTGTCGAAGACTGCTTTTAGGACACCATTCGGTTTCTTCGAATGGTTGGTGATGTCATTTGGGTTGACTAACGCGCTAGCATATTTTGTGGATCTTATGAATAGGGTTTTTGGAGATCAGTTGAACAATTCGTGCTTGTGTTTGTGGATGATATTCCGGTTTTCTCTCGGAATGAGGAAGAGCATAAGATGCACTTGCGAGTTGTTTTGGTAATCTTAAGAAAGCATCAGCTGAGAGATAAGTTTTCGAAGTGTAATTTCTGGAAGAGCGAAGTGAGATTCTTAGGCCATGTTCTTTCAAGAAATGGAATAGCAGTTGACCTAGCTAAGGTGGAAGCAATCCGGGACTGGGATAGACCTAAAAACGCGATGGATGTTCGTAGTTTCCTTGGGTTAGCGGGATATTATCGTCGTTTTATCAAGGATTTCTCCAAGATAGCTGCACCATTAACATGATTGACGAAGAAGAATCAAGTGTTCACATGGGATGCAAAGTTTGAGCAAGCTTTCAGAATCCTGAAAGGTAGACTGATGAGTGCTCTTGTTTTAACGATTCCAAGTGGGAATGAGGAGATGGTGGTTTATACCGATGCATGTGGTACTGCACTTGGAGCAGTGCTGATACACAAGGATAAGGTTGTGTCTTACTCAAGTCGACAACTGAAGCCGCACGAAAGGAATTATCCAACTCATGATTTGGAGTTGGTAGCGATCGTCTTTGCTCTGAAGATGTGGAGACATTATCTTTTGGGAGTTCGATTTGAGTTATTTATGGATCACAAGTTGTTGAAGTATCTTTTCTCCCAAAAGGATTTGAATCTTCGGTAACAACGGTGGTTAGAGTTTCTGGCATCGTATGATTTTGGTATAGCCTATACTCCTAGTAAATGCAACGTAGTGGCATTGCGTTGAGTCGAAGACACACAAGTTTCAGAGTGATGTTTTCGGAATGAAAGAACCTAGAGTACTTGGTAGGATTTGATTTCAAACCACGGTGTGAGTTGGAACCTGAAATTTTGGCAAGCTTATCGATAAGACCTACTCTCATCGAAAGGATCGACGAAAGCCAATGGCGTGACATAAAGCTTGTCGAGATCATCCAGAAGTTGGAACCAGAGGATAAGGAATTCGAAGTCGATCGAGAGGGTTGGCTTCAAAAACAAGGACGACCGGTTATTCCTGATACCACAGATTGAGAGATGAGGTTCTAAGGGAATGTCATCACTCGAAGTTGGCGATTCATCCTGGTGGCAATAAGATGTATCAGTACATGAAGTGAGCTTACTATTGGGAAGTTAGAAAGTTTGTTTGTAGGTGTATGAACTGTCAGTTAGTGAAAGCTGAACAGAAGAAGCCGAGTGGATTGCTTCAGCAATTGGAAGTTCCTACATGGAAGTGGGAGTAGATATCAATGGACTTTCTCGATGGACTACCTAGAACTAGGGCAGGAAACAAAGGGATTTGGGTCATCGTGGATCATTTGACCAAAAACACAAGGTTTGTTCCTGTTAGATGACTAGGGCAACGTCGAAGTTGGCAGAGCTATATATTAAATGGATGGTTCGATTCCATGGTATGCCAAAGAGCATAGTGAGTGATTGAGATTCATTGTTCACAAGTGGATTTTGGAAGAGTTTACAAGAGACTTTGGAAACCGAGTTGTGTTTGAGTACAGCTTATCATCCCTAGACTGATGGTCAAACCGAGAGGGTAACCGAGTTTTGTAGGATCTCATAAGAGCTTGTGTATTGAACTTCCGGGGATCATGGGAAGACCATCTACATCTAATTGAGTTTGCATACATCAACAGCAACCGGTCGAGCATTGGGATGGCACCATACGAGGCGTTGTATGGAAGACCGTGTAATTCTCCGGCATGTTGGTTAGAGACTGGAAATAAGCTGGTGCTTAGGCCAGATATGATCAGAGAAACCTCGAATTATATCGAGATCGTTCGACAACAAATGAAAGCAACCCAAGAACGTCAGAGGAGTTACGCTAATAAGCGTCATAAGGACTTGGAATTCAACGTTGGCGATATGGTTTTCGTGAAGATTTCTCCTTTGAAGAATGTTGTTCGGTTCAGAAGCAAAGAAAAGTTAGGTCCAAGATTCCTTGGGTCGTTTCCGATAATCGAGCGAATTGGGAAACTCGCGTATAGATTGGATTTACTAGAGAAGATGTCGAGTGCGCACAATATTTTCCATGTGTTGTTTCTATGGAAGTATGTTCATGATTCGAATGTGGTGGTATCTCCAGAACAGTACAAAGACCTAGAAGTCGAGACCGTAGTTACGAATCATCGTAAGTCGCTTCACGTTATGAGGAATGACATTAAACAGCTTAGGAGGAAGACAGTGAAGGTAGTCAAGGTGCAACGGGGTGAGGATGATGAAGATTTACGTGGGAGACAGAAGAGAGTATGAAAACGACTCATCCTGAACTCTTCGACAGTATGACCCATTAATATCCTGTCATCTTACACTATTATAACTTGTACTATCATTGTTAGAATTCCACGACTAGGATAAGACTATGGATTCATGGATTGATGAATGCTAGTTTGGATGATAAATTGGCTGCTTCTGGATGGTGGGCATGCGGAATTGCCTAGGTTGCTTGTGTTTACTTGGAATTTCAGGGGCAAAATTTTTAAAGGGGGAAGAATGTAACAACCCGTATTTTATGTATCAGAGGATCGTAAAATATTTTTATATACTTCCCTGAGGTTTGGATCATTCTCATATTTTAATATAATGTTTATGGGGATGTGAGACATGTCCATAATTTTTACCAATTTTATTTATGGCCATTTTGCCCCTATCAATTTTGTTCAGGACACAATTTTTGTCTGAGATCGAATTAGGTGCTGAGATTGATTTCATTGGAAAGAAAATGGCGTTTCCAATTCCATGGAATGGTCACATTAAAGATTTGGTTCAGCGCTTTGGGAGGAATCGCTGTTTTAGTGGTACATAATTTCTGTTTAGTTTTTTCTAGTCATTAATGGGCTGATTTGGTGTGGCCCATTAGTGGGCTGGTTTGAGGCTATGAATGGGGTTCTCTCATTTAGTGGAGCTTGTGTACACCTTAGCTTCATTAAAATTTTATATCTACGTAAGAAGATTGAAGATCTACATCAAGCAAGGCTAGATCTACATCAAGTGAAAGGAGAACGCGTCGAATTGAGAGGTTTGAAGATCATTCTTCGTTGTCTGGATTGGGAATCTAGTGATTTCAAGTTATTTTGAAGAATTGGTGAGTGATAAGCATCTATCACGCGGATTCAGTCAAGTATATGGGTTGTTTGATCTTATTTTCATCAAGTATATGGGTTATTTGATCTTATTTTCACAATTTCAACTTGTTTTCAATTAGATCTACATCATGGTAATTATATTTTCATTTGAATCGCCATAGGATCTAATCTAGCAACTTAAATCGATAATTCTTATGTTAATTCATATGTATATGAAGTTTAGATCCATCTTTTTGTTTATTCATTGATTTATCATTATTTGGTGAATTACATATGGTTGTATGGTGAATAATTGTCGTTTAAGTGTTATTGATGATTTCGTAAAGTGTTGATGGTTAAAGTGGATAATTTGGATGAGTTGTTTGCATCGATGTTGTTGTTTGGTGATGGATTGGTCGAGATAGAAGCTAGACTGGTCAAATCTGGAGTAGGGTCATTTGGCTTGTTGCTCAAGAAACAAATGAGTCATGGATAGCTTCAGGGCGACGATGACATGGCACAGGGCTTCGGGCCGCTGGATGTCAGATTGTTCGAATTTAGGTCGTTGGATCCAAGTTGGTGAAGATACCAGTCGTGGGTGTCATCAGATCATGGGTTGTTGATGGTGTGGCACGAAGTCGGGTCATTCGAAACGAGGGTCATTCGTGCACCGGTGCTGATGACAGCAGGTCGTTGGAAGTGTTGGGTCATTCAACGTTGATGGCGGGTCGTTCATGTGTGTTAAGATGGATCGACCAAGTCAGGTCGTTAGTATTGGGGCAGTTGGAGATGGGTTGCCCGATGGAGTCGGGGCGAATGATTGGTCGTTAATACTGTGGAGTAACCTGGTTAGGTCGGGTCGTTGGAACGACCCGGTGAGTCAGGTCATTGGGTGTGAAAGAGTGGGTCGGTTGATGACCCGATTATTGAAAAAAAAAACGACCTAACTAAATCGAACACATATTGTTGTTATTTTGGTTCGAGGATGAATGTAGCTTCGACATGAGTTCAAAGAGGAATGTTCGAAGTGTTGTAAAGTATTCGTTGATCGTCGTAATGCAACGAATGTGCAGATGACTCAAGGTTATGAGTTCGTGTATAATGGTACTCGAGAAGTCGCTTGAACTAATGAACGGTCATCAAGTTGGATGGTTAGAGATGCTGAAGGCCGAGGAATTATCTTTGTCGTAGGTTCTAGCGAACTCAAAGAAGGGGTATAATGGGGACGCCCAAAGACTAGAAGTGGTTGTCGAGTACCCTGGGAAGCACGACAAGCCTAGAGTCATGGATGATGATTGTTTTGCGTGTATCATCTTGTGTAGATTATTCGATATCGAAGGAGATATCTCTTGGGTGCTTATCTGATGTTGGTTTATGCCTTCGAGGCTTGTTCTTGGGAGATGTCAATATTGATTGGGATGGTCTGTGCTTGATAACGGATTGCCATGGCTTGATGACGGATTGCCGTGAATGTAAGGTTTGTTTCTTCTTGGTTGTTGTAAAGGCGATCACTGTCGGATGTGAGGAAGACAGGTTTGGGCTCTTCTCTGTTGATGTTGGTAAATTAGCTGATTAATTTGCCTATCCTCATATACTTTATTGATGATGTTAGATAGTTGTTTTATTTCTCACTAAAACTATTGTCCAACTCAAGGTTTTATGTCTCTCTCTTATTACCTTGGGTTGTCCATCCGGTTGTGAATGGGCAGATTGAGTAGAAGGTGATAGGTTGTAGATCTTGATGAGGACAATGTTGCTAAGTGATAACATGCAGGAGGCCAACGTATTATTTTCTACTGTCTGCTATTCGTTTTTCTGCCGTTTGATGTATTCTCCGAGTGACTTGTAGTGAGGCTCATTTTACAGATTCTTGTCGTGTAATCCAAGGTTGTATGGATATTTTCATGGTCATATGAAAAGTTTAAGATTCTGCTCAATTCTGCTTCACTATTATTGCATGTTGCATATGTTCTATTATATTTTATCCTTGCGCTATGAGTTATAAGATAGGTCTCGTTTGTGTTATCATATCCTGATGATCGTCCATAGCTGCCTGGCACGTCTTTCAGCGTATTATTTTCCTGGTTAAGTGCAGGAGCTGTGAGCAGTCGTCACATTGTATCAGAGCTCTGGTTATCTATTTTAACCAACGTATAAAGGCGAAATTACGTATGAGAGACATATTTGTAGATTTCTAATGGATGTATACTATATATTAGTGTGTAGTATAATAGCATCTGAATTCCATTTGCAGTTTTTCTCGTACATGGACTAATCATTCTATATTACAGATTTAGAATAAGTCGTCGACAATCGAAACACGTTGCTTGGGAGTGGACTGCTCCTATAGGCAGTATACCAGACTACCCAGCTATGTTCGAGGCCATGATGACAACGATTATGAGGAGGGTACCCTCTAAGGATACAACCATGGTAGATGTAGGAGTTCAAGTGGAAGTCCCTAGGGCTGTGGACTTCGCAAAGCTATGCAAAGATTTCACCACTCTGGGAGAAAAGCAGTTTTAGAGGACGGAACCAATTGAAGAGATTCAATGTTGGCTTGATACTTGCATTTAGATCTTTGGAGACTTAGGAATTGATGATGGAACCAAGTGGAAGCCTACATTGAGACAGCTATCGGGAAGAGCTATGGATTGGTGGAACTCTGTCACTCTAGAGACTCCGTAGGATGAGATCTCATGGAGGCAATTCCAAGTCAAGTTTGAGATGAAGTTTATCTCTACCATCCATAAGTCTATTCTGTTTAAAAGGTTTGTTGAGCTTAAGCAGAATGTTCGACCATCGCTTGAGTATGTTTCTGATTTTGAAGCTTTGTCGAAGTATGCACGTTCGTATTTCGAGACTCCTTATCAGAAGAACGATAAGTGTCATGGGTTTGGACAAGTATCTTGGGAATCAGCTGGTTGATCATTTAAATGACTCTAACGAGATGATCGTGGAAAAAGCTCTGAGGCATGAGAGTTTGTTTCCCAAGGGAGAGACTATTGTTGTAGCTAAGGAAGAACCGAAACCACAACAGGGTGGTAATAACAAAAATAGTAAGCTACAACAATAAAAAGGGAAAGATGGTCAGAAAAAGTAGAAGGGAGAAGCGACTTTCTACAACTGCTGGCAGAAGGGCCATTATTCCAAGGATTGTAAGAATCCAAAAACTGAAAGGAAGTGCTTTAGGTGTTGGAAGCTTGGGCATGACAAGAAGGATTGTACAGAACTAGCTAAGGGTAACCAGGTTGTGAAGGCATATGCTTTGGAAGCGGTGACATCGTCTTCAAGGGATCCTACGATAGAGGAGGAAAGGAAGAGTGCCGTCATTCAAGGCATTGTTTCCGTTAGAGGTGTTTCAGTTCGTGTGTTGTTCGATACTGGATCATCGCATTCATTCAATTGTAATGAGCTTGTGTGCTGCTTGGGTTTGGAACCCGAGATTTGTGATAAAGCATTGATTGCGACTAATCCTAGTTGGGGTTCGTCCAGTTTGTGTATGATTTGTCGTGGTCTAGTGTTGTCGAGTCATGGTTTCTCCTTTGTGTGTGATTGCTTTGTTTTGAACTTCACTGGGTTTGGGATTATCTTGGGTATGGACTGGCTTAAGAGGTATGCGGCAAGAGCGGATTGCGAGAAGCTAGAGGTGGCAGTCGGGAATGTGGAAGGTAAAATGGTTGTGATATGGTGTAAGCACGAAGATGGTGTATTCGTAAGTTATTTATATTTGCTTGTGATTCCATGGGAAGACTTATCATCGGTGCCGATCGCAAGTGAGTTTAAAGATGTCTTTGATGAGGTCAAAGGGTAATCGCTGCATCGCGAGATTGAGTTCAGAATAGATTTGGTCAAGGATGCTAGACCTATCGTCATGCCTCGTAGGTGGATGGCGCCTAAGGAACAAAAAGAGTTAGAGGTGCAAGTATGTGACCTTTTGGGAAAAGGGTTTGTTCGAAGAAGTGTATGAGAATGAGGTGCACCAGTTGTGTTGCAACCAAGGCAGATGGATGTTTGAGATTGTGTGTGGACTATCTGGAGTTGAATAAGGTGACCAAGAAGAACAAGTATCTGTTGCCGAGGATTGATGACTTGGTCGATCAGCTTCACAAAGCGAAGGTGTTTTCTCAGATGGATTTGGCAATGAGATTCCACTAGATTAGGGTGACAAGGGATAGCATCCGAAGACTACTTTTATGACACCATGTAACAACCTGAGAATTCGGGCAGCAAATATTTAAATATCAAGGTTATTCAAATATTTAAAACTTGGATTTAATGGTTTTATAACCTTTATTAAATCCCTTTATAAATAATAATTAATGAGGAGAAAACATGTTGTTGAATTTTTGTTTACAAAAATAAGTAGTTCGAAGAAATATCAATAATGTGACCGAAAATAGTTTTATTGATAAGCGACGTCTTACTTGCTAAAAATTGTTAGAACATCATGTGCATGTAGTAAGATTAGAAGAACACATATATCTGTATGTACATATCATAAAAGTAGCATGCAAATGGTATATGTGTACATCTTCTAGAAAATGAGAAATGACTTAAAATGATAGGGACACGTGTTGCCAAATGAAAGGAACACATGTCTTGTAAATAAATAAGATTAAGACACATACACCTATTAGGTGTCCATATGCAGAAACCTCTTAAGACACCTAAAAGTAGGCATGTGTCTTAATCCTAAAGCATGCATGAAGATAAATAGGACAAGTGTCCAAAGCAAATTATCAAACTAGCCTTGAAAACTACTATATAAAGGGTGGAAAGGTTCATTTCATTTCATGGATTCACAAACATAAAACCACGATAAGAAAAAGAGGAGAGGTTTGGGAGAAGCCTAGAGGATAAATACAAGATCAAGGAACAAGTACAAGGTGAGAAAAATTATTTAAGTTCAAGTATTAATTTCATATTTTGAAGAAAAGTTGAGAAATTTATGATTGAATAATTGGACTTGAAACCCTGAAAATGACGTTCGGTATTTTTGGCATAACTTTTGCAATTCTTGATGAAATAACGACTTCTCTATCAATTTGGAAAACTAATTCAAAGAACTACAACTTTCACCTAGGTTACTTTTCTCTCGGTCGTTTGCATACCTGAAAACTTGATGCAAAGTGAGGTAAAAATCAGCCCGAAATTGGCATGTTAAAAATGCCTCATGATGTTTGATTTTATATATCAAACTAATAAATGATTTTGAGGTTTTCTTTTGATGATAATTAAGTAGTCTAAGAGAGCTTCTTACTGTAGAAAAATTGGAGTCAAAATCTATTTTTATCATAGAGAAACAGCGTGAAACATTTTTCCCAAAAACAGGCTAAAATCTGATTTTCGGAACTTTTTAATAGCAGTATGAAATGCTATCTTTTCTATTAATGAAGCACGAAACCAAGCCAGAACCTTTCTATAGCACCCAGAAACGTTATAGTAGCTGATTTTAGTCTAGAATCGTTATAAACCATCCAAAACTTGTCATAGCACTTCTGAAAGTGTTGTCTTTTCTCTGAGTTGACTACGAATTATTTTAAACGAGTAGAACTTTTCATAGCATGACTAAAATGATGTTACAGATGTTTCGAGTATAAAATCATGGTATACGAGTGTAAGCGTAGTATGAAGAGTACTTAAAAGAGGTATGGAGAATGTTTAAATGAGATATGATTAGTGTTTCAACGAGATATGAATAGTGTGCAAACGAGGTATGAATACTGTTCAATCGAGGAATGAATAGTATGTGATTAAACGAGGCATGATTAGTGTTTTCGAGGTAATGAATGGTATTGAACTTAACCATTTCAGTTCAATCTTTATCTTTCCAAATATATATTAGGGAGATATAAAGGTGTTTTGAGATTGTTTATAAAGGAGTTTGTTTGGCATAAAGAAATGGATTAGTATTTAAAATAAAAGATGTTATCATTTGAAAGGAAGTTCTATAAGTGATATGTAGATATTTTTCAAAATAAAAGACTGGAACGTTCTAGGGTGACAGAGAGGATAATGTCTAGGCTTGGGTTTGGAAAATATAGTTTCCTTCTCTCCCTGGCTAACCCTAACCGATCCAACGAACGGGATGGTTAATTCAGAATTTAATTTGAAACTTAATTTGAAATTAATTGAAAAATAATTTAAGATTACTTTTGGGAATCTCTGCCTGATATGAAGAGTATTTTAGAAGTAAACATTGAATTTAAATATTTGAGTAAAAAAGAACTACGTTGGCTTGATCCTACATCTAGTTGCTTACCCAATTAGATAAAGGTACGTAGGCAGTCACAAGGGGTAGTGATGCAGCTGCTTTATTAATAAAATATTTTTTTTGTTTATTATTTGATGTTCCTTTTTATGTTGGTGCATTTTCCTGTTTATTATTTAAGTCATGCTAATGTGTTTATCAAGTGTGCAGAAATGAATATCGATGTCCATCCCATTAGAGTTGCACAATGGTAGATTTACGGTAATTGTGTTTTAATTCATATTTAAGCACGAATGATTAGTTAGATAAGTGATATTTATTAAAAAAAATATCCAGAGCATTGAGTGATATTGTATACTTCCAAAATAAAATGCTAACTGTCATTGTTGGTTTTTGGAACGCACGGGGTTTTCGGCAATTTTGACTGGTTGGAAATTACGGGGCATTACAAGTGGTATCAGAGCTTAGGTTAGGTGCCTAAATAAAATTTCATATAAGTTTAGAAAATCATTTTTAGAAATAAATGAAGTTACCTTAATTTGGTGAATAAAAGTGGATAAGGTAAGGCACCATTCCTCTGACCAGGTATATGAGTAATATTTATTTGTTTAACTTTTATTTGTGGATAATGTGTGGATTCATTTTTAAGCATCACATAAAGAGGTTTAACGAAGTTGTAAGTGCATATGAAAAGCTAAAAAATAACGAAGAAATGAATGAAGTGGATTGCAAAGGAAGGAATGTTGCAGCTTGAAATGGATGCAACAGAGTGGCTTAAGAGGAATGAGGTATTACAACTTATCGAGGAATGCGATAAATGAGCTTGGGCAAATAAACTTGAGGAAGACCAGGAGGAGTAAAATTGAGCACTACACTCATGCCAAATCAAGGTGAGAAATTTTGATATAATAAGATATTATAATTGTTTTGCATTATAGTGTTAGCTTAAAAAGCTACTGAAGCATCTCTCAGCAATTCAGTCATAACTATTGATTCCTTGATTTGGGTTTAGACGAAGTTAATCTTATTGGGAAGCTAGAATAATTATCTAGAATACTTACAGCATATTTTGAAATTTTGAAAGTTTGCTATCTCAAAACATTTTTGCAAACTGAATTATGTGTTTGACAAAAAAAAAGGAGGGGAGCGTTATACTTAAGACGATTTTCGAAGTTGAAAGTATGGATTTTCCAAAATAAAATGGTTATCCATATGAAAGTAATGATTACAAAGTATAAAAGTACTTTGAGAATACTTTGTTTAAACTTATAAAAGATTTTTGGGGATTATTTCATCAATGATGGATACCTTCAGGTGACGATGACGATGTGCGGTATAAGACAATGGATCTTGGGTAGTGCACTATTACTCTATGTTGGCATCGAGCCGAGTAGAGTACATCCTATTTGATGACGGGATGCCGACATAAGACAACAGATCTTGGATAGTGCAACAATTACTCTATGTTGGTATCGAGCCGAGTAGAGTACATCATGTTTGATGACGGGATGCCGACCACAATAGGATAAAATATCCTAAATCGAGTGTGGATCCACTTTGATGAATATGATCCTACTTTTGACAAAAGAATTTTTATAGAACTTACTTGACTTAATTAAAATATTTATTAGAGTCTACTACTCTTGGTACATTTTGATGGGTACTGCAACAAGGAGAGTACAACATAATTGATCAGTTGACTTTGATGAACATAATCATTAAAGATATTATTTGAGATGTCTATTTTGAAAATATTACTCTTTGGTACATTTCGATGGGTACCACAATATGAAGAATACATCCTTATTTGATGATGATGAGGATACTGAGTTGGATGAGCTGGAGTATGATGAATCTTTGGTACATTTGGATGGGTACTGCACAAGAAGACTTGCAGGATTGCTAAGATATGGATCACAAATTGAGAATTCCAGGTACGTCTTGAAATTTCGATTTATGAAATTGTTTCGAAGTATACTTTCAAGAAAAATGTCCTGCATACTAAGAGTTTTATTTGCGGAATAATTGGTTTTCTTTTGATCAAGTATAGCGTAGAATTTCGGGGACGAAATTCCTTTTAAGGGGGAAAGAATGTAACAACCTGAGAATTCGGGCAGCAAATATTTAAATATCAAGGTTATTTAAATATTTAAAACTTGAATTTAATGGCTTTATAACCTTTATTAAATCCCTTTATAAATAATAATTAATGCGGAGAAAACATGTTGTTGAATTTTTGTTTACAAAAATAAGTAGTTCGAAGAAATATCGATAATGTGACCGAAAACGGTTTTATTGATAAGCGACGTCTTACTTGCTAAAAGTTGTTAGAACATCATGTGCATGTAGTAAGATTAGAAGAACACATATATGTGTATGTACATATCATAATAGTAGCATACGAATGGTATATGTGTACATCTTCTAGAAAATGAGAAATGGCTTAAAATGATTGGGACAGGTGTTGCCAAATGAAAGGAACACATGTCCTGTAAATAAATAAGATTAAGACACATACACCCATTAGGTGTCCATGTGTACAAACCTCTTAAGACACCTAAGTAGGCATGTGTCTTAATCCTAAAGCATGCATGAAGATAAAGAGGACAAGTGTCCAAAACCAAATTACCAAACTAGCCTTGAAAACTACTATATAAAGGGTGGAAAGGTTCATTTCATTTCATGGATTCACAAACATAAAACCATGATAAGAAAAAGAGGAGAGGTTTGGGTGAAGCCGAGAGGATAAATAGAAGATCAAGGCACAAGTACAAGGTGAGAAAAATTATTTAAGTTCAAGTATTCATTTCATATTTTGAAGAAAAAGTTGACAAATTTATGATTGAATAATTGGACTTGAAACACTGAAAATGACGTTCGGTATTTTTGACATAAATTTTGCAATTCTTGATGAAATAACAACTTCTCTATCAATTTGGAAAACTAATTCAAAGTACTACAACTTTCACCCTGGGTACTTTTCTCTAATTCGGCCGTTTGCATACCTGAAAACTGGATGCAAAGTAAGGTAAAAATCAGCCCGAAATTGGCATGTTAAAAATGCCTCATGATGTTTGATTTTATATATCAAATTGATAAATGATTTGGAGGTTTTCTTTTGATGATAATTATGTAGACTAAGAGAGCTTCTTACTATAGAAAAATTGGAGTCAAATTCTATTTTTATCATAGAGAAACAGCGTGAAACATTTTTCCCAAAAACAAGCTAAAATCTGATTTTTGGAACTTTTTAATAGCACTCCGAAACGCTATCTTTTCTATTAATGAAGCACGAAACCAAGCCAGAACCTTTCTATAGCACCCAGAAACACTGTAGTAGCTGATTTTAGTCTAGAATCATTATAAACCATCCATAACTTGTCATAGCCCTTCTGAAAGCATTGTCTTTTCTCTGAGTTGACTACAAAGTATTTTAAATGAG
The DNA here is from genome assembly GCA_030737875.1 of Allium sativum. Lineage (NCBI taxonomy): Eukaryota > Viridiplantae > Streptophyta > Magnoliopsida > Asparagales > Amaryllidaceae > Allium > Allium sativum. The sequence continues at coordinate 248,945,287 of CM060920.1, forward strand.
TAGAAGTTTTCATAGCATGACTAAAATGATGTTACAGATGTTTTGAGTATAAAATCATGGTATGCGAGTGTAAACGAAGTATAAAGAGTATTTAAAAGAGGTATGGAGAATGTTTAAATGAGATATGATTAGTGTTTCAACGAGGTATGAATATTGTGTAAACGAGGTATGAATACTGTTCAATCGAGGAATGAATAGTATGTGATTAAACGAGGCATGATTAGTATTTTCGAGGTAATGAATGGTATTGAACTTAACCATTTCAGTTCAATCTTTATCTTTCCAAACATATATTAGAGAGATATAAAGGTGTTTTGAGATTGTTTATGAAGGAGTTTGTTTTGCATAAAGAAATGGATTAGTATTTAAAATAAAAGATGTTATCAGTTGAAAGGAAGTTCTATAAGAGATATGTAGATATTTTTCAAAATAAAAGACTGGAATGTTCTAGGGTGACAGAGAGAATAGTGTCTAGGCTTGGGTTTGGAAAATATAGTTTCCTGCTCTCCCTGGCTATCCCTAACTGATCCAACGAACGGGATGGTTAATTTAGAATTTAATTTGAAACTTAATTTGAAATTAATTGAAAAGTAATTTAAGATTACTTTTGAGAATCTCTACCTGATATAAAGAGTATTTTGGAAGTAAACATTGAATTTAAATATTTGAGTAAAAAGGAACTACGTTGGCTTGATCCTATATCTTGTTGCTTACCCAATTAGATAAAGGTACGTAGGCAGTCACAAGGGGTAGTGATGCAGCTGTTTTATTAATAAAATATTTTTTTGTTTATTATTTGATGTTCCTTTTTATGTTGGTGCATTTTCATGTTTATTATGCTAATGTGTTTATCAAGTGTGCAGAAATGAATATCGATGTCCATCCCATTAGAGTTGCACAATGGTAGATTTACGGTAATTGTGTTTTAATTTATATTTAAGCACGAACGATTAGTTAGATAAGTGATATTTATTAAAAAAAAATCCAGAGCATTGAGTGATATCGTATACTTCCAAAATAAAATGCTAACTGTCATTGTTTGTTTTTGGAGCGCACGGGGTTTTCGGCAATTTTGACTGGTTGGAAATTACGGGGCGTTACAAGTGGTATCAGAGCTTAGGTTAGGTGCCTAAATAAAATTTCATATAAGATTAGAAAATCATTTTTAGAAATTTTAAAATGAAGTTACCTTAATTTGGTGAATAAAAGTGGATAAGGTAAGACACCATTCCTCTGACCAGGTATATAAGTAATATTTATTTGTTTAACTTTTGTTTGTGAATAATGTGTGGATTCATTTTTAAGCATCTTATAAAGAGGTTTAACGAAGTTGTAAGTGCATATGACAAGCTAAAAAGTAACGAAGAAATGAATGAAGTGGCTTGCAAAGGAAGGAATGTTGCAGCTTGAAATGGATCCAACAGAGTGGCTTAAGAGGAATGAGGTATTGCAACTTATCGAGGAATGAGTTAAATGAGCTTGGGCAAATAAACTTGAGGAAGACCAGGAGGAGTAAAATTGAGCACTACATTAATGCCAAATCAAGGTGAGAAATTTTGATATAATAAGATATTATAATTGTTTTGCATTATGGTGTTAGCTTAAAAAGCTATTGAAACATCTCTCAGCAATTCAGTCATAACTATTGATTCCTTGATTTGGGTTTAGACGAAGTTAATCTTATTGGGAAGCTAGATTAATTATCTTGAATACTTACAGCATATTTTGAAATTTTGAAAGTTTGTTATCTCAAAACATTTTTGCAAACTGAATTATGTGTTTGACAAAAAAAGGGGGAAGGGTTATACTTAAGATGATTTTCGAAGTTGAAAGTATGGATTTTCCAAAATAAAATGGTTATCCATATGAAAGTAATGATTACAAAGTATAAAAGTACTTTGAGCATACTTTGTTTAAACTTATAAAAGATTTTTGGGGATTATTTCATCAATGATGGATACCTACGGGTGACGATGACGATGTGCGGTATAAGACAATAGATCTTGGGTAGTGCACTATTACTCTATGTTGGTATCGAGCCGAGTAGAGTACATCATATTTGATGACGGGATGCCGACATAAGACAATAGATCTTGGATAGTGCAACTATTACTCTATGTTGGTATCGAGCCGAGTAGAGTACATCCTATTTGATGACGGGATGTCGGCCGCAATAGGATAAAATATCCTAAATTGAGTGTGGATCCACTTTGATGAATATGATCCTGCTTTTGACAACAGAATTTTAATAAAACTTACTTGACTTAATTAAAATATTGGCTAGAGTCTATTACTCTTGGTACATTTTGATGGGTACTGCAACAAGGAGTGTACAACATAATTGATGAGTTGACTTTGATGAATATAATCATTAAAGATATTATTTGAGATGTCTATTTTGAAAATATTACTCTTTGGTACATTTCGATGGGTACCACAATATGGAGAATACATCCTTATTTTATGATGATGAGGATGCTGAGTCGGATGAGCTGAAGTATGATGAATCTTTGGTACATTTGGATGGGTACCGCACAAGAAGACTTGCAGGATTGCTAAGATATGGATCACAAATTGAGAATTCCAGGTACGTCTTGAAATTTCGATTTATGAAATTGTTTCGAAGTATACTTTCAAGAAAAATGTCATGCATACTTACAGCTTTATTTGTGGAATAATTGGTTTTCTTTTGATCAAGTATAGCGTAGAATTTCGAGGACGAAATTCGTTTTAAGGGGGAAAGAATGTAACAACCTGAGAATTCGGGCAACAAATATTTAAATATCAAGGTTATTTAAATATTTAAAACTTGGATTTAATGGTTTTATAACCTTTATTAAATCCCTTTATAAATAATAATTAATGAGGATAAAACATGTTGTTGAATTTTTGTTTACAAAAATAAGTAGTTCGAAGAAATATCGATAATGTGACCGAAAACAGTTTTATTGATAAGCGACGTCTTACTTGCTAAAAGTTGTTAGAACATCATGTGCATGTAGTAAGATTAGAAGAACACATATATGTGTATGTACATATCATAAAAGTAGAATACAAATGGTATATGTGTACATCTTCTAGAAAATGAGAAATGGCTTAAAATGATAGGGACACGTGTTGCCCAATGAAAGGAACTCATGTCTCGTAAATAAATAAGATTAAGACACATACACCCATTAGGTGTCCATGTGTAGAAACCTCTTAAGACACCTAAGTAGGAATGTGCCTTAATCCTAAAGAATGCATGAAGATAAAGAGGACAAGTGTCCAAAACCAAATTACCAAACTAGCCTTGAAAACTACTATATAAAGGGTGGAAAGGTTCATTTCATTTCATTGATTCACAAACATAAAACCAATGTAAGAAAAAGAGGAGAGGTTTGGGAGAAGCCTAGAGGATAAATACAAGATCAAGGCACAAGTACAAGGTGAGAAAAATTATTTAAGTTCAAGTATTCATTTCATATTTTGAAGAAAAGTTGAGAAATTTATGATTGAATAATTGGACTTGAAACCCTGAAAATGACGTTCGGTGTTTTTGGTATAACTTTTGCAATTATTGATGAAATAACGACTTCTCTATCAATTTGGAAAACTAATTCAAAGTACTACAACTTTCTCCTGGGTACTTTTCTCTAATTCGGCCGTTTGCATACCTGAAAACTGGATGCAAAGTGAGGTAAAAATCAGCCCGAAATTGGAATGTTAAAAATGCCTCATGATGTTTGATTTTATATATCAAATCGATAAATGATTTTGAGGTTTTCTTTTGATGATAATTAAGTAGATAACGAGAGATTCTTACTGTAGAAAAATTGGAGTCAAAATCTATTTTTATCATAGAGAAACAGCATGAAACATTTTTCCCAAAAACATGCTAAAATCTGATTTTTCGGAACTTTTTAATAGCACTCAGAAACGCTATCTTTTCTATTAATGAAGCACGAAACCAAGCCAGAACCTTTCTATAGCACCCAGAAACGCTGTAGTAGCTGATTTTAGTTTAGAATCATTATAAACCATCCAGAACTTGTCATAGCACTTCTGAAAGCGTTGTCTTTTCTCTGAGTTGACTACGAAGTATTTTAAACGAGTAGAACTTTTCATAGCATGACTTAAATGATGTTACAGATTTTTTGAGTATAAAATCATGGTATACGAGTGTAAACGAAGTATGAAGAGTATTTAAAAGAGCATGGAGAATGTTTAAATGAGATATGATTAGTGTTTCAACGAGGTATGAATAGTGTGTAAACGAGGTATGAATACTGTTCAATCGAGCAATGAATAGTATGTGATTAAACGAGGCATGATTAGTGTTTTCGAGGTAATGAATGGTATTGAACTTAACCATTTCAGTTCAATCTTTATCTTTCCAAACATATATTAGAGAGATATAAAGGTGTTTTGAGATTGTTTATAAAGGAGTTTGTTTTGCATAAAGAAATGGATTAGTATTTAAAATAGAAGATGTTATCATTTGAAAGGAAGTTCTATAAGAGATATGCAGAAATTTTTCAAAATAAAAGACTGGAACGTTCCAGGGTGATAGAGAGGATAGTGTCTAGGCTTGGGTCTGGAAAATATAGTTTCCTGCTCTCCCTGACTTTCCCTAACTGATCCAACGAACGGGATAGTTAATTCAGAATTTAATTTGAAACTTAATTTGAAATTAATTGAAAAGTAATTTAAGATTACTTTTGAGAATCTCTGCCTGATATGAAGAGTATTTTGGAAGTAAACACTGAATTTAAATATTTGAGTAAAAAAGAACTACGTTGGCTTGATCCTATATCTAGTTGCTTACCCAATTAGATAAAGGTACGTAGGCAGTCACAAGGGGTAGTGATGCAGCTGCTTTATTAATAAAATATTTTTTTGTTTATTATTTGATGTTCCTTTTTATGTTGGTGCATTTTCATGTTTATTATTTAAGTCATGCTAATATGTTTATCAAGTGTGCACAAATGAATATCGATGTCCATCCCATTAGAGTTGCACAATGTTAGATTTACGGTAATTGTGTTTTAATTCATATTTAAGCATGAATGATTAATTAGATAAGTGATATTTATTAAAAAAAATATCCAGAGCATTGAGTGATATCGTATACATCTAAAATAAAATGCTAACTGTCATTGTTGGTTTTTGGAACGCACGGGGTTTTCGGCAATTTTGACGGGTTGGAAATTACGGGGCGTTAAACACCATCTGGTTTCTTCGAATGGTTGGTGAATCCATTTAGGTTGACTAACGCGCCAGCATATTTTGTGGATCTTTTGAATAGGGTTTTTAGAGGTCAGTTGAATAAGTTCGTGTTTGTGTTCATGGATGATATTCTGGTTTACTCATAATGAGGAAGAGCATAAGACGCACTTGCGAGTTATTTTGGAAATCTTACGAAAGCATCAGTTGAGAGCTAAGTTTTCGAAGTGTCACTTTTGGAGGAGCGAAGTGGGGTTCTTAGGCCATGTTGTTCCTAAAAATGGAATAGCGGTTGGCCCGGCTAATGTAGCAGCAATCCAGGACTGGGATTGACCAAAGCACGCGACAGATGTTCGGAGTTTCCTTAGGTTGGCGGGATATTATCGTCGTTTTATCAAGGATTTCTCCAAGATAGCTGCACCTTTAACAGGATTGACGAAGAAGAATCAAGTGTTCACATGGGATGCAAAGTTTGAGCAAACTTTCAGAATCCTGAAAGAGAGACTGACGAGTGCTCTTGTTTTTACGATTCCAAGTGGGAATGAAGAGATGGTGGTTTACACCCGATGCATGCGGTACTGCACTTGGAGCAGTGTTGATGCAAAAAGGATAAGGTTGTGGCCTACGCAAGTTGACAGCTGAAGCCGAACAAAGGAATTATCCAACTCATGGTTTGGAGTTAGCAGCGATCGTATTTGCTCTGAAAAAGTGGAGACATTACCTACTGGGAGTTTGATTCGAGTTATTTACGGATCACAAGTCGTTGAAGTAACTTTTCTTCCAAAAGGATTTGAATCTTCGGCATCAACGGTGGTTAGAGTTTCTGGTATCGTATGATTTTGGTATAGGCTATACTCCTGGTAAAGGTAACGTAGTGGCAGATGCGTTGAGTCGAAGACACCACAATACTAGGCTTATAACCGTGAGTAAGCAGTACACTCACGGTTATAACCGTGGAGCCAATAAGCATTTGTGATTTTTATAACACATGTTATCACGGTTATAACCGTGACAAATATTAACATATATTTTCACGATTATAAGAGTGACTATATTTTCTTTTCTAACGGTCATAAGTGTGATAATATTTAACCTACTAATGGTGATAAGCATTGTAATATTTATTTTTCTAACGGTTTTAAATGTGGTGTATGCCATAATTATAAAGGTTATAAGCGTGATGTGAAGGTTTTTTTCGGTGGTTATAAGTGTTACTTTATCGAAGATTTCAATGACTATTGTCACGTTTACCACACTAATAACCATAAAAAACTACACATAGTACGATGCATACATAAAACACCTATATTTCATATCATATATACATAAATATATATTCAATACTAGTGTTAGCTACATACACAGTAATAGTATTAGAACAACAAATAGCATGTAAAATATACCAAATTTAAAATAGCAAATATAACAAGTTTATAATACCGAGAGTTATACACCGTCATTAATATACATAATAAGTTTTAAAACAAGATTCAACGTACTTCTTTTAAATTCAGTCTTAACATACATATCATCTATCAAATTAACTTCAATCCTACTAGTAGTTGCCCAGAAAGTTTCAACCTGCTGCACAGCTTTAATTGTACCCGTAGAAAACCACAATAAAACATCACATGTAGCATAACAAGGAAACAACATGAGTAGCTTTAATTGGTGCTTGTGGTTGTGGTTCAGGCCTATTGGCAATAATATGGGTGATATTTGCTTCTTCCCTAGGAAAAAGAATAAGGAATTAGAAGGCAGTAATAATATGCTGAGACCCAATGTTGTGTTGGGGCTTTTATATATGGGGTTTATGTATTTATATTACTATACTTTCTAAAACTAGGTTATTACGAACATGAAGGTCATTCCATATTAACATATCTTCTAAATGAAAGAAAAATCACTTGAATCTGATCATAATTTTGAAAGTTATTATGCCTGTTTTTCTTACGTTATTTTTGTTAATGCAGGTCATACACACAAACCTACAACACTCGCACACTGACCTGCACTCACAAACTTGTACGAAAAAACATATAGCAGCTAGCATACACAAATGCAATATACACAAAATTAGTTGGATATTGTTTCTGTTAATGTGTTGTTGCCGGTCTAACAGCAACCCCTTTTTTTCTGTTGTCAGTGTAACTATCAATTGGCAACATAATCCATTTATAAACCAAAAAAAAAAAACCCAGTAGTTAATCAAATTCCTAGATTGAGATGAAAATTAAAATGCAATTAGTCCTAATATCAATTGCCAACACACATAAGTCTCACATATTGTTTTTCTTAAGAAGAAGTTTATAGGATAAGCTAAAATGCATGGCTAAAACGTAAAAAAAAATCGTGGTGTAGTGGGAGTGTAAGAAAACATCATGTAAATTGGATAGAGTTCAAGTAAATACTAATTACATTAACGAATTTGCTGATATTAAATTTAGTGTTCTTCCTAACTCACAAATGACCACATTTCATTGCATGTTCAGTTAAATGAACATGATGGTCAAGAAAAAGCCAATCCATTTAAATATGCAAATGACCGGTGGTATTATGAGGGGTATCTACATTAACATATATGATTTGCATCATGCTTTTGATAATCATTCAAATCCATAAAAAATTAAAATCGAATCTAAAGAAGTGGAAATTAAATGAGGAGCTGCTTTGACAAATTAACTCTAGTCATACTAATGATGATATATGGAAATAATATTGTGTAGAATAACAGAATCCTGCACGCAAGGCCACAGAACACGGAAGTATCCTGAAGTCATGGTTGTTAAATAACTTGGTCGGGACTGAAACTCCGGGTATTATTTAAACCCATCGGATAAGTTGAGAACAATCTTCCTGCCTTATCCGATGTTTTACACTATCACTTCTGTCTTGTTTTCAAAATCGTTAACAAACTGATTTTGAAATAGCATAATAACAGAATTAACCAAAGACTAAAATAAAATAAAAAGAACGGCTACTAGGAATGATGCTATGATACTTTCTCATTAACAGACAGTATGGTTTCTCTTCTCTGTCACATGATTAGACCATAATTATCTCTATTTACTATTATAGTAACATTTTTTTATTCAGATGATGTATATTTATATCTCATAAAAATCATTCATCAACAACAAATAAAACGAGCAAAAGATACATATGCTAGTGGTTACTGCAAATATTTTGTCAGCAAGATATTAATTGAAGGGGAAATAAAACAGTGTCGAAATGGACAAGTTCCACAAACTAAACATTATGAAAAAAGTAGAATATATTTTGTACCCAAGTCTAGTATAATATTATTAATATGTAATTACTGTTCCATCTTGCGGTCACGATAATTTTGCTCCACACTCTTATCTTAATTAACCACAATAACCACAATACCAGTTAAAAAAATTTAACATGGTTATTCAAATTTCAAGTGAAGCATTTAGTGGAGGTATAGATGCCTTCAAAGGAACATTTAAGAAAAAAAGCTGGCAAAGTAAACATAATAGATTCTGTGTAAGAATATGTATTGGTCAAACATAAAAATTTATTTTCTTGATTCAAGAAGTCTCCTTTGATAAAGCTAAACCGAAAATTAACGTTTGAAAAACATAATGAGTAGAAACTATGATTGTATATATCTTTCATTATGTTGTGATTCTGGAGGCAGGTTTGATCATCCGCTAAACTAAAATGCGAAGCATTTCTAGGAATATATATATATATATATATATATATATATATATATATATATACACACACACACACATACATATCAAAAATGCTAAATGGACCGAAAGAATTTAAATCAAATTGTGCGAATGTGAGAAAAATAGGTAGAACCCTCCATGAATTGCGCCTAAAAAATAGGAGGTGAAACCCATTTTTTTCTCTTTATTTTGCAATTTTTGACAAAAAAATTTTTGGTTCTTGTAGCATTGTTGATATATTATATATAGTGGAAAATAGGCACAAGGACAAATTTTAAAAAAAAATTAGTCCGGAGGACGTCAAGTTTTATTTTTAAACTGAAGGACAAACTTTGAAACAAAATTAAGCTGAAGGACAATGCTAAATATAATTAGCATTTTCTGCAGTGTAAAACTAAATAATGCTAGTTAAAACTAACATTTTCGTGTAGTGTAAAAAACTGAATATAATGCTAATTACATCTAGTATTTTCCTTCAACTTAATTTTGGTTTCAAGTTTGTCCTTCAGATTAAAAATAAAACTTGTGTCCTTCAGCCTACTTTTTTGACAAAGTTTGTCCTTCTCCCTAATTACCTCATATATATATATATATATATATATATGTGTGTGTGTGTGTGTGTGTGTGTTTGTGTGTGTGTGTGTGATGTTAAACTTAACTTTAAACACCAATTGTAATATATGATACTAAAAGAAATATTAAATATTTACTTTCAACCATATTGCCAACATTCAATTGGTTTGCAGTTCTAGAGGTATTGGGTTTGATCATCAGATAGCCAAATGTAATATATACATATAGGTGAGCGTTCAATGACACCCCTTATTCTGCACCCCCTAAATGCACCCGAATTGTGACCAATCATTTATATTAAAGAAAGTGAGTGGGAGGGGAGAGAATTAGTGGAAGGAGTGAGAGAATGAGTGGAAGGATTGTTTAATATAAATGAGTGGTTGTGATTGAGGGGCATTTGGGGTGCTCACTATTTAGGGTGTCATTGAACGCTCCTCATACATACATATATATATATATATATATATATATATATATGTATGTATATATATATATATATATATATATATGAGGCAGGTTCAGTGACATCCGTAATAATGCAGCATCCAATTTGCCCTCTTATTTCCACCACTCATTTCTTTTTGTCTCTCCTTTCTTACTTTTTCACCTCTCAGTCACTTAAACTAGTATATTTGAAAAGTGGAAATCATAAGACATTTGGGGTGCTCCATTTTTTGGATGTAACAGAAAGCTTGCATATATATATATATATATATATATATATATATATATATATATATACAGGTTGCACTAGGCAATCCCTACACCACACAAGGTGAACTTTGAACATAGAAGTTGAGCGATCGATGCAATCCAAAACAACAAATAAATCTGCAAATCAGTCACTCCAATAAACGGTGGCAAAAGACCAGACCAACAGACACAAAGCATGACATCGAGGTCGTAAAAGGCAGGTGCCGTGCACCAAAGGATCTAGACCTGTTGGATTCTGTACGATGGTCGGAAGCAGCGAAGGCATCAAAACTAGATCTGTCAAAATTGAAAACAACCCTTTAACCCATTACTGATAGGGTTGGGTTGAACTAATTTAATTCTATTTGCTACTGGGTCAATACCCATTCGGCCCAGCTTAAAAATAACATTACCCTGTGTGATCCCATGCCTCCGCATCCCCACATTCTCGCTCGCAATCGTCTCCAGAACCCTAAATTCTAAAATCTCCTTCCTTCAGATCGCTCGAAATCGTATCAATCTTTGTCTTTCGTTTCTTCCAAACAAAATCTTGAGGTTGATGTCGTCTGGTTGTTGATTTCTGTCATTAGCATCTCCATTCTTATCAATTATTTGCTGATTGTCCTAGTTTCACTTCACTATGTCGTCCTATTTTACTAGCTGCTGCGTAAACCGGTAAGTCCTATTTCAAGGCTGATTGTCCTAGTTTCACTGTATTCAACAATTCCCAGTAAAAATATTCAACACACGAAGTTTGAATTGGAAGCTTCCCACTCGTTTCAAAGTTATTAATTTATCACCAGTTAGCAGCGTACGCTTTTTAGATTTGTTTGTACTATAATCGAAGTACTCAAAGTTTCAATTCCTATTTGGGTGTAATTTGAACACTAAAGAGTCACCCACCTTCTGGCTAAATATAGTTCCCGTCCCCTAAACTATATTTCTATTATTTGGAAATGAGTACATAAAAATTGACCTACAAAGCTTCTGGCTAAATATTTGCATTTTGCAGCACGTATAAAATTTCTGAGATCATTGTTTAGTTTTTTTTTACCATCTTTTTGCATATGTCGTATTTCCATTGTTTTTTTTTTCACTTCCTAAAATTTTCAGTTGACAAGTTACGGTGCTTCATTTATTGTTAATTTCCACTTTATATTTCTCTACAATCTTCCATTCAGCATCAATTGTTACTCTTTCTTTATCATAATATTACTGATACACTATACCGAGTAATTTGTATAAGTTTTTTCAGTTCAAGACTGAGAATGAACCATGGATTATTCTTAGGGGAAACTAATTAAGATGGTGGCATATTTATACTGTCTTTGGCTTGAAACACTGAGCAACCTGAGCATAAAATAAACAGTCCGTAGGGTTAAGGTGTGGTGTTAGCACCTAGTTTACAGCTTACTTTGGTTATTACGTATTGCTTTCTCAATAAACTCTCAACTCTTAAAGGTCGACTTTACTATTGAACTTCAAGCCTCTAGCTTTAACTTCAAAACCACCTTGGTTATTGAGGTATTATTATTGCTGCAAGAAAAAACTGTCCCAATAATCCATTTGTAAGTATGACTTTTACTATAATTCATAAAGTATGACTTTTACTATAATTCATACTCACATTAGTAAATAATATGTATTGAACCTTATTCAATTTCGTTTTGCACCAAACTTAAAGTGGATCATTAAATAACCTTTAATTTTGAATAAGCAGGTTTTCTATCCCTTTGCTTTTTTATCTTTCAGGGAAATGGCTGAAATTGTACCTTTCTAAACTTCTTACTTTTGTCATAGGAAATGGTGAGTTTGAAGAACCTGAGTTTTAGTTAAAGAAGAAGTCTTAACAATGTCACATATTTCGTTTCCTTTCACAATGTCACATTATGGTTACTGCAAAACGCAGTGTGGATAAAATATCTTGCCAAAATAACAAGAAGTTATGGATTTAAAATAATCCTAACCATTAAACATTGGGCATTGTGTTTTTATTTGTGTTTAACAGGTGTTTTTTGTTGAAATTTTTGATCGTGTTACAAAAACGGTAACATGTATTTTGAATGAAAACAAACACTGTCGAAGATGATCGCAGTTCAGCAACCAGTAAATTACGATAAAGGTTGAAAGACTCAACCATTCTTAAGTTTCTAGATTTTATTACTCTTGAATTTCAATACTAGCTGTAAGTTTAAAAATGGTCTCTCCTGGAAAGCCTTAGACGAATTGGTTGCCTTAAATAGATAAAGACGCACATGTGTTTTTATATATCATTGCATCTAATCATCTTATTGTATAACTATTGAAGTTTTTGATAACCATAAAATGCTAACAGCCCAAAGTAGTGAACTCTATGTAGAATCCTTAACTGAATAAGTTTAATTATGTTGTGTCTTTTGTTTTAATAGTAAACTTGGATATATATTTAATAGCAGTTGGTTCTCATAGGTAGTTTTTGGGTGAATTTTCAATGTCTGATATCCCTTATGATCATGTTGTTAGCTTCTTGTGCTTTCCGAAAGAATATCGCTACTGAATAAAAAGACATGTAGTTATTTCCTTGAATCTTATGCTTGGATTTCTTACGATTACGAAGATTGTTGATCCGAATTATCTATTTTTTATCGATGTAGGATGTCAAAAAAGCTTGATAAGATCCGTGAGTTCCTCTTTCAATTTGGATAGGCCTAGTTTCGACAGTTTGGAGGTTTTAGGCTGAACTTGAAAGGTGTCGATTAGGTTCGTTCATTAATGTGGAATTACTTTACCTCTCATTGCTCTGCTATTAAGTGAATCCTTTCAACTATATAATTAATTCTCTTCAATATTGCTAGCTTGGGGCCTTCGTATCGTTAGGTAGAGTATCGATGTAGATTAGAGTTTCTTATATGGGTTTCATAGGTTGCTTTTGATCAAGACTAGGGGTGTCAAATTCTTAACGGGTTCCTGTCATAACCTTTCGGCAAGGCAGGGAAATCCAATAAAAAATATCATTATCAAATTCAAAACCGCCACTTAGACTTAGATAGCTAGGTGATATATAATTTGGTTATTCTTTGATAATGGGTTTACTTTATCTCTGATACTCTACATGACTCTGTTTTGGATAGTAGTGGGTGCTCTCATTTGCGTTTCAGTATCTCAATTCTCAACTTAATTTCAGGGATCTATTTTGATGAAAAGGTGAAGTGAAACGAACAGTGATAAAAAGGATGAAGTATATTTGTAGTAATGTTTGTGTATTTACTTTTCATTTCAGTATCGTCAATGTTCTTCTCATTATATGGGTTTACTTTTCACTTCAGCGTGCTTTTTCATTTGTAGTAATTTATTTTATTTCTGATCATTGTTTGCATATTTTTGGTGCCAACTTTCTCCGTTAAACTAATGTTCATTTATATAGCGCCTATGGTTAATCCAAACCATGTTTTTATCATAGGGTTGTCTATTTAACAACTTCTACGCCGTCAAGAAAGTATCATAGCTGGAGAAATATGTTAGCTGAGTGTCATCCCTATGTTGTTCTTGAATTAAAATTTTTAAGTAATAGGTAAAGTAACTAATGTAGAAATTAGAACTGTGGTTTTACCAACAAAGTTTTATCTGTTGCTTTGTAAATTGGATAATTTATGAGCTTATATTCATGTCCAAAATGATGGTTGCAATTTCTTTGAAGTAATTGTAGACTCCTATGATCAATGTACTTTGCTTAACTAAACTAATCAAGTTTTTCTTTTCATGTGCAGAGCAAGGAAGATTCTAAAGAAATGTGCTATTTCGCAGCGAGTGTTCATTCTTGAAGAGCATTGGTGTTTATTTAAGAATTGTAACATGTTTCAATTTATATGCAGTTTCAGTGAGTTTGCTGTAGCAGTTTTGCGTTATTTATTGCAGATTTTTCGGTATATGATACAGTTTTTTCATTTTTTACTGCACATTTGTGCTTTGTATGATGCAAATATTGGAATGAGTGAATGATTATTCCATGAATGATACATTCTGGAATACAGTTTATGTGTTTTCCGTGGCAGTTTTGCATTATCTGTTGTTTTTTAGTATATGATGCAGTTTTTTCATTTTTTATGCAGATTTGTGCTTATATGATGCAGATTTGTGCTTGTATGATGTAGTTTTTTCATTTTTGCTTCAACGGTTTGCTGCTAAATGCCCAAAACCCAATTTGATGCATGTTCTTCGTTTGAAATTTTGTTGTCGGAAAATTATGGAATTCCATTATTCCTTCCTTTTTTTTTCGGTTTCCGCCTATTGGAATTCCGGGGTTAACGGTATGGAATACGGAACAAGTATTACTTTTTCATTAACAATTGGAAGAAACGGAAAACGTGTCGATTGGTACGGAAATTTTTCGTTCCCACCCCTACTTGCAACCCTGGAAACTTGCTGAATGATTTAAGCTTTTTTGCTTATTTTCTATTTGCTGGTTTGTAATTAGATAGACAAATTTTTAATCATGTTGAAGTGGTTACCTTTCTGTGTTAGAAGTTGCTTATCTGTTGAATTTTGTGTTAAGCTATTTTGGGTTTTGCATCTTTGTTTTGAAATGGTGTTGTTATAAGTTATTATTGTTAAATAGGTTAAACGGGTTGACCCATGTATGAAAAGGGTTGGGTCAAATTGACCCTTTTAAGAAATGTATTAAAAGGGTTGGGTTACAAAATGGGTCGGGTCAATTTTGATTCGACCCATTATGATCCGACCCGACCCGTTTGACGGGTCTAATCAAAACCCAATGACAGGCAAACCTGGAGGGGGGAAACTACAAAGCTCACAAAGCAAATAAACAACTGCAGGTAACAGTAAGCTACTCACATTTTCCACCGCATAACACCGAGCTAACTACGCAACGAAGCCAAGTCACACGATGAAGACCCAAAACCAAAACCTTCGGAAGCGAGTCAACCAATAACATTGCATAACTTATCAACAGAATAGGCGTCAAGCTCAGCTTGACACAAATCAAAACCCACAGCAGAAACAGAGACCGTAGCCATAGGTTCATAGGCATAGTGAAGGGAAGCTGTAAGCTATGGAAATTGAACAAGTAAAACGACGGTGCAGTGAATAGCAGCTAGTCAGAGAAGGATCTGGGCAACTCACACATGAGAGGCAGTTCGAAGTGGAAAAGTGGGACTGAGCAAGAATGTATAACGATGAAAAGAAAAGGGGAGCATCTTGAGATGTGATGGAATAAAAAATATAAATGGAAGCAGGCTACAAACGTTACATTAGGAGAGGGAAGCGTAAGGGAAAAATGGCGGTGTAAAGCACAGCAATGGATGAGCGAGAATGATGTAGATTTGAGAAGACGAAGTGCAATGGAAACCCTATCCCTATTACAAGGCTATATCGCGTCTTTTTTTATTGAAAAATTTGATCAGTTTTAAATGGAATATATGATATATGATACCAAATGTAAAGCACACACATGTATGCATAATCCTTCGATCGTATTCTACTGAAGTTTTACAAAAAATATCTTCTTGTCAAAGAATATATTTGAAACATCCTACTTATATCATTCATGCTTTCTTCATGTTTTTTCACTCCGTATAAGGAACATAAGCATACAAGTTTTATGGTGTCCCAGTGGGCAAGTAGTTTATATTGACGATCTTGACAGTAAGAGGCAAAACATATGTGTATTGGAAAACGCCAATTAGTAGGAAACTAAATTTATATTAGATGATAATTACTAGAATTCAATGTTATGCAAGTATAGATTTGTTTACATTAGCATGAACAAAAGTTACAAACATCATTGTCCAACAAGCTGTACTGTGTATTACCGTGCAACAAGCTATACTGTGCAACAAGCTGTACTATGTACTGCAACAGATTTATGGGACAATCGCAAAAAACAAAGAAATTAACATAACACATCTTAGATTAGACGATTTCTATATACATGACACGGGTTCTAAAAGAAACATTATTTAATATATTACTATTCCGATCAAGTGCAACTGCAGTGTGGTTTCTTTCTAAACGAAGCCAAAATAATGCCCAAAATTATCGCTTAATAAGTTTTAACAAATCGCTAGCGCCAGTATTGTTACCTCTACATGAAGTAATAAATTGACAGACATAATCATAAGCTGATTTTTAGATGAACCTGGCGGCGGACGGGTGTCAGAACGAGGGAGAGACGGAGCGGAAGATAAAAGCAGATCCAAAATCAGCCGGAATCGCAGCCGATTGGGGAGAACGAAAACCTAATCGAATTCTTTAAACACTGAAATAAGGGTTCGTACGATTTGGAAGTGTGATAAACGCAAAAACAGCCAGGTAGGTTGGGTTGGGTAACGAGCTTAACAGTGATGAAATTGGATCACGGTAATAATAGTTGGGATTTTGTCACTATAATAACCGTGACAATTAATAGAGGAATAAGTGTGACAAATGGGCCTATTTGGTGTTGTGCACGCTAGTTTGGGAGCGATGTTTTTGGAATGGAAGAACCTCGAGTACTTGGTAGGATTTGATTTCAAACCACAGTGTGAGTTGGAACCTGAAATATTGGCAAGCTTATCGATAAGACCTACTCTCACCGAAAGGATCGGCGAAAGCAAAAAGCATGACGTAAAGCTTGTCGAAATCATCCAGAAGTTGGAAGCAGAGATAAGGAATTCGAAGTCGATCGAGAGGGTTGGCTTCGGAAACAAGGACAACTGATTGTTCCTGATATCGACGGATTGAGAGATGAGGTTCTGAGGGAATGTCATCACTCGAAATTGATGATTCATCCTGGTGGAAATAAGATGTATCCGGACATGAAGCAAGCTTACTAAAGGGAAGTTAGAAAGTTTATTTCCAGGTGTATGACTATCAGTTAGTGAAAGCTGAACATAAGAAGCCGAGTGGATTGCTTCGGCAATTGGAAGTTCCTACATGGAAGTGGGAGCAGATAGCGATGGACTTTATCGATGGAATACCTAGAACTATTGCAGGAAATGAAGGGATTTGGGTCATCATGGATCGTTTGACCAAAAGCATGAGGTTTATTTCTGTCAGATCGACTAGGACAACGTCGAAGTTGACGAAGCTATATATTAAATAGATGGTTCGATTCCATGGTATCTCGAAGAGCATAGTGAATGATCGAGATTCATTGTTCACTAGTGGATTTTGGAAGAATTTGCAAGAGACTTTGGGAATCGAGTTGCGTTTAAGTACGGCTTATTATCCCCATACTGATGGTCAAACCGAGAGGGTTAACCGAGTTTTGGAAGATCTTCTATGAACTTGTGTATTGAACTTCGGGGGATCGTGGGAAGGCCATCTATATCTAGTTGAGTTTGCATACAACAACTACAGTCGAGCATTGGGATGACACCATACAAGGCGTTGTATGGAAGACTATGTAATTCTCTGGCATGTTGGTTAAAAACTGGAGATAAGCTGATGCTCGGGCTGGAGATGATCATAGAAACCTCGAACTGTATCGAGATCGTTCGATAACGAATGAAAGCAACCCAATATCATCAGTAGAGTTACGCCGATAAGCATCGTAAGGACTTGGAATTCAACGTTGGCAATATGGTTTTCGTGAAGGTTTCTCCTTTGAAGAATGTTGTTTGGTTCGGAAGTAAAGGAAAGTTAGCTTCAAGATTCCTTGGATCGTTTTCGATAATCGAGCGGATTGGGAAACTTGTGTATAGATTGGATTTACCAGAGAAGATGTCAAGTGTGCACGATGTTTTCCATGTGTCATTTCTATGGAAGCGTGTACATGATTTGAATGTGTTGGTATCTCCAGAACAGTATGAATACCTAGATGTCGAGACCATAGTTACGAAGCCTCGTAAGCCGCTTCTCGTTGTGGGGAATGACACGAAACAACTTAGGAGGAAAACGGTTAAGCTAGTCAAGGTACAATGGACCGAGGATGATGAATATTGTATGTAGGAGATAGAAGAGAGTATAAAGACGACCCATCCAGAACTCTTCGACGGTGTGACCCATTAATATCCTGTCATTTTACACCATTATAACTTGTACTATCATTGTTAGAATTACACATGCTAGGATAAGGCTATGGATGCATGGCTATATGGATGCTAGTTTAGATGATAAATTGGCTACTTCTAGATGCTAGGCATGCAGAATTTTTTAGGTTGCTTGTCTTTGCTTTGAATTTCGGGGGTGAAATTCCTAAAAGGGGTAGAATGTAACAACCCGTATTTTACTTATCAGAGGATCGTAAAACACTTTTATTTAATTCCCTGAAAGTTGGATTATTCTCATATTTTAATATAATGTTTATGGGGATGTGAGACATGTCCATAATTTTTAACAAATTTATTTGTGGCCATTTTGCCCCTATTAGTTTTGTACAGGACATAACTTTTAACTAGGATCGAATCAGGTGCTGAGATCAGTTTCATTGGAAAGAAAATAGTGTTTCTGATTCCGTAGAGTGGTTACATTAAAGATTTGGTTCAGCGGTTTGGGAGGAATCGCTGTTATAGTGCTACACAATTTCTGTTCAAGTTTTTCTAGTCATTAATGGGCTGATTTGGTGTGACCCATTAGTGGGCTGGTTTGAGGCTATAAATAGGGGGTTAGAGGCATAGAGAGAGCGTTACTTTTCTTCATTCTCTCATTTAGTTGAGCTTGTGAATCTAATACACCTTTGCTCTATTAAAATTCTAGATCTACGCAAGAAGATTGAAGATCTACATCAAGCAAGGCTAGATCTACATCAAGTGAAGGGAGATCGCGTCAAATTGAGAGGTTTGAAGATCATTCTTCGATGTCTGGATTGGGATTCTAGTGATTTCAAGTTATTTTGACGAATTGGTGAGTGATAAGCATCTCTCACGCGGACTCAATCTAGTATATGATTTGTTTGATCTTATTTTCTTCATTTCATGTTGTTTTCAATTAGATCTACATCATGGTAGGTATATTTTCATTTGAATCACCATAGGATCTAATCTAGCAACTTAAATCGGTAATTCTTGTGTTAATTCATATGTATATGCAAGTTTGGATCTGTCGTCTTGTTTATTCATTGATTTATCATGATTTGGTGAATTCTATATGGTTGTATGATGAATAATTATTGTTTAAGCGTTGTTGATGATTTCATAAAGTGTTGATGGTTGAATTGGATGATTTGGATGAGTTGTTTGCTTCGATGTTGTTGTTTGGTGATGGATTGGCCGAGATTGGAGCTAGATATAGAGTCGGGTCGTTTGGCTTGTTGCTCAAGAAAGGGATGGGTCATGGATAGCTTCAGGGCGAAGATGACATGGCATGGGGCTTCGGGTCGTTGGATGTCAGATTGTTCGAATTTAGGTCATTGGCTCCAAGTTGGTGAAGATACCAAGTCGTGGGTGTCATCGGGTCGTGGGTCCTTGATGGTGTGGCACGAAGTCAGGTCGTTGGTAACGAGGGTCGTTCGTGTACCTATGCTGATGGGTTATTCAAAGTACATTAGCTCGTTGGAAGCGTTGGGTCGTTCAACGTAGATGGCGGATCGTTCGTATGTGTTAAGATGGATCGACCAAGTCAGGTCGTTAGTACTGGGTCAATTGGAGATGGGTTGCCCAAAGGAGTCGGCTCGGATGATCGGGTCGTTAGGTCTGTGAAGTGACCTGGTTAGGTCGGGTTGCTGGAACGACATGGTGAGTCAGGTCATTGGGTGTGCAATAGTTGGGTCGGTTGATGACCCGATTATTGAAAAGAGAACGACTAACTATATCGACCAAATATTGTTGTTATTTTGTTCGAGGACGAATGTAGCTTCGACGTGAGTTTAAGGAGGAATGTTCGAAGTGTTGTGAAGTGTTCGTTGATCATCGTAATGCAACGAATGTGAAGACGACTCAGGATTGTGAGTTCGTGGATAATGATGTTCGAGAAGTCACTTGAACTGATGAGCGGTCATCAGGTTGGATGGCTAGAGATGCTGAAGGCCGAGGAATTATCTTTGTCACAAGTTCTAGCGAACTCAAAGCACGGGTATAATGGGGACGCACAAAAGACTAGAAGTGGCTGGTTGAGTACCCTGGGCAGCACGATGAGCCTGGATGCGCGTATGATGACATATGGAGTTTTGCTAGAACCGAGGTTTTCCATTAGCCCATGACGGACGACAAGTTGTTGAGCCGGTCATATGATTAACGATGGTTTCAACGTAGGATTGGCGGTGATAGCTAGAGTCATGGATGATGATTGTTTTGCGTGTATTATATTGTGTAGATTATTCGACGTCGAAAGAGATATCTCTTGGGTGCTTGTTTGATGTTGGTTTAGGCCATCGGGGGCTTGTGCTTGGGAGATGTCGATATCGATTAGGATGATCTATGCTTGATAACTGATTGCCATAAATGTACTGTTTGTTTCTTCTTGATTATTGTAAAGGCTGTCACTATCGAATGTGAGGAAGACAGGTTTGGGGCTCTTCTCTGCTAATGTTGGTAGATTAGTTGACTAATCTGCCTATCCTCATATACTTTATTGTTAGATAGTTGTTTTATCGCTCATTAAGACTATTGTCTGACTATGTCTCCCTCTTGTTACCTTGGGTTGTTCATCCGGTTGTGGATGAGAAGACTGAGTAGAAGGCGACAGGTAGTAGATCTTTATGAGGAGGATGCTGCTGAGCGATGACAAGCAGGAGGCTAGCATATTATTTTTTACTATCTAATATTTGTTTTTCCGTCTGTTTGATGTATTCTCTGAGTGACTTGTAGTGAGGCTCATTGTACAGATTCTTATGGTGTAACCCGAGGTGGTATGGATATTTCATGGTGATATGAAAAGTTTAAGATTCCGCTCAATTCTGCTCCACTATTATTGCCTGTTGTATATGTTATATTATATTTCATCCTTCCGTTGTGTGTTATATGACAGGTCCCGTTTGTGTTATCCTACCATGATGATCGTCAATAGCTTCCTGGCACGTCTTTCAGCGCATTATTTTCCTAGTTAAGTGCAGGAGTTGTGAGCGGTCGTCACAGAAGATTTCCTGGAGGAGTTCTGTCCTACTTTCCCAGGTGGGAAGGTTGATCCTCATTAAGTCAGTTCTTAATTCTATTAGATCTCATGTTTTCGCTACCACGTTGTCTACTACATCATTTTTTGGCCTTATCGATCTCTAGCTCTGTCCTTTTTTGGGGGTAGTAGAGATGGTATTTGGAAACGCCGCTAGGTTTCTTGGGATACCATCTGTCTTCCTTGGCAAGAAGGGGTTTGGGCTGCATAAGACCAAAGATGTGTGCAAGGCTTATGCTTGCAAATTCTAGACTCTCTTAATCTTTAAAGCCAACGACTCTTTACATTCTTCCTTCCTCCATTCTAAGTACAAGAGGCTACTCCCCTCTGACTTCTCCGATTCTCCATCTTATGCAAGTGAGGTGTCAACACATATGCGTTTTGTTAAGTCCATCTCGGGAAACCATGGTCACGACTTTTCCTGGAATGGCAATTGTTTCTCTGTCACGGACACTTGGAATTCCATCAAGGTTCCTACGCGAAGAAATTTCGACCTTCTCTCCATTTGGAATAAGCGCACAACCCCTAAGGTCTTCATCTTGATGTGGAAATTTTTCCATGACAGCCTTTCTTTTGGATGCTAACTTCATGTGGACTTTCCACTCACTTCTCATTGTCATTGTTGTCGTTCCGACTCGTCGAAGTTCTCTCCCATTTTCTTTTGGACAACGAGCCGACCAAGACGACTAGGTCTCACTTCGAGGCTCTGATAAGTATCCAGGTGCCCTCTTCTTCACTCCTGAGTTTGCTTCGTTTCTGATGGGCCATGGGCCACAGGAAGGATCTTCGCTTTATCCTTTTCTTCCTCATTCATTGTCTCATTTGTTGACACTTATGGTGTGCTAGGAATAAAGCGGTTTTCAGTGATTCTCTATTACTTTATAGATCTATCATCCGGAAGGTTTCGTCTGACATTTATTTTGTGTTCAAAAAGAGACGCTACTGCGGTTCCCTTAATCCTTCGTTGTTACTCCTCTCTCGGGGTCTTGTCATATATTTGTGGTACAGGCATCGAGGGGGTTGAATGTTTTTTTTCTTTAAAGTTCCTACTTTTGCTGGATTTTTTGCTTGGATTTGGCTTAGTCTATAGGGTTGGTGCTGGCTGCTTGGTTGAATGTTTGGGTTTGGATTGGTTTGGTATGCTTGGCTTCGAGCAGGAGATGGACGAGTTAGAGCCTCCTCGTTTGGTCTTGAGGTCTGGAGCAAGCTGCAGATATTATTGGTCCCTTGCCCTATCTTGTTGGGCCTTAGAGGCTTTGGATTTGTGTTGCTGTTTATGCCTGTTTTTGGGGCTAGTTGTCTGTTATGATGTTTGTCAATGGGCTTCCCCTTGGAGTACTGCAAGTTTTTTCTTTGTACTTTTATTTTTACTTTTTGTTCGGCTTAATTTTGCTGCATGGATGAAAGTTCGCTTCACGTACCCTTGATCTGCTTTTGTGAGCTAGCGGAGAAAAATGAATTTTTTCTTCTTCTCTAATTTCGGTGTAGATTTATGTTATTTTAAAAGAAAGAAACCATAGCAATATCTGTATAATCACGAAATCCAACATCGAAATATTCCAAAGACAATTTCGATCCAAATCCATTTCCACTTTATATATTGGAAATTCTGGTTATTTTCAAAACCATTTCAAATCCACTTTATTTATTTTAAAAATAAATGGGATTATAATTCTAGTTCAAAACTAGTTCATTTCGATAAAAATCTATTTTTATCTTTTTAAATGTGGAATTTTTCATCCCAGTTCTTTCTAAATCATTCATTATGATTTTACACAAATTATTAATATTTTTAATCATTTTACCAAGGCCCGTACAGTCGACTTCCATGTACGGTTATCGAACTGCACTTACAGCGACCTTTTCCAAATTTGATTTGGACATAATTCCAAATCCAACCGTTAGATTTCAAATCTAAAATATTCGTTAGAAAGCTCTTTTCGATACGAACCCAGCGGTTCCGGTTTTAGGAGAATCCGACGGCCAGATCTCCTGTAATGTACATTCAAAGTCAATGGTCGAAATTCGCGAACTACAGCGGCGCGGCGCATTCTATTCAGGCCATTATATATATATATATATATATATGTATATTGTCGATTTCCTTTTAAAACGTATTTTATAAATCGTTTTAAATTCGTTTTCGAAACGATTTCAACTTCATATTCAATTTCGAATCAAAATTGAATATTCCACAGCATTGATATACAAATGATAATATTTTCAAAACGTTATATTTTGAAATCACTTTCTTTTCTATAATCATTGTAAAAACAAATATAATCGATATAAATATCGTTCGCGTCAAAATGGCGCATATCTAACCAACACGGCTTTATATATTTCAATAACTTCGTTATTCTATTCAACAAATGAATATTTTCTTCAACACATGAATATATATTTTTATTCAACACATGAATTTATATTTTTATTCAACACATGAATATTTATTTTATTCAACACATGAATTTATATTCTATTCAACACATGAATTTTTATTCTATTCAACACATGAATTTTTATTCTATTCAACACATGAATTTTTCTTTTAAAATATTCCTTATTTTTCCAAATTGGAATGAGGCCCAATCAATTACCATATAATGTTAATTATATGGATTTTCTACAACACATGTATATAATAGCAACAATAAATCATCAACCATCATCCAGAGTGCACCACACAACTGCATAAGTATTTAAATATAAATAATTAACGCTAACACAGTCTGTCAACCCATCTATTGACATACAACTAAACAATCAGGATTAGTGTACGTCAAATATCATACAAATACCCGTGTGGGGTTTCGGTCAGCAAACACCGATTTTTATTTGTGCAGTTGGACGATGTGTAAAAATTATCATCCCAATCAATATCAGTCAAATCAGTGTACATAAACAAACCGTCTGATTTGTAAATGAATATTTATTTATTCACCTTCACGTTAAAAATTATATTTTTAACAATAAGTAATTTATTTCAACACATGAATATATTTTCATTCATTACGCATCACAATCAATTTTCACAACACAACAAAATCAAACAAGTCGTCCATGGTCTGTGGACGATGGGTGTTGGGTGCTGTAAGCACCATCTGCATCCTAGTATATATATCTTTAACTAGAAAAGAAAATTTAAAGTGAAAAGTTCTCACCTTGGGGATCCACTCCGCCATTTCATTTCTGAATTTCTGAATAGTTGGGATTTGCCCGAAATTCAACGCAATCTTTCACACGTTGTTCATAGTAAAAATCACATTTTTATTATTACTACATGTACATAAAAATCATATTTTTATTTCCACTTCATATATATAAAAATCGAATTTTTATCTTCACTTCATATACAAAAAAAGTCGAATTTTTATCTTCATGAAAACATGGTAAAGATCGAATCTTTACCTTCTATATATATAAATAAAAATCATATCTTTATGTTAATAAAAATCTCATCTTTATACCGCTAACTTCATAATAAAGATCGAACCTTTATATTGCCACTTCATATTTTTACATCGCCACTTCATATATAAAAATCGTATTTTTATTTCAAATCTCTATACGTAAAAATCGTATCTTTATATTGCTAACTTCATAGTAAAGATCGTATTTTTATATTTTAAAAATCTAGTCTTTCTTTAAATAAAAATCAACTCTTTTCTTTTTATAAAAATATAAACTTTTCTCTATTAAAAATATAAACTTTCTCACATTAAAAATATAGTCTTTCTTAAACAAAAATCACATTTTTCTATCAACAAAATCATAGCTTTTCTAGCGTAAAAATCTAATTTTTTTTCCGGCTATCATATATATATATATAAATAAAATCATTTCTAAACAATGTTATTATATTTATAATCATTTACTGCTATATACATATTAATTTATAAATTAATTATGCCAAAGAAAACTCACATTCATGGCGAAGATTAGAAAGACAAAGGGAGGACTGACCGAACTTTGAACGGCGACTGCGGTCCCTGGTGTTTCAGCGAGCGGAGCAGCTGCTGCTCGTTGCGTTGACCTCACGCTGGGGATGTAGTGCGGCGGAGGAGCGCCTGCACGGTGTGGTAGTGGAAGTAGCAAAGTGGTGTGGATTTTGGTGCAGTGGAGGCGTTCGTTCTGTGCGATGGAGGGCAGAGGTAGAAGGAGAGCGGTGGAGAGCGGTGGAAGGAGAGAGAGGCAGTGGAGGGTTGGTCGACGGTGCAACCGAAGTGGGGAGAAGGCGACGACGTCGTCGCCATTTTTCTTCGATTTGGCGAAATCGATTTGGGTATGGGGTCTGGTAAAGGAAATGAAAAGGGGGGGTTATAAGTGAATATTTATATTTTATTTCCTTTTTAATTCACCAAAAAGTTGACTTTTATTTCGAAGTCCAAACGAGACCCACCGACTGTCGTCCATAACTAATTACCCCCATTCCGAACACAGTGGGATATGTTTCGTAACCCAATTCGGCTGTTACGATCAGTTTTCATCAAAATTAAAATATAAATTAATATAACGTTTAAAATTGAATTTCACGCACATTTTAATTTACCGGGGCCACATACTAACTCTAAAAATTCCCAAAAAATATTTTTCTAGCTTCGTATTGATGATACGGTTCTAACAAAACTAATTTCGTCGAATTCTGAGACCATTTGAAAAATGGTCATTTTCTGGTCGATCGAAATTGACTGAAACTGTTAAAACACGTTTAACTTCGCCACGCTCACATATTGATTCAGAAAATTATGAATTTTGAAACATAGCAATAATTTGACATCCCAGATTCAACAAAAGTGGTTTCGTTGAAAACCGAGGTCAAAATTTCCATTTTTAAGGGCCAGAATTCCATAGCGACTATTCTGAATTTTCAACTGGATGTAACTTTTTATTCCCGCTATGAAATTTCAATCTTTTGGATTCATTGGAAAGATATTCTCAAATATATTCTAATATTTTTGGTTTCGCTAAAATCCGATTTATTTTGAATCCTGTACATTCATTTGAAATTCGAAATCTAATTTTCAAACTACCGCGCCATTTTCAATTCCTTTTATAATTATAAATAATTATTTATATTCTAACGACGCTTATATACTTCCACTACGCCATAGATCGCCTACGGCAACCCCAGAGTAATGACGCAGTAGGTACCAAAAAGTGTTGCTATAGGCAAAAAAAGATTTGTGGCAACATTTTTTTGGGGTTGCCTTTTGCCGCGTTGCCTTAGAGTCAAAGGCAACATCTTTGCGACCCTATGGTAACATCAATATATTTGTTGCCACAGGTACCAGTACAACAAAAAAAATACCCTTTCACAACTGCCAAAAACAGTTGTAATATGTCTAGTACAGCTAGCAATTGTAATAAAGTCAACCTTTTTTACAACTGTTTCTAGCAGTTGTTAAAATTTGTTTTACAACTGCTAAAAGTAATTACACCTCAACTACTATTAATCAAAGATTTCATAATATTATAATAAATATTATTATAACACAGTATTTTATTCAAATAAATATTTTATTTCAACATTTCAAATGGTACAAATTTTTGGACTCCACTATTGTACATTCACTTGTATATTACACAATCATTCATATTTACATACATTCCTCACTATATTGTCACTCGATTCACTCATATGCAGACTTACACATACAACCATAAGCAAGAAAAAATGCATGAAATAGCATATTAAACAAGCTGGAATTATGGATGTCGAGTTGACCATTGTGCTTTACTTGCAATTTCCATGGCTTGCATGCAAATTGCATCATTGGTTCAGAGAGCAAGCATTTCTAATCTTACAGCTTCTCAGACTGAATAACATTGGGTCCAGCCATCACGAAGAATGGCTTCGCTCGCATAAGCATTTTGTAAAGATACGATGAACAGTCCGTCTCTTGCTACAATCATTGAACAAAAACGATAACAAGGAGTTTTAATTCAGTAGCTGGTAAAGAAAATTTGCATCTTCGTTCATGAAAGTATATTCATGTTGTTCTTTGTTGTTACATTGAATGCTTCATGAAGATTAAATATTTTTACTGTAAAACAAATGGTTTGGCGGGATATACATACCAAAGGAGGCGGTTAAAGAGGTGGGAATCCCAACGTTGAAGTTTCCACCTGCATTTAGATATATAGGTTATTCACAATCTAGATGACAAACAAAATAGTAACATGGTGAACAAAATAAACTAAAATACTGAAGTTTCTGTAGGATGATTGTTTAGCGAAGCTTTTTCCTTGTCTGTGTGAGTCTGAATACAAATATTCCTTAGTAGTAGTATAGCACAGTGATAAAGAAGATCATCTCAACTCATCTTTATGTTCAGACTGGCCCCATACACCACAAAAACATCTAACATTCCCACAAGTAATCTAATGTCCTGTTTTTGCATTTAAACATCTTTAGTTTCTTCCAGAGCTGTAACCATTATGAAAGAAAGAAATCTATGGTGTGTTTGTATGAAAAATAAAACAAACATAAAGTAGGGGCATCATTATGAAAGCAAGGACAGTAGTTTCTATAGTTCACATTGATATAAATGGAAGTTATATACCAGCACTTCGAACCATATGCTGCACTTCGAACTGAAATTAAACCAAAATCCGGGAGGAATGTCCAAGTAATTAAGCTGCTTCACTTCGAACCATATGCTGCACAATAATTCTAATGGATAATCAAGTAAAATTGAAGAGATCTATATTCATATTTGATTCATGACAACAGTTCTTCCTAATCTTGGAGTAGTTATGAACCACAATGCATGAAGTAAAGGCCCATGTTCCAAACTACTCCATAATATTAACACTTTATCATAAAAAGGCAGTTACGAAACTTCCAGTTTGAAATATAATTCAGCGTGTAATACTTCTATCAGATTGAATAATTCAAAACATATTACTGATGAAAATTTGCAGAAAATCGATCTAAAAACCCAAACTAACATCTAACCAAAATTATCAGATGCTTACAGTTGGATTAAAAGAACTGATATACCAATAACTCTCCAATTAATCCAAAAAAACTTCCAAACAAAGGATTCAGTATCACCATATAACTCAATCGATTTATGGCACATAAACTCAATCAACAAGCGCATAAATACATCCTAAATTCCAAATTCATAAGAGGGTACACTAAATTTGTAATAAGTAGTAGAATACGCCTAAAAGATTGAATCATAATTGCATAAGTGGTAATAGGTGAACATGAATCATTGTCCGTTAACCAGTTGAGAAAGAAATTGAAGATATTCAAACCGGCTTATCAAATAGCCTCCCATAGATCGTCAGTAAACACAGATCACCATTATCCCAGAAAGATCCGAAACTAAAAATTACTTACCCCCATATTCATTTGTTTAAAACATGAACATAGCCTTGTTTGAAATATTGATATCCGGATCAGTTGACCTTGTGCTCTGATTTCTACTGGATAGGAAACCAAATCCTAATAGGTATATTGTCTGGATATGGTCTAAGAAATGAACAAGTTATATGAAGTACCACCTGATGCTGATAAGTGACCAAATGAGTCCTCCTAAGCATCCTAAGTGTTTGAATTCTTGGCAATCTTAATTCCAACCACATATAAAATTATGCGAAGCTTGTATTTCATACAGAGACAATTTCTTACCTCATTGCAGATATCCAACGTGCTTGCTGAGATTCTACCTCTTATACCATCAAAAAAAGAAGAAAAAAGAATGAAAAGAAAAATGCATCATTTTCTGAACAGGCAAAAAGACAAAGGCTACTATATGAACCTCCGATTTCAGAATCTGCAATTCACAAAGGCTACTATATCCTTTATACATTTGCACCTGGAATCACAGAAGATAATGAATAAGAACACTAATAAAAGACAAAGCCTAATTTATTAATGACGACCAAAGCAAAAGCAGATCTGAGAAAGCAACTGACAAGGGTTGAATCTCGCATCAGCAATACAGCCAATCCACGATTGTACGAACCAGGGACACGTGAGCTCAGAAGCGTCGAGCTCCAGACAAGTCGACGCTTCAGATTTGGAAAGTAGTCGCGAAGGCTTTGAGGTAAAGTCGACAATCTCGATTACAAACAAAAGGGAAAGCTGGATTTTGGAGGAAAACAATGAAGAAAAGGAATTGAGTCGAGGGAACTAGGCAGAGAAATGAGCAGAGATGAAGGTTAGAAGAGGCATAATCTGTGAATTTGGATTTTAGGTTAGGGTTTGAACGATTTAGAATTGGGAAAGTTGTAGTCGGCCAAAATTTTCTGAAGTGAAAACAAAGAGGATTATTTTTCAGCGGGAAAATGAAAATTTGGGGAAAAGAAGCTGCAGTGTTGAAGGAAAATCAGATTGACGCGGATCAGTAATATGGACCGTTGGATCGTGTTGACGTGGATTGATAATTTTATTCACGCGGCTACTGCAACACATATTGATATCTATGCTAACACATCGAAGCGTGCGTTGCAATAGACAAAAAATAGCATAGCAAAGGCAACAATGTAGCTAGCAACACCATGGTTTTTCGTTGCGATAGGCCATCTATGGCGTAGTGTTCTATTTCTATTCAAATTAAATTTCTCGTCATTATTATTTAAAATAATTCATTTTAAATATTCGAAATTCATCAAAATTGCCAAAATAAATATTTTAAATTGGCTCGGATTTCTGGATTGTTACAGAAACGTCTATAATATTATGTATGTTAGGGTAGGGGTGAGCAAACCCCGGTTCGGTTTGGTTTTGGGGTAAAACCAAAACCGAAACCAAAAGACCTCGGTTTTAAAAATCGATAACCGAAACATCGGTTTCGGTTTCAAAACCTCGGTTTAAGTTTTTATCGGTTCAGTTTTAAAACCTATTTAAACAAAAAATATTGTAAATTTAAACAACTATAAAAGAAATTAAAATAAATTGTTTCAACTGAGTGTATTGAGACATATGGTACAGAGTATAGACTGATAGACTATAAGTCATCAAAAGTAGTACAAAGCTAAGTTAGCTAGCTCTAAGCCAAAGACAAGAAACAAAAAAAAAAAGGAAATAAGCAGGTGCGCTCTAGTGAACCACACTACAGCAGACCAGCAACAACTTGGAATTCTAGAAAATAGTCTACTGGTACCTCAACTTTCATTTTCAATTCAAAACATTCAAGAATCTACAAAAACAAGAAATTGACATTTTATATTAGTCTACCCCTAATCATGTGTTCAGCTAAATCAAATGAGTGAAGCAGTGGCCAGTATGTATATACTATATAATACGAAACAACATGCAGTAAGAGAAATGTGCAACATTTTATATCTCGGTTCGGTTTTTTCCGGTTCGGTTTGGACCTAAAACTGAAACCGAAATATTAGTACGGTTCGGTTTTTTGATTTTCGATTTCGTTTTTTTTTTGTTCGGTTTTTATCGGTTTCGGTTTTATTTTGGTTTTTTGCTCACCCTATGTTAGGGTGGTAGTTTTGTGCTATTTTTTGATATTATATTTTGTCATTCACCATGAGATTTTGATATTGCGCCTATTTTTTTTCTTTTTTCTATTTAACTAGCCATATCAATTTTCCTTTTCAATACTTGAGTGTTCGACAGGTGAACATCATGAATATACTAGTGTTGATGT
The DNA here is from genome assembly GCA_030737875.1 of Allium sativum. NCBI lineage: Eukaryota > Viridiplantae > Streptophyta > Magnoliopsida > Asparagales > Amaryllidaceae > Allium > Allium sativum. The sequence continues at coordinate 248,976,107 of CM060920.1, forward strand.
TTGAAGGTCGGAAGGTAGAGCTGTTACAAACTCTTTCCATGCTTTCTACATTTTATTCTTTTGTTCTTTTAGTGGTAAATATGGATGACAACATGAACATGAATTTTGAAGAAAATTTATTAGAAGAAGATTATGGTTTTGACGAAGATGATGGAACTAAATATCAAGTATTTGTTAACTTCCACGTTTAATCTGCTGAACTAAACATATGTTTTCTATGATTTTATGCGATGTAATTAGGATTTGAGGCAAGAAGATCTACATTCAGCTTGATTGTTAGTAAACCTAACACATGCAGCAATTATTAATCTGGCATTGTCATATATCCGTGTATGTTTCTATTAGTTTTCGCATTGGTGTGTGAAAAATTAAAGAAAGAATGGAGAAATCATCGAGCAACATTCGAACAAATCAAATCTGAATCTAATCGCTACTTTATTAAAAGTTCTTGGCGAATATTATTTAAACTGAAATAGCTATAAAATTAAATAGAAATTTAACTGGGGAGGAAGATAGGAACAAACAAGATAGTAAAAGCATAATACGGGATGAGAGAATAAGAAAGTGCGTATATAAATAGAAATTCATGAATATTAGTTTTTTTATTTTCAGGAAAGTAGTGTGAAGGACAAAAAAAAAAGATATATCAAAAGGACAAAAGGCAAAAAAATATGGCAAAAGAACAAAGTAAAGTGCAAAATTTAAAATGAAAGTGGGTCCTGAATTCAATGGTTAGTGTAAATTTGTCCTTTTGCGTAAAGTTTTGTTTGACTGTCCTTTTGGATAAAGTTTTGGTTGACTTTGTTCATAAGGAAAAAAAGCCTAAATTTTATCTATATTTAAAATAATTTTAGTTTAAATAAAAAAAATAGAAATAAACTATCAGCGCTGTTCTCATGATCTGACCGGTTGAATCACGAAAACTTTGTACCTTGCACTACCATAATTTGATGTACGGTTCGGACTTCGTAACTATGTGTTGAAATCTTCAGTAATCAATGGGAAATGGAGGAAAACAAAATCATTAATCAAATGCGAAATGTTACAATATGAGTAAAATTTATCGCATCATTGTATCATGCATAAAAGTTGTAATTAGACATGACCTGATGGACCCGGACGTTACCCAGCGGTTTTCGATTCTGCACGAATCGTGTTTATCGGATCTAAACTATGCATTTCAAAAATCTAAAGTCGACCGACTGAAGCTTTGGTTCGGATCTGTCGTGTTGTTGCAAAATAACAGTAAAAATACATATATTTTAATCTTTTTCGGCCAAATCAAACCCTTGTATCCAAAATCCTCTATCTCTCTATACCCAACCAATCATGATCCCCCGGATTCCATCTTTCCACATTTAAACTCTCTTCCTCTCTTTGATTTAATTGCAAAATGTTAAAAATTGATAGTGTTGATTGGTTGGATACAAGAAAACAAAGGATTTTGGGTTGGGACTTTCTGATCGGGTTTGGTCTTTTCATCACCTCCTTAACCCGAGACTAATCAGGCACGCACGCACGCAATGCTGGAATATTTTAAGAATGACAGGTCAAGAAATTATCCTGCCTTCTACATTAGGCAATAAACAAGAGTAAGATAAGAACAGAAAAGGACAAGTTTTAATTCTAGTTCAAGTTGAATTATGATACGTCCAAAGCATTTCCATCCTCCTACACTTACAAAATCTATAAATACAGTAATGTTCCTATATCCACAACCAAATACACTAACAAATATGCATGATCCGAGCAATGATCTCGGCTTTGACGACCAATTTCCCTTCACATCAAATAGCGGATTGCCAGGTATAGTTATGATCAAACACAAAAACTCTATTTGAAAACACTCCATAATTGTACGGTTCTTTAATTTATGAATTCGTTTACAGGCTTTAGAAGCAAGGAGAAAACAATGAAGCCCGATAATGCAACACAGCTATCAATCCAAGATCTCAGTACAGTAGTCGATAAGAAGAATCACGGTGTGTTTTTTGGACAAAGGCATATTCGGACATTACAAATGCCAAGAACTTGGTAATTTTCAACAAGGCTTTAAGTTTCAAATAGTTCAAGTTATATGTATGCATGATTAGTTTTTATTTTTCTTCACAAATAGTTCAAGTTATATGTACCATAATGAAGGTTAGTTTATATTACGTATTACTTCTGAACGCTAAATATTACTGACTAATTTATTCCTTCACTTCATTATTTGATAGTCAATCTCTAAACAGTCATATACATAACTCCATGATGGTCGTATATCCACACTTGAAACCATTTTTGGGAGCTGAATATTTTTCAACCAGTTCACAACTAATAAATTAATATAAATAAATATAAAATTTTGATTTATTATAAACACACTATTTTAATTTTTTTATGACACTATATCTCAGTGCAACTTTATGTGTAATTATTTGGTTATCGATTTCCCAACGCAACTTCTATGAATAAGGCTATTAATCTCTCAAAGCAGCTTCATGAATAAGGCTATTAATCTCCTAAGGCAACATTGGCTCTTAAAATATCTACTAACACGATTTCAACCATATCAGTTTAGGTGCAGTAGAATTTATAATTTAGTTCACGTATTTGAAGTACTGGTGCAAGAAAGTGATTTGCATGTATGACTTGCATAATTTCAATATGGACAGATAAAAATATTCTGCGCGCAATTACACGCTTGGACATATTCATCACCTATAAAATAAACTGTATTATCTAAGTGAATTTCAGTTAATGACTACAATATCATAATTAAACATCTTGTTGTTAATTTATGGTTTAGGTTTTTCGGCATATGTCATGGATTAATAATTTAAACAAATCATTATGGAAAATTTTAACATGTGCCTTGATGGCACAAGTTAAAATTGTTAAATTATCTAAACAACCTATTAGTTATACATTGGTCTTGCAAAATAAAAGAACATTGGTGTATTCATTCATTGTTTATTTTCTAAAGGTATCATCAATATTTGAACAAAGATAATGAGGCAGGGGAAGAAGAAGACAGCCGGAACATGGAAGGTAAAAAAGGGACAAATGAGAAAAATGAAAATGGAGTAAAAGAAGAAGTGAATGAAAAAGACGATGTTGACAATGATGAAGACAGTTCGGACAACGTTAATTTACAACAAGAAGAGGAGAAAAAAGCTGAAGAACAAGAAGATTTAAATGAAAGGATTCATCCTGCTATATCTGTAGCGGCAACGGAGAAGAAGATTGAAGGGGGGCCAGGTTTGGAGGAGATATATAATATGAGAAAAGGAAATAGAAGGTTTGGGAGTAAATGCATGGAGAAGATAATGATAAACAGAAACATCATAGCAGTAGCAGTTGTGGCATTCTCTGTTGGGCTATACGCATCTAGCCATCTTGTATGTTAAAGGGAAATCGCCAAGAAGAGGAAGCTGGTGAACACATATCCTCTATTAACAATCTGTATGCACTTCAAGTAACATGTACTAATAAAGTCCTATGCACTATATGCATGCCTTGCAACTTTCAGTGGTATCTGTATGTAAGTAAGTATTTAATATGAAATTGGATCATTAATTGTAGTGCTGCAAGTGTGTGTTTATTAGTTTACATTCAATTTCTGGATATTTTATTGTGTTTTATTTTATTTTATTTTTGGTTCTCTGTATGCTACAAATCATGGTAAAATGAGCTTGGATTACGATGGGGACTAGAGTAGTTATCAGAGAGCTGTATTAAGTTAGAATATGGATGGTGATAAGCACAAATTATGATTCTGCCACTACCACTACTAGGAATCTTGTGTATGGCTGCGGACGGCTAGTGTCGGTTTAAAAAAACGGCCGTCGTTAGCCGTCGCAAGCCGACACCATACTGGTATAATCCGTGAATTAGAACATTTCACTTTCACTTTTACCAAATTACAACGCGAGATCGAAGAAAAGAAAACCCTCCTCTATTTGTCGTCAGCCACGTCCAACCAGGCATCGCCCGTCATCGACCGCTTCCCCTCCTTCACCGCCAGTCGCGCTGCTTGTTCCTTTTCCTCTTCCACCGTCCGTCGCTGCTTGTTCCCCTTCCGATTTCACTTCAAGATTATTGTTTGTGGTATAATTTTTAATTCTAAATTAATAAATCTTGATGATTGTAAGTTTGCATGTGTTGGTTAGCCATTATTCAGTGATAGTAGTAGATTATTAGTTAATTTAGGAATATAGATAAATTACTATGTTAGAAAGTTAGGTGATTTTTGATTAGATATTAATGAATATTGGGTATATGTTGGTCGCCGATAACATAATGTACCAGTTGATTTTCCGTACAATTATATGTTTTGTAATGACGAACTAATATGACATATAGTGTGTGTGTGTGTGTATATATATATATATATATATATATATATATATATATATATATATGAATTGAAATAGTGAACATATATAATGTATGTTTTGGGTTTGTGGATTGTATGATATTAGTTTTATGTGACAATGAATATGCTTATAAGTATGTTTTGAGTATGTTTATCAGTTTATGAGTATGTCACGAGTTTATTAACGAATATATATGTGTTATCATTACATGAAATGATATGTTTGTGATAGATATGTCCCCTAAGCAACAACCCATCCACTCTTCTTTTGCTCGTGCAAGTGCACAATACTAGATTATATCCGATCACAGAGCTCGTGCCCAAAAGTGCATGATAAGTATCTAATTTAGTAAATGTTTATTATTTGAAATTTAATAAATGCTTACATAGTATTTTCTGTAGGGGCTTTGGGATCCACCCTGCAGACTTTATTTTATCTATATCTAAATCGGCCTGTATCAGCAAGCTGATAGGTTCTTTGCTCCACTTGTATGACTTTCCTCATCATATCAGGAATGCCATCCTTGCTGAAGTTCTGGTAAGTACAAAATTATTTTTCATTTCAAAATTAATATAATATATGAAATACAATTTGTTTTTTCATTACGTAGGCTGTTGTTTGGGTTCAGCCCAAAGATATGGATGTCTTTCTTAACCACTGGAATAAGAAAATGCGAAAGAACTACAAAGACACGATATACAAAGAAAAAAAATGCTGGAAAGAAGCCAAAACCAGATGAGGAAGAAGTTATGGTTAAGGTTTCTCCGGTTGTGGGAGGTTCCCGCGATGAAGGTAAGTTATTTACATTCAATTTTAATTTATGTTTTGTTTCGTGTTTCGTATATCAATTGAGTTAATAGTACAATTAAATTTATAGGAGGTTTCAGAGCAAAACCGAGTAAATAGTAATAAAAATCTTGTTTCGCACCGTGGTGGCTCTAAGTCCTTACCGCAGTATTGACGGAAACTGCGACGACCCACATTCCCACTCACTTCAAACCGACCAAAAACTGAAACCCATGTCGAATCAAGGTAAGCAAAAGTTCGTATCGTTAGGGTTTATCAGAGCAAACACAGCGAAATACAAAGCTCACAGCGGAACAGATAAAATATAATCAGAACATATCATTGCAGTGGAAACATTTTTGAATAAAAATTTGATTTTACATACCAGTACTCCATGTAGACTTAATATAATATACCAATAATAGGGTACGTCCGGCCTTCATATGAAACTCCAGCTCTCTCTGGAACTCCAAGTCTTTAAGATTGAGCTCAATCTTCAAAATTGAATAACGAACTAACAGACTGTCCGTGTGGAAATTGTGGGCACCCGCAGTTTGTAAGAGAAAAATGAACTACGAGTCAGTCATGGGATTAGTGTGAGAAAACTTTATTAACTAATCTTATACTTAGCCTTATTTTGAATAAGGTATCTCGGGACCACGTCGCATGTCACAGAACGGGTTTCCACCCAAGGATACGTACACAACCATAGCAACCGGAAACAAAGATAGCAACCATAAACCAGTTTTTGAAAACATGACTACAGAAAAATGAAGGATTATAAGTCCCAGATCCCATCACGCAATGCCGGCGCACACCAGAGGATAGGATTTTTGTTATAATCGTAAAACATGCTTGATATAGTTTAAAACCAAACCGTTTGATATAATAATATCTAGTGTGTGGAAAAATCCTTTTGAAAATAAATTTATAAATCTTAGCTCGCATAGTGCCCTATCCCACTGTGTTGGCTACATAGGTATACAACCGAAAATCGTAAAGGGTTTCATCGTTGGAAGTTGGATTTCCATCAATGAGCCTGGGCTAAGGATCTTCCCAGTCCGATTCGGAACCCTCAGCTAGGTTCCAGGATCCCCTCTGGCTCCTTCAGAGCGGCAGGGTCAGTCAACCCTACTTCATAGATTATAGTAACAGCCTGAACATAACGTCCCTCGGTCTGTGTGTAAACTGTCATCTAGGTATATTGACCTAGTCCGAAGCTCCTCATCCAACAAACCACATGAGTAAATGCTTGGGCTACATACCATGGCGTTTGTTTTTGCTAGATGGAACATTAAGTCCCTACCCTTGCGGTCTATAATCCTGTTTTGGCTCATTCCGGGTTGTGAGGTCCGCGAGGTCACGTCATACACAATGCTACGCATTTAAGACATGCTTTGATCTTCAACCACAAGGCCCTGCTTTTCAACAAAAGCTTTGATCATTTCCACTTATAATGCCACACTATCATTCTTTAAAACACAAACTGTTATTCAACAACATACAACCTTTGAGCTCATACGTCTCAAAGAAGGGTGTTAAGCCAAAGGAAATAATTCCTGCCACCAAACAGAAGTATGTTTAGTAAATGTCAGTCTGTATTTTATTAAATATAGTGTTAGACATGAAATCCATCAACAAGTCCATTCCGGGAATAGGAACGAAAACGAAGGCAGTTGATTCCACGTCCCCACCTGGGAGTGCAAGCCCTTGCAATCCACTACACTTCAAGTATGGTCAGATAATGTCGTCATTTAACCTCTTGAGGAGTGACCCCGAGGCATCGACAAGCTATCTATCCAATGTGAAGAATACCGGTCTTCAACCATCATCGTCGTCATCTTGATATCAAAATCACGTCATATAATTATTTGGAATGGGTAAAAACCTGGTCTTTCCAAATAATTAGCACATCTTTAAAACCGATAGGTATACAGTATTTCATGAACCTCATTCCAATCTAGAATATTCCTTTATTCAAATATTCATTAAATTAGGAATTATTCCCACAAATCTTATCAAAGAATTAATTCATTTAAACCTCTTGTTTAAATCTTTCTTTGGAAACCATTGCAATAGATTTTACAATATCTTTCCACATTCTAAACCAAATTAAGGTTTATTATCTAGTCAGAATTAACGAACCTTACCGAAATAATCATTCATTTTATTTTTTCAATCCCCACTTATTCATCCCATGGAGAAATACTAGTACTCCATCTAACCTCCATTGTGTTACCAGTAAATTCTATTACCATTCAACGTTTTAAATCTAATTAAAGATTTAACTATCACATGGAGTAAAAGTGCTTGTACCCCATTCACGAACATTACTTGAATTTGGTAAATCTAATTACCTTATTCTCATTTCAATCTAATTAAATATTCATCAAAACTCAACTTAGTTTTAATCTCAAAAATCATTACCCAATGATTATTCAATCTTAGTACATTAATCCTGTTTTTAACTGGGTTAAAGAACCAATGTCACTTAAAACACAGTTTACGATAAACCCAAAATCATCTTCCATTTAAAATTGAGTCTTCACGAAAATCATATCTGCTTACAGTTGATATTAATCTTCGTATCCAACCAACACTATAAGCGGAATATTGGCTAGCGCCTTTCAAATTCCTTAAATAGTCTAAGTCTTCATCTATGGAGGCTTATCTCAACCGTTAAGCAATACAGTTTCCATTTAATTCCAATTTAATTAATTAATTGTAAAACTTTAGTTTTCACTTATCTTTAATTCAGATTCATTATACAAAGATGAATATCTTCCTTACATTTAACGTTTAATAAACTGTTAAATGAACATCTGGGCTTTCCTTTCGATCCATGCTGATTCTCACCCAGATAAATAAACGTTGGCCAGGTAAGTTCAGTGCACTGGTTGCAGCATTCCTTACCTTGTTAAACACCCCGTTTATCTTTCCGGATCTCACAACTGGAACAGACTTACTCATGGTTTCCGCGTATTCAACCAAAATAGGTGTTTATTATTTAAAACTTTATTCATCCATCCAAAATACTTTAACTTTTTCCCGATTATTTTATTATTAAAATAATCATTTAAAATTTAATTTCTGGAATGAGACTCATTCAACTCCTGTATATCTGAGAATTTTGGTATATAGAAACATCCAATAAACATAAACAAGATGTCATGTGTCTAACGAGTTGTAACTAAACTCGTTAGTTATTTAAGATCAGATGTTGGTGTCATAATTGGGTTCCATGTTATTAATTAACAATCAAACGGTATTCATAACCATTGAACATCCAAATCAACCACTCAAAACACTATAACATCCACAAAGCAACCACATACACAATTAAGTGAATACTTGGGACTAGTGTGAGTCATCATCCCAATACCCTGTGTAGGGGTTTACTAATAAATAGCAATCAAATTGCAGTAATCTATGACTAAATAAAATCAAATGCCAACCCACATACCTATGGTGTTACGACTTAGGTGTTTTATAATTCAGTCTAAAAATGAGTCTTATAACTTGTTTTTTGCGAAATATTTATTTTTTGAAATTTCTAGAAAAATTCGCCATAACTTCCCCTATACGGGTTCATCGGTACTACTACAAATGGTCATGCAGGACCCTAACTAAACCAAAATAGACTAGACGTTCATAACCATTGGTCAAACCACAAAAAACAACCAAACCAATACATCAAACACAAATAACCATATATATTCAGATCTGTGCATATAATTTTAGATCTATGCTTATAAATACAGATTTCCCTTTATAACCACAGATCTACTATAATACTCGTAGATCTATACAAATATCTCCAGATCTGCGATTATAACCCCAGATTCATAGCTATTATCATAGATCTATGATTATATTGGTAGATCCACAATTATAATCACAAATCTATAACCATATCCTCAGATCTGCTATTAATTCATAGATCTGAACATAAACATACAGATTCAACCAAATTTGTATACCAACAATTAGTCTACACTTAAATAATCAGATATATACTTAAATATAAACTTAAACCCGTTTAAATAAGAAGTTTTCCTTACCCCGTGACGTACTGATTCCATATAGAGGTTCCTAGAGCTCTACTTTAGCTTCCCTTCTCTCTTTTCTTGGAAATCCGAAAATTCCAAAGAATCCTAGGCTCCCAGATCCTCTTTCAAATTGAAGCTTTCGTCTTCACGATTCCAATGCCTCCAAAGAACGCGCGATTTCGTCTACGTTTGAGGAAGTTATGGCTGTTTTATTGTCAGGGTTCGCAGATTTCAGCCGAAGGCAGAAATGGGTTGGATTGACAGACGAACGGGGTCCGGATCTCAAGTGGGACCCACGTTTTTTTATGGAGGGGGCTGGCTTTGGCAGGTAGGGGCTGTTGGGTGAAGGTGGTGGTGGATTTATGTAACAACCCGAAAAATTGGAACCAATTTAAATTTTTTATTTTAGCAATTTTAATGAATTTTGAATATTTAAATTGATTTATTTTAAATAATAACGACTAAAAATTTATTTAAGTCGAAGTTCAAATGAATAAATTTATTGTAGTTATATAATGAGCCTGAAATGACGCGGTAGTTTGAAAATTCGATTTTAAATTTCAAATGAATGTATAGGATTCAAAATAAACCGGATTTCAGTAAAACTAGAAATATTTGAATCTATTTGAAAATATCTTTCCAAGGAATGTGAAAAATCTAGATTTCATAACAGGATTAAAAAGTTATGTCCAGTTGAAAATTCAGAATAGTCGCTATGGAATTTATATAATATATAGCCCTTAAAAATAGCGATTTTGCAAACGACCTCCGTTTTCGACGAGACCACTTTTGTTGGATCCAGAATGTCAAGTTATTGCTAGATTCCAATTTTCAGAATTTTTGGAATTAATATGTGAGCGTGGTGAATTTAAAAGTGTTTGGCGCTTTCAATTTGAATTTAATCGACTGGAAAATGACTGTTTTTCAAACGTATCCAAATTCGACGAAATTAGTTTTCTCAGGACCTTATCGTCAAAACATAGCCAGATTTATTTTTCGGGAATTTTAGGAGCCCGTATGTGGCCCCGGTAAATTAAAATGTACGTTAAAATCAAATTTGAATGTTATATTAATTTATATTTAATTTTGAAGAAAACTGATCGAAACAGTCGAATTGGCTTGCGGACATATCTCACTGTGTCCGGAATGTGGGTAATTAGTTTGGATCGTTTCAGTTGGTATCAGAGCTTTGGTCTACAGAGTTCGAGAACAATACACATTAGAACCAAATGAAAGAATTCATCAGAGATTGGATTAGTAATATATAAGAATGACTCGTTAGAGATGGGATCAGTAGTATTCTAGAACGGGTGTGAAGAGTGTTATTTATAAAATAAAAATAAAAACAAATTTTGTTTTGAAAATTTAAACCATATTATATGTATTTGAATATTTTAACTTAAAATTGATTTGGATTGTCGGGTATGTAGAGATTTTAACATACGTCTGATCCACGTGTATATGAAGCCTCAAATATACTGGATGGATATAGAATCACACTCTAGTCGCCCGAAGGTGATACTGATGATTGACATGTCATCATCAGTATTTATGTTCGAGTTTCGAAGGTAGGATATCTATATATCTCCAATTGACTGGTGTGAGAACCAAAACTAGATAGGGTTATTTATTTGTAAATTGGCATCAAAAATGTGATTTTGACTATGTATTAAAGTTATGTTTTTGAAATGTTAACAACTAATTGATTGCTGATTGTGGATTGTGTTGCTTGATTATTGGTTTAATTAATTAAAATTATGAACCATTAAGCCAAATTGAATCAAATATTGAACTCAATTGGAAATTTGTTGAAATTGCATATATATACATGCATATACATTGAACAGGTCATAACAGGGAAGCTAAGTAGAGGAATAAAATTGTATGCCCCACAAATAGGTACATGTTTACTAATTTATTGGGTTTGGATGATTTTATGAGCCGATCGGCTAACCGCTTGGCTTTTTCTTTTGGATTGGTGAGGGCCCTGCGTGGCTAGTTGCGGTTTTAAATGTCTCCCGTACAAAGGAGGTTATGGTGAATTTTTTTGAAAATTTTGGGTGTTAGCCAAATTTTTGAATAATTAAAAATTCTTAGAAACTGAAAAGTTGAAGAATGAACGCCAGAATGAAAGTTGAGTTGATTAGTTAAACAACTTTCAGCTCCGTTCCTTTTCGAGGACGAAAAGATCTTAAGTGGGGGAGATTGTAACAACCCGGAAAATCGGAACCAATTTAAAATTTTTATTTTAGCAATTTTAATGAATTTTGAGTATTTAAAATGGTTTATTTTAAATAATAACGACTAAAAATTTATTTAAATCGAAGTTCTAACGAATTAATTTATTTTAGTTATATAATGAGCCTGAAATGGCGCGGTAGTTTGAAATTCGATTTCAAATTTCAAATGAATGTACAGGGTTCAAAATGAACCGGATTTTAGTAAAACTATAAATATTTGAATCTGTTTGAAAATATCTTTCTAAGGAATGTGAAAAATCCAGATTTCATAATGGGAATAAAAAGTTATGTCCAGTTGAAAATTCAGAATAGTTGCTATGAAATTTATACAATATATATCCCTTAAAAATAGAGATTTTGCAAACGACTTCTGTTTTTGACGAGACCACTTTTGTTGGATCCGGAATGTCAAGTTATTGCTAGATTCCAATTTTCATAATTTTTGAAATTAATATGTGAGCGTGGTGAATTTAAACGTGTTTGGCACTTTTAGTTTGAATTTAATCGACTGGAAAATGACCATTTTTCAAATGGTCTCCAAATTCGACAAAATTAGTTTCGTTAGGACCATATCGTCAAAACATAGCCAGATTTATTTTTCGGGAATTTTTGGAGTCAGTATGTGGCCCCGGTAAATTAAAATGTACATTAAAATCAAATTTGAATGTTATATTAATTTATATTTTAATTTTGAAGAAAATTAATTGAAACAGTCGAATCGGCTTATGCGACATATCTCATTGTGTCCGGAATGGGGGTAATTAGTTCGGGACATTTCAATTTAGGCCTTAGGGTTGTCGAGGAGGTGGTGAGAGAGTGGATTCCCTTTTCCTTTCCTTTTTTTTTGTTGGCTGGTCTAATTTGAATATGGAGGAAGGAAAATGAAGATAAGGATGGAGGGGGAAAGGGATAAGCATGAGGAGGTATATTTATAATAAGTGAAACTACGTGGATTGCTGATTGTGCAGGCACTAAAACACAAGTGTGTTTTCTCAACACTATTTGAATGTTAATTCGACTCACATATTCATATCTTATTCAAAATCTTTTTAAACCATGTTGTTCAATTTTTCTTTCTCTTCTATACCATATAAAAATATTTCAAATTCGTTTGAATTTTCAAATAATTTAAATTCGATTCAAAATAGTGTTTTCTACCTATCTTAATATCCAGAACTTCGAATTGGACCCAAGAAAAGTATAAACATATAATTACCCCTATATCGGACTCAATGGAATATGTTTAAAAGATTAATTCAACCATCTAAATAGGTTAATTTCAAAAACAAGTTATTTTTAGTTCATATTTAACTCTTTTTGACACTTTTTTCTATCGCATAGTCACATACTAACATAGATTGACTTGAAACTTCACCCGCTACTATAATTTGACGTAATGGATCCAATGAAACTAAAATTTTTGAAATCCATGACCTTTCAAAAAATGCCTATTTTTAAGGTGACCAAAATATCGCGTTTTTATTAATTTTCAGCTGATACCTATTAATTATCAATTCTAAAAAAACAATAACTTTATTACTACATAATTCAACTTTAAAACATATTTACAATTTCTTTTGGGTTCAATCTCTTACTCAAACCATTTATAATCCTTTCATACTCATTTAAAATCACATTTTAAATTGACAAAAAATCTGGGTCGTTACATAAACTAGTACATATCATAAATTGCATTTATAAGTAGTTGTGACATTGTTTAATCATATTGGTAACATTGCTCATTTATACAACTTCAGTTTTCTAGTCTACATCTGAAGTCTACATTTGCTGAGGTGTTTACCGAGACTCACATGGTTAAGCAAACCAATGGGGAGGGTAATACCTCCTTTACCTGGACAAACGCTAAGTCCGAGCATGTGATGGAAAGCATTCTTAATATTTTCTATTTGATAAAATTGAAATTTAATATTTAATGTGTGAATTCACTGCTCGATATCACATGAGAGATATCAGGCTGAAATTGCTCGAATAACGCGGTCCTCATGTCGTAACCCGACCCTGAGGAGTGCTACCGCATCTCGGACGCTGACCTTCCTACCTGGAATAGGTGGTATGACTTCTGAAATATAGAGATAAAGTGTTCTATTAACAAAATTATAAATAATATTTAATCTTTAATTCTAAAATAAATCTCAAAATATAATAAATTACAAGTAGCGGTGACCTAGGTCGTTGATAGGAGGTCCCAGTAGGAGGAGGAGATCGGCATGTTTAACAACTCACCTTTTCGAAAATGATTTTAGATCGATAATAAATCACATATGTACACTGTTTCAGATCTCGAAAATATCGCCCGAGATCTCATTTTATGCTCCTCCCAGAACGAAACTGCAAATATCATTGTAAATCTAGTTTCAAATATATCGTCCGAGATATTGCAATATCGAACGATATACCGGCCGAGACGAGATACTGGAATATCACCCGAGATCTTGATTTTTATGGTTAAAATTTAAAATTGTGCCCAAATCAAAACAATGATTAAGAAAACTCAAATCCATGCACGATAATCCTCTACTATTTTATATTTTACATGTTAAATATGCATATCATATATTCATATATTTTCTACAGTGCTTATGATTTTCATTTATTTTTTACAAGAATGTTAACTATGAAATTATGTATTTTGTGTTCTACTCATGTTGATTTGTTTTATGATTTGGATCCTTTTTATGTTCTTTATCTAACAACAATTCATGTTCATGGATCATAAATTGTAAGCACTAATCATTTGTATTTTTTTTGTTTTAAGCATATTATGATTTATGCATATGAATGTTCCTTCGTAAATTAAGAACAATGAGGTGATCTTGTAATTCAAATTTAAGTTATTATTTCTATAGTGGCATTCATGAAAATTATTATGTAAAAATATCAATTTTTAACATATTATATACACTGAGATTATTATGTTATGAGCTTTCAGACCCGAGATGGAAATATGAGGCAAACCTCTGAGTTGGACTCATCTCATCCGAGATCTCCCCCGATGCAAGATCAAGTCTCTAAAATCGCCAAGACGAAGCGTGACTGATATCCGAGATTTAAAACCTTGTATATGTCAGACCCAAAACATTAAAAATGGAGAATTTTTAATGGGGATTTAATATAAGAAATAAACGAAAAGAGAAAGAAATAGAACACAATATCTCACAATGGAAGAATAAAATATAATAAGTGTTAGAGAATGCAGAAAGGATCTTAAGGAAAAACTAACACTAGAGGGGGATGAATAGTGTTTTCAAGGATTTTAAGAAAATCTAAAACTAATATGATCTACTTTATGAATCACACTCCACAGAAATAATCACAGACACAATCAAACACAAATGCAGAAAAGGAAAGAACACACCAGATTTTATACTGGTTCGGATTACTTCTACATCAAGTTCCACACAACGCTGGATTGCGCAGAGTTTTATTACTATATCAATAGCCAAGTACATCACCCTTGATTTCACGGCTACAAGGTTATCACGTTTCCACCACCCATGATTTCCCGGCTACAAGGTTAACAACGTTTCCTTTCCTTGATTTCATGGCTACAAGGAGCACACCGTTTCGAAGACTATACCAAAACAATCCCAAATGATTACAATACCCCTATAACACTTTGATTCAGAGAGGAATGAGTAGAGAGTGAGAAGAGAAGAGGATTTATATAATTAGAATTGAAATTGGTAGAGTATAAGTGTAGAAACCTAATAATATGAAATAATAATGGAGGAATGAAAAGGGATGAAGATGGAAAAGAAGAATGGTTAAAAAATTTGAATTCAACCCCTAATTATATGATTTGAAAGGTTCACTACTACAAAAGTGCGCATATTCGACACTAATTTGTGTGCATTGCATGAAAAGTGTAGCGAAAGTTATGCTTTCTTTGGTCTTCTGCAACAGTATTCCTATATTGTTGCATTAGACGTGAGTGCACTGTTGCGGTTGGAATTCTAGTGCTGTGACATGCAACATCAGTTCAAAGCGTTGCTTTACATAAATACAATCCAGGTCAACGATCCGCGTGATCAGAATAAACAAATAAATAATCGTAGATGTTTATTAATACAACGGTTCAAACCAATCCCTGTTTGCTATCTAAAACATTACTCCATCATCCAATCAATGAGTGATACATCATTGCATTCTTCCGCTATGTGAAATTTTGGCGCCAGGTTTCCCCCTTCCCGAATTATCATGTAAGAATAATCCGGTCATTCTTCTTCTCTTCACTTTACCCTTTTTACTATTGACCAAAATTTAAACCTAAATTCATGTCAGCTTCCGTTCCCATCACCCTCGTCACATTTATTCCCTCCAATCTCTTCCTGATCTGGATGAGTCTTTCACCGTACTGCTCTGGGTTCGTTAATTTACATCCGATTATCTCAGTCGAAAATTCGAATTTCGGTCATCGACTACGCCTCTAGTAGTTCTATATCTGATTTGCTACGTGCACATGTATTTTTCATTTGATTTTGAAAACTACCAATTTTAATGTTTCGATTTGAAGAGTTTCGATTTCTGAATTTTTTTGTAGGTGTTTCTATTTATTTTAGTTTTTAAGCTCTTAACTCTTTTTTTTGGGCGGAGTATAATGGCGGCATGGTGCCTGGTTATTAGGTTTTCCATTTGGGCGTAGCTCCCCTTTCTCGTTAGTTTTCTTTGCCATGGTTCATGGGTAAGAGGAAGAAAAAACGTCGTTTTCTTCCGGTGGAGGCTCTCCGCGACTTCTTGTTCGATGGTGGCGGCGATGCTTCATCGGTGCATGCTCCTATGAAGGCTTCAGTTCCCTTTTCTGTCTGATTTTGGAACCTACCAATTTTAATGTTTCGATTTGAAGAGTTTCGATTTCTGAAAGAAACCCAAGAGAAGATTCTTTGATACTATGGCTAACTGGTGGTCCAGGATGCTCTGCTTCCAGTGGTCTTGTATTTGAAATAGGCAAGTGAAATGCTCTTTAACTTGGCAAAACTGGAAATAAAACTCAGTATACATTCATAGTTAGTGTAGCACCTTATATTCGTAAATGTTTTCAATACATATGAAACAGTTCGTTCTTTTTTGTGGTTGATAATTTATTCACATAAATGAAGTAGGTCATCTATTCTAACAGTTTAGGATTCAATTAGTATATAATATAAGTGGTCCTCCAAATCCAAACTGTGCATTAGGTAGCATGCAGGTAAATGTAGCGACAGTAATAGGAGCAGTTTGTACCTCAAATCTATGTAGCGATGGTTATTGTTTAGTTCATAGATTGTTGCAACTTGTTCCACACCCTTGTAAAGAAAAATAAAGAGTTAATTTACTGTTATATAACTGTATGCTATGTGGAGATGTCTACTTCCAGTAATAGCGTTAGTTGGCACAGTAGATATCAACAAACGGGCAAGAGTAGTGTTTAATCTGATACCTTGCACAATCGTTTAAAAGTTGATGGTTGGTTAATAAATTTGGTCAATAATAACTCATCTTTTGCCTTCCTTTCTTCTATCCAAAATTAGACTACTGCATCAACTAAATAAAAATAATCATAATAACTCATAGAGGTATAACTTATAAAACCATAAAAATAATCATAATAACTCATAGAGGTATAACTTATAAAACCATAGATTGTCAGACCTAGAGTACAATCAGCAAATTTGATTACTAAACCACAATATTTTATGTTTAAACATGAATGATGTCTTTTCAAGGACAATACAATATTAGTTTTTTTAATGAACTTGATTTACAGTTGATTGTAGGAAGAAAAAACGCAGCATCTAGTCGTTATGTATGGTTTTCTATGTATGATATTGTGGATATATTGAGTCCAAAGCCAAATTTAACAGGAATTGCATAGATTTGAGAATACAACAGTAGTCTTTGATCAGGAAAAGGTAACTGTTTAAGTTTCAAAAGTATAAATACCAATGTATAACGATTTGTTTAACCGTAAAAATTCTCAACCAACATTTGTAATGTTCATTAAACAGTATTTATGATGATACAACATATCTGCATACAAAGCTGAAAAGGATGCATCCTGCATTTTTACCAGTGGTTTGAACATTATACAATTGCGCCAAGTGATGTAATATGTAAAATCATAGTCAATATAGCCGTTAACAACTAATATTAATCCTTAAAGAAACAATTATTTTGTGTGGGAGGCTAAGTGATATTTCACATACTGAACTAAATAGATGTTTGGTTTTGCGTGTGGCTATTTGAAAGATAGTGCAAAATAAGGGGTGGATCATTATATTTGTTACTATTATAGTAGAATTTAAATTCTGTGCCAAAAATGCATAATTTATCCTACACAGTTCAACACATGATAAAACACTTTTTTCATCAAGCATTAATCTTTAATGAAACAAATCCTATGGCTTGATTTTATGTTTGCATACTAACGATAGGAGTGGTAATATATAGCTAGTGCGAAATGTCTGTGGTAATGAACATTGTCTGTGGTAAAAGGTTCTAACTAACATATTTTTTCTTTCTTGTTTCTGTAGATATTGAAGCAAGGTCTCATCCTGCCTTTAATCTCAAGGTTCAAAAATATATTAAGAGCGCTAGTAATATTTTACAAAAAAAGCTTAACATAATAAAAATATTATATTTACTATTCAGGGATACATGATTGGCAACTCATCCACAGATGAATTTGTCGATTTTGGTTCGAGAATCCCATTCTACCTCTTCTTTGAATCCTATGTTTTGTCCGAGTCATCTGAAATTTGTTGTTTTGAAGGTGTAAATTTTGGAGCTAATGTAGTTTAATTAATTGACTTGTGGGAAAAGTAAGAGGATGCTATTTACATTATATTTGATAAATGAATGTTAGGCTCTCAATCATACTGCAAGTCCGATCGTCACCATTAGTTTTGTGATCAATTGAGTTGTCACCATTAGTTTTGTGATCAGTTGAGTTCATTCCTTCATATTTCAATAAAATCCAAGTGGATCCCACTGCTTATAATAGACTAACCACTAGTTACAAAGCAACTTGTACCGCGACAAAGAACATACATACCAACGGTAAGACAGTGCAAACGAGGCACTATTACAGGAGGATTTATAGTAATATTCACACTCATGTTATTTTATACAACAGAGCAAATTACAACATAGTAGATTACAACGAAGTAGATTTTCCAGAAGAGTTTGTATTTAGTGCAGAGGCCTCTGCTTACCAAGTAAGCAACTATGTTATTTTATACAAATAAAATAACAGTATGAAAGGGCAGTAGCAGAAGATGAAGAAGTCCAAGTATTTGGGATGATTTCACCCACTTTGGTACTTTAACTTTTATCCTTTGTTATGTTTTTAAACATGAGAAATTTTGAGGATAATATGGATTGCTAATTGCTAACAACTGTTATATTGGGAAAATCATACTAAAAAGCAGGTTCAAGCAAGGAAGAATGCATGTGGTTTGTTGTAAAAATGTATTTTATCAAGCATGTGATTTGTAACAAACGAACAAAATGTATAACCCAAATACCTTATTTGTATAAAAGCATTGCAATTCTTATTAACTTTTGATAATCAGTAAATAAATTTCTTTCTTTCATAAGCTTAAACCGGTTGTTTTTCACCTAGTCATGATACATCTGCAGGAATTCTATTCTGCTCTATTTTTGTCATTATTATGGATATATTATAAGTATGAAAAACTTGCAGTTCATAAGAATCTTTTAATATTTCTATTTGGTTCTTGTGGTCTATGTGATGCATATGGTATTATTATATATATACACACATGCATACATATACACATACATATACATATACATGCACATATATTTCCTATTGCAATCGGATTGCTGCATATATATAAATGATTAATACATTATGCAGATGTGGACACATGTGTACATGTTCAAAATGCGCTAATGAATTGGCCAGGAATGGAGGAAAATGTCCATTATGCTGTGTACGTATTCTTGAAGTAGTTTGAGCTTACTCCACACAATGAAGAAAATGGACGTGTAACATAGCTGATTTTTGAGTTTTGATATTTGGATAATACATGAATCATTGCTTTTTTTCTTCGTATGTCGTGGGGGTTCTTTTTATGTTTACTTGGAATATATGCTTTAGGTGGGTTTCTTCTATGTATAAAAAATGTATTGCAATATTTTTAATTAAATCGTTATATTTGCTTTCTTCTAATATAGTATTTGCCTTCTTCTACTGTTGCATTAGCTTTTTTTCTGATGTTACATTTCAAGATAATAGTGTTGCATTACATAATACAGTGGTATTGCATTAAATAAAGTATTGTTAATTCCATATGGCAAGTGGGTCCCACAACAAATGTGGCAAGTGATACGTTGGCAGCTGACGTGGCATGTGACACGTTGGCAGCTGACGTGGAAAGTTCACGTGGGCTCTACTACCTTGACCTGGAAGCTAGGCTCTGGCTTCTGCTTAAGGCAACGCTGTATGTTATTGCATTACTTGCATATACTGTTGCAATAGGGTTATAATGCAACACTTTCTTCCCATGGCTGTAGATGGGCAGAAGCGTTGCCTTAGAGGGCTAATGCAATGGCCGTGGATGTCACGCCCCTCTGGTGTTGCCTATTTGAAAAAATGGCCTACAGCAACGCTTTTTTGATCTACGACCACAAAAAATTAGTGTCGTATATGCCCACTTTTGTCGTAGTGGTTGCAACGCTTCTAGAACGTTACAAATGGTGATGTAGCGACCTAGGGGTTTCGACTCCCGAATTCCAACAATAATACATAAAGCTGTATTACTTGCTAGAACTTAAGTATCGAAAACACTAGATAGTTAATAGAAAGAAATTAGAAGGTA
Source organism: Allium sativum (assembly GCA_030737875.1). Taxonomy (NCBI): domain Eukaryota; kingdom Viridiplantae; phylum Streptophyta; class Magnoliopsida; order Asparagales; family Amaryllidaceae; genus Allium; species Allium sativum. The sequence continues at coordinate 248,996,386 of CM060920.1, forward strand.
AGATAAGAAATAAATATTAGAATAGAAGAAGAAGAACACAAAATCAGAGTCTCACATCGCAGTAGAATAAAATATAATATAGAATTAAATCTTTATTGAGAGACTGAAATAAAACTTACAATCATCAGAGTACAACTTACAGTCAACACATCTGGATAGTTATGATTTTTGTCCTCATATACAGCACACATTGGAATAAATATTAATACGCCTGAACTCCTCCAGCTTATCTTCTAAAGTTCGTATTTTCCAAACCTGAACCTGTAAAACTTGGTCTATCCCGAGCATTTCAAATGGTGGATCAGTCTGGCGAACCAGAGTGAGAAACCCACTAAGTTTATAGGTATCATCCAACTTGATTTTAAAGTTAAAACATTTCTATTCGAAAGAAAAGGATTATCGTAAGATCGATCCATACATAAACACGGATGGTTTTCAACTTACGATAACCCAAAACATTTTTGAAATCATATCTTATTCTGATATTATAAAGTGTCTAAATACAAATAAATAGCAATCTAGCAGAACGCTTGCATCTCGCGCTCCACATATATAATATACAATCAAAAACCACGGGAACTTATTGGAAATTGGATTCCGACTATGAAAAGGTATGGAACCATCTGCCGATAGTGTATCTCTAGAGAGGAATACACTGGGTTCAACAAGAACATCTTGCAACCTAGTCGCACATGACCGACCACTCATTTCGCTTGAGTGTATCGAATGTATATCACCAACGGTTGGGATCAGCAACCGTTTCTCGAAAAGGGACATCATTGAAATAGAATAAAGAAGGAAATGAATTTTCTAGATAGGTGATTATACACCCTAATAGGAGAGGCCCACTTAGCCGTGCTGCCTGCCCAATTTTTGTCATATCCCGGTTGTGAGGCTTGAGGTTAAGATTTACCCTTTTGGAATATCACACTACCATTCACTTAGAATGACACATCGTCAGATCCGTCAAATCACTAATCGGTGTCCACAAAAATACTCTGGGTGTTAGAGCCACCAATAGAAATACGTTTGTAAAAATCAATGTATGTGACTCTTAAGAAATACTCTGTCAGACATTCGTCAATACAAGTCATCTAGGAACAGTATGAACTGAAGTCACCCTTTTACCACATCTTAGGTATCACCATGTAGATCAGTAGCGAGTAGTCCTTGAAATTCGTATATTCCAACCACGATAGAGCCACAGTATATCTCTGGGCGCGAATCCAGAGATTTTAAATAATTCATCCGTTTTATGAAGATTCACAGTCTTCAATTTCTCCATCTTGATCAACATTCGGTATATTCTTCATTTCGTATTTGCTGGTCGGAATGGTATTCAATTATAAATTCGACCTCGGTCTTTCCGTACCAACAATCGTATAGGTCAGATATGATAGTCGGTTAATTAACTATCAAATAAACAATCATTCAATCATGGAAATAAAAATAGATTTATTGGTTCAGTATTCAGCATCACTTGGCCCTTTTAATTCAAAATAATTAATGAATGGTTAATTTAATCTTCTAAATCCTCCATATATATTAAAATACGGTATTTACTTCTTATTTTATAATAAGAATCTTTTAAACAATTTTATTTTAATTACTTTGAAAAATATCATATAACTATATTCAATTCTCTAGTTCACTATTTTTTCAAAACACTAGTTAAAATGTTATCCATGAATTTCTATATTTCAACATTCATTAGTCCCTGACTGTAAACTGGTAGGAGAATAATCCCCTAAGTGTCAACCCTGAAGACTTAAATCAACATCAGACTAACACTCAGAAAATCACTCAACTCAACTAATCTTCAGTTAGGTTCCAATTTTTATCTTAACTCCTTGTTCTCACATATTATTCCACTTTAAAACCATTCGATCATTCTCCACTTTGAAAATATCGTTTCCGTTCCATTGTTAAGTAACGTTAATTTAAACTTAATGTTTTTAGCCTCACACCCCTTTTATAAACCTTGTTTATAAAACTCAAGTTTAATATAGAACCTTTTTATCTCGCTTTCCCTTTCTTAACTCAACATTAAGTAAACCCTTCATTTTATGCTATCGCATTGGCTTAAAATCTCTTATGTAACTTCGTTTAATATCCCAGTTTTTAATATAAACCCGTTCACAAACTCCTCCCAAAATCCAACTAAACTCTATTCCGAACTCGATTACTTGCATAATGAATTTCATTTAATAGAAGTTCCTTAAATTATTAACATAATAATTTACCTCATCATTATTATAGAAATAGTTAAGTTCTTTATAGTAAATTCTTTTAAAATTAAACAAATATTCATTAATCCATTACATTAGATTAATTCAAAATAAATTGCTCAACTAAGTAAGTTGAAGAAAAATAGTTGACTTAGTCAACTTAAATCATGGTTAACTCGTTAACCGATTCCAATTAGTTTTACCTTTTAAATTAATTTATAATATTATTAATTTAAATAATCCATTTAATTGTCCTTTGACAACAATTAATCCAATTCTTAGTCGTTAGGTTAGTTTCCACTCAATTGTTTATAAATCTTATTAACATAAGAATTTTCTTTTATAAAATCACTTTATAATTACATAAAAATTTAAATAATAAATATTATTTTCCTTTTATTAAACCTTTACTCAAATATATAGATTACAAAATTTATCTTCAGTTATAAAATAAATTTTATAATTTCATTACCATCGATCCACTTGATGGTAAATCAATGCTAGTAAAACGATTTGTTTTTAGGCCAACTGCTGCCGATTACTCAACCAGTACTACACATTGGTTAAAAAAAATGTTGAATTAAGATTCAACAATCAACAACAAATTAATCATCCACTCATATTGGTTAAACAGTTCATATAATTGTGATATAAAAATAAACAATAAATTTGAGGAATCCAGTTGGATCCCTCCAACCTATTTTTCCCTCCATCCAAATACGTTATCTCAAATAAAAATCATATAATTTACTAGACAGATATAATATTGAACAATCAACAATATCAACAATCCAAACATCCAGTTTCAATTTAATACGTTTATATTATTATAAACGTAACCAACAAGATAATTTACCTCCATCGGTTATAATCGTAAAAAAATAACAATTGATTTAAATTAAATTAAAAATAATATATTCAGTAAGTAACCAATAATAACAACCATAGCACACAAATATTAAACCCGACTTATATAAAATATAAGTGGAATAAAACCGAGTGAGTTATACTCACTTTGTTTATCGCTGAAATGATTCGATTTCAGTTAATTTAAACAGTCATTTAATTTAATCAGAAATTCTTGATGCTTCTGAATCCGTCCAGACTAGCTCCATAATATAGCGTTTGTTGTCACGATTCCGTTGCAACTTGTGTCGTCTAATTCAATTAAACTAAGCACCAATTATGAACATTTTCAATAAACGATTTATTTAATAAGATAATTACTAAATTTATTTATTATAATAACTAAATTACTTTGATTTGATTAATATAGTTAACTCCATAAATTATAATTTAATAGGCATAATTACCTTGGATTAAAAGTTATAGCAGGAATTCCATTTATCCCTTGCATCGTTCAAGTGTGGCACCTTCAAACTGTTTCGTTCACCATCCTCTCTTCATGCCAATCCATACACAAAATTCCCTTTGCACGTGTTAATATGTCTTATCCCCTTCTTTTCTTTTCTTTTTTTATATTAGGCCCGAACCACTTGGAAAAGAAAAGCACGACCCAATTTATGAAATAAGCAGTTCGACTCCTTTTTGAAACCCAGGCCGACATGAATTTCTTCCCCACTATTTTGCTTTCTCTCTTCACATACTTCGTTCTTTATTCATGCTCCTCTTTTTCTTGCTACATGTTGGAGCTACTCATCTCAACACACACACCACCAACCACTCAACACTGCACTTACTCCAACCCCCTGAGTCTGACCTGATCGCCGACCCTCGGTTCCATCAACTACGTGCTGCTTCCTTTGTCTTCTGACACTCACGCAACCACCCACCCGTGTTTCCATTTTCTTCACACAATACTTGCTATACACAAAATATGCCCACTTATATCTACTGTTCATTCAAGCTTTCACCACGTCCAAGTTTACTCTTCTCTTTTGTTAAAAAAAACACCCCACCCACTTCGTTGTTCTTCCCAAAAACTGATCCTGTCTTCTATTGCCATTCGAACCCAATACCTCTTCATTGATCTTCGACACCGCTGCATCACTCATTCACCCCAGGTCGCCACCTCTCTCTCTCCATTCACGTCCTTCTTTTTGTTTCTTTTCTTAGCTACTGCGTTGCCTCGCATACTCGTTTCTGCCCCATGCCATACCGTCTTCTCCCTTCATTTCTTTGTTGCCGAACCATTCCGACATGCATACGCTGCTGCTATGCTTCCTCGAGAAAAATGACGGACCATTCCAAAATGAACTGAAGCTTATTTTTGGATTACTCAAAATGACGTAGCTCTAACTGAAATGGGATGCAGACGCTCATTTCGTTAAATAAATCATTTCATCAAGACTTGTGGGTTTTCTTATTTTTTTTATAAATATGTATATAGCCATGGCAACAATGTTTAAACGGGAAGAAGAAAGTGTGAAGTGTTCTCTTTTTGTGCATGTGTGTGTGTGTATGCGAAGGAGCCTTCGCAGCCAAGTAACGAGGCGTATAGGATTGCAAAGTATAAACTAGGTTGCATTGAGTTTTCCTCTCATCTATCTCTGTGATTTTGAGAAGGCAGTATTTGTGATAGGCTTTGCAAAAGAATAGTGGTTCGTAGATATATCTGGAAATATGCATTGACGTATGTAGTTACTTAGCTCTTAAGTATGTTAAAGTAGGGAACATGTGCAGATGGTACGTATGATAGGGTATCAGTGGATTTGTTTATCTTGGCATGTGTTGTGCTTTCAGCAAGGTATAAGTGCGGATTTCATACTAGGGTAGTTGTATTTCGAAAGCTTAACACAGAAGTATCGATTTGAATATTATTTTATTTTATTTGTTTTGGGTATGTATGCTTATGACGATAAATTTTATTATATTGCTATTAATGTGGCATGTTAAGTATACGCACGGACACTCACGAACTCCAACCGTAACAGAAATGGACGTACTGCTACATCTTAACGTTTTAGACCCAATGAAATTAATTTCGTTAAAATTGAATTCCATTCGCACAACGACGTTATTTTAATTCCAATTTATTTATCCGTTCACCCTTAATCACACGTACAAATAAAATAACTCTTATTGGCTCCAAGCTGAAAATCTAGCAATTACTAGCTCTATGTATTCCAATAAAATTCGTTTCATCGAAAACGGAGATTTTTTTAAAAGAAAGCTACATCTAAGGCCTATATAATATCGATAAAATATAATTGAATCCAAAAAAAATGTATTTGAAATAATAATAAATTATTATTTTTGTATATCTCTAAATGAAATCTCATACAACTTCAAAATAAACCAGTATAGATTTTAAACTCAATATTAAAAATTATGGGTTAAAGGATATTCAAATATATATAAAAGCCCTTAATATTTAATTTAATAAACGTTAACGTTTATTAACGAATTCCATAGCGAATATTTGAAAATTTGAATTGGACATAGCTAACAAACTATAATATGAAATCTCCAATTTTGTCTTCCATTCGAAAAATATAACCAAATCGATCCAAATGTTTTTTGTTTCACAGAATTCCGACTTATAACGGATCCTGTACATTAAATCGAAGATCAAATCGTAAATTACGAATTACCGCGATGTTGCAAGCTCAATTTATAACTATATATAAAGTTAACGTTCAAGCTTCATTATATAAACGAATTATATATTATAAATCCATTTATAAAGCCCAAATAAATAATAAATTAAATTAAATATTTGACTACCAAAAGTACATGACATTATAGGTGAAAAGACACTTCCTTTCAAAACTGAAAATACGACAGTTATATGTCGACATACCAACATATGTATATCAACATATGTTATTCAAAATTGGAAATTTGAGTAATTTTCAAGTGTTTTAATATATACATAATTTCGGAAATTCTTAAATTAAAACATAGTGATATAAATAAGTAGCAAAAAGTAGAAAACCATATGAAATCATAAGCATAAATTATATGAATATATTTATAACCTTTAAAACTATAAATATATAAGTATAAAAGTTTATAACTATATAAATATATATAAACTTATAATCTTTAAAACTCAAGTTTAAAATCAAAAGTAACATAGAAATACTTAATTCAACGTTGAATTTTGAAAATAGAATTTGAAATTTGAATATCAGAATTTGAATTTTGAATTTGAGTTTGAACTTGGAGTGCTATTCAGAGTCTGACATAATATAGACTCTATTACCATATTTATCCTGAATTCTTGAATACTCATGAGTCTTGAATCTTCTTTGAATTCTGAATCTCTAAAACTGTACAATCTTTAGTATGAATTCATGTATACAAATTCTGCATATACATTGTTAACAACATTTTTCGTCAACACCCGGAGTATGGTATGTGATGTATGCGTTCGTAAAATTAGCCGTGGTTATGACTCAGAGTCCTCAGGATATAATCCTTGATCTAGAATTGGTAAGTCTCTAAGCCATGACAATGACATTGTGTATTCCATGAAGAAGAAAACAGGCTAACGTTTCCCTTGAGTTCATAGATGAGGATGGCGCAACATTCATCAACTCTGACGATCCTCTCATGTCAGATCTTCCCAAAAGAGGGGTCTGGACCACGACAGGACTTGAGTTAGGATGTCATATATGATTCCGTCACATCAATGTTCGGGGAACATTAGGCTCAGCATGAGAGTATGGATCAATCATGGAGACCCCTTAAGGCGGGGAGAAGGGTACTTTACATTTTCGCAAAGCCATCTTCCTCCGCTGCCGGAGCACCCTGGTTGATCTTCTCATCAGAAAGGTTAGTGTTGACTCCCTGTTTCATCATTATGATACTACAAGATTATCAAATCGCAAGATGTATGGGACTCGGAATTCTCCATTTATAGATTGTAGATACATTACAAGAATTGATGATTGTCTCCCCTTGAGAAAGAAGGAACTCAATTGAGAAATAAAAAAGTTTGTCCCCCTTTATGGAGTTTCTAGGGTCCTATTTAGAGATAATCTGGGGTCTTCCTGTTAGTAGGGTGCTGGGCCTGAATGATTCCGTTCGGCCGCTATTTCACTTGGTCTCGGGCATTTGGCTGTCGGTACTCCTCATGGTGGCGGTTACAGTCTTCGAAGCGAGGGTTCCAAGTGAATTAGGGCCTCCCCCTGATGGAATGGAGTTTGCTGTCGAGACGGATTGCGGAGGCGTTTCGAGTTTCTCAGCGGATGCCTCCAAGTGTCAGTCCTTGGTTGTAGGCTTTCGGATGTAGGCTTTCGGCTTTATCGCGGGTACTCGGAGGAGCTCACCTTTATAATGTACGTGAATATCTTCCGATTTAGGACTATTGATGGTTCAGGTACTAGGTGGATTAGTACCAGTAGCCTGTATCCTTGCTTGAGTCTCGGTTTGGCCTTCCGATTCGGCTTCCTAAAAGATAACTTTCGGTGATACCCATGCCACTTACGAAGGTAACCCCTTTCATCACCTACGGAGCCGTTCTTCAGGGGTTGTTTATAAACCACCTTTATGCCCTGATCTGATACTCTTCCCTTTTTAATATGTTGGTGTCCATCGGTTGATTCTCAGCAGGTAGACCGTGTCAAATGAACCTTTGCTGATGCCTGGTAGGTTTTGGGTCCCTTTTCTCCTAAAGGGGTATCGGCATGAGTTGCTCTCGAATTCTTCATCCCTTCCTTATATTCATTTGACATCCCTTCACTGTTGTCTTGTGCTAAGATCATTTTCGTAATAAAATTTGCCCCCCTTAGTGAAGGAGTGTCTTCGACTTTTCAAGTCAAGTTTCTTTCCCCTGGCTTTCTCCCAATTGTTTGCCAACTACTTTCCAATGCTAAGTGACGCCACAGGTCCTGCTGAAGAGACTCACTTTCGATGCCTTTTGGAGGAGTGGATTTATCTAGATTCAGGCCTTGATGGAAGATTGAAAACTCTTTTCTACATGATGCTGAGTCGAATACTATCCAGAATCGGATGGGTTAAAATTAAGGAGTCGAATTTTACCCAGATCCGGGAACTTAAAGGTTGAAGACCAGAAACCTTTTCGATATTAATGAAGAACCGAATCCACTTAGACTCGGGAATTTTTCAGACTTAAGGACCGGAAACCCTTCCGGCATTAATGAAGATTCGAATCTACTCAGATTCGTGTATTTTTAGATTATGGACCGGAAAACTTCCGGTATTAATGAAGAGCCGAATCTACCCAGATTCGGGTATCCTTAGATTAAGGACCGGAAACCCTTCCGGCATTAATGCAAAGATGAATCTACCCAAATTCAGGTATTTTCAGATTTAAGTACCGGAAACACTTCCGACATTAATGAAGAGTCGAATCTACCCAGGTTCAGGCATTTTCCGATTTAAGGACCGAAAACACTTCCGGCATTAATGAAGAGCCGAATCTACCCAGATTCAGGTATTTTTAGATTTAAGGACCGGAAACCCTTCCTGCATTAAAGAAGACCCGAATCTACCCAGATTCAGGTATTTTTAGATTTAAGGATCGGAAACCCTTCCGGCATTAATGAAGAGACAAATCCATCCAGATTCGGGTATTTTTAGATTAAGAACCGGAGACCCTTCCGGTATTAGTGAAGAGCCGAATCCACATAGGTTCGGGTATTTTTAGATTAAGGACCGGAAACCCTTCCGGCATTAATGAAGATCCGAATCCACCTAGATTCGGGTATTTTTAGATTGAGAACCGGAGATCCTTCCGGAATTACTGAAAAGCTGAATCCTCCCATATTCGGTTATAAGTGTAGAGAACCGGAACTCCCTCCGGTGTTAGTAAAGTGAGTATCCCCTTCGGATTTGTTTTGGGAAGCAGAGGTTGTATGTGCTTCTTGAGCCTCCACTTGGTCTTTCGTTATCAAAGTAGAGGATGTACATGCTTTGTTGGCCACTCCCTGGGCACGTGCGTCCGGTGCGCTTGGCTAGCTTATCCACAAGCAAGGCCCAAGGACTTACCCGACCTCCCTCCAGGAGGTGCCTTATCTAGACCATCGTAGGCGATGATAAGGGCTTAGAAACTTAGACGAGGCCTTCGTAGGCACAGAACCAAGGTTTATTCTTTTGACGCTCTACTCGGGCCATCGTAGGCACTGATAAAGGCTTTTACGCCACCCCCTCCAAGGGGTGCCTTATACTGACCATCGTAGGTGATGATAGGGGTTTGCGCTCCCTTCTGCAGGTAATGCGGAACATAAGCATAGGTAGGACGTGCTCTTCTGTGAGAAGAGGTAGGAAGTACTTAGTTCGAGTAGAGGAAGGGGGTACTCTTTTGCAAGCAGAGGTAGGGCGTGTTAATTTTTAGATGCACCGCCACGACCATCTCTGGTGTGAAACGGCAGCTTACGCTTTCGATGCTTTAACCCTACCCCTTCTATTTTGGGCAAGAAGAAAGACTAACACAATCATCCCCCTCTGGGGGATGCCTCTCTCCGGCCAATTGACGAGGGATTTAATCCTTTTCCAGCTCGACCCCCTTTTGGGTTTCTCACGAGCTAGTGAGAGGGTTTCCATTCCCTAGTTGTATGATGATTTCCTGGGGTAAAGATCTTGTCCTTTATTCTTTTATGATTGAGAAATACAGTCTCAAATGTTCTGAGTTCCATGTCCTTGGAACAAGATCGCCGTTGGGTCTGCATAGCTGTCGGGTATGACTTCTTGATGGACAACTAGGAGTCCTTCCCAATTTGGACCGAGAGGACCATCAACTGAATTCTTGGTGTTAGCCATTACTCTTTCAGTACTAATTCACCCTTAGTGAAGGTTCTAGCCTTGACTTTTGAATTATAATATCTTGTGATCCTTCTTTGGTATTTGGCAGTTCTGATAGTCCCTATATCAAGTCTAGTGACTCTTTTCTTAACTCCTGATTGGGGTCAAATGCATATGATACCCTTCTATGTGATGGAATTTCAATCTCAACTGGAAGCATAGCTTCGCATCTATATGTCAGGGAAAGGGGGGTGTCCCGTAGCTGTTTTTGTTGAAGTTCTGTATGCCCATAGTACCAGAGGCAACTCCTCTGCCTAATTTGCTTTAGCCTGATTTAGGTGTTTCTTAAGGATTGTCTTAATAGTCTTATTTGCAGCTTCCACAACTCTTTTAGCCTTCGGGTGGGCTACCAGGAGAAACTTTTGATGATTCCATTTTTTTTTCACAAAACCGGGTGAACTCTTCGCTCTTGAATTGTGTTTCGTTGTCCGATATGGTCTTATGGGGGATTCCGAAGCGAGTAGCGATGTTCTTTATTATGATTTTAATACCTTTTTGGATGTGATAACCGTAAGGGGTTCCGCTTCCACCTACTTGGTGAATTAGTCGATAGCTACTACGACATATTTAGCTCCTCCCTTGGCGAGTGGTAAGGGCCTGATTAAATCTATTCCCCATATATCGAAAGGCCATGGGCTCGATATAGTGGTTAGGTCGCTGGGAAGATGTCGTGGCACCTTAGAGCACTTCTAACATTTATCACACCTTTTGACGTATTCAACCGCTTGACTAACCATCCACGGCCAACAGTAACCTTATCGCATGACCCTTTTGGCCAGCTTAACTCCACCGGAATGGTATCTACACCATCCTTCATGAGCTTCCCTTAATAGCTGAGTCCATGTTCGAAACCTACACACCTTAAATAAGGAAGTGAATATCCCTTTTTATAAAGTACGCTGTCTATGATCACGAATGCGGGTGCTTGATGTTTTATCTTTCTTGCATCTTGCTTACTAAGGGGGCATTATCCCTTTTAGGAGGTAGTCCTCTATGGGAGTCATCCACATAGTTTGTTGTTGATGGCGTGTTTCTGTTATGGGGGATTCCCTCTTGGAGTTCACTTCTTGGTTTTCTCCGTCTCCCCTTCTTAAGGCTTGGGATCTGATCAAAACTAGTAACTCTTTTCCTGTTTCTATTTCTTCCTGTTTGATGCTGGGCATCTCCTGATATCCCATCGGCACTATACGGATTTCAGGAGCTCCCCGGGAGCTGGCTAATTTGGCTAGTGAATCTGCCTGGGTATTCTCCCCACGGGGTATTTGATGAACTGAGAAGTCCTCAAATAGGGAAAGCATCTTTACCACCTTCTTCATGTATAAGATGAGTCGCTTGTCCTTGGTTTTATATTTATTTGGTTTTCCATTAAATGCGAGTCGCTGAAGATTTCTATCCTCGATGTCTTCAACCGTAATGCCAGATTCAAACCAGCTATCATGGATTCATATTCAGCCACATTGTTGGTTGCCGGGAATCGTAACTTCATGGCGTAGTGAAAGTGGTGTCTGTCAGGGGTGATTATAACGTATCCTGCCCATGCTCCCTGCTTCTTGCTCATTGGAAGCTCCATCTACAAAGAGTCGCCATTTGGTTTTTGAGTCATTTTCTTTAATAGACTGTTCCAAAATGAAATTTGTGCACTCATTCACGAAATTCGCAAGAGCTTACCCTTTGATTGTTGCTCGAGGATGGAATTCGATTTCGTATTGGCTAAGCTCGATACCCACATTTTACTAGCCTCCCCAAGGTTTCTGGTTTGCTGAACACTTGTTTAAGTGGGAAGCTAGTTAAAGCTTTGATAGGATGCGCCTGGAAATACCCTCTGAGCTTTCGTGCAGTAAGGATTAAACAATACGCTAGTTTCTCCATGACGAGGTATCGGGTTTCCGCGTCCTTTAGCCTTCGACTAACATAATAGATAGGGTGTTGAATACCCTTGTCCTCTCTTATCAGGACTAAGCTCACAGCATATTCGGAGACAACCATGTATAGGTATAGAGTTTCTCCCTTCTCAGGGCTAGACAAAACCGGAGGCATTCCCATATAAACTTTCAATTCTTGTAATGCCTTCCTACACTCTTCATTCCACTTGAAATTCTTCTTTTTCTTTATAACATCAAAGAAATGGACGCATCTATCGGTGACCTTAGAAATGAACCTGCCAAGTGCTGTTACCTTCCCGTTTAGGCTCATAACTTCCTTGCTGGTCTTAGGTCCCTTCATGTCGTTAATGGCTTGTATTTGGTCGGGGCTAGCTTCAATTCCTTGCTCGCTTACCACATATCCTAGAAACTTCCCTGATTGAACTCCGAAGGAACACTTTTGAGGGTTTAGCTTCATCTAGTAACTTCTCAGGACACCAAACATTTCTTCCAGATTTTTTTGGTGATCCTCTGTTTTGGTGGATTTAACAAGCATGTCATCCACATATTCCTCCATATTACGCCCTATCTGCTCTTGGAACGTCAGATTTACCAGCCTTTGGTACGTTGCTCCTACATTTCTCAAACAGAAGGGCATTAATTTATACCAAAATGTTCCCCAGTCGGTGATGAAGCTTGTGTGTTCCTCGTCGGGTTTGTGCATTGGGATTTGGTTGTACCCCGAATAAGCGTTCATCAGGGATAGTATCTTGTGTCCACTCACGGCATCAACCAACTGATCAATCTGTGGGAGAGGGTAACAGTCTTTCGGAAAAGCTTTGTTTAATTCCGTGTAATCAACACACGTCCTCCACTTTCCGTTGGACTTCTTCACTAGCACGGGATTGGCTAACCATTTCGGGTAATGGACCTCTTGGATAAACCCGTTAGCTTCCACCTTTTGACTTCCTCCTTTAAGGCCTTTATCTGGTCTCAATTATATTGTCTCCTCTTTTGTAGGATTGGCTAATAACTAAAGGATTGATGCCGACCATGTCCGAATGGGTCCAGGCGAAAACATCTTTGTTAAGCTGGAGGAAGTGGACTAAGTCATTTCAGAGAGGTTCCGTTAGCCTCCTCCCTATATTGAAGACCTTAGATTTATCTTTCGGGTCAAGGTTTACTTCTTCTATTGGTTTTATCCTTTTGATAACTCCTCCAAAGTCTAAATCTGTGATAATTTCTCCTTCATTTAAGTTCACCTCAATGGACCTTTTCCTCTTCCTTTTCAAAGAAGCGTACCTATCATTAGTGCGTTTGTCAGTCTTATTTATTTTTATTTTGGCTTTAAATGAGGGATGTAAGAATCCTTTATCTGAAGGCACAAAAATAGTAGAAGAATCAAAATACGAAGAATACTCCCTTTTGTGTTTTTCGACCATTGCGAAGTACAACTCTCGGGAGCTAAACTTTTCTCCCCGGATGGTACCTCATCCCTATTTGGTCAGAAATTTTAACATGAGGTATTTGGAAGAAACGAAGGCATCCATTTCCTCTAAAGCTGGTCGTCCAAAGAAGGCAATGTAATAGGACGGCAGATCAATTACCATGAAGAGAGTCTTGAAAGTCCTGTGAAGAGGGGATAACCCTACTTGAACCAAGAGGTTGATTTGACCCACTGGGATTGACCCTTTATTGTTGAACCCGAAAATTGGTTTATTGCTAGGCTCCAGCTTCTTTTCGGAAATTCCCATTTGATCGAAGGCGTGCTTGAAATTGACATTGACAGCTCTTCCGGTATCCACCAATATTTTAGAAACGACCGAAATCCCAATCTGTGCCATTATCATGAGGGGTCACTATGGGGTTACAGACCCCCTTTCTTCATTTCTTCCGGAGAGACCACGAGGTTATGCTTTTTAAGGGCATAACGTGCATTCTTTAATGATGGTTCTTCTTGGATGGAGTAGATTCCCTCCAAGGCTTCCTTAACGTATTGGTTCCTAGCCTTCGGACAGCTTCCGGTAGGGTATGATCCTCTGTGGATTACATTGATTCGGTTTACGGGAGTCCCTAAATCCAAGCTATTCACCCTAGAAGCGACTCCTATCGTGTTTACCGAAACCTTGTGTTGTCCTCCTGCACATTGAGCTGGTGCTGCTTTATTTGAAACAAACTCCTTTAGGTGTCCCTCTCGGATTAATTTCTGGATAATCTCGTCCAATACCTTGCACTCGTCTTTCTTGTGCCCATTAGTTTTATGGAAGTCGCTGTACTTACCGTCAGCATGAGGTTCGGGGCAATTTTTAGCTTTGAATGAGACGGGGATGTTATTGACCCTTTCTTTTGCGACAGCATACACGTACGAGATGGGCTTGTTCAAGGAAACCGAGTTGGTGTTGGAGTCTTCCCACCTCGAACTCCCCTGATTCCCTTCTGTGAGCTTACATCTGATGTTCGGCCTTCCTCCTTCCCCTCGAGGCCCGAACTTCCTCTTCGTGAAGTACAGTTCATCCATGCGGATAAACTTGTTGGCTTGGAAGTGGAAATCCTGCAAGTCTTTGCAGCCGTGGATATATAGCTCCTTCCAGAAAGGGGTGTTCTCAATTAACCCTGAGCATACAACGATCAGCTTGTCGCGGTCATTCATATCCTTGGCCTTTAAGGCTTCGATGTTGAACCTATTCAGATAGTCCCCTAGAGACTCCCCTTGTCTCTATTTGATGTTGGCGATGACTGTGTAGTCTATGATTGGATCTTTGCAAATGCAGAACTGCGTGGAGAATTCATAGGAGAATTGTTTCCATGAGTAAATGATGTTTTCCCTATACTGGCGATACCACTTCGCCTCAGCCCCTTGGAATGTCACCGGAAAGAGGCGGCACCTAACGGTTCCGGAAGCATTGTAAAGATCCAACTAGCTGTCGAAAGCCATTAGATGATCGTTTGGGTCAGTTGTTCCCGGATATTTTATGGTGGGAACTTTGACTCTTGACAGTATTATGGTATTCATAATCTCATCGATGAATGATGCCACTCTTTAGTTGTCGTTAATCTTGTCATTCTGGGTTCTCTTCCCCTTGCTTCCCACCAAGTCCTTGATGGTCTTCTGAGTGACGTCTCTGATATAAGCTTCCGTGTTGTCATAGTTTTCCCTTTTGGGATCATAGCCTTTGGAGGTGGAGCTCCCAGACTGTTCCTGCTCGCACTGATTCCCTTGATGATCTACTCCTGTCAGATGGGACTTCTTTTTCTTGGAAGATGTTGCCTGAGGCTTCCCTCTTGCTTCTGACTGTTGAACGGGAGCTTTCCTTTTTGGAGATTCATTCGTCTCTCTCTGACTAGATCTAGTGAGCCTTGAGGATTTTTGTACCTGCACAGCGTTGACTTGAGCCTGCATTTCTTGAAGTTGCTTTTCCAAGACCAAGATTCTTGCAACATTATCTTCCATGGCATTTGAGTCTGGTGGTTATTGTGGATTGGGCGCGACTCCTTTCTCATTATTATCGGGTTAAGCACTGGGCCCTCATTTCCTTCGAGGGTGATGTTGGGATTTGGCTCCTTGTTTTGTTCTTTCAGTTTCTTCAACTTCATTGTTTCCTTCCGTGGAATGATAAATTCACCTAGTTAGCTTAAACAAATTAACCACAGAGTCGGAGGTTTAGGCCCTCCTTCTAGCACCAAAATGTTAACGACTTTTTTTGTCAACACCCGGAGTATTGTATGTGATGTATGCATTCACAGAATTAGCCGTGGTTATGACTCAGAGTCCTCAAGACATAATCCTAGATCTGGAATTGGTAAGTCTCTAAGCCATGACAATGACATTGTGTATTCCATCAAGAAGAAAACAGGCTAATGTTTCCCTTGAGCTCATGGATGAGGGTGTCGCAACATTCATCAACTTTGACGATCCTCTCGTGTTAGATCTACCCAAAAGAGGGGTCTGGACCACGACCGGACTCGAGTTAGGAAGTCGTATACGATTCCGTCACATCAATATTCAGGGAATGTTAGGATCAACATGAGAGTATGGATCAATCATGGAGACCCCTTAAGTGTGGAGAGAGGGACTTTACATTTCTGCAAAGTCCTCTTCCGCCGCTATCGGAGCGCCCTGGTTGATCTTCTTATCGGAAAGGTTAGTGTTGACTCCCTGTTTCATCATTATGATACTACAAGATTATCATACCGCAAGTTGTATGGGACTCGGAATTCTCCATTCATAGATTGTAGATATATTACAAGAATTGATTATTGTCTCCCCTTGAGAAAGAAGGAACTCAATTGAGAAATAAAAAGTTCGTCCCCCTTTACAGAGTTTCTGGGGTCCTATTTATAGAGAATTTGGGGTCATCCTATTAGTAGGGTGCTGGGACTGAATGATTCCTATCAACCGCTATTTCTCTTCGTCTTAGGCATTTGGCTGCCAGTCCTCTTCATGGTGCCGGTTATAGTCTTCGAAGAGAGGGTTCCAGGTGAATTGGGGCCTCCCCTTGATGGAATGGAGTTTGTTGCATAGACGGATTGCGGAGGCGTTTCAAGTTTCTCAGCGGATGCCTCCAAGTGTCGGTCCTTGGTTGTAGGCTTTTGGGTGTAGGCTTTCGGCATTATCGCGAGTACTTGGAGGAGCTCTCCCTCATAATATACGTGTATATCTGCTGATTAGAACCGTTGATGGTTCAGGTACTAGGTGGATTAGTACCAGTAGCCTGTATCCTTGCTTGAGTCCCCGTTTGGCCTTCGATTCGGCTTTCTGAAAGATAGCTTTCGATGATACCCATGCCACTTATGAAGTTACCCCTTTCGTCACCTATAGAGCCGTTCTTCAGGGGTTGGTTATAGACCATCTTTATACCCTGATCTGATACTCTTCCCTTTTTAATATGTTGGTGTCCATCGGTTGATTCTTGGCAGGTAGACCCTGTCGAATGAACCTTTGCTGATGCCTGGTAGGTTTCGAGTCCCTTTTCTCCAGAGGGGGTATCGGGCTGAGTTTCTCTCGAATTCTTCATTCCTTCCTTATATTCATTCGACATCCCTTCACTGTTGTCTTGTGCTAAGATCATTTTGGTAGTAACATATATGTATATATATATTCTTGATAGAGATGTTAGTATATATTTTATAATCAATTAATATTGAAATAAGGTTATTGTCATCAAAACTCCATTCTCCAACAATCTCCCCCCTTTTGATGATAACAACCTTAGTTTATAAAATATTCATACGTGTTCATACTTGTTGATGCTGATCCTTCAAATACTCTCCCTATCAATATGAAACCTATATATTCTACTTAAACTAAGTCTATATTTTATAATTTCTCCCTTTTGGCATTATCAAAAAGAAATTCTAAAAATACTCCCCTTAAATCCTATGTTTATCTATACATATCCTATAACAAAGTAAATTACTCCCCCTGAATCCTAAATCTATCTTTATATATCCTATAGTCATACTAGCATGAAGTACTCCCCCTAAATTCATGGATATACAATCATCAATAATAAGTATATAAATAAATCAATCCAAATATCATGATTACATATGTTTTAAGTCATATTTACAAAAATCAATCCAAGCACACCAATCCAAGTAATATTTACATATGTTTTAATATATATACAGGTTTATAGTCAAGCAATCCAAAACAAATTCAAACAAATCAAACCAATCATACCAAACAATCAAATGTTTCTTGGGACTTTTCCCCAACCGTCTTCTCCAAAGATAAGATCCTTCTTGATGACCTCCCAATCTTCATCTTCTTTTGTCTGTGGTGCCTTGGCGAGACTGTTATCTTTAACTCTGAAAAGAGAAGACATTAACCAACAGATGGCGTCAAAGTGCTTCTCATGTTGTTCAAACATCTTTATTTGGCTTAATTCAAGATGACGCTGGTTTTGTAGTATTATAGAAAGGATGTTCTTGAAGGAATTCAATATTTCTTCAAGATTTTCACTTAAGTTATGAATTGGATTTTCCATAGATTTGATAAGAATTGAATTGAGATGAAGGAGAAATAATATAATGAATTTTTTTGTAAGAAGTAGGCTCAAATAGGGTTTGGAATTCATTGGATTTGAATGGACATGAGTTAGTTATTTAATTTTAAATTTGATTTTTTTGAAAAACTGGCAGTTCTATGTCGACATGGTCAACTATGTATGTCGACATACTTATTAACTTTTTTTGAAAATTTTCAAGTTTTGAATATTTTGCTCTTATTTTATATTATATTTAATTTTAAAGCTTTTACATTAACTTAAAGATAATTTAACATAAATAAAACTCCATTCATTACTTCTTAAAAAGCAAATACATCCAACTAACTAAGACATGCTAAATATGAGATTGAAAAGTAAATACAAGCAAATCTTAAGATAACTTAAACTAGGTAGGCTAGTTTTCAACGGATGACGAGGAGGAAGATGAAATTCCAAGTTTTCTTCCTATCTTGCTCATGTACTTAGTCATCTTGGAAAAACTCTTTTTGAGCTTCTTTTGATTTTTGACTATCTTCACTTGATTTTGAACAATCATCTCTCTAGAAGTGTAGTGTTGATTGGACACTCAACACTTTCCAAAGAAGTTTCTTCTTCTTTGATTTCCCTAGGCTCTTGTTCTTGTTGCATTTGAGTTTGTTTGTCTTCGAATGTCTCATAAGGTTTGAAAGTGAGTGGAATTTGCATAAGGTGTATGTTTATGGAGTTAAATACCTTTCTTGGTATAAATTCTTCTCCGTGAAGATCAACTTTGAAATATTTGAAAATATGAGTGAGATAAACTCCATAGTAAAGAGTGTTTTCTTTTGATGATGCTTTTATGGGCTTGAACTCTCTTAAGATCATGTCGGCCCAATTGATGTTATATTTGCTAATAATAGCAAAGAGTGCTTTTTGGACCTTGAGAGTCAGGTTATTAAAATTTCCGAAATGAGGAGTGATGGTATGTTGAAGGAGAAGGTTTACGATTCTTTTTTTTGGGCAGACAAAGCGATTTTTGAATTCCATGTGAGCATCGCTTTCAAATATATCATGATAAGTTTCTAAATCGGTTTCATCAATTTTGAAATCTGAAAAATCCAATGCTTCTACAATTTAAGATATTGCCCAAGATTTCGCAATCTAGAACAATTTGAGTGCTTTTGATGCTACTCCAAATTTGGTCTTCATTTCCATCGTAAAAACAGTGATTATGATTTGCGTAGAACATTTTGAAAAGCTTCGGGTAACATACTTAATCGTTATCCCCAGAGTTAATCAAGCTTAATACTTCATTGTGATTGAAAACATAGATAAGATCATAGGATGGAAAGTCTCCAAAGATGGCAAAAGCACCTGTATTGACTTTTGCATTTGCTAAATAGTCAACATAGGTTTTGATTGCTTCTCTATCATTGTGAAGATAACCTTTCATAGTTATGGTTAACTTCAATTTCTGAGATGAACTTGAGGAAGCCATTGAAGTGTTTGTTTTGAAGAGTATAGATATGAAGAGTATAGTTTGAAATGTGAATGAAAGATAGAGAGAATAGATGTATAAATAGAAATTGAATGGATATGAATTGAATAGGCACAACTATTCAGAAATCAATGATAACATTATAGACCTTGGAAGCTGCTGTAACACCCCAAAATTTTGTTAACATTAAAGAGGATAAATTAAAGAATAATTAACTTGATATTAATAAATAAGGGAAATTGATTACGTCATTACAACCGTCTCGAAATTATGGTCAGGATAGACACCTAATTTGTGTACAACGGATAACATATGAAGAAGTTACGGACGATAAAAAGTTGAAAATCAAAACTGGGTACAACTGGCGCACTTGCCAAGTGCGCCAAGGAAATTTTGCACTGGCGCACCTGTAAAGTGTTCCTGGTATTGTTTTTCGGTATTCAAGCCTTTTCCCAAGTGGGAGGCGACTCGCGACCTGATTTTACCCTAGGGCTTATGTGGCTGCCGGTTCCAAATGGTTCTGCAACTATAAATATATGGCCATTTCACATATTTCTTCATTAGAAATCATGACAGCCAAACTATGCCGGATTCTGAACTGAACTAGGGTCTCTCATCTTCTTCTAAAGCATATCAAATTATGAGATTCAAGCATAGACACAACACCTTTTCTATCATCTTAGCAATCCAATCACAGTGAGTTCTTGTTGCTTTTAGGTTTAGATAAATAATAGTGAATTATGAAAGACTGTGATTTGGATATGTTGCAAACATTGAATCTATGTTATTGTTAGATCTTATGCTATGTCATGATAGATCTATTTCTTTGGACCTAATTCAATTGTTCTACTATGTTATTATTATGGATCTTGGTTTGTAACTTTTATGATATGCTATGCTGCGGATGTATGTAGATCTGTTCTATTTGATCTAAAATTATCACCTTAGATCTATTCTACGTGATCTAAAATTGTCACCTTGTGATTCATGTTAGATATATTCTATGTGATCTAAAATTGTCACCTTATGATTCATGTTAGATATATTTTATGTGATCTAAAATTGTCACCTTATGATTTATGTTAGATCTATTCTATGTGATCTAAAAGTTTCACCTTATGATTCACGTCAGGTCTATTTTATGTGATCTAAATTGTCACCTTATGATTCATGTTAGATCTATTTTATGTGATCTAAATTGTCACCTTATGATTCATGTTAGATCTATTTTATGTGATCTAAATTGTCACCTTATGTTAACATGTTAGATCTATTTTATGTGATCTAAATTGTCACCTTATGTTAACATGTTAGATCTATTTTGTGTGATTTAAATTATCGCCTTATGTTACCATGTTAGATATAAACCGATTGGACATCTAAATTGCTAATTTAGATATTGTGACATTGTAGTTCGTCAGTTTTATGTCCACCTTGTTATTATGATAATTTCATGTCCATGCCAGTATGTATGTTCACCTTATTATCATACAAGTTTATGTTTATGCCAAGATGATCATTTTATTTATATCCCCATTATTTTCCCTATTATCGTTTATGACTAGGCGATTGTCTAGCCTAGGCGTGTTTGCCAGTTTTGTGAGGGCTAGTTAAGGAACGGGGGAAAAAGGTTTTAAAATGGCATAATTTGAATATGAACATTTATGGACATGTAATTCAAATTATTGGGTAAAATAAGTACTGACACCTATAAAAGGAAAGGATTAATTAATTGATTAATTAATTAAAAATGGAATGTCTAGTAATTACAATTAGGAATTGTAATTGTATTTATGACACGAGGTTAGGTTACATTAGTGATGGAAGCCTGCCCGGACCCGACCGTCATATCCAGCAGCCACTAATGTTGAACCTAATGTGGGAGGTCTAAGCATGTAAATATGAATCGGGCTATGACACGAGGTTAGGGCCAACTGTGGAATAAGTCCACCCGGACCAGACCGGCATATCCAACATCCACATGTTGTATGTGGGAGGTCTGGCCCATTATGAAACCATAAATGGACATGGTAAAGAATTGGACTACTTAACCTAAGTTAATCCATATGGATGGTATGAACTTAAATTTAAGTTGGGGGTTAAGTAAACATGGTTGAGGGGTGGGTTAAGTAAATCTGAAGAGGGTATGAGTAATATTCACATATAGGCCCATAAACTTAACCCGTTAAGGTTATGTAATTAAAGACACCTAGAGGTACACATAATCGGTGGAAATAATAAATTTATGTAATTAAAGACACCTTTTAGGGTAAACATAACTTGTAGAAGTGATAAGGTTATGTAATTAAGGACACCTATAGGTAAGCATAACCGTTGGAAGATTAGGGGTTATGTATTAAAGACACCTGTAGGTAAGCATAACCGGTAGACATAAACAAGTCTATGTAATTGGAGACACCTAGTGGTATACATAGTCAGTGAAAACCTAGTGGGAGATACAAGACAAACGGGAGAGCTTGTATCATACTGTGTGGGACCCATTTCAGTCAGTAACCATGAGTAGGTATCAAATAAAGTACTCTATACTAGGCGGAGAAGGGGCACGCTTACTGATTGATTGTAAGAGATCCAAACGTGGAGGATGGTGCGGGCAGCGCAAACCGACCGAGCCATGTGCGTGCATGAGCCGGGCAGAAGGGGATAAGATGACCGTGACACCTGTTGATATGGTTGTGCACATTATTATGACGAGGGTTTTCCACCTTAGGAAGTGATACCTCCTACTGTGGGGTCAGCACAAGGTATCTACGAGGGGTTGGGGAGTCGATTGATCAGGGTAGTAGTTAGGATACATCTGGACGTATACCTAAGTCTACCACTTTATAGTTGAAGGGAACATCTCTTTCTGGATATACTAGTAATAGTACAAAGTAATTATTCGAAGCATGTACACGTTATCTTGCTTACCTTGTCACACCTGCCATTTATGTAGTGATCTCTCCCTTATCCACTTTATATGCCTAACATGTTACTTTTATTTATCCACTGGCTAAAAGTAACTAGACTCACAAGAATTTATGTCTGAACCTTTTTGTTTCTCCTTCTTTCTTCCGTCCCCCCCAGGTTCTCAGGGAGAAAACACTAAGGCTTAGTCAGGATTCAGACATCACCTTGCTAGGAGCTACTTCTGAAGAATGGTTCAAGTTCTTGTCTCTACTATGGATTAACTCTTTCAATTGGGGAATTATGTTTTTATATTCTTATGTACTCTGATGATGCAAGACACAAGTTATCTTATTGTAATGGTTTTTGTGACTTATGGTATTGGTGACCACGGTATTTTTATTGGAATAAAAATTTAAATTTTTGCTGCTATCTTACTTATATCTGTCTTGTAATTATTCTGTGTCTGATTACCTATAACGCTTCATGGAAATTAATGAATTCCCTTAGCGAGTGACATTAACGGGTGTGGGGTGTCACACTTGATATCAGAGCTGAAGGTTACCAGATTAGATAAAAGTTTTTGAAAAATTATTTTCAAAAAGGTTTTAAAAGAAAACATTTTCAAACAGAAAAGTCTGTTTTGAAAAACATTCCCCAAAAAGCCATACATAGTATCCTTTGAACCTTTATCTAAATTTCTTCCTTTTCCCTTTTTCAGCATGTTTGGGAATAAAACATCCATAATATCCTAGAGGATGTCACTATATCCGGATGGTTCCGTAGGTATATGGAGGCCACGACGCCAGCCGGAGGCCAAAGAGACGTTCCTCCGCCAGCTGCACTAGTCATTCCTCCTCCCCCCAAAAGCGTATAACTTCGCCAAGATCTTCAAGGACTTCCGTGCCATGGGAGGAAAGCCTTTCCATGGGAACAAGACATTCGTGGAAGCTCGAAATTGGCTTAAGGAGACTGAGGAATTATTCGTAATCTTTGAAGTGGTGGACCGAAGAAAGATTCAGTTAGCTGCTTGGTTACTGAAGGACGAAGCCTCATTTTGGTGGGAAGTCACCCAAGCTGAACGTCTGGTGGAAATTTGGGAAGATTTTAGATAGAGGGTCGAAATGAAATTTCTTTCCCAAGCTGAAAGCAACATGCATATAGAGAGATTCTTAGCACTCAAACAAGGAAACTTGACGGTGAAAGAATATGTAAACAAATTCAACCAGCTAGCAAGATTCGGGTTAGAGCTGGTGGATACGCCGCACAAAAAGTCTTTATGATTTGCTAAAGGGCTGAATGAACCCCTTCATGGGTTAGCCATGTCCCATATTCCAATGGGGGCCATGAAAAACTTGTTGATATGGCCCTAATGCATGAGGGGGACAAGGGAGAGTATAAGGAGGTAAAGGCTGAGGGGACATCGTAAAATAAGAAGGGGGGCCCAAGAAGGGGCAGCAGCAACATCAACGACAACAGAAGAAAGGAGGGAAAAAAGATAAAGGCAAGGATAAGAGAAAATGTCACCATTGTGGAAAGGAAGGTCATCTGGTTAAAGAATGTAAGCGAAGGAAGAATTCTTGTTACCACTGTGGAGAGGCCGAACACTTTGCTAAAGAGTGCCCGAAGAAACGGGGATCACAGGGACAAGGCTAAAGGGCAGGAAATTCTGGAGGGCAGGTGCATGCTTTCACGACCAGTGCTCCTGATAGAGATAGAAAAATTTCTGTAGAAGGTTTAATTTCTCTTTCAAACCATCCTATTAGAACACTTTTTGATTTTGGTGCCTCACATTCATTTATATCAAGTTCTATAGTTGAATCTCTGCACTTAATTACTAGTATGGTAGTAGATCCCGTAGTTATTTCAAACCCCATTGGTGGTTCCGCTCATTTATCTATGATTTGTCGAGGTTTGAAAATATATGCGTTAGGCGTCGAGTTTGAATGTGATGAGTATGTGCTCGGATTTATAGGCTATGGGTTGATTCTAGGAATGGATTGGCTTACCACGTGTGGTGCCGTTCTGGATTGTGAGAAGAGGGTTGTTAGGCTTCTAACTTATCATGGGAGGACCCTCGAGATTTCGTGTGACCCACAAGGGTCGGTTATGCTTAATTTCCTAGAGTCTCTTGATGGATCTATCAATGATCTACAATTTGTTCTAGTAGTCCGGGATTTTTTCGATATTTTTGATGAGGTTCAGGGTTGACCTCTAAGGCACGAGATCGACTTTCGCATATATCTGGTGGACAATGCAAAGCTAGTTGCATTACCAGTGCGCCATATGGCTCCAAGGGAAAGGAGGGAGCTGAGTAAGCAAGTCGGGGAGCTACTTGAGAAAGGGTTTATCAGACGAAGCATATCTGAATGGGGTGCTCCAGTAGTATTCACAACTAAGGCGGTTGGTTCGCTTCGTTTGTACGTTGATTATAGGGAGCTGAATAAACTCACTAAGAAGAATAGGCACCCGCTTCCGAGGATTGATGATTTATTTGATCAGCTTGTTGGTGCCTCGTTATTTTCCCAGTTAGACTTAGCCACGGGGTTCCATCAGTTGAGGGTGGCTGAGGACAACATAAATAAGACTGCCTTTAGGACTCTGGACGGTTTCTTTGAAAGTCTAGTTATGCCTTTTGGGCTGATGAACGCACCCACCTATTTTGTCGATCTGATGAGTAGGGTGTTTCCGGAGTTCCTAAGTAAATTTGTGGTAGTCTTTATCGATGATATTTTGATCTTCTCCAAAATCGAAGAAGAGCATGCCCAACATTTGAGAGAAGCTTTGAAAACTCTTCGTGACCATCGTCTTAAAACAAAGTTCTCCAAATGCCATTTTTGGAGAAAAGAGGTAAGGTTCTTAGGGCATGTGGTCTCCAAAGAAGGGATAGCTGTGGATCCCGCAAAGGTGGTTGTGGTGCAAGATTGGCAGGTTCCTAAAAATGCAACCAAGGTGAGAAGCTTCCTTGGGTTAGCAGGTTACTATAGGAAGTTCATTAAGGACTTCGCAAAGATATCAACCCCACTCACCAGGATGATGAAGAAGAACTTGGCATTCTCATGGGATATAGACCATGACATTGCTTCCCAAAGACTGAAGAGGGCGCTGACAACAAGCCCAGTCTTGACCTTGCCTGAAGGGAATAAGGTGTTTACTGTTTACACTGATGCGCGTGGTACATGGCTTGGTGCGGTTCTAATGCAAAAAGGGAAATTAGTGTGTTATGGGTGTAGACAGCTGAGAATTCATGAAAAGAACTGCCCCACCCATGATCTAGAGCTAGATGCCATAGTGTTTGCATTAAAGACGTGGCATCATTATTTGTTTGGAGAGAAGTTCAAGTTATACACCGATCATAAATCTCTCAAGTATCTGTTCTCGCAAAAGGTTCTCAACTTAAGGCAGCAGCGGTGGATGGAGTTTCTAGCTTCTTATGATTTTGAGATTTCTTATACCCCTGGCAAGGGTAATGTAGTGGTAGACGCACTAACTAGGCAGAGGATGGTCCTGAGTCCTCTGTTTGTGGAAAGAAAGAACTTAGAGTTCATATCAGCTTTTGATTTTAGACCCTCCATCAAGATTTTTTCCTGATTTGTTTGCATCCTTGAAGATAAGACCGACTCATATGGACCAGATAGGAGCTTCGCAATAAGATGACCCACATATTCTAGACATCATGGATAAGCTCATAAGAGGGGAGACTTCTAGTCACCTCAGCAGGTATGCCATAGATGAAAAGGGGTGGTTGCAATGAGATGGAAGGATTTGTGTCCCTCAAACTGGAAGCTTGATAAGGGCAGTCCTAGAAGAAGCCCACCATTCTAAAATGACCATTCGTCTAGGCGGTGATAAGATGTACAGGGACATGAAGAGGGTTTTCTTTTGGGCTAGGATGAAGAAAGATGTGGCCGAATTTGTTTCCCAATGTTTAGTTTGCCAGCAAGTCAAAGCTGGGCAAAAGAAGCCTGGTGGTTTACTTCATCCTTTGGAGGTTCCTCAGTGGAAATTCTAGGGCGTCTCAATGGATTTCATAGATGGTTTGCCAAGATCGAAGAAAGTCAACACCAGTATCCGGGTTGTGGTAGATAGACTCACTAAGAGCGCTCACTTTATTTCAGTTAAGAATAAGAGGACGACATCATGGTTAGCAGCAATTTATGTCCGAGAGATAGTTCATCTTCATGGTGTTCCTTCCAGCATCATAAGGGATCGTGACCCCATCTTTACTGGCGAATTTTGGAGGAGCTTGCAAGAAGTATTAGGTACACAGTTGCATTTGAGCACCGCTTATCATCCTCGGACCGATGGGCAAACGGAGAGGGTGAACAGAATTCTAGAAGATCTTTTTTAAGGTTGTTTATCCTAGACTTCGGAGGGACTTGGGAAGAGCATCTTCCTTTAGTAGAGTTTGCCTATAACAACAGATATCAGGCCAGCATCGGCATGGCACCCTTCGAAGCATTGTACGGACGACCTTGTAGATTACCAACTTGTTGGTGGGAATCTACATAAAGACTACTACTTGAACCGGATATGGTTAGATAATGCCCAAAAAAATTGACCTTATTCGACGGTGAATAAAGACAGCTCCAGATAGACAGAAATTGTATGCAGACAAGAGAAAGACTGACCTCGAAATTGAAGTAGGAGACTTGGTTTTTTATCAAAGTGTCACCTCTGAGGAATGTGGTTCGCTTAGGATCGGTAGGGAAGTTGGCACCTAGGTTTGTGGGACCATTTCCCATAACCGAGAGGATTGGCCAAATGGCCTATAGAGTAAAGCTTCCTGAAAATCTATCTGGTGTTCATGATGTTTTCCATGTTTCTCATCTGTTGAAGTGCTTGCATGACACTGCAAAAGTTGTTGAGCCGAGTATATTGGAAGAGGTAGAAGTGGAACGGGAGGCGACAGTCAGGCAAGTCCCTACCCGTATTCTTGGATCAGAAGTTAAGAAAATACGCAATAAAGAGCTCAAGTTGCTAAAGGTTCAATGGGGAGATAACCCAGAGAATGCGACTTGGGACCGAAGAAAAGATTCGTGCTTCGTACTCTTTTCTCTTCGAGGGTATGTTCTTAACTCCTTTCTCCAAAGCTTTATCAGTACTTGTTTCTATTCATTTGACTGCATCTTATCCATAGTATTTTTCGGCCTTTAGATAGAAATCCTATGGATGTAAACATGTATTTTAAACATGTTATGGTTGATGGATGCAAGTGGATGCAAGTGTTTACTAGTGGTTGCCTGTGGACGCATATACACACACATTAGGCACTAAGATTGGCTCAATCACTCTCATACTGCATATGGATGTGTGTGCATTTTCTTTTCTTTTATGGATGGAAATGGATGAACTAGCATATGGATGTTGTATTTGGATGAATGAGTGTGCACACATATAGAACTTACATGTTATAATAGGATTATTTGCGTACATATTGGATTCATGGCACTAATATACATTGCATTAAGGAGGTCAACTGAATCAGTAGACCACCCGATCTTCGCAGTAGTATTGGGACATATACACACACCTTTGCATGTATTCATATAAGCATTAGAAATCTTTAAGGACAATGGATGCCAGTATTCGATGGATGAGTAGATGGATGGTAGGATACATTCTTTTCAACTTGAAGATGTCGGGAACGAAATCCTATGAGTAGGGGAGAATGAAACACCCCAAAATTTTGTTAACATTAAAGAGGATAAATTAAAGAATAATTAACTAGATATTAAGAATTAAGGGAAAATGATTACGTCATTACATCCATCTCAAAATTCTGGTGAGGATTACACCTAGTTTGCGTAAAACGGATAACATTGAAGAAGTTACGGACGATAAAAAGTTGAAATCAAAACTGGGTATAACTAGCGCACTTGCCAAGTGCGCCAAAGAAATTTTGCACTGGCGCACTTGTAAAGAGCGCCCAGATTTTTTTTTGGGTATTTGGGCCTTTTCCCAAGTGGGAGGTGACCTGCGACCTGATTTTACCCTAGGGATTATGTGGCAGTCGGTTCCAGATGGTTCTATAGCTATAAATATATGGTCATTTCACATATTTCTTCATTAGAAATCATGGTGGCCAAACTATGTCGGATTTTGAACTGAACTAGGGTCTCTCATCTTCTTCTAAAGCATATCAAATTCTGAGATTCAAGCATAGACTCAGCACCTTTTCTATCATCTTAGCAATCCAATCACAGTGAGTTCTAGTTGCTTTTAGGTTTAGATAAATAATAGTGAATTATGAAAGACTGTGATTTGGATACGTTGCAAACCTTGAATCTATGTTATTATTAAATCTTATGCTATGTCACGATAGATCTATTTCTTTGGATCCAATTCAATTGTTCTATTATGTTATTATTATGGATCTTGGTTTGTAACTTTTATGATATGCTATGATGCGGATGTATGTAGATTTATTCTATGTGATCTAAAATTATCACCTTAGATCTATTCTATGTGATCTAAAATTGTCACCTTATGATTCATGTTAGATCTATTCTATATGATCTAAAATTGTCACCTTATGAATCATGTTAGATCTATTCTATGTGATCTAAAATTTTCACCTTATGATTCATGTTAGATCTATTTTATGTGATCTAAATTATCACCTTATGTTAACATTTTAGGTCTATTTTATGTGATCTAAATTGTCACCTTATGTTAACATGTTAGATCCATTTTATGTGATCTAAATTATCGCCTTATGTTATCATGTTAGATCTAAACCGATTGGACATCTAAATTTCTAATTTAGATATTGTGACATCATAGTTCATCGGTTTTATGTCCACCTTGTTATGATGATAATTTCATGTCCATGCTAGTATGTATGTTCACCGTATTATCATACAAGTTTATGTTTATGCCAAGATGATCATTTTAGTTATATCCCCATTATTTTCCCTATTATCGTTTATGACTAGGCTATTGTCTAGCCTAGGCATATTTGCCAATTTTGCGGGGGCGCTAGTTAAGGAACGTGGGGAAAAGGGTTAAAAATGACATAATTTGAATATGAACATTTATGGACATGTAATTCAAATTATTGGGTAAAATAGATACTGACACTTATAAAAGGAAAGGGTTAATTAATTGATTAATTAATTAAAAATGGAATGTCTAGTAATTACAATTAGGAATTCTAATTGTACTTATGACATGAGGTAAGGTTACATTAGTGGTGGAAGTCTGCCCGGACCCGACTGGCATATCCAGTAGCCACTAATGTCGAACCTAATGTGGGAGGTCTAAATACGTAAATACGAATCGGGCTATGACACGAGATTAGGGCCACCTATGGAATAAGTCTGCCCGGACCCGACTGGCATATTCGACATCCACATGTTGTAGGCCTAATGTGGGAGGTCTGGCCGATTATGAAACCATAAATGGACATGGTAAAGAATTGGACTACTTAACCTAAGTTAATCCATAGGGATGGTATGAACTTAAATTTAAGTTGTGGGTTAAGTAAACATGGTTGAAGGGTGGGTTAAGTAAATCTAAAGAGGGGATGGGTAATATTCATATATAGGCCCACAAACCTAACCCGTTAAGGTTATGTAATTAAAGACACCTAGTGGTATACATAATCGGTGGAAATAATAAAGTTATGCAATTAAAGACACCTTTTAGGGTAAACATAACTTGTAGAAGTGATAGGGTTTTGTAATTAAAGACATCTATAGGTAAGCATAATTGGTTGGAAGATTAGGGGTTATGTATTAAAGACACCTGTAGGTAAGCATAACCGTAGACATAAACAAGGCTATGTAATTAAAGACACCTAGTGGTATACATAGTCACTGAAAACCGACTGGGGGATACAAGACAAAGGGGAAAGCTTGTATCATATTGTGTAGGACCCATTTCAGTCAGTAAACCGGAGTAGGTATCAAATAAATTACTCCGTACTAGGCGGAGAAGGGGCATGCTTACTGACTGATTGTAAGAGATCCAAACGTGGAGGACGGTGTGGGTGGCGCAAACCGATCGAGCTATGTGCGTGCATGAGCCGGGCAGAAGGGGATAAGACGACTGTGACACCTATAGATATGATTGTGCACATTGTTACGATGAGGGGTTGCCACTTTATGAAGTGATATCTCCTAATGTGGGGCCAACACAAGGTATCTACGAGGGGTTAGGGAGCCGATCGATCATGGTAGTAGTTAGGATACATTTGGACGTATACCTAAATCTACCACCTTATAGCTGAAGGGATCTTCTCTTTCGGGATATACTATTAACAGTGCAGAGTAATTATTCGAAGCATGTACACCTTATCTTGCTTACCTTGTCATACCTGCCATTTATGTAGTGATCTCTCTCTTATCCACTTTATATGCCTATCATGTTACTTTTATTTATCCACTAGCTAAAAGTAACTAGACTCGCCAGACTTTATGTCTGACCCTTTTTGTTTCTCCTTCTTTCTTCCATTCCCCCTCCCCTAGGTTCTCGGGGGGGAAACACTCAGGCTTAGTCAGGATTCAGATATCACCTTGCTAGGAGCTACTTCTGAAGTATGGCTCAAGTTCTTGTCTCTACTATAGCTTAACTCTTTCAATTGGGGAATTATGCTTTTATATTCTTATGTACTCTGATGATGCAAGACAGAAGTTATTTTATTGTAATGAATTTTGTGACTTATGGTATTTTGGACCAAGGTATTTTTATTGAAATAAAAATATAATTTTTCGCGGCTATCTTATTTATATATGTCTTCTAATTATTCTGTGTCTGATTACCTATAACGCTTCACGAAACTTAATGTATTCACTTAGTGAGTGACATTAACGGACGTGGGGTGTCACAGTTGCTGAAAAGTTGGAGGGAAGTTTGAAAGTTCAAACCTTTGAAATTCGAATTTTGAATTTTAATTTACAGGCTGATATGTCGACATATTGACATATGTATGTCAACATATATGTTCAATTTCAAGGGACATATGGGTTTTGTGACTTTTGATTTTAAATTATCGATTTTCAGGTTTAATTATTTCTTGAAATAATATTAATCCTAGCAAACATCCAAACTTTATTTTATTATTTATTATTATTATTTTGAATTTCAAAATTCAAATTTGAATTTTAGATTTTAAGTTTTGAATTTTGAAGTTTAAATTTCAAAATTAAAACAAAGCAAGCAAACAAAGCACCTATTCAACCAAAAAAAATTAAAAATTAACTAAGGCATACCCGGTTTTTAGTTCCTTTTCTTCGATATTTTCTAAATTCTGAATTCTAAATTGCTGTGAAGCACATGTTTGAGTTTCTGATTTTTGGCTCTTCATCACTTGATGATGAATCTGAATCGTCTAACATTACTGTGTATTCTCTCTTTCTTTTCTTTATAATGAACTTCCATTGTCTGTCTGTTGAACTGGTTTATTTGGATATGGACACATTCTCTTCATATGGCCTGGTATGTTGCAGTAATAACATCGACCATCATTTCTTCCATAACTTACTTGGTTATTATTTTGAAAATTATTTCTCTTTCTGTATCTCAGAAATTTTCTGAAATGTCTTGTCATTAAGGCTGTTTGTTGATCATCTTCACTACTCGAGTCTGAATCATTTATTGTTGCTTTAAATGCTATGGATTTTTTTTCCAGTTGGCTTGTTTTCCTTTCTTTTCTGTAACTGGACTTTAAAAGACATCAGATTTTTGATTAACACCTCAATCCTCATTTCACGGACATTATGGGCTTCTTTAATTGCCAATGTTTTCCAATCCCATTCGAAAGTCAATGAACTCAATATTTTTCTGACTTGGTCTTCTTTAGAATAAGTTTTTCCAATTGCTATTCATGAATGCAGTATCTCTTGAAATTTTCAATAAATATCGGAGATAGTTTCTTTCTTGATTAGTTTGATTAACTCAAGCTGATTAATTAACATTGATATCTTTGTTTGTTTAACTTTACTAGTTCCTTCATGAGTAACTTGTAAAGTTCTCAAAATTTCAAGCAGATATACAAACAGATACTCTATTAAATTCATTCCTATCTAATGAACAAAACAACATATTCATGGATTTAGAATTTCTTTGTGCAGCAGCCTTTTATTCATTTGTCCATTGTGCAAAATTAGTTGTGGGTTATACATATTCAGTGTGCGTGACATTCCAAGTGTCTTATCCTACTGATTGTAAATATATTTTCATTCTACATGACCAATATGAATAATTACTACCATTAAACAGTGATAGTCTAATAGTGGACTGAACCTCTACAAAAGAACTATTATTACCAGTGTTGGTTGCCATTTTAAAATTTTCAAAAATTAAATTATGAACTTTTTGAAAGACCTTGCTCTGATACCAATTGTTAGGGAATGCGGAATGGATCTTAAGGCAAAACTAACACTAAAGGGTGGTAAATAGTGTTTTCATTGATTTTAAGAAATTAAAAAACTTATATGATCTCCTATATGAATCACACACCACAAAAATAATCACATACAAAGAATCAAACACAAACACAGAAATAAACAAAGATAAAATGCAGAAATAGAATGAACAAACTGGATTTTATATTGGTTTGGATTACTCCCACGTCTAGTCCCATGCAATGATGGATTGCATAGGGTGTTATTACTGTATCAATATCCAAGTACAACACCCTTGTTTTCGCGGCTACAAGTTTACCACTGTTTCCACCTCCCTTGATTTCCCGGCAACAAGGTTAACACCGTTTCCTTTTCTTGAATTCATAGATACAAGGAACACACAATTTCCAAGACTATCACAAAACAATCCCAAATGATTACAACAGTCCTATAACTCTTCAATAGCACTTTGATTCAAAGAGTAATGAGTAGAGAGTGAGAAGAGAAGAAGTTTTATATAATTAGAATTGAAATCAGTAGAGTATAAGTGTAGAAATCATAAAAATATGAAATAATAATGGAGGAATGAAAAGGGATGAAGATGGAGAAGAAGAATGGTTAAAAAATTCGATTTCAACCCCTATTTATAAGATTTGAAAGGTTGCAATGCTTCTGGAACGTTACAAATGGTGAAAAGTCACTTCCTTTCAAAACTGAAAATATGACAGTTATATGTCGACATGCTAACATACGTATGTCGACAAAATTATTCAAAATTTAAAATTTGAGTAATTTTCAAGTGTTTTAATATATATATATATATATATATATAATTCTAAAATTCTTGAATTAAAACATAGTGATATAAATAAGTATTATAACGTAGATATGAAATCATAAATATAAATTATATGAACATATTTATAAAATTTAAAACTGTAAATATATAAGTATAAAAGTATATAACTATATAAATATATATAAATTTATAATCTTTAAAACTCAAGCTTAAAATAAAAAGTAACATAGAAAAACTAAATTAGAATTTGAATTCTGAAAATAAAATTTGAAATTTGAAAAAGAGATATTGAAAAAAAGAATTTGAATTTGAACCTGGAGTGTTGTTCAGAGTCTTACATAATCTGGACTCTATTACTATATTTATCTTGGACTCTTGAAATCTTAATTACTCATGACTCTTGAATCTTTTCTGAATTCTGAATCTCTTGAATCTCTAAAACTCTGAAACTATACAGTCATCAGTATCAATTCCCGTATACAATTTTGGAGAATGGAGTTTTGATGACAACAGCCTTATTTCTATTATCATTGATTATAAAATATATACTAACACTTTTTGTATAAAATATATATACACACACATATGCAAGAATTATATACAGGAAATATTACTAAAGACTGTACAATTTAAAGATGATAGAGATTCGGAAGAATTCAGACAAATTTCAAGACTCATGAGTATTCAAGATTTCTAGAGTTCAAGAGAGAAGATTAATATAGTTATAGAGTCTGGATTAGGTAAGACTCTAAATAGCACTCCAGGTTCAATATTCAAATTCTTAGTTTTAGACTCTAATTTTCAAATTCTATTTTCTATCCTCAATTCTCTCTATTCTATTTTTTATCTTTTCTATCTTTCTTTTTTATTTATCTTTTCTTTTCAAACTTAAGTTTTATATATTTATGTTTATATACTTTATATTTATATAGTTTAAAACCTTATAATTTAATAAATATGTTTATATAGTTAAATCTAAGTTTTCATATGTTTTTCTACTTTATAATATTAATTTACAACACTAGATTTTTATTCAAGAATTTCCAGAATTATATTTAGATCAAAACACTTGATAATGTTTTAAAATTCAAAAATATACTATAGTATGTCAACAAGTAGAAAACACTATGTCGACATATAACCGTCAGAAATTCAAATTTGAAAGGAAGTGTCTTTTCACTATTTGAAACATTTCAGAAACGTTGCAGCCTTTCATACACTATAAAAAGGACTTGAATTCGATTTTTTAAATATACCTTCTTCTCCACTTTCACTCTCTTTCATTATATAATAATTCTTGATCATTTTTTTGATTTCTACACTTATACTCTGCCAAATTCAATTCCATTTTGATCAAACTTCTTTTCTCTACACTCTCTTCTCATCTCTCTCTAAATCAAGTGCTATTGAAGAGTTAAAGGGCTATTTGTAATTGCTTGGGTTGTGTAACAACTCGGGACTTCAGAACCAATTTAAAATTTTAATTTTAGCTATTTAATGCGTTTTGAATATTTAAAATGTTTTATTTAAAATAATAACGACTAAAAATTCATTTTAAATGAAGTTTGAACGTAAAATATATATAAAAGAACGAACTCGAAATGGCACGGTAGTTTGAAAATTCGATTTTAAACTTCAGCTCAATGTATAGGATTCAATATAAATTAGAGTTGGATAAAACAAAAAGCATTAGAATATTTTGAACTGTAATTTTCTAACGAATGTAAGAAACTGAGGTTTCACTTTATAAATTGTAAGTAATGTCCAGTTTAAAATTTAAAATAGTCACTATGGAATTTATATATATTTTAATATAATATATAGCCCTTAAAAATATCCTTTTTGAAAACGACCTCCTTTTTCGATGAAACTACTGTTGTTGGATCCGGAAAGTCAAATTATAGTCAGATTTCAAATTTCATAATTTTTGGAACTAATATGTGAGCGCTGTAAATTTAAGCGTGTTTTCAGTTTAAATTTAATTGACCAGTTAAAAAGGCCATTTTTCAAACAGTGTCCAAATTCAACAAAACTAGTTTTGTCAGGACCGTATTGTCGAAACATAGTTAGAATTCAATTTTCATAATTTTTGTAGTTAGTATGTGGCCCTGTTAAATTAAAATGTATATTGGAATTCAATATTGATCGTTATATTGATTTACATTTTAATTTTATCAAAAAATTGATCGAAACTGTCGAATTGGCTTACGAAACTTATACCATTATGTCAGGAATGGGGTATTTAGCCAGGGCGATAATTGTCAGGTTTGATTTGGAGTTCGGATGCAAAACCCTAAATTTTGGAATTAAATAATATTATAAAATATATATAACCCTTTTCTCCCTCATAATTCAGATCCGCCGTCGTCTTCAGTTCCTAGGGTGGAAAATCGCTCAAAAATTCAAGCTTTGATTTCTTTCAATCCACTCAATGAAATTAAAAACTTTCTGAAGTGAAATCAAAGAACTTTCCACGATCTTTAAATCCATACCCCAACCATCTGTTTTTTTGTTTGGGGTTGGGAGAATTCCTTCCTCAAAACACCCGCGTTCGGACGCGTTTTGCACTGCGGTGGGGGGCGCGAGTTCACCGAGACGGTGGGTGGTGGGTGGCATCGCCGGGGGCTATCATATGGTATTGGTGGATCAGGGTGATGATGATCAGGGTGGCGTGTGTGAACGATTTGAGGGAGGCGACTTTGGGTTTTTATGGTTCCTAGAATGTTGAACAGTGGAGAAAGGATTGGTGTGCTTAATTAAATTAAATAATTAATTTAATTATCCAATTATGTAATAAATGTTTATAATATCATATCTATTTCATACGATGTCCAAATTCAATGATTTCAGTTGCGTTGCGATCGTGAAGTCAAGCACTGCATTTCAGAACTGACCAAAACGGAAAAGGAGCAAATTGGATTTTAGCTAAATTAAACGCGTGTTTAATTTAGTTTAAAAGCAGAAATCCTCCGTTAAAGACCAACGGAGTGGAAACCAAAGTGAGAATTCTCTCACTCAAAATTTTATATAGTTATTTATTCTTATAACTGCTTGTATATTGTTTGCCTGTAATGTCTGTTAGGTGGTTGTTGATTGTTTACAGTTTAATGTTATCATCATTAAACTATGATTATAAATATTTATAAATAATACATAAATTCACATGGACTGTGATGTAAACCCCACACGGGTGTTGGGACGATAATTTTATATATCGCCCAATTATTTGTTGATGATTGAAAACCCCACACGGGTATGGGGATGAGATTTAATTCACATCTCTCTTGGATTTAATTATATGTCGACCGATTGATTGACAGACTGTGATAAGTGTTATTTAGTTATTTAATGCTTATACAGTTGTAGATTGCACTCTGGATGATGTTTGAATGTTTAATGATTGTATATCATTATTGTTGAATACATGCGATGTATGAAATCCATATAACTGAAATTATATGGTAATTGATGGAGTCACATTCCGATTTAGAATATGAATGAATATTTTAAAATAATATTCAATGAAGAATCAAAATATGATGTCCGATTTTGGATAGACACGAAAATATAGAAATGTGAAGCCGAGTTAAGTAACTATACTCCATTTTAAATCGAACGGTTTTATCAATCGATTTTATTCATTTTTTAATGAATACAAAAAGGAAATGGATTTTAAAATCAGATATTTTGAAAAAAATATCATTTTAATATTATAATGATATGGAATATTCAATTTTGATTTAAAATTGAAATGGAAGTTGGAATCGTTTTTAAAATAAATTCATAAAATACATTTTAAATGGAAATCGACGAAATATATATTATATATATTTAATGGCTTGAATAGAATGCGCCGCGCAGCGATCATTCGCGAATTTCAACCATTAACTTCGAATTGGCATAACGGGAGATCTGGCCGTCGGATTCTCGTAAAACTAGAACCGTTGGGTTCATATCGAAAAGATCCTTCCAATGAATATAAGAGATTTAAATTTGAATAGTTGTATTTCAAATTATGTCCAAATTAATTTCAGAAAAGGTCGTTATGAATGTTGTTCGGTGGCCGTTATTGGAAACCGACTGTAAGGGCCTTAATAAAATTATTATTAACATGGAAAAATCATGTAAAATCCTAATGAATGATTTGAAAAAAATTTGGGTGAAAAATTCAAAGCTTGGAAAGATAAAAATATATTTTTATCGAAATGAACTAGTTATTAACTAGAATAATAACCCAATGTTTTTAAATAAATAAGTTGGATTTGTAAATGGTTTTTGAAATAACCAAAATTTTCCAACGTATGAATTGGAAAGGATTTAAATGGAAATAATCTTTGGAATATTTCGATATTAGATTCTGTGATTATTGTAACTACCCGTATTTTCAAATGGATAATAAATAATTTATTTAATTATTTAAATAATGGTTTGGTAATTCAAAATGACCAGAATTAGATAATATTAAATATTTAATTAATATAAAGAATTAAATAATATATTTAAATTGTAGAGTAGTCGGAAATAGCGGAATTCACAATATTGTGTGAACTGGATCATATATAATATATAATTCAGTTTAGAGTTGAATTATATTAACGAATATATTATATAAACGATAGTTGAACATATAATTATATTGTAATTAAAATCGAGCTCGAAATGGCACGACAGTTCGTAATTTGGTGCTTCGAACTTTAAACGAATATATAGAATTCGTTTTAAGCCGGATTTCTGTGAAACAAGAAACGTTCGAAGCTGGTGAAGTATATTTTTCTAATGGAAGAGAAAAATCGAGATTTCGTTGTGTAGATTGTGAATTGTGTCCAAATCAAATTTTCAAAAAGTCGCTATAGAATTTCTTTATAATTTATAACGATTTATTTATATTATAAAAGGATTTTAATATAAATTGAATATTGATATAATCTGGAATTTTGAAATATCGAGTTATAAATCCTGATATATTTATTTTGGGGTTGTATGATATTCTAGTGTGAATATATACGATAATATTAAATTTAATTATTTTTAAATATATTTAATATTTAAATGGGTTTATTTAATGCTTTAGAAATAGCCATTTTTGCAAATGACCTCCATTTTCGACGAAACTAATTTTGTTGGATCCGGAATATTAAATTATTGCTAGATTTCAATTTCCGTGATTTTTAGAGTTAGTATGTGGCCGTACGGGATTTTAATGTAAAATACAGTCAATATCTTGACTTTAAAAATAGGTTGTGTGAGCAAACGGATTCGTAATTCGACGAAACAAGCTTCATTGGGTCCGTAATGTCGAACCGTAGCTGCATGTCCATTTTCACTGAAAATGGGATTCGTATGTGATCAAATGAATTTGTAAACAACAAATTGAAGTAACGATTCAAGAGAAATTAATATAATAATTGAATTTAAAAATATTACTCCTATCCTATAAATACCCTACCTCTTCCTAACCCTAATTCATTTCTACTACTCTGGTCAGAACTATTTCCGCCACTGTTTTCTTTTTTTCAGTGAAACGATAGTTTAAAAAATTCCAAACAAATTGTAGAAAAATCTATAAATCTCTATATGTATATATTGAGATTGTTTAGGCCTAAGCTTTCATCCCATGTCTGTTTTACTTGGTGCGATGCACATTTCTGGAGTTTGTCTGTAACACGTGGCAACTAGGGTTGGTGATTTCTCACGATATGGGGAGCTTTGGCTCGATTCGATCTTGCGTTGGAGTTTATGGCATGGAATATTATCGGTTTGATTTTTGGGATTTAAATAAAAAAAAAGCTGTCGATCTTTTTGTTGAGCAGAAGCAAAGCCTTGAAGAACGCATGACTCACGAACAGTGATGCGAGCTTGTCAGGATTGGTTTGGGAAGGATGAGTTCGGTAGGCCGTTGAGGGGAAAATGTGTCAGACAATTTTGGTAATTTGTTGAATTCAAGTGAAGGGTGTATTGGGAAGGAAGTGGGCCTTAATGTCAGGAGAATGGAATCAGTAGAGGGCGACAAGAACTAGAAGAAGATTAGCCAACGTGATTATGGTAATTGATGGTTTAAAGTTTGATGAAATAATCTATTTTAGTTAAATTAGATGGATTTGTTTTCAATGAATAAATAAATAGGTAGAGGCTTTCAATATTGGAAATGTTGTGTTCTTAGAGCAGGTTCTTGTAGCGTGAGGAGTAGGAGGAAGATTAGAAGAGTACGAAGTTAATGGTTGTTGAAAACCGAGGAGCAGAACGTGAAGATTGGGGTAAATCTTAGACAAACAAAAAAAGGAAAAAATGACGATCGTTCTTTTTGGAAATGGCCTGTTTATTTTTCTGGGGTTCGATCTTGCAAGTAAGAAAGATGTTTAAGCGTTAATACCTGGATTAAAGAATTAAAAAGGGAGGACGGTTGTCTTTGGCAGTGGGCCAGATTTCATGGTAAAAGCCCAACTTAATTATATTCAAGTTTTTATTTAAATTAAATAAGGTATCGACTTGTAAATTAAATATCTCGATCATGCTAAATCAGAAATTGACGCAATCAGTCACATTGAGATCGTGTGGACAAGCGCGACGCTATGGAACTGACTGGGAGTGAATTGGAGCTCATTACAATTTATAACGGAATAAATTTTCTGTCTGAATCAATCGACAACGGTTATCGTTATTTAACGATAAACCGACCAATGTGTGTAAATCTCACTAACTCTGTACAGTTTATATTTTTATAAATATAATCTAATATTGATAAATGATGATTGATTGATGTGTGTTGATTGTTTAGTTGAATTGCTAATGTATTGGTCGAAAATTATACATAATGATATGTATATAAATAGTTAATCAAATATTGATTCTATTTATCAAAATATTTCATATTGAAATGAAATCGATGTTATTTATATTGTTTAACATCGGTGGATGTACGGAGACAGGTTAGAGGGATCCAACTAGATTCATTAATATTATAATACTTTTCTTTTCATATATTGTAATATATAATGTGATATATAATCTGTTGTTGATT
This sequence comes from Allium sativum, assembly GCA_030737875.1. NCBI lineage: Eukaryota > Viridiplantae > Streptophyta > Magnoliopsida > Asparagales > Amaryllidaceae > Allium > Allium sativum. The sequence goes on from CM060920.1 coordinate 249,036,744, forward strand.
ATGTGTGTTTGAATGATATCGATCATTGTTATTTGTTATTTTAAATATCACATATAATACTAGAATTTAAAAGGGGAATTTTCAATGTGTATATTGGAAAAAATTATATTTATATAAATGCAAATGATTTTTAATAGAAAAGGAAATATTTGTAAAACACATAGAAAAGGAAATATTTGTAAACCAAATAGAAAAGGAATTTTCGGGAAAATAAATATAATTATAAAAGGAATATTTATTTGGAAAGTAAATAGAATTAAATTAAGGAAATGTTTGGAAAATGAATAGAATTTTATAAAAAGAGAATTTTACATTAGGAAGGTTTAGACTCGTACTTCGCATACGGGTGTAACACGATATTGATTTATAGTGAGTATTTTGCAAATAAAATATTATAAAAGAATTTGGGGTTTGAATTAGGAATTTAAATGGAATTACTGAAATTAGAAACTGATTGGAAATTAGTGAGTTGAATGGCTTTCTGGGTATCGATCTGATGTTGGTTTCGGCCTTCGGGGTTTATAATTAGGAAGTTATTCTCTTACTAGTTTATAGTTAGAGACTGATAGAGGTGGGAAGATATTGATGCGTGAATCAGAAATGGAAACATTTTCCAAAGTTAATAACGTATATTTTCTAATTTTAGAAAATAAGGAATTTATGAATATATCGAAATGATAAATGGGAAAACTGGGAAATGAAATGTCTAACACCCCGTAATTTTATAACATTAAAATTCACAAATTAAAGTATACTTAATTTTTAGAAAAGAATTAAGGGAAATGGATTGCGCAGAGAAATATATATATATATATATTGATATATATATATAAATTAAAAATTAAATAAATTAATATGCGAAAAAGTTCAAAACAGCGAATTGGGAGGGGAAATAACCGAACCGGCCCATTTTTGAGGTCGACCCAGCTGGGTCGACTAGGGGTTAATCCAGGGTGTTTGGCTGTCAACCCGTGGGCCGATTCACTCAAATGCAGATTTTGCATTTGATTGGTTCTCATGGTTCAAGGTTAATCTAATGGTCCTAAATAACTTCCTACACCTATAAATACATCCTAATGATAACCCTAAACCTAATTAAAATAGAATAGTTGCCGTCGCCATGGAAATCAATGGAGCTGTCGCCAACTAAGAAAGAAGAAAAGCAAATTCAATTCTAAATCTCTCAACCCTAAAGCAAAGAAAAACTCTCTCTTTTCTTCTCTAAATTGTGAGTATGATGATCTTAACAAGTTTATTATCATTTTAATTAGGTTGAGTTATGAATGGATTATGAGTAGATGATGTGAATTATCATATATGTTGTTGTAAACCCCTTTTGCTATCATGTATATTGTAAATCCAATGTTATATGATGATGATATCTTATATGTTGTAAATCATGCTATGATGATGTTATGTATGTTGAAAGTTTCTATGCTAAGTTGTGATGAATCATACATGTTAAAAAGGCCATGATGTTACCATCTATGCTAGTTAGTTCATATTAATTAAATCATCATGTTTGGGTTATGTTGATCTATATGACAAGTCACATATGCAAGTTAGATTGATTAGAAAAGTTATGAACATATACCAAGACATCTATTATGACATCTAGAATTATGCTATGACATATGTGATATCCTATGCTAGTTCACACCATCATTATGTTGCCTAAAAATCCCATATGCAAGTTTATGTATAGATTTGGGCTATGATCATATCATATAAATTGAGACATTTAACAAGTTGACACCTTTTGATCCTTAACATGTGTAGTTTATGCAAGTTTCACCCCTATTATGATTAGATTTATTTTAATTGTCTATATGTTGTGATAATTTATCTTTGTGCTAGGTGTTAGACTATACAAGTCTAGCCTATATTATGCGTTGAATAAGCGAACGTATAAACGTGGGGTAGGGGTAATATTAAGGATTTAATATTAAAAAGTTGGGGTGCAATTGATATGATTCTGCATGCCATAAGTGGATGGCCATAATTGAGTCAATTATGGACATCATTAAAAGTTGACTTAATTAATAATTTGAATAGGGAATTATTAAAACTGGGGTAAAAGATTTTAAGTGTTTATCAATGCTTAGGACACGAGGTTGGACTCGTTTGTGACGTAAACCTACCCGGACCCGCCCGGCAAATCCAGTGGTCACAAATGTCAGCCCAATGTGAGAGGTCCTAGGCCTAAACTAAAGCATAATGGTTGTAAAGACACGAGGTTAGACTCTTTTATGGTGTAAGACTGCTCGGACCCGCCCGGCAAATCCAGCTGCCATAAATGCCAGTCTAATGTGAGAGGTCCTTATGAGGTTATGGCCTGAATGAATTAAGAAATACTTAACCAGATAAACATGTAAGGTGGGACATGGGGGTTAAGTAGGTGCCTTGGGTGGCATGAGGAATCTAGGGGGGTGCCCTTAGTGGCATGTGAAATACGATTAGTAAGACTTAACCAAACACACATGTAAATGAACATGACTAAGAGGGTTAAGTGGGATATACTAGTGACAAGCTTAGGTGGGTAGCTTGTGGGGGCCCATTTCGACCAGTATCCCAAACGTATCTTTGTGGGCTCGACCCAAGTCGAGGACGGGACACGAATGTTGGGTTTGACTGTAAGTGGCCAAAACGGGGAGCGGTGGCAACGCAAGTCCAACGGGTTTCATATGCGTGTGTGGACCCGGGCTGGTAGGTAAGACGTTGTTGCATCGTGTAGGTATAAGCCGTGCATTCTCAAGTTGTATCGGGTTGCCACTTTAGGGGAGTGATACAACCCACTGTGGGGCCAGCACGGGTATCTATGAGTAGGGAGCCGATCGAAAGTGGGTAGTGGGGTACACCTAGTGGAGATAGGGGAAGACGACACCTATGTAGTCAGCTAGGGGTACGTAAGGCTATTTATAAAGTTTCTGTGTGAAGCAAGTGGGATCAAACAATAGGGTGACTGGTGTGGTGCAGTGTAGTAATGTGCGGTGCAGTGTAGTAATCATTCGTTAGTAATTAGGTGTACCTTTACCGTTATCTTTAACGTTATCTTAAACGCTATCTTTATCTTCCTAAGAGTTCATAGACATTTACTTGTCTTCCAGCTTATGCCTTAGTCTAGTTATTTTGATAATAGTATTGTTAGAATTATCATACTCGCCAGACTTTATGTCTGACCCCCTCTATTTCTATCCTTTTTTCCCCCTCCAGGTCCTCAGGTTGGGCCCAGCTCTAGTGGAGTTTGATTGAATTGCTTCATCTCTCTTTGGAAAGCTTGGACCGTTGAAGTAAAGTCCAGCTTGTTATCTTTTTAATGGCTATTTATGTAATGGGGTTATGTATTTTGTTTATATGAAGATGGATATTGTACTTGGTTATGATCTATGGTTTTATGATGTAACAAACATGTTTAATTTCCGCTGCAATAAAATGAAGTTTTAGATTTCCAAGTACTATTTGTTATCTGTCTTGTTGTAATTTTTCTGTTCTATATTCACTTATAAGCTCCATGGAAGTTAATGCATTCCCTTTGTGAGTGACATTAATGGACGTGGGGTGTTACAAAATGATGATTGATCGGTAGGATTTCCATTTGGAAATGTGACTGTTGTTTGTACACATGTTTTCCTTTGATAGTTAAATCACCGACTATCAAAGATTTTGACCATTTCCGTTGTCAATACGGAGAGACTGGGATCAGATATATTATCTGAAAACCACTCCGTACGACATTAACGTTGCGAATCAAATATGATGAAGATAATTGAAGACGGAGTTATGCAAGGGATGTTCAGGAAATCCTAGGTAGAAATTTCCTAAGATGGATTTACAGAATAGTACCATCGGTCTGTCCAATCCCAGGACGACCTGTATGGAAGAATGTCTAACGGAGTATATTTAATAGATCGTGTAAGTTGATCTCTTGAAACGTATTTATGTTTGGTGGCGGAGGAATTCATTTCTCTTAGTTGTATACCCGTGGTATGTTTGGAGAAATCAACTTGTGATTTGGCGGGTATGACGATGTGACATTCAAACTAATTAATGCTGTAATCTATAAGTTATGACCTCTAGCCTCACAACCGAGAATGGTACAAGATCGGGTAGGTCGCATGGCTAAGTGGTTGGTTGCCAATTAGGGTGTATTGTCACCTGATCTAGAGTTTCATTTACTTCTATAAACTATTTATATGCTGTCCCTTTTGGTAAACGGTTGCTGATCCCAACCGTTGGTGATAATACATTCGGTATACTCAAGCGAAATGAGTGACCAGTCATGTTTAGCCTGGGTTACAAGATGTTCTTGTTGAACCTGATGCTTTTCTATCTAGAGATACACTGTCGGAAAGTGGTCCCATACCTTGCCAGTTGGAAATCCATTACCCAATAAGCGCCTGCGGTTTTTGATTGTATATTATGTATGTGGAACGTGAGATGAAAGCGTCCTACTAGATGATTATTATATTTTGGTTGATAGACATTATTATAATATCAAAAGAGTTTTGATATAAAGATTATCGTTCCTTTCAAAAGGTTTTTGAATGTTGAAACAAGTGTTTTGGATTCTCATAAGGGAAAAACCCATTCCGTTATGCGGCGTGGTCTTATGAGATATCTTTTAATTTCTCAAACTGTTTTAAATGGTTTTACTCATACCAGTCCCATGACTGACCCAGAGTTTATTTTGTTTTGTTTTACCATAAACTCTTGGGTGCCCAAATTTGTACCCGCAGTCAAGTAGTTAGGTTTTTCAGATATACTTGGAGAGCTTGGAGCAGGAGACTTCAGGATTATATAGAAATTGTTTATTTCCGTTGTATTGTAAGTGTTATACTCTGATAATGTTACTGTGTACATATACTGATTTTATTTCAAAGTTATGTATCTATTATATATTTTTCATTCCGCTGTGAGATTCGTGTTTACTCCGATGTTGTATGTTCTTCTTCTTCTTCTATTCTAAGTTTCTATCTTATCTATTCTCACCCTCTAATTTCTTTCATGGACTATCCGATGTTTCCGATGCTTGAATAGTCGACATCGTGTTTGGTGTCGATAACCAGGATCGCGAAAACCCGGGTCTTTACAGTGGTATCAGAGCTAAAGGTTAAGTAATTACCTTGGCTCTGTGGCGTGACTCAGTAGAGATGGGGTTAGTAATGCCCTAGACTGAGTTTGAGTGTATATATACGAGAGAACATATTTTTATATTTTATAAAAATTGTTTTATATTGTGGAGATTTATTGGTTGAGTTGTTTATAAGTTCTGGTCGATCAGTTTGATCCAATGTATTGGTAGGGGTTTCTAAACACTCGAGTACGATAAACCAACACAGTATGTTTTGAAAATAAAGGTAAATGAAATAATTTTATCCCAAAGTTATTTTGATATAAGGATAGCATTTATATTGGAATTAGTATAGTATATTTGATGTGTTGGTGATTATTATAATTGATTGAGATTATAAAAGTAAAATGGTGATGTAAATAGCCATTCAAAATTCATATAAGTGTTACGGAATGAATTAAATCTTAATTTAAATCAGAATTTGGAATTAAAATTCCGAAAACATGTAAAGTGTTTGTAAATGGAATTGAATTAAGTATAAGAGAATTTTAAAATCCTGGGAGATTTTAGAAATGTTTTCCAAATATAAGGAATAGTATTTTGAAATAGATTTCAAAATGGAAGTATTTAGAAATGGTTTTAAAGGTGATATAGTATTAAACTCACTTCGATAGCTGGGATATAACCCTGATGATGAATCACGACATCATTAGTGTTCATTTTTGAGTTGCTAAGTGACGGATTGCTACCAAAGGTTTTGTTTTGAATTGTTTTAAGAAAAACAAGTTTTGTGAATTTTGAAAAGGAATAATTGATTTTAGAAAAATCCAAGCTGTTTAAAAACTCCCAGGAAAGGATGGTTAGAAATTAAAATAGATTAAATAGAAATTTGTGAAAAACAAATTGAGACTGAGTAAAAGCCCGTTAAATGGAAATTGAATTAGATTAGAATGATATTGAAAAACATTGGATATGTGATGTAGGAATTTGAAATGCTATTGGATGGATAAGTTCAGAATTTGGAATCAAGGATGGAACTTGAGTTGGATTGGAATTTGGTTTGGGTATAAAACCAATAACTGTGGTAAGGATAAACTGATTGGAGTTTGATTGGGATGGCATTTATATATGCTGAATGGGTAACAAATGGAAAGGATATAATAATATGCTCGACAAAAAGGTACAAGTTTATATTATATATGGGTTTGAGATTTTGATGAGCCGAATTAGCAAGCCGCTTGGCTGTTTGATTTTATTTGGTTAAATAAGGCCTAGAGAGGCGTGTTGGAGTTTGAGATATTGACCAATACAAAGGAGGTGCTGGCAATTTTTTTCGAAAAGCTAGGGTATAAGAAAATTTCAGGATTTTTGGAAATTTTCGATAGTAGGAATGAATAAATATTTAATTGAAATTAAATTGGTTCAGTTGAAACTAAAGTTAAGAAGTGAACAAATAAATTTTAACCAGTCAATAAGGGTTTGTTTTCTACCTTAGCAATTTCAAGGGCGATATTATTTTAAGGGGGGAAGAATATAACGACCCGTATTTTGAACAGATAATAAATAATTTATTTAATTATTTAAATAATGGTTTGGTAATTCAAAATGACCAAAATTAGATAATATTGAATATTTAATTAATATAGATAATTAAATAATATATTTAAATTGAAGAATAGTCGGAAATAGTGGAATTCACAATATTATGTGAATTGGATCATATATAATATATAATTCAGTTTAGAGTTGAATTATATTAACGAATATATTATATAAACGACAGTTGAACGTATAATTATATTATAATTAAAATCAAGCTCGAAAGGCATGGCAGTTCGTAATTTGGTGATTCGAACTTTAAACAAATATACATAATCCGTTTTAAGCCAGATTTCTGTGAAACAAGAAATGTTCGGAGCTGGTAAAGTATATATTTCTAACGAAAGAGAAAAATCGAGATTTCGTTGTGTAGATTGTGAGTTGTGTCCAAATCAAATTTTCAAAAAGTCGCTATGGAATTCCTTTGTAATTTGTAACGTTTTATTTATATTATAAAAGGATTTTAATATAAATTGAATATCGATATAATCTGGAATTTTGAAATATCGAGTTATAAATCCTGATATATTTATTTTGGGGTCGTATGATATTCTAGTGTGAATATATACGATAATATTAATTTATTAAATTTAATTATTTTTAAATATATTTAATATTTAAATGGGTTTATTTAGAGGTTTAAAAATAGCCATTTTTGCAAACGACCTCTGTTTTCAACAAAACTAATTTTGTTGGATCCGGAATATTAAATTATTGCTAGATTTCAACTTTCGTGATTTTTTATGATGGCCCGCCCCGCACCAGCCGACATTTACGCCGAAATTGCGTTGTACACATGCCCAATTAGCACAAAACGGTCGCCAAAGAAAGGAAAGAAGAGAATGATCTAATAAAAAACCTGTAGAATGTCTCACAGTGCATGGAACAAAATATAATAATAATGTACTTGACATAAAACAGGCGAGACAGTGCATAAGCTGATAACTAAAACCAACATCAACATCAGAGTAGCGAAAGTCTAAATACAGCTTATTACAACTTTTCAAATTACTGTCTCTAAACAAGAAAGGAAGAGTGCACTATTAATGCCCAAAGTAGTGACCAGCAGCGACACAGGGAGAATATCAATATATGTATCATACGTGGAAGCCTCCTGCTCGTCTCCGTTACGGCCACTCGTGCATCACCAGCTAACCTGTCTCTAGTCTGCTCGTGGGAGCACCCAGAGTAATAAGAAGAGACATAAAACTCTGGGTCAGACAAAAAGTTTGGTATGAGCGATAAGCAGCTAAACAAAACAATAATAGGTATACTAAACCATACCTGAACCTGCAACCAAAGAGTTAGCACTACATACCGTACAATTCTCTAAGGTGCCACTGAACAGATGGGGTAAAGATAACGGGGGTGGGGGTGTGCATGTCATAATGATGGCAACAAATCAAGCATAGCAATCATCCTCACATCTCTCACTTTGTGCGTAAAGTATACGATATCCACTACCTTGGTCACCTGATCCTTTGGGCCATGACGGAATCCAATCCCGTACAACTATCACTACAAGCCCACTATCCATTTCTCAGTAGTGGACCAAAGTTATGAATACCGACAACCCCTTTGCACACGTCCTGCAGCAAAGCCCAACTCATGAAGAGGACTCGTTAGTTCCCTTCCGGATCCTGAGTTCTACTTCCTATTTGGACTTCCTTTGCATCTCGGGTTTTGGTCGAATTGGAGTTGGTCTTCAAAAGAGTCGTCACAATGAGGTAAAAGTATACCTCTGGTTCGGTTTGGTAGTCCCGACCTGATTCAGTTCGGTGATCCTGGCCCATGCCTTGATCAATGCTCCACTCCTCCTCTGTTCGGTCCTCCAGCTCTGGTTCGGTTCGGTGGTTGCTCCCTCCTAGATGTCCCGATCCGATCCCCCTCCCCTTCATAAGCCCGATCCGGTCCCCCTTTGATCTCTCCGATCCAATCCCCTCTTGGTCTCCCCGATCCGATCCCCTACCCAACTCCAACTCTAAGAAAATGGCCTTCCTTCTCGCCGAGGCTCCCTTAGTGCAAAGTTACGATCCGGTTTAGCTTCTCTGCCCAGTCCACCATCCGATCCGATCCTCCTATCCCAATCCAATCTGAAACCCTGCACATTTTCCTGCAACTTTTCCGATGGCTGTTTTATGCCATACGACGGCGTTTTCAACCAATCTAACACTTCTAGGCCATCACAAAGCATACCGTACAGTCATAGCAACATGTATAATTATTCACAAACACCAAAACAATAATTTGGTAGGTTAAAACGGATCAAACATAGCTGAAATCCCATATTTTCCCTTAAACATGTTTAGGCAAATCTAATGATATGATTAGCAAAACTTAACCAAATTAACCCAAACTTCTAACAGAGGTTTAAAACATCATTTCAGAATTTATAAATATTTTTCCATATTTTTAACGTGTATAAATTCGCTAATTATCACTAATTACCCCTAATTAGCCGTAATTAGTGAGAAACCTTGCAAATCACTCACCTTGGCCACAAATGAACTTTAGATCTGAAATAATCTACTGTTATGGCGTTATTCCCAATGCAACACAGCAGCTCTAACCTTGCTTTGGCGCTATTCCTCCTTAATTTGATGTAGTTTAAGCCAAAACTTGATTAAGAAGTGATTAGAGGTGTTTTTAGATGTTGGAGGCCATTGTTAGGTTGAAGAGAGGGTTTGTGGCGACTGGAAAATGAGTGAAAAACCGAAATCCTAACCCTAGCAGCTCTTAAATACCTCTAATCCCGAACTCCCCCATTGGGCCTAGCTGTTAATCACCCGATTAAGCCCAATTAAGCTGTTTTTCACTACCTGAAACTTGTTTCAGCCATATCTCCCAAATGGTGAGTCCGTCTGGCTGATGTGACCACTCTACGGAATTGTAAACCATCATTCGGAGCCAATGGAAGTGGTTTCAGGTCAAAACTCCTTTCCAATCAAAAGGTATGGCCAGAAAAAGATCAGCCAGGGGCAAAATTGTCATTTAAAAATCGGCAAAAATCAAGAACATGGGAAATGACCCCAATAGTTGTCTCCCAAAATTACATGACCATACGACTCCGTATGTGAAAGAAAGAAATATTCTATGATCCTATGATGCATAGAATGCGGGTCGTTACACTCTCCCCCCTTAAGAAATTTCGTCCTCGAAATTCCTTAACCCAAAACATACAAAGGATCCCGCATGCCTAGCAGCCACAAACAATAATCAAACATGCAAAACTAACAGAACCAATCTGTCCTAGTATGCGGTTTACTAACAAGGGAAGAATCATCGCCGCTAAAATCTTACCAAGCAAAGAGCTTTGGATATGACTTTCTTATGTCATCCTCTACTTCCCAAGTATAGTCGTTCTCTCGCCATCGATTCCCATCTCTACCCTACAGGTGATTTCCAATAGGGTAGGATCGTCCCTCTGACTGGAACCGATCCACTTAATCTAGATCGATCTAATCGTCAAGCTTACTAACGTTTCTGAATCCAATTCACACTTAGGTCTGAAGTCATATCCCGTAATATACTCTAGTTGCTTCCATTCCAGAAAAATAGCCTCTAAACTAGCATGTCTCCTACCCAATGCATCAGCTACCGCACCCAGTCCGGTACTATGGCATCCTTCTATACTGTCATTTTCTTTGGTAATCCAACCCTATATGCCAAATTTCCAACTACATTCCAAATGTCCTTTCAAGTCCAACTTGAGTCCTTCCTACATTCGTACTGCACGTCCAACGTACATTCACCTCCTAGAGGCAAACTAGACCCATCCAATGAACCTAGGTACTCCACTTATACTCGTACTACACGTCCAACGTACATTCACCTTCTAAAGGTGAACTAGACTCATCCAATGAATCTAGGTACTCTACCTTCGAGTCCAAGTCCAACTTGAAGCTCCTATATCCGCTGAATCTCCAAGGTCAACGGACGCTCCACAGGTGAATGTATACTATTTCCATTCAACGGATATAGGAGCTTCAAGTTGGACTTGGACTCGAAGGTATCCGCTGAATCTCCAAGGTCAACGGACGCTCCTATATCCAATGAACCTAGGTACTCCACTTATGATCAACGAACTTATACTATTTCCATTCAACAGGATCCTACAGGTGGTACTCAAGAGAAGAAAGGTAGGAACAAACACAACAACCATAGCATCCATCAAACAAACCCTATCTATCACCTGCTAAAGCCCTGAATACGTCGATACCTGTATGTCTGGTCCAACCAACACCAATAACTAATGGAAGCTCTGCCTCCAAATGGACTACCATACGTCCAACGTACGTTTATCCTTCAAGGATAACTAGATCACGTCCAACGGATCCAAGGAAAGTGGGCGTCCCCAAATACCCCTGTTTTTAGTACGCCTGAAACACTCGAGTCCCACCCAAGTCTATCCATTATCTTGCTTCCCTCTCGAGTCCAACTCGAGCCAATCCAATTCCTTGCAGCCTTCTCGAGTCCAACTCGAGTCAATCTATTACCCTTTAACTCGGACCCAGTCTTGAGTATCCATTACCTGCAAACCCTAGTCCAACGTGAGTCATCTCCCTATTCGTTGCATCTCCAAGATCAACGAGCACCCATTTTCTTTTACGAGTCCAAGTCCAACTTTAATCGTCCTAATCTTCATTGCATCTTCCATGATCGACGAACACATCCTATTTCTTCAAAGTTCTACTATCCAAAGAGAACATCAGTATAGGGTCCTAAACAATCCATTACTTTGTATCTTTCTCGAGTCCCACTCGAGTCATCTCATAACCCTATCGAGTCTAACTCGGGGCAGTCCATACCATCGAATAGTCTTATCCTGTCACAGCTGCCCATCACTCCTCGAGTAACCCAAGATATCATCCAATGAAGAATCACAACAACTATTTATCTCTCATGCAAACCATCCTAGTCGAACTCGACATTCCCCAGGCACAAACCCCAAAGGTCTAAACCAATATCAGACAAGCACCCAAGGAATATCTCCTCCGAATTAGGACAATCCACGTGAGGTGATACTAGCAAAACAACTAAGCACTGGAGCACTCATTTGCCTCCCAAAGACAAGTAGAACTTATTACAACAATAAACTCTCAGCTTCCTTAACTCCAGTTATTATCGCCATCACTAGGTAGGTACCTAATACCACCCTATTCCTTTAGAGTAGATCGACACCCCAAAATAATGCTAAACCAAGTAAAGCCCAAAACAAAGTAATCACAAACAAACATACGTCCATGACTCGATAAAACCACGTTACAGCAAATCAAACTAAGGCTAGTCGAACCACCAATCGGGATCGTCACTACTAAAGGTCTATTGTAATGACCTGGATATTTCGTCGGTTAAATTTGAATATTTAATACGGATTTAAATATTGGGTGGATAATATAAATGGAATTTTATATTAAATTATCAATTTAATAATCAATTTCTATTTAATATCGAATATATTAAATCATCGTTATGCGAAAATATAATTCAGTTCGAGATTTAAAACTGAATTTAATATAGTTCAGACTTCTGTTTGAATTTGAATAATAATATTAAATTATTATCAGAAAATTTAAGTGGTTTGAAATTTAATTTATAACAATTTAAATTAATATCTGTTCCGGATGATCAAACTGGACTTCGATACTTATCCCAGTGGGTTCAGAATAGTGGTTTTACCCTAGAATAGACAGTTGTTGGGTTCAGAAAGGAGTTCAGCATCATGGGTTTTTAAATTAAAGGGTACCGGTTTAATTCAAAGCAAAAAAAAAAAAATATAGTGTCCCTTATTAAAACACATACCATCTTCCCTCACCACAAACTAAAACAATTGTGGCCTTCCCTCCTCTTCTAAATATCGCACCTACCTCTTCTTTAATTTCATTCTCCTATAAATGGAAATCAAAGCCGTATTCTCCTGCCATTTTCCTCAGTAAAAATCCAAGTCAAATTCATTCCAGATAATAATAAAACCGATAGCCGCGCCCTCTGTAAAACCCCCAAATCAAACGAAGCGGTGAGGCGAGGGTATTGTTGCGCCTTTCAATCAACAACGTTGAAGTGATTCTAAGGTGTTGAGGGGATATGGTTGTTGATGAACGCGATTCAGTTGGGTGCAATCAGTTGCCGTGGATTTCGATTTCGACAGTGGTTCGATTTCTGAAGGGTGCGATGCTTCTGTGAATCTCGTCTGATGCGCGCAGGTTTGGAAATGAATGGATTTCCAAGAGCGAAACTGAAGTAGGATGCTGCTCCAAGTGGTGATGTCGAAGGCAGTGAAGGCAGGATTACAGGGTACGAACACTGTTTGCTGTCAGGATGTATCGGAAGCGATTGGAGTCTCGAAGTCTGGAAGGAGTGTCGATGTCAGCAGTATGGCGTGCGATGACTGGGAGATAGGGTGGGATTTCAAAGTGATAATGGAGGAGTAAATATGGTTGTCGAGGAGATGTCATTTCCTGCTTTTGAGGAACAAACTGGATTTAGTTGGGAGGGGATCGACAGTTGAAATCAAATGGGATGTTCGACAGTGAAGTTTTGGGAATTTTACAGTGGTGGTTAAGGCATTTTAGTGGAGTTGATCAAAGAATATTGAAGTCGGGTAGTGGATTAGTCAAGGCAATAAGGTGCGATTTCATTCGAGAAGATTCATAGTCAATGATTTGGAAATAAACAAGATATTCGACAGCTGAAATTTCGGTGAGTAAATCTCACTCGCCTTTTATTTAGAATTATTTTTATCAGTTAAGAATAATTGTTTTGTTGGTTGTTAGATGCTTTAAATATTTATTTATTGCTGTTAAAAATATATTAGTTATCTAGGATTGGTTGACTATTATATATATATATATATATATTGGGTTGATGATTAGTTGGATTCCCGCAGTATCATTAGCGGATGCCCGCAGTTTCATAGCGGATGATTTCCCTATGCGCCCCACAAATACATTAGTGGATGACCTTCATACCGCGATATCCTGCCTCGAAGCAGGATGGTATTATTTATGTGCTAACGTCTGTGGATGCAGGAAAACAGGTTGGAGGAATCCAACTGGATTCCTCAAAAATATATATATATATATATTATCTGTTTGTTTATTTGTTTGCATATATACTATCATATACGATGTGTTAGATAATCTAAAATAAATAATTGGTTGTTTGGTGTTTAAATATCACTGGGCCTAAGTGATAATTTATAAAAATATCCTGAAAGGGATATTTGAGATTTAAAAAGGGAAATTCTATTTTTCTAAAATAGAATTTGAACTTTTAAATAGATTTGAAATATTAACTTGTTTTAAAAGAAATAAAACAAGTAGTTCCTTTATAAACGAAGTTTATAAATAGTTCTTTTATAAACGAAGTTTATAAATGAAGTGAAAAGAATTATCATTGGATAATTCAGAAATAAAAATACAAGTGTGAAATTGAAAAGGAAAAATCTATTTTTCCAAAAGTAGAAATATCGAGTTCAAAAGGAATTGAAATCGAGACTTGTTTAAAGAATGAATAAAGAAAGTTTGAGAATAGAAATTGAATGTAGAAATTCAAATGTAATTCAAATATGGAATTTGAATATAGAAAATATAAAGGAATTCAAATATAGAATTTGAATATATAGAATTTGAATAGAATTTGAATATATAGAATTTGAATAAAATTTGAATAGAAATTGAATAGAATTAACTAAGTCGAAGAGGCATTAGTTAATCGAGTTTTGAAATTGAAGTTGAACTTTGAAAGGTGAATTGGATTTGTAAATGTATATTCGAAATCGAATATAGAACTTAAGTTTGAAATTTGAATTCAAATTAGTTAATAAGCAAGTTAAAGTATATTTGAACATGTCATGTTCAAATATAAATGTGAAATAGACTAAAGAGTTAATTAACAAATTAATTAATGAATTGAGTTAAACAATCAGGTATGGTTGAAATAAATTGGACAGGTATAGACATACAGGAGACAAGTATGGGATAAGGATAATGAAGGTATATATTAGAATGCCCGACAAAAGGTACGTATTTAATTCATATATGAGATTTTATGCGCTGTATCGGCTAGCCGCTTGGCTTTTCTTTTTCTTTTTGGATTGGTGAGGACCATGGGAGGCTATTTGAAATATCCCGATGCTCCCGGTACAAGGGAGGTTATGGAGAATTTTTCCGGAAATTTAAGGAGTTAGAATATTTTTAAGATAATTTGATAGTTAGAAATCAACGTATCGATATATATAGAAGTCGATAAGGAAGCGAACTTAAAAATAGAATAGTATAAACAAAAAGGAAGACTAGGAATAAAATCTCGTAAGATTAGAAAGAGAAAGTGTACATGTTTAAAAGTGAATAAGTAGTTGTATGGTATTGATTATTCGAGTAAGTAGTCTTATCTGTTTTGACGTTATAAATGTTATTCAGTCAAGGTCTGAGTGGTAGCTGTACCCCAACTTGATTGATTTCACTATTATCAAATAAATAGTAAGATTCCAGGCTCGAAGATCAATGTTGGATAAGAGTTATTTGAATATAGTATTTGGGTTGTCGTAACGATGTTTTACACAACATCCGTTTTAATCCAAATAAGTGTAAGCTTGGAAATATAATAAAGAATATTTCCTAAGTATAGAAATAAATGAGATCGGAAAAGAGATAAGTAATTGGAATATTTTCCAATTATAAATAGCATATATTTTCTGAAGTTTAGAAAATAAAGGAAGGCGATATTCAGAAATGTTTTCCAAATAACGTAAAAGGCCAATATGGTTATTGAAAATATTTGGTTAACAAATATTGATAAAGAAATAGAGAAGTGATTTAATTAATGGAATATTAATTAAGGGCTCAGTGATTGTTTGATAATTGGATGAACACTTGTTTTCTTTGATAGTTAAATCATCGACTATCGAAACACTTGTTTTTATTCGATAGTTAAATCACAGACTATCGAAGTTTTTGACCATCGTTGTCAATATGGAGAGACCGGTTCGACTATTATCCAAAGAACCACTCTGTATTGGCATAAGCATTGCGAATCATATATGCCAAAGAAAATTGAAGACGGAGTAAAGTGCAAGGGCTGCTGTATAAGTCTTAGATAACAGTGCCTAAGATGGATGTACTGAATAGTGCCTTCGGTTCATCCTGTTCCTGGATGACTTGTATGGATGAATGTCTAACAGAGTATTTCCAGAAAGGCCATGTACATTGATTTCTTCAACTGTACCAGGAGTGGAAGCGGAGAAGGAAACTTCTTTAGCCAACACGTAATGTACTGTTGTAGACGTCAATTAGTGATTTTCGATGGATCTGACAATGTGGCATTCGAAGTGAATCTGATGTGATGATAAAGCGTAACCTCAAGCCTCATCAACCGGTAAATGATAGAAATCGGGCAGGCAGCATGGCTATGTAGGTCGCACCTATTAGGGTGTATAATCACCTGATCTAGAGTTTCATTTACTTCTAAAAATTTATTGTTGATGCTGTCCCATTCGGGAAACGGTTGCTGATCCCAACCGTTGGTGATATACATTCGATACACTCAAGCGAAATGAGTGGTCGGTCATGTGTGGCTGAGTTGCAAGATGTTCTTGTTGAACTCGGTGTATTCTCCTCTAGAGATATACCAGCGGAAGGTGGTTCCATACCTTGTCATAGTTGGAAATCCATTACCCAATAAGTGCTTGCGATTTTGATTGTATATTATATGTGGAACGTGAGATGCAAACGTTCCACTAGATTGTTATTTACTTGATTTAGACATTATTATAATATCAAAAGAGTTTGATATAAAGATCATCGTTCCTTTCAAAGGGATTTTGAAAGTTAAATCAAGTGTTTGGATTCTCATAAGGGAAAAACCCATTCCGTGTTATACGGCGTGGTCTTATTCGATATCATTTAGTTTTCTGAAACTGTTCTAACTGTTTACTCATACCAGTCCCATGACTGACCCGGAGTTTATTTTGTTTTGTTCTACCTAAACTCTTGGGTGCCTAAATTTGTACGGGCAGTCAAGTAGTTCATGATTTTACAGATCTATTTAAAGGAGCTTGGAGCAGGAGGCTTGTTGGAATATTTGATTGTTATTTCTGTTCTTCTTTTACCTTTTTCTTCTAAAAAATTGTTTCATATTTTCGTGATATTTGGGTTGGACGTATGATGTATATAGTCAACTCTGATATTATGGATTTGCAGGTCATTGCAGTTGGTATCAGAGCTTAGGTTGAGCGAATACCTAGGCTTGTTGGAATGTGCTCATTAGAGATAGGGTCAGTAGTACCCTAGAATGAGTTGAGTGTATATATATAAGAGAGAGCGTATTTGTTATTTGATATAAAAACTGTTTTATATTTTGTTGACTAGTCTGTTGAGTGAGTTATGAATTCTGATCGAATCGTGGGACGCCGCAATGTCGATAGGAGTTTATAAACACTTGAACAGAAGATTGGACACGATATTGTTTTTAAATAGTTGAGTTGATTGTTAGGATTATATTCGAATTAGATTATAAAACAAAAATAGTTATATATAACCAATAGAATTTGTATAAGAATGAAATACATACAAATGAGATGAATTAAAATTGAATTCAAACAAAAATTCAGAATTTAAAATCTTGGGAGTTTGGAAAATATTTTTCTAAATGGAGTTTGAAAGAAATATAGCACTGAACTCACTTAATTGGCTGGAAAATAATTCTGATGATGATCGCAACCTCATCAGTGTTCATTTTCGAGTTTCTAAGTGATGGATTGCTACCTTAGAAAAGTTTTGATGGAAATTTGTTTGAAAAGAAAACAAGTTGTTTGAAAATTCAAATGTTTTGAATTTGAGATGGTTATAAATATATGTATATATTTATATTACTTCAAAGGAGTTTTGAAATAAAGACCCAGAAATTTGAATTTTGAAATTAAATTTAACTTAAGTAAGTTAAATGGATCGAAATGAATAAATTGAGTAAAATCAATGTGAATGAAATATGAATTGGGTGTGAAAAAAGAAAAACCAAAAGAGTTAAAAAGAAAATATATTTGTAAAACCAATATAAAAGAAAATATATTTGTAAAACAAATATAAAGGTAATATATTTGCAAAACAAATACAAAGGAAGTTACGTGCAAATAAATAAAAGGAGAAATATTTGTAAAAACATTTACAAATAGAATTTAAAAGGAAATATTTGTGAAACATTTACAAATAGATTAAATGGAAATATTTATTTATAGAAAATAAATAGAATGTTATAAATGAGATATTTATTTGTTAAATAAATAGAATTTAATCAAAGGAATTTTTTTTTTGGTAAAGCCGACAAGTTTTTATAGTGATCCGTAACACTCTTTTATTTATTAAAAAATAAAAAGTACATAGTAGTGCAGGTGATATGTGACATACATATTAACTATAGGTTTTTAAAGTGGTTCTTCCACCATGATTCCACGCAGGGAAGAAATTACTACATCCAATGAAGGTACATGTTTCAATACATTGCTAGTTATCCTGGTACAAATACATACAAACTCATAAAGAGATACATTATAAGTTCGTTGTGAAGGAGGCATGCTGTCTAACCATTTTCTTGTAGGTTTTTCAACATTTCCTTCTTCATTCTCCTTGTGATTGGAGTCTTTAGTTGTGCTTTCTCATCTGTAATCGTTGGTTCTCGCTCATAGAGGATGTCAAGAGGCCTCGGCTTGTGCCCAGGAGGCGGAGGAATATTTGCATATGGAGACACTACGTTTTGAGTTGTAACAGCCTTCCCTATTGAGAGTGAGGCAGGTCTGGCTTGGAGCTCTTTAATGTTCATATTGAGCAACCTGGTTATGTCTTTTGCCCATTCTTTCTTCAAATTACCATTCTCCAACCCCGGCAAAATCCTAGAGCATTCACTGAGCTTTATCTGTAGTGTTTCAGTTCGAGCTGGACTGGTATTACCATCAGCAATAGCTTTATTTAGCAACTCAGTTGTTTGAGCCACAAGTAGAATCAGTTCTTCCATGTTTTCACTACTGTCAGATGCATTTTCTTTCCATAACTCCTTGTTGTTGTTTTGCTGCATGAGCACGTCCATCGGCATAAGCACCTTGCCAGCATAACCGCTCAAAACAGCCATAGGTGAAACATCATCACACTTGGTGACGTTTTCATAAAGCCCACTAACATTAGTTTCATTGATCACATTGACTCCTTTATCATACTTCTGCACAGCTAAAAGGAGATCCATCATATTCTCCTTACTATTATTTTTATCTTCCATTTTATCTTGGTTGCTAGATTCTCCATGTTGTTTCTCCATGTCAGTGGGCATACTTGCCACTTCATTACCCCCAACAGGGCTCATCAGTTCACTCACCGCAATACCAGTTTCAACTAAAATAGGACCATAACATGTTTTGGAGAAATCCGGCATTGGAATTTCAAGAAGACCTTCATGTTCCTTGGGTTCATCTTCGATTTCACCTTCGATTTCATCTTCGATTTCACCTTCTTCCAACGTCACAAAGTGGTCAGAAGTTTCATCATCATGTATATCTTCCTGGGTACAAATATTATCACATTCCATGTTCAGAGCTTCATACATATTTGCGGTAGAAACTGCAGGCAAAAACAGGTTTACACTACTTCCTTGACCCACGACTACATGGTCTTTTTTCCCCCATTTCTTAAGTGTTGAGGTGGGACGGAAACTAAACTTATGACTACTCTTCAATGGATTAAATCTGGCTTGACTTTTGGATGTTGCAGCTTGGTTTTCAAGTTCTCCTACAGGGTTATAGTTCGTTTCCACACTCCTATTGCTTTCCTTTTGTGCACCATTAAGCTTCTGTTTCCTCACCATTGCGTCTTTTGCACAAACATTAAGCGGGCAGTTCGCAAGTGAATGACCAAATGCTTCACATGTTTGACAAATGTACGGCTTCCATACATAAATGACTTTAACTATGTGTTCAGTTCCATCATCTAGAAGAACTGAGATGGTTTCGGGTAGCTCACTTGTAGGGCAGATTTCCACTAGTACCTTAGCGAAGCCGAGCCATTTAAGAGACTCAGTTGCCTTGTCCATACACAGAAATTTGCCCACATGCGTAGCAAGCCAGGCAATACCAATTCTTGACCATGCCACCATCGGCAAATTTTTCATTCTGATCCAAACTGGCACTTGCTTGATCGCCTTTCCAGAATTGCCCAAGTTGATATTCCATTTCTGAATTATGAAAACTTTGTTTCTGATCACGATTGGATCTGCTTCAAGTATCTTCTTTCTATCTTCATGATCAGCAAGAAGAAAAAAGAACATTGTTCCATTAGATTTAACTTTAATGGAACCACGAGGTTTCCACAGTTTCCTTAAGTGCTCTACCACTGCAGTGTAAGACAGGGGTGAGTCAAGGAAGAATCCCGCAATGTATTCCTGCCAAACTGCGGTGCATGCATTGATTATTTCTTCAGTAGGAACAAGACTTTTGCCTGAGTATTTTAGAGTGAACGCAGGAGGCGTGAACTCTCTTGCAGTTCGAGGTTTCGTAGCAAAGAGCGTTGTCCATCTAACTAAGGGCAGGGGTGGTAGCGTCGAGGTGAGCGGAGCCGGGTTAGGAGAAGGGTCTGGGGGTGGAGGGGCTAGGGCCGGCGGAGGAGCAGTCGACAGGATGGTTTGCGGTAGTGATGAAAGGGTGATTTTTGAGGGGCTCGAGGTCGAGGGTTTAACGGAAGTTGCCATTATTTTACTTTTTCCCCTTTTTTTAGGATTTTTTTTAAAGGAATATTTAGAAGATGAATAGAAAATGGAAACCTGTTTTTAACAGATAAATAGAAAAGATTAATTTATAAATAACAGTTTATAAATTAAATTAAATATTTATCATTCGATAAATGGAATATATAAGTCTGAACTTATATAGAGAAGAGATATTGGGTATTAACACCGATAGTTTTAAATAGAAGGGGTACACAACACTTGTATAAGTGAAGTAACGTTATTAAAGAGAACATTTATAAAGTGAAGAACCGTTACTAAAAGTAAATCTTTATAAATGAATAAACGTTATCCAATAGGAGTTATTCGAATAGGAGAAGTCGATTAGAGTTAGAAACAATCGATTAGAGTTAGGATAAATCGATTAAAGTAAGAATTAACCAGTTAGAGTTAATCAGTTAGGGTTAATCCGTAGAGTTAATTGAATATTTGTTATTCAATTAGAATTTATCGAATATTTGTTATTCAAATTAAGAGTTAACCAATAGAGTTAATTGAACATAGTTAATCGAATTAGGATTTAATTGAATGTTAGTTATTCAATTAAAGTTGATCGAATATAGTTATTGAGATAGAGTTAGTCAAACATAGTTACTTAGGATAAGTTGCCATTTCGTACGACTGCTAGCGTAATTCGCAGGGCTGCAGATAACCTAAGGCGGTTGCATGTTTCCTGAGGGAATCAGGCGTAACCATTGTGATTGCTGCGATCTAGAGTCAAGCGAATGGAGTTATCGAATATAGTTTATTCGAGTAGAGTTAAAAGAGTTATCGAATATAGCTTATTTGGAGGGAGTTAAGTGAAAAGAGCTAATCAAATAGGGTTAATCAATAAGAATAGAGTTAATTGATAAGAGTAAATTGAATAGAGTAAATTGAATATAGTTTATTCGAAGAAAGGTTTTCGAATCTAATTATTCGAAAGAGAGATTATTGAATATAGTTATTCGAAGGGAGGAGTTATCGAATTGGGATTTATTCGAAAGAGAGTTACGTAAGGAAGTTTGAAATGCTGAGTTTCAACATAAATGGAGTTTGAAAAGTAATAGGTTGGTAGCACTTTTCCTACCTTAGCAATTTCGAGGACAAAATTATTTTAAGAGGGGAAGAATGTAATGACCCGGATATTTCGTCGGTTAAATTTGAATATTTAATACGGATTTAAATATTGGGTGGATAATATAAATGGAATTTTATATTAAGTTATCAATTTAATAATCAATTTCTATTTAATATCGAATATATTAAAGCATCGTTATGCAAAAATATAATTCAGTTCGATTTAAAACTGAATTTAATATAGTTCCGACTTTTGTTTGAATTCGAATAATAATATTAAATTATTATCGGAAAATTTAAGTGGTTTGAAATTTAATTTATATAAATTTAAATTAATATCTGTTCCGGATGATCAAACTGGACTTCGATACTTATCCTAGTGGGTTCAGAATATTGGTTTTACCCTAGAATAGAGAGTTGTTGGGTTCAGAAAGGAGTTCGGCATCATGGGTTTTTAAATTAAAGGGTACCGGTTTAATTCAAAGCAAAAAAAAAATATATAGTGTCCCTTATTAAAACACAAACCCCCTTCCCTCACCACAAACAAAAACAATCGTGGCCTTCCCTCCTCTTCTAAATATCGCACCTACCTCTTCTTTAATTTCACTCTCCTATAAATGGAAATCAAAGCCGTATTCTCCTGCCATTTTCCTCAGTAAAAATCCAAGTCAAATTCATTCCAGATAATAATAAAACCGATAGCCGCGCCCTCTGTAAAAACACCAAATCGAACGAAGCGGTGAGGCAAGGGAATTGTTGCGCCTTTCAGTCAGCAACATTGATGTGATTCGAAGGTGTTGAGGGGATATGGTTGTTGATGAATGCGATTCAGTTGGGTGCGATCAGTTGTCGTGGATTTCGATTTCGATAGTGGTTCGATTTTTGAAGGGTGCGATGCTTCTGTGAATCTCGTCTGGTGCGCGCAGGTTTGGAAATGAACGGATTTCCAAGAGCGAAACTGAAGTAGGATGCAGCTCCAAGTGGTGATGTCGAAGGCAGTGAAGGCAGGATTACAGGGTACGAACACTGTTTGCTGTCAGGATGTATCGGAAGCGATTGGAGTCTCGAAGTCTGGAAGGAGTGTCGATTTCAACAGTATGGCGTGCGATGACTGGGAGATAGGGTGGGATTTCAAAGTGATAATAGAGGAGTAAATGTGGTTGTCGAGGAGATGTCGTTACCTACTTTTGAAGAACAAACTGGATTTAGTTGGGAGGGGATCGACAGTTGAAATCAAATGGGATGTTCGACAGTGAAGTTTTGGGAATTTTACAATGGTGGTTTAAAGCATTTTAGTGTAGTTGATCAAAGAATATTGAAGTTGGATAGTGGATTAGTCAAGGCAATAAGGTGCGATTTCATTCGAGAAGATTCATAGTCAATGATTTGGAAATAAACAAGATATTCGACAGTTGAAATTTCAGTGAGTAAATCTCACTCACCTTTTATTTAGAATTATTTTTATCAGTTAAAAATAATTGTTTTGTTGGTTGTTGGATGCTTTAAATATTTATTTATTGCTGTTAAAAATATATTAGTTATCTAGGATTGGTTGACTATTATATATATATTGGGTTGATGATTGGTTGGATTCCCGCAGTATCATTAGCGGATGCCCGCAGTTTCATAGCGGATGATTTCCCTATGTGCCCCACAAATATACTAGTGGATGACCTTCATACCGCGATATCCTGCCTCGAAGCAGGATGGTATTATTTATGTACTAACGTCTGTGGATGCAGGAAAACAGGTTGGAGGAATCCAACTGGATTCCTCAAATATATATATATATATATATATATATATATTATCTGTTAGTTTATTTGTTTGCATATATACTGTCATATACGATGTGTTAGATAATCTGAAATAAATAATTGGTTGTTTGGTGTTTAAATATCACAGGGCCTAAGTGATAATTTATAAAAATATCCTGAAAGGGATTTTTGAGATTTAAAAAGGGAATTTCTTTTTTTCTAAAATAGAATTTGAACTTTTAAATAGATTTGAAATATTAACTTGTTTTAAAAGAAATAAAACAAGTAGTTCCTTTATAAACGAAGTTTATAAATAGTTCTTTTATAAACGAAGTTTATAAAAGAAGTGAAAAGAATTATCATTGGATAATTCAGAAATAAAAATACAAGTGTGAAATTGAAAAGGAAAAATCTATTTTTCCAAAAGTAGAAATATCGATTTCAAAAGGAATTGAAATCGAGACTTGTTTAAAGAATGAATAAAGAAAGTTTGAGAATAGAAATTGAATGTAGAAATTCAAATGTAATTCAAATATGGAATTTGAATATAGAAAATATAAAGGAATTCAAATATAGAATATGAATAGAATTTGAATATATAGAATTTGAATAGAATTTGAATATATAGAATTTGAATAAAATTTGAATAAAGATTGAATAGAATTAACTAAGTCGAAGAGGCATTAGTTAATCGAGTTTTGAAATTGAAGTTGAACTTTGAAAGGTGAATTGGATTTGAAAATGTATATTCGAAATCGAATATAGAACTTAAGTTTGAAATTTGAATTCAAATTAGTTAATAAGCAAGTTAAAGTATATTTGAACATGTCATGTTCAAATATAAAAGTGAAATAACTAAAGAGTTAATTAAAAAATTAATTAATGAATTGAGTTAAACAATCAGGTATGGTTGAAATAAATTGGACAGGTATAGACATACAGGAGACAGGTATGGGATAAGGATAATGAAGGTATATATTAGAATGCCCGACAAAAGGTACGTATTTAATTCATATATGAGATTTTATGCGTTGTATCGGCTAGCCGCTTGGCTTTTCTTTTTCTTTTTGGATTGATGAGGGCCATGGGAGGCTATTTGAAATATCCCAATGCTCCCGGTACAAGGGAGGTTATGGCGAATTTTTCCGGAAATTTAAGGAGTTAGAATATTTTTAAGATAATATGATATTTAGAAATCAACGTATCGATATATATATATATAGAAGTCGATAAGGAAGCGAACTTAAAAATAGAATAGTATAAACAAAAAGGAAGACTAGGAATAAAATCTCGTAAGATTAGAAAGAGAAAGTGTACATGTTTAAAAGTGAATAAGTAGTTGTATGGTATTGATTATTCGAGTAAGTAGTCTTATCTATTTTGACGTTATAAATGTTATTCAGTCAAGGTCTGAGTGGTAATTGTACCCCAACTTGATTAATTTCACTATTAACAAATAGATAGTAAGATTCCAGGCTCGAAGATCAATGTTGGATAAGATTTAGTTGAAGATAGTATTTGGGTTGTCGTAACGATGTTTTACACAACATCCGTTTTAATCCAAATAAGTGTAAGCTTGGAAATATAATAAAGAATATTTCCTAAGTATAGAAATAAACGAGATCGGAAAAGAGATAAGTAATTGGAATATTTTCCAATTATAAATAGCATATATTTTCTAAAGTTTAGAAAATAAAGGAAGGCGATATTCAGAAATGTTTTCCAAATAACGTAAAAGGCCAATATGGTTATTGAAAATATTTGGTTAACAAATATTGATAAAGAAATAGAGAAGTGATTTAATTAATGGAATATTAATTAAGGGCTCAGTGATTGTTTGATAATTGGATGAACACTTGTTTTCTTTGATAGTTAAATCATCGACTATCGAAACACTTGTTTTTATTCGATAGTTAAATCACAGACTATCGAAGTTTTTGACCATCGTTGTCAATATGGAGAGACCGGTTCGACTATTATCCAAAGAACCACTCTGTATTGGCATAAGCATTGCGAATCATATATGCCAAAGAAAATTGAAGACGGAGTAAAGTGCAAGGGCTGCTGTATAAGTCTTAGATAACAGTGCCTAAGATGGATGTACTGAATAGTGCCTTCGGTTCATCCTGTTCCTGGATGACTTGTATGGATGAATGTCTGACAGAGTATTTCCAGAAAGGCCATGTACATTGATTTCTTCAACTATACCAGGAGTGGAAGCGGAGAAGGAAACTTCTTTAGCCAACACGTAATGTACTGTTGTAGACGTCAATTAGTGATTTTCGATGGATCTGACAATGTGGCATTCGAAGTGAATCTGATGTGATGATAAAGCGTAACCTCAAGCCTCATCAACCGGTAAATGATAGAAATCGGGCAGGCAGCATGGCTATGTAGGTCGCACCTATTAGGGTGTATAATCACCTGATCTAGAGTTTCATTTACTTCTAAAAATTTATTGTTGATGCTGTCCCATTCGGGAAACGGTTGCTGATCCCAACCGTTGGTGATATACATTCGATACACTCAAGCGAAATGAGTGGTCGGTCATGTGTGGCTGAGTTGCAAGATGTTCTTGTTGAACTCGGTGTATTCTCCTCTAGAGATATACCAGCGGAAGGTGGTTCCATACCTTGTCATAGTTGGAAATCCATTACCCAATAAGTGCTTGCGGTTTTGATTGTATATTATATGTGGAACGTGAGATGCAAACGTTCCCCTAGATTGTTATTTACTTGATTTAGACATTATTATAATATCAAAAGAGTTTGATATAAAGATTATCGTTCCTTTCAAATGGATTTTGAAAGTTAAATCTAGTGTTTGGATTCTCATAAGGGAAAAACCCGTTCCGTGTTATACAGCGTGGTCTTATGAGATATCATTTAGTTTTCTGAAACTGTTTTAACTGTTTACTCATACCAGTCCCATGACTGACCCGGAGTTTATTTTGTTTTGTTCTACATAAACTCTTGGGTGCCTAAATTTGTACGGGCAGTCAAGTAGTTCATGATTTTACAGATCTATCTAAAGGAGCTTGGAGCAGGAGGCTTTAGCGTCAGTTATATAGAGTTTTGTTCCGCTGTGTTGTAAGTGTTGTACCCTGATAAGTGTATGTTATACAGTTGAAATTTTGTATTTCAAAAGTTATGATATATTATATTTTGTTCCGCTGCGATGTGAGATTCTATGTTGTTATTTCTGTTCTTCTTTTACCTTTTTCTTCTAAAAAATTGTTTCATATTTTCATGATATTTGGGTTGGACGTATGATGTATATAGTCAACTCTGATATTATGGATTTGCAGGTCATTACATCTATCGACTAACTCAGGTTTGTCAAACAAAACTCGATCAAAAAACATCTTAAATTGAAAGCATACCTCGAATAACGACACCTTTTTCCTTCTGCGCCGCAGTTGGGGCATTCGACGAAGAAGGAACAGCGTTGATAGCATATGCTTTCACAATCTGCTTCTCCCTAGGAGGTTGTGGACATTCATTCTTGTGATGTCCCGCTTGGCCACAATTAAAGCACTTCCTTTCCCCAGGCTTTTCCCGACAATCTCTGGCATAGTGGCCCTTCTTGCCATAGCTAAAGCACTTGCCATCTTTCTTATTTTTCTTATTCTGACCATCCATGGCTTGTTCCTGTTTCCTCTTATTCTGGGAATTATTCTTGCCTCCACCGCCTGCTTGCGGCTTTGGCTCTTCCGCAGATGCAACCTCAGTCTTCGACTTAGGGTAAAGACTCTCTGACCTCAATGCTTTCCCCACAATCGATTCAAACGTCCCATCGATGTGGTTAATAAGCTTTTCCCCCAGGTATTGATCCAACCCTGTTATAAACTTCGCGTTCTTCTTCTCGGGAGTGTCAATGAGGGATAATCCATACTTCGATAAAGTATCGAACTCAGCAATATACTCCGAGACAGCTCTGCCATCCTGCTTGAGCTCCAAGAATTTCTTAAACAACACTGACTTCTGAGCAGCTGGAATGAACTTATCGCTAAAGCGTACCTTAAACTACTCCCAAGTAATCTGATCCTCGGGAGTAGCTGCCTTTATAGCATTCCACCAATTCATTGCCTGTCCTTGCAGCTGACGCGATGCTAACCTTCTTTTCATTGCATCCTCGATACCCAAATCTTCGAAGATACGCTCGCAGCTATCTCCATAGCCGACTCCGTTCCATGGAACGGCTTCCCACCAAGACTAGTATAATCCTTATTCAGCTTGGCGAAATCGGCCCTAGGCGCCTGCACTATTGGACCACCACCATTACCATTATTGGGAGCTGCCCTCTGCACATCCCGAAGCATCTCTCTCATGAGGTCAGTAAACATCATCCTTATGTCAGCAACATTCCCATTATTGGCTCCTCTACCGGTGCCTCTTGCGTGTCGGCTCATCGTTCAATCTGTAAAGAGAAAATGATCAACCATCTCCATAGTGGTGCAAGTGCAGTGCGACTTCATCCTTAGCTATACTAATAGTGTATATATATATATAGCTTTTGAAATCCAAAATAACCACAAATACGCGCTCTCATATACGTATACTATCTCTCCTTGATGACTTCCTTAGGTTAACTACGCAACCTAGAGCTCTGATACCAAGTGTGACGGCCCGCCCCGCACCAGCCGGCATTTCCTCCGAAAGTGCGTACACATGCCCAACTAGCACAGAACGGTCGCCAAAGAAAGGAAAGAAGAGAATGAACTTATCAAAAACCTGTAGAATGTCTCACAGCGCATGGAACAAAATATAATAATAATGTACTTGACATAAAACAGACGAGACAGTGCATAAGCTGATAACTAAAACCAACATCAACATCAAAGTAGCGGAAGTCTAAATTCAGCTTATTACAACTTTTCAAATTACTGTTTCTAAACAAAAGAAAGGAAGAGTGCACTACTAATTCCTAAAGTAGTGACCAGCAGCGACACAGGGAGAATATCTATATATGTATCATACGTGGAAGCCTCCTGCTCGTCTCCGGTACGGCTATTCGTGCATCACCAGCTAACCTGTCTCTAGTCTGCTCGTGAGAGCACCCAGAGTAATAAGAAGAGACATAAAACTATAGGTCAGACAAAAAGTTTGGTATGAGCGATAAGCAGCTAAACAGAACAATAACAGGTATAATAAACCATACCTGAACCTGCAACCAAAGAGTTAGCACTACATACCATACAATTCTCTAAGGTGCCACTGAACAGATGGTGTAAAGATAACAGGGGTGGGGGTGTGCATGTCATAATGATGGCAACAAATCAAGCATAGCAACCATCCTCACATCTCTCACTTTGTGCGTAAAGCATACGATATCCACTACCTTGGTCACCTAATCCTTTGGGCCATGACGGAATCCAATCCCGTACAACTATCACTACAAGCCTACTATCCGTCTCTCAGTGGTGGACAAAAGTTATGAATACCGACAACCCTTTTGCACACGTCCCGCAGCAAAGCCCAACTCATGAAGTGGACTCGTTGGTTCCCTTCTGGATCCTGAGTTCTACTTCCTATTTGGGCTTCCTTTGCATCTCGGGTTTTGGTCGAATTGGAGTTGGTCTTCAAACGAGTCGTCATAATGAGGTAAAAGTATACGTCTGGTTCGGTTCGGTAGTCCCGACCTGATTCGGTTCGATGATCCTAGCCCATGCCTTGATCAGTGCTCCACTCCTCCTCGGTTCAGTCCTCCAGCTCTGGTTCGATTCGGTGGTTGCTCCCTCCTAGATGTCCCGATCCGATCCCCCTTCCCTTCATAAGCCCGATCTGGTCCCCCTTTGGTCTCTCCGATCCGATCCCCTCTTGGTCTCCCCGATCTGATCCCCTACCCAACTCCAACTCTAAGCAAATGGCCTTCCTTCTCGCCAAGGCTCCTTTATTGCAAAATTCCGATCCGGTTCGGCTACTCTGCCCAGTCTACCATCCGATCCGATCCTCCTATCCCGATCCGATCCGAAACCCTGCACATTTTCCTGCAACTTTTCCAGCGCCTGTTTTACGCCATACGACAGCGTTTTCGACCAATATAACACTTCTAGGCAATCACAAAGCATACCATACAGTCATAGCAACATGTATAATCATTCACAAACACCAAAACAATAATTTGGTAGGTTACAACGGATCAATCATAACCGAAATCCCATATTTTCCATTGAACATGTTTAAGCAAATCTAATGATATGATTAGCAAAACTTAACCAAATTAGCCCAAACTTCTAACAGAGGTTTAAAATATCATTTCAGAATTTATAAATATTTTTTCAGATTTTTAACGTGTATAAATTCGCTAATTATCACTAATTACCTCTAATTAGTCGTAATTAGTGAGAAACGTTGCAAATCACTCACCTTGGCCACAAATGAACTTTAGATCTTAAATAATCTACTGTTATGGCGCTGTTCCCAATGCAACATAGAAGCTCTAACCTTACTTTGGCGCTATTCCTCCTTAATTTGATGTAGTTTAAGCCAAAACTTGATTAAGAAGTGATTAGAGGTGTTTTTAGATGTTGGAGGCCATTGTTAGGTTGAAGAGAGGGTTTGTGGCGGCTGGAAAATAAGTGAAAAACCGAAATCCTAACCCTAGTAGCCCTTAAATACCTCTAATCCCGAAATCCCCCATTGGGCCTAGCTGTTAATCACCCGGTTAAGCCCAATTAAGCTGTTTTCCACTATTTGAAACTTGTTTCAGCCATATCTCCCAAACGGTGAGTCCGTTTGGATAATGTGACCACTCTACGGAATTGTAACCATCATCCGGAGCCAATGGAAGTGGTTTCAGGTCAAAACTCCTTTCCAATCAAAAGTTATGGCCAGAACAAGATCAGCCAGGGGCAAAATGGTCATTTAAAAATGGCAAAAATCATGAACATGGGAAATGACCCCAATAGTCGTCTACCAAAGTTACATGATCATACAACTCCGTATGTGAAAGAAATAAATATTCTATGATCCAATAATGCGTAGAATGCAGGTCGTTACATTTTTAGAGTCAGTATGTGGCCGTACGGGATTTTAATGTGAAATACAGTAAATATTTTGACTTTAAAAATACGTTGTGTGAGCAAACTGATTTGGAATTCGACGAAACAAGTTTTCTTAGGTCCGTAATGTCGAACCGTAGTTGCATGTCCATTTTCATTGAAAACGGGATTCGTCTGTGATCATATGAATTTTTAAACAACAAATTGAAGTAACGATTCAAGAGAAATTAATATAATAATTAAATTTAAAAATATTATTCCTATCCTATAAATACCCTACCTCTTCCTAACCCTAATTCATTTCTACTTCTCTAGTCAAAACTATTTCCGTCGCTGTTTTTCTTCTTTTCAACGAAACGATAGTTTGAAAAATTCCAACCAAATTGTAGAATAATCTATAAATCTCTATATGTATATATTTGATATCGTTTAGGCCTAAGCTTCCATCCCATGTCTATTTTACTTGGTGCGATGCACATTTTTGGAGTTTGTCCGTAACACGCGGCAACTAGGTTTGGTGATTTCTCACGATATGGGGAGCTTTGTGTAACGACCCGCATTCTACGCCTCGGAGGATCGTAGAATATTTATTTCATTCTCGTAAGTAGTCGTATGGTCGTGTGACATTGGGGGATGACTATTGGGGTCATTTCCCATGTTCATAATTTTTGCCGATTTTTAAATGACCGTTTTGCCCCTAGCTGATCTTGTTTCGGCCATAACTTTTGATTGGAAAGGAGTTTTGACCTGAAACCACTTCCATAGATCCGGATGATGGTTTAGTTTTCCGTAGAGTGGTCATATGTAAAAAACGGACTTACCGTTTGGGAGATATGGCTGAAATAAGGTTTAGAAGGTGAAAAACTGCTTAACTGGGCCAAATGAGGTGATTAGTGAATGGGCCCATAACCCATTTCGGGATTAGGGTTATGGGGAGGCTGAAATGAGTTAGGTTTTCATTTTATTTCAGTTTTCTAGCCGCCATTTTCCTCTTAGAAACCCTAACAATGGCCTTCACCTTCTAATTTCCTCCCAAATCGCTCTCTAATCAAGGACTAAGCTTAGCAACATAAAATCAAGGGGAAATAGCAGCATTTTAGAGTTAGAGCTACTATTAGACATTGGTATTCGCCTAAATCAGAGGAGTTTCAGTTTTGAAAGTTTCATTTGTGGCTAAGGTGAGTGATTAGCCTTGTTTTTACGCTAATTGTGGTTAATTAAGGGTAATTAGTGTTAATTAGCGAATTTAAACATGATTAAATTCCGGAAAAATATTTATAAATTTCGAAATATTGTTCTAGGCCTCTGTTAGAAATTTGGGTTGATTTGGTTAAGTTTTGCTAATCCTAACATTACTTATTGTTAAACATGATTAAGGGGAAAATATGGGTTTTGGGTATGTTTGATCCATTTTAACATATCAGATTGTTGTTTTGGTGTTTGTGGCCAATTCTATATATTGCTATGACTGTATGGTATGCTTTGTGATTGATTAGAACAGATAGAATAGTCAAAAACGCCGTCGTATGGCGTAAATCAGTCGCTGGAAAAGTTGCAGGATATAGTGCAGGAACCGGATCGGATCGCCCCCCTTCCGAACCGACCCGATCGTGGCCACTCATCATGAGCCACTCCAGTACCGATCTGCTTATGACATATGTGCCTCGACCCGAACCGCTCCAGCTTGAGTATAACGAACCACTTGAAGGAACAAGCCACGACCTGATGCTTTGGGGCTAGCACCACGACCCGACCCACTCGAGAGAAGGAGCCTTATCCAAACCGCCATGGGAGGGAGCCCAAGGCATGACCCGTTCGAGTGAAGACATTACGAACCGTACCGGAGATGGGGCCATGAGTCGAACCGACCTGATGCTATGGGGGAGAAATCACGACCCGGACCAATGGGGTGACTGCGAACCGAACCAAGGTGCTTGGACTAGAGACGTGAGCCATGAATCGAACTGGGAGTGCGACCTGAATTGAAGAGAAGCGGACAACCGAACCGATCCAGAGAAGACCAAAACCCGAGATGCAAAGGTAGTCCAAATGGGAAGTTTGTACTCAGGATCCAGTTGGGAACCAACGAGTTAACTTCATGGTTGGACTTTGCTGCGGGACGTGTGCTAAGGAGTTATCGACGTCCATAACTTTGATTCATCACCGAAAGACGAATGTTAGGCTACAGATTAGTGCAGTGGGGTAGTTATTACTTCATGGGGGCAGAGTGATCGTAGCATCGCTATGAGCCAGTGCAGTAGAGTTATCACGACTCCATGGGGCAGAGTGGACATAGCAAAGTATTAGTGGTTACAGATCAGTGCAGTGGAGCCGTCATGACTCCATGGGGCAGAGTGATCATAACAAAGTATTGGGTGATCAAAGCGGTGGATATCGTATGCTTTACGCACTGAGTGAGAGATGTGAGGATGGTTGCTATGCTTGATTGTTTGCCATCACTAGGACATGCACACCCCCACCCCCGTATCCTTTACACCATATGTTAGTGGCACCTTAGAGTATTGTACGGTATGTTGTGCTAACTCTTTGGTTGCAGGTCTAGGTTCAGGTATGGTTTAGTATACCTGTTATTATTCTGTTTTGCTGCTTATCGCTCATACCAGACTTTTGTATGGCCCAGAGTTTTATGTCTCTTCTTATTACTCTGGGTGCTCCTAAACGAGCATACCAGAGACAGGTTAGCTGGTTATGCATGAGATGTTGATCTGGAGACGAGCAGGAGGCTCCTACGTATTATATACATATATTCTCCTTATGTTGTTGATGGTCGCTGCTATGATGATTATGGTTTAGTTTTCAGCTTATACACTGTCTCGCCTGTTTTATGTCAAGTATGTTATTATTATATTTTATTCCATGCGCTGTGAGACATTCTACGGGTTCCTTGTTAGTTCAAATTCCTTTCTTTTCCTTTCTTTGGCGACCGTCTTGTGCTAGTCGGGCATTGGTACAATGCACTTTCATCGGAAACGTCGGCTAGTGCGGGGCGGGTCGTCACACTTTGGCTCGATTCGATCTTGCATTGGAGTTTATTGCATGGAATATTATTGGTTTTGATTTTTGGGATTTAAATAAAAAAAGCTGTCGATCTTTTTGTTGAGCAGAAGAAAAGCTTTGAAGAACGGAGGACTCACGAACAGTGATGCGAGCTTGTCAGGATTGGTTTGGGAAGGATGAGTTCGGTAGGCTATTAAAGGGGAAAATGTATTAAATGATTTTGGTGATTGGTTGAATTCAAGTGAAGGATGTATTGGGAAGGAAGTGGGCATTAATGTCTGGAGAAGGGAATCAGTAGAGGGCGGCAAGAACTGGAAGAATATTAGCCGACGTGATTATGGTAATTGATGGTTTAAAGTTTGATGAAATAATCTATTTTAGTTAAATTAGATGGATTTGTTTTCAATGAATAAATAAAAAGGTGGAGGCTTTCAATATTGGAAATGGTATGTTCGGAGAGTAGGTTCTTGTAGCGCGAGGAGTAGGAGGAAGATTAGAAGAGTATGAAGTTAATGGTTGTTGAAAACCGAGGAGTAGAACGTGAAGATTGGGGTAAATATTGGACAAACAAAAAAGGAAAAAAAATGATGATCGTTCTTTTTGGAAATGGCCTGTTTATTTTTCTGGGCTTCGATCTTGCGAGTAAGAAAGATGTTTAAGCATTAATACCTGGATTAAAGAGTTAAAAGGGGTGGTCGGTTGTCTTTGGCAGTGGGCCAGATTTCATGGTAAAAGCCTAACTTAATTATATTCAAGTTTTTATTTAAATTAAATAAGGTATGGACTTGTAAATTAAATATCTCGATCATATTGAATCAAAAATTGACGCGGTCAGTCACATTGAGATCGTATGGACGAGCGTGACGCTATGGAATGACTGGGAGTGAATTGGAGCTCGTTACAATTTATAACGGAATAAATTGTCTGTCTGAATCAATCGATAACGGTTATCGTTAATTAATGATAAATCGACCAATGTGAGTTAATCTCACTAATTCTGTACAGTTTATATTTTTATAAATATAATCTAATATTGATAAATGATGATTGATTGTTGTGTGTTGATTGTTTGGTTGAATTGCTCATGTATTGGTTGGAATTATAAATAACGATATATATATATATATATATATATAAATCGTTAATCAAATATTGATTCTGTTTATCAGAATATTTCATACTAAAATGAAATCGATGTTATTTATATTTTTTTAACACCTGTGGGTGTAGGGAGACAGGTTGGAGGGATCCAACTGGATTCCTCAATATTATGATGTTGTCCTTTTCATATATTGTAATATATGATGTGATATATAATATGTTGTTGATTATGTATGTTTGAATGATATCGATCATTGTTAATTGATATTTTAAATACCATATATAATACTGGAATTTAAAAGAGGAATTTTCAATGTGTTTATTGGAAATAAATTATATTTATATAAAATCAAATGATTTTTAATAGAAAAGGAAATATTTGTAAAATACATAGAAAAGGAAATATTTGTAAACCAAATAGAAAAGAATTTTTTGGGAAAATAAATATAATTATAAAAGGAATATTTTTTTGGAAAGTAAATAGAATTAAATTAAGGAAATATTTGGAAAATGAATAGAATTTTATAAAAAGAGAATTTTACATTAAGAAGCTTTAGACCCGTGCTTCGCACACGGGTGTAACACGATATTGATTTATAGTAGATATTTTATAAATAAAATATTATAAAAGAATTTGGGGTTTGAATTAGGAATTTAAATGGAATTACTGAAATTAGAAACTGATTGGAAATTAGTGAGTTAAATGGCTTTCTGGGTATCGATCTGATGTTGGTTTCGGCCTTCGGGGTTTATAATTAGGCAGTTGTTCTCTTACAAGTTTACAATTAGAAACTGATAGAGGTGGGAAGATATTGATGCGTGAATCAGAAATGGAAACATTTTCCAAAATTAATAACATATATTTTCTAATTTTAAAAAAATAAGGAATTTATGAATATATGGAAATGATAAATGGGAAAATTGGGAAACGAAATGATGATTGATCGGTAAGATTTCCATTTGGAAATACGACTATTGTTTATACACATGTTTTCCTTTGATAGTTAAATCTCCGACTATCAAAGATTTTGACCATTTCCGTTGTCAATACTGAGAGACCGGGATTAGATATATTATCTGAAAACCACTCCGTAAGGCATTAACGTTGCAAATCAAATATGATGAAGATAATTGAAGACAGAGTTATGCAAGAGATGTTCAGGTAATACTAGGTAGAAATTTCCTAAGATGGATTTACAGAATAGTACCTTCGGTTTGCCCAGTCCCAGGACGACCTGCATGGAAGAATGTCTGATGGAGTATATTTAATAGATCACGTAAATTGATCTCTTCAAACGTATTTACATTTGGTGGCGGAGGAATTCGTTTCTCTTAGCTGTATACCCGTGGTATGTTTGTGGAAATCAATTTGTGATTTAGTGGGTATGACGATGTGACATTCAAAGTAATTAAAGGTGTGATATATACGTTATGGCCTCTAGCCGAGAATGGTACAAAATCGGGTAGGTCGCATGGCTAAGTGGTTGGATGCCAAGTAGGGTGTACTGTCATCTGATATTGAGTTTCATTTACTTCAATAATCTATTTCTATGCTGTCCCTTTTGGGAAACGGTTGTTGATCCCAACCGTTGTTGATAATACATTCAGTACACTCAAGCGAAATGAGTGACCGGTCATGTTTAGCCTGGGTTACAAGTTGAACCCGGTGTATTCCTCTCTAAAGATACACTGTCGGAAGATGGTCCCATGCCTTACCAGTTGGAAATCCATTACCCAACAAGCGCCTGCGGTTTTCGATTGTATATTATGTATGTGGAACGTGAGATGAAAGCATTCTGCTAGATGATTATTATATTGTGGTTGATAGACATTATTATAATATCAAAAGAGTTTGATATAAAGATTATCATTCCTTTCAAAAGGTTTTTGAATGTTGGACCAAGTGTTTTGGATTCTAATAAGGGAAAAACCCGTTCCGTTATACGGTGTGGTCTTATGAGATATCATTTAATTGCTCAAACTGTTTTAAATGGTTTTACTCATATTAGTCCCATGACTTACCTGGAGTTTTTTTTTCCCCTAAAATCTTGGGTGTCCAGATTTGTACGGACAGTCAAGTAGTCAGGTTTTTCAGATATACTTGGAGAGCTTGGAGCAGGACACTTCAAGATTATATAGAAATTGTTTATTTCCGTTGTGTTGTAAGTGTTATATCTGATAATGTTACTGTATACATATACTGGTTTTATTTCAAAGTTATGTATCTATTATATATTGTTCGTTTCGCTGTGAGATTCGTGTTTACTCTAATGTTATATATTCTTCTTCTTCTATTCTAAGTTTTTATCTTATCTATTCTCACCCTCTAATTTCTTTCATGGACTATCCGGTGTTTCCGATGCTTGAATAGTCGACATCGTGTTTGGTGTCGATAACCAGGATCGCGAAAACCCGGGTCGTTACAATTATATAGATATTATTGAGGAATTTGGAAGATATATATATCGTTATTCCCAATACGATATTTGTTGGTTTCAGAATTTGATATTGAATATATGTCGATACTATTTCTATTCAGGGCCTTGTATTTAATATCAAATTGGATTTTGGGGTTTGTAGTGAATGGTATTTTCAATAACACTGTTCTTAAACCCCGTTAAGAAAAGAATAAATCTTTTAATTAAGATAAATGAAGTTTTCCAATTTATAAATAATAAATTGGAATTAAACTGTAGTTGATTTTGGGGTTCATTGTGAACGATGTTTAAAATAACATTTATTCTTACAACCCAATTAACTGTGAAGATATGATTTGTAATTTATAAATCCTTTAATTAATATTTAATGGAAATTTTCCAAAGTAAAGTTTTCCAATCTAATTCATTAAATTGGAATTGAGTGGAGTTTGATTTATTAATAATCGAGATGAGCTTCTGTGAAGGAAGACCGTTACTATATATGGAACTAAAAAGCCTTTGTCATTATTCCATTCATATTATTAGTCTGATACGGAAATTTATATCGATTATATACTGATCTTTTTTCCGTGAAGATTCCATAGTTAGTGGAAGTTGATTTGGGTTTATTGTGAACCGTTGTTTTTTATAA
Source organism: Allium sativum (assembly GCA_030737875.1). Classification (NCBI taxonomy): domain Eukaryota; kingdom Viridiplantae; phylum Streptophyta; class Magnoliopsida; order Asparagales; family Amaryllidaceae; genus Allium; species Allium sativum. The sequence continues at coordinate 249,074,182 of CM060920.1, forward strand.
CATTGGTTCTTTAACCCAGTTAAAGATAAGAATAATTTCTTAAAGTTGAATAATCATAACGTAATGATTATGGGATTAAAACCAAGATTGAGTTTTAATGAATCTTTAATTTGATTGGAATGTGAATGAGTTAAATAAATTAACTGAATTTAAGAAATGATCGAGAATGGAGTATCACCAGTTTTACTCCAGGCGATAGTTAAATATTTGATTAGATTTGAACCTCAAATGGTGATTAATTTTACCAATAACACAGTGGGTATTAAATATGGAGTACTACCAGTTTTTCTCCGTGGGATGAATAGGTTGGGATTGGGATAATAAAAGAAATGATTACTTCGGTATGGCTCGATAATCCTGACAAGGTTTATGAACCTAATTTTAGTTTAGAATTGTGAATGGATAAAAGAAAATCTTTCGAAAATGATATCCAAAGGAAGATTTAAGAATAAGCTTAAAAGAAATTATTTTCGATAAACCTTTCCCCTAAGATGTGAATATTTGAATAAAAGAATATACTGAATTGGAAGGAGGCGTATGATGTGTTTTTACATAATTTGATTATTGATTATAAAATACACAAGTTATTCGGAAAGACCAGGTTTATCCCATTTTGAATAACTGATACGGCGACTAAAAGTCGACGATGAAGACAGTGGTTGAAGACTGGAGATCTCCACATCGTTTGGATGATTACTAATTTCTTGATTAGGCTGTGCACTCAAGACAAGGTAATAAGTGGCGATCATCTAGATGTACTTGGAGATCGATTGGATATGCGAGGGCCTCTCTCCTGTATTGGACATATGGGACGAGGAATAAGGTGCCTCCAGTTTCGTTCAGACTGAGAACGGACTTGTAAATGGATGTGTGTCTGACATTGGATTTCATTCTGTGTTGATTGATTTCTGTTAAATATAAATTTGTTTAGTGGCGGGGAATTTATTCTCTTACTTAACACCCTTCTCTAAGACGTACGAGCTTAGAGGTTATATATTGATAGACATCAGTCGTATGGCGTGGATTGTCAATGTGGCATGCTAAGATGCAAATAAACAAGGCTTTTGTTGAAAAGAAGAGTCTTGTGGTTGATGATCAAAGCACGACTTTAATTAGCATAGATTTATGTATAGCGTTAATTCGCGAGCCTCACACCTCGGTATGAGTCAAAAACGGGATAGTGACCGTAGGGAGAACCTGCATGTAATAACCCGGAAAATTTGAACCAATTTAAAAAATTTATTCTTGCGATTTTGATGAATTTTGAATATTTAAAATGATTTATTTTAAATAATAATGATGAGAAATTTATTTTGAAAAGAATTAGAACGTATATTGTGATAACCCGGAAATTCCCACCCTCTGGATCGACCATAAACCACACAGGTCTGAACCAAAGAATGGAAATCTGCGGATACATCAACTTTGGGCATACAACACATCAGAACAAATACATAAGACTTTTATAACATCATAATAAATGTTACATCAGAGTACAGAATATATATCAGAGTACATTGGATAATATTACAGCGGAAGATAAATTACAAAAATTAATACATTTCAGCGGAACTAATCTCAGTGGAAGGCTATCAACATTCTGGCCACAGCTTCAGTCTTCAATCCAGGATCTTTGCTTAATATATCTGCCAAATGAGCTACTCGACTGCCCGTGTGGAAAGAGGGCACCCGAGTTTGCAAAGTGAAACAAACTACAGGTCAGTCGTGGGACTGGTGTGAGAATTCTTAACCTAAATTATCTAAATAGAAGGATAATCCTAGGACCATGCCGCTAACGCGGAACGGGTTTACTCCATTGGATTGCCAGTGCATAACTAAAGTAAATCGTCAAATAACGCAATGCTATTTAGAAAAATGAAACCATTATAAGACCCAGGTCCCATCACACAATGCAACGCACACCAGAGGATAGGGTTTTACCTTATAATGGTCAAGAAATGATAAATACGCAAAATACGATATTATTATTAGTGTGTATATATTTTAATTAAAACATTTCAATCATAATATCAATCCTAGACGGCATAACTACCATCTACTATGTCGCCGTACTAGTAATACAATCAAAACCGTAAAGGGGCGTATTGGAAATGGGGTTTCCATCATGAGTCAAGGCTAGGGAGGAAGTCCTTACCAATTCGAGACACTCTAGCAATGTTCCAGGATTCGGACGCTGGCGAAACCTTGGATACTGCAGGGCCGGTCCACAACTGCTTTAGTGGATTAGTTATTTCTGAACACACACTCCCCGGTCCTATTGAACCTATAATACGGCCGAGGGCGACCGCATAAATCCGAGGCCTCTAAAAAAATCCAACAACCACATAAGTAAATGTCTGGGCTCCATACCATGACACCACTTCTAGCTAGAAAGAAACGTGTGCACTCCCTGCGTTCCCTCCTCCCGTTTTAGACTCTACCGGGCTGTGAGGCTCGCGAAGTCACGATATACACAAAGCTATGCCTAAATAGACTGTGCTTTGATCATCAACCACAAGGCCTGCTTTTCAACAAATCCTGGATCAATTGCATCTTAGCATGCCACATTGTCAGACCCTACCATATCATTGATCATCTACCAATATATATATAACTTCTAAGCTCATACGTCTTAGAGAAGGGTGATAAGTGAAGAATAAATTCTCCACCACCAAATAGAAATATATAATCAGTAGCGTTCAACAAATACAGTAGAAAAGAATAAAATGTCAGATACACAATCCATTTACAAGTCCGCTCTGGGTCTGGGCGAAACAACGTGTCCGTCGATCTCCAAATACGTTTGGACGATCATTACCAAATACCTTGCCTTGGGATGTCCAGTCCCAATTCAAGATACCAGTCATCATCATCCCAACGATGTGAAAACCTTCGGTCTTCTACCACCGTCTTCATCTTCGACTCTTGATCGTTGTGATGATTATTCGGAATGGGTTAAACCCGGTCTTTCTGAATAACTCGCGTAATTTGTGATTAAAAATCAAATATTGGAAAATCACACATTATGTCACATTCCGACCCTGAATATTCTTATAATAAGATATTCATATTAAAAGATTTTCATTAATTCTATCAAAGATAAATTAATAAATTAAATCATAAATCTTCCTTAAAAGATTTATTAAAAATTCTAAATTTGATTTAATATCAAAAATCATTTTCACAGATCATTTATTTTGAAGAATAAATCTTCTTTTAAACGGGTTAAAGAACTCGTGTCATTTAAAACACAGTTCACGATAAACCCACAAATCAATTTCCAAAATATGGAATTCCATAGAAATCAATCAATACATAATCGATGTGAATTTATTGTAACAACCCGAAAATCTGGGCCAGTTTAAAATTTTTATTTTGGCAATTTTAGCAAATTTTGATTATTTAAAATGAATTATTTTAAATAATATCGACGAGAAATTTATTGTGAATGGAATTAGAACATATATATTATATACGTCGTCGTTAGAATATAAATAATAATTTATAATTATAAAAGGAATTGAAAATGGCGCGGTAGTTCGATAATTCGATTTCAAACTTCAAATGAATGTACCGGGTGCAAAACAATCCGGATTTTAGTGAAACCAAAAATAATGGAATCTAATAGCGAATATCTTTCCAACGAATCCGAGAAATCGAGATTTCATAGCGGGAATCAAAAGATATGTCCAGTGGAAAATTCTGAATAGTCGCTATGGAATTCAGGCCCTTAAAAATGGGAATTTTGCAAACGATCTCGGATTTAGACGAAACCACTTTTGTTGGATCCGTGATGTCAAATTATAGCTAGGTTTTAAATTTCATAATTTTTCGAATCAATATGTGAGCGTGGAAAAGGAAAACGCGTTTGACCAGTTTTAGTTGATTTTAATCGACTGGAAAATGGCCATTTTTCCAACGGTCTCGGAATTTGTCGAAACTAGTTTTGTTAGGATCGTATCGTCAATACGAAGCTAGAAAATATTTTTCTGGATTTTTTCGAGTTAGTATGTGACCCCGGTAAATTGAAATGCGCGTTCAAATTCAATATATAGAGTTATATGTTGATTTTGACGAAAACTGATCGGAACGATCGAATCAGCCTAAGATACCTATACCATTGTGTTCAGAATGGGGGTAATTAGCTATGGACGGCAGGCGGTGGGCCTCGTTTAGAGGTCGTATGTAAAAGTCAACTTTTTGGGATTAAATAATTAAATAAAAAAATAAAATAAAAATAAAACTACCTCCCTCCCCTTAAATCCTCCTGCCCCCCGCCCTTCGAAATTAAATCAGAAGCAAAAAAAAAGGAAAAAAATTCGAAATCGCTCCACCGCCGCCCTTAATCGATCGCGCCTCCTTGGCCGCCGCCTCAGGCGCCTGCTCCGACCGACCCTCCCCCTTCTCGCCCCCTCGAACCCGTGCACAAAACCCCCTCGCCTCCCATTTGAAAACGACAGCCACGGAGGACCGCACCACCACAGAAGCCGCCACCCAAACCCTAACCCTACCACCAGATCCGACGCCCCAAGCCCTGAAGCACCTCGTCAGCAAAGCTCCCCGCCTCCGCTATCGAGCGACGCTCCGGTGAAGCTGCTGCCACCACCGCAGACTACGGCGCCTCCATTGGTGGTGCCGGATCCGCTTCGGTAGCTCAGTATGGCCAGTGACGAGAAAAAAGGGTGATTTCCAGTTTCTTTTATTATTATTATTATTATTGTTTTTGTTTTTGATTTAGAAAATAACACAGTATTTAAAATGCAGTTTTGAAAGGAAATAACCTTGTTTTAAAAAAAAATTATATAAAAAGCCTTGTTAAAATCTAATCTTTGAGATGTAAAAGAAATTGTAAAAATCCTCGTTTTTAAAATATAATTGGAATTGTTTTAAAATATAGACAAGGAATTGTTGAAGAAAATATATATAGCAAAATTGTTGAAAATATAAAATATCACTGTTTTGAAAATATATAATAACGTTACAAAAAAATAATATGATTTTTATATATTGAATAGCATAGAAATAATTCGATTTTTATATATTGAATAGCATAGTAAAAATTTGATTTTTATATATTGAATAGCATAGAAATAATTCGATTTTTATATATTGAATAGCATAGTAAAAATTCGATTTTTATATATTGAATAACAAAGTAAAAATTCGATTTTTATATATTGAATAGCATAGTAAAAATTCGATTTATATATATTGAATAGCACAGTAAAAATTCGATTTTTATATATTGAATAACAAAGTAAAAATTCGATTTTTATATATTGAATAGCGAAGTAAAAATGTGATTTTTATATATGTAGATAATACGGGCAAAGAAAGTGACAAGAGACAAGAACAGCGAAGATTTCTAAATGAAGTGCCGTGGAGTTAGGATAGCTATTGGTGAGAACTTCTCACTCTTCAATTTCTTTTTCTAGTTATATATATACTAGGATGCAGACGGTGTTTAGTAGCACCCGACACCCGTCATCCACAGACCATGGATGGCTTGTTTGTTAATTGTTTGGTTGAGTAGCTAGTTAGAATATTTGATTGAATGGAATTGTTTGGTGAAATGAAATTGATTTGATTGATGTGTGAATGGCGTGGGCCTTCACTAGACCGGGGATAAGGCTAGGCCTCGTCCCGTTTCTAGTATCGTGCCGTTATGCCGCCGAAATTTTCTAAAATAAGTTAGAAAATAAAAATATCATTTAATTTAAAGAATGAACTAAACAGAAATTCATATGTTAAAATAAAATGTTTTATCGTTAAAAATATATAATTTTTAACGTGAATATGAATATAGTGAATGTGAATAAATAAATATTCATTTACAAACCGGACGGTTTGTTTATGTACACCTATTTGAAGGACATTGATTGGGACGATAAATTTTACACATCGCCCAACTGCACAAATAAAATATGTGTTTGATTGTTTGAAACCCCACACGGGTGTTGGGATGAAATTTGAAGTTCACTCATCCTGATTGATTAAATATGTCGATCGATTGATTGACAGGCTGTTATAAGCGTTAGATATCTATATTTGATGCTTATACAGTGTAGTGCACTTTGGTTGATGGTTGATTATTTTTCAATGCTATTATATACGTGTGATGTATGAAAATCCATAAAATTAATATTATATGGTGATTGATTGGGCCTCATTCCAATTTAGAAAATAAAGAATATATAAAATAAAGGTTCATGTGTTGACAGTACTCATCCGTTGAGATTAGTCATGTGTTGAACGAAATATTTTGATAATAACAACTATTTTGAAAAAGAAATATTTGAAATAGAATATTTGAAAATAGAAATATATGAAGCCGTGTTGATTAGATTGACGCCATTTTGACGTGAACGATATTTATATCGATTTTATTCATTTTGAAATGAATTGAAAACGATTTCGAAATGAAATGAATTGAAAACGATTTCGAAATGAAATGAATTGAAAACAATTTCGAAATGAAATGAATTGAAAACGATTTCGAAATGAAATGAATTGAAAACGATTTCGAAATGAATTGAATTGAAAACGATTTCGAAATGAAATGAATTGAAAACGATTTCGAAATGAATTGAATTGAAAACGATTTCGAAATGAATTGAATAGAAAACCAATTTGAATTGAATCGAATAGAAAACCAATTTGAATTGAATCGAATAGAAAACGACTTTGAAATTGAATTGAATTGAAAACGAATTCAAATTGAATGGAAAACAAATTCAAATTGAATTGAAAGCGAATTGAATTTAATTCAAATTGAATTGAAATTTGAATTGAATAGAAATGAATTTTAAAACGAATTTATAAAGAAGAATTCAATTTTGCTTTGGATTGAAATGGAAGTTGAAATTGTTTTTGAAACGAATTCAAAACTATCTATATAATTCGTTTTAATTAGAAATTGACGAAATATATATTATATATATTATGTATATAATATAATGGCCTGAATAGAACGCGCCGCGCCGCGGCAGTTCGTGAATTTCGACCATTTATTTCAAACGGATATTACGGGAGATCCGACCGTCGGATTCTCCTAAAACCGGAACCGTTGGGTTCGTATCGAAAAGAGCTTTCTAACGAATATTAGAAATCTAACGGTTGGATTTGGAATTATGTCCAAATCAAATTTGAAAAAGGTCGCTGTAAGTGCAGTTTGATGGCCATTGATGGAAATCGACTGTACGGGCCTTGATAAAATCATTAAAAATAGTAATAATTTGTGTAAAAATCAAAAGAAATGATTTGTGAAGATTGGGATGAAAAACTCCATATTTGAAAAGATAAAAATAGATTTTTATCGAAATGAACTAGTTTTGAACTAGAACTATAATTCTATTTATTTTTAAATAAATAAATTGAATTTGAAAAGGGTTTTAAAAATAACCAGAATTTCCAATGATTGCATTGGAGTGGATTTGAATCGAAATTGTCTTCGGAATATTTCGATGTTGAAATTCGTGATTATACGGATGTTGTTATGGAAATTTGAAAGATATATATTTATATCGTTATTTCCAATATGACATTTGTTAATCGTAGAATTTGATATTGAATATAAGCCGGTATATTTTCTATTCAGAGCCTTGTATTGAATATCAAATGTGATTTGGGTTTGTCGTGAATGGTGTCTTCACTAACACTGTTCTTGAACCCAGTTGAGAAAAGATTAAATCTTTTTATTTAGATTTAATGAAGTGTACCAATTAAATAATATTTAATTGGAATTGAATTGATATTGATTTTTGGGTTTATCGTGGACAATGTTTTAAATAACACTCGTTCTTTAACCCGATAATTAATGGAATGTGATTTTGGGTTTATCGTGGACTGTGTTTTAAATGACACTAATTCTTTAACCCAGTTAAAGATTAAAACTAAGTGGAGTTTTAATGAATCTTTAATTAGATTGAAATGATTGAGAATGGAGTATCACCAGTTTTACTCCAGGCGATAGTTAAATCTTTAATTAGATTTGAACGTGAAATGGTAATTGAATTTACCGATAACACCGTGGTGTTAGACATGAAGTATTACTAGTTTTACTTCATGGGATGAATAGGTTGGGATTGGGAAATTAAAACAAATGATTACTTCGGTAAGGTTCGTTAATCCCGACTAGTTGAATCAAAATTCAAAAGAAGATTAAAGAATAAATTCAAAGAATTTATCTTTGATAAAATTAATGGGAACCTCTCCCTAGGAATGTGAAATTTAGAAACTAACTGTCGGTTAGCCAAGCAGAATGGTTTCTGGATATTGATCTGATGTTGGTTTCGGCCTTCGGGGTTAATATTTGGGGAATTATTCTCTTGATTAATTTACGGTTAGTGACTGATGAATTGGAATGAGGCGTATGTTGTGTTTGTGTAACACTTATTTAAAATATACGCGAGTTATTCGGAAAGACCGGGTTTATCCCATTCTGAATAACTGATATGACGATAAGTCGAAGATGAAGACGATGGTCGAAGAACGGAGGTCTTCACGTCGTTTGAGTGATTACTGATGATCTTGATTGGGCTGTACACCCAAGAAGATGGAAACAGTTGGTGATCGTCCAGACGTACTTGGAGATCGATGGATATGCGGGGTACTAGGTGCCTCCGGTTTCGTTCTGACCCAGAACGGACTTGTAAATGGATAGTGTGTCTGACGTTGTATTCCTTTATACTGTATTTGGTGATCTCTGCTAAATATATATCTGTTTGGTGGCAGAGAATTTATTCTCTTGCTATACACCCTTCTCTGGGACGTACGAGCCTAGAGGTTATATATTGGCAGAAATCAGTGGTACTGTATGGACTGACAATGTGGCATGCTGAGTTGCATGGATCAAGGCTTTTGTTGAAAAGCAAAGTCTTGTGGTTGATGATCAAAGCACGGCCTTGTGTGGCGTAGCTTTGTGTAACGTTGATTCGCGAGTATCACACCCGGTATGAACCAAAAACGGGAGACGGACATCAGGGAGGACATGCGTTTCTTTCTAGTTAGGAGTGGCGTCAGTGCTTGAACTGGCTGACGAGTTTGACTCATGTGGATGTTGCTTATTATTACTTGTTGAAAAGCGAGGCGCCTCGTGATATCGGTTTCGGCCAATGCTTCTGGTCGTCTGACGGGCCAGGCTTACGCCCTAAAGGGCGGGGAAACGCAGTGTTCAGGCATAATAATCCACATCGGTGGACCGGCCCTGACGATCCAAGGGGCAGTTGCGGCTGTTCCTGAGGCTCGGGCTAGACAATCTCGAATCGGTGACGATCTTGCCCCTAGCCTCGGTTCATACCATAAATGATAACCCAACTTCCAATACGACATTGCGGTTTTGATTGTAAACTTATATATGGCGACATAGTGGTATGGGTCATTCATGCCGTCTATGATTGATACTTATGATTTGAAGTTGTTTTATACACTATGCACTTATTATAGTATCAAATAATCTGTTTTAAACGTATCAAGCATTTTTTGGCTGTTATAAGGGAAAACCCTATCCCCCGGCTTGCGTTGCATTGTGTGATAGGACCTGGGTCTTATAATAGCTTCATTTTTCATTATTTAGCATTGCGCTGTTGTTTTATGCACTGGTATTCTTGGGAGGAAACCCGTTCCGTGTTATACGGCGTGGTCCCTTGATTTACCTAACTTTGAAAATAAAGATAATAACTGTTTTAGTTCTCACACCAGTCACATGACTGACCTGGAGTTTATTGTTTTAACCTAAACTCTGGGTGCCCTTATTTTGACACGGGCAGCTAGTAGTTTTGGTTTTGCAGATTTATATTCACAGGATCCTGGTTTATAGCTGGAACGATATCCGTAAAGCTTTGTATCCGTATATCTACTTCTAGTTGTGTATTGTATTATTTTCCGCTGCTATGTATTTAAATGTAATTTAAATCTCTGATATTTCTGTGTAATATTCATTCATACTCTGTATATTCTTGTATTCTGATGGATTGTTGTAATATACAATGAAATGTTCTTCCGTCTGCGTTCTATTTTGTCGTGTTCTCAAAACAATCCGTTCTTTCTCTTCTCTTCGGGGACCGGGGAAGTTCGGGTCGTTTCACGTGGTATCAGAGCTTTGGTTTACAAAGCTTAGAGAATAAGACACATTAGAACCGTACGAAAGAATTCATCAGATATTGGATTAGCAATATCCAATGAGAATGACTCGTTAGAGATGGGATCGGTAGTATCCTAGAACGAGCGTGAAGAGTATATTTTTAAAGTGAAAACAAATTTTGTTTTGAAAATATAAATCAATTATTCGTATTTGATTATTTATTTCATATTGATTTGGACTGTCCAGTATATAAAGAATTTGCATATACGCCTTGCAAACGTATATTCAAAGTTTAATATATTGGATAGACATAGCATCACACTCTAGTCGCCCGGAGATGATATTGATGATAGCGATCGCATCATCAACATTTATGTTCGAGTTTCGAAGGTGGGGTTTCTATATATTTCCATTAGACTGGTGTGAGAACCAAAACTAGATAGTGCTTATTGTTGTGATTTGGCATCAAATATTTGATTTTTGACTATGTATCAAAATTATGAATTTGAAACGTTAATCCACTAATTGATTGATGTTTGTGTTGTTTGTTTAATTGTTTGATAATTTTGAACCATTACGCCTAATTGTATCAAATAGTGAGTTGTATTGAAAATTAGTCGCATTTGCTTGCATATACATATACTTACATTGAACAGGTCATAGCAAGGAGGCTAGAGCAGAGAATAAAATTTGTTTGCCCGACAAATAGGTACATGTTTACTACATAATTTACTGTTTTGTTGGGTGATGATGATGAGCCTATTGGCTAGCCGCTTGGCCTTTTCTTTTTCTTTTTGAGATCAGAAGGCCTGTATGGAAATTTCGGGATTTTCCCGTGGCTCCCGGTGCAGGGGAGGTTATGGCGAAATTTTTCGAAAATTTAGGGTGTTAGCCAATTTTTTTGAAAATTCTCAGAAACTGAAAAGTTGGAGAATGGAAGCCAGATCGAACGAAGAGTTGATTAATCAAACCACTTTCGACTTTGTTCCTTTTCGGGGACGAAAAGTTTTAAGTGGGGGAGATTGTAACAACCCGAAAATCTGGGCCAGTTTAAAAATTTTATTTTGGCAATTTTAGCAAATTTTGATTATTTAAAATGAATTATTTTAAATAATATCGACGAGAAATTTATTGTGAATGGAATTAGAACGTATATATTATATACGTCGTCGTTAGAATATGAATAATTATTTATAATTATAAAAGGAATTGAAAATGGCGCGGTAGTTCGATAATTCGATTTCAAACTTCAAATGAATGTACCGGGTGCAAAACAATCCGGATTTTAGTGAAACCAAAAATAATGGAATCTAATAGCGAATATCTTTCCAACGAATCCGAGATATCGAGATTTCATAGCGGGAATCAAAAGATATGTCCAGTGGAAAATTCTGAATAGTCGCTATGGAATTCAGGCCCTTAAAAATGGGAATTTTGCAAACGACCTCGGATTTCGACGAAACCACTTTTGTTGGATGAGTGATGTCAAATTATAGCTAGGTTTTAAATTTCATAATTTTTAGAATCAATATGTGAGCGTGGCAAAGGAAAACGCGTTTGACCAGTTTCAGTTGATTTTAATCGACTGGAAAGTGGCCATTTTTCCAACGGTCTCGGAATTCGTCGAAACTAGTTTTGTTAGGATCGTATCGTCAATACGAAGCTAGAAAATAATTTTCTGGATTTTTTCGAGTTAGTATGTGACCCCGGTAAATTGAAATGCGCGTTCAAATTCAATATATAGAGTTATATGTTGATTTTGACGAAAACTGATCGGAACGATCGAATCAGCCTAAGATACCTATACCATTGTGTTCAGAATGGGGGTAATTAGCTATGGACGGCAGGCGGTGGGCCTCGTTTAGAGGTCGTATGTAAAAGTCAACTTTTTGGGATTAAATAATTAAATAAAAAAATAAAATAAAAATAAAACTACCTCCCTCCCCTTAAATCCTCCTGCCCCCCCCCCCCTTCGAAATTAAATCAGAAGCAAAAAAAAAGGAAAAAAATTCGAAATCGCTCCACCGCCGCCCTTAATCGATCGCGCCTCATTGGCCGCCGCCTCAGGTGCCTGCTCCGACCGACCCTCCCCCTTCTCGCCCCCTCGAACCCGTGCACAAAACCCCCTCGCCTCCCATTTGAAAACGACAGCCACGGAGGACCGCACCACCACAGAAGCCGCCACCCAAACCCTAACCCTACCACCAGATCCGACGCCCTAAGCCCTGAAGCACCTCGTCAGCAAAGCTCCCCGCCTCCGCTATCGAGCGACGCTCCGGTGAAGCTGCTGCCACCACCGCAGACTACGGCGCCTCCATTGGTGGTGCTGGATCCGCTCCGGTAGCTCAGTATGGCCAGTGACGAGAAAAAAGGGTGATTTCCAGTTTCTTTTATTATTATTATTATTATTATTATTTGTTTTTGATTTAGAAAATAACAAAGCATTTAAAATGCAGTTATGAAAGGAAATAACCTTGTTTTAAAAAAAAATTATATAAAAAGCCTTGTTAAAGTCTAATCTTTGAGATGTAAAAGAAATTGTAAAAATCCTTGTTTTTAAAATATAATTGGAATTGTTTTAAAATATAGACAAGGAATTGTTGAAGAAAATATATATAGCAAAATTGTTGAAAATATAAAATATCACTGTTTTGAAAATATATAATAACGTTACAAAAAAATAATATGATTTTTATATATTGAATAGCATAGAAATAATTCGATTTTTATATATTGAATAGCATAGTAAAAATTTGATTTTTATATATTGAATAGCATAGAAATAATTCGATTTTTATATATTGAATAGCATAGTAAAATTTTGATTTTTATATATTGAATAACAAAGTAAAAATTCGATTTTTATATATTGAAAAGCATAGTAAAAATTCGATTTTTATATATTGAATAGCACAGTAAAAATTCGATTTTTATATATTGAATAACAAAGTAAAAATTCGATTTTTATATATTGAATAGCGAAGTAAAAATGTGATTTTTATATATGTAGATAATACGGGCAAAGAAAGTGACAAGAGGCAAGAACAGCGAAGATTTCTAAATGAAGTGCCGTGGAGTTAGGATAGCTATTGGTGAGAACTTCTCACTCTTCAATTTCTTTTTCTAGTTATATATATACTAGGATGCAGACGGTGTTTAGTTGCACCCGACACCCGTCATCCACAGACCATGGATGGCTTGTTTGTTAATTGTTTGGTTGAGTAGCTAGTTAGAATATTTGATTGAATGGAATTGTTTGGTGAAATGAAATTGATTTAATTGATGTGTGAATGGCGTGGGCCTTCACTAGACCGGGGATAAGGCTAGGCCTCGTCCCGTTTCTAGTATCGTGCCGTTATGCCGCCGAAATTTTCTAAAATAAGTTAGAAAATAAAAATATCATTTTATTTAAAGAATGAACTGAATAGAAATTCATATGTTAAAATAAAATGTTTTATCGTTAAAAATATATAATTTTTAACGTGAATATGAATATAGTGAATGTGAATAAATAAATATTCATTTACAAACCGGACGGTTTGTTTATGTACACCTATTTGAAGGACATTGATTGGGACGATAAATTTTACACATCGCCCAACTGCACAAATAAAATATGTGTTTGATTGTTTGAAACCCCACACGGGTGTTGGGATGAAATTTGAAGTTCACTCATCCTGATTGATTAAATATGTCGATTGATTGATTGACAGGCTGTTATAAGCGTTAGATATCTATATTTGACGCTTATACAGTGTAGTGCACTTTGGTTGATGGTTGATTATTTTTCAATGCTATTATATACGTGTGATTTATGAAAATCCATATAATTAATATTATATGGTGATTGATTGGGCCTCATTCCAATTTAGAAAATAAAGAATATATAAAATAAAGGTTCATGTGTTGACAGTACTCATCCGTTGAGATTAGTCATGTGTTGAACGAAATATTTTGATAATAACAACTATTTTGAAAAAGAAATATTTGAAATAGAATATTTGAAAATAGAAATATATGAAGCCGTGTTGATTAGATTGACGCCATTTTGACGTGAACGATATTTATATCGATTTTATTCATTTTGAAATGAATTGAAAACGATTTCGAAATGAAATGAATTAAAAACGATTTCGAAATGAAATGAATTGAAAATGATTTCGAAATGAAATGAATTGAAAACGATTTCGAAATGAAATGAATTGAAAACGATTTCGAAATGAAATGAATTGAAAACGATTTCGAAATGAATTGAATTGAAAACGATTTCGAAATGAAATGAATTGAAAACGATTTCGAAATGAATTGAATTGAAAACGATTTCGAAATGAATTGAATAGAAAACCAATTTGAATTGAATCGAATAGAAAACCAATTTGAATTGAATCGAATAGAAAACGACTTTGAAATTGAATTGAATTGAAAATGAATTCAAATTGAATGGAAAACGAATTCAAATTGAATTGAAAGCGAATTGAATTGAATTCAAATTGAATTGAAATTTGAATTGAATGGAAATGAATTTTAAAACGAATTTATAAAGAAGAATTCAATTTTGCTTTGGATTGAAATGGAAGTTGAAATTGTTTTTGAAACGAATTCAAAACTATCTATATAATTCGTTTTAATTAGAAATTGACGAAATGTATATTATATATATAATATAATGGCCTGAATAGAACGCGCCGCGGCAGTTCGTGAATTTCGACCATTTATTTCAAACGGATATTACGGGAGATCCGACCGTCGGATTCTCCTAAAACTGGAACCGTTGGGTTCGTATCGAAAAGAGCTTTCTAAGGAATATTAGAAATCTAACGGTTGGATTTGGAATTATGTCCAAATCAAATTTGAAAAAGGTCGCTGTAAGTGCAGTTCGATGGCCATTGATGGAAATCGGCTGTACGGGCCTTGATAAAATCATTAAAAATAGTAATAATTTGTGTAAAAATCAAAAGAAATGATTTGTGAAGATTGGGATGAAAAACTCCATATTTGAAAAGATAAAAATAGATTTTTATCGAAATGAACTAGTTTTGAACTAGAATTATAATTCTATTTATTTTTAAATAAATAAATTGAATTTGAAAAGGGTTTTTAAAATAACCATAATTTCCAATGATTGCATTGGAGTGGATTTGAATCGAAATTGTCTTCGGAATATTTCGATGTTGGAATTCGTGATTATATGGATGTTGTTATGGAAATTTGAAAGATATATATTTATATCGTTATTTCCAATATGACATTTGTTAATCGTAGAATTTGATATTGAATATAAGCCGATATATTTTCTATTCAAGCCTTGTATTGAATATCAAATGTGATTTGGGTTTGTCGTGAATGGTGTCTTCACTAACACTGTTCTTGAACCCAGTTGAGAAAAGATTAAATCTTTTTATTTAGATTTAATGAAGTGTACCAATTAAATAATATTTAATTGGAATTGAATTGATATTGATTTTTGGGTTTATCGTGGACAGTGTTTTAAATAACACTCGTTCTTTAACCCGATAATTAATGGAATGTGATTTTGGGTTTATCGTGGACTGTGTTTTAAATGACACTTATTCTTTAACCCAGTTAAAGATTAAAACTAAGTGGAGTTTTAATGAATCTTTAATTAGATTGAAATGATCGAGAATGGAGTATCACCAGTTTTACTCCAGGCGATAGTTAAATCTTTAATTAAATTTGAACGTGAAATGGTAATTGAATTTACCGATAACACCGTGGTGTTAGATATGAAGTATTACTAGTTTTACTTCATGGGATGAATAGGTTGGGATTGGGAAATTAAAACAAATGATTACTTCGGTAAGGTTCGTTAATCCCGACTAGTTGAATCAAAATTCAAAAGAAGATTAAAGAATAAATTCAAGGAATTTATCTTTGATAAAATTAATGGGAACCTCTCCCTAGGAATGTGAAATTTAGAAACTAACTGTCGGTTAGCCAAGCAGAATGGTTTTCTGGATATTGATCTGATGTTGGTTTCGGCCTTCGGGGTTAATATTTGGGGAATTATTCTCTTGATTAATTTACGGTTAGTGACTGATGAATTGGAATGAGGCGTATGTTGTGTTTGTGTAACACTTATTTAAAATATACGTGAGTTATTCGGAAAGACCGGGTTTATCCCATTCTGAATAACTGATACGACGATAAGTCGAAGATGAAGACGATGGTCGAAGACCGGAGGTCTTCACGTCGTTTGAGTGATTACTGATGATCTTGATTGGGCTGTACACCCAAGAAGATGGAAACAGTTGGTGATCGTCCAGACGTACTTGGAGATTGATGGATATGCGGGGTACTAGGTGCCTCCGGTTTCGTTCAGACCCAGAACGGACTTGTAAATGGATAGTGTGTCTGACGTTGTATTCCTTTATACTGTATTTGGTGATCTCTGCTAAATATATATCTGTTTGGTGGCAGAGAATTTATTCTCTTGCTATACACCCTTCTCTGGGACGTACGAGCCTAGAGGTTATATATTGGCAGAAATCAGTGGTACAGTATGGACTGACAATGTGGCATGCTGAGTTGCATGGATCAAGGCTTTTGTTGAAAAGCAAAGTCTTGTGGTTGATGATCAAAGCACGACCTTGTGTGGCGTAGCTTTGTGTAACGTTGATTCGCGAGTATCACACCCGGTATGAACCAAAAACGGGAGACAGACATCAGGGAGGACATGCGTTTCTTTCTAGTTAGGAGTGGCGTCAGTGCTTGAACTGGCTGACGAGTTTGACTCGTGTGGATGTTGCTTATTATTACTTGCTGAAAAGCGAGGCGCCTCGTGATATCGGTTTCGGCCGATGCTTCTGGTCGGCTGACGGGCCAGGCTTACGCCCTAAAGGGCGGGGAAACGCAGTGTTCAGGCATAATAATCCACATCGGTGGACCGGCCCTGACGATCCAAGGGGCAGTTGCGGCTGTTCCTGAGGCTCGGGCTAGACAGTCTCGAATCGGTGAGGATCTTGCCCCTAGCCTCGGTTCATACCATAAATGATTACCCAACTTCCAATACGACATTGCGGTTTTGATTGTAAACTTATATATGGCGACATAGTGGTATGGGTCATTCATGTCGTCTATGATTGATACTTATGATTTGAAGTTGTTTTATACTCTATGCACTTATTATAGTATCAAATAATCTGTTTTAAATGTATCAAGCATTCTTTGGCTGTTATAAGGGAAAACCCTATCCCCCGGCTTGCGTTGCATTGTGTGATAGGACCTGGGTCTTATAATAGCTTCATTTTTCTTTATTTAGCATTGCGCTGTTGTTTTATGCACTGGTATTCTTGGGAGGAAACCTGTTCCATGTTATACGGCGTGGTCCCTTGATTTACCTAACTTTGAAAATAAAGATAATAACTGTTTTAGTTCTCACACCAGTCACATGACTGACCTGGAGTTTATTGTTTTAACCTAAACTCTAGGTGCCCTTATTTTGACACGGGCAGCTAGTAGTTTTGGTTTTGCAGATTTATATTCACAGGATCCTGGTTTACAGCTGGAACGATATCCGGAAAGCTTTGTATCCGTATATCTACTTCTAGTTGTGTATTGTATTATTTTCCGCTGCTATGTATTTAAATGTAATTTAAATCTCTGATATTTCTGTGTAATATTCATTCATACTCTGTATATTCTTGTATTCTGATGGATTGTTGTAATATACAATGAAATGTTCTTCCGTCTGTGTTCTATTTTGTCGTGTTCTCAAAACAATCTGTTCTTTCTCTTCTCTTCGGAGACCGGGGAAGTTCGGGTCGTTTCATTTCTGTATCGTACTAACAATATACATGGAATAACGGCAAAGCCTCTTAAATTCCATATATAATATCGGCCTTCTATTACAGAAGCCCATCTCGATTATTACCAATCGAAATTTCCACTTAATTCCAATTTATTTTATTAAATTGGAAAACTAGATTTTTAGAAAATGCCTTCTTAAATCTATAAAATAGATTTATAAATTCCAAATAATAATTTCAATGTAAATTGGATTGAAGGACAAATGTCATTCAAAAACACCGTCCACGATAAATCCACTTCACGTCTCAATTTATTTCATATCATAAAATAAGATTGCAAATTCTAATAATCTTAATTAAAGGATTTCTCTTTAAATATTAATCATTATTACCCATATTTTAAAATAATCATTAAAAATATTCTTTATATAAAAGATTCTAAATGGGAAGTATTCTTTATATTACAGATTTTTATCTTTTACAAATATTCTTTGTTTTAACATATACTTGATTAAAAATATATTTTTATATTAAAATATATTCTTTATATAAAAAGAATTTCTAATGTAAGAATATTCTTATTTAAAAGAACACCTGAATCAAAATGCGACTCAAACATTTACCATATAATTTTGGATTATATGGATTTCACACATATCATGTATAACAATAACAGTAAAATCATCCATTTCATCCAAAGTGTAAATTCCACCGCGTAAGCGTTAAAATTAAATAATAACGCTCATCGCAGCCTGTCGATCTAACGATCAACATACAACTAAATATTGGGATTAGTGTATATTAATTTTCATCCCAACACCCGTGTGGGGTTTCAACCAGCAAACAAATAAAAAATTATTTGTGCACTTGGGCGATGTGTGAAAATAATCGACCCAATCACATAAACAAGTCAGGTAACTTGTCTATGGTAGTGTAATCACAATATATAACACGACGATAAAAATGTCTCTTTTTATTTCTATCCTTTTTATCGTATGTAATATGTCAATAAGAATGAATTCCTTA
Source organism: Allium sativum (assembly GCA_030737875.1). Lineage (NCBI taxonomy): Eukaryota > Viridiplantae > Streptophyta > Magnoliopsida > Asparagales > Amaryllidaceae > Allium > Allium sativum. Next base: position 249,093,055 of record CM060920.1, read on the forward strand.
TTTCTATTCTTTTATCGCATCTAAGATGACGATAAAAATATAATCTTTTATTTCAATTCCTTTCATTATAAATAAATGAGAAGAAAGATATAATCTTTAATTCCATTTGTAATAGGGAATACAAATAATAACAAAATATATAACTTTTCATTTTATGCTTCATTTGCAATAGAGAATGCAAATAAAGATTCAGCTTTTTACTTTGATGTTTATTTACATAGAAGAATGTAAATAAAAATTTTCATTTTATAATTGAATTGCATTAAGGATTGCAAATGAAAATGTATCTTTTTATTCTCATGTTTTATTTGCGTTGAGTAATGCAAATAAAAATGTAATATTTAGTTTCTAGTTTTATTTACATCAAGAAATGTAAATAAAAGAACAACTCTTTATTTTATGTTTATTTACATCAAGTGAAGTAAATAAATAAATAAAATGTAACTTTTATTTTAATGCTTTGTTCACATTTAAAAATTTCAACAAAAATGTAACTTCTGATTTTAATAAATTTGTTTGCATCTAAATTTGCAAACAAAATGTAATTTTTATCTTCTTGTTTGTTTGCAACTAAGGTTGCAAACAACAAATGAAATTTTATCTCTTTATTTTATTTGCATGATAGGATGCAAATAAAATGTATTTTCTATTTTCTACATTTCGTTTGCATCGTAGAATGCAAACAATCCTTTTATTTCTAACTTACATTTTGAATGTAATTTTTTATTATTATTGTTTATTTACATCAAAATGTATATGTCCCCTTTTTCATTGTTTATTATTAACAAATAAAAATCTCATCTTCTATATTTATTCTTTTCAATGAAAGCAATTTTACATAAAAATGTAATTCTTTAATTCTATACTTTTTATTGTCTTTAGAAAGACAAATAAAATTTTACACAAAAATATATTCTTTTTATCGCTCCAAAAGATGTCGATAAAATACATCACTAACATTGTCTATTTTTATCGCACTAAAATGTCGATAAAAATGAATCACTAACATTGTCTATTTTTATCGCCCTAAAAATGTCGATAAAAATGAATCACTAACATTGTCTATTTTTATCGCATCAAAAAAAAATGTCGATAAAAATAACAACATTAACCCTTCTATTTTCACCGCATTCAAAATGACGATAAAATATTCAACATTAACAATTCTATTTTTACCGCATTCAGAATAACGATAAAATATTCAACATAAAGAAATGAAAGCAAAATGTTCTTTTTATTTCTAAAAAGAAAAACGACAAAAATGCTTCTTTTAATGCTAAAAAGAAACATGACATAAAAATGTTCTTTAAATGTTAAAAAGAAGAAGCGACAAAAATGACCCTTTTCATGTTAAAAAGAAAAGGTGACAAAATATGCTTTTTAATTCTAAAAAGAAAAAGCGACAAAAATTATCTTTTTATTCTAATGCAATATCTTTAACAAAAGTGTTATTATAATAACAATGCGAATTCTCAATTTCTTTCTACATATAAAAATGTAAATTTTATCTTACAATTGTATATCTCATCCTAAATTACATATAAAAATGTAAGTTTTAATTTTTATTTGCAAATCCCTTTTCTAATTAAATATAAAAATGTAATTTTTATTTTGCATTGTAAATTCATGTCTCAATTACATAAAGAGGTGTAATTGTTATAAAGCAATACAAATTCATATTCTAATTACCTTGAAAAATGTAATTTTTATCATACCAATATAACTCATATATAAATTACATAGAAAAATGTCATTTTTATTTTACTGTTCTAATTTACATCTAAATTACATAGAGAAATGTAATTTTTATCATGCGGTACAAATTCAATTTTAAATTACATAGAAAAATGTAATTTTCATCATGCGATGGAAATTCATATTTTAATTACATAGAAAAATGTAATCTCTAACATACGACATAAATTCATATCTAAATTACATCTAAAAATGTAATCTTTTTATCATACAGTGTAAATTCACATTTTAATTACCTATAAAAATGTAATTTTTAATTTACAATGCAAGTTCATACATTCGTTTCATATACATTACAAAATATAATGAAATTTCATTCATGCGGAGTAAATTCATTCATAAATTACATAATAAAAGTAATTTATTTCATACGGTGTAAATTCGTTCATAAATTACATAATAAAAATGTAATTTATTTTACATCATAAAATTTCATTCTTTTACTTACAATATAAAAATATTCACTTTTATGTTTACAATGTAAAGATGTCAACTTTTTCTTTTTATAATGTAAAAATATCAATTTTTATATTTTACAATGTAAAAATATCAACTTCTCTACTTTACAATGTAAAAATATTAACCTTTCTATTTTACAATGTAAAAGATTAACTTTTCTATTTTACAATGTAAAGATATTAACTTTTCTATCTTACAATGTAAAGATATGACCTTTTCTATTTTAAATATAAAAATAGTCTTAAATTTTTTTTTCTTCAACATAAAAAGATTGTCTTTTTTTTCTCAACATAAAAAGATTGACTTTTTATTTTCAACATAAAAATATTGTCTTTTTATTTACAACATAAAAAGATTGTCTTTTTACTTTCAATATAAAAAGATTGTCTTTTTATTTACATCGTCCAATTTTCATCCTTTTATTTTCAATATAAAAAGATGATCTTTTTAGCAACATCATAAAATTTTTGTCTTTTTATATTTTTGTCCAACATTTTCATATCCAATTCCACCACAAACGATAAAATATCACATCATCAATTCAAATCTAACGCTTCAAACTCAGATCTAATATCACATCATCTAAATACAAATCGAATTCACAACATAGAATAGCATCCATCGCACAACGATTCATTTTCACCATTCAATGTTAAACAACAAAAGAATAATAATTAAATTAATTATTATTAAATTAAAAATAAATTCTCACCTAGGCCGGATCTGAAATGAATTGTCAACTTTGATCAGGTCTTGTGTTTGAATTCAAAGCGATTTCGGATCTGGAATGATTCAAATTCAAATTCGTATGAAAAATCAAAATTCAGCCTTTAACAACTGACACAGCGACGCTACAAAGCGTGACAAAATCTGAAATAAATATTACCTAAAGTTCAAAACTTTGAATCGAGATAACTCGAGCTACGATCGACGGTTTTACGAACAGTTTGCGGGAGATTGGAGAGCTACGAGAGGGCTATCTTCACCGGGAGTTGGAGGAGGTGCGGCGGCTTGTGGGTGGCGCGGTGGGGCGCGTTCGGCTGAACTTTGCGGCGGTGGTGCGGTGGCTACGGTCGATGAGAGGTGGTGATTCTTGTCGGAGATTGAAGAGCACGAAAATCTCTTCGAAACGTGTATTTACACGAAAGTTTTCGTTGAGAATTGAGGGAGCAATCGGAGAATGAAATTTTGAATGGGATGGGTTCACTTGCGGCTGAAAAACGACAGGATGAGGAAGGATGAACAGTGTTTTCGGAATTTATAATATTATATTAGGTTTTCCTAATCATTATTTAATAATTTAATTAGCCCGTTAAAGCCCGTTTTGGTCTGAACTCCGATTTAGGCCTGCTTACTGTCGTTCTTAAGGTTTTGACACCTTCTGAACGTAATGGAATGGGTCTTGGAGCCCAATTCCGAAATCTTTATATATTTTATTTAAAATTAATTAATTAAATATTTACCGTACATTTAAATGTGCCGGGGCCACATACGGACTCCGAAAATTCTAAAAAAATATTTTTGGCTTTCTTATGACGATACGGTTCTAACGAGACCAATTTTGTTGAATTCTGAGACTTTTCGAAAAATGGCTCTTTTCAAGTCGTTTAAAATTTACTGTAAATTGACAAAACAGAAATCTTTTTACCACGGCCACAAAATAATTCCAAAAATTATGAAAAATTAAACTTAAAAATATTTTGACATTCCGGATCCAACAAAAGTAGTTTCGTCGAAAACGGATGTCGTTTGCAAAATGACTATTTTCAAAGGCTATATATTTAATATTAAAAATACATTTTTAAACAAATAATTTCTGAAACTCGAAATATATAAGTGTTTACTGTTTTTCAATGCAGAAACACCATTCCGGACTCAATGGAAGTGGTCTTGAGTCCAAATTCCTTCGTATGTGAAAAGTAGCCTTTTGGGCCATAAATATTATATATAATTAAAATCTACAGCGACTTTTCTAAAAATTGAACTAGCCATAACTTTTGATTTCCGTTATGAAATTTCAATTTTTCAGATTCGTTAAAAAGATATTTTTATATAGATTCTAATACTTTTGGTTTCACTAAAATCCGTTAAATTTTGCATCCTGTACGGTCAGTCAAAGTTCAAGTTTGACTTTTCAAACTACCGCGTTATTTCTAATTCCATTTATATTTAAATTAAATTTATTCGTTCTAACTCCGATTAAAATAAATTCTAGCCATTATTATTTAAATAAATTATTTTATATTCTTAAAATTCATTAAAAATTTCTAAAATAAAATTTTAAATTGGTTCAGAATTTGCGGGTTGTTACAATCTCCCCCACTTAAAATCTTTTCGTCCTCGAAAAGGAAATGAAGCTAAAAGTCGTTTATTCAACCAATTTAATTTTCATTCTTTTATTGTTTAATAATTTAATTAGATGAATTTAAATTCACACAATACAATGTCTAATCAATTAGTTGATTATATTTTCAAAATATATAACTTAATTTCATGTATTCAAAAATCATATTTTCTAAAATCGAATTATATATATAATTACAAGTACGTTAATTATAGACTTTTCACTCTGAACTCATTCTAGGGCATTACTAACCCCATCTCTAATGAGTTTTCTCATTCTAGGAGACTGCTGATCCTATCTCTAATGAGAATTCTGTTCTATAGGACATTACTAATCCTACCTATGATGAGTCTTTTGTTCAGTTCTAACGAGTTGTACCCCAAAGATTTGAGCTAACCTGAGCTCTGATACCAACCGTGATAACCCGGAAATTCCCACCCTCTGGATCGACCATAAACCACACAGGTCTGAACCAAAGAATGGAAATCTGCGGATACATCAACTTTGGGCATACAACACATCAGAACAAATACAGAAGATTTTTATAACATCATAATAAATGTTACATCAGAGTACAGAATATATATCAGAGTACATTGGATAATATTACAGCGGAAGATAAATTACAAAAATTAATACATTTCAGCGGAACTAATCTCAGTGGAAGGCTATCAACATTCTGGCCACAGCTTCAGTCTTCAATCCAGGATCTTTGCTTAATATATCTGCCAAATGAGCTACTCGACTGCCCGTGTGGAAAGAGGGCACCCGAGTTTGCAAAGTGAAACAAACTACAGGTCAGTCGTGGGACTGGTGTGAGAATTCTTAACCTAAATTATCTAAATAGAAGGCTAATCCCAGGACCACGCCGCTAACGCGGAACGGGTTTATTCCATTGGATTGTCAGTGCATAACTAAAGTAAATCGTCAAATAACGCAATGCTTTTTAGAAAAATGAAACCATTATAAGACCCAGGTCCCATCACACAATGCAACGTACACCAGAGGATAGGGTTTTACCTTATAATGGTCAAGAAATGATAAATACGCAAAATACGATATTATTGTTAGTGTGTATATATTTTAATTAAAACATTTCAATCATAATATCAATCCTAGACGGCATAGCTACCATCTACTATGTCGCCGTACTAGTAATACAATCAAAACCGTAAAGGGGCATATTGGAAATTGGGTTTCCATCATGAGTCAAGGCTACGGAGGAAGTCCTTACCGATTCGAGACACTCTAGCAATGTCCCAGGATTCGGACGCTGGCGAACCCTTGGATCCTGCAGGGCCGGTCCACAACTGCTTTAGCGGATTAGTTATTCCTGAACACACGCTCCCCGGACCTATTGAACCTATAATACGGCCAAGGGCGACCACATAAATCCGAGGCCTCTAAAAAAATCCAACAACCACATAAGTAAATGTCTGGGCTCCATACCATGACACCACTTCAAGCTAGAAAGAAACGTGTGCACTCCCTGCGTTCCCTTCTCCCGTTTTAGACTCTACCGGGCTGTGAGGCTCGCGAAGTCACGATATACACAAAGCTATGCCTAAATAGACTGTGCTTTGATCATCAACCACAAGGCCTGCTTTTCAACAAAGCCTGGATCAATTGCATCTTAGCATGCCACATTGTCAGACCCTACCATATCATTTATCATCTACCAATATATATATAACTTCTAAGCTCATACGTCTTAGAGAAGGGTGATAAGTGAAGAATAAATTCTCCACCACCAAACAGAAATATATAATCAGTAGCGTTCAACAAATACAGTAGAAAAGAATACAATGTCAGACACACAATCCATTTACAAGTCCGCTCTGGGTCTGAGCGAAACAACGTGTCCGTCGTTCTCTAAATACGTTTGGACGATCATTACCAAATACCTTGCCTTGGGATGTCCAGTCCCAATTCAAGATACCAGTCATCATCATCCCAACGATGTGAAAACCTTCGGTCTTCTACCACCGTCTTCATCTTCGACTCTTGATCGTCGTGATGATTATTCGGAATGGGTTAAACTCGGTCTTTCTGAATAACTCGCGTAATTTGTGATTAAAAAGCAAATATTGGAAAATCACACATTATGTCACATTCCGACCCTGAATATTCTTATAATAAGATATTCATATTAAAAGATTTTCATTAATTCTATCAAAGATAAATTAAATCATAAATATTTCTTAAAAGATTTATTAAAAATTCTAAATTTGATTTAATATCAAAAATCATTTTCACAGATCATTTATTTTGAAGAATAAATCTTCTTTTAAACGGGTTAAAGAACTCGTGTCATTTAAAACACAGTTTACGATAAACCCACAAATCAATTTCCAAAATATGGAATTCCATAGAAATCAATCAATACATAATCGATGTGAATTTCTGTATCAGACTAACAATATGCATGGAATAACGACAAAGCCTCTTAAATTCCATATTTAATATCGGCCTTCTATTACAGAAGCCCATCTCGATTATTACCAATCGAATTTCCACTTAATTCCAATTTATTTTATTAAATTGGAAAACTAGTTTTTTAGAAAATGCCTTTTTAAATCTATAAAATATATTTATAGATTCCAAATAATAATTTCAATGTAAATTGGATTGAAGGACAAATGTCGTTTAAAAACACCGTCCACGATAAATCCACTTCACGTCTCAATTTATTTCATATCATAAAATAAGATTGCAAATTCTAATAATCTTAATTAAAGGATTTCTCTTTAAATATTAATCATTATAACCCATATTTTAAAATAATCATTAAAAATATTCTTTATATAAAAGATTCTAAATGGGAAGTATTCTTTATATTACAGATTTTTATCTTTTACAAATATTCTTTGTTTTAACATATACTTGATTAAAAATATATTTTTATATTAAAATATATTCTTTATATAAAAAGAATTTCTAATGTAAGAATATTCTTATTTAAAAGAGCACCTAATCAAAATGTGACTCAAACATTTACCATATAATTTTGGATTATATGGATTTCACACATATCATGTATAACAATAACAGTAAAATCATCCATTTCATCCAAAGTGTAAATTCCACTGCGTAAGCGTTAAAATTAAATAATAACGCTCATCGCAGCCTGTCAATCTAATGATCAACATACAACTAAATATTGGGATTAGTGTATGTTAATTTTCATCCCAACACCCGTGTGGGGTTTCAACCAACAAACAAATAATAAATTATTTGTGCACTTGGGCGATGTGTAAAAATAATCGACCCAATCACATAAACAAGTCAGGTAACTTGTCTATGGTAGTGTAATCACAATATATAACACGACAATAAAAATGTCTCTTTTTATTTCTATCCTTTTTATCGTATGTAAAATGTCAAGAAGAATGAATTCCTTATTTCTATTCTTTTATCGCATCTAAGATGACGATAAAAATATAATCTTTTATTTCAATTCCTTTCATTATAAATAAATGAGAAGAAAGATATAATCTTTAATTCCATTTGTAATAGGGAATACAAATAATAACAAAATATATAACTTTTCATTTTATGCTTCATTTGCAATAGAGAATGCAAATAAAGATTCAGCTTTTTACTTTGATGTTTATTTACATAGAAGAATGTAAATAAAAATTTTCATTTTATAATTGAATTGCATTAAGGATTGCAAATGAAAATGTATCTTTTTATTCTCATGTTTTATTTGCGTTGAGTAATGCAAATAAAAATGTAATATTTAGTTTCTAGTTTTATTTACATCAAGAAATGTAAATAAAAGAACAACTCTTTATTTTATGTTTATTTACATCAAGTGAAGTAAATAAATAAATAAAATGTAACTTTTATTTTAATGCTTTGTTCACATTTAAAAATTTCAACAAAAATGTAACTTCTGTTTTTAATAAATTTGTTCGCATCTAAATTTGCAAACAAAATGTAATTTTTATCTTCTTGTTTGTTTGCAACTAAGGTTGCAAACAACAAATGAAATTTTATCTCTTTATTTTATTTGCATGATAGGATGCAAATAAAATGTATTTTCTATTTTCTACATTTCGTTTGCATCGTAGAATGCAAACAATCCTTTTATTTCTAACTTACATTTTGAATGTAATTTTTTTTTATTATTGTTTATTTACATCAAAATGTAAATGTCCCCTTTTTCATTGTTTATTATTAACAGATAAAAATTTCATCTTCTATATTTATTCTTTTCAATGAAAGCAATTTTACATAAAAATGTAATTCTTTAATTCTATACTTTTTATAGTCTCTAGAAAGACAAATAAAATGTTACACAAAAATATATTCTTTTTATCGCTCCAAAAAATGCCGATAAAATGCATCACTAACATTGTCTATTTTTATCGCACTAAAATATCGATAAAAATGAATCACTAACATTGTCTATTTTTATCGCCCTAAAAATGTCGATAAAAATGAATCACTAACATTGTCTATTTTTATCGCATCAAAAAAAAAGTCGATAAAAATAACAACATTAACCCTTCTATTTTCACCGCATTCAAAATGACGATAAAATATTCAACATTAACAATTCTATTTTTACCGCATTCAGAATAACGATAAAATATTCAACATAAAGAAATGAAAGCAAAATGTTCTTTTTATTTCTAAAAAGAAAAATGACAAAAATGCTTCTTTTAATGCTAAAAAGAAACATGACATAAAAATGTTCTTTAAATGTTAAAAAGAAGAAGCGACAAAAATGACCCTTTTCATGTTAAAAAGAAAAGGTGACAAAATATGCTTTTTAATTCTAAAAAGAAAAAGCGACAAAAATTATCTTTTTATTCTAATGCAATATCTTTAACAAAAGTGTTATTATAATAACAATGCGAATTCTCAATTTCTTTCTACATATAAAAATGTAAATTTTATCTTACAATTGTATATCTCATCCTAAATTACATATAAAAATGTAAGTTTTAATTTTTATTTGCAAATCCCTTTTCTAATTACATATAAAAATGTAATTTTTATTTTGCATTGTAAATTCATGTCTCAATTACATAAAGAGGTGTAATTGTTATAATGCAATACAAATTCATATTCTAATTACCTTGAAAAATGTAATTTTTATCATACCAATATAACTCATATATAAATTACATATAAAAATGTCATTTTTATTTTACCGTTCTAATTTACATCTAAATTACATCTAAATTACATAGAGAAATGTAATTTTTATCATGCGGTACAAATTCAATTTTAAATTACATAGAAAAATGTAATTTTCATCATGCGATGGAAATTCATATTTTAATTACATAGAAAAATGTAATCTCTAACATACGACATAAATTCATATCTAAATTACATCTAAAAATGTAATCTTTTTATCATACAGTGTAAATTCACATTTTAATTACCTATAAAAATGTAATTTTTAATTTACAATGCAAGTTCATACATTCGTTTCATTTACATTACAAAATAAAATGAAATTTCATTCATGCGGAGTAAATTCATTCATAAATTACATAATAAAAGTAATTTATTTCATACGGTGTAAATTCGTTCATAAATTACATAATAAAAATGTAATTTATTTTACATCATAAAATTTCATTCTTTTACTTACAATATAAAAATATTCACTTTTATGTTTACAATGTAAAGATGTCAACTTTTTCTTTTTATAATGTAAAAATATCAATTTTTATATTTTACAATGTAAAAATATCAACTTCTCTACTTTACAATGTAAAAATATTAACCTTTCTATTTCACAATGTAAAAGATTAACTTTTCTATTTTACAATGTAAAGATATTAACTTTTCTATCTTACAGTGTAAAGATATGACCTTTTCTATTTTAAATATAAAAATATTGTCTTAAATTTTTTTTTTATTCAACATAAAAAGATTGTCTTTTTTTTCTCAACATAAAAAGATTGACTTTTTATTTTCAACATAAAAATATTGTCTTTTTATTTACAACATAAAAAGATTGTCTTTTTACTTTCAATATAAAAAGATTGTCTTTTTATTTACATCGTCCAATTTTCATCTTTTTATTTTCAATATAAAAAGATGATATTTTTAGCAACATCATAAAATTATTGTCTTTTTATTTTTTTGTCCAACATTTTCATATCCAATTCCACCACAAACGATAAAATATCACATCATCAATTCAAATCTAGCGCTTCAAACTCAGATCTAATATCACATCATCTAAATACAAATCGAATTCACAACATAGAATAACATCCATCGCATAACGATTCATTTTCACCATTCAACGTTAAACAACAAAAGAATAATAATTAAATTAATTATTATTAAATTAAAAATAAATTCTCACCTAGGCTGGATCTGAAATGAATTGTCAACTTTGATCAGGTCTTGTGTTTGAATTCAAAGCGATTTCGGATCTGGAATGATTCAAATTCAAATTCGTATGAAAAATCAAAAGTCAGCCTTTAACAACTGACACAGCGACGCTACAAAGCGTGACAAAATCTGAAATAAATATTACCTAAAGTACAAAACTTTGAATCAAGATAACTCGAGCTACGATCGACGGTTTTACGAACAGTTTGCGGGAGATTGGAGAGATACGAGAGGGCTATCTTCACCGGGAGTTGGAGGAGGTGCGGCGGCTTGTGGGTGGCGCGGTGGGGCACGTTCGGCCGAACTTTGCGGCGGTGGTGCGGTGGCTACGGTCGATGAGAGGTGGAGATTCTTGTCGGAGATTGAAGAGCACGAAAATCTCTTCGAAACGTGTATTTACACGAAGGTTTTCGTTGAGAATTGAGGGAGCAATCGGAGAATGAAATTTTGAATGGGATGGGTTCACTTGCGGCTGAAAAACGACGGGTTGAGGAAGGATGAACAGTATTTTCGGAATTTATAATATTATATTAGGTTTTCCTAATCATTATTTAAGAATTTAATTAGCCCGTTAAAGCCCGTTTTGGTCTGAACTCCGATTTAGGCCTGCTTACTGTCGTTCTTAAGGTTTTGACACCTTCTGAACGCAATGGAATGGGTCTCGGAGCCGAATTCCGAAATCTTTATATATTTTATTTAAAATTCCATTAAAACTTAATTAATTAAATATTGACCGTACATTTAAATGTGCCGGGGCCACATACGGACTCCGAAAATTCTAAAAAAATATTTTTGGCTTTCTTATGATGATACGGTTCTAACGAGACCAATTTCGTTGAATTCTGAGACTTTTTAAAAAATGGCTCTTTTCAAGTCGTTTAAAATTTACTGTAAATTGACAAAACAGAAATCTTTTTACCACGGCCACAAAATAATTCCAAAAATTATGAAAAATTAAACTTAACAATATTTTGATATTCCGGATCCAACAAAAGTGGTTTCATCGAAAATGGAGGTTGTTTGCAAAATGACTATTTTCAAAGGCTATATATTTAATATTAAAAATACATTTTTAAACAAATAATTTCCGAAACTCGAAATATATAAGTGTTTACTGTTTTTCAATGCAGAAACACCATTCCGGACTCAATGGAAGTGGTCTCGAGTCCAAATTCCTTCGTATGTGAAAAGTAGCCTTTTGGGCCATAAATATTATATATAATTAAATTCTACAGCGACTTTTCTAAAAATTGAACTAGCCGTAACTTTTGATTTCCGTTATGAAATTTCAATTTTTCAGATTCGTTAGAAAGATATTTTTAAATAGATTCTAATATTTTTGGTTTCACTAAAATCCGTTAAATTTTGCATCCTGTACGGTCAGTCAAAGTCCAAGTTTGACTTTTCAAACTACCGCGTTATTTCTAATTCCATTTATATTTAAATTAATTTTATTCGTTCTAACTCCGATTAAAATAAATTCTAGCCATTATTATTTAAATAAATTATTTTATATTCTTAAAATTCATTAAAATTTTCTAAAATTAAAATTTAAATTGGTTCAGAATTTGCGGGTTGTTACATATATATTTATTTGAATCGACGTTAGAATATAAAATTTATTTTTAATTATAAAAGGAATTGAAAATGGTGCGGTAGTTTGAAAATTCGATTTCAAATTTCAAATGAATGTACAGGATTCAAAATAAACCGAATTTTGGTAAAACCAAAAATATTAGAATTTATTTGAAAATATCTTTCCAACGAATCTGAAAAATCAAAATTTCATAGCAGGGATAAAAAGTTATGCCCAGTTGAAATTTTAGAATAGTCGCTATGGAAAATATAGCCCTTAAAAATGGAACTTTTGCAAACGACCTCCGTTTTCGATGAAACCACTTTTGTTGGATCCGGGATGTAAAGTTATTGCTAGATTCCAATTTTCATAATTTTCTGAATCAATATGTGAGCGTGGAAAAAGAAAATGTGTTTTGACATTTTTAGTCAATTTGAATCGACCAGAAAATGGCCATTTTTCAAACGGTCTTCAAATTTGACGAAATTAGTTTTGTTACAACCGAATCGTCAATACGAAGTTAGAAATAATTTTTCTGGAATTTTTAGAGTCAGTATGTGACCCCAGTAAATTGAAATGTACGTTTAAAATTGAATATATAGATTTAAATTTTAAATTTTGACGGAAACTGATCGAAACAGTCGAATTGGCTTACGAGGATATCCCATTGTATTCTGAATGGGGGTAATTAGCTAGGGATGACAGTCGGTAGATCTCGTTTGGAGTTAAAATGTAAAGTCAACTTTCTTGAGGAAAATTAAAATATAAAACCCTTTTTCACTTAAGACCCCCCCATTCCTTTTCCATGATAGAACCCTTTTCCCGATTCAAAAAAAACCTCTCCCTCCTAGACCCGATTCCCGTCGCCCTTACCCCGATCCGCCGCCAACCACTGGACCCGTTTCCCGATTCGTTTGGAGCAGCCACCCCGCCTGCCGCAGCCTCCCATCACCGGCGACAACCGCCGACCACACTACAACGCCCCCTCCGACCACCAACGTTTTATCCCCACCTCCTGTTAGCATTTACTTTATTTTTATTTCTTTGTTTTTATTTATATAATGTAATTAGTTTTATAAAACAAAAATCTGTTTTTATATGATATTAGCGAAGAAGAATTGGACTTTAATTAGGTATGTATGGTCATAAAAATTGGATTTTTATGTATATGGTATCGGTATAAAAATATGATTTTTATCATATAAGTGGAGTTATAAAAATAAGATTTTTTACCTATAAAGATTTGATTTTTATAAATAAAAATATAATTTTTATATTATAGAGACAGTGAAAATATGATTTTTATATTATAAAGATAATAAAAATATGATTTTTATATTACAGAGATAATAAAAATATGATTTTTATATAATAGAGGAAATAAAGATGTGATTTATATATATTCATTAGCGTTAGAAAAATGTGATTTTTATCTATGTAGCGTTGTTATAAAAATTATAAAATTATTTTTAGAAAGATAAAAATATATTTTTTATCCTATGTATGTTATTTATAAAATAATCATACAAAGAAATAATTATTGATTGGTTAAAAATATAATTTTTCAACGTAGGTATACTACATAGATCGACAATCAAAGCAAGACGGAGTGGAACCCAAAGGTGAGAACTTCTCACTTTGATATTATTTTCTAGTTAAAATATATAATAGGATGCAAACGGTGCTTAGCAGCACCCGACACCCGTCGTCCACAAACCATGGACAACTTGTTTGTTTGTTTGATTGTGTTGTAAAAATTGATTGTGTGATGTAGAATGGAAATAAATATTTTATAGTTAAAAATATAATTTTTAACGTGTATATAAATAAAATAAATATTTATAAACAAATAGGACGATTTGTTTATATACACACATTTGACTGATATTGATTGGGACGATAAATTTTACACATCGTCCAACTGCACAAATAAAATTCATTATTTGTTGATTGAAACCCCACACGGATATTGGGATGAAATTGGACATACACTAATCCCAATAATTAGCTGTATGTCGATTGATTGATTGACAAGCTGTTGTAAGCGTTAAATATTTATATTTGATGCTTATGCAGTGTAGAGTGCACTCTGGATGATGGTTGACTGTGTTTGATTGTTGTTGTATACATGTGTGTATGAAATCCATATAATCACATTATATGGTAATTGACTATGTCTGATTCCAGTTCAGAAAAGAATGAATATTTCAAAATAACGATTATTTTAAAATAACGAATATTTTCAAATAATATTCAGAAAAAAAAATCAAAATATGGTTCTGATGTCCGATTTGGGATGGACACGAAAATATTTACAAAAAATAAAGCCGTGTTGATTAGATTAACGCCATTTTGACGTAAACGATATTCATATCGATTTTATTCATTTTTATAATGAATATCGAAAATGAATTGATTTCAAAATCTAATGTTTTGAAAATATTATCATTTATATATCGATGATATGGAATCTTCAGTTTTGATTTGAAATTGAATATGAAGTTGAAATCGTTTTGAAAATGAATTTAAAACGATTTATAAAATACGTTTTACAAGGAAATCGATGAAATACATATATACTTATAATGGCCTGAATAGAACGCGTCACGCCGCTGTAGTTCGTGAATTTCGACCATTGACTTCGAACGGACATTACGGGAGATTCGACCGTCGGATTCTCCTAAAACCGGAACCTTTGGGTTCGTATCGAAAACATCTTTCTAACGAATATGGGAGATTTGAAATATAACTATTGGATTTGGAATTATGTCCAAATAAAATTTGGGAAAGGTCGTTGTAAGTGCAGCTCGATGGCCGTTTATGGAAATCGACTGTACGGACCTTGATAAAATTATTAAAAATATCAATAATTTGTGTAAAATCATAATAAATGATTTGGAAAGAATTGGGATGAAAAATTCCATATTTGAAAGTAAAAAAATGTATTTTTATCGAAATGAACTAGTTATAAACTAGAATTATAGATCCAAATATTTTTAAAACAAATAAATAGGATTTGAAATGGTTTTAAAAATAACTAGAATTTCCAATATATAAATTGGAAATGGATTTGAATCGAAATTGTCTTCGGAATATTTCAATGTTGGATTTCATGATTTTACAGATATTGTTATGGAAATTTGAAAGATATATATATATCGTTATTTCCAATACGATATTTGTTGATTTCAGAATTTGATATTGAATATAAGCCGATTTTTTTTTTATTCAGAGCCTTGTATTTAATATCAAATTGGATTTTGGGTTTGTCGTGAATGGTATCTTTAATAATACTATTCTTAGACCCAATGGAGTTAAGAAAATCAGAAACTAATTGGAGATTAGTTAAGTTGAATGGTTTCCTGGGTATTGATCTGATGTTGGTTTCGGCCTTCGGGGTCAATGCTTAGGGAATTGTTCACTTGCTAATTTACGGTTAAAGGCTAATGGAATGGAATGTGATTTTGGGTTTATCGTGAACCGTGTTTTAAAGGACATTGGTTTTTTTAACCCAGTTAAACACATGATATAATTTCCCAAGTTAAACAATCATTAATATTGAATTTTGGGAAGATTAAAAGCGAGTGGAGTTTTAATAAGTCTTTAATTAAATTGAAATGATCGAGAATGGAGTATCACCAGTTTTGCTCCAAGCGATAGTTAAATATTTAATTAGATTTGAACGTGAAATGGTAATTGAATTTGCCGATAACATCGTGGTGTTAGATATGAAGTATTACCAGTTTTACTTCATGTGGTGAATAGGTTGGGATTGGGAAATTAAAACAAATGATTACTTCGGTAAGGTGCGCTAATCCCGACTAGTTTAGATAAAGCATAATTTGGTTTGATTTGATATTCAAAGGAAGATTAAAGAATAAATTTAAAGAATTTATCTTTGATAAAATTAATCCCGACTAGTGTGGACCGGCCCTGACGATCCAAGGTGAAGTTGCGGCTGTTCCAGAGACATGGTAGGCTAGATTGTCTCGAAGCGGTAAGGACGATCCCTTGCCTTGGCTCATAGATGGAAATCCAATTTCCAATACGATACATTTCGGATTTAGTTGTAATCCTATATATGGCGACATAGTGGTATGGGGCACTTATGCTGTCTGTGATTGATACTTATGATTGAAATTGTTTTGACACTATACACTTATAGTATTAATAAAAGATGAAATTTCACGTACCAAGCATTTTTGGCTATTATAAGGTAAAAACTCTATCCTCCGGCTTGCGTTGCATTGTGTGATGGGACCTGAGTCTTATAATAGCTTCATTGTTCTTTATTTCGCATTGCGCTGTTTGTTTTATGCACTGATATTCTTGGGGGTAAACTCGTTCCGTGTTATACGGAGTGGTCCCTTGATTTACCTAACTTTAAAATCAAATTAATAACTTTTTTAGTTCTCACACTAGTCACATGACTGACTTGGAGTTTATTGTTTTAACCTAAACTCTGGGTGCCCCTGTTTTCCGCACGAGCAGCTAGAAGTTTTGGTTTTGCAGATTTATAATCACAGGATCCTGATTTACAGTTGAAGCGATATTCGGAAAGCTTTGTATCCGTGTATTACTTTCAGTTGTGTTTTGTATTGTTTTCCGCTACTATGTATTTAAATGTAATTTAAATCTCTGATATTGATCAAATGTAGATGATTTATTCATACTCTGCATATTCTTGTATTCTGATGAAGTTGTTGTAATAAGCAATGAAATGTTCTTTTGTTCGTGTTCTAATTTGTCGTGTTCTCAATTCAATCCATGCTTTCCTTCACGGGGAAGTTCGGGTTGTTATACTGCATTTCATTCTAGCTAGAAGTGGTGTCATGGTATGGAGCCCAGACATTTTTACTTATGTGAATTGTAACAACCCTGAATTTTGGGGCCAATTTAAAATTTTATTTTAAGTTATTTTAATGAGTTTTGGTTATCTAAAATGATTTATTTTAATTAAAAATTTTATTTTTTTAGAAATTTTGTTGAAAATGAGTCCAGATTTAAAATTTCTAATTTTAAATAATTATTAAACAATAGAAGAAAATATATATATAATTTGAATAAAAAGTTTTACAGTAAAAATACAATTTTAGAGTTGGTGTTTTACAAAATAAAAAAGGGCTTAAATTAAAAGGTTACATTGTCATTTTGTTGAAATGAAAAGATTTCTTTTTCAAGGTAATAAAAGTTTGCATTTTTGTCATATAAACAAGTTTGCATTTTTGTCATATAGGCAAAATTAAACCGTTGTTGTGTCGCATTAATTTACACAATTGAAATATAATGTATCATTTCGTTTACATTAAAAAGTTTGCATTGTAATTTTTGTTTACAATAAAGAGAATGCAATGTATCATTTTTATTTACATTAAAATGTTTAAAAGAAAAAGTATTATTTTTGTTGCAAAACAAAATATTCATTAGAATTAGAATGACGCACAAAATATCCATTTTATTGAATAGTAAATGACACATAGAATTACAACTTTTGTGAATTGAAATGAATTGGGCCTGAATAGGAGAAAGTGGTTTAATGGGTCTTTAATGTGATTAAGGGATTGGAACATTATATATATATATATATATATATATATATAAATAAATAAATGGTCCATCCCTATTTCTCCATTATTATGTTTCCTTTTTATATTCACACATTACATAATTCCAATTTCAAAATGTATGTATCTTAAACCACTCAATTTATTAATTAATGTCATTCATTTCATAATTAATTTTTCTTAATTGATTGCTTACTCAATTTAACTATTATCTCTACTAATTCTTCTCCATTTGCAACGTTCATTTATAAATTGTATCATTCTCCTTCCATTGCTTCCATTATAAATTTACTATTCACACATGTTTGAATGATTCCAAACTCCAAATATATATACCACTAGTTATACATTTTATTATTATAAATATATTATATTTCTTTCTTATGTTGGTAACATACATTAATTACTAATTAACGTATATTAATTTTTGCTGTAATGTACATAAATTAAAATTGTAATATAGATTGATTGTTATCAAATCATTTATTGTTTCTCTCCTTATATATGTTTATATACATCAATTTCATGCTTTTGTTTCCAATAAACTTTATTTTCAAGTTTTATAATTCAAACGTTCATGTATGCACGTATACACATAAGCTATTAATTTAACTTAATTCCAACTCTTATATATCAACATACAGTTATTTTTGTGAAATAAATTAATTAAAATAATGAAACATAAAATACTATAACATTCTCTCTCTTCCTTTCCTTTTATTATCTCTCCTCAAAAACAAATCAACTCCATTTATGTATATCCATTTATTTATTCTTACATAAGCATTGAATAGGTTGATTTGAAATAATATGTAGATTCTAAATAAATTATGACAACATGTCATTATGTTATAATATGTAAACAGGTCATTACGTAATTTAATATTGCATGTTTTGAAATTTAAAAGGTTGCATAACTTAAACAATTGGGAAAAAAAGCAAACATTTAATTTGTTATAAATATAAAGAGGCATATAGGGGAAATAACTTGTACATTTATTCTCTGCTCTCTCTCCTCTTCTATTTATCATTCAAATTCATTTATAGATATGAAACTATTCCTTTTATTCCCCTTTTGTTCTCTCTTCTTTTAATATATTTATAATCTTCAAACCTCATATATAAATAAATAAAAATATTAATTAAATAAAGGAATAAAGTTAATAGTTCCCTCCACTATATAATCTCATTTTTACTTCCTTAACCCTAATTCCATTTCTTATCAGCTGCCGCCCATTTCTAATGGAAGGCCAGCGATCTCCAATTTTGATTCCACATTTTCTCTCAATCCACAAATGATTTCATGAATTCTATAAAACAAAAATAAAAGAGCACGTCAAGATCAATATATTCAACAGCCATGATCATCTCTGGTGGCTCCGTTCGACTGTGGCGGGTTTGCAAAAGCGGCGTTTTTCTAGTGAATGATGGGTCGAATGTTTTCTGGAAGTATAAACGAGGAAGAGGAAGGAGAGAAATTCCAGTTGCGTTAGAATCGCAGAAACGAGATCAACGAGATGGAACTGACCAAAACCCGAACATGGCACCTTGAAAATCCAACCAAATTTGAACATGAATGATTTCTGAAAACCGATCGATGTCAGATTTCTCTATTTTTAAAATTTAAAATTTATTATCTATTCTACTGCGTAATTTATATTTATTCTATATGAAAATCATGTTGATGTTGTGTGTATATTATTTCAGTGTTAATTGTTGTATGATTGTGATGTATCGTTGGATGGATTTGTGTGTCTCATGTCTGTTAAATTTAGTTTATAAATAAAATCTTTTTTGTATGTCATATTAGAATAAAGAAATTGTTTTGATAAATAAAATATCTTTTATTTGTCATATTAGAGTATAGAAATTGGTTTACAAATAAAAATCCCTTTTATTTGTTATTGAAATACTTAGAAAATATTGACATTGGAAATATTCTTTTATATGACATTGAAACACATAGAAAAGTGTAAACCAATAAAATACTCTTTTATATGTTGTTAGTGTACATAGAAAATGTACACACAAGAAATACTTATTTTTATGTTATAAGTACATTTAAAAAAATGTAATCACATAAATTATTCATTTGTGTCAAAATATGTTATTGAAACAAGTTTTACACATCTCGTGAAATAGAATTAGCATTTTCATTGCTAAGTTAGCTTAGAAATTTTGACAAATAGATTGTTCTTTTATTTGTTATAAAAGAAAATGGTTACATATAAATTATTCTTTTATATGTTATTAAAATACATAGAGAAATGTATACATATGAAATATTCTTTATATGTTATTAGGATACATAGAAAGATGTAAATATATGAAATTCTCTTTATATGTTATTAGAACACATAGAAAAATGGAAACAAATAAAATATTCTTTTATTTGTCATTAGAATATATAGGAAATTGTCTTCAAATTAATGTGCCACCTAGTTATGAATTGTTATGTCTAAAATTTAGATTTCAATAAAAGGTTCATTTTTATTGTTTTCATTAAAACATGGTTTTTGTCCAAATATAGTTATTAAAATAAAACATTCATTTTTGTCACTTTAAATGAATGAATTGAAAATGTTTCATTTTTGTCATTGAAGAAAATGAATAGCTAAACATTCCTTTTTATCATTTAAGTCAAAGTAGACAAAAATACTCATTTTTGTCTAAATTAAAAGAATGAAACAAGATATAGTACTTTTATATTATGCTAGTTGAAACAAATTATGCAAATTTTGTCAAATATATTAGTTGAGACAAAAATGTACATCGTGTCAAATTAAGATGGTTGAAACAAAAAAGGACATTTATGTTAAATTTGAGAGAACATTTATGTTAGATTAGAAAGAACATTTATGTTAAATTTAAAAGAACATTTATGATAAATTTAAAAGAAAATTTATGTTAGATTAAAAGACATTTATGTTAGAAATTTGAAAGAACATTTATGTCAGATATAAAAAGTAGTCATTAAAAATATATAAGGAAGAATGAAATTGGGTCAACATAGAAAAATGAATGTCTTTTTAATTGTGCTCCTTAACACAAAAACAACATTGGAAAATGAATGGTCCTTTTATTTGTGTCCTCTAACACAAATGTAACTTCAAAAAGTAAACGATCTTTTTATTTATGTTCTATAATGTAATTAAAAAGTAGATTTGACATGTAATAAGAATCACATTTTTGTATATAATTAAAAAGTAGAATTTGACGGTGTAATCAAAATCACATTTTTTATATGTAATTAAAGAAATTGAGAAAGTCCCAAGTTTATTTAAGTTTTGAAAAGGTTGGTCATAATATTTGGAATCAAGTTATTTTGGAAATATGGAATATTCCAAAATTAGAATATTTTGAAATGAGAAACATTTAAAAATAATAATTTTAATAGAACAATTATAATGGTTAATTAAAATTGTACTTGGACCAGAGGTTAGGTCACATTTGTGGTGGAAGTCTGCCCGGACCCGACCGACATATCCAGCAGCCACAAATGTTGGGCCTAATATGAGAGGTCCAAGTGCGCAAATACAAATTAGGCCAAGACACAAGATTAAGCCCAACTTGTGGGACAAGTCTGCCCGGAACCGACCGGCCTATCCAGCATCCACAAGTTGCAGGTCTAATGTGAGAGGTCTGGCCCATATTAAAAATACAAATATTAAATAGAAGATGAACATTATTTTCACCGTCGTGTTTAAAGAAGAGAAAATTACATATTTTAGGTAATTAGATTAAAAGAAGAAATTTATATTTTTATTAAAAGAAAGAAAGAAAATTACATCTCTATGTAATTAAAACCAAAAGTAAGAAATTTACATTTTTTTTTGTGAAATTAAAATTAAATGTAAAAGTTACATTTTTTTTATGTAATTGGTATAAATAAAGAAAATTTTACATTTTAATGTAAATTAGATTAAAAAGGGAAAATTCCATTTTTCATGCAGGTAGATTAAAAGTGTGAAATTACATTTTTATGTAATTTGATTTTAACTAAAAATAATAAGGATATGAAATTTTTATTTTAATGAATTAGATTTTCATTAAACTGATTAAAGATATGGAAATTTCATTTTCATGTAAATAGATTAGCACACAAAATTATCGTTTTGGTTGTAATGGAAAATTATTACTTTTGGTTTGCTTTGAAAAGATAATAAAATTATCAATTTTGTTACATTGAAATAAACAAACAAAAATACTCATTCTTGTAGAAGTAAAAATGGATGAACAAAAATATTCGTTTATTGAAATTGAAATGAAACACAAAAATGCTCATTTTTGTTGGAATTGGTATGATAAACAAAATATACATTTTGTGTGATTCGAGAGATGAAACAGGAAAATGTACATTTGTTGTGTATAAGATGTGTATGTGTATGAAAATAAATGGTGCATACATTGTACGTTAATATTGTATGTACGAATAGGAATATTTTTCGTTAGCAAAATGTAATGAAATAAAATACATTTCATTACACATTATAAACATTTCGATAGGTTGTGAAACAAAACATTCACTACTTGTTATATAATTACGTAAATGAAATGGAATTTGAATTATTTTATATATATATAAAAAATAAAAATCATTATAAATTACTAATAACGATATGAAATGATTTCCAACTTATATATATACGAGAATTATTTGGAAAGTCCGAGTCTATCTCATTCCAAATAATTTAAGCGACGTTTCAAATTCAAGTTTTGAAGACAACGATAGAAGACCGACGATCTTCATATCGAATGGACGACGACTGCTGATGCCCGTGATTGGAGTAGCTACCTTGAAGGGGCTACAACGGTGGCCATCCGAACGTAGTGTTGATTAGTACGGATTTGGCTTTCGCTCAGACCCAGAGCATAAGCTTATAAATGGATGTGTGTTTGACGTTGAATTTTGTTCTATGTAAATTGATTTCTATTAATATACAACCGCTGGTGGCGGATAATATATTCTCTTGCTCAACACCCTTAGAGGTTGTGTATTAATAGTTATCAATCGCATGGTGTGAATTGTCAACGTGGCACGCTAAGATGCATACGATCAAGGCTTTGTTGAAAAGCAGGCTTTGTGGGATGATCAAAGCATAGCCTGTTTAGGCATAGCTTTGTGTATAGCGTGACTTCGCGAGCCTCATACACCGGCGGAGTCTAAAACGGGAGAAGGGAACGCAGGGAGAGCAACACGTTTCTTTCTAGCTAGAAGTGGTGTTTGGGCTTTAACACGGCCCGACATTTTACTTATGTGGATGATGGAATCAGGCGCCTCGGATGATAGGTCCTATAGGATCAGGAAACGTGTGTTCAGGAATAACTAATCCACAAAGCTGTATGTGTGGACCGGCCCTGGAGCAATCCAAGGGTTCACTGCGGGGGATCCTGAGACATTAGCTAGAGTGTCTCGAATCGGTAAGGAGCTCCTCCCTAGCCTTGACTCATGATGGAAACCCAATTTCCAATACGACCTCATGCGGATTTGATTGTATTACTAGTATGTAAGCATAGTATTATGGTATCTATGTGTCCTAGGATTGATACATTATGATTGAACTGTTTTTGAAAAGTTATATACACTAATAATAATATCAAATTCGTTTTTATCGTATCAAGCATTTTTTACCATTATAAGGTAAAACCCTATCCTCTGGTTTGCGTTGCATTGTGTGATGGGACTTAGGTCTTATGATGGTTTCATTTTTCTAAAAAGCATTGCGTTGTTTAACGATTTACTTTAATTTATGCACCGACAATCCCTTGAAATAAAACCCGTTCCGCGTTAGCGGCGTGGTCCTTGGATTTGCCCTATTATTATTAGTTATATTAGTTAAGAATTCTCACACCAGTCCCATGACTGACCCGTTGTTTGTTTCCACCTTTGCAAACTCGGGTGCCCTCTTTTCCACATGGGCAGTCGAGTAGTTTGTCTACAGGTCCTTATCTCGAGCAGGATTCTGGATTGAAGCTTAAAGCTGTGTCCAGAGCATAGAAAGTCTTCCGCTGTATTGTATTAAAATATTGTAATTTATCTTCCGCTGTAATTTTATTTCAATGTACTATGATATTCTGTACTCTGATGTAGCATTATTGTAATGTAATAAAAGTCTGTTGTTGTTGTTCTGATGTTGTTGTATTCCCAAAGTTAAAGTATTCGTGGATTTCCAACTTTGGGTTAGACTTGTGTGGTTTATGGTCGATCCAAAGAGCAGGAATCTACGGGTCTTTACAGTTGGTATCAGATCTTTGGTTAGCACAAATCTTTGGGATGCAACTCACTAGAACTGAACAAAAGACTCATCAGAGATTGGATTAGTAGTATCCAATAAGAATACTCATTAGAGATAGGATCAGCAGTATCCTAGAATGAGAAAACTCATTAGAGATGGGGTTAGTAATGTCCTAGAATGAGTTGAGAGTGCCAAGCCTATAATATACGTATTTGTAATTATAATCTATTTTAGAAAATATGATTTTTGAATATATAAAAGTTATAAATATTTAAAAGTTAATCAACTAATTGATTGATGATTGTGTAGTGTAATTATTAGTTCAAATAATAAAATTATAGAAACCAATTGAAAAAAATTAAAGATGAGTTAGTTAATAAAACACTTTTTAGCTTCGTTCCTTTTCGAGGACGAAAAGTTATTAAGTGGGGGAGACTGTAACAACCCTGAATTTTTGGGCCAATTTAAAATTTTATTTTAAGTTATTTTAATGAGTTTTGGTTATCTAAAATGATTTATTTTAATTAAAAATTTTATTTTTTTTAGAAATTTTGTTGAAAATGAGTCCAGATTTAAAATTTCTAATTTTAAATAATTATTAAACAATAGAAGAAAAAAATAATATAATTTGAATAAAAAGTTTTACAGTAAAAATACAATTTTAGAGTTGGTGTTTTACAAAATAAAAAAAGGGGTTAAATTAAAAAGTTACATTGTCATTTTGTTGAAATGAAAAGATTTCATTTTCAAGGTAATAAAAGTTTGCATTTTTGTCATATAAACAAGTTTGCATTTTTGTTACATAGGCAAAATTAAACCGTTGTTGTGTCGCATTAATTTACACAATTGAAATATAATGTATCATTTTGTTTACATTAAAAAGTTTGCATTGTAATTTTTGTTTACAATAAAGAGAATGAAATGTATCATTTTTATTTACATTAAAATGTTTAAAAGAAAAAGTATTATTTTTGTTGCAAAACAAAATATTCATTAGAATTAGAATGACGCACAAAATATCAATTTTATTGAATAGTAAATGACACATAGAATTACAACTTTTGTGAATTGAAATGAATTGGGCCTGAATAGGAGAAAGTGGTTTAATGGGTCTTTAATGTGATTAAGGGATTGGAACATTATATATATATATATAAATAAAAAAATGGTCCATTCCTATTTCTCCATTATTATGTTTCCTTTTTATATTCACACATTACATAATTCCAATTTCAAAATGTATGTATCTTAAACCACTCAATTTATTAATTAATGTCATTCATTTCATAATTAATTTTTCTTAATTGATTGCTTACTCAATTTAACTATTATCTCTATTAATTCTTCTCCGTTTGCAACGTTCATTTATAAATGGTATCATTCTCCTTCCATTGCTTCCATTATAAATTTACTATTCACACATGTTTGAATGATTCCAAACTCCAAATATATATACCACTAGTTATACATTTTATTGTTATAAATATATTAGATTTCTTTCTTATGTTTGTAACATACATTAATTACTAATTAACGTATATTAATTTTTGCTGTAATGTACATAAATTAAAATTGTAATATAGATTGATTGTTATCAAATCATTTATTGTTTCTCTCCTTATATATGTTTATGTACATAAATTTCATGCTTTTGTTTCCAATAAATTTTATTTTCAAGTTTTATAATTCAAATGTTCATGTATGCACGTATACGCATAAGCTATTAATATAACTTAATTCCAACTCTTATACATCAACATACAGTTATTTTTGTGAAATAAATTAATTAAAATAATGAAACATAAAATACTATAACATTCTCTCTCTTCCTTTCCTTTTATTATCTCTCCTCAAAAAAAAATCAACTCCATTTATGTATATTCATTTATGTATTCTTACATAAGCATTGAATAGGTTGATTTGAAATAATATGTAGATTCTAAATAAATTATGACAACATGTCATTATGTTATAATATGTAAACATGTCATTACGTAATTTAATATTGCATGTTTTGAAATTTAAAAGGTTGCATAACTTAAACAATTGGGAAAAATAGCAAGCATTTAATTTTTTATAAATATAAAGAGGCATATAGGGGAAATAACTTGTACATTTATTCTCTGCTCTCTCTCCTCTTCTATTTATCATTCAAATTCATTTATAGATATGAAACTATTCCTTTTATTCCCCTTTTGTTCTCTCTTCTTTTTATATATTTATAATCTTCAGACCTCATATTTAAATAAATAAAAATATTAATTAAATAATGGAATAAAGATAATAGTTCCCTCCACTATATAATCTCATTTTTACTTCCTTAACCCGAATCCCATTTCTTATCAGCCGCCGCCCATTTCTAATGGAAGGACAACGATCTCCAATTTTGATTCCACATTTTCTCTCAATCCACAAATGATTTCATGAATTCTATAAAACAAAAATAAAAGAGCACGTCAAGATCAATATATTCAGCGGCCATGATCATCTCTGGTGGCTCCGTTCGACTGTGGCGGGTTTGCAAAAGCGGCGTTTTTCTGGTGAATGATGGGTCGAATGTTTTCTGGAAGTATAAACGAGGAAGAGGAAGGAGAGAAATTCCAGCTGCGTTAGAATCGCAGAAACGAGATCTACGAGATGGAACTGACCAAGACCAGAACAGGGCACCTTGAAAATCCAACCAAATTTGAACACGAATGATTTCTGAAAACCGATCGATGTCAGATTTCTCTATTTTAAAAATTTAAAATTTATTATCTATTCTACTGCGTAATTTATATTTATTCTATATGAAAATCATGTTGATGTTGTGTGTATATTATTTCAGTGTTAATTGTTGTATGATTGTGATGTATCGTTGGATGGATTTGTGTGTCTCATGTCTGTTAAATTTAGTTTATAAATAAAATCTCTTTTGTATGTCATATTAGAATAAAGAAATTGTTTTGATAAATAAAATCTCTTTTATTTGTCATATTAGAGTATAGAAATTGGTTTACAAATAAAAATCCCTTTTATTTGTTATTGAAATACTTAGAAAATATTGACATTGGAAATATTCTTTTATATTACATTGAAACACATAGAAAAGTGTAAACCAATAAAATACTCTTTTATATGTTGTTAGTGTACATAGAAAATGTACACATATGAAATACTTCTTTTTATGTTATAAGTATATTTAGAAAAAATGTAATCACATAAATTATTCATTTGTGTCAAAATATGTTATTGAAACAAGTTTTACACATCTCGTGAAATAGAATTAGCATTTTCATTGCTAAGTTAGCTTAGAAATTTTGACAAATAGATTGTTCTTTTATTTGTTATAAAAGAAAATGGTTACATATAAATTATTCTTTTATATGTTATTAAAATACATATAGGAATGTATACATATGAAATATTCTTTATATGTTATTAGGATACATAGAAAGATGTAAATATATGAAATTCTCTTTATATGTTATTAGAACACATAGAAAAATGGAAACAAATAAAATATTCTTTTATTTGTCATTAGAATATATAGGAAATTGTCGTCAAATTAATGTGCCACCTAGTTATGATTTGTTATGTCTAAAATTTAGATTTCAATAAAAGGTTCATTTTTATTGTTTTCATTAAAACATGGTTTTTGTCCAAATATAGTTATTAAAATAAAACATTCATTTTTGTCACTTTAAATGAATGAATTGAAAATGTTTCATTTTTGTCATTGAAGAAAATGAATAGCTAAACATTCCTTTTTATCATTTAAGTCAAAGTAGACAAAAATACTTATTTTTGTCTAAATTAAAAGAATGAAACAAGATATAGTACTTTTATATTATGCTAGTTGAAACAAATTATGCAAAAAAATTCAAATATATTAGTTGAGACAAAAATGTACATCGTGTCAAATTAAGATGGTTGAAACAAAAAAGGACATTTATGTTAAATTTGAGAGAACATTTATGTTAGATTAGAAAGAACATTTATGTTAAATTTAAAAGAACATTTATGATAAATTTGAAAGAACATTTATGTTGAATTTAAAAGAACATTTATGATAAATTTAAAAGAACATTTATGTTAGATTAAAAAACATTTATGTTAGAAATTTGAAAGAACATTTATGTCAGATATAAAAGGTAGTCATTAAAAATATATAAGGAAGAATGAAATTGGGTCAACATAGAAAAATGAATGTCTTTTTAATTGTGCTCCTTAACACAAAAACAACATTGGAAAATGAATGGTCCTTTTATTTGTCTCCTCTAACATAAATATAACTTCCAAAAATAAACGATCATTTTATTTATGTTCTATAATGTAATTAAAAATTAGATTTGACATGTAATAAAAATCACATTTTTGTACATAATTAAAAAGCAGAATTTGACGGTATAATCAAAATCACATTTTTTTATATGTAATTAAAGAAATTGAGAAAGTCCCAAGTTTATTTAAGTTTTGAAAAGGTAAGTCATAATATTTGGAATCAAGTTATTTTGGAAATAAGGAATATTCCAAAATTAGGATATTTTGAAATGAGAAAATTTAAAAATAATAATTTTAATAGAACAATTATAATGGTTAATTAAAATTGTACTTGGACTCGAGGTTAGGTCACGTTTGTGGTGGAAGTCTGTCGGGACCCGACCGGCATATCCAGCAGCCACAAATGTTGGGCCTAATGTGAGAGGTCCAAGTGCGTAAATACAAATTGGGCCAAGACACGAGGTTAAGCCCAACTTGTGGGATAAGTCTGCCCGGAACCGACCGGCCTATCCAACATCCACAAGTTGCAGGCCTAATGTGAGAGGTCTGGCCCATATTAAAAATACAAATAGTTAAATAGAAGATGAACATTATTTTCACCGTCGTGTTTAAAGAAGAGAAAATTACATATTTTATGTAATTAGATTAAAAGAAGAAATTTATACTTTTATTAAAAGAAAGAAAAAAATTACATCTTTATGTAATTAAAACCAAAAGTAAGAAATTTACATATTTTTTTTGTGAAATTAAAATTAAATGTAAAAGTTACAATTTTTTTTATGTAATTGGTATAAATAAATAAAAGTTTACATTTTAATGTAAATTAGATTAAAAAGGGAAAATTCCATTTTTCATGCAGGTAGATTAAAAGTGTGAAATTACATTTTTATGTAATTTGATTTTAACTAAAAATAATAAGGATATGAAATTTTTATTTTAACGAATTAGATTTTCATTTAAATAATTAAAGATATGGAAATTTCATTTTCATGTAAATAGATTAGCACACAAAGTTATCGTTTTGGTTGTAATGGAAAAATTTTACTTTTGGTTTGCATTGAAAAGATAATAAAATTATCAATTTTGTTACATTGAAATAAACAAACAGAAATACTCATTCTTGTAGAAGTAAAAATGGATGAACAAAAATATTCGTTTATTGAAATTGAAATGAAACACAAAAATGCTCATTTTCGTTGGAATTGGTATGATAAACAAAATATACATTTTGTGTAATTCGAAAGATGAAACAAGAAAATGTACATTGTTGTGTATAAGATGTGTATGTGTATGAAAATAAATGGTGCGTACATTGTACGTTAATATTGTATGTACGAATAGGAATATTTTTCGTTAGCAAAATGTAATGAAATAAAATGCATTTCATTACACATTATAAACATTTCGATAGGTTGTGAAACAAAACATTCACTACTTGTTATATAATTACGTAAATGAAATGGAATTTGAATTATTTTTTATATATATAAAAAATAAAAATCGTTATAAATTACTAATAACGATATGAAATGATTTCCAACTTATATATATACTAGAATTATTTGGAAAGTCCGAGTCTATCTTATTCCAAATAATTTAAGCGACGTTTCAAATTCAAGTTTTGAAGACAACGATAGAAGACCGACGATCTTCATATCGAATAGACGACGACTGCTGATGCCCGTGATTGGAGTAGCTACCTTGAAGGGGCTACAGTGGTGGCCGTCCGAATGTAGTGTTGATTAGTACGGATTTGGCTTTCGCTCAGACCCAGAGCATAAGTTTATAAATGGATGTGTGTCTGACGTTGAATTTTGTTCTATGTAAATTGATTTCTATTAATATATAACCGCTAGTGGCGGAGAATTTATTTTCTTGCTCAACACCCTTAGAGGTTGTGTATTAATAGTTATCAATCGCATGGTGTGAATTGTCAACGTGGCACGCTAAGATGCATACGATCAAGGCTTTGTTGAAAAGCAGGCTTTGTGGGATGATCAAAGCATAGCCTGTTTAGGCATAGCTTTGTGTATAGCGTGACTTCGCGAGCCTCATACACCGGCGGAGTCTAAAACGGGAGAAGGGAACGCAGGGAGAGCAGCACGTTTCTTTCTAGCTAGAAGTGGTGTTTGGGCTTTAACACGGCCCGACATTTTACTTATGTGGATGATGGAATGAGGCGCCTCGGATGATAGGTCCTATAGGAACGGGAAACGTGCGTTCAGGAATAACTAATCCACAAAGCTGTATGTGTGGACCGGCCCTGCAGCAATCCAAGGGTTCACTGCGGGGGATCCAGAGACATTAGCTAGAGTGTCTCGAATCGGTAAGGAGCTCCTCCCTAGCCTTGACTCATGATGGAAACCCAATTTCCAATACGACCTCATGCGGATTTGATTGTATTACTAGTATGGAAGCATAGTATTATGGTATCTATGTGTCCTAGGATTGATACATTATGATTGAACTGTTTTTGAAAAGTTATATACACTAATAATAATATCAAATTCGTTTTTATCGTATCAAGCATTTTTGACCATTATAAGGTAAAATCCTATCTTCCGGTTTGCGTTGCATTGTGTGATGGGACTTGGGTCTTATGATGGTTTCATTTTTCTTTACTTTAATTTATGCACCGGCAATCCCTTGGAATAAAACCTGTTCCGCGTTAGCGGCGTGGTCCTTGGATTTGCCCTATTATTATTAGTTATATTAGTTAAGAATTCTCACACCAGTCCCATGACTGACCCGTTGTTTGTTTCCACCTTTGCAAACTCGGGTGCCCTCTTTTCCACATGGGCAGTCGAGTAGTTTGTCTACAGGTCCTTATCTCGAGCATGATTCTGGATTGAAGCTTAAAGCTGTGTCCAGAGCATAGAAAGTCTTCCGCTGTATTGTATTAAAATATTGTAATTTATCTTCCGCTGTAATTTTATTCTAATGTACTCTGATATTCTGTACTCTGATGTAACATTATTGTAATGTAATAAAAGTCTGCTGTTGTTGTTCTGATGTTGTTGTATTCCCAAAGTTAAAGTATTCGTGGATTTCCAACTTTTGGGTTAGACTTGTGTCGTTTATGGTCGATCCAAAGAGCGGGAATTTACGGGTCTTTACATGAATGATGGATTGCGAGACGCCTCGGATATGATTGGTCGACGTACTGACCATTTTGGAGGTTCGATAGCACTGGGAAACGTATTATTCAAGAATAACCAATCCACTAAAATAAGTGTGGACCGGCCCTACTGCTTCCAACAGTTTCCCGTAGGTGTGATCCTGAGGCATTTGCTAGATTGTCTAAATCAAAGAGGAGCCATCCCTTGCCTCGACTCATAGATGAAATCCAATTTCCAATACGCATCTTTTCGATTTTAGTTGTAAAACCTATATGGCAACATAGTAGGTTAGGGAACTATGCCGTCTATGATTGATACATTTATATTTTGAAGTTGATTTCTTCACTTATAGTAATAATAAAAGATAAATTTCGCGTACCAAGCATATTTGGCCATTATACGGCAAAACTCTATCCTCCGACTTGCGTTGTATTGTGTGATGGGACCTGAGTCTTATAATGGCTTCATTTTTCCTTTTTAACATTGCATTGTTTGTTTATGGTGTTCTTGGGAGTAAACCCATTCCGCGTTATACGGCATGGTCCCTTGATTTACCCAACATTAAAATAAAGTTAATAACTGTTTTAGTTCTCACCACAGTCCCATGACTAACTCGGAGTTTATTGTTTCTACCTTAACTCTTGGTCCCCATATTTTCCGCACGGGAAGCAAGTAGTTTTGGTTTTCGTAGATATTTTTTTCGCAGGATCCTGGATTACAGCTGGAGCTATATTCGGATAGCTTTGTATTCATGTATTTCTTTCAGTTGTGGTAGTTGTTGTTTTCCGCCGCGCATTATACTTATGTATTATATTTCTGCTGTAATGTAATTTAAACCTCTGATATTTTTTCCGCTGTATAATATTTATTTATAATCTGATATATTCTTTTACTCTGATGTACTAGTTGCAATAGTAATGAAATGTTCTCATGTTTGTGTTTTGATGCACCGTGTTCTCAAAGCAGTCCGCCTTCTTGTTTGGTTTAGTTCGGTCGGGAAGTTCGGGTCGCTATAGTTGGTATTAGAGATTTGGTTTACAAAGCTCGAGAACAAGATACATTAGAACCAAATGAAAGAATTCATCAGAGATAGGACTAGTAATATCCTATAAGAATGACTCGTTAGAGATAGTGTTAGTGATACCCTTGAATGAGTTAGAAGAGTGTTACTTATAAAAAAAACAAATTTGGTTTTGAAAATTATATCTTATTATACGTATTTGAGTATTTTATTTCATATTGATTTTAGACTATTGGGTATAAGAAGATTTTTAATAAACATCTGATCCACGTGTATTCGCAGTCTCAAATATACTGGGTGGATATAGAATCACACTTTAGTCGCTTGGAGATGATTCTGATGATTGTAGCTACATCATCAGTATTTATGTTCGAGTTTCGAAAGTGGGATATCTATATATTTCCAATTGACTAGTGTGAGAACCAAAACCTTAGTTAGAATTTATTGTTTGTGATTTGTTCTTGAAATCGGATTTTTCAGTATATATAAAAGTTATATATTTAAAAGGTTAATCAACTAATTGATTGCTGATTGTGTTGTGTGATTATTATTTTAATTAATAAAAAATTAAATGATAAAACCAATAAAAGAAGGATAAATAAAGCCAAATCAAATATAACTTAGAACTGAATTGAAAATTTAGTTCAAATTGGATTTATATATAGATAGAGATGCACATACATGTATGTTGAGCTGGTTATGGATTCATTGCTGAGTGAAGAAATAAATTGTGTGCTCGACAAACAGGTGAACCTTAATGAGTTGGTTGCACAATTTTATTATTATATCAACTCCTGTGAGTGATTTGGATGCGTTGTGATGGTTGTTCTATGTAAAATTTAAACCCATCCCATGGGATAACAACAAATAAATTATGAACTACACCGCATGGCATACTACATGAAGACATCATATCATATCATATTCCATATAAGCATTTGGAGCTTATATGGCGAGGTTTTGGATTACTATATGAGTGAGATGCTTGTATGGCGATGACTGAATTACAGGTTGAATAGAAGACTGATTATGGACTTAATAAACATATAAAGGTGCTCGGGGCAGGATTTAATAAAAACCCTACACAGGTCTAGAGATGACAAAAATTCATGTCTTTCTTGTTTTTAGATACGACATATGAATTATTTTATTTCCAACACTGGGGCAAGGTATGAGATTTCGACCTTTTTATACATCTCCCTTGGGCATAGATAGGTCACAAAATTGTATATGCTTTTTATTGGTTTATTGGGTACCAAATACAGCCCAATAAAATTTTCAAACCCTCCCCGTACAAAGGAGGTTATGGCGAAATTTTTCGAAAATTTAGGGTATTAGCCAATTTTTTAAGAAATTAGAAAGTTCTTAGAAACTGAAAAGTTGAAGAATGAAAGTTGAGTTGGTTAGTTAAACAACTTTCAGCTCTGTTCCTTTTCAAGAACGAAAAGATTTTAAGTAGGGAAGATTGTAACAACCCGGAATCTCGGAACCAGTTTAAAATTTTAATTTTAGCTTTTTAATGGGTTTTGAATATTTAAAATGATTTATTTTAAATAATAGCGACTAAAAATTTATTTTAAATAAAGTTTGAATGTAAGAATATAAAAAAATAATTAAAACGAACTTGAAATGGAGCGGTAGTTTGAAAATTTGATTGTAAACTTCGATTGAATGTATAGGATTCAAGATAAATCGGAATTGGATAAAACAAGAAACATTAGAATATTTTGAACTGTAATTTTCTAATGAATGTAAGAAACTGAGATTTCACTTTATTAATTGTAAGTTATGCCCAGATTAAAATTTAAAATAGTCCTATGAAACTAATATATATTTTAATATAATATATAGCCCTTAAAAATAGCCATTTTGCAAATGACCTCAATTTTCGACGAAACCACTTTTGTTGGATCCAGAATGTCAAATTATAGTTAAGTTTCAAATTTAATAATTTTTGGAATTAACATGTGAGCGCAGTAAATTTAAACATGTTTTCAATTTCAGTTTAAATTTAATCGACTAGTCAACAAAGCCATTTTTCAAACGGTCTCCAAATTCGATAAAACTAGTTTTGTTAGAACCATATCATCGAAACATAGATAGATTTCAATTTCATAATTTTTGAAGTTAGTATGTGGCCCTGGTAAATTAAAATGTACATTGGAATTCAATATTGACCGTTATATTAATTTACATTTTAATTTTGACGAAAAACTGATCAAAGTAGTCGAATTGGTTTACGAAACATATCCCATTTTGTCCGAAATGGGGGTATTTAACTAGGGGCGATAGTCATTGGGTTTGATTTGGAGTTCGGATGCAAAACCCTAAATTTTTGGAATTAAATAATATTATAAAATATATAGAAATAAAAGAAAAATCCCTGTTCTCCCTCATAATTCAGATCCATCATCGTCTTCAGTTCCTAGGGTAGAAAATCTCTTAAAAATTCCAGTTTCGATTTCTTTCAATCCACTCTATGAAATTAAAAACTTTCTGAAGTGAAATTAAAGAACTTTTCACAATCTTCAAATCCATATCCCAATCATCTGTTTTTGTGTTTGGGGTTGGGAGAATTCCTCCCTCAAAACATCTGCGTTCAAACACGATTTGCATGGCGGTAGGGGCCGCGAGTTCACCGAGACGGTGGATGGCGTCACTAGGGGATATCGTGTGGTGTTGGTGGATCGGGGTCATGATGATCAGGGTGGCATGCGTGAACGATTTGAGGGAGGTGGCCTTGGGTTTTTACGGTTCCTGGAATGTTTAACGAGGGAGAAAGGATTAGTGTGGTTAATTAAATTAATTAATTAATTTAGTTATTATTTAATTATCCAGTTATGTAATAAATGTTTATAATATCATATTTATTTCATACCATGTCTAAATTCAATGATTTCAGTTGCGTTGCGATTGTGAAGTCAAGCGCTACATTTTAGAACTGACCAGAACGAAAACGGAGTAAATTGGTTGTTAGCTAAATTAAACGCGTGTTTAATTTAGTTTAAAAACAGAAATTCTCTATGAAAGACTGATGGAGTGGAAACCAAAGTGAGAATTTTCTCACTCAAAATTCTGTACAGTTATTCATTTTTATAACTGCATGTATATTGTTTGCCTATTACTGTAATGTCTGTTTGGTGGTTGATGATTGTTTACAATTTAATGTTATCATTATTAAACTATGATTTAAATATATATAAATAATAAATAAAATCACGTGGACTGTGATGTAAACCCCACACGGGTGCTGGGACGATAATTTTACACATCGCCCAATTATTTTTTGATTATTGAAAACCCCGCATGGGGCTGGGAATGATAATTAATTCAATCTCCCTTGGATTTAATTATATGTCAATCGGTTGATTGACAGACTGTGATAAGCGTTATTTAATTATTTAATGCTTATACAGTTGTAGATTGCACTCTAGATGATATTTGAATGTTTAATGATTATTTATCATTATTGTTGAATACATGCGATGTATGAAATCCATATAATTGAAATTATATGGTAATTGATTGAGTCGCATTCCGAGGCAAAATATGGACGAATACTTTAAAATAATATTCAATGAAGAATCAAAATATGATTTTGATGTCCGATTTTGGATGGGCACAAAAATATAGAAATGTGAAGTCGAGTTAAGTTGCTAAACGTCATTTTAACTCGAACGGGTTAACAATCGATTTTATTCATTTTATAATGAATACGAAAAGGAAATGGATTTCAAAATCAGATATTTTTAAAATATTATCATTTTAATATTATAATGATATGGAATATTCAATTTTGATTTAAAATTGAAATGGAAGTTGGAATCATTTTTAAAACGAATTCATAAAATTCACTTTAAATGGAAATCGATGAATTATATATTATATATGTTTAGTGGCATGAATAGAACGCACCGCGCAGCGACCGTTCGTGAATTTCAACCATTAACTTCGAATTGGCATAACTGAAGATCTGACCGTCGATTCTCCTAAAACCGGAACTTTTCGGTTCGTATCGAAAAGTTCTTTCCATTGAATATAATAGTTTTAAATTTGAATGGTTAGATTTCAAATTATGTCAAAATCAATTTCAGAAAAGGTCATTGTGGTTGCAGTTCGTTGACCGTTATTGGAAACCGACTGCGTAATGTCCTGGGTTTTTATATCGCTAACGTGAATATTAATTGATCGTGAGTACGCATTTACAAATACTATTTAACATCCAGACTTTGAAATTTCAAAACATGTTAACTTGTGAATAATAGAATTTATAGATGCATATATTACAGCACTTACTAAAACCTATTTTTAGATATTCATGTATGATAGCATGTATTTGTTAGCGTTTGTTTAAATTTAAGTTTTTACATGTATGAAGAACAACACTTTTACATAGCAAGTTTTAACGCTATTTTTATTACATATGTTTGTTTATTTTTTCAAAAGATTTAGAATTTAAGTTTTTGAAAAATTTTGAATTGAAAACTTGTGACACTTGAGTTAAACATGCCAAAATCCTTTTTCTTTTGTCAAAGAAAGTTCAAAGGCCAATTCATGTTCACTTGTACATCACCAAGACATGAAAAACCATTTCCTTTTGCAAAGCATGTTTCATGAACAAAATTCAAGGATGCAACCTACACTACAAAGAGGCTAGTAGTGAGAATCTAGAGAGATATGTTCACATGGCAAATCATTTTTGGTATCAAATATTTTCAGTTTTAAATCTTTCTTTTTCTCACAAGATTTTCTGAAATTTGTTACTATTCTTTTGCATTTTCAAAACATGATCATTTTGTCATAAACCATGTACATAAAGATTCACAAAATCTTGCATACACTAAGGACCTTGCCTACACTAGATAAACACTAACATATAGAGATTTTCCAAGATGTTTTCATGACCATTTCATCACATGGTCGAGATCTTTTTAGTACAAAGATTTTCAGATTTTCCCTAACCTTGGAAGGCAAGTAAAAGTATTTATATATTTTGTGTTAAATCAAGTTATCATGTGAGATTTTGGTTTAAAAACCAAGGCAAAAACTGATCATCTAAGGTACCAAAATGGATATTATAATTTGTTTAAAAACCAAGAAGGATTTGTGAAAGATCATAGGATGTACATGACATTTAAGGTGACATTTCATAGAGGCCAATAGGAAAAGAGGATGTGCATGTGCAAGTGTTTTTTGGGTGAAGTACGGCTGATCTAAGCCATGTGAATAGGAGATGGTGCTGTTTTGATTTGGTGAGAAGAAGATTTTTCTTTTTGGAATTGCCAATCACTTGTCAAACACAAGATCTAAAAAACTGATTTTTACATTCATATTTTTCCATTTTCCTCTACTATATAAAGGCCATAAGCACACACTCTTTTCCTCACCACACAAGCAATTGAACAAGATCAATAAAGTTAAGGGTTTAAGCTTTTTCTGGTGAGGAAAACTGTTTTTCATTTTCTGTTTTGAAATTCATATATATTCCTGTTTGAACTGTCTGCCTATGGTGTGTTTTGTGTTGAATACAACTTTGATTGAAACCATACTAGGCTTAATAACTAGGGATGGGTATTGATACATAATTCAGTGGGTGACTTTGGTTGAATGCGTATATTTGCTTAAGGTTTAATGTTCTGTTCTTTACTGTGAGAACAACCAGGCTGTTGTAAACTTTAAATCACCAAAGGGTCTTCATTTGTGATGGGTTAAAGGGAGTATGGCCACTGGTTTGTACTAGGATAGCATAGGTTCAAATACGTACACTCAGGGTATTTTTAATCAAAGCAAAGCATCTTAGTTCAAGGGGATAAGCACACGACCAAGAAAATTAAAACAACAGTAAGCTCTCTGTAATCGCAAATTCGAAGTGGTTTTTCAAACCTAATAAAAACTTGATTTGGTTACATAAACGTAATAAAGGATCGGAATGATGATTTTTAAAAGAAAAATCATGATTTTTAGTTCATTAAATCAAGATAAATCGTGAGATGATCAAAATTTGAACTTTGGTCAAATTACGATCATCCAGGCCGAGGGAAGGCACGTGGTTGGGGGTGGAGCATCACCTAGGGACGAGGATGCTAGGAAAAATACTAGTTTATTTTTATAATGGGTGGATATCAAGAACGAGGTGTAAAGAGGGTTGGATGTGGGTTTTTGGTTTCGGTTTTTGTTCACCGAACTGCTCGTCGACGGTGGGGTTTTGGGGTTGCGGTCCAGGGGGGTTAGAGGCGTCGGAGAGTCGCGGTGGCATGGCCAGGAGG
This sequence comes from Allium sativum, assembly GCA_030737875.1. Lineage (NCBI taxonomy): Eukaryota > Viridiplantae > Streptophyta > Magnoliopsida > Asparagales > Amaryllidaceae > Allium > Allium sativum. The sequence continues at coordinate 249,132,027 of CM060920.1, forward strand.
AGGCGATGGCACGTGGTCAGGGCGAGACGCGGTGAAGCTTTTAGTCGATGGTGTTTTTTTTCGGGTAATTGGGTGGCACAACAAGATTACTGTAGCGTCGAGGAAGGGGGTGCAAAGTGGTCAGCAGGTGGAGGGTGATCGGAGGGGACAGCCGCAGGTGATGGGTGGTGGCCGTACGTGGCGTGCACGTGCAATTGTGTGTGCAATAATCGAAAGGCAAAAACACTGTGTTTTGGTGGTGATCAGGCAAAAAATCATGGGGACAGGAGGGGTGGTACTTTGGGGTATTGGCACTTTGATCACTAGGCCGGCACAGTGGTTTTGAGGCGGATCAGCAGGTAGATAGTTGGATTTCTGAGGTGGTACTTTGTCAAGGGATCAGCCATGTGGTACTTTGTAAAATCATGGGTGCTGTGTGGGTTTGGCAAGGGCGTACCAGGGGTTTTTGAGGTGGTAGTTTAACCAGAAGTGGTACTTTGCCATTTTCATTTTCAACCAGGGTTTTTGAATATATTTTTAATTTAAACTTGTTTTAAAATTAAATAAACATTTTTAAAAAATAGGGAAAATAAATATTTAATAAAAATAGAATTTTTTATTTAATTAGCAAGAGAAGGAAGAAAAGTGAATCAGGATAAAAATGTTGTTTGTCAGGGATTGAAATTAAAGTACAGGAGCTGGAATTTAAATTAAATTATAAATTTTATTTAAATATAATTAGAGAAATGGTTTTCTAATGAAATATTCAAACTGTAAAGTCAACAAAAAGAAAGTCAATCCAGTGTAGAAGATCAGATAGGGTTTTGACAGAAGTCGACAAGTTAAAACAAAAGCTATAATTTTATTAAATTACAAATTTAATTTATAATTTAAATTAGAATGTATTTGCTAATGAAATATTTAGATTTTAAACAAACAAAGTAATAAGGAACCGTATGCAACACATATACATGTTTGTCAGTTTTAAACTGTAAATCTCAATTTCCGGATACAAGCAGCCGACCACGAATAGTTCTGTACTTTATGAAATAAGAACTATAAATTTTAATCGTATTTAGATTGATAAATAAAAATAGAAATTTTTATTGGTATATAGATGAAGAACTAAATCGAGTATAAGAAATCAAAGGGAAAATTTGAAAATACAAAGTGTAAGTGTTGTAAAATTATAGATCATAAATTTTACCCATTTATGAATAATCAGATTTAGGAATACAGATGAGAAATATTTTGTAACAACTCGAAATTTTAATAACGCGTTAAGACAAGAATCAAGGCAGAATTAAATTTTAAAATAAGAATCAAGCGAAACGGGTTGCGCCATTACGTTCGTCTTGGAATCCTGGTTGGAAACGAGTCCGAAATTTCGTAAATCGGAGTCTGTATGACCGAGATATGGCCCATAGAAGATTTCAGAAAATTCAAAAAGTCAGCCCGAAATTTGAAATCAGCTCCAAACAGATTGGGTGGGAAATTTTCCCGCCCTACCCCAGCTCGACTGGGGGGTCGACTGGGGAGTCGACCTGCCCCCCGCCACCGCCCAGGTCAACTAGGGAGTCGACCTGGGTGTCGATCTGGGGGTCGACCTCACTGGTCGGGCCCTGTTGGTTTGGTGCACCAGTTTGCTCCTTTGGTCTGTTTACTTGGCCTGTGACGGGATTTGATGGTTCAGATCTAAACTAAGGTTAATCCTATGGCCTAAACTAGTCCTAACTTCTATAAAAAGACCGTAAGACCTAGCCTAAACCACCATAAATCATTCTAACAACGAAGTGCTGCAAAAATGTCTCTTGATCATGGCCTCCATCTCCAACTCCAAAGGCTTGAGCTTTCAAACTAGATCCATGACAAAGGAGCAAGCTTTCTACATCAAATCAAGGAAGTAGAGCACCATCTCTACACCATTCTATGACGATTCTTGCACTTAATCCTCTAGCCACGATTTGTAAGTTCTAGATGCTTTTAGATTGAAACGATAACATGAATATGACATGTGATAAAGTTGAAATTGGATCTATGCATGATATTGAATCCATGTTCTTTCTTGTTCATTTTTGATCTTGACCTTTGGGGATGTTCCTATAACATTAATTTGAACCTATGCATGTTGCAAATCACTCTTTCATGTCCTTAGCATGCATGTAATGATGTTTTTCTCTCGGATCTTGTTTTATGCAAAGTTTCTACCTTCCCCTATTTATTTTCTTTTGATGAACCTTGGTCGATTTTGGACCTAGGCCTAAACTACGATTTACATGCGATTTGTATACGGGGAAATTTGGGGTATTGCCAATGTAATTTGCAAGTTTGGGCATACATGAATTGGCATATGAATTAAATCACGGGTTTTGAGACTATGCAAGTGAAATCAAGGGATTGGGCTTATGTAAATTATGCATAGGTGGATTGGGAACATGAACCATGATGTGGGTTTATTTGGGCATGAACTTGACAACATGTAACTTTGGCTAGAACTTGGTAGGGTTGGGATGTCATAAACTTGGCATGCATGCAAATAGGCGAGAATTAGACATACGTAAAGTGGCTAGAATTGGGTACACATTTTCATGGGCATGTAAGGTGGAACTTGGGCATATGCTTAGTAATATGTAAAGTGGGGATCTTGACTTAGATGACACATATGTAATTAACAATCTAACGGATGCCTTCGACACGAGGTTAGACTTGAGTTGTGGTGTAATTCTGCCCGGAACCGCCCGGCATATCCAGTGACCACAACAATAGTAATCTAATGTGAGAGGTCGTAGGCAAAGATTAGATTGTGGTAATGCATGAACCCGAGGTTGGAATGGATTTGCGGTGTAATTCTGCCCGGAACCGCCCGGCATATCCAGTGACCGCAAATAAGTCCAATGTGAGAGGTTAATGCATTAGTAAATAATAAAAAGAATATGACATTGACGGGTGGGTTAAGTAACTTGACTAGACTAATGACACTTAACCAATATGATATGGACGGGTGGGTTAAGTAACTTGACTAGACTAATGACACTTAACCAATATGACATGGACAGGTGGGTTAAGTAACTTGACTATACTAATGACACTTAACCAATATAACGTGGATGGGTGGGTTAAGTAAAATCGGACTTGATTTCTAGATGACACTTAACCATATAACACGATTAGAGGATGGGTTAGTTTAACCTGAATGGGTCGATAACACCCGACTAGTATAACGCGAGGCATGGTAAGGTTAAGTAAACTCACGAGGGTAACACTTAACCATTATAATTTGACTAGTGGATGGGGTTAAGTCATGAATCGCTTGAATATACTTAACCATTCCAACATGATAATTTGATGAGGTTAAGTCATGAATCACTTGAATATACCTAACCAATCTAACATGATAATTTGATGGGGTTAAGTCCTGAATCACTTGAATATACTTAACCAATCTAACATGATAATTTGATGGGGTTAAGTCATGAATCGCTTGAATATACTTAACCAATCCAACATGATAATTTGATGAGGTTAAGTCATGAATCACTTGAATATACTTAACCATTCTAACATGATAATTTGATGGGGTTAAGTCCTGAATCACTTGAATATACTTAACCAATCTAACATGATAATTTGATGGGGTTAAGTCATGAATCGCTTGAATATACTTAACCAATCCAACATGATAACTTGATGAGGTTAAGTCATGAGTCACTTGAATATACTTAACCAAACCAACATGGTAACCTGATGGGGTTAAGCTTGAATATACTTAACCAATCTAACATGGTAATTTGGTGGGGTTAAGCTTAAATATACTTAACCAATTTGACACGATGATTTGGATAGGGTTAAGTCATGAACCGCTGGAATACGCTTAACCAACTTGACACGTGATTCGTAGGGCTAAGCCATGAACGTGAATGACAACACTTAGCCAATCTTGACATGACATGTAGACGGGTTAAGTCACGAACTTGAATGACCACACTTAACCAACTGGACATGCTAGACTGATAAGGGTTAATTCTTGAATTTAGATGACAATACTTAACCTGCTGGACGGAAACCCTAGTTACGCGGTCCTTTTCAGCAGTAACCCTCTTGGATGTATCACGATACCCTAGGGACTAGGCTAGGGTGGGGCACGATTACTGGGCTGATTGTAAGCGACCAAAACGATGGCGGAGTTTGGTGCGCCATTGTAGGTTCAGGCGGACTATGGTCGTGCACGTAGTTCGGAGTTGAAAAAGCAGGCATGGGCACCAGTAGTTTTACACTGTGCGTGCTTGGAATGGTGTCAGCGGTTGACACCCTAGGACTTGATACACCCTAGGGTGGACCTAGCACAGAGTAGCTACATTCGTGATTGGGCCGTATGACACCGACACACGACGAGATAGGACTTGTAGGGAGTCGATCGACTAAAGCGTGACGTAGGGCGTTGTTCGATAGGTAGTGTAATCCTTAGTGGTCCTAGGTGGCATAAACCCTAGTCGAAAACGTCCATTAGGTAGCGTAATCCCTAGTGGTCCTAGGTGGCATAAACCCTAATCAAATCTAGAAATTGTTCAATAAGTAGCATAATCCCTAGTGGTCCTAGGTGGCGTAAATCCTAGTTGAACACGCGATAATTCATGATAAGGGAATCTAGCCAGAACAAGGATGGTAGTCCGAGCGACTTCAAGGATGGTGACACTACGTTGTAGTAGTATAGAATAACGTGATGGAACCCGTACGATGTACGGCAAGGGTCTGTACATATACATGGAAGGGATGATACGAGTTAGGATACTAGTACGGTTGGTGCAGAGGACGTTAGACATGCGATGCTATTCCGAGTTTACCTTGGTTATCCTGTTACCTTGGATATCTTGTTACTTGAGTTTATCCTGTTATCTTAGTTTGATCTGTTTACCTTGTCATCATGCTTATATTTACTTTCGGTTTATACATGTCATGTTACTCTTACCTGTTTTTAGGCTGAAAGTCACTAGGACTTACTCAGTCTTTATGACTGACCCTGTTTTGTTTCGCCTCTTTTTCTTCCGTTCCCCCCCTCCCCAGGTTTACAGGGAGGAAATGTTGCTACTTAGTGCGGATCTTTCTGCTTCAGGATTATCATCTATGGCTTGGACTTTCCTTGGCTATGGCTATTTTACTGCTTTACTTGGGGAATAATTTATGACTATGGTTTTATGCTTCTTTATTATTGCAAGACAGGTTTCGATGTAAGTAATTTAATGGCACTTTGATGTAAAAGGTTTTAAGTAATGAAATCATGTTTTCTTCCGTTGTTTTTATATGTTCTGTCTTGTAATATTTCTGTGCATGTTTACCTAGATAATACTCCACCAAAGCTAGTGCATTCCCTTTATGAGTGGCCCTAGCGGAGGTGGGGTGTTACATTTGGTATCAGAGCAGAAGGTTACCAGACTGGGTAAAAGTTTTAAAACCTTCTGAAACTATTTTCAAAGCCATTTTACAAAGAAGCATTTTTCAAAAAAAGTTTTAAAGAAAAAGGCTATTCCCCAAAAAGCCATTAGCATTATCCTTCGTTCCCTTGATTAAATCTCTCTTCCTTTCTTTCCTTCGCTTGTAGTCACAGTAGTTTTAACTGTGACTAATCCTTTTCTAGCTACGTAAATGTTTTCCGTGCGATGGAGGAAGTTCTCAAGAGACCCGTTACCGTGTTATACAAGAAAGGATAGGAGTGGATAAGACGAATAAGACTCAGCACAAGAAGGTAGTTAAGTACTATAGGACAAGGACATGGGCAAAGAACAAGATCGTCAAGAGGGCAATTGTATACTCTCACCTAAGAGGGATGGTAACGTTTCCATTAAAGGTTTTCCTTTCTATCATCCCGTTAGGATTGTTTTGTACATCGCATCCTTTTTAAATCTTGCTTCGATAGTTGAGTCTCTGCACCTTAGTACTAGCACAATAGAGGGTCCCGTTTTGTCTCAAATCCTGTTGGGAGATCGTCCCATTTATTCATGACTTGTTTGGATTTGAGGACATCTATGACTTTTGGGGATAATGCTTATGTTTTTGAGCTATGGGTTGATTCTAGGAATGAAGTGGTCATCCCGTAAGGGTGCCATTCTCGGGTCGGAAAGGAGGGTAGTTAGACTCTTGACTTGCCTCGATAATACCCTCGAAGTCTCGTGTAACCTTTAGGGCTCTGTCATGATTGGTTACCTAGAATCTCTTGATGCATTTGTTGGTAATCCGTTCGAGTAGAGTTCGCCACTAAGGTAGATGGTTCATTTCGCTTGTGCATGAGATATGGAAATCACTCTAGTAAGTACACTTGTTAACATGGTTGGCATCTGTTTGTTTTCAAGAGATAAGTTCTTCTGCGTGGAATGCCGTAGAGCAAGAAAACGAGATCCATGAGTCACTAGTGAATTTTGGAGAGCTTACATGAAACCGTGAGTACACGGATATGGTTGAGCCAAGTATACTAGAGGGAGAATAAGAAAAAGTGGAACGAGAGGCGACAATGAAGTGAGTTCCAGCTCATATTTGGAAATAGGAGTTAAGAGGCCACGAAATCATGAAGTTAAAGATGGTCAAAGCACAATGGAGTTAAGCTCAAGGAAATGCGACTTAGAAGACTGAAGACTAGAGACGCGCATCATATCTCTTTTTAAGAGTATATCCTTGATCCCTGTTTTTCTGTAGAGCTTACTCGCATGTTATCTTTTATGCATATCCTCTCGGTCCTATTCTCGATCTTATTTCTGTTACAAACTCCATAAGGGGTATGACTCATCGGTTAATAATACATGTCAGGATTTGAAGGTGTCCGTTAGGTTGACTAAACCTTTTGGGCTTTATAGGATATGGGTTGGGTTTAGAAAGGGATTTCTTGTAATCCAAAAAGGAGTTTATCTTGCTTATCTTCTCAATCCTTTCTTGAGGACCTTAGGTAGAACCCTATGGATGCAAACATGTATTTGAAACATGTTATGATTGATGATTGTGAAATGGTTGCAAGTGGTCGCCAGTGGTTGCTCGTGGATGCATGAATACACATTAGGTACTAGATCGGCTCAGACACATTTTCATGTTGCATATGCATGAGTGTTTATACTTGTTTATGGATGAAATTTAATGTGTTAGCATGTGGATATTGCATATGGATGAATGTTTGTGCACACATATAGTGTTTATGTGACTAGGACTATTTGCATACATGTGGATTCATGGCACTAAACATATTTTGCATTGAGAAGATCAATCAGGTCTGATCATTTGCATTAGATAAGGAACATATACACACACTTTCTGCATATGTTCATACAGCATTAGAAATCTTTTAAGGACAATGGCTGCCTGTGGATGATGCTTTGAGTAGATGGATGATTGGATGGTAGGACACATCCTCCCTAACTTGGAGACGAAATCCTTAAAGGAGGGGAGAATGTAACAACCCGAATTTTTAATAATGCGTTAAGACAAGAATCAAGGAAGAATTAAATTTTAAATTAAGAATCAAGTGAAACGAGTTGCGCCGTTACGTTCATCTCGGAATTCTGGTTGGAAACGAGTCTGAAATTTCGTAAATCGGAGTCCGTATGACCGAGATATGGCCCATGGAAGATTTCAGAAAATTCAGCCCGAAATTCGAAATCAGCTCCAAACAGATTGGGTGGGAAATTTTCCCGCCCTACCCCAGGTCGACTAGGGGGTCGACTGGGGAGTCGACCTGCCCCCCCCCCCCCCAGGTCGACTGGGGAGTCGACCTGGGTGTCGACCTCCCTGGTCGGACCCTGTTGGTTTGGTGCACCAGTTTGCTCCTTTGGTCTGTTTACTTGGCCTGTGACGGGATTTGATGGTTCAGATCTAAACTAAGGTTAATCCTATGGCCTAAACTAGTCCTAACTTCTATAAAAAGACCCTAAGACCTAGCCTAAACCACCATAAATCATTCTAACAATGAAGTGCTGCCAAAATGTCTCTTGATCATGGCCTCCATCTCCAACTCCAAAGGCTTGAGCTTTCAAACTAGATCCATGACAAAGGAGCAAGCTTTCTACATCAAATCAAGGAAGTAGAGCACCATCTCAACACCATTCTATGACGATTCTTGCTCTTAATCCTCTAGCCATGATTTGTAAGTTCTAGATGCTTTTAGATTGAAACGATAACATGAATATGACATGTGATAAAGTTGAAATTGGATCTATGCATGATATTGAATCCATGTTCTTTCTTGTTCATTTTTGATCTTGACCTTTGGGGATGTTCCTATAGCATTAGTTTGAACCTATGCATGTTGCAAATCACTCTTTCATGTCCTTAGCATGCATGTAATGATGTTTTTCTCTCAGATCTTGTTTTATGCAAAGTTTCTACCTTCCCCTATTTATTTTCTTTTGATGAACCTTGGTCGATTTCGGACCTAGGCCTAAACTACGATTTACATGCGATTTGTATACGGGGAAATTTGGGGTATTGCCAATGTAATTTGCAAGTTTGGGCATACATGAATTGGCATATGAATTAAATCACGGGTTTTGAGACTATGCAAGTTAAATCAAGGGATTGGGCTTATGTAAATTATGCATAGGTGGATTGGGAACATAAACCATGATGTGGGTTTATTTGGGCATGAACTTTACAACATGTAACTTTCGCTAGAACTTGGTAGGGTTGGGATGTCATAAAGTTGGCATACATGCAAATAGGCGAGAATTAGACATACGTAAAGTGGCTAGAATTGGGTACACATTTTCATGGGCATGTAAGGTGGAACTTGGGCATATGCTTAGTAATATGTAAAGTGGGGATCTTGACTTAGATGACACATATGTAATTAACAATCTAACGGATGCCTTCGACACGAGGTTAGACTTGAGTTGTGGTGTAATTCTGCCCGGAACCGCCCGACATATCCAGTGACCACAACAATAGTAGTCTAATGTGAGAGGTCGTAAGCAAAGATTAGATTGTGGTCATGCATGAACCCGAGGTTGGAATGGATTTGCGGTGTAATTCTGCCCGGAACCGCCCGGCATATCCAGAGACCGCAAATAAGTCCAATGTGAGAGGTTGATGCATTAGTAAATAATAAAAAGAATACGACATGGACGGGTGGGTTAAGGTACTTGACTAGACTAACGACACTTAACCAATATGACATGGATGGGTGGGTTAAGTAACTTGACTAGACTAATGACATTTAACCAATATGACATGGACAGGTGGGTTAAGTAACTTGACTAGACTAATGACACTTAACCAATATAACATGGATGGGTGGGTTATGTAAAACCGGACTTGATTTCTAGATGACACTTAACCATATAACACGATTAGAGGATGGGTTAGTTTAACCTGAATGGGTCGATAACACCCGACTAGTATAACGCGAGGCATGGTAAGGTTAAGTAAACTCACGAGGGTAACACTTAACCATTATAATTTGACTAGTGGATGGGGTTAAGTCATGAATCGCTTGAATATAATTAACCAATACAACATGATAATTTGATGAGGTTAAGTCATGAATCACTTGAATAAACTTAACCAATCTAACATGATAATTTTATGGGGTTAAGTCTTGAATCACTTGAATATACTTAACCAATCTAACATGATAATTTGATGGGGTTAAGTCATGAATCGCTTGAATATACTTAACCAATCCAACATGATAATTTGATGAGGTTAAGTCATGAATCACTTGAATATACTTAACCAATCTAACATGATAATTTGATGGGGTTAAGTCCTGAATCACTTGAATATACTTAACCAATCTAACATGATAATTTGATGAGGTTAAGTCATGAATCGCTTGAATATACTTAACCAATCCAACATGATAACTTGATGAGGTTAAGTCATGAGTCACTTGAATATACTTAACCAAACCAACATGGTAACCTGAAGTGGTTAAGCTTGAATATACTTAACCAATCCAACACGGTAATTTGGTGGGGTTAAGCTTAAATATACTTAACCAATTTGACACGATGATTTGGATAGGGTTAAGTCATGAACCACTGGAATACGCTTAACCAACTTGACATGTGATTCGTAGGGCTAAGCCATGAACGTGAATGACAACACTTATCCATTCTTGACATTACATGTAGACGGGTTAAGTCACGAACTTGAATGACCACACTTAACCAACTGGACATGCTAGACTGATAAGGGTTAAGTCTTGAATTTAGATGATAACACTTAACCTGCTGGACGGAAACCCTAGTTACGCGGGCCTTTTCAGTAGTAACCCTCTTGGATGTATCACGATACCCTTGGGACTAGGCTAGGGTGGGGCACGATTACTGGGCTGATTGTAAGCGACCAAAACGACGGCGGAGTTTGGTGCGCCATTGTAGGTTCAGGCGGACTATTGTCATGCACGTAGTCTGGAGTTGAAAAAGCAGGCATGGGCACTAGTAGTTTTACATTGTGCGTGCTTGGAATGGTGTCAGTGGTTGACACCCTAGGACTTGATACACCCTAGGGTGGACCTAGCACAGAGTAGCTACATTCGTGATTGGGCCGTATGACACCGACACACGACGAGCTAGGACTTGTAGGGAGCCGATCGACTAAAGCGTGACGTAGGGCGTTGTTCGATAGGTAGCGTAATCCCTAGTGGTCCTAGGTGGCATAAACCCTAGTCAAAAACGTCCATTAGGTAGCGTAATCCCTAGTGGTCCTAGGTGGCATAAACCCTAATCAAATCTAGAAATTGTTCAATAAGTAGCATAATCCCTAGTGGTCCTAGGTGGCGTAAATCCTAGTTGAACACGCGATAATTCATGATAAGGGAATCTGGCCAGAACAAGGATGGCAGTCCGAGCAACTTCAAGGATGGTGACACTACGTTGTAGTAGTATAGAATAACGTGATGGAACCCGTACGATGTACGGCAAGGGTCTATACATATACATGGAAGGGATGATACGAGTTAGGATGCTAGTACGGTTGGTGCAGAGGATGTTAGACATGCGATGCTATTCCGAGTTTACCTTGGTTATCCTGTTACCTTGGTTATCTTGTTACTTGAGTTTATCCTGTTATCTTAGTTTGATCTGTTTACCTTGTCATTATGCTTATATTTACTTTCGGTTTATACATGTCATGTTACTCTTACCTGTTTTTAGGCTGAAAGTCACTAGGACTTACTCAGTCTTTATGACTGACCCTGTTTTGTTTCGCCTCTTTTTCTTCCGTTCCCCCCTCCCCAGGTTTACAGGGAGGAAATGTTGCTACTTAGTGCGGATCTTTCTGCTTCAAGATTATCATCTATGGCTTGGACTTTCCTTGGCTATGGCTATTTTACTGCTTTACTTGGGGAATAATTTATGACTATGGTTTTATGCTTCTTTATTATTGCAAGACAGGTTTCGATGTAAGTAATTTAATGGCACTTTGATGTAAAAGGTTTTAAGTAATGAAATCATGTTTTCTTCCGTTGTTTTTATATGTTCTGTCTTGTAATATTTCTGTGCATGTTTACCTAGATAATACTCCACCAAAGCTAGTGCATTCCCTTTATGAGTGACCCTAGCGGAGGTGGGGTGTTACATATTTTTCTAAAGAAAAAATAAGGTAAGTATTCATTTTTAAAGTGACGACCTAAATGGAAAGAAAAACCATGTGCGACGCACACACTAAAACTGTACATTTGTAAAACATGATAAAAATACCAGATATAGGCCAGATGATCATATACTGGGCAGTTTGACTGTAATTAGATCAATAATTTACAAAGAAAATGTTCGCTAATCATTTCAAAGAGACCGAAATAAAAATTTCACTTTGATTTGATTATACGACGTGCGGCAGAGATTTTTAAATTGAATACAGGGATATACAAGGACTATTCTTGAATAGTGCCTTTGGTTTGTCCAATCCCAGGACAACTTGTATGGACGAATGTCTAACAGGTTATTTCTAAAGGAATCACGTACATTGTTTTCTTCAAACGTACCAGTTGCTGGCACAGAAGGGAAACTTCTTTAGCCTGACAACCAGAGTATTTCCGTGGAAATCAATTAGTGATTTCCGATGGATTTGACAATGTGGCATTCAAAGAAATTAAACAGTGATGATGAAAAGGTAAGTCTAGCCTCAAGCCTCACACCCAGGAAATGAAAAAATTCGGGCAGGCAGCATGGCTATGTGGGTCGCTCCCATTAGGGTGTATAATCACCTATCTAGAGAAATTCCTTTTACTTCTTTAATCTATTTCGATGTTGTCCCTTTTCAGGAAACGGTGGTTTGATCCCAACCGTTGGTGATATACATTCGATACACTCAAGAGAAATGAGTGGTCGGTCATGTGTGGGCCGGGTTGCAAGACGTTCTTGTTGAACCCAGGTGTATTCGCCTCTAGAGATACATCATCGGAAGGTGGTCCCATACCTTGTCATAGTTGGGAATCCAATTTCCATAAGCTCCAAGCGGGTTTTATTTGTATACTATATAGGAGAATGTGAGATGCAAGCATTCTTCTAGATTGTAAATTATTTGTGAAAATTTATAGACACTATGATAATATATGATTTCAAGTATGTAAAGTGTTTTGACCTCATAAGGTAAAAACCCGTTCCGTGTTCACAGCGTGGTCTTATGAGATATTTTTTTTTCTTTAATCTACTTTAAACTTTTTACTCATACCAGTCCCTGACTGACCCGGAGTTTATTTTTCTGTGTTTCCCATAAACCCTTGGGTATTCATAACACTTGTTATGAATAGACAAGTGAATAAGGATTGGATAAAACTTGAGAAGCTGGAATGGAACTTTCTATGTGATGGTCTACCTATCTTATCTACTGTATAATTAAGTCTGCTAGTTAGTCGTCAATGATATGTATAATTAAAGATGTACTATGAATGGCTTGTATTACTAGACCTATGACACTCTGATGTAATATATTCCGCTGTGTATTATTACGAAGTATCAGCTTTTGTAAAAAAAATCCGCTGTGAGATTCTGATGTTTCTGTGATTTTATCTTCTATCTATTCTTATTCTTATTAATGGCACGACTTCCGATGTGTTCGAAAGTTGGGTCGTTACAGTTGGTATCAGAGCTTAGGTTACTGATTACCTAGGCTTTGGGTAAGTGTGAGAGAGCATATTTTTATACTAAAAATTTAAAATGAATTTAAATCAACTTGGATAACATACCTAAGTTAGTTATATCCCATCAAGTCTGGGGTGACGACCTGTTATATTCAGGTGATTAAGATGAGTAACCGAGGACGAAGAGGTCGAGGTAGTGGAAGTTCCACTATAACTGGTCGTAATACTGGATCCCAGGATCAAGGTGAAACTGTGGAGGAAGTTGCACCAGTCCAGCAGGATAAAAGCTTTGCGACTATCTGTAAGGAATATATGACTCTAGGAGGAAAAGTTTTCAAAAGGACGTAATCTTTCATTGAAGTCCAAGCATGGTTGAGGTCCTGTGAGAGAATTTTCAAGGGACTGAAATTGAATGATGAGCAGAAACATCTCTTAGCTTCGTGGCAACTTCAAGAAGCTGCTGCTATTTGGTCGGATGCTCAGACCACCAATGTTCCTGAGGAAGATTATAGTTGGGAAAAATTCTAGGAAGCTTTCGAATCACAAATTCTACCTGCTGCAGGGAAGACTAGAATGTATCGGGATTTCATCGATCTCAAGCAAGGGAACATGAAAATATCTGGATATGAGAACAAGTTCAATTCACTTTCTTGTTTCGGGCCAGAACTGATCAATACCCCGCTCAAGAAGAATGAAATGTTTATAGCAGGATTGAAGGATAGCCTGCAAGTTCAAATGATTGGGCATCTCAAGATTCCATTTGTCGATCTGGTGGATATGGAAGTTCGTTATGAGGCACTAAAAGGAAAGAAGCCAGTTGCAAAACAGCAGATAGGAGAACCTAGTGGTGAGAATTCCAACAAAAGGAAATTTAATCTGAACTGGAACATCAAAGGAATACCAAAGATGGGGGAGAAAGCCAAAGAGCGTTATAAAGATACAAAATGCCATAACTGCAAGGAGAAGGGACACATTGCCAGGTTTTGTATGAAGCCAGCAGCGGAAAAGTGTAACGACCCAGCAGATTTCAGCCCCGAAAATCGACATAAATACCTTTACCGTACTCATGCCGATCCTCCAAGCACCGAAAACACTGGACGTTATTAGAAAGAATTTAGAGGGTGAGATAAGAAAGAAAGAAAGTTAGAATAGAAGAAGAAGAAGAACTAACACAGAGTCTCACATCGCAGCGGAACAAAATATAATACAGAAATAATCTTTATTGAGAGCTTTGGAAAATACTTACAATATCAGAGTACAACACACATCTGGACAGTTTTGGTAATCTGTCCTCATATATATAATCACACAGTGGAATATCATTCGTCTGAACATCTTCAGCTCGTCTCTGGACTTCTCAGTACCCGATAACCTGAACCTGTACACCTCGGTCTAACCCGAGCATTTACAAAACACCGGGTCAGTCTGGTGGACCAGAGTGAGAAAAAACTCGCACAACATTTAGGGTATCACACAACTTGATTTTAAAGTTAAAATTCTTTCGAAATAAGAAGATAATCGTAAGACCGATCCACACATAAACACGGATGGTTTTTACCTTACGATAACCCAAAACAGTTTTGAAACCAATATCTCTTCTGATATTATAATAATGTCTAAATACAAGTAAATAGCAATCTAGTGGAACGCTTGCATCTCACGCTCCACATATATAGTATAAAATCAAAACTGCGAGCACTTATTGGAGATTGGATTCCGACCCTGACAAGGTATGGGACCACCTGTCGACCGTGTATTTCTAGAGGCGAATACACTGGGTTCAACAAGAACATCTTGCAACCCGGCCCTCACATGACCGACCACTCATTTCGCTAGAGTGTATCGAATGTATATCACCAACGGTTGGACTCAAACCACCGTTACCGAATGGGCAGAATCGATAGAATAAGAAACAAAAGGAATTTCTCTAGATAGGTGATTATACACCCTAATGGGAGCGACCCACATAGCCATGCTGCCTGCCCGATTTTTGTCATTTCCCAGTTGTGAGGCTTGAGGTCTGAATTACCTTCTTCTGATAGCACGCCACCATTTACTTTGAATGCCACATCGTCAGATCCGCCAGATATCACTAATTGACGTCCACAAAAATACCCTAGTTGGGAGCTAACCAACTATAGCACGTTTGAAGAAATCAATGTACGTGATCCTTTGGAAATACTCTGTCAGACACTCGTCCATACAAGTCATCCAGGACCAGGATGAACCGAAGGTACTCTCCTACTGCATCCAATATAGGAATCACCCCATGGATCAGTAGCGATAGCCCTTGCAATCCACAGATTCCAACCACGACAGAACCCTAGTATATCTCTGGCGCAAATCAGAGATTGAAAGTGGTTCTTCCGCTTCATGAAGATCTATGGTTTTCACATGCTCCATCTCGATCGACGTTTAATCTTTCTAGATATTCGTATTTATTGGTTGGAATGGTTTTCGAATATATATTCGATCCCGGTCTTCCCAACCAACAATCGTAAAGGTCGGACTTGATAATCGGTTATTTAACTATCAAGTAAACATCCATGAAAACAAAAATAGATTCACTGGTCTTGTACTCAGCATCACTTGGCTTTTAAAATTTATCGTCCAATCTCCTTTTAAATTCCGTTACTAGGTAAAATATCATCACATATTATTTCCTTCGCTTTGGAAATCTTATCGCACATTCTTGATATTACTAACTAGTATTATCCTTGGATAATCCCGAAGTCGTTCAAGTTGGGGTATTTTAATTACCTCTCAGACCTTGACCAACCACGTTTTTACCTTTAGACAAAGACGAGTTGTAATTCAAGAACCGATGTTCAATTTAATACCAAAACACATCCCACTTATCTTGATTTTTTAAAATGACTTTGGTTTAACCTGGATTTATTATTACAAATCTATTTCAACTTTGTTTACCAAACTCAAATCAAATCTCTTTTTACCAACCTCTTTTCTTTTGGAAAATCCCTTTTTAAATTCATTTGATTCAACCTTAATTCCATTATTAAGTACTTCCAATTCAAAACAACGTTTAACTCACGTTCCATTCATAAACCTGGTTTCTGAGTTTCATATAAACCCTTTCACCTCCCTTAACTCAAATGTTAAGTAAAACTTTCCATTGAAGTTATATATTCGTTTAAACCTCTTATTTGCTTCACTATAAACTCGAGTTCAAATAAGGGAAAACTCATCTCTAGCCTTTTTCCAACACTCAAGCATATCTCATTTCAAACTAGGTTACTTAAATAAATTCCATTTAATTAATGATTACTGTTTAATCATTTCAAAACAATTGACTCCTTTATTCACTAGAATAAATAATAAATTTCCTTTTTATTCTTACTAGAATTAACCAATTATTTATTTCACTGATTCAAAAGTCTAACTTAGTTTAAATGGTCGACTCAGTCGATTCAAAACATGATTACCTTTCTAACCAATTCCAGTAATTCCTTCTTTAAATTAATTAAAATTTAATTAATTTAAATAACTTTATTTAATCGCTCATGATTAATCAAACACTTAATTGCAAGGTTATTTCATTGTTTAAAATTCTTATCGACATAAGAAATTCGTTTTCTAAAAACCCTTTTGTAATTCCTATATAAACCTTTAACAAATTTATTTCCCTTTTAAATTAACCTTTCAATGTAATAACTTTTAAAAAAATCTATTTTCGTTATAAAATATATTTATAACTCAAATCTTATCGATTCACTGTCGAAAAACCCATATTTTATAAATCGATTGATTTATAAGCCAGGTGATGCCAATTACTCGACCCATACCATCCATCAGTGTAAATGTTGAAATATATTTCAATAGTCAACAATAACCAATCAATTCCTTTTTGTTTGACTGATAATTTCTATATTGATCACCAATCAATCAACAAACAATTCAAACAATTTCAAACACGTTTATAAACCTGACCAATCAGGGGAATTTTACTTTATTCGGGTCAAATCAAAATGATTGGTGTATTACTGAAATGAAACGACCGTTTAATTTCAGAATTTGAATCATCAATAAATCTATTTAACTAGCAAACAGACAACCACTAGCAATCAGAACACACAAAATAAAAACCTAATTTATATAAAATATAAATGGGAAGAGCTGAGTGAGTTTAACTCACCTTGATTTGAAATCCGTCGATAACAGTCTATTTTAATCAAATTAAACTGATGTTTAATTTGAATAAAAATTCTAGTCACTTCAGATCCAGACCAGACTCACTCCATCTCGAAGTACTCTTCTCCACGGTCCCAACGCATCTGACCGCGCGCAAAACCGATACTGTATGCGAGAGAAATCGAATTACGAACTAAGTTAAATTTTAAACATGGAATTAAAATAAACTTGGAGCGGGCTTTACCTTTAACCTTCGGCCCAACTAAACAAACCCGACCCGCCCCCCTTACAACCCTAAAGCACCGTCCCCTTTTCATTTTATCAGAGCCGCCTCCAAATTTCCCATAACCTAAATCAACGAAAACCCTAAGCCATAAAAATCAAATCCCTAAATCCCTTTCTTCAGTAAAATCATGGGCGTCGTCAACCCCTCACGCAACCTCGGCTTCGATCTTCCCTTCCTCCGATTGTTCGGTTAACCCAAACGACCCTTCAGCAACCACTGTTGCTTCGTCAGTCAACACCACCTCGTCCAGACCTCTACGAGCGAGCCAGGCCGAACTCCTTCGTGTTAAGCTAAGTATTTCACTCGATTTATTTGTTTTGATTTTAAATAGTTCGGATTTTTGGTTTCTGGTGTGGTTGCTCTAAATTTGACTTTGGAACCCTATAACACAAACGCATATATATACTTGTGGATGACCAGATAAATTTGATGTCAAAATCGATCTGTATTTTCATAGCTTTAGGGCTTAGTTGCTAGTTCTTAGGTGTTGTATTGTTCTGTCATCCCTGTGATCGAACTGTCAATGAATTCTCTATGGAGATTTGAACTGTATTGTCCAATCTATGTTGGGTTTGGTATCTGAGATTGATTTTATTCATATAGAAATATTGGCAGTTCTGTCTAGAAATATATATACATATAAAACCCTGATCTCTTAGCTGTTCACTTCACTTAGATTGAGGTATATATATACATATACATAGTTGTCCACTGTCTTGATATATCTATTTCTTCTGCTATGAAATTTACTGTTTTTAGCTGTACCTCACCTTATTTTTAGCTGATCATGGCTATAAAATCTTGATGTATACATATATAAAAAGTAGTTTAGCTGTTTGGGCCTATTTTCTGTAGCTGTTCGAGATAGATTTGATACAATTATGAACTGTTTTATCAAATCAAAGATTTGAACTGTTTTGTTTAGATTTTATATTTCATTTTTTAAATATAAGTGAACAGTGGAATTTACATTAGAGATTTACTGTTTACTCATGTGGGTTTTCTGTTTGATTTGGCCATACGAATTTCGTGTACTTATATCAGTCCTTCCTCCTTAGCTGTATATGAGTTGTCTAGTTCATAAATTTCAAACTGTCTTTGATAAGAAGATTTTTTTTTCTCCTTCTTACTTCTTTTCTTATTAGTTGTTTCCTAGCTGTTAATACTTTCCCTTATTAATGGGTTTTCTCCTCTTCTCTTTCGCAGATCACACTGTCCGAGATGGATTCACTAGTGCTGGAAAGAAGAGGCATTGCAGAAGTGAATCTCACCAATATTGATTTGTCTTGTTCAATTACAGATTCTAAATTGTATTGTAATATGTAAATGAATGCATTGAGCTGTCCGCTGTACTTATAACATTAATGTATGAATATGTACCCATATCAATTTCCCTTGCTTGTTCATACTTCCCTTAGCTGTTCATGGGCTAGCTGATTTGGCTATTATATAGTGTGTTTTTTTTTCTTTTCTGTTTCTTGCAAGAACATAGCATGTTGACGTTGAAATTTTAAAACGAATTGTTGTACAAACAGCCTTACATATATATATATATATATATATATATATATATGTTTAAATTTTTTCTATTCTCTTTGCATTTGTTTTTCTTTCCATCTTTCACGTTGAATACATTCCTGTTTTAATGTTTATGGAGCAAACTCCATATTTGTTGGAAACATGTAATCGGATTTTCATTTGATTATCCCAACCGAGTGAAAAATATGGTCTGTATGCGAGTCTATTCTATTAAATTAACTTAAACCACTAAATCAAATGATAAATTAATATCATTATAATGATAAAAATAACAGTTTCAATGTAAAAGTCAAAACATTACAAGTTTTATATTCTAAACGGTATTTCATTTTTATTAAATTCTTTTACATAAATAAATCGTTATAATTTTAAAAATGATTTCACAGCGACTAATTTAAAATTCGAATTGGACGTAACTAGAAATCTATAAGCTGGAATTTCGATTTTTCTCTTTTATTAGAAAAATATAGTCGAACTGGTCCAAACGTGTCTCGTTTCACAGAAATCCGACTTCTATCGGATCATGTATATCCCATCAAAGTTCGAATCGAAAATTTCAAACTACCGCGACGTTTTCGAGCTCGTTTTAATATATATATATAAATATATATATTCGAACTCCATTCAAATAATTAAATTCGATTAAAAATCCATTATATTTCAAATATAATGTATAAACCGATTTAAATATTCGAATTTAAATCACCGAAAAATCCAGGACATTACATTCTTCTCCCCTTAAAATAATTTCATCCTCGAAATTGTAAAGTAAGAAGAATATTTCGATCCGTATTATTTTAAAATCATTACCTTTGAATTAAATTCAAACTTTAAAATTTTTCTAAAATTTTGCCAGCACCTCCTCTGCATGGCTCGATTGGCATGACTATAACTGCCACTCTGGGCCTCAACTTCTTCGAAAAGAAAAATCCAAATCCAAATGGCAACCCACTCAGGGTATAAAATTAATCGCTCAACCCATAATATTAAGGTTTACCTTTTGTCCAGCATTCCAACTCAAATCCCAACTTCCAAAGTGTATCAAGCAACTGCTTATCGTCTGCATCCTTAATCTGTATAACCAAATTATTTCCACAACCTCCAGGATTCTGCATTTTTTTCCACTTATGATGCAAACAACAATCTGGGTTAGACAATTCTGTCTCAACTTCACTAACCAGCTTGTTTTCAATCCATTATACCGGGATTTGCTCCTTGTTTTCCATTCATACAATTTCTCATTAACCCCAACTGGTTAAATCCACTTAACCAGGTTCAGTTTCACTTTCATATCTGATTCGATTTACGAATTGATTTTCTAATCAGTTCAACTTTATTTCATATTTCCAATTTGATCAATTTAATTAAATTTGACCAAGTTAAGTTTCAATTCAAATTTCAATCAAATTTGAATATCAATCAAACACACAAACCAATATCTCGATAATTTGATAAATTATTTCTTTATACAAAATATAATTTGGGTAAAATTATTTCATTTACCCTCTTTTCAAAACAATACTGTATCCATTGCCAGTTCTATGCTTTTCAACACTTGAACCAGTCAAATACCACAATACAAAACATCTTTATATAAAATTTCACAATTACGCTCTCATATATATACACTCAATCTCAATCTAGGGGGTTACTAACCCCATCTCTATTGAGTTATGCCACAAAGCCAAGGTTACTACTCAACCAATAGCTCTGATACCACTGTAACGACCCAGCAGATTTCAGCCCCGAAAATCGACATAAATACCTTTACCGTAACTCATGCCGATCCTCCAAGCGCCGAAAACGCTGGACGTTATTATAAAGAATTTAGAGGGTGAGATAAGAAAGAAAGAAAGTTAGAATAGAAGAAGAAGAAGAAGAACCAACACAGAGTCTCACATCGCAGCGGAACAAAATATAATACAGAAATAATCTTTATTGAGAGCTTTGGAAAATACTTACAATATCAGAGTACAACACACATCTGGACAGTTTTGGTAATCTGTCCTCATATATATAATCACACAGCGGAATATCATTCGTCTGAACATCTTCAGCTCGTCTCTGGACTTCTCAGTACCCGATAACCTGAACCTGTACACCTCGGTCTAACCCGAGCATTTACAAAACACCGGGTCAGTCTGGTGGACCAGAGTGAGAAAAAACTCGCACAGCATTTAGGGTATCACACAACTTGATTTTAAAGTTAAAATTCTTTCGAAATAAAAAGATAATCGTAAGACCGATCCACACATAAACACGGATGGTTTTTACCTTACGATAACCCAAAACAGTTTTGAAACCAATATCTCTTCTGATATTATAATAATGTCTAAATACAAGTAAATAGCAATCTAGTGGAACGCTTGCATCTCACGCTCCACATATATAGTATAAAATCAAAACCGCGAGCACTTATTGGAGATTGGATTCCGACCTTGACAAGGTATGGGACCACCTGTCGACCGTGTATCTCTAGAGGCGAATACACTGGGTTTAACAAGAACATCTTGCAACCCGGCCCTCACATGACCGACCACTCATTTCGCTTGAGTGTATCGAATGTATATCACCAACGGTTGGACTCAAACCACCGTTCCCGAATGGGCAGAATCGATAGAATAAGAAACAAAAGGAATTTCTCTAGATAGGTGATTATACACCCTAATGGGAGCGACCCACATAGCCATGCTGCCTGCCCGATTTTTGTCATTTTCCAGTTGTGAGGCTTGAGGTCTGAATTACCTTCTTCTGATAGCACGCCACCATTTACTTTGAATGCCACATCGTCAGATCCGCCAGATATCACTAATTGACGTCCACAAAAATACCCTAGTTGGGAGCTAACCAACTATAGCACGTTTGAAGAAATCAATGTACGTGATCCTTTGGAAATACTCTGTTAGACACTCGTCCATAAAAGTCATCCAGGACCAGGATGAACCGAAGGTACTCTCCAACTGCATCCAATATAGGAATCACCCCATGGATCAGTAGCGATAGCCCTTGCAATCCACAGATTCCAACCACGACAGAACCCCAGTATATCTCTGGCGCGAATCAGAGATTGAAAGTGGTTCTTCCGCTTCATGAAGATCTATGGTCTTCACATGCTCCATCTCGATCGTCGTTTAATCTTTCTAGATATTCGTATTTATTGGTTGGAATGGTTTTCGAATATATATTCGATCCCGGTCTTCCCAACCAATAATCGTAAAGGTCGGACTTGATAATCGGTTATTTAACTATCAAGTAAACATCCATGAAAACAAAAATAGATTCACTGGTTTTGTACTCAGCATCACTTGGCTTTTAAAATTTATCGTCCAATCTCCTTTTAAATTCCGTTACTAGGTAAAATATCATCACATATTATTTCCTTCGCTTTGGAAATCTTATCGCACATTCTTGATATTACCAACTAGTATTATCCTTGGATAATCCTGAAGTCGTTCAAGTTGGGATATTTTAAATACCTCTCAGACCTTGACCAACCACGTTTTTCCCTTTAGACAAAGACGTGTTGTAATTCAAGAACCGATGTTCAATTTAATACCAAAACACATCCCACTTATCTTGATTTTTTAAAATGACTTTGGTTTAACCTGGATTTATTATTACAAATCTATTTCAACTTTGTTTACCAAACTCAAATCAAATCTCTTTTTACCAACCTCTTTTCTTTTGGAAAATCCCTTTTTAAATTCATTTGATTCAACCTTAATCCCATTATTAAGTACTTCCAATTCAAAACAACGTTTAACTTACGTTCCATTCATAAACCTGGTTTCTGAGTTTCATATAAACCCTTTCACCTCCCTTAACTCAAATGTTAAGTAAAACTTTCCATTTAAGTTATATATTCGTTTAAATCTCTTATTTGCTTCACTATAAACTCGAGTTCAAATAAGGGAAAACTCATCTCTAGCCTTTTTCCAACACTCAAGCATATCTCATTTCAAACTAGGTTACTTAAATAAATTCCATTTAATTAATGATTACTATTTAATCATTTAAAAACAATTGACTCCTTTATTCACTAGAATAAATAATAAATTTCCTTTTTATTCTTACTAGAATTAACCAATTATTTATTTCACTGATTCAAAAGTCTAACTTAGTTTAAATGGTCGACCCAGTCGACTCAAAACATGATTACCTTTCTAACCAATTCCAGTAATTCCTTCTTTAAATTAATTAAAATTTAATTAATTTAAATAACTTTATTTAATCGCTCATGATTAATCAAACACTTAATTGCAAGGTTATTTCATTGTTTAAAATTCTTATCGACATAAGAAATTCGTTTTCTAAAAACCCTTTTGTAATTCCTATATAAACCTTTAACAAATTTATTTCCCTTTTAAATTAACCTTTCAATGTAATAACTTTAAAAAAAAATCTATTTTCGTTATAAAATATATTTATAACTCAAATCTTATCGATTCACTGTCGAAAAACCCATATTTTATAAATCGATTGATTTATAAGCCAGGTGATGCCAAATACTCGACCCATACCATCCATCAGTATAAATGTTGAAATATATTTCAATAGTCAACAATAACCAATCAATTCCTTTTTGTTTGACTGATAATTTCTATATTGATCACCAATCAATCAACAACCAATTCAAACAATTCAAACAATTTCAAACACGTTTATAAACCTGACCAATCAGGGGAATTTTACTTTATTCGGGTCAAATCAAAATGATTGGTGTATTACTGAAATGAAACGACCGTTTAATTTCAGAATTTGAATCATCAATAAATCTATTTAACTAGCAAACAGACAACCACTAGCAATCAGAACACACAAAATAAAAACCCAATTTATATGAAATATAAATGGGAAGAGCTGAGTGAGTTTAACTCACCTTGATTTGAAATCCGTCGATAACAGTCTATTTTAATCAAATTAAACTGATGTTTAATTTGAATAAAAATTCCAGTCACTTCAGATCCAGACCAGACTCGCTCCATCTCGAAGTACTCTTCTCCACGGTCCCAACGCATCTGACCGCGCGCAAAACCGATACTGTATACGAGAGAAATCGAATTACGAACTAAGTTAAATTTAAAACATGGAAT
The DNA here is from genome assembly GCA_030737875.1 of Allium sativum. Lineage (NCBI taxonomy): Eukaryota > Viridiplantae > Streptophyta > Magnoliopsida > Asparagales > Amaryllidaceae > Allium > Allium sativum. The sequence goes on from CM060920.1 coordinate 249,156,130, forward strand.
TAAAATAAACTTGGAGCGGGCTTTACCTTTAACCTTCGGCCCAACTAAACAAACCCGACCCGCCCCCCTTACAACCCTAAAGCACCGTCCCCTTTTCATTTTATCAGAGCCGCCTCCAAATTTCCCATAACCTAAATCAACGAAAACCCTAAGCCATAAAAATCAAATCCCTAAATCCCTTTCATCAGTAAAATCAAGGGCGTCGTCAACCCCTCACGCAACCTCGGCATCGATCTTCCCTTCCTCCGATTGTTCGGTTAACCCAAACGACCCTTCAGCAACCACTGTTGCTTCGTCAGTCAACACCACCTCGTCCAGACCTCTACGAGCGAGCCAGGCCGAACTCCTTCGTGTTAAGCTAAGTATTTCACTCGATTTATTTGTTTTGATTTTAAATAGTTCGGATTTTTGGTTTCTGGTGTGGTTGCTCTAAATTTGACCTTGGAACCCTATAACACAAACGCATATATATACTTGTGGATGACCAGATAAAGTTGATGTCAAAATCGATCTGTATTTTCATAGCTTTAGGGCTTAGTTGCTAGTTCTTAGGTGTTGTATTGTTCTGTCATCCCTGTGATCGAACTGTCAATGAATTCTCTATGGAGATTTGAACTGTATTGTCCAATCTATGTTGGGTTTGGTATCTGAGATTGATTTTATTCATATAGAAATATTGGCAGTTTTGTCTAGAAATATATATACATATAAAACCCTGATCTCTTAGCTGTTCACTTCACTTAGATTGAGGTATATATATACATATACATATACATATACATAGTTGTCCACTGTCTTGATATATCTATTTCTTCTGCTATGAAATTTACTGTTTTTAGCTGTACCTCACCTTATTTTTAGCTGATCATGGCTATAAAATCTTGATGTATACATATATAAATGGTAGTTTAGCTGTTTGGGCCTATTTTCTGTAGCTGTTCGAGATAGATTTGATACAATTATGAACTGTTTTATCAAATCAAAGATTTGAACTGTTTTGTTTAGATTTTATATTTCATTTTTTAAATATAAGTGAACAGTGGAATTTACATCAAAGATTTACTGTTTACTCATGTGGGTTTTCTGTTTGATTTGGCCATACGAATTTCGTGTACTTATACCAGTCCTTCCTCCTTAGCTGTATATGAGTTGTCTAGTTCATAAATTTCAAACTGTCTTTGATAAGAAGATTTTTTTTCTCCTTCTTACTTCTTTTCTTATTAGCTGTTTCCTAGCTGTTAATACTTTCCCTTATTAATGGGTTTTCTCCTCTTCTCTTTCGCAGATCACACTGTCCGAGATGAATTCACTAGTGCTGGAAAGAAGAGGCATTGCAGAAGTGAATCTCACCAATATTTATTTGTCTTGTTCAATTACAGATTCTAAATTGTATTATAATATGTAAATGAATGCATTGAGCTGTCCGTTGTACTTATAACATTAATGTATGAATATGTACCCATATCAATTTCCCTTGCTTGTTCATACTTCCCTTAGTTGTTCATGGGCTAGCTGATTTGGCTATTATATAGTGTGTGTTTTTTTTTCTTTTCTGTTTCTTGCAAGAACATAGCATGTTGACGTTGAAAGTTTAAAACGAATTGTTGTACAAACAGCCTTACATATATATATGTTTAAATTTTTTCTATTCTCTTTGCGTTTGTTTTTCTTTCCATCTTTCACGTTGAATACATTCCTGTTTTAATGTTTATGGAGCAAACTCCATATTTGTTGGAAACATGTAATCGGATTTTCATTTGATTATCCCAACTGAGTGAAAAATATGGTTTGTATGCGAGTCTATTCTATTAAATTAACTTAAACCACTAAATCAAATGATAAATTAATATCATTATAATGATAAAAATAACAGTTTCAATGTAAAAGTCAAAACATTACAGGTTTTATATTCTAAACGGTATTTCATTTTTATTAAATTCTTTTACATAAATAAATCGTTATAATTTTAAAAATGATTTCACAGCGACTAATTTAAAATTTGAATTGGACGTAACTAGAAATCTATAAGCTGGAATTTCGATTTTTCTCTTTTATTAGAAAAATATAATCGAATTGGTCCAAATGTGTATCGTTTCACAGAAATCCGACTTCTATCGGATCCTGTATATCCCATCAAAGTTCGAATCGAAAATTTCAAACTACCGCGACGTTTTCGAGCTCGTTTTAATATATATAAAAATATATATACTCGAACTCCATTCAAATAATTAAATTCGATTAAAAATCCATTACATTTCAAATATAATGTATAAACTGATTTAAATATTCGAATTTAAATCACCGAAAAATCCGGGACATTACAAAAAGCCATAGCAAACTCAGCAGCCGGAGCAACCTCAACAAAAACCAAGGGGAATAAGTGATTCTGTTCCCCAAAAGTTTTATGCTATAACTGTCATCAGCCTGGACACTTGGTTAAAGACTGTCCACTTATGAAAAAGGCACAGCAACCAAAGATTTATGCTTTAATGGATAAGTCATCAACTTCTGAGAATGTGAAAATGGAAGGAGCTTCAAAAGGTACCTTACTCTTTTTAGATAAAAGGAGTTAATTAACCAGGGTCAGCCTTAAGATAAATGAAATATGGTTGGAATAAATTAGAATAATATCCAATCATATGATACTAGAAATCGAGTTAGAATTTTTAAATTGTATTAAAATTTGGATTTCCAGAAATTAAGGTTGGACTTAAGTATTAATTGGATATGAACTCAAGGAATGTGAACTGGTCGATTTGTGAAATTAAATCAGATTTTTTAGTCCCGAAATGGAGATAATTAATGAAGATTGTGGGAAATACTTAACGGAGTTACGTAAACTGATTGATGAGTTAAAAAGGGAATTTGGACAGATATTTTTGGTTATGAATAGGAAAATTGCTGATGTGTGTTAATTACTTATATATAAGTCGATAACTCTAATCTATTGTTTACAAATTTCAAGGACGAAATTTTTATAAGGGGGGTAGATTGTAATGTCCCGGGTTTTTATATCGCTAACATGAATATTAATTGATCGTGAGTACGTATTTACAAATACGATTTAACATCCAGACTTTGAAATTTCAAAACATGTTAACTTGTGAATAATAGCATTTATAGATGCATATATTACAACACTTAATAAAACCCATTTTAAGATATTCATGTATGATAGCATGTATTTGTTAGCATTTGTTTAAATTTAATTTTTTACATGTATGAAGAACAAAACTTTTACATAGCCAGTTTTAATGCTATTTATATTACATATGTTTGTTCATTTTTTCAAAAGATATAGAATTTAAGTTTTGCAAAATTTTGATTTGAATACTTGTGACACTTGAGTTAAACATGCCAAAATCCTTTTTCTTTTGTCAAAGCAAGTTTAAAGGCCAATTCATGTTAACTTGTACATCACCAAGACATGAAAAACCATTTCCTTTTGCAAAGCATGTTTCATGAACAAAATTCAAGGATGCAACCTACACTACAAAGAGGCTAGTAGTGAGAATCTAGAGAGATATGTTCACATGGCAAATCATTTTTGGTATCAAATATTTTCAGTTTTAAATCTTTCTTTTTCTCACAAGATTTTCTGAAATTTGTTACTATTCCTTTGCATTTTCAAAACATGATCATTTTGTCATAAACCATGTACATAAAGATTCACAAAATCTTGCATACACTAAGGACCTTGCCTACACTAGATAAACACTAACATATAGAGATTTTCCAAGATGTTTTCATGACCATTTCATCACATGGTCGAGATCTTTTTAGTACAAAGATTTTCAGATTTTGCCTAACCTTGGAAGGCAAGTAAAAGTATTTATATATTTTGTGTTAAATCAAGTTATCATGTGAGATTTTGGTTTAAAAACCAAGGCAAAAACTGATCATCTAAGGTACTAAAATGGATATTATAATTTGTTTAAAAACCAAGAAAGATTTTTGAAAGATCATAGGATGTACATGGCATTTAAGGTGACATTTCATAGAGGCCAATAGGAAAAGAGGATGTGCATGTGCAAGTGTTTTTAGGGTGAAGTATGTCTGATCTAAGCCATGTGAATTGTAGATGGTGCTGTTTTGATTTGGTGAGAAGAAGATTTTTCTTTTTGGAATTGTCAATCACTTGTCAAACAAAAGATCTAAAAAACTAATTTTTACATTCATATTTTTTCATTTTCCTCTACTATATAAAGGCCATAAGCACACACTCTTTTCCTCACCACACAAGCAATTGAACAAGATCAATAAAGTTAAGGGTTTAAGCTTTTTCTGGTGAGTAAAAATGTTTTTCATTTTCTGTTTTGAAATTCATACATATTCCTGTTTGAACTGTCTGCCTATGTTGTGTTTTGTGTTGAATACAACTTTGATTGAAACCATTCTAGGATTAATAACTAGGGATGGTTATTGATACATAATTCAGTGGGTGACTTTGGTTGAATGCATATATTTGCTTCAGGTTTTATGTTCTGTTCTTTACTGTAAGAACAACCAGGCTGTTGTAAACTTTAAATCACCAAAAGGGGCTTCATTTGTGATGGGTTGAAGGGAGTATGGCCACTGGTTTGTACTAGGATAGCATTGGTTCGAATACATACACTCAGGGTATTTTTAATCAAAGCAAAGCAACTTAGTTCAAGGGGATAAGCACAGGACCAAGAAAATAAAAACAACAGTAAGCACTCTGTAATCACAAATTCAAAGTGGTTTTTCAAACCTAATAAAAACTTGATTTGGTTACATAAACGTAATAAAGGATCAGAATGATGATTTTTAAAAGAAAAATCATGATTTTTAGTTCATTAAATCAAGAGAAATCGTGAGATGATCAAAATTTGAACCTTGATCAAATTCTGATCATCCAGGCCTAGGGAAGGCAGGTGGTTGGGGGTGGAGCATCACCTAGGGACGAGGATGCTAGGAAAAATACTATTTTATTTTTTTAATGGGTGGATTTCGAGAACGAGGTGAAAAGAGGGTTGGAAGTGGGTTTTTGGGTTCGGTTTTTGTTCACCGAACTGCTCGTCGACGGTAGGGTTTTGGGGTTGCGGTCCAGGGGGGGTTAGAGGCATCGGAGTGTCTCGGTGGCGTGGCCAGGAGGAAGTGATGGCACGTGGTCAGGGCAAGGTGCGGTGAAGCTTTTAGTCGATGGTGTTTTTTCGGGTAATTGGGTGGCACGGAAAGATTACTGTAGCGTCGAGGAAGGGGGGGTGCAAAGTGATCAGTAGGTGGAGGGTGATCGGAGGGGACAGTCGCAGGTGATGGGTGGTGGCTGTACATGGTGTGCGCACATGTGTGTGCAATAATCGGAAGGGAAAAACACTGTGTTTTGATGGTGATCAGGCCAAAAATCATGGGGACAGGAGGGGTGGTACTTTGGGTTATTGGCACTTTGATCACTAGGCCGGCACACGTGGTTTTGAGGTGGATCAGCAGGTAGATGGTTGGATTTTTGAGGTGGCACTTTGTCAAGGGATCAGCCATGTGGTACTTTGTCAAATCATGGGGGCTGCGTGGGTTTGGCAAGGGCGTACCAGGGGTTTTTGAGGTGGTAGTTTAACCAGAAGTGGTACTTTGCCATTTTCATTTTCAACCAGGGTTTTTGAATATATTTTTAATTTAAACTTGTTTTAAAATTAAATAAACATTTTAAAAAATAGGGAAAATAAATATTTAATAAAAATAGAATTTTTTATTTAATTAGCAAGAGAAGGAAGAAAAGTGAATTAGGATAAAAATGATGTTTGTCAAGGATTGAAATTAAAGTACAAGAGCTGGAATTTAAATTAAATTATAAATTTAATTTAAAAGATAATTAGAGAAATGGTTTTCTAATGAAATATTCAAACTGTAAAGTCAACAAAAAGAAAGTCAGTCCAGTGTAGAAGATCGGATAGGGTTTTGATAGAAGTCGACAAGTTAAAACAGAAGCTGTAATTTTATTAAATTACAAATTTAATTTATAATTTAAATTAGAATGTATTTACTAATGAAATATTTAGATTTTAAACAAACAAAGTAATAAGGAACCGTATGCAACACATATACATGTTTGTCAGTTTTAAACTGTAAATCTCAATTTCCGGATACAAGCAGCTGGCCACGAACAGTTCTGTACTTTATGAAATAAGAACTGTAAATTTTAATCGTATTTAGATTGATAAAAAAAATAGAAATTTTTATTGGTATATTGAAGAAGAACTAAATCGAGTATAAGAAATCAAAGGGAAAATTTGACAATGCAAAGTGTAAAAGTTGTAAAGTAAATTATAGATCATAAATTTTACCCATTTATGAATAATCAGATTTAGAAATACTGATGAGAAATATTTTTCTAAAGAAAAAATAAGGTAAGCATTCATTTTTAAAGTGACGACCAAAATGGAAAGAAAAACCGTGTGCGACGCACAAACTAAAACTGTCCATTTGTAAGACATGATAAAAATACCAGATATTGGCCAGATGATCATATACTGGGAAGTTTGACTGTAATTAGACTAATAATTTACAAAGAAAATGTTAGCTAATCATTTCAAAGAGACCGAAATAAATATTTCACTTTGATTTGATTATACGCCATGCGCAAGAGATTTTTAAATTGAAGATAGCGATATACAAGGACTATTCTTGAATAGTGCCTTCGGTTTGTCCAATCCCCGGACAACTTATATGGACGAATGTCTGACAGAGTATTTCTAAAGGAATCACGTACGTTGTTTTCTTCAAACATACCAGTTGCTGGCACAGAAGGGAAACTTCTTTAGCCTGACAACCAGAGTATTTTTGTGGAAATCAATTAGTGATTTCTGATGGATTTGACGATGTGGCATTCAAAGAAATTAAACAGTTATGATGAAAAAGTAAGTCTAGCCTCAAGCCTCACACCTAGGAAATGACAAAAATCGGGCAGGCAGCATGGCTATGTAGGTCGCTCCAATTAGGGTGTATAATCACCTATCTAGAGAAATTCCTTTTACTTCTTTAATCTATTTCGATGCTGTCCCATTTCGGGAAACGGTGGTTTGAGCCCAACCGTTGGTGATATACATTCGATACACTCAAGAGAAATGAGTGGTCGGTCATGTGTGGGCCGGGTTGCAAGACGTTCTTGTTGAACCCAGGTGTATTCGCCTCTAGAGATACATCATCGGAAGGTGGTCCCATACCTTGTCATAGTTGGGAATCCAATTTCCATAAGCGCCAAGCGGGTTTTATTTGTATATTGTATAGGAGAATGTGAGATGCAAGCATTCTTCTAGATTCTAAATTATTTGTGAAAATTTATAGACACTATGATAATATCTGATTTCAAGTATATAAAGTGTTTTGACCTCATAAGGTAAAAACCCGTTCCATGTTCACGGCGTGGTCTTATGAGATATTTTTTTTCTTTAATCTGCTCTAAACTTTTCACTCATACCAGTCCCCTGACTGACCCAAAGTTTATTTTTCTGTGTTTCCCTTAAACTCTTGGGTATTCATACCATTGTTATGAATAGACAAGTGAATCAGGATTGGATAAAACTTGAGAAGCTGGAATGGAACTTTCTGTGTGTTGGTCTACCAATCTTATCTACTGTATAATTAAGTCTGCTAGTTAGTCATCAATGATATGTATAATTAAAGATGTACTATGAATGGCTTGTATTACTAGACCTATGATGCCCTAATGTAATATATTCCGCTGTGTAATTTTACGAAGTATCAGCTTTTGTAAAAAAAATCCGCTGTGAGATTCTGATGTTTCTGTTATTTTATCTTCTATCTATTCTTATTCTTATTAATGGCATGACTTCCGATGTGTTCAAAAGTTGGGTCGTTAGAGACTGTAAGGGCCTTAATAAAATTAAAAACATGCAAAATTTGTATAAAATCCTAGTGAATGATTTGGAAAAAAATTGAATGAAAAATTCCAAGTTTGGAAAGATAAAAATATATTTTTATCGAAATGAACTAGTTATTAACTAGAATAATAACCCAACGTTTTTAAAAAAATAAATTGGATTTGTAAATGGTTTTTGAAATAACCAAAATTTTCCAACGTACGAATTGGAAAGGATTTAAATGGAAATAATCTTCGGAATATTTCGATATTGGATTCTGTGATTATACAGATATTATTGAGGAATTTGGAAGATATAAATATCACTATTCCCTATACAATATTTGTTGGTTTCAGAATTTGATATTGAATGTAAGCCGATATTATTTCTATTCAGAGCCTTGTATTTAATATCAAATTGGATTTGGGGTTTGTAGTGAATGGTATTCTCAATAACACTGTTCTTAAAACCCGTTGAGAAAAGAATAAATCTTTTAATAAGATAAATGAAGTTTTCCAATTTATAAATATTAAATTGGAATTAAATGGTAGTTAATTTTAAGGTTCATTGTGAACGATGTTTAAAATAACATTTGTTCTTACAACCCAATTAACGGTGAAGATATGATTTGGAATTTATAAATCCTTTAATAAAGATTAAATGGAAAATTTCCAAAGTAAAGTTTTCCAATTCAATACATTAAATTGGAATTGAGTGGATTTTGATTTATTAATAATCGAGATGAGCTTCTATGAAGGAGGACCGTAACTATATATGGAACTTAAGATGCTTTGTCGTTATTCCATTTATATTATTAGTCTGATACGGAAATTTATATCGATTATATATTGATCTGTTTTCCGTGAAGATTCCATAGTTAATGGAAGTTGATTTGGGTTTATTGTGAACTGTGATGTTAATAACATTCGTTCTTTAACCCAGTTAAAGATAAGATTAATTTCTTAAAGTTAAATAATCATAAATTAATAATTTTTGAGATTAAAGCCAAGATGGGGTTTTAATGAATCTTTAATTAAATTGGAATGTGAATGAGGTAAATAAATTCACGGAATTAAAGAAATGATCGAGAATGGAGTATCACTAGTTTTACTCCAGGCGACAGTTAAATCTTTGATCAGATTTGAACGTGAAATGGTAATTAATTTTACCAATAACACAGTGGGTGTTAGATATGGAGTACTACCAGTTTTATTACGTGGGATGAATAGGTTGGGATTAGGATAATAAAAGAAATGAGTACTTCGGTATGGCTCGATAATCCCGACTAGTTTTATGAACCTTATTTTGGTTTAGAATTGTTAATGGATAAAAGAAAATCTTTTGAAAATGATATCCAAAGGAAGATTTAAGAATAAGTTTAAAAGAATTTATCTTTGATAAAACTAATGGGAACCTTTCCCTTAAGATGTGAATACTTGAATAAAAGAATATTCTGAATTGGAAGGAGGCGTATGACGTGTTTTTATAGCATTTGATAATTGATTATAAAATACGCGAGTTATTCGGAAAGACCGGGTTTATTCCATTCTGAATAACTGATACGGCGACTAAAGGTCGACGATAAAGAGGTGGTTGAAGACCGGATATCTTCACAACGTTTGGATGATTACTGATGTCTTGATTGGGCTATACACCCAAGGAAAGGTAATAAGCGGTCATCGTCCAGACGTGCTTGGAGATCGACCGGATACGCGAGGGCCTCTCTCCTATATTGGACATATGGGACTAGGAATAATGTAACACCCCACGTCCATTAATGTCACTCACAAAGGGAATGCATTAACTTCCATGGAGGTTTTAAGTGAATATAGAACAGTAAAATTACAACAAGACAGATATAAAATAGTACTTGGAAATTCAAAAACTTTATTTCATTGTAGCAGAAGTCAAAACATGTTTGATTACATCATAACACCATATTCAATGTCAAGTACAATATCTATCTTGATAAAACAAGTACATAATCCTATTACATGAATAGCCATTAAAAAGAAAGATAACAAGCTGGACTTTACTTCAGCAGTCCAAGCTTTCCAGAAGATAAGCGATCCAACTAGACTCCACTAGAAATTGGCCCAACCTGCGGACCTGAAGGGAGAAAAAGGATGGAAAAGAGGGGGGTCAGACATAAAGTCTGGTGAATATGACAATTCTACAATACTATTACCAAAATAACTGGACTAAGGCATAAGCTGGAAAACAAGAAAATGTCTATGAAGAGCAGATTAAGGACATAGACAATCGCTAAAGGCAACGTTATAGGCGCTCCTAAATACTAAAGGATAAACACTATACTGCACCACACCAGTCACCCTAAAGATTCATCCCACTTAGCTTCACTTAGAAACTTTCCCAATGGCTTTACGTACCCCTAGCTGACTACATAGGTGCCGCCTGCCCCTATCTCCACTAGGTGTACCCTACTTCCCATTATTCGATCGGCTCCCTAACTCGTAGATACCCGTGCTGGCCCCACAGTGGGGTGTATCACTCCCCTAAAGTGGCAACCTGATACAACGGACATGCACGGCTTATACCTACACGATGCAACAACGTCTTACCTACCAGCCCGGGTCCACACACGCATATGAAACCCGTTGGACTTGCGTTGCCACCGCTCCCTGTTTTGGCCTCTTATAGTCAAACCCAGTATGTGTGTCCCGTCCTCGACTTGGGTCGAGCCCACAAAGATACGTTTTGGGATACTGGTTGAAATGGGCCCCCACTATTTACCACAAGCATTCCACCTAAGCTTGTCCCCATTAGTCCATCCCACTTAACCCACTTAGTCATGTTCATTTACATGTGTGTTTGGTTAAGTCTAATCGTATTTCAAATGCCTCTAAAGGCAACCACCAGATTCCTCATGCCACCCAAGGCACCTACTTAACCCCCATGTCCCACCTTACATGATTATCTGGTTAAGTATTTCTTAGTTCATTAAGGCCATAACCTCATAAAGACCTCTCACATTAGACTGGCATTTATGGCAGCTGGATTTGCCGGGCGGGTCCGGGCAGTCTTACACCATAAAAGAGTCTAACCTCGTGTCTTTACAACTGTTATGCTTTAGTTTGGGCCTAGGACCTCTCACATTGGGCCGACATTTGTGACTACTGGATTTGCCGGGCGGGTCCGGGCAGGTTTACATCACAAACGGGTCCAACCTCGTGTCCTAAGCATTGATTATTAATAATAATCCACTTTCCCCCAATTTTAATAATTCCCTACTTGAATTATTAATTACTTCCAATTTTTAACAATGTCCATAATTGACTCAATTATGGACATTTATTCATGGTATGCAACATCTTACAAAATTGCACCCAATTTATTAATTCCTAATATTACCCCTACCCCACGTTTGAACGTTTATTCGCAAAATATATGTTAGACTCGAATAGCCTAACTCATAGCATAAAAGAGATTATCATAATAACAACATGTATATGTGACCAAATGAATCATAATAAGGGGTGAAACTTGCATATGTCCAACTTGCATAGATTATACATGTCATGGATCTAAAGGTGTCAACTTGTTCAAAATTCACCTAATATGATCTCAATCAATTTTCATAAACTTACATATGAACATGTGTGAATCAACATCATCTAATTTTTTAACAACATGGTTTTATATGGGTACACCTAACTCAATAGGCAAATTCCCATAATCAAGTTTTATTTAATTATAGTTTCAAGTTTATGGGTACACCTAACCTAATAGGCAAATTCCCATAAACAAGATCCATTTAAATTAAGAAAAAAAAAACATAACTTTAAGCATGATCCAACAACATGATTTTTCAACATAATATAGCATGATTTATAACATGGCATAGTATGATAGTATAACATAGCTTGACATGATTCTCAACATAGCACGACATAGCATAAGAGAATTTACAACATAGCATGACATAGCATATATAATTTACATCATACGACAACATAATAACATAATAAGAGATCCACAATATATAGAATTTACAATTACAAATCACATCACTTTCTTGTGATCCATTCATAACTGAGTCAAATTAGTTTGTAATAGTCTTGTGAGAATCATCATACTCACCAACAAAAGAAAAGAATTAGAGAAAGAGAGATCTTTTGATTTGATTTGTGTAGATTTAGTTGTAGATGATTAGGCTTCCTCTTCTTAGTTTGTGACGGCTATGCTGAACTCCATGGCAGCAGCATGACGGTAGCTTCTCTAACTTTACAAGTGATTTAGGTCTAGGGTCTACCCACTTATTTATAGATTTTAGAATTCATTTAGGCCATTAGATTTAACCTAGAAATAACCGCAGCCGTTCAGACAAGATGGGGTTTATCTTGTTGACTCAGCAATGAGTCAGAAGTGACTCAGCAAACACTCAGCATATTAATAAACTTCTATTCATGTCATAAATATATATATATTTTCTACAATGTGCATATTAGATACATCCCCCTTTACTTATTATTGTTTTTATATACATATTAGATACATCCCCTTTCTCACACACTTATTAATATTTTTATATTCATATTAGATACATCCCCTCTCTTACACACTTATTAATATTTTTATATTCATATTAGATACATCCCCTCTCTTACACACTTATTATTATTTTAGCAACTTTAGTGTTAATAGAAAATTCGGGGTGTTACATTCTCCCCTCCTTTTAGGATTTCGTCCCCGAAATCTTCAAGTCTGGAAGAATGTATATCCTACCATCCAAACGTCCATCTACTCATCCATCATACACAGGCATCCATTGTCCTTAAAAGACTTCTAATGCTTTATGATCATATGCAAGTGTGTGTACATGTCCTTACCTAATGCGAAATCAGGCGGTCTACTGATTCAGTTGACCTCCTTAATGCAAATTATGTAAGTGTCATGAATCCATTATGTATGCAAAAGATCCTAATTGCTTACATACTACTTCTATATGCGTGCACACCCATTCAACCGAATGCAGCATCCATATGATGGTACAACCATTATACATCCATTATACTAAATACATCCATATATATGCAATATGCAATATGAAGTGACTGAGCTGATCTAGTGCCTAAAGTGTGTGTATATATGCATCCACGAGCAACCACTAGCAAACACTTGCATCCATTTTGCATCCATCATACATAACATGTCTCAAACACATGTTTCAACCATAGGATTATCCTAACTAAAGGTCAAAGATACTAATGAGAGGACATACTAAAGATAAGATAAGATAAGCTAAGCGATAAAGGAGAAATTAAAAGACATACCCTCAAAAAGAAAAGGGTACAACGAACGCATCTTCTCTTCTGTCTCCCAAGTTGCGTTGCTCTCATCATCTCCCCATTGCACTTTAACCAGTCTGACCTCTCGATTCCTCAACTTTTTGATCTCCGACCCAAGAATGCATGTAGGAGCTCGTCTAATTGTTGCATCACGCTCTATTTCCACCTCTTTAAGCAAGCTCGGCTCTACCACCTCCGCGGTCTTGTGCAAACACTTCCTCAAATGTGATACATGGAATACGTCGTGTACTCCACTAAGTTTCTCAGGCAACTCCACCCTATATGCCATCTTCCCAATCCTGTCTTTTACAGGAAACGGCCCTACAAACCTTGGTGCTAATTTCCCCACGGACCCAAAGCGAACAACATTCTGTAACGGAGATACTTTGATAAAAACCATGTCCCCAATGTCAAACTCAAGATCTGTCCTCCTCTTATCAGCATATGATTTTTGCCTATCTTGTGCTGCTTTCATCCTCCTTCGAATCAACTCAATCTTCTCCGAGGTTTCCCTAACCATATCGGGCCCAAGTAGGATTTTATCGGTAGATTCCCACCAACATGTAGGCGAACGGCAAGGCCTTCCATAAAGAGCTTCGAAAGGTGCCATGCCAATACTAGACTGAAAGCTATTATTATATGCGAATTCTACTAACGGAAGGTGCTCTTCCCATGTACCCCCAAAGTCTAGGATACAAAGCCTTAAAAGATCCTCTAGAATGCGATTCACCCTCTTGGTCTGGCCGTCTGTCTGAGGATGATATGCGGTGCTCAAACATAGCTGAGTCCCTACCACCTCTTGTAAACTCTTCCAAAATTCGCTAGTAAAGATGGGGTCACGGTCGCTTACTATACTAGAAGGAATACCGTGCAAACGAACTATCTCCTTAATGTATACAGAAGCCAACCACGGAGCAGTCCTCCTACTTTTCACGGGAATAAAATGGGCGCTTTTAGTAAGTCTATCTACTATAACCCAAATCCCCGTGTTACCCTTCCTTGATCTTGGTAATCCATCCACAAAATCCATTGAGATGCTTTCCCATTTCCATAGTGGAACTTCTAATGGGTGAAGCAACCCACCGGGTTTCTTTTGTTCTGCTTTAACTCGTTGGCACACCAAGCATCTAGCGACGTACTCGGCAACATCCTTTTTCATACCGGCCCAAAAGAAAACCCGCTTCATATCTTTGTACATCTTATCCCCGCCGGGATGAATGGTCATTTTTGAGCGATGAGCATCATCAAGAATGGCCTTCCTTAAGTCTTCGTCTTGTGGTACACAAAGTCTATTATCCCTTTGTAACCAACCCTTATCGTCTAGGGTATACCTACGAAGATGGCTTGACGACTCCCCCCCTTTGAGCTTTTCTACTATCTCAACCAACTGTGGGTCGTCTCGCTGTGCCTCACCAACCCGTCCTAGAAGTGTAGGTCTAACCTCCAAGGATGCTAACAGACCGGGTACTAAGTCAACGGAGGGTCTAAAGTCAAACATAGAGATGAATTCTAAGCTTTGTCGTTCAACAAACAACGGACTCAAGGACAACCTTTTCCTACTTAAGGCGTCTGCCACCACGTTACCCTTGCCCGGGGTATATGCTATTTCAAAATCGTAGGAGGCTAAGAATTCCATCCACCGTTGCTGCCTTAAATTCAAATCCTTCTGAGAGAATAAGTATTTTAATGATTTGTGGTCAGTGAACAGTTCGAATTTCTCACCAAGAAGATAGTGACGCCAAGACTTAAGCGCGAAAACAATTGCGGCTAGCTCTAAGTCATGCGTGGGGTAATTCTTTTCATGAACCCTCAACTGCCTTCCACCATAGGCTATTACTCTTCCCTCTTGCATGAGGACCGCGCCAAGTCCCGTCCCACAAGCATCAGTATAGATGGTAAACGGTTTATTCCCGTCTGGCAGCACTAAGACTGGGGCTGAAGTTAAGGCTCTCTTTAAACGTTGGAACGCATCATCGCAATCTTTGTCCCACGTAAAAACCAGGTTCTTCTTCGTTAACCGTGTTAATGGAGCTGATATTTTTGCGAAGTCTTTGATAAACTTCCTATAATAGCCAGCCAACCCCAAGAAACTTCTTACTTCGGTTGCATTTTTAGGGACCTTCCAATCTTGGATGGCCACCACCTTTGCGGGATCCACTGCTATCCCTTCTTTGGAAACCACGTGCCCTAAGAACCGTACTTCCTTCCTCCAGAAGTGACACTTAGAAAATTTTGCCTTAAGGTTATGCGCTCGAAGGGTTTCCAACACTTCCCTAAGATGTAGGGAGTGCTCTTCTTTATTCTTAGAAAAGACTAAGATGTCATCCACAAAGACTACCACGAATTTGTTAAGGTATTCCCTAAACACCCTACTCATCAAATCAACAAAATATGCAGGGGCGTTTCTCAAACCAAAGGGCATCACTAGCCATTCATAGAATCCGTCAGGAGTCCTAAAAGCAGTCTTATCTATACTATCCTCAGCCACTCTCAGTTGATGAAAGCCAGTGGCTAAGTCCAACTGCGAAAACACTGAGGCGCCAACTAACTGATCAAAGAGATCGTCAATCCTCGGCAGTGGGTGTCGGTTCTTCTTGGTGAGCTTATTAAGTTCTCTATAGTCCACACAAAGTCTAAGGGACCCATCCGCCTTTGTGGCAAATACTACTGGAGCACCCCACTCCGATATACTACGTCTTATGAACCCCTTCTCAAGCAACTCCTTCACTTGCTTATTGAGTTCCCTCCTTTCACGAGGAGCCATGTGGCGCACTGGCAGAGATACGGGTTTCGCATTATCTACAAGGTATATTCGAAAGTCTATCTCTCGTTTTGGAGGTAAGCCCTTCACCTCCTCAAACACATCCGGATATTCCCGGACCACTTCTACCGATCGCAGGTTCTCTACAGACGCGTCAAGCGATTCAAGATAACTTAGCATAACGGAATTTATGGGATTACAAAAGATGTCGAGAGCATTACCAAGGCGAGTCACAAGCCTAACTACTCTCCTTTCACAATCAAGAATGGCCCTATTTCTAGACAACCAATCCATTCCTAAAATTAGCCCATAGCCCGTGAAGCCCAATACATAAGCATCACATCTAAATTAAACGCTAAGTATAGAGATTTTCAAATCCAAACATATCATGGTCAAATGAGCCGAACCCCCAATTGGATTTGAAACGACCAAGGGATCCTCTACTAAACTGGTGTTCAAGTGCAGTGATTCAACTAATGATGCAGAGATAAACGAATGAGATGCGCCAGAATCGAATAAGGTACGGACAGGATGATCAAACAGAAAAACTAAGCTTTCAACAGAAATTGTTCTACCTCTTTCTTGCAGCGGTGGGGCCGCAATAGCCTGAACTTGCCCCCTTGCCTGCCCTGGTGCCATAAGAGCCTGCACCTGTCCTCCCGAGGTAGACCCTGCCCTCTGCCCCTTCTTTGGACAGTCCTTCACTAAATGTCCCGCATCTCCACAATGAAAACAACCAGTCTTCTTTTTCTTTCTACAATCTTTGCTGAGATGGCCAGGCGTCCCACAATTGAAGCATTTCTTCTTCCCTTTGCCATTATTGTTTTTACCACCCTTCTTATTTTGCTGTTGGGGTTTCTTCTGATCCCCTTTCTTTTCAACTGCCTTATCCTCATGCATAAGTGCCATTTCTACTAGCTTTTCAAAGGTGGCTCCCATAGGGATGTGGGTCATAGCCAACCCTTGCAACGGTTCACTCAAGCCTCTAACGAACCTCAAAGCTTTCTTCTCTGGCGTGTTCACCAACTCCAAGCCAAACCTTGCTAACTGATTAAATTTATTGACATATTCCTTTACTGATGAGCTCCCTTGCTTTAGTGCCAGGAATTTTTCCATATTTAAGTTCTCCTCTGCCCTTGAAAGAAACTTTGCCTCAAACCTTCGTCTGAAATCCGCCTATGAATCAACTGGACGTTTCCCGTTAGTGACCTCCCACCAAAACGAGGCCTCTCCCTTCATTAACCAAGCAGCTAAACGGACTTTCCTCCCATCTTCCACTTCAAAGATATCCAACAATTCCTCAGTCTCCTTAAGCCAATCTCTGGCCTCCACAAACGTCTCAGTCCCTTGAAAAGTTTTTCCTCCCATAGCCTTGAATTCCTTGCACGTCTTTGCAAAAGTGTCAACACGAGGAGGAGGAGGAGGAGGAATGGGTGCAACTAGGGGTGGAGGAGTATCCGCTGGGCCTGCAGTGGTGGCCCTAGCCTCCAAGTATCTCCTAAACCACCCTGGAATCGTCACACCTTCTGGGAGATTAAGATCTTCAGCCATGCTGAAACGAAAAAGGAAAGATTCAAAATGGAGAATTCGAAAGATAAAGATAAGGATATAGCTATTTGGGATTATGTTTTTCATAAAAACTCTCTTTAAATAACATGTTTTTTTTTTTTGAAAGCACTTCTTCCAAAAATACTTTAGAAAAAAAATATTTTTCTAAAAAAATTTTTTTATCTGTTCTGGTAACCTTATGCTCTGATACCACGTGTAACACCCCACGTCCATTAATGTCACTCACAAAGGGAATGCATTAACTTCCATGGAGGTTTTAAGTGAATATAGAACAGTAAAATTACAACAAGACAGATATAAAATAGTACTTGGAAATTCAAAAACTTTATTTCATTGTAGCAGAAGTCAAAACATGTTTGATTACATCATAACACCATATTCAATGTCAAGTACAATATCTATCTTGATAAAACAAGTACATAATCCTATTACATGAATAGCCATTAAAAAGAAAGATAACAAGCTGGACTTTACTTCAGCAGTCCAAGCTTTCCAGAAGATAAGCGATCCAACTAGACTCCACTAGAAATTGGCCCAACCTGCGGACCTGAAGGGAGAAAAAGGATGGAAAAGAGGGGGGTCAGACATAAAGTCTGGTGAATATGACAATTCTACAATACTATTACCAAAATAACTGGACTAAGGCATAAGCTGGAAAACAAGAAAATGTCTATGAAGAGCAGATTAAGGACATAGACAATCGCTAAAGGCAACGTTATAGGCGCTCCTAAATACTAAAGGATAAACACTATACTGCACCACACCAGTCACCCTAAAGATTCATCCCACTTAGCTTCACTTAGAAACTTTCCCAATGGCTTTACGTACCCCTAGCTGACTACATAGGTGCCGCCTGCCCCTATCTCCACTAGGTGTACCCTACTTCCCATTATTCGATCGGCTCCCTAACTCGTAGATACCCGTGCTGGCCCCACAGTGGGGTGTATCACTCCCCTAAAGTGGCAACCTGATACAACGGACATGCACGGCTTATACCTACACGATGCAACAACGTCTTACCTACCAGCCCGGGTCCACACACGCATATGAAACCCGTTGGACTTGCGTTGCCACCGCTCCCTGTTTTGGCCTCTTATAGTCAAACCCAGTATGCGTGTCCCGTCCTCGACTTGGGTCGAGCCCACAAAGATACGTTTTGGGATACTGGTTGAAATGGGCCCCCACTATTTACCACAAGCATTCCACCTAAGCTTGTCCCCATTAGTCCATCCCACTTAACCCACTTAGTCATGTTCATTTACATGTGTGTTTGGTTAAGTCTAATCGTATTTCAAATGCCTCTAAAGGCAACCACCAGATTCCTCATGCCACCCAAGGCACCTACTTAACCCCCATATCCCACCTTACATGATTATCTGGTTAAGTATTTCTTAGTTCATTAAGGCCATAACCTCATAAAGACCTCTCACATTAGACTGGCATTTATGGCAGCTGGATTTGTCGGGCGGGTCCGGGCAGTCTTACACCATAAAAGAGTCTAACCTCGTGTCTTTACAACTGTTATGCTTTAGTTTGGGCCTAGGACCTCTCACATTGGGCCGACATTTGTGACTACTGGATTTGCCGGGCGGGTCCGGGCAGGTTTACATCACAAACGGGTCCAACCTCGTGTCCTAAGCATTGATTATTAATAATAATCCACTTTCCCCCAATTTTAATAATTCCCTACTTGAATTATTAATTACTTCCAATTTTTAACAATGTCCATAATTGACTCAATTATGGACATTTATTCATGGTATGCAACATCTTACAAAATTGCACCCAATTTATTAATTCCTAATATTACCCCTACCCCACGTTTGAACGTTTATTCGCAAAATATATGTTAGACTCGAATAGCCTAACTCATAGCATAAAAGAGATTATCATAATAACAACATGTATATGTGACCAAATGAATCATAATAAGGGGTGAAACTTGCATATGTCCAACTTGCATAGATTATACATGTCATGGATCTAAAGGTGTCAACTTGTTCAAAATTCACCTAATATGATCTCAATCAATTTTCATAAACTTACATATGAACATGTGTGAATCAACATCATCTAATTTTTTAACAACATGGTTTTATATGGGTACACCTAACTCAATAGGCAAATTCCCATAATCAAGTTTTATTTAATTATAGTTTCAAGTTTATGGGTACACCTAACCTAATAGGCAAATTCCCATAAACAAGATCCATTTAAATTAAGAAAAAAAAAACATAACTTTAAGCATGATCCAACAACATGATTTTTCAACATAATATAGCATGATTTATAACATGGCATAGTATGATAGTATAACATAGCTTGACATGATTCTCAACATAGCACGACATAGCACGACATAGCATAAGAGAATTTACAACATAGCATGACATAGCATATATAATTTACATCATACGACAACATAATAACATAATAAGAGATCCACAATATATAGAATTTACAATTACAAATCACATCACTTTCTTGTGATCCATTCATAACTGAGTCAAATTAGTTTGTAATAGTCTTGTGAGAATCATCATACTCACCAACAAAAGAAAAGAATTAGAGAAAGAGAGATCTTTTGATTTGATTTGTGTAGATTTAGTTGTAGATGATTAGGCTTCCTCTTCTTAGTTTGTGACGGCTATGCTGAACTCCATGGCAGCAGCATGACGGTAGCTTCTCTAACTTTACAAGTGATTTAGGTCTAGGGTCTACCCACTTATTTATAGATTTTAGAATTCATTTAGGCCATTAGATTTAACCTAGAAATAACCGCAGCCGTTCAGACAAGATGGGGTTTATCTTGTTGACTCAGCAATGAGTCAGAAGTGACTCAGCAAACACTCAGCATATTAATAAACTTCTATTCATGTCATAAATATATATATTTTCTACAATGTGCATATTAGATACATCCCCCTTTACTTATTATTGTTTTTATATACATATTAGATACATCCCCTTTCTCACACACTTATTAATATTTTTATATTCGTATTAGATACATCCCCTCTCTTACACACTTATTAATATTTTTATATTCATATTAGATACATCCCCTCTCTTACACACTTATTATTATTTTAGAAACTTTAGTGTTAATAGAAAATTCGGGGTGTTACAAATAAGGTGCCTTCGGTTTCGTTCAGATCCAAAACAGACTTGTAAGTGGATGCGTGTCTGACATTGGATTTCATTCTGTGTTGATTGATTTCTATTAAATATATATCTGTTTGGTGGTGGAGAATTTATTGTCTTTCTTGACACTTTTCTCTGAGACGTATGAGCTTAGAGGTTATATATTGATAGACATCAGTCGCATGGCATGGATTGTCAATGTGGCATGCTAATATGCAAATGAACAAGGCTTTTGTTGAAAAGCAGAGTTTTGTGGTTGATGATCAAAGCACGACTCTAATTAGCATTGCTTTGTGTATAGAGTTAGTTCGCGAGCCTCACACCCCGTATGAGTCAAAAACGGGATAATGACCGTAGGGAGAACTTGCGTTTCTTTCTAACTAGAAGTGGTGTCATTCTGTGGAGCCCAGACATTTTTACTTATGTGGATGAAGGATTGCGAGGCGCCTTTGATATGATTGGTTGACGTACTGACCATTTTGGAGGTCCGATAGGAACGGAAAACGTATTGTTCAGGAATAACCAATTCACTAAAGTAAGTGTGGACGGCCATATCGCTTCCAAGGGTTACCCGTAGGTGTGATCCTAAGGCATTTTCTAGGGTGTCTCAAATCGAAGAGGAGCCATCCCTTGCCTCGATTCATAGATGGAATCCAATTTTCAATAGGCGACTTTTCGGTTTTAGTTGTAAACCTATATGGCGACATAGTAGGATGGGGTACTATGCCGTCTATGATTGATACATTTATATTTGAAGTTGATTTCTTTACTTATAGTAATGATAAAAGATAAATTTCATGTACCAAGCATATTTGGCCATTATACAATAACATTTTATCCTTTGGCTTGCATTGCATTGTGTGATGGGATCTGAGTCTTATAATGGCTTCATTTTTCCTATTTAGCATTGCATTGTTTATTTATGGTGTTCTTGGGGGTAAACCCGTTCCGTGTTATATGGTGTGGTCCCTTGATTTACAAAACATTAAAATAAAGTTAATAATTGTTTCCAATCCCATGACTGATTCGGAGTTTATTGTTTCTACCTAAACTCTGTGCGCCCATATTTCCCACATAGGCAGCTAGTAGTTTTGGTTTTCGCAGATATTTCTTTTCACGTGATCCTGGATTACAGCTAGAGCCATGTTTCGAAAGCTTTGTATCCATGTATTTCTTTCAGTTGAGGTAGTTTTTGTTTTCTGCCGCGCATTATACTTATGTATTATATTTCCGCTGTAATGTAATTTAAACCTCTGATATTTTTCCCACTGTATAATATTTATACATACTCTGATATATTCATGTACTCTGATGTAATTATTGTAATAGCAAATAAATGTTCTCATGTTTGTGTTATGATGCGTCATGTTCTCAAAGAAGTCCGCCTTCTTGTTTGGTTTAGGCCGGCCGGGAAGTTTGGGTTGCTACAGGTTGAGTAAAGTAGGAATTAGTGTGTTTCTTTTAGCCGTGAAACCACAAAAGTAGGAATCGGTGGTTTCCTTGTAGCCGTGAAACCAAGGAAGTAGTAATTGTTGTAGCCGTGAAATTAGGGAGGTTGTACATGACTATTGGAATAGTAATAAAACTCTATGCAATCCAGCGTTGTGCGGGACTTGACGTAGGAGCAATCCGAACCAGTATAAAACTTGGTGTATTCTTTCCTTTTCTGCATTTTTATTTCTGTTTATTTGGCATTTGTGTTTGAATCTGTGTTTGTAATTGTGTTTTTAGTGTTTGATTCATTCTGTTATTCACATAAGTTTCTGATTTTGTTTAAATTCTCTCAAACACTATTCACTCCCCCCCTAATGTTTGATTTGCCTTAACGATCCATTCCGCAATCTCTAATGATTGGTATCAGAGCAAGGTTTTTCAAAAAGTTCATAATCTGATTTTTGAAAATAGTGATAATGGCAATAAATACTAGTAGCAATAATAGTTCTTTTATAGAGGGGGTCAATCCACTGTAAGACCACCATTGTTTAATGGTAGTAATTATTCATATTGGGCATGTAGAACGAAAATTTATTTACGGTTAGTAGGTTTAGATACATGGAATAGTACACAAAATGAGTATGTTGAACCCACAGTTGCATTTGCACAATGGACAAATGAACAAAAGACTGTTGCACAGA
This sequence comes from Allium sativum, assembly GCA_030737875.1. NCBI lineage: Eukaryota > Viridiplantae > Streptophyta > Magnoliopsida > Asparagales > Amaryllidaceae > Allium > Allium sativum. The sequence goes on from CM060920.1 coordinate 249,178,886, forward strand.
GAAATTCTAAAGCCATGAATATGTTATTTTGTTCATTAGACAGGAATGAGTTTAATAGAGTATCAGTATGTAAAACTGCTTATGAAATCTGGAGAACTTTACAAGTTACTCATGAAGGAACTAGTAAAGTTAAACAAACTAAAATAGCAATGCTAGTTAATCAGTTTGAATTATTCAAAATGAACGAGAATGAGTCTATTTCAGATATGTATTGCAGATTCAAGAGATAGTGCATTCATTAACAGCACTTGGAAAAATTTATTCTAAAGTATACCAAGTCAGAAAAATATTGAATTCATTAACTCCAGATTGGGACCAGAAAAATTTGGCTATTGAAGGAGCCAATGATGTCAATGAAATTAAGATTGAGGAGTTAATCGGAAATTTGATGTCTTATGAAGTCCAATTACAGAAAAGAAAAGAAAACAGATCAACTGAAAAGAAATCTATTGCACTTATAGCAACAACAAATAATTCTGACTCGAGTAGTGAAGAAGATGAAGAAACAACGCTTATGACAAATCATTTTAGAAGATTTCTAAAATATAGAAGGAAGTGTTATATTCAAGGAAATTCAAAAATTATTGAAGGACGATGTTTTAACTGCAAGAAACCAAGCCATATAAAGAAAATGTGTCCATATCCAGACAAATCGACTCAACAAATGGATAACAGCAATTCGTCAAGGAAAAGAAAGAAAGCATACACAGAAACATTAGATGATTCTGATTCGTCATCAAGTGATGAAGAACCAGAAACCGGAAATACGGATATATGCTTTACGACAATTCAGAGTTCAGAAAATCATAAAGAAAAGGATCTAAAAACTTGGTACACATTAATTAATTTTTAATTTTATTTGGTCGAATAGTTGCTTTCTTTGTTTGCTTTGATTTGAATTTAAACCTTAAAAATAAATTTTTGAAATTTAAAACTCAAATTTGAATTTTGATATTCAAAATAATAACACAATATTAAATAACTAATAAATTAATAAAATAATTGTTTTGTGTGTTTATTAGGATTAGAATTATTTCAGAAATCGTTAAACCTGAAATATAAATCGATAATATAAATTTCAAAACACAAAAAACCAATTTCCTTTGAAATTAGACAAGTATGTCGACATAAAAAAATGTCCATGTCGACATATCTGACCAGTTTTGAAATTTAAATTTTGAATTTCAAAAGTTTAAACTTTCAAACTTCACTCCAATCTTTTCACTAACTCCCAAGGTCTGAAAAGGTGTCATTTCAATCTGAAAAGTTGTGCCTATTAAATTCATATCCATTCAATTTCTATATATACATCTATCATTTCTACCTTTCATTTACAACTCAAAACTATATTCTTCAAATCTATTCTCTTAATATTATCAATTCAATGGCTCCCTCAAGTTCATCTCAAAAATTGAAGATAACCAAAACCATCAAAGGCTATCTTCATAATGACAAAGAGGTCATCAAAACCTATGGTAACTATTTAGCAAATGCAAAAGTTAACATGGGTGCTTTCGCCATCTTTAGCGACCTTCCCTCTTATGATCTCGCCTCTCTTTTCGAACAAAATGAAGTATTGAATCTAATTTACTCTCGTGGTAACGACGAAGTATGTTATCCCAAACTCGTTAAGATGTTCTATGTAAATCTCAATCGCGTATTTTACGAAGGCAACAAAAATCAAATTTGGAGTAGTGCCAAATGCACTCAAATTGTTCTCGATGCCGAACTCTTAGGCACTTTTCTGAATTGTAGAAGCATAGGCTCGGATTTCTCAAATTTTACTATCGACGAAACCGATTTGCAAACATTTCACGACATATTTGATGATGGTGCTTCAATGGAATTCAGAAATCGCTTCTTTCATCCAAAAGCAAGGATTTTCAACTTTCTCCTCCAGCATACCATCAGTTCATGTTTTGGAAATTTTAACAATCCAACTCTCAAAGTCCAAAAGGCTCCTTTTGCTATTATAGGTGAATATGTCATAAATTGGGCCGAAATGATCCTAAATGAAATAAAGCCCATAGATTTATCTACAAGAGAAAACACTCTCTAGTATGATGTTTATCCCACTTGTATTTTCAAATACTTTAATGTTGACTTTCATAGAGAAGAATTTGTACCAAGAAATGATGCATCAAACATTCATCTCATGCAAACTCATCTCACTTTCAAACCTTATGAGACATTGAAATCCAAACAAGCTCGAATCAACAAGAACAAGAACCAATTGATAGTGAAGAAGAAGAAGATTCTATGGAAAGTATTGAGTATCCATCTTCTAAGCGTATTTAAAAAAATATGATAGTTCAAAATCAAGTGAAAATTGTCAACAATCAAAAGAAGCTTAACAAGAGGATTTCCAAAATACCCAAATTCATGGTCAAGATAGGAAGAAAGCTTGGAATTTCATCTTCCTCGTCATCATCCGAAAACTAGGCTATCTAGTTTAATCTATCTTTATATATTTCCTTGTACTTGCTTTCGAATCTCGTATTTAATGTGTGTCTTAATTAGTTGGATGTATTTGCCTTCTATCATGTAATGAATGGAGTTTTATTTATGATATAAATCATCTTTATGTTTCTAAAAAATAATAAAACTAATTATAACATAATAGAGTTTAAAAGAATTCAAAATTTCAAATTTTTTAATAACCCTATAGTATGTGGACATAACAAAAAGTGTATGTCGACATATAACTGACAGCATTTCAAATTGTTTCAAATTTTAAATTAAAATTACTATTCATGACTAGTTAAATCCAAAGAATTCTAGACCCTATTTAAGTCTGTTTCTTCTAGGAAAATTCATTATTCCATTACTCCTTCTTTATTCATTTCTTATCAAATCCATGGAAAATCCTATCCATAATCTTAGTGAAAATCTAGAAGAAACTTTGAATTCTTTCAAAATTATTCTCTCTATGGAATCAGCATCATCTAGAACTAAGTCAAATAAAGATGTTAGGACAACAAGAGAAGCATTTTGATGCAATGCGATGGGTAATCTCTTCTCTTTTTAGAGATGAAGATAATAATCTCGCAAAGGCTCCGCCAACCAAAGAAGATGAAGATTGGGAAGTCGTTAAGAAGGATCCTATCTTTGGAGAATATGGTTGAGCTGAAGTTCCAAGAAACATTTAGTTATTTGGTACGATTTGATTGATTTGTTTAAATATTATAAGACATATTGTATGGTGTGATTTGATTTGAATTCTATTGGTGTTATTTGATTTGGTTTGGTTTGTATCAAACAAACATATGTAATTATAATACTTGGATTGGTTTGTATATAATCATAATATTGCTAGGTTTTGTTAGTATAATTATAAGTTTGAATAGATTAAAGGGAATATTCTACTTAGAATTAATTAATAGACTAAGGGGGAGTATTATTATTAGGTTAGTAACTTAAGTTCTATTCAGACAGTTATCTAATTTAGGGGGAGTACCTTTAAGGTTTCTTTTTGATAATGCCATAGGGGGAGAAATTGTAAAATATAGACATAGTTTATAAGATTCTTACAAACAGGTGGAGTATTAGAAGGATCATCATCAACAGGTATATATAAGTATGATATTTTATAAACTAAGGTTGTCATCACTAAAAAGGGGGAGACTGTTGGAGAATGGAGTTTTGATGACAACAACCTTATTTCAATTATCATTGATTATAAAATATATACTAACACTTTTTGTATAGAATATATATATACACACACACATATGTAGGAATTATAAACAGGAAATATTAAAGACTGTACAGTTTAAAGATGACAAAGATTCAAAATTCAGACAAATTTCAAGACTCATGAGTATTCTAGATTTCAACAGTTCAAGATCAATATGGTTGTAGAGTCTAGATTATATAAGACTCTAAATAGCACTCCCGGTTCAATATTCAAATTCTGATTTTCAGACTCTGATTTTCAAATTCTATTTTCTATCCTCAATTCTCTCTATTCTTTTTTTATCTTTTCTATTTTTCTTTTTTATTTATCTTTGTTTTTCAAACTTAAGTTTTATATATTATGTTTTTATACTTTATATTTATATAGTTTAAAACCTTATAATTTTATAAATATGTTTATATGGTTAAATCTATGTTTTCATATGTTTTTCTAATTTATAATATTGATTTACAACACTAGATTTTTATTTAAGAATTCCCAGAATTATATTTAGATCAAAACACTTGAAAATGTTTTAAAAATAAAAAATATACTAGAGTATGTCCATATGTAGAAAACACTATGTCGACATATAACTATCAAAAATTCAAATTTGAAAGGAAGTGACTTTTCACTATTTGAAACGTTTCATAAATGTTTCAACCTTTCACGTACTATAAAAAGGTCTTGAATTCGATTTTTAAATATATCTTCTTCTCCACTTTCACTCTCTTTCATTATATAATTATTCTTGATCATTTTATGATTTCTACACTTATACTCCGCCGAATTCAATTCCGTTTTGATCAAACTTCTTCTCTCTACACTCTCTTCTCATCTCTCTGTGAATCAAGTGCTATTGAAGAGTTATAGGGCTGTTTGTAATTGCTTGGGTTGAGTAAAGTAGGAATTGGTGTGTTCCTTGTAATCGTGAAACCAAGGAAGTAGGAATCGGTGGTTTCCTTGTAGCCATGAAACCAAAGAAGTAGTAATCGGTGGTATCCCTTGTAGCCGTGAAATCAAGGAGGTTGCACTTGACTATTGGAATAGTAATAAAACTCTGCGCAATCCAGCGTTGTGCGGGTTTGGGCGTAGAAGCAACCCGAACTAGTATAAAATACGGTGTCTTCTTTCCTTTTTGCATTTTTATTTTTGTTTATTTAGCTTCTGTATTTGAATTTGTGTCTGTAATTGTGTTTGTAGTGGTTGATTCATTCTGTTATTCACATAAGTTTTTGATTTTGTTTAAATTCTCACAAACACTATTAACCCCCCTCTAGTGTTTGATTTTCCTTAACGATCCATTATACAATTTCTAACATACAAATCCTGCATATATGTGTGTGTATATATATATTCTAGATAGAGATGTTAGTATATATTTTATAGTCAATTAATATTGAAATAAGGTTATTGTCATCAAAACTCCATTCTCCAACAATAAGAACGCAATTAAAACATTAATCGGTTTGCAATATCCATTTAAAAAAAATCAGAGTTGAACAATACAAAACATACCAATATTTGCAGTGGAATATTACTACATAAATACGTCTGTCAAGCTCCATTTTCATCTTTATAAAAAGGTCTCCGCTAAAGTGAGGCAACCCAGGATGACCCAAGCATAATAAAAATCAATACACTTGAGTCAAGGCTATAATAACTCAGGTAAGTCGAATCAAACAAATGAGATGAATGTGGCATCATCAGAGATATTTACGGGATTTAATCAATGTATAATGTGAGTGCAATAACTTAAGAGATGTATGCGAATTTCCATCTCATAAGGATATGTTAAACTATATATATAATATACTATTATAATAGTGTTTATTTATTAAAGTAAAATATTAAAATAGTGTAAGCGAAATTACATATATACCCTTACAATGTTTATAAACACTACAGCCTAGTAGCATCAGGAAGCATTCCATAGGTACAACGTCTAATAAAATCATAAGAGGCTCGACCATGATACTATGACAAGGTACGCGAGGCAATACCCAAGGTAGAACCTACCTGTCATACTCTCGGGGTGGTGGTAATGAATAGTCGCAACTACCACCAACCTCGAACAACACTCCCAAAATCATCGATGCACATCAAATCAAATAAAACTAAGGAACTATAATAATCAAGGAAAAAGAGTTGCCAATAGGGGTAACTAGCTCACTTGGTCCCAGTATAGCTCATGTTCAAGGATATCCATCTTCATTCCCTTACTTCATCCCAATAACATTCGATAAACCAATGTACTTCATTCTGGATTCATCCACCACGTATACAATTGTTAAAGTGGTTCTGGTATTGGCAGAGAGTATCATAATATCCAGCCATGGCCTCTTTAACAACCAAATGGTTACATTATTTACACCATGGTCATTTATATTTGAAATTATGATTTCAATGTCATAAATCAATTTAATTTACTTATTGATTTATTATCATTTACTTCAAATCAATTTAATATCAGATTCGGCTTCAAATTTTCAAATCTCATATTTCAAAACGGTTCATTATCAAAAATTCAAGTTTCTAGTTTAGATTGTAGCACATTGAATAAAATATTCAAAGGAATCTTTATAATCAAAATTCAGTCTTATTTGCTCGAATTCAGAATATACTTGTTGACACGCTTTTTGGTCGAAGTTATCACATGTCAATAGCATCATCAGCAAACAAAAAGTGATCTGGTCGAAGTCGCGACGCAAACACAGAAATGGCCTGAAACCCTTTTAGATGACCTCTTTTGGGCCCGAAAACATGGATTACGGTGCTTTGTATCGTAACTCTTGTAGCCCTCTAAGTTAGCTTCACATACAACTTTCATTTGGCCAAATCGGCCTTATGGTTTGAAAATTACGCTTGTTTCCATGAATTTGTGCAGGAATGTCTACACGGTCTTTCAGGCCCGAGAGAAGTCGTGCACGCACGGGCCTGACAACTCCTCAAAACAATCACCTCTCAATGCTTCGAATCCCTCCGGGAATCTCAAACCGCATCCCCATTTTTAGTATCCCTTAAAGGGATATGAAATTTCGCATCCCTAAAAGGGATATGAAATTTCGTATCCCCCAGGGGGATACTAAATTTGTATCCCTTAGAAGGATACAAAATTTCATATCCCCAGGGGGATACGAAATTTTCTGCCATGCGCAAGAGGATATAAATTTCAGGTTAGTGGTCCCCAATTCTCACCTATTCCTACTTGGCCCTCTACTTATAAATACCCCCAAGCTTGGCACTAAAAGGGTTGGATTCTCTTGGCATTTTGAAGCTCTCAAACATTATTAATGGCTTCCATCTTCATCCCATAGTTATTGGACATAGCATGAACCACTAGAATGTTGCGCAAACGTTTTTCATCAACTTATGGACATTTATAAGGACATTTACACAACTTTTGGATTATTTTGGATATTTATTAGATTTCTTTGATATTGAAGCTAAATTTGGACATTGTTGATCGAGTCAACACACTTTTCACTCGACGAAGAAGAAAAAGGACTTTTCGGACTAGCAAACCGTTGGTCATTCTATCATACAACTTTGTACACTGAAATTTTCCGAACTCGCGTAAACTTTGTAATCGTCAAGTATATGATGAATAAGGCATTAATATCGAACCACTATAAAAACCCGTGTTCTCCCGCATTATTTTATTTTACATTTGGATTATTGTGTTGCTAATACATATAATCTTAGACGTTGGCATGCGTTGAGTCCACGACTATTTTCCACATTACCGGTACTACTATTTATTGGCAAGGCGACGGGATTGAATGGTTCCCTACCATTTTAGTGAAACACCTATAATTACAATCAAATTTAAAGAAAAACAAAGGAAACATGGTGCTGCAATACACAGAATGCATAGAAAAAAGAAAAAGAAACACAAGAGGAAAAATTGTAGGAAAAGCTAACATAAATTGTGCCAAAAGTCACGAATAGAACCAATACAATATGCACAAGGCATTCGTGTCCCAAATGGATACATACATGGCAGGTGTGGAGAACAAATAGAAACCACCAACACATCATTCACTTAGAAAACTTGCAATAATGATGAAATTCTAGGGTACGACTAGGCTTCATCTACTCACAAACTCAGCAACATGTCAATAAAAGGAACAAAAGTCTCAGAAATTTCCCTAGCACCAATAATCATAATCAATGAGGTAAGTTAATGTTGTTCATCATTTTTATTTTTAAGCTCCTAGTGACTGGATATTAGAGGTCCTTGTAGCAAGGAATAGAAGCAGACAAAAGAGAGTGAGAAAAGACGTCACTATCTACTATGTTGGATGGGCAAATGACAACGGAGGATTGTGTTGCATTTTTGAACCCATTGGTCATGGAGTTTTCAATGAGGATATGAACCGTCAAAAATGGTGGAGCTGTATAAGCAGTAGGCGGAAGTATACGCACATAAGTATCTTCTAATTTAGTTTTAGCTTTGGCTTTGTTTTTCGTTTTTCGTTTCTGCAGAAGAGGAAGGAGGGTCTGTTTTTCCTCTGCCATTAATAGCTGGGTGTGCCTGCATACCAATATCTTCATATTTGTTGGTTGATCAACTAAAATAGTACTAGATTTTTGCTTATTGAGGAAACTTGACTTAAGTTGTAAAGAACTAAACGCATTACTCAGAAGATCAGATTGTGTAATTCGAGTAGAAGTGATGGAGCAATTGTTAACGTGGACGCGAACAAAATATACTATTAAACTAAAATAGTTAAATTGTTTACTAGGACTAAGAAGATTCATCTTGTGTGACGTCTTAGGTTCCACACGGAAAAAAAAAAAAAAATTAATACAATGAAGTTTTCTTAATAGAGTTATAAAATATAATAGTTAAATTATATAGAGTAGTTTATCAAAATAATTATAAATATATATAATAGTTGATTTAAATATTTATGAAATAAAACAGCTAAATAAATATAAAATAATTTTATTAAGATAGTTACCTTTTCATGAATTACTTTTAAAGGCCAAACTTAGCATTTTCTTTTGTGAAAAGATGCTAAGTTTGGATATGAGGGAGATACACACAATTTAGTGCAAAAGTGGAAATAAGGTGATCCACTATCCTTTCCACTTTTGCACTAAATTTGTCTTTCTCCCTAATTTCCAAATTTATCATATTTTTAACCCAAAAAAATGCTAATTTTGGTCTTCTCACTATTTTCCTCATTTTTATAAATATAATAGTTAATTTAAATAATTATAAAATGAAATATTTTTTTAAGATAGTTATAAATATCAATAGTTTACAGATATTAATAATAAAACCAGTATCCTCAATTCAATGGCCTGGAGCCCTATACCCCTGCCAAACCCGTCCACACCATCTCTCTCCTCATAAAGCATTGTTCTACAGGTTCCTACTCCATATGCACTGCCATCGCCGAATTCCCCCCGACCCTTGATCCACCATTTCGTCGCAGTAGTAGAACCTTGCCCTCCTTCGCCAGAGTCCCCCCCTCCCCGATCCAAATCCTAATAAGAAATGGTCATATTTGTTCTCTACAAAGCCATGGAATGTTGGCGCCTTCTCCCCTCCGCCTGTCACACTCAAATTCTCAAGCAATGCTCTGGAACCAACTGAAGAGATCCTCCTGTAACGACCCGCATTCTATGTACCGAAGGATCATAGAATATATATTTCTTCCACAAACGAAGTCATATGGTCGTGTAACTTTGGGAGACGACTATTGAGGTCATTTCCCATGTTCACGATTTTTGTGGATTTTTAAATGACCGTTTTGCCCTGGCGAATCTTGTTTCGCCTATAACTTTTGATTGGTAAGGAGTTTTGACCTAAAACCACTTCCATTAGATCTGGATGATGGTTTGCCTTTCCGTAGAGTGGTCACATTAATCAAACGGACTTACCCTTTGGGTGACATGGCTGAAATAAGGTTTAGAAGATGAAAAACAGCGTAACCGGGCCCAATTAGGGTGATTAGCAGCTACGTCCATTGGGGATTTCGGGATTTGAGCTATATAAGAGGTGATTAGGGTTAGAAAAACCTTTTCTTTGTCGTTTTCCAGCCGTCACTTACGTCTCTTCAACCCTAACAATGGCCTCCAACACCCAAATCACCTTCTAATCACTGTTTAATCAAGGATTAAGCTAATCATTATCAAATCAAGTTAAAATAGCATCAAATCAGAGTTGGAGCTGATGTGTTACATAGAGATTCAACCCAAATCAGAGATACTTTTAGATCTGTAAATTATTTGTGGCTAAGGTGAGTGATTAGCATTGTTTTTACACTAATTATGGTTAATTACGGGTGATTAGTGTTAATTAGTGAAATTATAACTCAGAAAAATTTGGAAAAATATTCAGAAATTCTAAAATATTATTTTAGGGCTCTGATAAAAATTTGGGCTAATTTGGATATGTTTTGCTAATTGTATGCTTAAAACATGATTAAGGGGGATTAAGAGGAAAACATACGTTTTTGGGTATGTTTGATCCATGTTGACATATTAAATTGTTGTTTATTATTGATTCTCTATGTTGTTATGACTGTATGGTATTCTTTATGATTGATTAGAAGAGTTAGAATGGTCGAAAACACCATCGTATAGCGTAAAACGGTCGCTGGAAAAGTTGTAGGAAATGTGCAGGGTTTCAAATCGGATATAGGGCTCAGATTGGATAGGAGAACCATGCAACGGAATTCGATTTGGATCGGAATTTGACACTAGAGGAGGCTTTGGCAAGAAGGAAGGCCATTTGCATAAAGTTGGAGTTGCGTTCGGATCGGAAGCGAGGGCAAGGGGATCGGATCGAATTGGGGAGTGGGATCAGATTGGCGGGGAGCGCAAAGGATTTCAACCACCGACTCGAACCGGAGTACCACGAATGAAGGAGCCACGAACCTGAGGGAGTTGGTGCACGCCGAATCGAGCAACCTGAACCAAACCGACGTGATGCGTCGAACCAAACCATCGTGATACCCAACTGAATCGAACCGGTTTGAACCTCTATTACTTCTACGCGACGACTCTTCTGAAGACCAACTCCAATTCGACCAAACCCTGAGATGCAAAGGTAGTCCAAATAGGAAGTAGAACTCAGGATCCAGTTGGGAACCAACGAGTTAACTTCACGAGTTAGGCTTTGCTGCGGGGCGTGTGCTAAGGGGTTATCGACGTCCATAACTTTGATTCACCATCAAGACGGATGTTAGGCTACAGATCAGTGCAGTGGGATTGTTATTACTCCATGGGGCAAAGTGATCGTAGCATGGCTATGAGCTAGTGCAGTGGAGTCGTCATGAATTATTGGGGCAGAGTGGACATTGCAAGGGATTAGTAGCTACGGATTAGTGTAGTGGAGCCATCATGACTCCATGGGGGCAGAGTGATCATAGCAAAGGATTTGGATGGTCAAAACGGTGGATATCGTATGCTTTACGCACTGAGTGAGAGATGTGAGGATGGTTGCTATGCTTGATTGTTTGACATCACTATGACATGCACACCCCTTCCCCGTATCTTTACACCATATGTAGTGTCACTTTAGAGTATTGTACATCTTGTTGTGCTAACTCTTTGGTTGCAGGTCCAGGTTCAGGTATGGTTATGTATACCTGTTATTGTTCTGTTTTACTGCTTATCACTCATACCAGATTTTTGTCTGACCCAGATTTTTATGTCTCTTCTTATTACTCTGGGCGCTCTTAAACGGGCAGACTAGAGACAGGTCATGTGATTATGCACGAGTAGCTATACCGGAGACGAGTAGGAGGCTCCTACGTATGATATATACATATAATATCCTTGTGTTGTTGTTGGTCACTACTTTGGGCATTAGTAGTGTACCTCTTTCTTTTACTTTAGAGACAGTATTTCCAAGTTGTAATAATGTCGGTTTGGATGATAAGCTATATTTTGGATTTCCACTGCTATGATGGTTTAGTTTTCAGCTTATGCACTGTCCCCCTGTATTATGTCAAAGTTATGTTATTATTATATTTTATCCCATGCGCTGTGAGACATTCTACAGGTTCCTTGTTAGTTCAAATTCCTTTCTTTTCCTTTCTTTGGTGACCGTCCCATGCTGGTTGGACATCGGCATAACGCACTTTCATTGGAAATGTCGGTTGGCGCGGGGCGGGCCATCACACTTGGTATCAGAGCCTAGGTTGCGTAGTTAACCTAGGGGAAGACATCAGGGAGAGATAATATACGTATATGAGAGCACGTATTTGTGATATTTTGGTTTTCAAAAGTTATATATATATATACTATTAGTATATCTAAGGATGGAGTCGCACTGCACTGGCACCACTAAAGAGGTGGTTAATCGTTTTCTCCTTACAGATTGAACGATGAGCCGATATACGAGGAATACTGGTTCAGGAGCCAATAATAGGAATGCTCCTGATATGAGGACGATGTTCACTAACTTCATGAGAGAGATGCTTAGGGATGTTCAGAGGGCAGCTCCTAATGCTGCAAATGGTGGTGGTGCAGCGGTGCAGGTGCCTAGGGCCGATTTCGCCAAGCTCTGTAAGGACTACACTAGTCTTGGTAGGAAGCCGTTCCATGGAACGGAATCGGCTATAGGAGTTCAGGATTTGCTCGATAGTTGTGAGCGCATCTTCGAGGACTTAGGGATCAATGATGCAATGAAGAGGAAGCTAGCATCTCGTCAGCTGCAAGGACGGGCTATGAATTGGTGGAATGCTATTAAGGTAGCTACCCCTGAGGATCAAGTTACTTGGGATCAGTTTAAGGTCCGATTCAGTGATAAGTTTATCCCAGCTGCTCAGAAATCAGAATTGTTCAGGAAATTCTTGGAGCTTAAACAGAATGGTAGGGCAATCTCGGAATATATTGCTGAGTTTGATATTTTATTGAAGTATGGATTATCCCTTATTGGCACTCCCGAGAAGAAGAATGAGAAGTTCATAATAGGCTTAGATCAATACTTGGGGGAAAGACTTATAAACTATATTGATGGGACTTTTGAATCGATTGTTGGGAAATCATTGAGGTCAGAGAACCTTTATCCTAAGCCCAAGACTAAAGTCGTTGTTGCATCTGCAGAGGAGCCAAAGCCGCAGGCAAGCGGTGGAGGCAAGAATAATTCTCAAAATAAAAGGAAGCAGAGTCAGACCAAGGATGGTCAGAAAAAGAAAGATAGGAAAGATGTTGAGTGCTTTAGCTGTGGCAAGAAGGGCCACTATGACAAAGAATGCCGAGCAAAGCCAGTAGACAGAAAGTGCTTCAACTGCGGCCAAGTGGGACATCACAAGGATAAATGTCTGCAACCCCCCAAAGAGAAGCAGATTGTGAAAGCATATGCTATCAATGTTGTCCCTTCTTCGTCGAATTCCCCAACTGCGGCGGAGAAAGGAAAGGATGTCGTCGTTCAAGGTATGCTTTGTGTTTATGATGTTCCTGTTCGAGTACTTTTTGATGCTGGGGCTTCCCGTTCCTTCATATCTAGTGACCTGGTAGATAGGTTGGGATTGGAACCCAAGATTGTTGATAGACCTTTAGCGGTGATGAACCCGATTGGTGGTTCGACTAGCCTTGGTATGATTTGTCGTAATGTGGTCTTATCGGGTCATGGATGTATGTTTGCTTGTGATTGATTTTGTTTTTGGCTTTACTGGGTTTGGCATTATTTTGGGAGTCGATTGGCTCAATAGATATAGGGTGGTGGTAGACCGTGAGGAATTTTCGGTGACTATTAGGGCGGATGATGGGCAGAGGGTAGTGTTTGGTGGCCTACCCAATGATGAGGTGATGGCTAGTTTTCTAAATTCCCTCGACATCCCGCAGGACGAGTTATCAGGGGTTCCCATTGCTGGCCAGTATCTGGATATCTTCGAGGAAGTGACCGGACTTCCACCACACCAAGAGATTGAGTTCTGTATTGATTTAGTGAAAGATGTCAGACCTATAGTGACGCCACTTCGTCGTATGGCACCATGGGAGCAGCGAGAGCTCAGGGTGCAAGTAAGCGATCTTTTGAAGAAGGGATCTATCCGAAGAAGTGTCTCCGAGTGGGGAGCACCAGTTGTATTCGCTACCAAGGCAGATGGTTCCCTTCGTCTATACGTGGACTATCGAGAGTTGAATAAATTGACTAGAAAGAATAAGTATCCTCTTCCGTGGATAGATGATTTGTTTGATCAACTAGAGGGAGCAAGATTCTTCTCCCAATTGGGCCTCGCGACAGGATTTCATCAGCTCCGAGTAGCAGCTGAGAGTATTCCTAAAACGGCCTTTCGGACGCCGTCTGGATTCTATGAGTGGTTGGTCATGCCATTCAGGTTGACCAATGCACCAGCATATTTTGTGGATCTTATGAATAGGGTATTCAGGGATCAATTGAATAATTTTGTTCTTGTGTTCGTAGACGATATCTTGGTTTATTCGAGGATAGAGGAAGAACACAAGGAACATTTGAGAGTAGTGATGGAGGTGTTAAGAAAACACCAATTGAAAGCGAAGTTTTCTAAGTGTCACTTCTGGAGGAGAGAAGTGAGATTCTTGGGCCATGTTGTTTTAGAGAATGGCATTGTTGTGGACCCTACGAAGGTGGCTACGGTACAAGATTGGTCTACGCCCAAGAATGCAACAGATGTAAGAAGTTTATTGGGATTAGATGGATATTATCGGAAGTTTATCCAATACTTTTCCAAGATAGCGGCACCGTTAACTCAGTTGACCAATAAGTATCAAGCTTTCGTCTGGGACGAAAGGTGCGAGATTGCATTTAAGAGTCTAAAGGAAAGGTTGACGTGTGCACCAGTGTTAGTTATTCCCAAGGGGAACGAAGAGATGACGGTATACGTGGATGTCTATGGTACCAGACTAGGTGTTGTATTGATGCAAAGAGGTAGGGTTGTAGCTTATGCTAGTCGACAGCTGAAACCACATGTGAAAAGATATCCTGCCCATGATTTGGAATTGGCAGCGATGGTATTCGCATTGAAGATGTGGAGACATTATCTCTTGGGAGAAAGATTCGAGTTGTTTACCGATTATAAGTCATTAAAGTATCTCTTCTCTCAGAAGGATCTAAATCTCCGACAGCAAAGATGGTTACAATTTTTAGCTTCCTATGATTTCATATCGCATATACACCAGGAAAGGGCAATGCGGTAGCTGACGCATTGAGTAGAAGACATGCCATTTTAGGGGCTATGTTTCTTGAATGGAAACAACTGGAGTACATCGATGGGTATGATTTCAGACCAAAGTGTAAATTGGATCCAGAGATGTTAACATGTTTGATGGTCAGACCCACTTTGATTGCGCGGATTGGTTCCAGTTAGAGGGACGATCCTAACCTACTAGAAATCATCTCCGGGATAGAGATGGGTATCGACAGTGAGGAGATGAACAAGTATGGGCTTGATCGAGAAGGATGGCTTAGAAAGAATGGGAGACTGGTTGTACCCAATGTCAATGGATTGAGAGATGAAGTGCTTAGAGAATGTAATCACTCAAAATAGACTATACATCCCAGTGGTAATAAAATGTACCGAGACATGAAGCAGACCTACTACTGGGAAGGGATGGAAAGAGACGTTGGGAAGTTTATATCCAAATGCATGAACTGCCAGCTAGTAAAAGCTGAGCAAAAGAAGCCTAGTGGTTTGTTATAACCATTGGAAATTCCCAAATGGAAATGGGAATAAGTCTCAATGAATTTCATTGATGGGTTACCAAGGACTAGATTGGGCCATGATAGTATTTGGGTGATGGTGGACCGATTGACCAAGAGTGCAAGGTTTATACCTGTCAAGTCGAATAGAACAGCAGCTAAGTTAGCGGAACTGTATATGAAGTGGTTAGTGAGATTTCATGGAGTACCCAAAAGCATTGTGAGCGACCGAGATCCGTTGTTTACTAGTGGGTTTTGAAAGAGCTTACAAGAGGCACTAGGATCGGAATTACATCTCAGTACCGCGTATCATCCTCAAACCGACGGTCAGACAGAGAGGGTGAATCGTATATTAGGGGATCTCTTGAGAGCTTGTATATTGGATTTTGGAGGGTAATGGGAAGACCATTTGCATCTAGTAGAATTCGCATATAATAATAGTTATCAGTCCAGTATTGGTATGGCTCCATATGAAGCTTTGTGCGGAAGACCGTGCAACTCACCATCATGTTGGTTAAAAACCAGTGAGAAATTCGTACTTGGGCCAGATATAATAAGAGAAACCTCAGAAAAGATCAAGGTTATCCAACAGCGAATGGAGGCTTCCCAAGATAGGCAGAAGAGTTATGCTGATAAGAGGCGAAGAGATTTAAAATTCTCCATTGGCGACTTGGTGTTTGTCAAGATTTCTCCATTAAAGAGCGTGATTCGATTTGGTAAGAGAGGCAAGTTAACACCAAGATTTGTTTGTCCATTCCCAGTTATCGAACAAGTTGGGAATTTAGCATATAAAGTTGAATTACCTGACAAGATGGTGGGAGTTCATAACGTGTTTCATGTTTCCCAGTTAAGGAAGTTTGTGCACGACCCCGATATAACTATTTCACCGGATAAGTTGGATGACTTCGAAGTAGAACTCGAGGCGGTTGGGAACTGCAAGCCGATCCGTATTGTCAAGAGCGATATGAAGCAACTTCGAAGGAATGCAATGAAACTAGTCAAAGTTCAATGGGGCGAGAATGAAAATGACTGTACTTGGGAAACAGAGGAGAGCATAAGGGAATCGCATCCAGAATTCTTTGCCTGGTAAGATTTTAATAGTGATAGTTTCTTCCCTTGTTAGTAAACTGCATGCTAGGGTACGCTTGTTGTGTATGTTTGATTGTTTGTGAATGAATGATAGGCATGAGAAACACCTTTGTATGTTTTGGTTAAGGAATTTCAGGGGCGAAATTTCTTAAGGGGGGAAGAGTGTAACGACCCGCATTCTACGTACTAAAGGATCGTAGAATATTTATTTCTTCCACAAACGAAGTCGTATGGTCGTGTAACTTTGGGAGACGACTAGTGGGGTTATTGCGCATGTTCACGATATTTGCCGATTTTTAAATGATCGTTTTGCCCTTGGCGAATATTATTTTGTCTATAACTTTTAATTGGTAAGGAATTTTGATTAGAAACCACTTCCATTAGATCCGGATGATGGTTTACCTTTCCGTAGAATGGTCACATTAATCAAACGGACTTAACATTTGGGAGAAATGGCTGAAATAAGGTTTAGAAGATGAAAAACTACTTAACCAGGCCCAATTAGAGTGATTAGCAGCTAGGCCCATTGGGGATTTTGGGATTTGAGCTATATAAGGGCTGATTAGGGTTAGAGAAACCTTTTCTTTGTCATTTTCCAGCCGCCACTTACCTCTCTTCAACCCTAACAATGGCCTCCAACACCCAAATCACTTTCTAATCACCGTTTAATCAAGGATTAAGCTAATCAACATCAAATCAAGTTAAAATAGCATCAAGTCAGAGTTGGAGTTGCTGTGTTGCATAGAGATTCAACGCAAATCAGAGATACTTTCGGATCTATAAATTATTTGTGGCTAAGGTGAGTGATTAGCATTGTTTTTACACTAATTATGGTTAATTAGGGGTGATTAGTGTTAATTAGCGAAATTATAACTCGGAAAAATTTGGAAAAATATTCAGAAATTCTGAAATATTATTTTAGGGCTTTGATAAAAATTTGGGCTAATTTGGATATGTTTTGCTAATTGTATGCTTAAAACATGATTAAGGGGGACTAAGGGGAAAACATAGATTTTTGGGTATGTTTGATCCACGTTGACATATTAAATTGTTGTTTTGGTGTTTATTGTTGATTCTCTATGTTGCTATAACTGTATGGTATGCTTTGTAATTGATTAGAAGAGTTAGAATGGTCGAAAACGCCGTCGTATGGCGTAAAACAGTCGCTGGAAAAATTGTAGGAAATGTGCAGGGTTTCGGATCGGATCGGATATAGGGCTCGGATCGGATAAAAGAACCATGCAAGGGAATTCGATTCAGATCATAATTTGTCACTAGAGGAGGCTTTGGCAAGAAGGAAGGCCATTTTCATAGAGTTGGAGTTGGATTCGGATCGGAAGCGAGAGTGAGGGGATCGGATCAGGTCGAATTGGGAAGTGGGATCAGATTGGCGGGGAGCGCAAAGGATTTCAAGCATCGAGCCGAACCGAACCGGAGTACTACGAATGAAGGAGCCACAAGCAGGAGAGATTTGATGCACGCCGAACCAAGCCATCGTGACACCCAACCGAACCGATGGAATACAACCGAACCGAACCGGTTTGAACCTCTATTACTTCTATGTGTCAACTCTTTTGAAGACCAACTCCAATTCGACCTAAACCCGAGATGCAAAGGTAGTCCAAATAGGAAGTAGAACTCAGGATTCAGTTGTGAACCAACGAGTTAACTTCATGAGTTGGGCTTTGCTGCGGGACGTGTGCTAAGGGGTTATCGACGTTCATAACTTTGATTCACCACCAAGACGGATATTAGGCTACGGATCAGTGCAGTGGGGTAGTTATTACTCCATGGGGCAGAGTGATCGTAGCATGGCTATGAGCCAGTGCAGTGAAGTCGTCATGACTTCATGGGGGAGAGTGGACATAGCAAGGGATTAGTGGCTATGGATTAGTGCAGTGGAGCCATCATGACTCCATGGGGCAGAGTGATCATAGCAAAGGATTTGGATGGTCAAAGCGGTGGATATTGTATGCTTTACGCACTGAGTGAGAGACGTGATGATGGTTGCTATGCTTGATTGTTTGACATCACTATGACATGCACACCCCTTCCCCGTATCTTTACACCATATGTAGTGTCACTTTAGAGTATTGTACATCTTGTTGTGCTAACTCTTTGGTTGCAGTCCAGGTTCAGGTATGGTTATGTATACCTGTTATTGCTCTGTTTTACTGCTTATCGCTCATACCAGACTTTTGTCTGACCTGGAGTTTTATGTCTCTTCTTATTACTCTAGGTGCTCTTAAACGAGCAGACTAGAGACAGGTCAGGTGATCATGCACGAGTAGGTGTAGTGGAGATGAGCAGGAGGCTCCCACGTATGATATATATATAATATCCCTGTGTTGTTGTTGGTCACTACTTTGGGCATTAGTAGTGTACCTCTTTCTTTTACTTTAGAGGCAGTATTTCAAAGTTGTAATAATGTCGGTTTGGATGATAAGCTATATTTTGGATTTCCGCTGGTATGATGGTTTAGTTTTCAGCTTATGCACTGTCTCACCTATTTTATGTCAAAATTATATTATTATTATATTTTATCCCATGCGCTGTGAGACATTCTACAGGTTCCTTGTTAGTTCAAATTCCTTTCTTTCCCTTTCTTTGGCGACCGTCCCGTGCTGATTGGACATCGGCACAGTGCACTTTCATTGGAAATGTCGGTTGGTGCGGGGATGGTCGTCACGCCTCCTGTCTTTTAAGGACCAATGGAATGAGCATTTTTTGGGCTTCTTTCTCATAAGCCATTGGGGTGTACACCAGTTATTTCGCATCTCAAAAATATCCAGAAACCCTCCAGTGGGATTAAAGGTAAATCGAATGGTAAAATGTTCTTTTTTCGCCGAACTAATGCCAAGGATCATACTAAAATAGCATGTGTTGATCCTATAATCATTAATAATAAGCTCTTCATAATTAAACCATAGAATGTTGATTTAAGAGATAATGCAAAATGTGTTAAACGTGTTCCGGTCTGGATCAAGTTGAGGAACATCCCTTTGTTTGCTTGTTCAATGTTAGGGATTAATTGGTTGGCATCTCATATAGGTACCTTCTTATGCATGGATGCTTCTACGGAGAGGATAGATAGGCTGGGGTTTGCCAAGTGCATGGCCAACGTGTCTCCTGAACACACCTTGCCAACTGAATTTTAGCTCAATCTGCCTACTGGAATTGAAAAAACAGTGCTTCTTCACTACCTGTAGAATCCCGAGATATGTGACAAATGTCGAGTTTTTGGACATGATACTTCTAGTTGTGTTTCGAGCTTTGCAAGTCCACGTACTGAACCCCCTTTTCCTGAAAAAGATGAGAAAAAAGTAGTTGTAGCAAATGAAATACCTAAAAGCGTGAATATTGAATAAGCAGCTAACAATCAAAAAGTGAGTGTTGTGCCTAAGGATACGAGAAGGATAATGTGGAAGAGAGTTATGAACAAGAAGAAGAAAGTTGTGAAACTACATAACAAAACAAGTTTGGGGAAACGTGTTGAAGATAGGAATGGTTATTCTAAGAAACACGCTGGTGACCCTCAATCTTTGAACAGTCACGGAAACAAACAAGAAACAACTTGTAACAAATGGGAGGACGAGTTAGAAGAAGTTTTTTGTGCAACTTCCAATAGTTTTGGAACGCTTGAGCAGGTTACAGAATTTGGAAGTGAGATTGTTGGCAATCGAAGAAGGAGAACTATGTGAGCAAGAAAAAGAGGTCTCTGTTAAAGAGCATGCTATTAATGATGAATTCGAGAGGGAAGTCATGAATGATAAGTATACCAAGGGTTGTACTGAAGAGGATGCTTTTGCTTTAGACAACGGAAAAGAAATTGGTGTAAGTGTGCATGATAGAACAAGTCCAACCAATGATTTAAAATATGAGAATCGAAGTGAAGAAGCAAGCAAGAAAAAATTTGATTGTTTGCCACTGCTTATTGATGATGTGAACAACTATGAGAAAGATTTGTTAACTGGTGTAATTGTCTTAGAAGGGACTAGTACTGAAGCTTCTCCTCAGGCCTGCAATCACAGTCAACTGAGTGATCTCAAGCCCAATCTTATGAACAATCCAATGCAAAATCACTCCAAATCTATGGAGAAATCTGTAGGAACATTTAGTTCTGAAGAATGGAACTCTTACTCCAAGTCTGCTTCAGCAAAAAAGAAGGGCAAGCAGCTGCATGGACATGCTTAGGTGCACGCTTACTTTAGTGGATTGGAAATTCTTGAATAATACGTTTCCCTGTCCCATGGGGCATAAAATCTGGTCAGTATGTCGACCATCTAGAGCCACAGGAACTCAAATTTGAGGTATCTCGCTTTCCAACAACCACATAAGTAAACTGTCTGGGTTCCATACCATGACACCACTCCTAGCTAGAAAGAAACGCATGCACTCCCTGTGATCCTCTCCCGTTTCTGGTTCATATTGGGGTGTGAAGGCTCGCGAATTAACGCTATACACAAAGCTATGCTAATTAAAGTTGTGCTTTGATCATCATCCACAAGACTTTGCTTTTCAACAAAAGCCTTGTTCATTTGCATCTTAGCATGCCACACTGACAATCCACGCCATTCAACTGATGTCTATCAATATATAACCTCTAAGCTCGTATGTCTCAGAGAAGGGTGTTAAGCAAGAGAATAAATTCTCCGCCACTAAACTGATATATATTTAATAGAAATCAATCAACACAGAATGAAATCCAATGTCATAAACACATCCATTTACAAGTCCGTTCTGGGTCTGAACGAAACCTGAGGCACCTTATTCCTCGTCCCATATGTCCAATACGGGAGAGAGGTCCTTGCATGCCCAGTAGATCTCCAAGTACGTTTAGATGATCACCACTTATTACCTTGTCTCGGGGGATCAGCCCAATCAAGACATCACTAATCTTTCATACGATGTGAAGATCTCTGGTCTTCAACTACCGTCTTCATCGTCGATATTTAATCGTTGTATCAATTATTTAGAATGGAATAAACCTAGTCTTTTCGAATAACTCGGTATTTTAAAATCAATAATCAAGTGCTATAAAAACACATCATACACCTCATTCCAATTCAGAATACTCTTTTATGCAAATATTCACATTTTTAGGGAAAGGTTCCCATTAATTTTATCAAAGATAAATTCTTTTAAATTTATTCTTTAATCTTCCGTTGGATATTCATTTCAAAAGATTGTATTCCATCCTTTAACAATTCTAAACCAAATTAAGGTTTATAAAACTAGTCGGGATTATCGAGCCTTACCGAAGTAATCATTATTTATTAATCCTAATCCCAACCTATTCATCCCATGGAGCAAAACTAGTAGTACTCCATATCTAACACACACGGTGTCATCGGTAAATTTAATTACCATTTCACGTTTCAAATCTAATTAAATATTTAACTATCGCTTGGAGTAAAACTGGTGGTACTCCCTTCTTGATCATTTTTCTTGTTTAATAAATTTATTTATCTTATTCACTTTCCAATCTAATTAAAGATTCATTAAAACTCCATCTTGGTTTTAATCTCTAAAATCATTACTTTATGATTATTCAACTTTAGGAAAATTAATCCTGTCTTCAACTGGGTTAAAGAACCAATGTCATTTAAAACACATTTCACGATAAACCCAAATCACCTTCCATTAACTACAAAATCTTCACGGAAAACAGATCAATATATAATCGATATAAATTTCCATATCAAATCAATACTATAAATGGAATAATGGCAAAGCCTTTTAAATTCCATATATAGTACCAGTCTTCCTTCATAGAAGCTCATCTCGATCATTCCAAATCGAATTCCATTCATTTCCAATTTAATACATTAAATTGGAAAACTTTACTTTGGAAAATTTTCCTTAATCTTAATAAAAAGATTTATAAATTCCAAATCATCTCTTCACTGTTAATTGGGTTAAAGAACAAATGTTATTTAAAACACCGTTCATGATAAACCCAAAATCCAATTTCAATTCAATTCCAATTAAATATTAATTAATTGGTAAAGTTCGCTAAATCTTATTTAAAAGATTTATTCTTTTCTCATCGGGGTTTAAGAACAGTGTTAATAAAGACACCATTCACGAAAAACCCAAAATCCAATTTGATATTAAATACAAGGCACTGAATAGAAATTATATCGGTTTATATTCAATATCAGTTTTCGAAACCAACAAATATCGTATTGGGAATAACGATATATATATCTTCCAAATTTCTCAACAATATCCATATAAACACGGAATTCAATATCGAAATATTCTAAAGATTATTTCCACTCAAATCCATTCCAATTTATTGATTGGAAAATTCAGGTTATATCAAAACCATTTCAAATCCAAATTATTTATTTAAAAACATTGAATTGTTATTCTAGTTAATAACTAGTTCATTTTGATTAAAAAAATATTTTATCTTTCCAAAACTGGAATTTTCCATCCGAAATCTTTCCAAATCGTTTATTATGATTTTACACATTTTTCCATATTTTTAATAATATTATTAAGGCCCTTACAGTTGATTTCCATAAACGGCTATTGAACTGCATTCAGAGCGACCTTTTTTGAAATTGATTTGGAAATAATACCAAATCCAACCGTTAGATTTCAAATCTTTTTTATTCATTGGAAATCTCTTTTCGATACGAACCCAACGGCTCTGATTTTAGGAGAATCCGACAGTCGGATCTCGCGTTAGTCCATTTGAAGTTAATGGTCGAAATTCGCGAACGATCACTGCGCGCGCGTTCCATTCAAGCCATTATATATAATTTATTTATCGTCGATTTCCATTCAAAACCTATTTTATAATTCGTTTATAAATTCGTTTTAAAACAATTTCAACTTAAATTTCAATTTTAAATCAAAATTGAATATTCCATATCATTATAATTTTGAAATGATAATATTTTCAGAATATCAGAATTTGAAATCAATTCTTTTTTATATTTATTATAAAATAAAAAAACTCGATATAAAAATTCGTTCGAGTCAAAATAGCGTTTCTAAACTTAACTTGGTTTTATATATTTCCCGTATTTTCGTGTCCATCCAAAATCGGACATCAAAATCACATTTTGATTATTCACTGAATATTATCCTAAAATATTCATTTATATTATGATTATTATTTTAAAATATTCGTTGTTTTAAAATATCGTTATTTCTTAATCGGAATAGGACTCAATCAATTACCGTATAATTTTATTTATATGGATTTCATAAATCGCATGTATTCACAATAATGATAAATAGTCACTAAACATTCAAACATCATCCAGAGTGCATTCTACCACTATATAAGCATTAAAATAAATAAATAACGCTCATCACAGTCTGTTAGTCAACCGATTGACATACAACTAAATATTGGGATTAGTGTATGTCAAATATCATCCCAATACCTGTGTGGGGTTTCCAAACAACAACAGTCTATTTAAATAAACCATTGGTTAATAAATTTAACCAATTCTAATTCGATTTGAATTATTTTTTCTATTTAACCAAATTTCTCTGTTTAAATTATAAATGGATATTTATAATTTAATTTCAACTACCAAATTAATGTTAACATTATTTTAATACGTTAAACATTTCAACATCATAAACAACACATAATATAGTCAATTTAAATCGTCCATGGTCTCTGGACGAGGGAGGTGAGCTAACAGGCACTGGATACAGTTTATAATGATTAAAACTGATAAAAATCTATATTGGCGATTCTATATATTTTTATACATGAATACAATAACATGATAAAATATAATTTAGTGAGAAGGAGTTCTTACATTGGGTTCCACTCCGTCAGTCTTTATTTCTGAATTGTTTCTAACAAAATTAAACCGGACCGTTTAATTTTATCAAAAAATGCATCTTCTTCCATTTCCATTTTAGTCAGTTCTGAAATTTAGTGTTCGCCTCGACGATTGTAACGCAACTGAAATCATTACATTTGGACCTTGTTTGAAGAAGATATGGATTTATATATGTTTGATTACATCATTAATTAATTAATTAACTAATAATTAAAATCCTTAATTACTTTTTAACCTCTTTCCTCCCTCGTTAAAACTCTAGACCACGATACCCATTTCATCACTTGCAAAAACCGTCGCCGTCCTCGATTCTGATGACTGGAGGGCCATACACCGCTGCCACACGACGCATCGCCATTCCCCCTCCCTCCACCTGCCGTCGACGTCACCTCCGGTGGTCCCCAGCGCCACCAAAACCCTTTCAAAGTCGCGGCCTTAAGCTCGAAAATTGAGCTCAATTCTTGGTGAAAACCGATCATAATTGTATCCTCTTGAAGCTCGAATCTTGCTCTTCAATTTTCGTTCAGACTGTGGAATTTCATTGATTAGATTTTGTGGAAATTTTGAAGGAAGAATCGAACGATTTTATCCGTTGGTTTGTTTTAAACGGCGGCTCTGGAGTTATGTGCGGTAGGGTTAGGTTTTAGAATATTATATATATATATATTTATATTTATATTAATTATTAATTATTCCCAAAAATACGTGTATTGTTACAAACTCCAAATCAAACCCAACGACTGTCGCCTCTAGCCAAATACCCCTATTCCAAACACAATGGGATATGTTTCGTAAGCCAATTCGAATGGTTCGATCAGTTTTTATCAAAATTAAAATATAAATCAATATATATTGAATTTAAACGTACATTTTAATTTACCGGGGCCATATATCGACTCAAAAAATTCCAAAAAATAAATCTAGCTTTGTTTTGACGATACGGTCCTAACAAAACTAATTTCATTGAATTTGGAGACCGTTTGAAAAATGGCCATTTTCTGGTCGATCCAATTCAAACTGAAACTGTCAAAACACATTTAAATTTACCACGCTCACATATTAATTCCAAAAATTATGAAAATTAAAACTTGGCAATAATTTGACATTACGGATCCAATAAAAGTGGTTTTGTCGAAAACGGAGATTGTTTGCAAAATGACTATTTTTAAGGGCTTTATATTATATTAAAATATACAGAAATTCCATAGCGACTATTCTAAATTTCAAACTGGACATAACTTACTATTTATAAAGTGAAATCTCAATTTCTTACATTCGTTAGAAAGATATAATTAAACAGATTCTAACGTTTCTGGTTTTACTAAAATCCGATTTATTTTGAATTCTATACATTCATTTGAAATTAAAATTCGAATTTTCAAACTACCGCGCCACTTCAAGCTCGTTTTGTAGTTAAAATAAATTTATACGTTCTAACTTCGATTTAAATAAATTTAATCGTTGTTATTTAAAATAAATCACTTTAAATATTTGAAATCCATTAAAATAGCTAAAATTAAAAAAATTAAATTGGATCAGAATTTCCGGTTCGTTACATTATGAATTATGTAATCAACATAAAATGTATTATTAGTATGATGTAGTGGTTATAAAATGTGGTATCGATATAATATGTTGATTTAAAACAGCCAAAAAAATACTGAGACTGATTTTAGACCTTCTACGGCGTTTTTAAAAGGCTATTGAAATTTTTTATGGCGATTTTTCAATAGTGTTTTTAAACGCTGTAAATATTTTATTCAAAATTTGACATACAAACACTTACAACAATTTATAAACGTTGTAAATAAATATTATAACAAAAAATAAACATTATAAACAAATCAATCTAAACGCCGTGAAATGTATTAATAGCACCAAAAAAAGGCTATTGGACAAAACATTTCACAGCGTTTCATTACTACTATAGTATGGTTCCGACTTTTAACTGCATGTCGATACACAGCGTATGTAAAAACGCAGTTAATACCTTTCACGGCATTTTTTAAATGCTGTAAAAAGTCATATTTTTTTGTAGTGCATGAGCAAGATTTCTCCTTGTAATAACCAAAAATGCCTGACACGTGAAAATCCTCTTATATTATTATTAGTGCATAGTGTGAAAAAATCATTTCGTAAGTAAGTGTATCAATCCTAGCTAGCATAACGCCTCATTCCATTATATTGACATAAAAGTATACAACTAAAACTATAAGGGCTCGTAGTGGAGAGTGAGTTTCCAACAAATGACCAGGCTAAGAAACTTCCTTACTGGTAGGTACACTTCTAAAGGAGTGTGTCAAGAACCAAACGAGCTCTCTACTAACGCAATGTCGGGTTACCCCTTAACTGGATAACTTACAGCATGCCTGATTGTGCCATCTCTTGGTCGTTACCAACCTTTATTTGAGGCCCCACAACATCAACAACAACATCCACATACATAAAAGTTGCTACATAAGTAATACCTGGGCTTCATACCATGGTACACTTTTTATCTAGAACGAGATAACACCCCATATCCTCACTGCATTTTTTTTTTGTTTTGGCCATTTCCGAATGTGAGGCTTGCTGAAGTCTCGTTACATAAAGCTACGATTTACCCTAATCCATGCTTTGATCATCAATAGCTCATCACTTAGTTTGCCACATTGTCATTTCATAACATATAATCGATAATCACTAACCATATCACCTTTGAGCTCGTACATCTCAAAGAAGGGTGTTAAGCTAAGAGAACGTATTCCCCGCCACTAATAAGAAATATGTTTAGTAACAGTCAACTAGTATATTACAAAATACAATGTCAAACACATATACATGCAAGTTCATTCTGAGACTGAAAAAAACTGAAGGCACCTTATTCCTCGTCCAACAAAGGAGAGTGACCCTTGTAAATCTGGAAAAAAATCCAAATATGTCTGGACCACTACTATACATAATATCATGATGGGAGTTATCCAAGGCATTAACAAGAAGTCCATTTGATGTGAAGATTCCCGATCTTCAACCATCGTTTTCAATAACTCCATTTGCTCCATTTTGTCGTATTATTATTCAAAATGGTTTTCGGATAGAAATCTGATCCCGGTCTTTCCGAATAATGAGCGTAATTTAAAAACCATACGGAAACAAAGGATTAATCAAGTCTCTTTCCACTTAGATTGGTTAATTAAAACCTTCTTAAAATTGTTTTCCATTTATTATTCTTAACAAAGTTCACATTTGGAAAAAAAATATCCAAAAGGTCCATTCCTTTAAATCTTTAAATCAAAACATAACCATGGTTCCTTTTTAAAATTCATATTCCAAAAATTCATTTCATAATCTCCTTTTTAACACATATCTTTTCAAATCAAATATAATTAATCCTAAAAAATATTAGAGCTCTTTATCAAAAATCATTAGTTCCTTATTTGTTTACTTCTCTTTTTAAAAACCCATTTCTAAATCAAGACCATTGAATATCATTTTAATTAGCCTTTGAAAAATCTTAATCCTCTTTTAATTCCAAACCATAAATTAACTTAGTTGGGTCAAAGAATTATGTTATTAAAGACACCATTCACGTCAAACTCAAACCAATTGATATTAAATAAAAGATTTAAAAAGAAATTATATCAACTTATGTCCAATACCAATTCTCGCAATCAACGAATACTGTAAGTGGAATAATGATATAAATATCTTTCAAAATTCCTCAAATAGTATGCGTCTATACAATGGAATTCCACATCAAATATCAAGGATTATTTCTATCCAAATCCGGTTAATTAAATTTGGAAAACTGCCACCTTAATTAAAAGATTTGTCAAAACATATCTTTTAAAACAACAATTATATTCATTAAACCAAATAACTTTAACTTACTAGATTAAGGATGACGTTATTAAAGACGTCGTCCATAACATCCCAAAACCAGTTTATATTAAATATAAAGTTTAGATGGAAATCATATCCGCTCATATCCAATATCAACTCATGTATTCAATAGATACCATAAGCAGAATAGTGGTGAATCCAGCTTTCAAATTCCTCAAATAGTATGAGTTTTATCAACAGAATTAATACAAAATATTCAACGATTATTTACAACCAAATCTAATAACTTAAACATATATTTTATTTTCATATACATTATTGATAAGCTAATCCACCATATAAAATAGGATCTTTGACTTTTGATAACATCTAGAATTTAACCAGCTTATCCACCTAAAACGTTAAATATATTTCTTTCTTCTCTCTCTTCAGGTTAGGATGAAGGTGATAAAGGAATGGCTTTTAGTGCAAAATGTATGTAGAGATATGGTTTAACCAGTGCCTTTTAGTCATAAAACTTTATACCAAGAGCTGGAAGTAATGTTTTTATAACAATATCAACCTTACCAATGCCTGAAACTCGAGAACTCCTACCGCATGGCGGCGACGTTGCCACTCTGCCCATCTCCTCCTTCGGCCTCCTTTTCAACCCCGTCGACCCTGGCTCGTTGTCCACCGTCTATGCCATCGTCAGACTCACCAAGGAAAATAGAGCTCGTGTGGTTTTTCTCACTGCCAAACCGGATGTTGTCAAGGTAAATGCAGATGATGTAGTCCATTTGGATTTGCAGACCATGGAAGATAAAGACGGGGAGAGCAAGTAAGGTAAGGTGAGGTTGCTGCTTTTGGGTAGTTTGTATGAAGGTGAAATGCCTGTGTTGTTTAAAATGGTGGTGGTTAGATTGATGGATATGCTTGGGGTGAGCTCAAATGAAATTAGAGCTAGGCATGCAAATCTTAAATGATTGGTGATCTAATATTGTAAAATGTGATGTTGTGTAGTTCACCAAGTTGTATTGTGCATGTTATCATTCTTTTAAGTGAAGTTTAAATAAAATCTGCAGTCCATTGTTTGAAGAAAATATATTTACAAACCGTTTGGAAGAGACTCATGTTTTTGCTATATTGTTTGATCAAGTGAAATGCATCTAGGCTTGCATCAGAATACCAATGCCAGTTGATTTAGCTAAAAGTACCTAGAAATCATGAGCGCAAGGTTTTGTAGATTTTTGGATTAACATGTATTTTTTTAAGTTAATCCACTTGTGGATTAACTTACAGAGTAGTGGTGGATTAACATACTAAAGCTAAATGGTGGATTACTAATGGAATGTGTGGATGAAAATAAAACTTACCTAATTTAAAGTTGGAAAACTCTAGTTTACTTAAAATTTGATTTTCAAAACATCGTCTTACCGTATACGGTTTATGCTGAAAACCCAAAACCAAGTCATAGTTGAAAATATTATATTTCTTACCCAAATCATTTATTATAATTTTTCCATATTTTTAATAATTTTTATAAAGTCGGTTATATCGATTTCCAATTACGGTCATCAAACTGCAAAACCGTGATTTTATTTACAATTTGTTTAGACATAAATAAAAATCTATAAATCGAAATCCAAAAATTCTTTTTCTATTTGAAAACTATTATCACTAAACAGACCACATTTATTGTTTAGAAAAATCCGATTTAGATTTCATTAGTTATAATCGTTTGGAGTTTATGGTTGAAATTAGTGAACTACCACAGTGCGACAAGCCTTATTCAGACCATATTAAAATTTTAAAATAAAACTGATCTGATTATGCTTCAAATATTTCTATAAAATTTATAAAGTGGATATTTGTTTCAAGGACACATTTTAGAAAAAAATTAGATCCAAGGACGAGCAACTTTCGCTACCTGAATCAAGGGCAACTTTCATGTATTAATTGAAAAAAGTCCAAATATTTTAAATTAAGGACACAAGTTGATACTTCATAAATAATAAAAATGAATAAAAAATGTTTTACTTTGATAATAATATTAAAAATTAACAAAAATCAATTAGAAAATCTCATTTTGTTTTGTGAATATGGAAAAAAAGAAAATAATAAAATTCAGGACGAAAAGTTAAATGCATATAGCTTCATTTTTTATATATAGCTTTTTTCGAGTGTAAATGACATTAGCTTTAAAATGACTTGATTTTATGTCTAGGTGATACAATATAAAGCTATATTTTTAAGTTACAAATCTATATTCATTTAGCTTTCCGAGCTGATTATTTCTATATGTTTATAATAATATAAATCGATTAAAATAATTTAAAAATCACATTTTTTTTTGTTTTAATTTAGGGGGCTAAATTTTATTTTCTAGTTAATTCAGTAATGATGATAAATCAAAGTAACATTCATGTTGATATAATACAATTTGGTCTTTGTCCTTTATTTAATTATCAAACTTAGTTGTCATTTGATCTAATTTTTTTGGGGAATGTGTCCTTAAAACTAAATACCCACATACATAAACTAATTTAAAAGCAATATTTTCAAATTTCAACTTCAAATTCAATTATAAATCAAAATTGAATATTTTAATAATATAATATTATTATTATTTAAAATTAAATCTTTTGAAATCCAAACTTTGTAGAAACGAATTAAACGTTATATAAAACTAACAGAACAATCAATTTAAATTAAAAACATCGTTTATATACCTAATTTGAATCCAGTTTTGAATTAAATATTCAAAATTGATTTCAAATAAGAACGAGCCAATTTCAAATCAAAACTCTTTCAAAGAAAATTCCACCTTTACAAAAGTTGTTCAAAAACAACTTTAATTTCATTTCGACCAATTTCGGATAAAATTTCCAACTTTCACTTTTACGTCCACTTTTGCTTAAGTGAATAAAATATTCATTTATAATATCCAATTGGAATGAGACTTATACAACACCCAAATGATTTACATATATGTGAGTGTCATCTATGAACAATCATAGTAGCAGTCACATCAACCATACATCCATATGAAAATATAAAATATATAAGCATTAAAGCAATTATCGCTTATACGTATATGAACAATAATAATGACTGAAATTAAACAACCATCAACTAAGAAGCAACCATAGCAATCGCAAAGCAATCTATACATGATCAGATTTTGAATATGACTAACTTTCCAATCTATAAATATTTCAAATATAGCCTAAATTGTTCTCGCCGAGCTTTTACTATCGAAATAACGATTAATTTCGTTTAAATTAAACAGGCGTTTAACTTTAGCAAAATTATTCTAGCTAGCTGCAAACATCAATTCCAGCTCCATTGCGTAATATACGTTGACATGATTCAATCGCACTTTGTCTCGTCAAATTCTATCAGCGTATGAGCACACAATTACTATTACAAATTTTAATCGATTTAAATTAACTAAAATTAACTAGAAATTGAATTAATCACTAATAACGTAATTAACTATATTAATTAAAGTTTTATTACCCTAATTATCTTCTCCCCTCGTTTGTTTTGCTTCCACGCCATGAATCGAAAAGCACGTCACCACAAACTTCCTCGCGCTGCCCATCCAAGATCATCGGAACCCAAGCCGACCCCACCAACCTGAAAATCGATCAACGCAGCATCGACGCCCAAAATCTCAACCCCCAACTCTTCACCAACTACCAGCAAAACCATCATACCTGGTAAACGTTTACCTGCTCCTCCTGGCCGCCTCCGACCTATGATGGTCATGAAATTTCATCATCAGCTCCGTATTGACGCCTCGAACAACTTTCCAATTCACCATTTTGTCTAAAAACGCTCAGATCGGCCTAGATATAAGAAAATAAGAAAAACGGACAGTGTTGTTTGAAATTATATCTACGACGACTAATTGATCTGATCAACAATCTATCCATATGGATTCAATGAAGAGAAAGAGAGCTACAACTTTCACGTTGATGATGTTTTCTGAAAGTGGACGGATTGAGATTTATTGAGGAAGAAAGTTAAAGTAATTTTAGCCATTAACTATTAATGGCAGTTGGTCCATTAGAGTTAGGGTTAGAGGGGTTTGAGATGTTGTGTAGGGTATGGTTAGCGTAGTTTTACTATTATTGTATTCATGTTATACATCGAAAATCTTACAAACTCCAAACGAAGTGCAACGACGGTCGTTTCTAGCCAAACACCCCTATTTTGGATACAAGGGAAAATGTTTTGGAAGCCAATTCATTTGTTCTCAGCTGTTTTTCTTAAAATTAAATTATAAGCTATTATTAATTTCAAAATGATTTTCTGAAATGCATTTATATTGTGCACGCTTACATACTAACTCCGACTGACACCAAATTTGAAAACTTACATTAATTTAATATTCCGATCCGATGAAATTGATTTCGTCAAAATCCGAGATTATTTGAAAAATTGTTATTTTCAAATAATAAATTAAATCGATAAAATGTAAATTGATTTCTAAACAATCAAACTTATTAAAGAAATTATTATCATTGTATATATTCAAATAGAATTTTACATAGCTTCAAAACGAACTAATTCGGATTCAAATTTGACCTTTCCATTTTCAAGTAAATTAACGTTCAAATTCTTACTTAAATAAATTCTAAGTCATTGAAACTTAAAATTAACCGTTTTAAATATTCAAATAAAGTAAATATTCTTATAAAAAAATCAAGATTGTTGCATTCACCCTCCTTAAAAGAATTCCGTACGTGAAATTGCTAAGACAGGAAAAATGTAAGGTTTAAGCATTTAACTTTTCAAAATTTTACTTAGTTGGAACCCGACACTTCAAACGTGTTCATACTTATTTAATACTTAAAGTTTGGATTTTATTTTGAAGTTTTAAATTTATTTCCTTCCATTCAATTTGACTTAGCCCAATTTATTTTCCATTTTTCACAAAAATATCCAATCATTCTTACATATGTCTTAAGATTCCATTTTTCAATGTATAAGCTACACAATTCAATACCCTTAAAAATTCTTCCATTTTATTTAATAAATCGTCATTGTAAATTACCCTACCGTGATTTTTCTAGAAATTTTGATTTTAACATAACTCAAAGTTTATCAGATGAAATTCTGAATATTCTTTTCCACTAGGAAACTCGAATTCAATAGATCCAAAAGATTCTTATTTCATAAAATTCTGACTTATATTAGACCTTATATATCCATTTAAAGTTCAAATAGTAAAATTACGAACTACCGCGATGCGGCGAGCTCATTTTTAATTAAATTTAATTAATACGTTCAGCCTTGTTTATTTAATAAATTATAATTATATTCACTTTTACTCGATACATTTCAAATCCAATTCAGTTTTATTTAACTTAAGCTAAAATTTTAATTTATTTGATTCACCTTTACTATTTCAATCTATTTAACTTTAATCTACTCTACTTGCGCAAGTTAAATTTAAAGTTCAAATCATCTTAATCATTTTCCAAATTACAACGCCCTTTAAACCAAAACATTTTAATAGCATTCCAATGGTTAAATTTGAACTTAAATTCATCCTATGTTCAAAAATATTTCCTTACCTTATAATTATTTCTTTTAGCCACTTTTTAAGTTATTCCAATTTCTAGTTTTAACCCTTTTGTTCTTTTATATTCAAAATATAATCTATCAAAAATTCCACAACCTACTTTATATTGTCAAATAACTTATAGTTAAATTGAATTCACAAAACATTTGCACTTAAATTTTTTTTATCCAGTTAGTTTGGGGATGTTTAGTCTATCAACAACTTCACAAAACACATATACTTAAACTAAACCTTTAATTTGTTATCCATGTCATAATATATATAGGTAATAATATCTATTTTTTCAGAAATTTATTTTATATTTAAAATATAACTTTTCAAAATAATTCCATATTGCGAATACGCCCTCTTATATATAACTCTCAAACACATTCTAGGGCACTACTAACCCCATCTCTAATGAGTTACTCATTCTAGGATATTACTAATCTTATCTTTGATGAGTCATCTCCCTCCGCTCTAATGAGTCCTACCAGCTTTGCACAAACCAAAGCTCTAATACCACTCTTGTAACAAACCGCCTTTTGACCACTTCAAATTGGTAAAATCAACTCGAACCGTTCAAAATGACAGATTGTTAAGGGTAGTTACACATTAGAACGGGAACAAAACGAACTTTTATTAATACAATAATATTTTTACATCAAAGTTACATAGATTTATCATAGTACAATAAACATACAGCGGAAACATATGAATGCTCAGTGGAAGAATAACTAAGGTACATCAGAAGAATGCAAATGCCACAAATATAATAGCTTCATTCTAATCCAAAACCTACTCTATAAAGAATGTTTCTAAACTGTCTACAAATCAAAACTACTAGGCTGCACGTATGGAAAAATATGGGCAACCAGAGTTTAAGTGGAAGAACAATAAACTCTAGGTTAGTCATGAGACCGGTGTGAGAACTAAAACTGTTATTTTAGGTTTATTTTAAAGTTAGGTAAATCATAAGACCACACCGTATAAATAGAGAACGGATTTTTCCTTTATAAATACCAGTGTAGAAAATTTACAATGCTTTTTAGAAAATGAAGCTGCCATAAGGTCTCGTGGCACACACACAATGCAAACACAGACATGGGCGAGGTTTCTCCTTATAGTAACCAAAAATGTTTGATACGTGAAAATCCTCTTATATTATTATTAGTGTATAGTGTGAAAACATAATTTCGCAAGTAAATGTATTAATCGTAGCCAGCGTAATGCACCATCCCATTATGTTGACATAATAGTATACAAATATAACAGTAAGGGCTCATAGTCGAGAGTGGGTTTCCAACAAATGACTAGCTATGGAGCTTCCTTACGAATGGTTACGCCTCTAGAGGAATGTCCTGAGAACCAAACAGGCTCTCTGCTAACGCAAGGTCGGGTTATCCCTTATCTGTATAACTTAGAGCACGCCATGCTATGGTACATGATTTATCTTGAAGGAGATGACACTCCATATCCTCACTGCATTTTTCCTGTTTTGGCCACTTCCGAGGTGTGAGGCTTGCTGAAGTCTCGTTACACAAAGCTACGATTTATCCTAATCCATGCTTTGATCATCAATAGCTCATCACTTAGTATGCCACATTGTCATTTCATAACATATAATTGATAGTCACTAACCATGTTACCTTTGAGCTTGTACCTCTCAAAAAAGGGTGTTAAGCTAAGAGAACATATTCTCCGCCACCAATTAGAAATATGCTTAGTAAGAATCACGCAATACATTACAAAATACAATATCATACACACATTCGTACAAATTCATTCTGGGACTGAACAAAACCGAAGGCACCTTATTCGTCGTCCAATAAAGGAAAGAGGCCCTTGCATATCCGTAAAAAGTCCAAATACGTCCGAACCACTGCTATATGTAACCTCATAATGGGAGCTACCCAAGGCATTAATAAGCAATTCATTCGATGTGAAGATTCTCAGTCTTCAACCATCGTCTTCAATATCTTCGTTTGCTCCATTTTCGTCGTATCATTATTCGAAATGGTTTTCGGATAGATATCTGATCCCGTTCTTTCCAAATAATGAGCGTAATTTAAAAACCATATGGAAACAAAGGATCAATCAAGTCTCTTTCCACTTAGATTGGTTAATTAAAACCTTCTTAAAATTGTTTTCTATTTCTTATTCTTAACAAAGTTCACATTTGAAGAAAAAAATTAATCCAAAAGGTCCATTCCTTTAAGTCTTTAAATCGAAACATAACCATGGTTCCTTTTTAAAATTCATATTCCAAAAATTCATTTCATAATCTCCTTTTTCACACATATCTTTTGAAATCAAATATAATTAAGCCTTAAAAATCTTAGTAATTGTTTGATAGCTCTTTATCAAAAGTCATTAGTTCCTTATTCCTTCCCTTTTTAAAAACCCATTTCTAACTCAAGATCATTAAATTTCATATTAGTTAGTCTTTGCAAAATCTTAATCCTCTTTAAATTCCAAATCATAACTTAGCTTAGCTGGGTTAAAGAATGACATTATTAAAGATACCATTCACGACAAACCCAAACCAGTTGATATTAAATATAAGATTTAAATAGAAATTATATTGACTTATATCCAATACCAACTCTCGTAATCAACGAATACTATAAGTGAAATAACGATATAAATATCTTTCAAACTCCCAAATAGTATATGTCTGCACAACATAATTCCGTATCAAATAACGAGGATTATTTCCATCCAAATCCGATTAATTAAATTTGGAAAACTTTCATCTTAATCAAAAGATTTGTTAAAACATATCATTTAAAACAACAATTACATTCGTTAAACCAAATAACTTTAACTTACTAGGTTAAGGATGACGTTATTAAAGACATCGTCCATGACAACCCAAAACCATTTGATATTAAATATAAATTTTAAATGGAAATCATATCATCTTATCTCCAATATCAACTCCTATGTTCAACAAATACTATAAGCGGAATAGTGATGTATCCACCTTTTAAATTTCTCAAATAATACGAGTTTTATCTACGGAATTACTACCAAATATTCGACGATTATTTCTAACTAAATCCAATAACTTAAAATTGGAAAACGCTAGTTTATTTAAAATTTGATTTTTAAACACCTTCTTACCGTATTCAGTTAGTTAGGCTGAAAACCCCCAAAATCAAATCACAGTTCAAAATTTCATATTTCTTACCCCAATCACTTTAAAATCGTTTATTATAAATTTTTCATATTTTTAATAATTTTTATAATGTCGTTTATATCGATTTCCAAATTATGGTCCTCGAACTGCAAAAACCGCGATTTTATTTAAAACTTGTTTTAGACATAAATGAAAACCTATAGATTGAAATCCATAAATTCTTTTTCTATTTGACAACTATTATCATTTGTAAGCAAACGTTTTTCGTTTCAAGAAAATCTGACTTAAATTTCATTAGTTATAATCGTTTGCAGTTTATGGTCGAAATTCGTAAACTACTGCAACACGTCTACCCCTACTCAAAACTCATCTGATTATGCTTCAAATATTTTTATAAAATTTATAAAACCTATATACACGCATTTAAAAGCAATATTTTCAATTTCAAATTCAGTTATAAATCAAAATTGAATATTTTAATATTATATTATAGTATTAATATAATATATTTTTTAAAGTTAAATCTTTTGAAAGACAAACTTGACAAAAATCAAATTAAATGTTATATAAGACTAACAGAATAATCAATTTAAATTTAAAACATCGTTTATATATCTAACTCGAATTTAATTTTGAATTAAATATTCAAATCAATTTCAAATTAAAACGAGCCAATTTCAAAATAAAAACTCTTTCAAAACAAATTCCACCTTTACAAAAGTTGTTCAAAAACACTTTAATTTCATTTTTGACCAATTTCAGATAAAAAATTCCAACTTTCATTTTTACACCCAATTTCACTTAAATGAATAAAATATTCATTTATAACATCCAATTGGAATGAGACTTAACCAATACCCAAATGGTTTCCATATATGTGAGTATCATGTGTGAACAATCATAGTAACAATCACGTCAACCATACATCTATATCACAATATTAAAAATATAGCGTTAAAACAATTATCGCATATACGTATATGAACAACAATAATAACTGAAATTAAACATTCATTAACCACGAAGCAACCATAGCAATCACAAAGCAACCAATACATGATCAAATTTTGATTATAACTAACTTTCCAATCTATAATTATTCCAAATATAGTTTAAATTGTTCTCATCGAGCTTTTACTATCGAAACAACGATTAATCTCGTTTAAATTAAACAGGTGTTTAACTTAAACATGATTATTCCAGCTAGCTCCAAACGTCAATTCCAGCTCCATCGCGTAATATACGCTGACACGGGGGAAGCTTTCTTCACCAGATCTGTGTGTTTTTATGTAATTTTTAGATTAGTAAAATTGTGTAGGCAATGTTTGACAGTTAAACAGTTTAAGTTTGTAAGTTTAATGTTTACAGTTATTTACAGTATTTACATGTTTAGTTTTTCTATAAAGTTACTGTAATCTATTTATTTTCTATTCTTTTTCAGTTATTTGCTGTTTATAAATTATTTTCCTTCTCTGTTGTAGTTTTATTTACAGTTTTGCTTATGCTCTGTTTTACTTGTTTTGTTTATTTTTGAGTCTAAGCCTTGCGGGCAGCCTAAGCCTAAACCATTTCCCTTTTATTTTAGCGTCGAGCCTAGGTCTTAAGAGAGCCTAAGCCTTTATCATTATTTTTACGTTAAATTGGAATGATGTTATAATTGAATAAGAAGAGATTTTTGAGCATGTTGGAACTGATTAAATACTATAATCTGAACTGAACTGTAAATTGGGGATAAAACTTAACATGTAATTGGAGAACAAGCAAACATGCAAACAGGAATAGGATTAACTTAGTTGGACACTAAGTAACGTGAAGTTGGGTTGTATAAGAAGATAAACATAAGTTAGAAATGTTTAATATAATCTAGGAATATAACGTGAGGTTATGTCGGGCTTATTAATAAATTTTTGCCGTGTTAGGTTCAATTGAAGATGAAATTAATAAGTTAAGATAGTGGAGTCAGTTCCGGTGGCACGGGGCTGATTGGGGAAAATAAGTGGCTCGTAGGTCCGTTCCGGCAGCGTGGGGCTGATTGGGGAACACAGAAGGCTTAATAAAATAATAAAGGGTGCGTTTGGCACAAGTCCCGATTAAGTTTCAAAATTAGGCTCAAATCTGGTCCAAAACTTATTATAAATTACATCCCTATTTTTCGAAAATAGGTCAAAAAAATTAAAAAAATCACGTAAATTCATATTTAAATTAAACATATACACATAAAAAAATTCAGTTGAAAAAACCACCGAAAAACACGTCAAAAACCAAAAATACATAAAAACAACGAAACAACAGTTAGTTGCATCAACAAATGCATATATGCGAAATTCTTGCACACATCTATGCATCTATTTTAGTTATGCATCTGTGTTGGCTTTTTTGCATACATGCATGCAAGTAATACGGAATTCTTGCATACAAGTGTGCTATAATTCGTAGGCATGAAAATCAATTCATATTTATTTGCATACATGAATGCAAGTATTTAGAATACTTGCACACATGCATGCAACAAACTGCAGGCACAAATATCAATTCATTTTTACTTGCATACATGTATGCAAGTAAAACAGAATACTTGCATGCATGTATGCAAGAATTTATGCAAATTTTCAGCGTAAACTGCTTCAGGAATTCTTGTATACATGTGTGTAATTATTGTGTATACTGTGCATACATGTATACAAGTTTTTTTCCGTGGTCTTCTGGGAACGTTTGCAGATTTTAAATTTTTATTTTTTACATGGCAGCGCCTTTTTTTAACAAAACACGTAGCTCAGATAATAGGGACCCGCTTTATATTTAAAACATGTGAGGGAGGCCGTTTATATTATGAAAGTTTTTAGGGATGTGTGGCTTATTTTCACAATAACAAAATTGTAGTGGGATTCTGCTCCAGCAGCATGAGGCTGATTTGGAAAAATAAGTAGCTCGTAGTTTAGGTTCGTTCCGGCAGCTTGAGGCTGAACGGGGAAACTAAATGGCCTAATAAAAAATAAATTGGGACCAAGTCCAGGGGTGACTTGTGTCAGTTGCATATTTGGTTGGGGACCCGTATCAGGCAGTATCTCTATTATCATCTATGGAGGTCTCACACTAGTAGAGGCGAGGGCATGCCGACGCACTTTACTACGCTGAATAGTAAGAGGTCCAAAAGAGGTGGGTACAGACGCGTTTCAGTAGAACGATGAGCGTGCATCGTTGCGATTAGGGAAGATAAGTCGATGTAACGCCTATGATTAACGGTTATATCCTTTTCGTTGATGGATACGGGACTGATAACCTCAAATTCCATAGCTGGCATAGGTTATCACATTGTGGTTGTAGGAGTCAATCGATCGGTAGAAATAAGGTAAATCTTAATTATGACATCTTGGTAAGTTGATGCAGCAATCTTGGATATGAATGAGAAGTCAATCTTTAGTTCGTACTTAACTTTGTTTACTGTTTTTATACCTTTATGTCGTATGTCCTTAAAACTGTTCATCTGCCTAATGTTTCCTTAACTTATGCTCATGCTAGAAATTACCAGAACTCACCAGATTTATGTCTGACCTAGTTTGTTTTCTTCTTCTCTTTTCCTTTCCCCCCTCAGGTTCGTAGGGTGGAGGGTCTTAGCAGTGATTATTGACTTTTCTGTTCAGCTTGGATTCAGATTCATATATTGGTTCGTTTCTCATTTTCTAATTATTGTATTGACATTTGAGAGGGATGATTTTACTTACGTACTCTGATATTATGGTTTTCCACGAGACAGTGTATTTGATTTATGTTAATAACCATTTAGTATTTATAAATGTAATTTGACTTGCTTTATTAAATGATGTTTTGAAGTTTTCGCTGTGTTTTATATTTCTGTCTTGTGAATTTTAGTGTTGTGTTGTTACTTTATACCTGAGCGTTTCATAAAGCTTAACGCACTCTCATACGGGTGACGTTGAAGGATGTGGGGTGTTTCAAATGAGATTTTTGTTGAATTCTCCTATCCTTAAAATCATTTGTAATCTTCAATCATGAGAAGCTTTAACTGTGTAGCAAGGTAGACTAGGTTAAACCATAGTCTTGCAAATTCAGCAAAGGACATGACAATATTACATTTTCGTATCTACATTGATTTCTCCTTGAACTTACTTTCTTCAAGTTTTAAATTGAAACTTTGGTCTAACATCCAGTATTTAGCTTATATCACTCGACTTGATATTTCATATATATGAAACTTAGTACTACAAGTCTACAACTCAGTTTATTTAGCACTGTTGGTAAGAGAGGTCATTGAATTAATTTGATTTAGCGATCTACTTTGGCATTATCAATTGCACTACTTCCCATGTTATAGATCTCGTATGATATAACATATCATGTTTTGTATGCATATACTTGCTATGTTATATTTGATTCATTTAATTGTGAGATGCCACACAAATATATGCTAGAGCTAGATAATTTTAGCTTTGTTCCACCTTCAATCTTAAACGCTTGGCATTTCATCACTGAATGCAATATTTAGGTACTGATACAAATGACAGAAATGGTTGGGTGTGACGAAAATGAAGCGAGTAGGATATGGAAGTGGGAAAAGGGAGGGAAAACCAAGAGTAGCATCAGGGCAGACAAGGAGGGTTATGTGACACAAAGAAGACATCAGAATCAACAATGGCCAAAGAAGACAAGTAGGAATCAACTCGGATTCGAACCTTTAAAGCAAAGACGAGAAGAAGGCCCAAAAAAAGTCCAACGGCACGAAGCAAAAAGGTAGAGGAGGGCACAAAGCAACGAGCAAGGGACGAGAGAGGCAGCGACCGTGGAATGAAATAACGAGAAAGATCGAAAATCCAACATCACAAAAAATAAAACTTCCATGCCTACATTTGCCTTCTTCTTCTTCTTCTTTTTGTTTTTTTTTTTTGTTTTTTTTTTGTTTTTTTTTTTTTTTTACATCTTTGCATACTTTAGCTTTTCCAACTTAGTTATATCTACTTCAAGGGAATTGTAAAATGCACCGCATTACGAAAGTGCCGCACCATCGACCAAAATTTGGATAATAAGTAGTAGTTTCTTATTTCGGTCGGTAGTGTACTACCAACCTTTGTATGAAGCAGTAGGTAGGTACATTGCCAATCAAAACATGAAATAAAATAGAGTTACAAATGTGGTACATTTAACAATACCATAATTTAACTTTTGAAACTTTGATTTAAAATGCTCTTAGATCGGTAATCATAACCATTAAAACTTCAATTTCAAAGAATAAAATGGCGATTATAGCCTAGATGCATTATCATCAGCCATCTCCAACTTCTACTAAGTCCATCGGAATAAAACTGAAAATATTGAATATGGTTTAGGATTTTCGAACTAGCATGACTTAGAATATATTAATAACAAGGAGAATGATGGCTGAAAGAGAAAAGATAAATATGACAATGATCTGTTAGAAAAACGCACTGTTAAAGAATTATTGATTTCATTTTAATTAACACTTACAAAAAAATTATGAAGTTTTAACATTTTCTTTCATGTTCTAATTTGTCAAAGCATGCCTTTTTTAAAAATCAAGAGTGATGCATTTTTTTCAAGCATAGCAACTTGAATTTATAACCTTTAGAATCTCTCTTCGACCACTTAAGCTAGAGGTCCCTGTCATTTGACATCACAGTTGTCACAGTCTTGCATGGAAGCTCACCCAATGGAACCATCGATCTTGGACCACCACTGTTTGGTCCATGGTTGGAGGAAGAACTGGTAACACCTAAATATGTGTGTGTTTGGGGGGAGGAGAGAGAGGCAGAAGGAGGGGGATCTCACCCAATTAAACAAGCGCTGCACGGATTAGGTTATAGTTCAATTTTCATGTTGTCTACAAATATCAAAACTCACTGTCATTGTCACACCATCATTTTTATATAACACAATCATTGATGATAATACACTCCCCGGGTATTATTATGACCGACTGTTTTATTCAAAAGCCAGGAGAAATCAAAGCAATCAAGAGGTATATTACTGTATAGTATGTACACATACCATGAGATAAGCTACTCTTCATCTCTTTGCAAACCTGTCCTTCACACCAAGTCCCCCGCAATGACCACAAACTTCATAACACATCCTACCTCCTACTGAATGCCCATAACATCATTCCAGATACCACCATCGTTCTTCTCATAATACGCATTATCACTCTCTTCGATCTCTATCCCTTCATACATCAATCCATTATCGTTCTCTTCCTCTTCCTCAGCGTTAGAATTCTTCTCAACTAGCTGTTGAAACACAGAGGACCTAAGCAGAATACTTAGAGCAGTAGGAGATGACTTGCTGGCTTGAGATTGAAGAGAAACAAACTCTTGCTTGCATGGCACTTGCAACTCTTCTAACTGGAACGTTCTTTGTGTTGGTAGCGGTACTTGAGTGTCTAGGTTTGTAGGGAAATGACTGGATGGTTGTAGGGTAGTCTGAAACTGTAGGCCACCGTTCTTGTTCTGCTCTTGTAAGTTTATGTTTATATTGTTGGTTGTAGATCCAGGTCTTAACCATCTTATGTATGTGCTCAAGTCGAAGTTGGTCACTGCATTGATTCCTCTGTACTCTATTGCTGCTATGTCATATGCATGTGCAGCTTCTTCCTGAGTACCTGGTTCGAATATTCATTTAAATTTGAGATATATAAAAATTCTGCAATATGTCCTTTGTTTGGCTAGCTTGCTTACTGTATGTTCCAAGGTAGAGATATTTGTTCCCAAAAACTCGTCCTATTCTTGCTTCCCATCTTCCATTATGATGATGCCTATGTCATCGAATTCATAACAATTTTTCTTTTCAGTAAAAATCATCCAGAAGAAAGAATTTAAGAATAATTTTTATTAACAGTGACCTTGCAACTCCTCTATACTTTGATACTCCTCTTGAGAAGCCGCTACTCTTCCTGTAACAGAAAACAGATGATGAATATTTCATGTTCAAACCTTGAAAGATACAAGAATCAAGCAAAAGCAAAAGTTGTAAGTGCTTGAAAAATGTTCAGTTGTTAACAGGTAATAATAAATAATCAATCATGCCTTCTCAAGGAGGCTAGGTACTCTTCTTTCGTAACAGTTTGCATTATTTCAATTTCCTTATCATAGTCTGCCACCTGAAAGAATTTAGCTTTTAAAATCATGTAGTTAAGCAAAGTCGAAGTAAACTAAACTACATACAGGGAAGTTTGTGAAGGTGGTAGGTCCCCAATACTTGAGAGCAGCAAGGTCATAAGCTCTAGCAGCTGATTCTTCCACATCATATGCACCAAGATAAACTAAAAATGCAATATGTACTTCTCATTAATTTCTGCATTGTATCTTACATTGAGTTTAGTGATAGAATTGAGAATATACCTTGTTTTCCTTTTTTCCTTTGTGTTGCATTCCATGAACCTTTGTCCCATAAATGTGCTTCATATCGACCAGTCCATCGATGCCTGATATTAATCATATGTGTTAAATGTGGATATCCATCTATTTACTTGAAGAAATATATTTGTAGACTAATTAATTACCTGCTAACACCCCGAAACTTAGAGCTCCGTTTAATGGTGGTACCAGTTGTCTGCTCCGTCGTTCCAT
Organism: Allium sativum; assembly: GCA_030737875.1. Taxonomy (NCBI): domain Eukaryota; kingdom Viridiplantae; phylum Streptophyta; class Magnoliopsida; order Asparagales; family Amaryllidaceae; genus Allium; species Allium sativum. The sequence continues at coordinate 249,223,231 of CM060920.1, forward strand.
CTTTTTTACTGCCTGCTGTTACCACAGCAGGCAATGCAGGCTCTCTTCTCCGCCTCTTAATATGTTTCACTTCACTAGAAGCGGCAGCAGTCACTCCAAGAACTCTCCTCCTGTTTTCATTCAGCATTTCGCTTTTCACAAGCATCATGTCCATTTGATCTTAATTTGTAATATTTATTCAGGTATATTTATATTAATATTTTTAATGATTAATTAATTGGTGCTGGTTTATGCTGGAGACCACACAAGGAATTACAATGGGGTTCTACCGCAGTTATATATACATTGCACATTTATTTTGTTTTTTGCTGTAGGGTGTGCGAGGCAAGACAATATTGTAGATGAATCCGAGGAAATACGCACTTTACATGTCTGGCTTGGATTTGAATTTTATGGTCTTGTTAAGATGGTGAGTTGGATTTTTCTATATTGCATGTCTTATGTTGTATGAAAGGAATCGAAATGGATGTCTATAATGGTTAGTGTTTCATACCATGCGCAACACACACACGCCCACACATGCATACATACATACTATATATATATATATATATATATATATATATATATATATATATATATAGTATGTATGGAAAATCTATTTAGATACAAAATGTTGACACAAATTTAGACACAAAGCAATCTCAACCACAAGATCCCCTCCTAAATTACACCTCACACATAAAGACAAATTTTGTGTTTTTAATTCTGTGTTCCAATAGCCGCTCCTATATATGTATGTATGTATGTGAGTGTGTGCGCGTGTGTATATATATATATATATATATATATATATATATATATATATATATATATATATATACACACACACTCTCCCCCCCTCCCTCCCCCTCTCTCTCTCTCTCTCTCTCTCCATGTGGAAGAAGATTATGATTGGGATAAGATGACCAATGAATTTGAAATGGCTTATGATTTATGTCATATTCAAGGTGAAATGAACTACGAGAAATGAGAATCACTGAAAGGTTGGGTGTCATGAACATGTTTATTAGTTTAAAATTGTGAAATCTTTTTTGTTGTACACGAATTAAAGAAGATGAACTACTCGTTTTTATGTTAAATAAATAATAAGACACTGTGTGTGTGCGCGCGCGCATATATATATATATATATATATATATATATATATATATATATATATATATATGTATGTGTGTATATATATATAGTGCAAAGGTACACCTCTGTTACTATTATTATATCCATCATCTCCTCAATTATGTTACAGATACTAATAATCAACTCATGCAAGACTTGCATATTGTATAGTGTGCGTATATAACACCATTCAATGAACACGAATGTACCCTTAAAATTTCAAAACTATCGCGTGCTTGGTAGCGACATGCTAGACTTTTGGTATTGAAAATCTGAGACAAATAACTCAGTAAGTAATTGTACCAACTAAAATAAAATTCCAACAAGCCAATGACAGCAAGAAACGAAACTTTATTCCTTAATCTGTTTGACAAACTTAGTTAAAGTCGAAGAACTTTGTCCTGAATATAAACTAACAAATATTATTTCGAATCTTCTTATTCTGGCAACTGTTTTGAAGTCCAAGTTGACCACAAAACAGAATTCTTGGTTAATTCATCCTACTTATTAATATAGACACGTATGTGTATCATAATTGTTTATTTGGTGTCATTTTCACCTACATTATTTGACATTTTCCAATGACGATTTTTCCTATGTGTTAATGCAAGTTATACTATTCTACAGATAACTGAAATGTGAACAGCTATTTATGATTAAAAAAACTGAGGCAGATTCATTTTATAGTCCTATACATCATTGTCAAGAAACATAGTTTCAGTCATGCAAACTCTACCTTCTGTTTTCACCTATATGACATAACAAATACATCTATTGATCCAGATGACCGCTTCGTTAGCCTTACCATTCTGAAGAACATTATGTAATGGTACATATATAAATAAATATGCATAATAAAAATAAAATTTAGCATACAAGTATTTTAATAAATATGCCAACTTTTCATATATCTGAATATACTTACATTTGGATGCATGACTTTAAAAGACTATATGGGCAGAATCTCTGAATAATTTCCTTCATTCTGTAAGGATTGCAAATAAGCATTTCTAATTGCATTCATTTCAGTGACAACATTTACCATCAGTGGTCGAACATTTGGATTTTCATTAGAACAGCATAAACCAATGTGGGCAATGGAGCGCAAATACCCTTTGAGTAATTCCTCTGTAGTTTTATGATTCAAAAGTCTTCCTTTGTTATCCATTTCGAACAACGGCAATTGAGGATCAGTAATCTCTAGTATTTTCCGAGGAAATGCCACATCGACATATGCATGAAGAGTGGTCCCCTTTTGAAACAGTTCATCTGTTGGTCTTTTTCCTGTAATTAGCTCAAGCACAAGAATACCATAACTGTATACATCTCCTTGTGTTGTGACTAGCTCGGACATTCCATACTCTGTATTGTTTGAGATGAGTTAAGTATTGGTCAGATGCAATAATGTCTAATGAGCTGACCTTTCCTTTTATTATCTCCATGTTGTTGGAACTAAGACTTTACGCATGCTTATGTATGTTTTTATGTACTAGTGTATGGTAAGTATGAGGTGTGCAGATATACACGTGATTTACAAATGCAATCAACAGAGCAGGAAAAACTGAAAAGGTATCTGTGTGACTTTTAACGACAAATAAAACGTCAAACACTGATAAATCTTATACAATCTATTCCATCTACTAAGAGTAAAAAATTCGGCAGCATGTTTATCTTCTTGGAAGTTGAGGCAACGGTTGTGATATTTCCTTGATATATTTGACATTTCGTTGTTCCTTAGCTAATGTTTTATTATTGTGGTTTTATTTCCGGAATTCTCGAAGGACTCAAGACGAATTCATTCAATTTCTTGTATAAAAAGGTACCGTAAGATTAAGTGTAGTAATCTGTTGGATATGCTCTAAATAATATATGAAATATACATAGTAAAAATATTTTTATTTTCACATTTTGTTGGTTTTATTTGGAATACAGTACTTCTAAGCTAATTTTAACAATACATTTTGTTCATGCAATGAAATTTATTAAATAAAAAATAGTCGACACTTTATACAAAATTAGGTGTCATTTATTCAAATTTCGAAAGCAGCATACATACACACGGAACTTACTTGCCAAGCAACTATATTCCAATACTTTTATGATGCAAGACTTATTTTTGTTTTTCATTGAATGTTACAATGACTGCATTCAAGAGCATAATGTAACCTAATGAATCGACATGAGCTCCGCCTTGCTTACACATTCTATTTTCAATAGTTTACAATCCAAAATTTTGACTCGGAACATGTTTTACTACCATCTATGATGATCCAAATGAGCAAACAATACAAATATAGTGGCACCACAATGGGAAGACTACTTTGCCGGTTGTATTCATCAAAATCTAGGTGTTGTCTATTCCGAAGTGAGAGGTTCTAGGTGTTCCCTAAAGTGAAATACTGGCATGCGTAAATCTACGCTCGTATTAACTTTGGACTTTAATTTTATGAAGTTGTTTAAACTAAGGATCAAGGTCTCATTTTCGGTCTTTTGTAATTAAAGATGTTCGATTTAACTCATAAAATTAAAAAAATTGACTTTTAGTTCCGGTTTCAGAAAATATTTGTTTAATTTATTAAAAAACATTTAACTTATCTTCCATTGAAAAATAAGGTATAAATGGAAAATATTAATTAATCATAAGTACTCATAACATCAAAAATAAAAAGTTGCATCCTTTTTTTATTTAGTGATGTTATATGTTTCCCAAATTAAAATTTCAAATTTTGAGTATTCACATATTTGAAAATAATACTTCATTTTTAGTTTCTTCTGTAAATTTTGAAGTACAACTTTTCTTTTAATTGAACCATAGTTTTCGTTTGATTTCGTTTCAGTCTCTACTGAAAAAGCGAATGACCAGAATCTCTCAAATCTTAGAGCACTTACAGCAGTGTTAAGGGGGAGAAAAATGGGGTGAATTCGCGCTTACTTTCCTTCCCTCACACTGCAACAGTGTAAGTTTGCGTGTGAGGAAGGGGAAGAAGTGGGAACTCCCCACGTTTATTTTTTCAAGTGGCGATCCCTAAACGGGAAACTAATTCCTGTTTAGGGACTTCCAGGCTAAAAAAAAAAGAAATCGCTAAACGGGGAAGTGATCCCCGTTTAACGTTTATTATTATTTTTTATTTCTTCTCGCCATCCACTGCTGGGAAGAACGAGCATCTCGCCACTTTTTTTCTTCTCCTCACCTCATTTCTCCACCTTCTGCTGGGAGTGCTCTTAGTAAAAACTTGACCATTTCCTTAAGTCTTGGAAATCTAAACCAAATTGATTTGAAAATAAAATCCTATCCAAACCACACAGCAATATCCCAACTAGATCCTGATAGGACTCTTGGTCAGCAAAGTAAACATGAAAACTCAATGAGATTTGAAAGGCCTAAGATGAAAGATCAGACAGCAACATACGAAAATATACGCATTAATCGTCTAGCACAGCTCGTACTAACATGAACCGAACCCTTGCCCAGATCGTTTGTAGATGAGAATTGTTAAAGGGACTCCACATTTGATTAAGGCGGGTATAATTTTAAGGGGACTGCAGCTTAATATTTTTTTGTTAAGAGGGGGGGTTGGAGGGGGGGGGGATTATTTTTTAAAAAGGAAAAAGTGACCTAACTACACCTGGTTCGTAACTTATGTTAAACCCTAACTTTCTAAATTCAGCGCAAATAGAATGAAACAAACGCGTGTTTTAGAATTGAAAAAAAACACTACTTTCAAAAAAATTATTTATGCGTTTATTTTAAATTAACCATATCAATTCCAATATGAAACTACGATTAATTACCTGATCTGATGCCTTCTGATCACCCACGAAACATTCTTGTATCCCCATTACATTAACTATATTTATTTATTATGTTTATGTGCAACATTAAATTATAAACATTAATTAGGATTATGTTTTATAGTTTATATTAGTGAGGATTATAGGGGGTTAATATCGAAATTTAATTTATATGTTAAGGGAAGGCTATTTTTTTTGTCCCCCCATAGCAATTATACAATAAGTTAAAAATGTTGCTCTCCATAACCAAATGTGGAGTCAATTTAACAATCCCCCTTTCAGATTTAGACCTGGTGATAATTAATTTTAGAAAATAAACAGTGAACCTGATAAAACATAATACGAAGGTCCAACTAGAACTGATAAACCCAAGATCTATCTGTCATTCATGGGCCGAGTCTAATTGCACGATCTATCTAGTGTATTAAACAATATAAATAAGGAATTTTTTTATTTATATCCACAAATCTTGTTAGTTTATCCACATGTTTGACTTTAATAAGCTAATCCAATAATTTATTTGTAAGTTGATCCACTGTAAATTAACTAAAATCAATTGAAAAAACACAGACTCAACCTGTAACGGATTTTGAGGTTTCAGTCAAATAAAAGTATTGCATTGAAGTTTTATTTAACCTTCTTTTGAAAATTTCATTCACTAACATTTTAGTTTACAACTTTCTTTCTTGTGCACCAAAAAACGTTTATACTTAGAACGGCAGACCTATATCTATAGATATCGTATTGTTGGTAAGAAATTCAGTCTATGTGAGGACATGAGATGTCAATGAAGTCAAAAATAATAAGTACAGTGAGAGACCACAACCCTCCATCAACGTGGCTTTAGTATAAATTTCAAAGAGTACCTTGGATATAGTTCGAATTTAAAAGAGTTTATTGTTGGTGGTGTGAAATTGGATCAACTTATCTGAATATAATGCTAAATTGTATTGATCAGTTATTTCTTAATCAAAGATTGAAATTATTATTATTTTTTCGCTATCAATGAATATATTTATCTTTCACTTTTGCTACAACAATTTGAATCTAAGGATTGAATGCACACATGATATTACTAAAGCATCTCGTATGATTTAATGGGTTGATTTTGCTATTTGGGAATAAAATCTAGGAAGAAAGAAAAGAAAGATAATTGGTGGATAAAATGGTTGTTTTTTAAAATAAACAGAAAGGTCAAAAATACTATTTTTGCGGGTGGATTAGAAGACTAAAAACATGGATGGATAAAAAATTACCTATAACTAATAAAAGAGGAAATACAGTACATTACCTGGAGCAATATATCCGATCGAGCCTTTAACTACAACCGACAGATGTTTATTTGTTATGCATTTATCACCATTGATAAATCTAGCTAATCCAAAATCAGTTACACGTGCATTCATCTCATCGTCCAAAAGGATGTTACTTGGTTTCAGATCACAATGAACAATAGGAGTATCACTATAGTGATGAAGATATTCTATAGCAGAAGCCACATCAATAGCGATATCCAGTCTTTGGGTAAAACTCAACTTGCTTGCACAATCATTTGGATGTAGAAGCTCTTCTAAACTTCCATTAGGCATAAAATCAAAAACTAAGGCCTTGAATTCGTTACCTTCAGTATCAAGAGTGGAACATGTAGTCAGTATCTTGGTAAGATTTCTGTGTCTTATATTCTTCAAAGCTTCACACTCGGCTTCAAAAGATTTATCAGCACCCTTTTGTTGCAATTTGAGCACTTTAATTGCAACATCATTTTTATATCCATTAATCCTTCCTTTGTGCACAGTTCCAAAACTCCCGGACCCTATAAGACTTTCCGAAGAAAACCCACCAGTTGCTTTGCTTAGCTCAGCATAAGAAACTTGTTTATAAAGGTCATTTGATACAGAGAATGTCGCCGCTGGGGTCAAGTTGTTACGTTTTCGCTTCTTCCGATTGATAACATACATAAACATTAAACTCAAAATCACCATCAAAATTACAGATGCAATTATTGCTACGATTACTGGAATACTTAATCTTATTCCCGAAGATTTCGAAACTTCATGCAAACATATAGATAAATTTAACTTTGAATCACCACCACATAACTGATTATTTCCAAGTAACGATGTTGCATTTAGATTTCTGAAGATCCCTGATTCAGGGACTCTGCCTTCTAATTGATTGAACGATAAATTGAGTGATTTCAATGTGTACATTTCTGCCATGAACTCGATGTCACCGGATAAGTTATTATGAGAAAAATCAATTTCCTCAATGCCTTTCAAATAACTTAAATGTGTAGGAATCTGCCCTTCTAAATGGTTGCTCTCCAAAAAGATATATTGCAATACATCACAATCACCAAGTGTGCCAGGGATATTTCCGGATAATTTATTAAAAGAAAAATCAAGTTGAGCAAGATTTTTTAATCTACCGATTTCAAACGGAATGGAGCCAGAAAAGGAATTATGAGATAAATCGAGGAACTGGGACAGCGATGAGAGACTACAAACCTCTTTCGGTATACTGCCATCGAATTGGTTGTAGGAAAGGTTTAACAAAACTAAATTTCCTAAATTTCCAAAACTTTCAGGAATTGAACCTTGCAAAAGATTTTCACCTACTCGAAGTTGATTTAAGAGTTTAAGATCACCAAGAGATGATGGAAGGTTTCCTGATAACCTATTGTGTGACAAATCCAGTTTTTGAAGTGATTCAAGACTTCCAATAGATTCTGGGATTGAGCCCGATAGCAAGTTATAGTTCAACTCAAGCTGAGTTAAGCTCTTAAGGTTTTTTATGCCTTCGTGAATGCTTCCTGCAATCTGATTTCCCCAGAGGACTAACCATTCTAGCGTCTTTGATAATTTTGTCAAATGGTATGGGAAATTGCCTTGGAGATGATTACTAGACAAAATCAAGTAAACTAACTCCGAGCAATTGGTTAAAGATGCCATGAAAGCCCAACCTTTATCATCTTTTGCCTCCAACTGGTTCCTACCAAGATTGAGATGATATAGATATCGAAGTTCCCCAAGATTATTAGGCACTGTACCACTTAAGTAATTATCAGAAAAGTCTAAAAGGTAAATATTGGAAGCATAAGGTAAGGAACTAGGAATTGACCCTTCAAATTGATTTCCTTGAACACTAAGATATTGAAGACTCGGAAGAGTTTGACCAATATTATTTGGAAGCTTCCCAACAAAATTATTCAGACCCAAGTTGAAAAATTCAATCGACGAGATATTGTAAAGAGAAGAAGGAATCACACCAGACAACTGGTTAAAAGAGACATCAAAGGTCTTCAAGTTTGACAGTGTTCCAATACTATCAGGAATGCCACCGACTAATGAGTTATCCCAAAGTCCAAGATAAACAAGAGAAATACAATTACCAAGAGACAATGGGATTTCACCTTCAATTTTATTTCCACTGACATCAATTAAACGGATTGATGACAAATTACCAATCGAAAATGGAATGTTGCCAGTTAGATTATTGTTTGATAAGTCAAGACTGACGAGAGTACGGACGCTAAAGCTAGTCCCAAGCCAAACAGGAATAGTTCCTGTTAGCTTGTTGTTGTGAAGAAATAGCCTTATAAGCTTTCGAAAAGAAGCAAAAGATTCGGGAATGTTTCCTACAATCGCATTATGATCTAAACATAAAACTCTAATTTCAGAACAATTAGAAAGCTCAAGTGGTATTTCCCCGCTTAATAAATTGTTAGAGAAGCTTACATTGCGAAGATCTGACAGATTAGAGAGAGAACTTGGCACGCTTCCTTGAAGAGAATTGTGGCTAATGTTAAGATATTGCAGTTGTGTTAACTGCCCAAGTTCAAATGGAATTGGACCATTAAATTTGTTTACTCCAAGATGAAGGTGAGTAAGAAATGATAAATCGGCCAGGGAGCCAGATATTTTACCTGTCAAATTAAGTGAGTCAAGATTTATATATGTAACTCGATCACGATTTTTAGGATTGTTGCAAGACACTCCAAGCCATTTGCATGGGCTTGTGCTTGTATTAGACCAAGAAGTTAATACATCATTTGGATCGGATAGAAGAGATTTGAAGTTTAGAAGAGCACTTTGATCATCGCTTAGGCTTGTTGAAAACACAAAGAGAAATAGCAAGAATACAAAGATAAAGGTGATATCATGTTTTGGTGATTCCATTAAGAAATATGAGTGTAATCTTCTTTCATTCTTTGATCATATAAATATTCAGGATCTATCTGGATTGAACAGCTCATGGTTGACTTTTAGCTTTAACCACATTTCTGGCTTTATACATACATGAAATAAGAGTAGTAGAAGTTATACCAACATGAGCATATACAAATGTGAATAAATAATGGATCCTAGAAAAAGATAAGAAAGATGAATGACTGCATATTATAATGACTCATATCTCGAAAGTAAAAATCGGGCATTTTTCAATAAAACAATATTAGTTGACTGAGGCAGCTGATCTTCCATCTGGTAAAGTTAAACATATACTAATATGTAGAAATTAACCTAAGCAGATAAAATATTGTATAAAAAAAATCCTAAAAGGAAAAAACACTTTCACCTATTTTGCGTGAAAGGACCAAGATCCTTTGGTTTAGAGACTGATATGTAGAAAGATAAACTTAAGTCGATGATAACATTAAAAAATTGTATAAACAGCCATGCAATACTTATCGTGTCTATGATTATTAGACTGAAATAGCAGCAAGCTACAGATACTATTAGGATTAGTATCTGACAAAAATATATAGTATTTAACTAACACTGTCTATTGGGAAAGTTCACCAAGTCCAAGCACCTGTCACATCTTACCAACATCATGCATCCTTGAAATACTTGTAAATATGAGATATTACAAATTACGACACATTCACAATCAAATACTGCAGGAAGAAAAGTGAATATGAACAAGAATGATAGTTGATGACACTTTCAAGAGGTATTTCATTTTCAGCTGTTTCTTGTCTAGACTTATATTTTCAAATGAAGCATGCATATAAAAACAGGAAATAGTCATGAGAGAAGCAAGCATTTTAAAAATATTGAATAAAGTCCTAGTTAACAACTAAGGCATAATGTCAAATTTGTGTACAAGTGTTCATATCTGTGAGCACAGAGTGTCGTGTGAGATATTTGAAACACAGAACCATAGTAGATTCATTATGGCGCAATTCAACTTCTTCACTGTATAAATTTCCACAGAAATGGTCACTGTGAATATCTTAACATTACTAGAAATGGATTGCTTTTTCATACGAACATATTAATTAATTTTTCATTTTCCAGCAGTTATACATCAATGAACTATCTAAATGTATTCTTCAGAAAAATTACCACCGCTCTAAAACAAACCTTATTCGGAACAGGTCAAACTTGCCAGCAAATATATTCCACAATCAGAATATTTCTTACCAGCAAGAAAGTGAACCAATCAAGCAATGACACACCCTGTTACTGGTTGGTACTTGGATGATTGGTGATCATTCAGTTTGTCCTCTATCCGAAAAATAGTTTATTCAATGGATGGAGACATAAAAAAGGAAGCAGAAAAGGATATGGAGTAGGAAATTACAGAGAAATAAGTAAAAGGAAAGGAAATGCAGCTGCGTATAATAGTCTCATTCAGTCAGCTTGAAATTGTATGTGGGTACAGAAAAACACAATGGTGTAGAAAGTAGACTTGAAATATGATCACATGTTTATTAATGGAGGTCTGCATCTAGTCCTCAACTTAAAATTGTATGTGGGTACAGAGAAACACAACGTTGTGGAAAAGTAGACTTGAAATGTGGTCACATGTTCATAAATTAAGGTTTCCATCGCTAGAAGTATTATCAAATGTTAGGTATCAAAGCGTAACAAGACAACAATAAGCATTGTGTGCAGGTTGACAAACACAGAGTTTCTCCGTCCGGTAACCAGAATCAATATGCTAGCCAGTGACAAATTTTAATCCATCAACTTGTTCTTATATATCCTGCAAACTATCAAATAATAACTAGCACTAAAATTTTGCCTAATAATGATAAAAAACAGCTGATTCAAAATCAAGGGGGAAGGTGCAATAGCAATAGATATATAGGTTTATCTATCTTTTGATGAATATGATTATATAAAAGCCAAATTTACCTGAATATTGCAAAAGAGTACAAGGAATACAAATAATGCAGATAAATATGTTTGTGCCCACGTCCGATTGATCATCCCTTCATCACCTCCCAACGATCACATAAGGAATTCCTGCTATTACATACCAACAATCTCATTATATATATAAGGAATTCCTGCTATTACGTACGTAAAGATGCATTGAAATGCCGAAACTCAGCATAGTATTAGAGCAGATGTTCGAGGGACCATTAGATGATGTGAGAGCAACCGAAGCATGACCCCTCGAGGCTTGTGCTGCACAATTCATCAAGGTGGAGACATGGTTAAGCAATTTGATCTCATTGGTAGAAGAGGATTCATGGACATGCTACCCTCCTCCGTTGTCTTGAGGAGTCGGTATTTTCAAGATAACTTGAGTGGAGGTATCCGCCTCAATGTAAGAAGTGGAAATAGCCTGACCTAACTATAGAGCTTTTTTCAACATGCTTGTCTTGAAGGTTCGAGGTAGTGCTTGTCACGGCAGAAATTGTTAGGTATGGTTCGCGTTGTTGATGCATATGGATTGAATGGAAAAGTTCCACATAGTAAAGAAATATGACGTGTTACCCAAGGGAGCGTATTACTCACGGAATTACAAGAGGAAACAGAGAACAAAGTGCCAAAAGTCCATTTCTCGCCCAGAAGAGGGTTATTTATAGTTGCAGATTCGAAGAGAAGTTGGCAGGTGCACGGGAAGGGAAGTCCACGAGGGAAGTTGGTAGGGTTTTGGGGGTCTTGACTTCATTAAATTGCTTCTCATTTTGCTTCGTCTTTTAGTGAAGTTTGAATGTGGTGCTTGGCGCAACTGTAAGGTTACCCGGCTGGTAATCTAGAGCGCGCAAGTTCGAGTCCCGGCCTCTTCACATATGTGAGGGAAAGGTTGTGCGCACTAATCGACCACCCCCAGAGCCCGGAAAGTCGTGAGAATAGTACTAGGTGGGAGACTGCCTGAGAAGTCCTCTCGCTTGAGTACGGGAGCCTTTGGCACTGGGTATCCACCTTTTTAGTGAAGTTTGATTGCATTCTGATAGAAAAAATGGAAAGCACGAGCTCTTGAAGTTAGAAGTTGTTGGAATTGTTGATTTCTAGGGAGTTATACAGAACCCTGATGAGTTGTAATGGATTTTGAAATGTTGGGGAATTGTACCAATCCCCAATGCCTTATACTTGTATGTTGAACTGCTTGGTGCATGGGGAGACCGATCCCCAAGTAAGATTCCTACCGATTTCTAAACACCTGTACATCGGGATGTTTTGATGAGCTGGAATGATCATACTTGCACAACTCTATGTGGACTTAACCTCTATGTGTTTGAATGGTACTTTGGAGTCGTTCAACCCTGCAAAGATCAAGTCATGCCAATTTGGATTGCTTTTGATAGCCGCACGAGTATGACGTGCTTTGAATCGATACAAATCTTTTGATGTCTAGAACAATCTCCAGGCCGTGCCTAGCGGATGGTCACGACCTTTCCTTTAAGAAGTATATACTAAGAAGTGTATCGCTTCTGAGTGGTTGTGACGCTTTGTCGAAGTCCATTGGTATAAATGCGTTGGTTTGAACTCCATTGCTAAGACAAGCATCTGTCTTGATTTACCAGGTAAACATTTAATCACTATCCATTCAAGAAATTAAATGCTAATCGTCGGCTCCTGCTTGCACCGGAGTGTAAACAAGTCGTTGTCGGTATAGGGTCACATATGCATTCACACACTCGTACGTGTTTTTGCGCGATACGATCAAAGTTAATCACGTGCAATCATAATAATATTGGTATGCGCATGAGAATATGATTGCATAGGTTAATGTTCGAAGAGAGAATGAATTTGAATGCCAAACATGTACTTCTGGATGGTTAAACATTGGTGAGTACATGAGTGGTTGTCGATTCGTGTCTTCCCCAGCAAGCAGAGCTTTGAAAAATAGTAAACACAATCACATTCATAGCTTATCTCCACAAACACCGGTCCCTGAATTTCTTTTTCTTCCTTCTCTCCTTTTTTCATAACAAAGTGGTTGGGGATTGGTACCGATCCGAGGATCATGTTAGAGACTAAGATATTGATGATGATGTTTTTGATAACAACAACCTTGTTACAACTTTGTTTCAATGATTATTGTCATAAAATATATACTAACATTATTTTCTAAAATACATGAGTCTATATACAGAAAATCTATACGGGTATTTCTTATTTGTAGACTATACAGCTCAGAGAATCAAGATTTCAAAGAAGAGTTCAAGTTTCAAGACTCACGAGTATCAAGAAATCAAGAGTTCAAGTATTATAGAGTAAATTGTCTAGATATTATGTTAAAACTCTGGGTTGCACCTAATTTTGATTTCAAATCTAAATTCTGATTTTAAATTTAATCATGATTTCAAACTTTCTTTCAAAATAATTTCAAAATTATTTACTTGATTTTAAATCTAGTTTTTAAATGATTTCAAAATTACTTTCTTATATAAAAATATATACTTTTTATTGTAAGAAATATTTTAACTTCTGAAAATTATTTTTAAATTTATTTTCAAATTTATGCTTAATATATTTTTAACTTAAGTTTTACTTACAAATTTATTACTAGTTTTATTATAATTACTTAAGTTTTTAAATTCCTTGTTTATATTAAGTTTTAATATATTCATAGTTTTATATTTGTATTTTTATATCATTTTATATTTAGTTTCTTAAATATTTTTATTACATCTTCATATGAGTTTTCAAAATATATTTTACTTTGAATAGAATGTTTTAATATAAAGGAATATAGTTTCTTTTTTACTCTGGATTCACCATAATTTATTTAAACATTATTCACTTTGTTTTAAAATTCATTTTTTGATTTTACACTAGCATATGTCGACATATAAGAAGTGTTATGTTGGCGCATTAGCCGTTAGTTGGTTTTTTTAATTTTGAAATGTAGTGTCTTTTGAATTCAAACCTTTTTTGAAAGGTTGTGACGGTTGGAAAGCTGCGAATACCTTCCAGAATTCAAATTTTTAAACACTTTTCATCTCTTTCTTCCTCTCTAAACATTCCACCATTATTATACTTGATTTCTTAACTTTCTGTACTTATACTCTGCCGATTTCAATAAAAATCATATCACTTCTCCTCTTTCAATTCTAAATCAAAATCTCTTTGAATTCAAGTGCTACTCAAGAGATATAGGTTGTTTGTAATCAAAGACCCCAAGATCAAGTCCTATCGAGTCAACACTACAAAAACTGATAAGAGAAGGGTGTGGTCCTGACCGTTTAAAGCGATTAGGTGCAATTGTATCCCTAAAATCGATTGGGTGTAAAGTTGTGGCCCATAAATCAACTAAGTCTCACTGTCTTTGGAATCAGTTGGGGTGTACCCTTATAGCCCTGAAATCAAGGATTATAATTGGATTTGTTGAATAGAAATTCACATCAATCCAGCGTTGTGTGAGACTAGATGCAGAGGAGTCCTGATCCAGTATAAAATCCCGGTGTGTACTTTTCTTTTACTGTTTTACTTTTATTTTCTGCATTCTATGACTGATTTTGTGACTGTTAATATCTGTGATATGCATACTGTTTTGTTTAATTCAAAAAATTAATAAATTCCATAAAACATTATTCACCCTCCTCTAGTGTTTCACTTGCCTTAAGATCCATAACCAGCATCTCCAACAGATTGGTTTGGTCCCGTAACACTTGGTTGTTTTCCTCGATTTGAAGAAACTCCCCTACTATATGTACTCGAATCCATTTTCCTCTTAACTTCTTCTCCTTGTCCTTTTTTATCCCATTATTCCAGGAATTCACGAGCTCCAGAATTTCCAACACCCTTTCAGCTTAACGTTAACCAAGGTTTTAAATCTCGGATTTTGGCCAATATCTCGGAAAAATATCTCGGCTATCTCGGGTGATATTTGAAACACTAATAACTAAACTAGCTGCCAAATCTCGGATTTTGGCTAATATCTCGGAATTTTCATCTCGGCGATCTCGGGGAGATTTAAAATCCTGACGTTAACCACCATACTCCTCGACTCCGACCAAGCAAGACCTCCAACATGCCAAGACCCCCAACTCCGATAGCATACACATAACTTCGAGTGGGTTTTCCCTTAATTCGGCTTGTTTGCACGATTTCCAGTGTGTGCTTTTGAGGAATGATGTGGAGATGTTAATGAGTGGCTAGAGGAAGTGATGGTGAGATACTAGAGAGGTCAACATAGCGGTGGTGTAACAACCCGCCTTTTGGGATGGCTCAAGCTGTCGACAATCAACCGCACATAATATGATAAATACAAGAAGAAAAATGAGAGGAGAAGGAACTAAACAATACATAGAAGAAAAATGAGATGAGAAAGAACTAAACAATACATATAATCTCACAATGGAAGGACAAAATATAATTAAAAAAATATGATAAATACATACATGGAATCTCACGGCGGAAGGACAATATATATTTAACAAAATATGATGGAGGGAGGGACCCTTTGACCTATGTGAAGGTGAAGTCCCGACACATCCAGACACCTACTAAAAAGAGGAAGTCGTTGGTACATTCATGTTACCAAGCTTTTAATATCATCCACATGGCCTCACTAAGCACCTTTTAAAGGAAGTCCCGACTAGCTATAAGATAAATTTCCAACACATCTTGACACTACCTAGAGGAATGATATTCTTGGCACATCCAAAGAACAAAAGCATTGTGATGTCCACGTGACCTCAATAAAGCACCTCTAATAAGAAGGCGATCAATCATTGTTAGATACAGATTTGTGGTCTTCTGCTGCCATGATTTCAATTTATAATATCATAGTTATACATTTTAACATAACATACCAATAATGCAGTGGAGACACAATAATAATATATCAATATGAGGTCTTCAACTCCGTTCTCAACTTCATAATAGAAGTCTTCAAAATACTGAAATACTTGATCTGACCCGAGCGTAAAGAAAAACCAAACACTCGATTCAATACTAATATTCCTATGTAAGTAAATCAACTCAAGTGAAATGCTCAAATTTTAAATAAACATCATCATTCATGTCATACATCGATTCATTTAATTTCTAATTTCCATTGTCGTTTCCAAATCACTTCAATATTGGATTCAATTATAGATTCACATTTTCGTACTTTAAGATGATTCATTATAAAACTTCACATTTTGGTTTAGCCTTCCATGTCATAGCTTGTCTTAGTGAAATATTTATATTCAAAAAATTGAACTCAAACCATCTAGATTGGAAATGGACTTCTATCCAAAAATAATCATATGATTATAATAGTTAAATTAAAATAGTTATAAAATAAAACTAGTTAAACTTAGTATAATATGGTTTAATTTAAAACAGTTATAATATAGATAGTTAAATTTAATACAAACAGTTTGTTAAAATAGTTATAAAATATAAACAGTGAATTTAATAGTTTAAATAAAATAGGTATAAAGCATGATAGTAAAATAATAAAGGACAAATTATCTTAATAGTTAATATACAATAATACCAAATTTGGAATAATTTTAATATAAAATAATTTAACTAAATCATATGAATTCAATTTCAAGTTCAAAATTTCACTTTAAATTATTTCATATTCTCTAATCCAATCTGAATCATGTATCAACATTTCCAAAACTCGACTTAGAACAATTCATATTTCAATTTTCACATCAACTTAAAGTTTAATAGTTTAAGTTTTAAATTTAAACTATTTTCATCAATTTAATTTAAATTATCAGGTTTTATCATTCAAAACAAATTCTTTAAATTCGATTAAACTCAATAATTCATAATTCATACCTTTCTAAATGTTAATTTTGATAAATCGATTAACCTTTTAAAGTTTACATTAAAATATTACATCATTATGTCAATTTAATCTTTATATTAAATTTAAGTTAGTCAAATCTAATCTAATTTTCGTATTAAACTCAACCTTTTCATTTAAATTAAATTAAATTAATTTTGTTTGATAAAAATAAAACAACAAATTTAATAATAAAGTTAGAATAACTTTTCAATAAATCAATTAAATTTCAATTTTATAATTTCAAGCTTGACATTAATTTAAACTTAGTAACATTTAATTAAATTTCTAACTCTATTTATTAAATCAAATCATAATAATAAAAATTTGGAAAATAATATTATTTTGACCGACGGTGTCAATATATTGATTTTTATCTTATGGCCAAATGATTCGGGTATGTATCATTTCAAACCATAATGATTTTATATCGGGTATGTATCATTTCAACCGGTATCCAAATCAGTGTCATAAGGGTGTCTAAACAAGATATATAATAATAGAAACTTGCAATATGGTCAACATAACATATGTAACATAAGATATCATTTCAAATATCAAGATGAACAACTCAAACACATAAACAGGCATAACACGACATAGCATATGATATCAAGCTAACAATTTATAGTTGATAACTAGCATATTGTATAGTTAACATTTCAAATGATATTGATTTAACAACATAAGGACGTCAGTCGTGAGTGATTGCTCACCTTTTGTGTCTAAGGGAGGAAGACAAGCTACAACTAGACGAGGATGAATACAATGGGAATCACAAGCAATCACCAACCGAACCTCAACAACAAAAGCTTCTCTTTTTTTTGAAGATGAGAGGAAGGGTTTTAGGGCGAGGGGAGATGGCTTAGATCTCATAAAATTTATATATAAAAAAAAATTGGTAATTTTGAAACAAAATTTTGAATCTGTTAACCATCAATTAAAAAAAGTGATAAACAACAAAGTTATTGCAAATTATTTTCTCTACTTTTTTAAAAAAGAAAAACTGGATTTGGATCATTTTTTATGAAGAAAAGACTGAAACAGTAACAGATATTTTCGGATCCAAAAATATGGATCCAAAAATGGGTCTGAAAGATTCGCGATTTTGACACAGTAAAATGCAAATTTTGAGAAAATGGTAAACATAAGAATTGTAGCTAACTCGGTTTTACTGGATTTGAAAAAAAAAATGTGAATTTGGAGTCTTTATGAGAAAGTTATCGCTGTGACAGAAGGGGTTAAAATCTACAAAAAGAAAAGAAAAAAAAAATCAGAGCATAGGATTTGAGAATTAGGATTAGGGTTTTGGGTCTGATCTGAAGGGATGGGTGCTTCCAATGGGTACGGCCAGGTGGTGCACATTGTTGTTACGGCGAGTGACTAGTCGCGACTAGTCGTCGACTTGAAGCCACGACTTGCAATTTGTTAATATTTCAGGCGACTGGAGCGAAATACACCGACAAGTCGACTGACTAAGCGACTAATCGGTTCGACTTAGACGACTAGGTTTTAACTTGGGCCAAAACAAAAAAAGGGTCATATGAGTATCGAATTCGAACAGAATTCGAACAAAAACACGCAGGTCCAATAAAAATACGCAAGTCAAACAAAATAAAAAAAACTCGCGACTATCAACAATAGAAACTTCGAGTTCGAACTAACCCTAGTCGCTTCCATTATGTTGTCGCCGCTTCCCTTCTGTTGCCATCGCTTCCCTTCTGTTGTCGCTGGCCCAAAGCCTCCCTAGCGCCGCCACCTCCTCTCCAGTGCCGCCACCAGAATCCACTCAGGTATAATGTCGTGCCTTGTTATTTTAATGTATGTACAAAACTGTAGTGTTGTAGCCTTGCTATTGGTGATGAACCAAAATTGAATAATGAACGTTGCCACTGTTTTATGTTAACCCTAGACCGAAATTGAATGATGAACGTTGGATAAAGAATTGTCACTATTTTGTGTTGCTGATTTTTTAATTCTTAATAAGAACTGGTACCGTACACAAGTTTTGATTAGTTGTTGCTTTTTTTTTAAAACTGCACTACTGCAGATGGCAGCAGAAATAACAACATCAAATGAATCTTATGATCCCTCTAAGGCTAAATCAGCATATATTGGATGGAAATATGGATTTTGGCCTGATTTAAATAAAAAGGATCTGGTTCAATGCATTCTTTATACATGTTTGAATTTTTATCCATATGTATTAGTTAGAAATGTATAATTATATTATATATATATATGCACATATATATTTATTGACTAGTCTCGACTAGTCTACGACTAGTCGACTAGTTGGACCTCTATCGACTCGACTCGACTTACCTTCGTAATAATCATGGTGGTGTAGTGAGCCTGGATGGCTTGGGCAGGGGCTTCAGGCGCCGATTCAGGAGAGGAGATGGAGGCCAGGAGGCTAGATAGAAGGAAGTTAGGTTTTAGGGTTTATGAAAGGAAGACGATGTTTGGAAATTACAAAGGAGATTAAATTTGGTTTTAGGAATTTTTGTGAAGAGAAGCTATAGAGATTTATAAAGAAAAACTTCACAGAGAAGAAGAATGAGAGAGGAAGGACACATAAAAGCTTCGGAGAAATAAAAATAAGATACTGAGAAAAAGAATATGTATTCTTATTTCTTCTCCAGAAGACTTTTCAAATTCAAACGTACAATTTAATAACAAGGTGTGATGTGGCAAGGTGAAACTTTCTCAAGAAGTCGGGGATGATATAGAAAAGGCCTTAGAGAAAGAACAAAAGTAACACGCCCAAACACCGTCAGTTTGCGCGTTTTTACACCGTAAATAACATGTTTAGAGCTCTAGAATAGTCAACCCCGAATTAAGTCAAGAATTTTTTTTATGAATAAACTTTTAAAATTTCAACTTAAATTCAAAGTTTGATCAACTTTGACCAAAATAGATTTTCAGAAATTTTCTTATTTGGAGAAACAAAATACTCAACATCACACTTTACAAAGAAATGGAATTGAGATTACCCTAATTATGAGAAGATGGGCATAAATAAAGGGAAATCATGAAATAAAGGGAATAAACGAGAATAATAAAATAATAGAGATGAATGCCTAAATTGAAATTTGAAAATTTTAACCAAAAAAAAGAGATGAACAAAAACAATTATTATGAATAAAGAAAATAAAAAGCAATTTGAAATATGACACTTGAGAAGTTGTTAATAAACACTACAAGTAAAATAGTCAATTCTCAAAACATATAGGTCACTCAATTAAATTCAGTAACCTTAAAATATTTAAATAATGCCAGTAAATTTTACTGATAAACAATACATTAAAAGAAACATAAAGTGACTACTGTTGCACAACATAAAGATGATTCTGGACTCTAAATTCACACATTTAAAAATCACGTTCTTAGCACATAATCCCAAACTCAATCAATTAATTTATTAAAATCCTCTTTTTAACTTAACATCAACGTCTGTTTTCTATTAATAACTCATTGATTATGATTAATGTACAATTCTTTTCAAATTAAAGATTACAATCAAGTTAATACAAATAATGTGAATATTAAATTTAAAATGGATATAAATTATGCATCTTTCATATCATACCAGCATTTAATTGGTTCAGCCTCAAATCAAATATATATAAGACAAGTTAAATTGCAACTATCTATTTAGTAAATGTAATAATGAATGATTGGATTAATATAAGACAAAGTCCCAATTGAAATGTCTTCGTTGGCTTAAGCGATATGTTGAAAGCTTATTGTTGAGCGTTGGAGAGATAACCCCTTCAAGCAAACCGACAAGTGGTTCGTCGGTGGAACACTAAGACACACACACACACACTCTCATGAGCATCGAATATCACAACACAGACCTTGTGCATGTGTTGAATGATTGTCTCTAACACAGATTTATTTTGTCCAGGTTCAATGACCGAAGGCGATAGAGATAGGGATCGAGGATAAGGCGGCTCTCCACGATAGAAGCCGTAGACCAAGGCCACCTTTGCTAAAAGAGCATAAAGGCGAGAGTCCATCCGAAAGCAATCCCATGAATATGGTAGCAGCTACTATCGCCGAGACTATTCCTGGAGTTCAGAGTCTCTGCCAACAGCTACAAGGCCGATAGAGACAGAGTCGATGAGCACAAAGCAGTCGGCAGCTCCCCCACCTCCTCTTATTTCTCCACCAACATTTTTCTTTTGCACCTGTGATGAGAGACACATGCAGGGATAGACCTAGAGAAGGCTGGAGAGTTGAGAGACTGTGTGAAAAAAAAGGAAAAGCAGGGCACTCGAGCAGGCTCCTGAAACAGATGAGATGACTCCTCGGGAAAGGAAGGAGTATCTGAAGGAGAACTTCCCCGAGTTTTATTTTGAAGAGCACTTCTTTTTCTGAAGATGCATCACATCCCTTTGGACATCAATAAAGAGACGTTTGATAGGATATGGGACATCTATGACCAGTACATGATTGTCATGGACTATGGCAAAAGGCTTTCCACTCTTATACGCAAGAAGAATGGTAAAATAAATGGTCTGAAGCTTGTAGCCGATGCAGACCAAGATAGGATCAATTCCAAAGATGCAGAAATTGAGGAGTTGAAGAAAGAACCGACTGCTGCTAACCAAAAGATTGAGGAAGCATGCACAACAGTTATCCAAGCCCAGGAAGAACATATGGAGGTAGTGGCCTCCCTGTCAGCTCGAGTCGCTGCTGAGATGGATAACAGAGAGTTGACTCTATAAAACTAACGACTGAGGAAGAAGAACGAAGAGACTGAGCACTTCAGAAGGGAGTCCGAGGAGCTCAAGAAATGGTTGGAGTCGAACCATGTTGAACTTGAGTAGGGCAGAAAAGACAAGAAAGCAGCGGAAGCATCAAACAGGGACGTGTTGGGTCATGCTGACGAAGTTAAAAGAAACTTAGAAACCCAGCTGGAGGTGCTTAGAGCAAAGGCTGGGGAGGCTGAAGCAGATGCTGAGAAGCAACTGGAATCGTCAATCCTTGGATTTTATGCACAGGTCATCGTGGAATCTCATGGGTTGATGATTACTCTCGGATCTTTGCTCTAACCTGGGAGAGGTTCTTGAATGATGAGGTTGCTGCTCTCGATGTCGATAAGGTGGAGGAGGAACCACTAATGGTTCAGTATTTAACTGAAGATGAGCGTAGGGTTTTCAAGGAAATGAGAGTAGGGCTACACACAATCCATATCCAATCGGACCCAACCCATCAACCATAGGGCTGTCAATTTCCCACATGACCCGAAACCCGATCCAAAACCTGCACGGAAATTAACAGGTTAACCATACCCATTTGGTTGGAGGGCCATTTTAGGGTCAACCCGAATTTGACCCGTTTATAAATGGATGGGTTTAAGGTTGACTCGCTAACCCGATTTTGACCTGCTAAACACGATTGTAATCGGTATGCTCATTTATTCTTGTGTAAGCTGTTATATTTTACTAATTTATTCTTGTATGATGTTAGTTATATTTTATTTATAACAATTGTATCTCTTCTATACTGTTAGTATTTATGTATGCAGTATGCTCATATATTCCTATGTATGGAGAATGATTTTTGGATATTGCGATTTCATGCTTTATACATATGCTACTTGTTGGTGATTTTGTAACTTATTGCATGTTGGTGATTTTGTAACTTGCTGCATGTTGATGATTCTGTAACTTGCTGCCTGTTGGTGATTCAGTTCTTTTGTTGTTTATATTAGTGGGCAATATTTGCTAATGAGTCAAATGGGTAAACCCGACCTAACACGACCTGTTTAGTTAAACGAATTACACAAATCGCGTCAGGTCAACTCATTTATAATCGAGTTAGGGTCGGGGAAAAATGACCCATTTAATAAATAGGTTGACCCGACCCGTTTATAAATCAACCCGAACCCGACTTGACCCGACTCGAACCCGACACGATCCATGACAGCCTTAAATAGGGCTGTCAATGTGTCGTGTCGGGTCAAGTCGGGTTCGAGTAGATTTATAAATGGATCGGTTCATCCCGTTTATTAATCGGATCATTTTTCTCCAACCCTAACCCGACCAGTTTAAAAAGGGTTAACCCGACCCGATCCGTGTAACTCGTTTAACTAAACGGGTCGTGTCGGATTTACTCGTTGACTCATCGATAAATATAGCCTGCTAATATAAATAACAAAAGAATCAAATCACCAATAGGTAGTACTATTATGTAATCACAAACAGGAAGCAAAGTACAAAAACACCACCATGCAATAAGTTACAAAATCACAAACAATCATCACATATATAAAACATGAAATCACCATATCCAAAAAATTATTCTACATACATAAGAATATATGAGCATATTGCATATATAAAATACTAACAGTATGGAAGAGATACAGTTATTATAAGTAAAATATAACTAATAGCATACAAGAATAAATTAGTAAAATATGACAGCTTACACAAGAATATATGAGCATACTGATTACTACATATACAAAAGACTAATACTAATAGCATACATAAAGGATTAACGGCATGAAAGAGATACAACATATAATCGGGTTAGCGGGTAAACCCTAAACCCACCCGTTTATAAATGGGTCAAATTCGGGTTGACCCGAAAATGACCCGCCAACTAAACGGGTCGGGTTAATCTGCTAATTTTCGTGCGGGTTCGGGTCGGGTTTCGGGTCGTGTAGGAAATTGACAGCCCTAGCCTTGAATCAACCCTAGCCAACCCACATAAACCCAACCCATCATGGTTCGGGTTGGAAATGGATTGCAATTTGTAACACATACTATATATGGGTTAGATGTGATATTTTGTTCTACCTATCCTTGTTTTAACTCAACCCAACCACATATTAAAAAAAATTAATATCAGCCCACTTAAAATTAGAATAGTCTAATCATAGAATAATGTTTATTTATTATATAGTAAATATACAAAAAAACATATTTCATGTCAATTAAAACTAGATAAATTTTGGCAAAGATATTTTAAAAGGCATTTCGATGTATTTTAAAATGAAGCACTTGTTCTACTATGTAGTGAATTAATTTCAAATGATGTGTTTTACAATAAAATTTTAATAAAAATATGTATTATAATGAATTATTTATTTTAAATGCATTATATTAGCTAAAATCTGTTATATCACGCTGAATATTTTAATATCATTTAAAAAAAAATCCTTGTATTCTCATTTTTTATTAGATTCATACAACTCAACTCAACCCTCTAAATCCGACCCAACTCATATTTCAAACCAACTCATATCCAACTTCATGTAGGGTCGGATACATGTTAAACTACCAAAAACTCATACCTATAAGGGTTAGATGAAGTATTTGGTCTAACCCGACCCAACCCATACTACGTGCATCCCAAATGGAGAGTGATACTGAGGAGGATGCCAAGGCGGAAGCGGCGGAGAGAGTTAATTTGGCCAAAAAGGAAGGCGATCGTTATTGGTATATAGTGATGTGGGTGACTTGAAAAGTCATATCACCTATGGTGGTAACCAATACTATATAACGTTTATTGATGATTATTCTAGATATGCTTATGTATATCTAATGAAATCAAAAGATGAAGCCTTTGATAAATTCAAAATTTACAAAGCAGAAGTCGAAACACAATTAGGAATTAAAATTAAAGTGTTACATTCAGATCGTGGTGGTGAATATTTTTCAAATGAGTTTACTTTGTTTTGCAAACAAAATGGTATCATTCACCAATGTACCGCCCCTTATACACCACAAAAAAATGGTGTTGCTGAGAGAAAAAATAGAACTTTAGTAGAAATGGTTAATGCCATGCTCATAAGTTCTAATTTGCCTTATAACCTATGGGGTGATGCTATGTTATCTGCATGTTACATTTTAAATAGAGTACCACTTAAGAAAAATAATATTTCTCCTTATGAATTATGGTTCAATAGAAAACCTAATCTTACTAGACTTAAAGTTTGGGGTTGCTTAGCATATGTTAGAAAACCAGACCCTAAACGACCAAAGTTAGGTAATAGGGCTTTTAAATGTGTTTTCATTGGATATTCTCTTAATAGTATAACTTATAGATTTATGATTCTTGATACCTTAGAAGTCATAGAATCTGTAGATGTAGAATTTTTTGAAAATCAAACTATTGAGAATCCATTGAGATCATCTAGTCCAGAACCAACTGAGACTAATGATACAAATGATGATGAATATGCTCCTGCTCAAAACAGCAAGGAAGTGTCAGTACCAGATGATAGTACTGAAAACAAAAGAAGTAAAAGAGCAAGAATAGAGAAGGACTATGGTCCTGACTTCATAACATATCTCGTAGAAGGCAATAAGGACGAAGTCCTTAATGTGACAAGATATGTAATGAACGTCGATGATGATCCCAAACCTTATTCTGAGGCTATGGGTTCTAGAGATTCTAATTTCTGGAAAGAAGCTATCAATGATGAAATGAATTCCATAATGTTAAACCAAACTTGGGTATTAAGCGATTTACCTCCTGGTGCTAAACCTATAGGATGTAAATGGATATTCAAGAAAAAGTTGAATACAAATGGATCCATTGATAAGTTTAAAGCCAGATTAGTTGCTAAGGGATATAAACAAAGACAAGGAGTAGATTATTTTGATACATATGCTCCGGTGGCTCGCATATCCTCGATACGCTGTTTAATAGCACTTGCATCAATTCATAACTTGGTCATACATCAAATGGATGTAAAGATAGCTTTTCTAAATGGAGATTTAGAAGAAGAGATATACATGGAACAACCTGAAGGTTTCATAAACCCAGGCCAAGAAAAGAAAGTTTGTAAATTAGTTAAATCTCTTTATGGCCTGAAGCAAGCTCCCATGCAATGGCATGAGAAGTTTGATAAAGTTGCACTGTCATTTGGATTCATTGTTAATGATGCAGATAAATGTATCTATAGCAAATCGGATAACAACGGTTATGTTATAATATGTTTATACGTTGATGACATGCTGATATTTGGTTCCAACATATCCTGTGTAAATGAAACTAAGAAGTTTCTATCTTCTAAATTTGATATGAAAGATCTGGGAGAGGCTGATGTAATTCTAGGAATTAAAATCATTAGGAAAACGGGGGAGTTATTATTAACTCAATCTCATTACATTGAGAAGTTTCTAAAGAAGTATAATCATTATGATGACAAACCAGCACCAACTCCTTTAGATCCAAGTATAAAATTAGAAAAGAACACTGGACGTACTATTTCTCAATTGGAATATTCCAGTATTATTGGGAGTCTTATGTATGCTATGCATTGCACTAGACCAGATATCGCACATGCTATAAGTGTATTGTGTCGATTTACGAGTAATCCAGGTTTCGAACACTGGAAAGCCATTTCCAGAGTCTTAGCTTATTTGAAGGGGACCATCAATTATGGTTTATCTTATAAAGGATATCCTGCTGTAATAGAAGGATATAGTGATGCAACCTGGAACAATGTAGAATCGAAATCCAAGTCTACGACTGGATGGATATTTACATTAGGAGGCGCTGCTGTGTCTTGGGCTTCCAAGAAGCAGACCTGTATATCTGATTCAACTATGTTGTCAGAATTGATTGCATTAGCAGACGCATGTAAAGAAGCGGAATGGCTTAGAAATTTGTTAGTAGAAATCCCATTATGGAAGAGGCCATCTCCAGCAGTCTTGATTAACTGTGATAATCAAGCAACGATATATAATGTTTCTAATAAAACATATAATGGAAAATCTAGACATGTAAGTCTTAGACATCACATGGTGAGACAGTTACTCAAAAGTGGAGTTATAACTGTTGATTACATAGAAACAAAGAAAAACTTGGCTGACCCACTTACGAAGAGTCTTCCAAAGGCTATGGTTTCTATAAAGTCAAAGGAAATGGGACTAAGGTCTGTGAATGAAGATTGACCATCCTTAACAGAAACCCAACTTGTGTCTTGAAAAGGATAGATAAAGTTCAATGGGTACCAACAAGTTAAGGAAATGATTATGGAACACTAAATCAATAATCCCATAATGTTTAGTGTTGGATTCTGCATGAACAAAGGATGGATAAATATCCTTAATAAGTCTAGAAACCCTAAAAAGGTGTCTCGCAGAAACACCTTAAGTGACTTACCTATATGAGTATGGAAATCAGGCCGTTTCCTAGGAAAGTAAGACCGCTTTCGAAGTAGACTCATGAACCAGGATTTAAGCACATGGCCATTAACGTGCTGAGCAATACAGAACACTCTAACTAAGGAATACAACATGTGTGATTGTTCCGGTTTTATCATTAAGGGATACATGGTTCAAGATTCGTTCACCATTGAATCTCGATAGAACTTTGAATGGTTTACACTAAGTAAAAGTTCAAATCCAAAAGATACTTTTATTTATGTGTTGTTTCCACGATGATGCAAAACTTGATCTTAGAACTACATAGGCTTGATCCCACTTGGGTATGTAGGAAGTCACCCTAGTGACTCAGCCATCCACTTTAAATTAATTTTGAAAATTGGGGGAGATTGTTGTAAATTTTCAAATATTGTTTGGGATATGGGTTTGTTTTTGAAGAGGGAAGCAAGAATGGAAGAAGATAAGGTGTAGGGATTAGTCCCACATTGTAGAATATAAAAGAGTTTGTCACTATATATGTAAAAGCTTGATACATGATATCAAAAGAAGAGAAGGAGGAATAAGGCAATGGGCCTTGAGCATGAACTTGGCATAGATAATAATCTTTAAAATGTCAAAAGATGGGCCTTGGGGCTCTTGGGGTCTCGTGATCCATTAGACCGATGAAACAGATCGGTCGACCGGCCGAAACTCACCGGTCGACCGTTTTACTCTCTATTTGAAAACGGTCGACCGGTGGTTTTTGGGCGGTCGACCGGTTTCGTCCTAAAGGGGATGCGACGCTTCGGAAGCGTTGCAAAACTGAAAGGATGCGTATTTTCGGAATCGAACAGAAATGGCTGTTGCGATTCAACAATTGCAACGCTTTGCTAATGGATATCTCCTCTCATCACCTATATATACAACGCCAGAAATCTGTTTCTAAATCACCGAATTTTTTATTTCTTCTTCATCAGTTCTGCAACGCCATAAAACTGTTGCTAAAAAGTTCCGTCTGAAACACTTGTATAGTGTTTCAATTCTGAAACAGTTGCAGAATTACCGTATTCTACTTCCTCTTCTATTCTATAATCTACATTGCATCATCAGAAACATTAAATCAGAGTGTTCTTGGTCGAATCAAGGTCGTACAAACTTTGAATTCGATAACGCTGTTTCAAGGCTTTATTGAATCCTGAAGTCAATAGTTCGTTAACCCGTTTGTACCTGGTGGGTTGAACTATTGTCTGAAAGAATTTGCTCTGCAAATCCTTGAAGTCAGAAGTACGGCAATTATTCTCCTCCGTTATCGTCTCAAACCACAAAATCCCCAACATGGGGAACCATGCAGCAGACTTCGACATTTAATGTTACAGGAGCCGACATTTTCAAACATGGGGATGAGAAGAACGTGGTACGGGTTGATCTCGAAAGTAACATCGAAATGTGGAGCTGGGTGTGGGGTAGGCGCTGTGTTTGTCGGAGTTGCGGAGATGAGGAGAAGTCAGGTCGGTGGTCCGGTGTCAAGTAGGGCCGACGACAGCAAGATGAAGTGGCATGGGTTTTGAGCAGGGTCAAGGAGTTGAGTAGCGGAAGTGAAGCGGTTGACTGAAGTGAACGAAAATTGTGGAGTAATGTTGAGAGACATACGTGAATTATGGAGTGGAGGGCAGAAGTTCTCTGGTGATAGCGGCGAGGGTGGGAACCATGGGTGGCTTTCACGGGAAGAGAAAAAAAAAAGCAGCAGCATGTGTTTGAATTGACAAAGCAGATGGGGGAAGAAGGAGCATGGACACGTTCAGGAAGGTTTTGTTGTATACAGAATAGAGGAAAAAAATGAATGAAAACGATGGGAGCAAAGGACCATGCGTGGTGAAGAAAAGTTTGGGACAGGGAAGGAAGAAATATTGGGTAGTCGGAACCGTAGGGATGTGCGGTTTTTAACTGGGGAGCGAACTGAGCAAACGGGCGTCGACCCAATAGAAAAAAAAAGAGAAAGAAAGAAAGACAATTGAAATGAAGTGGGAAGGGTCGAAGGGATACACAATTGTAGGCAAAGGTTTGGGAAGGAATCTGCCATCCTTTTCGGTGCAAAAGGAAATATATGAACATGGCTGATTTGCGGTAAACAAAAGTAACTAGTTTGAGGATTATTTTAATTATTAAGAATTTATTTAAATAAATATATAACTTATATTACATATTATATTCTAGTACGTACGCAGAGTTCGACAAAATCAAAGTTACTGGAACCGTAACGACAAGCGCGACGATGTGGAGCTGGAATGGACGGAGATGGAAGCAGCTGTAATTTTAAATTAAATCAAACGACCGTTTAATTTAATTAAAACAAGCCGTTAGACGATGAACGCGAATCAAGGTGAGTTAAACTCACTCAGTTTCCCCTACTTATAATTTTTATAAGTCGGGTTTATTATTTGTATGCCATGTTTGCTAATTGTTGATTGATTTGATTGTTGAGATGCCATTAAACATGGTTATATCGATTATTTAAATTAAACCATTGTTTAATTTAAATGAAACGACATCGTTATTTTTAACGATGGTCTCCAAACAAGGTAACGTACCTTGTTGGTTACGTTTATAATATAAACGTATTTGATTGAATTGTATGTTTGAACTGATGTTAGTAGTTGACCGTTATCAGTTAAATTTATTATCATCATCATGTGAATTGTTGAACCCATATGATTGGATTATAGAATTGGTTATTGATTATTAAACCAAAATTCAACATTTGTTGGATTATTAACCAATGAGTGATATGGGTCAAGGAATTTATAGCAGATGGCCAAAATATGAACTGTTTTATATAGATTTATTTACCGTCAGATAAATCGGTAGAAATAAAGTTATGAAGTTTATTTTTTTTTAAATATATTATTTTAAATGAAGTTTATAAAAAGGGAATAAACCGGCCACATATATATATATTTGTTTGTTCAATCACCAATCACCATTTTTATGCCAAAAGCTG
This sequence comes from Allium sativum, assembly GCA_030737875.1. Lineage (NCBI taxonomy): Eukaryota > Viridiplantae > Streptophyta > Magnoliopsida > Asparagales > Amaryllidaceae > Allium > Allium sativum. The sequence continues at coordinate 249,253,237 of CM060920.1, forward strand.
CCGTGTGCGAAGCACGTGCCTCTTCTAAATTTTTAAAAGATTTATAACGTAAATTCTTATATTAATAAGCAAGTAGGCAGAGATTAACGTGACGACTAGTAATAGAGATAAATTGTTTTATGAGACAATTAAAAGGAGATTATACTGAATTGATCATTTTAATCAAATGAGATTATATGAAGATGAATCGAGATTTGATTAACGAGTTAATCATATTAGAGTTGGCCATGTCATCCGTGTTAACAAAACTGGATTTATTTATTTATTTAATGAAAATATTTATTGGTTAAGTAAAACATTTCTAAATGTTGATATTTAATTATCATTTATTTAATAATGAAAGCAAGACCTTGGGATTTAAAGAAGTAATGGAAGTTTATGAAACAATAAGGCTTATTATGATAAAATGATATTTTAAAAGTAAATTATATTAATGATAATATAATTTAATTTATATTGTGGTATTTAAGACTTTATTTAATCGGATTTGTGAAATCCAAGATTCTGTGAAGTTATAAAACCCAAAGTTTTACCGTATATGTTAATGGAAAGAGAAGCCAAGATATGAAATGAAAGAATTGGAACTAAACTAGAGATCAGTTGAGATAAATGATTTTCTAAATATTGGACTGATGAAGGTTTGAAATGGAAATCAAAACTGAAACTCAAGTTTGAACTAAAGTGGCGAGGTGAGTTAAAAAGATGGGATTTAAATACGCTATATTAAAGAAGAGGTGAGTTTTCATCAAGGTATAACCAAATGGGATTTGTTTTGATATTGTAATGAATATCAGGTTTGGTATTACAGTTGATATTCTCTTAAGATAAGATCGTGGTTGATCAAGGTTTGAGAGGTAATTAAATACCCCAACTTGAACGACTTCGGAATTGTCGAAGGATGGTATTAGTTGTGATGGTAAAGATGTTAGTGTAATTTATTTTGAAAAGTAATGGTTTACGTTATTTAAAGAGTTTGGAAATATATAAATGGGATTCCAAAATAAAGAAATTTTAAAGAAGCTTGAGAATAAGAATGGTATTTCTATAACAAAGAAATAAAAAGGATTTGTGAAAATATAACGATATTTTCAAAGGAGGTGAGTTTTGATACGAGGTTGTTCTAAAAAGCAAAGTGAGGATTATGGTGTTCGAATAACAGAAACAAAAGGGGATTTTGTTGCGATAATTTTACCATTATAAGTTGAATCGAGTCTGAATTATAGATAATAAGTAATGTTACAGCAAATGTTTGGAATGGAAGTTAACTGGAAAATTGGATATGGTTTTAAGATATTTTTCCAAGTATATTAATAAAAAGATTTGAGTATATTAATGTATTAAAACTGATATAGTCTTTTGGCCAAGTGACGTTGTGTAATAAACCATTGATCTGTTTTATCTTTATAGTTGTTTATTTTGATAGTTAAATAACTGACTATCAAAAATCTGGCCAACGTTATTGGACGGAAAGACCGGGATCGAATTTATATTCGAAAACCATTCCGACCAATGAATACGAAAACGTGGAAGCTGGTGATCGAGATGGAGAAATTGAAGACCGTAAATCTTCATGAATGGAAGGACTATTGTTGGATTTCTCTAGCTGATCCCTAGAGATATTTTGACAATGATTCGGTCAGGATTGAAATCTGCGGATCACAAGGACTACTCGCTGCTGATCTATAGGGTGATTCCTAGGATGCGGTAGGAGGGTGCCTTCGGTTCATCCTGTTCCTGGGTGACGTATATGGGGGATGTCTGACAAGGTATTTCCAGAAAGGTCACGCACATTGATTTCTTCAACCGTACCAAGAGTGGAAGCGGAGAAGGAAACTTCTTTAGCTAACACATAATGTATTGTTGTGGACGTCAATTGGTGATTCTGATGGATCTGACGATGTGGCATTCGAAGTAAATGTGATGTGCTGATAAAGCGTAGCCTAAAGCCTCATCAACCGGGAAATAACAAAAATCGGGCAGGCAGCATGGCTATGTGGGTCGCTCCCATTAGGGTGTATAATCACCTATCTAGAGGAAGTCCATTTCACTCTTTAATCTATCGATGCTGTCCCTTTTCGGGAAACGGTGGGTCGCACCCAACCGTTGGTGATATACATTCGATACACTCAAGAGAAATGGGTGGTCGGTCATGTGTGGGCCGGGTTGCAAGATGTTCTTGTTGAACCCAGTGTATTCGTCTCTAGAGATACACTATCGGCAGGTGGTCCCATACCTTGTCATAGTCGGAATCCAATCTCCAATAAGCGCCGGGGGTTTTGTTTGTATACTATATATGTAGAGCGTGAGATGCAAGCGTTCTGCTAGATTCTATTTATTTGTATTTAGACATTATTATAATATCAGAAAAGATATTGATTTCAAAAATGTTTTTGGTTATCGTAAGGTAAAAACCGTCCGTGTTTATGTGTGGATTTGGTCTTACGATTTTCCTTTTCTTTGAAAGATTTTAACTTAAAAATCAGGTTGTGTGATACCCTTAATACTGTGCGAGTTTTTCTCACTCTGGTTCACCTGACTGACCCGGTGTTTTGTAAATGCTCGGGTTAGACCGGGTTGTACAGGATCAGGTTATCAGTTGCTGTGAAGTCCAAAGACGAGCTGATGGAGTTCAACGTATGATATTTTACCGTTATCATTCCGCTGTGTGTTATATATATGATGACAGGTTATTATAACTGTCCAGCTGTATTGATGTACTATGATGTTGTAAGTATTATTTCAAAGCTCTCTATAAAGTTTATTTATATATTATATTTTGTTCCGCTGCGATGTGAGACTCTGATGGTGTTGTGTTGTTATTCTTCTTCTTCTATTTTAATATTTCTTTCTTTCTTATCTCACCCTCTAATTTCTTTCTAATAACATTCTGGTGTTTTCGATGCTTGAAGGATCGACAAGGTATTTTGTGTCGATTTTCGGGGTCGAAAATTCCTGTTCGTTACAGAATAAGAAAAACAAATTTGTACATTAAAGAAAACATTCGCTAACCATGAAGGAATTAATTTTGAATTTGATAAAAAGACTATCATGTGTGTATATACATATAAATTGATTTTAACATACGAATTCAACTCAATGTACGTAAACATAATTAACTTGAAAAACATTATCATTAATTAAATGTAATTGTATATACCTGTGCGAGGAACATGCTAGATGAAGCGGAGGCAGTCCACCCAGAATGTTATCAAGACTAAACGCATAAGAAGTTTCACTCATAACTTCATACAACCTCTACAAACACATGCACATTATAAAAAAATTTAGTGATTTTAAATAATTTTGGAAAAGCATAACATAGACTCCATGAGAAACATAACACAATTGTTTAAGATTGATAAGCTTGTATGTTTACCTTATGTGAAGCAATCATAGTCTTTGGGGAGCTTTGTACGTAATATATTAAATCTTCAAACGATTGTGCGTCATCAACAGACGATGGTAAGACGTTCAAATCAAAATTAAACCTACCTGCAATTATAATGATCGTATGATGTCATATTTATGCAAACTTATTAAAAGTTCAAACGATATAATGATACTTATAAAAGAGTCACCTTGATTATGGGTCTATGCTTTTTCTTGAGCCTCTTCAAATAATGAAACATTATCACATGACTTTGCCTGTTGTAACATAATAGGTTCATCCATAATTTTACATGGAGTCTAAATATTAAGCGAAAAAAAGTAAGAATATCAAATCAATAAAAATAGAAAATATACAATAATATTTGATTGCATCTATAATTTAATGAATAATGTTAATACATTTTAAATACAAAATTTGAGAGTAAGTTGAAATATAGACTGGAAATTAATTACCGTATGTGAAAGACATGATATTGATGATTGTTGCACATAAGTAAAGCTCAAATGGCTGGTCGACATTGTTAGACAAAAGTGATTCATTTAAATCAAATGCGCACCTGATGCCTGCATTATTAAAAACATAAGATATCACATTTTTCCAATTAACAAAATAAACTTGATTTACAAATTCTAGGAATATGCAATACTTAAAATGAAAGAAAACCAAAAATTATTTTGAGAAAAAGTAATCGGCTAGTTCGAAAGACTACCTTGACTAGTAGATTTTGTTGTTGCAGCCTCTTGCATATGGTTGACATGTTTCTCATATTGTTTCTATAAATTTGTAGGAAGAAGACATGCATCCAAAACAATATGATTTATATTAGACGTATGATAAAAGTATTAAACGTAAAAATAGGTTAATTTGAGAAAATCACCGTATGATTAGTTAATTCCAACGTGGACACCGGTGTAGGATCAACATGATGCTTAAACGACTGCTCAACATTGTCGGATAAAGGCATATCATTCAAATTAATATGAAACATTTCAGATGTTTTGTTTTTCAGCACCTGCCAAAAATAATGCACACGGTATTAATTAAATAGGCATAACTAAAATCTTCAGATATTATTCAAATTATGCACCCGCCAAAAATCATGCACACGGTATAAATTAAATAGGCATAACTAAAATCTTCAGATATTATTCAAATTATGCACCTGCCAAAAATCTACAGATTGAATACATTTTACAATCGATAAAACAAAATGCATAACCAGGCAAGCATATAAAAATCACATTTGTCAAATAATTGAATATGTAAATCACAGCAAAATATTAGACAATGTCCAAAATAAACATGCAAAAATATAATAAAATCATTGAATGGGAGATAACAGCACAAATGGCAACAGCAACAACTGCCTAATTAAAAGGTTAACTAAATCATATAGCTAAAAAACAGTTTAGAAAATAAGCCGAATGTGGAGAAATCATTTACAGTAATGTTTTGTTAATTTTTTGCGGCCAGAAGAATACTAATTATCATTTTTTAAACTAACACATTTGAAGTTCGTCATTATTTGTATATACAACCTACAAGGCCATCATCACTACTTGGTCCTCTAAATCAACAAATGTTTTTGCAAGCTGGAAGAAAGACACTTTTATGTTGGATTAGAAAGAATAAAAAGTTATTAGAAGTTACCTGATTAAAGTCATTAAGGAATTGCATCAACTATTATATGCTAAAATAATTTTAAAACCCAAGTGATCAAATATAAGTAGACAAAAATGAATTTAAAAAATCGCACTTAAAACCCAATAAAATCAAATAACCTTAAAAGAAAACTGCATATGTTTAGTTAATTATCACCATAACTGGACTGCAACCGTTGAAATCAGCCATAAAATGTATTTCTATTTATACTCCGTCAACACACGCTCTTCCAAAACTCGATAACAAAAGCCAAAATAATTAAAATATCACTTGCGGATTCATCCACTTATTACCTAATATATTGCAAGGCAACAAATTGATTAAAATTAAATTTCCTAATAAACTAACCCCGAATACGTCAGAGTTTATCAATCATATTTATTTGATCGGTATGGACACCAATTGAAAGACATCTATATTCATTTATCATCCGTACTTCCCTCAAATGATATTAGTTATTTGAGAAAATTAGGTGCACAACAATTCACATAATACTACATATTATTTTGTTATTTACAAACTATAGGCCAGCAATATGAGTGAATGCAAACCAAACATTATTTTTTCAAAGAGAAAGAATGAAGCCAACACCTAAATAGTATCTATAAGTCCAAAAGAAAGGAAACGCAAAAGTTCTCAATCCTTAAAATAATATTTTCTATTCATTAATCTATGCTAATTCGATACAAACATTAAAATTAAACCATTAGTTGACCATGTACCTCTCTTAATTCTCCTAACAGAAATAAAAAATTGTCCTAATTATCAAACAATTCAAAGGTTTAAACAATTGTATATATATTAGCATTCTTATGTATGTCAAATGCAGAGTAAAAGTCAAAAATTATTGTTGGTTTACTAACTTGCTTTTGCCTATTTTAATAGAAATAAGTTTCTCCATCTTTGTTATGTGCACATAAACATTGAACTATGGTATACTTGCTGATAATACATAATTATGAATGGCTAAATTTTTACCAAAGACATCAAGGTAGCAAATGAATAAAGAGAAAATAAGAATCATTATAAATAATGGTAGAATTTTGATGAATTTGTTTAACCTTTTTTAGTTGGTATATACGACTATTCTTCGAAACCGCTTGAAGCTACTCCATTTTAAGAAATCTACAAATACCATTTCACAAACTTTGTCTTCTTTTAGCAGTTTTGGTGTCAAAAATCAAGCATATTTTAAGAAGATATAACACCAAAAAGAAAATGCTTAACTGTTATCTATAAATTTAAAATTTCCATATTCTTATCATTAACCAAGTGAAAAAAAGGAAACATTTTAAAGGACAATAAATTAGTCTTGGAAGTAGTAGCCCCAAATTATCAAGCATCAATGTAAAAAATGTATCCGAACACCAAAACTGTTGGCGTAAATTAAATTATTGTCCAACATTGTAATTAGCTCAAATTTTCAGGCTGGCCTTATGAAAAACCAACATGGTTTGTTAGGATTACAACTATGCTCAGTTCAAAATTTATCCAAACAATTTAGATGAAAAGCCGATGCTTATAAGAATCAAATCGTTGTCATAAGATCAAATTAAGCATTATTTGACCAAAAGAACAATATTCATCTTAAGTAAAACAACGATATGTCTTAGGGTAATATCAAACAGCCAATATTATATACTTTACATAGATATAGTCACATAATTAAAAATATCAGCCAAAGGTCTTTAGGCCTATTATCCTAAGAGTTAACAAAGTTTAAATACATTTGATGTAACAACTAATGGTATTCCCTCGTTATATTCAAAAGTGGGCAGTTTGCGTCATGATATCTGAGTCAATCTAGTGAAGCCCACGATAATTGTTTCATAACCATAAACAAGTGTCTGCTACGCGGTTAATCGCAGTCATACACATACTAAAATAATATAAAACCATATGCCACAATACCATAACCGAAAATTGAATGAAAATAAAGGGATGAGCATCCCAAAAGATTCAGAATTTGAGTATTGTAGAAACGTTTAAGTACAATTTACCTGATTTTGCGACCTTTGACTTCGTGTTGTGCTTTTGTAAAATTACCCCTAAATAAAACGAAAAAAAAAAACGCGGAAAGGAAAATCGCGAAGGAGAAAAATCGAGGAGAAAACGGAAAGAAGGAAGTAAAATGAGAAGAAAAGGCGGAAAGGAAAATCGCGAAGGAGAAAAATCGACGAGAAAACGGAAAGAAGGAAATAAAATGAGAAGAAAACGAGAAGAAGGAAAACGCGGAAAGAAAGTGTTCTGAGCGAAAATTACGGCTAAATTTATTGGCTCAGACAATTTGATTTTGGCTCTTACAGTAGGCAAACCTCCCTAACGGTCGGTTTGATAAATGATATTGGAATTCTAATAAATTTACCAGATATGGACAAATGGATGAATGGGATTGATTTTAAATGAATCAATTACTAATTACAAATTAGTAACTTAATATTAAATGCTTTAATAAATGTCCATTAGTTACTGCTGACAAACATGCATTTGTAGCATATAATTAAAGGGGATTTATGGGAACAAATGAATAACTTGTGACTGATTTTGTTTATTAATGTTAAGTCATGATTTTAATAGACATTGTAATTAATGCATAAGTCAATTAATGTTTTTAATTAAGATTAAAAAATAATTAATAATAAAAAATCAATCAACTATAATAGGCTGGATCCATTTAAGTCAATTTAGATTAAAAAATGAAATAATTAATAATAAAAATTTGCCAAGATAGTTCCTAATTCATTTTTGTCATACTAAATCTAACAGGTATTTCATGCTGATGTGAGTTGGGCATTGAATTCTTTTTTCGCTTGGTAGGGTAAACTATTTTCATTTATGGGCCTATTGTCATTAATACTGGTCATCAGTGTTGTCAATGCCTTAATTAGGTTGTCTAACCATTTTAACAGAGGTTAATGAGGATTTCTTTCCAAATTTACATTTTTATATGGTTTAGAAAATGATATACTTTCCATGATTTATTTTTGATATCAGCTCTTTTCAACTGTTAATTTATTAAATCACATAAAGTATTTCGTTGGGCACTTTATCAAATCAAAATGTTCTTCTATGTTGGGCATGCTGATGTAGTTAACATGGTAATGTAACTAAAATCAATCAACTATATTAATGAAATTTAATTAAAAGAAATCATAAGTCAACAGTAAGAAGGTTAAATTTAACAAATTAGTTGATTAAGAAGAATAAATAAATTAGGCAAGAATTAATGTGGCTAATTAAGAACGCAAATTTAAGAAATAAAGAGAATTGTAATTGTAAATTAATGCAATTCGTGAGAATTAAATTCCTAAAAGGTTATTAATGAAATTAATGTTTTTGATTAAAAGTGAGACAATAAATAAATAAGGTAATAAATGAGATTGGAATTCGAATAAGTTTACTAGATACGGACAAATGGATGAATGGGATTGATTTTAAATGAATCAATTACTAATTACAAATTAGTAACTTAACATTAAATGCTTTAATAAATGTCCATTAGTTACTGTTGATAAACATGCATTTGTAGCATATAATTAAAGGGGATTTATGGGAACAAATGAATAACTTGTGACTGATTTCGTTTATTAATGTTAAGTCATGAATTCAATAGACATTGTAATTAATGCATAAGTCATAATTTCATTCGAAGGAGGACAAAATGGGTGTTGTCTGGGGCTTCAGACGGACACAAGTTTTTGAAGGATCAGTAGAATTAAGAAAAACCGACAAAGTCGGTTTGATGAATCACACTAAAAGACCATGGTTACGGACCGTGCTCTTATTGCAAATATAGTTTTATTTGTTTGGGTACGTCCAAATGAAGAAACCTAATTATTTCACCTTATAACTTTAAGTATTGGCCCTCACTTGCATTATCCCTTAAGTTTTCTTCACCAAATAGAAAGTATGTTATACAGATAGCTTCAGAATGATTAAGATAGAAGGTCTTATCTGCCTCAATCTTCAATGAAAAATGTTATGTAAGTATTTTGCTGTACTAGATAAGAGCCATGCACTCCTGTGGCAAACCTGTCATTCATTCATTAAAAAACACTAAGATTGTTACTTTACTTATGACTGACTCCATTTAACATAGGAAAGACCATATGCTAAAATAGTGTTAATCTTAATAATGCATACGTTGTCTATTTAATTTAGAAAAAAAAGTGGAAAAGCTTCTATGAGTTGAATGCAAAGACGTATTAGAAAAAAAACTGAAAGTTGTAGTGCTGCTTCTTGGAATAGAGATTTGGATTGCTCAACTATGAGCTTAAAATATGACTTGGAGGAATGTATTTATCATTCATTACTCAAGGTAGTATTACCATGTAGTAACACAGGTTGTATCATGATATTTTTGGTCATTGTCTAAAAATAGTAAAGACGTCTGCATTACAAGCAAGGTCAATAGGTTCTTTTACCAATAGATCGTTCTGAGAATGACATAACTCAATGACGTTCCACCTCAATGATGTTTCACTTGAAGCATAGGCATAATAAAAGAAATCCATATGCTAATATTTAGCCTTTATTTTATTTTAAGTTTATTTATCATCTTAATTGTTCTAATATTTGAGTGATTAACAGGTTGTGAATATCCAGAGATCAGGGGTGTGTCATTTATGTAATAGATGTATGTATAATGACTTACGTGATTAAAGTATGGATTTATTTGGAATTTGGGGGTAAGAGTTGAGTAACACTATTTGCTCTTTAGAAATGTCTATATCTTTATTTCTGCATACACTTTAATGGGCCAAAATTGAGGTGCAGATTGGTTTGAAACCCGCGTGCTTATCCGGAACGAAGCGTTATGCCTATTTAATTATGGGAGTGGCTGATGATCGCTTATGTGTACAAGAATTCTTTGATCTACCAAGAAGCAGTATATCATGTGTAATGTATATGGGCTTGCCACCACAAGTCACGGAGCACATGCATGCAGCAGACATAAGTTACTTAGTTGAAAATTGTTTTGTTTCTACATCTCCAGTATGTAAAACGGTTCTTATGGTCTTCCTTGAAGAGCGTTGCCAGAATGATATGCCCTGTCAACTTTTGATTTTTGTTTAGTTTTATTGACATTATGCTGTTGCTAACAAAATGTACTGAAGCAGGTTTACCGCTTTAATTTGTTAACTTATTACATTTTTTCCCCGCATTAACTGTTTTCTGCTTTGTTTACTTCTTTCTTCAAATTTCCAGATTTTCTGCATGCATAAAGCTTCTTAACTTTATTTTCAGCTTTCGACAAATATATTTATGCACACGCCCATCGGACGTGCATATGTACTGGTATATATATATATGTATGTATATATATGTGTGTGTGTACACGTACATTGACAACACTGATTAAATTAAACGTTCGTTTAATTTAATATAAATCAATAGTTATTTTTAACGATTATAACCAATTGGGGGTAGCTTACCTTGTTTATTATGTTTATAATAATATTAACATATTAAATTAAATATGGATGTTTGGATTACTGTTATTTATTGATTGTTGGATATTATATATGTTTATTAAATTGAATAATGTTATTTTGAGATAATCTATTTGGATGTAGGAAAAAGCAAGTTAGAGGAATCCAACTGGATTCCTCAAATTTGTTGTTTGTTTTCAAATTACAATTATATGAACTGTTTAGTCAATCTGATTAGATGATTGATTTGATTGTTGAATGTTGAATTGAAATTCAACGTTTGTTTTATTATTAACCAATGAGCAGTATTAATTGAGTAGTTGGTAGCAGATGGCTTAAAAATCAATCGTTTTATAAATGTTGATTTACCCGCAGGTGAATCGGCAGAAATGAAGTTATAAATTTATTTTATAACTGAAGATAGATTTTTAAATCTATCCTTTTGAATAAAAGTTTATTAAAAGGAAATAAATATCTATTATTTGTTATTTAAGTTTATAATAAATTATTAAATGATTTTGTAAAGCAAATTCTGTGTTAATCAGATTTATAATTAAGCAAAAGAGTAGAAAATTAAACCAAGGGTTTAGAGTGGATTAATTGTTTCCAAAAAACAATTAAATGGGATTATTTAAATTAGTTAAATTATTAATTAATTTAAATGAAGAACTAATTGGAATTGGTTAACGAAATAACTATGTTTTAAGTTGAGTAAGTCAACCGTTTTAACTGGAAGTAATTATTAAATTAGTTTGTTGTCAATTAACCGAATGAAATAGTTTAACGAACATTCGTTTTAATTTGAATAAAAATATAAAAATAAAATTAATACTTTTTTCAGTTAATGAGGAAGTAAATTATTATTTTAATTAATACTAATTTAAGTGATTATTTTTCTTAAATAAAATCCATTTAAGTAAGTAATCGATTTTGAAATGGAATATGGTTGAGTTTTCAAAAGGGATTATGAACAAGTTTATATTAAATTCGAGTTTTGTAACTGAAGTTATAAGGAGATTTTAAGCAAATACAATGGTTTAGAATAAATGCTTACCTATCATTTGAATTAAGTAAAAAGAAATCAAGATGAAAGGGGTTTATATTAAGGGAATTGTTAAATGGACTCCAAATTTGGTTAAGGGGAGGATAATTTTAAGGGAACTTCAGCTTAGTATTTTTTTGTTAAGGGGGGGTCTGATTTATTTTAAAAAAAGAAAAAAAAAAGACCTAACTACCCTTGATTCGTCACTTATGTTGAACACTAACTTACTAAATTCAGCGCAACTAACAAACATGCAAATTACAAAACATCTCAATTACAAAAAGGCTAATTCTATTCATACATTAATAACATCTTTACATACATCATAAAATAAAATAAACTACTATACACTAAAAATTACTTTTCATACACCCTTTTTTTTTTACAAAATTAGCCTTATTTTTTTCTTCCTCTTCCCTCTCAAAAACTTTAATGTTATTTACATAAAATAGGAAACCTATAGCACTAAATAAAGTTTAAATTTAGTAAAATGGATTTTAATTTTTTTGATTGTATGGTATACAATTTATTATGCTACAAAAAATTCTTAATTTCAGCAAAAGAGACCCTGCTTTTATATTAAATAACTCTAAATTATCACTTACTTGTAAAAGTTAACGTAATTCAAATTTTAGGTCTCATGTTTAAAAATACATTATGTTCTTCAAATTATTTTACATAGATTTAATCAGATATCATTAATTACAATTTTTAGTTTGATGGGCTATTAACTAAAAAGTATAAAAAAGCAATAAAAAAGAAGGGTAATTTAGTAATATATATTTTTAGCAAAATAATGGTATACATAAAGTAATTTTCGGTGTATGAATTGAATTTGCCTTACAAAAATTCGATACAACATATTAGAACAAAATTTTCATTTTTGTATTTAAAATTAATCATACCAATTCCAATATGAAATTATAATTAATTACCTTATCCGATGCCTTCTGATTACCCATGAAATTTTCTTGTGTCTCTATAACATTAACTATATCCATTGTTTATTTTTATGTGCAACATTAAATTGTAACCATTAATTAAGGTGTAGGCTTTGTAGTTTATATTAATGAGGATTATAGTGGGTTAATATTGGAATTTTAATTTATATGTTTAAGGGGAGGCTAATTCATTTTGTCCTCCCCATAGCAATTACACAATATAAACCTAAGTTTATAAATAAGTTTATAAAAGAGGTGTGAAGTTAAAACATTGATTTTAAATTAGCATTACTTAATAATGAAATTTAGTGAAATGAATGGAATTGAAACAAGATTTTTAAAGCGGAAAATGGATTGAATGGATTAGAGTAATATGGGTTGATAAGGAGTTAAGACAAGAAATTAAAGAATTGGAACCTAACTAGAGATTGGTTGAGTTGAGTGATTTTATGAGTGTTAATCTATTGTTGATTCCGGTCTTTGGGGTTGATACTTAGGAAGTTATTCTCTTACCAATTTACAGTTAGGGACTAATGAATGTTGAAGTATAGAAATACATGAATAAGAGATAGGAATGTTTCCAAGTATAAAAAGAATTTGAGGATAGAAAATGACGCTTCCAAACTAGTGGAAATAAAAGGAGATTTTGTAAAATTAGAACGATATTTCCGAGAGTAAAGAAATTAAATAGATAAAATGAATAGGTTTATTCAAAGAAGATAGGTGCTAGTTATTGTTTTCAAGTAATGAAACAAAAGAGATTTCGTAACGATGTTTCACGTGGAATTTGTTAAAACCCGAATTAGGAATATATATATATGATTTAATCCTAATGTATTTAAAATAGTTTTGAGGGTACTCTTATAATAAAATAAGAAGTAAATATCGTGTTTAAAACATTGAAAGATTTGGAAGTTCAATTAAGCATTTATTAATTATTTTTAATTAAAGAGGCCAAGTGATGCTGAGTAATGAATAAGTATAATCATTTTATTTTTATGGTTGCACGGTTGTTTATTTGATAGTTAAATAACATACTATCAAATATGACCTATACGATTATTGGTACGGAAAGACTGGGATCGGATTTATATTCGAAAACCATTCTGAGCCAGCAAATACGAAATCATAGAAGATGCAGACTGAAGATGGAGCAATTGAAGGTCGTGGATGTTCATAAGCGGGAGGGCTACTTGATAAATTTTTCTGATTTGCAACCAGAGATTTTTGATGGTAATTCAGTCGTGGTTGGAATATGCGGATTTGCAAGAACTACTCGCTAATTATTCATACGGTAATTCAAGGATGCGGTAGGAGGGTTTCTTCGGTTTTTCCAGTCCCATGACAATTTGTATGGATGGAGGTCTGACAGAGTATTTCCAAAAGGGTCAAGTACGTTGATTTCTTCAAACGTACCAAGTTTGGTGGCAAAGAAAGAAACTTATTTAGCTTAACACCCAAAGTATTTTTGTGGAAATCAATTAGTGATTTTCTGGTGGATCTGATGATGTGGCATTCAAAGTGAATGGTGGTGTGTTATCTTAAAAGGTAATTATAATATCAAGCTTCACAATTGGGAAATGACAAAAATCGGGCAGACAACATGGCTATGTAGGTCGCTCCCATTAGGGTGTATTATCACCTATCTAGAGAATATTCATTCCTTTATTCTATCGATGTTGTCCCTCTCGGGAAACGATTGCTGATCCCAACAAGTAGTGATATACATTCAATACACTCAAGAGAAATGAGTGGTCAGTCATATGTGGTCGGGTTGCAAGATGTTCATGTTGAACCCAATATATTCCTCTATAGGGATACACTATAGGAAGGTAGTTTCATACCTTGTCATAGTTGGGATCTAATCTCCAATAAGAGCCCACAGTTTTTGACTGTATACTATGTATGTAGAGCGTGAGATGCAAGTATTCTACTAAATGGTTATTTATTTGATTTAGACATTATTTATAATATCAGAATAAGATATGATTTCAAAATGTTTCGGGTTATCGTAAGGTAAAAACCGTTCGTGTTTATGTGTGGACTGGTCTTATGATTACCCTTTTCTATAAAAGAAAATAAATTTTAACTTTAAAATCAAGTTGGATGATACCCATAGACTTAATGAGTTTTCTCACTCTGGTTCACCAGACCGATCATGGCGTTTGAAATGCTCGGGTCGAACCGAGTTTTGCAGGTTCAAGTTAGGACGCTACGGACTTCAGAAGACGTGCTCGAGGAGTTCAGGCGTTTTAAATATTTATTCCATTTTGTATTATATCTGAGGACAGGTTGTTATAACTTTCCAAATCTATTGGATGTACTCTGATGATTGTAAGTATTATTTCAAGCTCTCAATAAAAATTTATTTATGTATTATATTTTGTTCTGCTACGATGTAAGACTCTGACTTTGTTGTGCTGTTGTTCTTTATAACACCCCTCATTTTTAATTAAATAATAAAATAATATTTGAAGAGCTTTCAGAACTTGGTCACGGAATTAGCGTCATTTTGTCCAAGGTAATTTTCTGATCAATTTAGACCTATGGATTGCAGAAAGCGGATTTAAGATGGGAAAGATACATTTAAATGGAATATTACAACAAACATGAAAAGAAGGTACAAGAAAAGAACAATGACCACCATTGTTTTTATTCTTGTTAAAAAAGCCTATGTAGCTCAGTTGGTAAAGACATATGATTCCCAAGTGAGTGGAACAAGTTCGAGTCCCGCTGTGACGGCCCGCCCCGCACCAGCCGACATTTCTTTCAAAAGTGCGTTGTACACATTCCTGACTAGCATGGAACGATCGCCAAAGAAAGGAAAGAAGAGAATGAACTAACTGGCGGACTAACAAAGAACCTGTAGAATGTCTCACAGCGCATGGGATAAAATATAATAACAACATACTCAAAATAAAACAGGCGATACAGTGCATAAGCTGAAAACTAAACATCATAGCAGCGGAAAATCCAAATACATCTTATGCTCCACATCATCATTATTACAACTTTAAAACTGTCTCTAAGGTAGAAGAAAGGAAGGGTACACTACTAATGCCCAAAATAGTGACCAGCAGTGACACAGGGAGAATATCTATATATCGTACGTGGAAGCCTCCTGCTCGTCTCCGGTACAGTTACTCGTGCACCCAGAGTAATAAGAAAAGACATAAAACTCTAGGTCAGACAAAAGTCTGGTATGAGCGATAAGCAGAAAAAAGAACAATAACAGGTATACTAAACCATACCTGAACCTAGACCTACAACCAAAGAGTTAGCACTACATACCGTACAATACTCTAAGGCGACCACTAAACAAGGGTGTAAAAATCACGGGGAAGGGGGTGTATATGTCTTAGTGATAGCAAACAAATCAAGCACGGCAACCATCCCCACGTCTCTCACTCAGTGCGTAAAGCATACGATATCCACCACTTTGATCACTAGACCCATCGAGGTAATGACGGAGTTCAACTTGTACAACTACTGCTACCACCAAGCTTATCCCATGGGATCATGACCAAACCTTTTCATATGACCCCACTTCATTGGTTTATAGCCCACTAGTCGTACCTAGGCCATTGTGGCCCTGAATCCGTCCACGTACCTCCCATACATAGCGATCCAAAGTCATAGACATCGACAACCCCTTAGCACACGTCCCGCAGCAAAACCCCACTCATGAAGTCGACTCGTTGGTTCCCATCTGGATCCTGAGTTCTACTTCTGATTTTGACTACCTTTGCATCTCGGGTTTTGGTCTTCTCTGGATCGGTCTTCATTCAGTTCATAGCTCGTGCCTCGCGTTTAAGCTTCCTGGTTCAGTTTGCAGTTACCATACTGGTTCGGATCGGTTCTCTTTTCCTCGTTCAGTCCGTGGTCACCACCCCTGTTCGGGTCGGGTCGTGCTCACCCATTGGGTCGGGATGGGTGCTTCTAGTTCGAGTAGTCATGCATGCTCCAGTTCAGGTCGTGACTTCGGGTCTGGTCGTGAGTTCCATGCCAAGGTTGGATCGATCCGTGGCCACCATTCGTGATCTCCTGGTCGTGGGAAAAAGGGCGGCTCGTGGATTGCTTAGGCGATCGACTCGTGAAGCTTAACTCAAAGGGGTTGGTTGGAGTGTGCTCGATTCGTTCTCCTCCCATCGGGTCGGGTCGGGGTAGGGAGGGGCGATCTGATCCGGGTCCTGCTCATTTTCCTGTAACTCTTCCAGTGACTGTTTTATGCCATACGACGGCGTTTTTGACCAATCTAACTTTTCTAATCAATCATAAAGCATACCATGCAGTCATAGCAACATGTATAATCATTCACAACCAGCAGAACAACAATATGATAGGTTGAAACGGATCAAACATAGCCAAAATCCCATATTTTCCCTTAAGCATGTTTAAACAAATCTAACGATATGATTAGCAAAACTTAACCAAATTAACCCAAACTTCTAGCAGAGGTCTAAAACATCATTTCGAATTTTATAAATATTTTTCCAGAATTTATTAATGTATAAATTCACTAATCAACACTAATTACCCTTAATTAACCGTAATTAGTGAGAAACTTTGCAAATAACTCACCTTGGCCACAAATAAAATACTAAATCTGAAATGTCTTCTGTTTTGGCGTTGTTCCCAAGACAACACAACAGCTCTATCTCGATCTCTATGCTAATCCGCCTCAATTTGATGTAGATTAGACCAATACTTGATTAAACGGTGATTAGAAGGTGTTTTAGATGTTGGAGGCCATGGCAAGGTTGAGAGGAATGAATAGTGATGGCTGAAAAATGAGAAAAAGGTATTCTCTAAACCCTAATAGCCCTTTTAAACTCCTAACCCCGAAATTCCCCTTTGGGCCTAGCTATTAATCACTCGGTGAAGCCCAATTAAGCTGTTTTTCACCATCTGAAACTTGTTTAAGCCATATCTCCCAAATGGTGAGTCCGTTTGGCTATTATGACCACTATACGGAAAGTTAAACCATCATCCGGATCCAATGGAAGTAATTTCAAGTCAAAACTCCTTTCCAACCAAAAGTTATGGTCAAAACAAGATCAGCTAGGGGCAAAACGATCATTTAAAATTTGGGGAAAAAATCATGAATATGGGAAATGACCCCAATAGTCGTCTCCCAAAGTTACATGACCATACGACTTCGTATGTGAAAGAAATAAATATCCTATGATCCTTCGATGCGTAGAATGCGGGTCGTTACACTCTCCCCCCTTAAGAAATTTCGTCCCCAAAATTCCTTAACCCAAAACATACAAAGGATCCCGCATGCCTACTAGCCATATAGAACAATCAAACATGCATAACAAACAAAACAAACCTATCCTAGCATGCGAAAAGATTAAATCGAAACTGTAATCTTACCAGGCGAAGAGTTCTGAATACGTCTTCCTAATGCTCTCCTCTGTCTCCCAAGTACAGTCATTCTCATTCTCGCCCCACTGAACTTTGGCTAATTTCACCGCTTTCCTTCGAAGTTGCTTCGTATCATTCCCAACAATACACATAGGCCTGTGGTTCTCAATCGCCTCGGGTTCAACTTCGATATCATCCAACTGATCAGGCGAAATAGTCACATCGGGGTCGTGCACGAATTTCCTTAACTGGGAAGCATGAAATATGTTATGAACTCCTGCCATCTTCTTTGGTAATTCAACTTTATATGCCAAATTCCCAATTTTCTCTAGAACTGGGAATGGACCAACGAATCTTGGTGCTAACTTGCCTCTCCTGCCAAATCGTATCACGCTCTTCAACGGAGATATCTTGACAAACACCAAGTCGCCAATGGAGAACTTTAAATCTCTTCTCCTCTTATCGGCATAACTCTTCTGCCTATCCTGGGCAGCCTTCATTCGCTGTTGGATAACCTTAATCTTGTCTGATGTTTCTCTTATTACTTCTGGTCCAAGCACATATTTCTCACCGGTCTCTAACCAACATAACAGTGAGTTGCACGGTCTTCCGTACAAGGCTTCAAATGGAGCCATACCAATACTGGATTGATAACTATTATTATATGCAAACTCTACTAGGTGTAGATGGTCATCCCATGATCCACCAAAGTCTAATATGCAAGCTCTCAAGAGATCCTCTAATACTCGATTCACCCTCTCTGTCTGTCCGTCGGTTTGAGGATGATACGCGGTACTGAGATGTAATTCTGATCCTAACGCCTCTTGTAAGATTTTCCAAAATTCACTAGTGAACAACGGATCTCGGTCACTTACAATACCTTTGGGTATTCCATGAAATCTCACTACCCACTTTACATATAGTTCAGCTAACTTAGCTGCTGTCCTGTTTGACTTGACGGGTATAAACCTTGCACTCTTAGTCAATCGGTCCACAATCACCCAAATGCTATCATGGCCCGACCTAGTTCATGGTAACCCGTCAATGAAATCCATTGAGACTTGTTCCCATTTCCATTATGGAATTTCTAATGGTTGCAACAAGCCACTAGGCTTCTTTTGCTTGGTTTTAACTAGCTAGCAGTTCATACATTTGGATATAAACTTCCCAACGTCTCTTTTCATCCCTTCCCAGTAGTATGTCTGCTTCATGTCTCGATACATCTTGTTACCACCGGGATGTATAGTCAGTTTTTAGCGATGACATTCCCTAAGCATTTCATCTCTCAATCCATTGACATTGGGTACAACTAGTTTTCCATTCTTTCTAAGCCATCCATCTCGATCAAGCCCATACTTGTTCGTCTCCTCGTCGATACCCATCTCTAACTTGGAGATGACTTCCAATAAGTTAGGGTCGTCCTTCTGACTGGAACCAATCCGCTCCATCAAAGTGGGTCTGATCGTCAAACTTGCTAACATTTCTGGATCCAATTCACACTTTGGTCTGAATTCATACCCAGCGATGTACTCCAGTTGCCTCCATTCTAGAAACATAGCCCCTAGACTGGCATGTCTTCTACTCAATGTATCAGCTACCGCATTGCCCTTTCCTGGTGTGTATGCGATATCGAAATCATAGGAAGCTAAGAATTCTAACCATCTTTGTTGTCGGAGATTTAGATCCTTTTGAGAGAAAAGATACTTTAATGATTTATGATCAGTAAACAACTCGAATCTTTCTCCTAAGAGATAATGTCTCCACATCTTCAATGTGAACACGATTACTGCCAATTCCAAATCATGGGTAGGATATCTTTTCTCATGCGGTTTCAGTTACCGACTTGCATAAGCTACAACCCTACCTCCTTGCATCAACACAGCACCTAGTCCGGTACCACATGCGTCCGTATATACCGTCATCTCTTCATTCCCCTTAGGAATGACTAACACTAGTGCACATGTCAACTTTTCCTTTAGACTCTTGAATGTATTCTCGCACTTTTCGTCCCGGACGAAAGCTTGATTCTTCTTGGTCAACTGAGTCAACGATGCTGCTATCTTGGAGAAGTTTTGGATAAACTTACAATAATATCCAGCTAATCCTAAGAAACTTCTTATGTCCATTGCATTCTTAGGCGTAGACCAATCTTGTACCATAGCCACCTTCGCAGGGTCCACGGCAATACCATTCTCTGAAACAACATGGCCCAAGAATCTTACTTCCCTCCTCCAGAAGTGACACTTAGAAAACTTCGCTTTCAATTGGTGTTTTCTCAACACCTCCATCACTATTCTTAAATGTTCCTTGTGTTCTTCCTCTGCCCTCGAGTAGACCAAAATATCATCCACGAACAAAAGAACAAACTTATTCAATTGATCCCTAAATACTCTATTCATAAGATCCACAAAATATGCTGGTGCATTGGTCAACCCGAATGGCATGACCAACCACTCATAAAATCCATACGGCGTCCGAAATGCCGTCTTAGCTATACTCTCAGCTTCCACTCTAAGCTGATGAAAACCTATCGCGAGATCCAACTGAGAGAATACTCTCGCGCCACTCAACTGATCAAACAAATCATCTATCCGCGGTAGAGGATACTTGTTCTTCCTCGTCACCTTATTCAACTTGCGGTAGTCTACACACAATCGAAGGGAACCATCAGCCTTGGTAGCAAACACAACTGGTGCTCCCCACTCAGAAACACTTCTTCTGATAAATCCTTTCTTCAAAAGATCGCTTACTTGCACCCCGAGCTCTCGCTGCTCCTTTGGCGCCATACGACAAAGTGGCATCACTATAGGTCTGACATCATTCACCAAATCAATACGGAACTCAATCTCTCGGTGTGGTGGAAGCCCGGTCACTTCCTCGAAGATGTCCGGATACTGGCTAACCACGGGCAAACCAGACAACTCATCATGCGGGATGTCGAGGGAATTTTGAAAACTAGCCATTACCCCATCACTAGATAGACCACCAAACACTACCCTCTGCCCATCATCCGCTCTATCTGTCACCAAAAAGCCCTCACAATGTACCACCACCCCGTATCTTTGGAGCCAATCGACTCCCAAAATAATGCCAAACCCAGTAAAGCCCAAAACAAAGCAATCACAAACAAACATGCATCCATGACTCGATAAGACCACATTACGACAAATCATGCTAAGGTTAGTCGAACCACCAATCAGGTTCGTCACTACTAAAGGTCTATCGACAATCTCGGGCTCCAATCCCAACCTATCTACCAGGTCACTAGATATGAAAGAACTGGAAGCTCCAGTATCAAACAAAACTCTAACAGGAACATCATAAACAGAAAGCATATCTTGAATAACGACATTCTTTCCCTTTTCCGCCGCAGTTGGGGCATTCGACAAAGAAGGAATAGAAATTAAGGGCATATGCTTTCACCATCTGGTTTTCTTTAGGGGGTTGCGGACACTTGTCCTTGTGATGTCCCACTTGGCCACAGTTGAAGCACTTCCTGTCAGCTGGCTTCGCTCGACAATTACTAGCATAGTGGCCCTTCTTGCCACAACTAAAGCACTCAACATCTTTTTTTCTTTTTCTGTCCATCCTTATTCTGGTTCTGCTTCCTCTTATTCGGAGAACCACTCTTGCCTCCACCGCTTGCTTGCGGTTTTGGCTCCTCTGCAGATGCGACCTCAGTCTTCGACTTAGGGTAAAGACTTTCCGATCTTAAAGCTTTCCCCACAATCGATTCAAACATCTCATCGATGTGGTTAATAAGCCTTTCCCCCAAGTATCCATCCAACCCAGTTATAAACTTCTCGTTCTTCTTCTCGGCAGTGTCAATGAGGGATAGTCCATACTTTGATAAAGTATCAAACTCGGCAATATATTCCGAGACAGCTCTGCCATTCTGCTTGAGTTCCAAGAATTTCTTAAACAACACTGACTTCTGAGCAGCTGGAATGAACTTATCGCTAAAGCGACCCTTAAACTGATCCCAAGTAATCTGATCCTCGGGAGTAGCGGCCTTTATAGCATTCCACCAATTCATTGCCCGTCCTTGCAGCTGACGGGATGCTAGCCTTCTCTTCATCACATCCTCGATACCCAAGTCTTCGAAGATACGCTCGCAGCTATCCAACCAATCCTGAACATCCGTAGTCGACTCCGTTCCGTGGAACGGCTTCCCACCAAGACTAGTATAATCCTTGTTCAGCTTGGCGAAATCGGCCCTAGGTGCCTGCACTATTGGACCACCTCCATTACCAGCATTGGGAGCTGCCCTCTGAACATCTCTAAGCATCTCCCTCACGAGGTCAGTAAACATCGTCCTCATATCAGCAGCATTCCCATAATTGGCTCCTCTACTGGTACCCCTTGCGTATCAGCTCATCGTTTAATCAGCACAGAGAAAACGATTAACCATCTCCATAGTGGTGCCAGTGCAGTGCGACTTCATCCTTAACTATACTAATAATATATATATATATAGCTTTTAAAAACCAAAATAATCACAAATACGCGCTCTCATATACGTATTATCTCTCCCTGGTGTCTTTCCCTAGGTTAACTATGCAACCTAGAGCTCTGATACCAAGTGTGACGGCCCGCCCCGCACCAGCCGACATTTCTTCCGAAAGTGCGCTGTACACATGCCCGACTAGCACGGAACGGTCGCCAAAGAAAGGAAAGAAGAGAATGAAATAACTGGCGAACTAACAAAGAACCTGTAGAATGTCTCACATCGCATGGGATAAAATATAATAACAACATACTCAACATAAAACAGGCGAGACAGTGCATAAGCTGAAAACTAAATATCATAGCAGTGGAAAATCCAAACACAGCTTATGTTCCACATCATCATTATTACAACTTTAAAACTGTCTCTGAAGTAGAAGAAAGGAAAGGTACACTACTAATGCCCAAATTAGTGACCAGCAGTGACATAGAGAGAATATCTATATATCATACGTGGAAGCCTCCTGCTCGTCTCCGGTACAGCTACTCGTGCATACCACCTAACATATCTCTAGTCTGCTCGTGAGAGTACCCAAAGTAATAAGAAGAGACATAAAACTCTGGTTCAGACAAAAGTCTGGTATGAGCGATAAGTAGCAAAACAGAACAATAACATGTATACTAAACCATACCCGAACCTGGACCTGCAACCAAAGAGTTAGCACTACATACCGTACAATACTCTAAGGCGACCACTAAACAAGATTGTAAAAATCACGGGGAAGGGGGTGTGCATGTCATAGTGATAGCAAACAAATCAAGCATGGCAACCATCCTCACATCTCTCACTCAGTGCATAAAGCATACGATATCCACCACTTTGATCACTAGACCCATCGAGGTAATGGCGGAGTTCGACTTGCACAACTACTGCTACCACCAAGCTTATCCCATGGGATCATGATCAAACCTTTTCAGATGACCCCACTTCATTGGTCTATAGCCCACTAGTCGTACCTAGGCCACTGCGGCCCTGAATCCGTCCACGTACCTCCCATACATAGTGATCCAAAGTCATAGACATCGACAACCCCTTAGCACACGTCCCGCAGCAAAGCCCCACTCATGAAGTCGATTCGTTGGTTCCCATCTGGATCTTGATTTCTACTTCTCATTTGGACTACCTTTGCATCTCGGGTTTTGGTCTTCTCCGGATTGGTCTTCATTCAGTTCATAGCTCATGCCTCGCGCTCAAGCTTCCTGGTTCAGTTCGCAGTCACCATACTGGTTCAGATCGGTTCTCTTTTCCTCGTTCAATCCGTGGTCACCACCCCTGTTCGGGTCGTGCTCACCCATCGGGTTGAGTTGGGTGCTTCTAGTTCGAGTCGTCATGCATGCTCCAGTTCAGGTCTTGACTTCGGGTCGGGTCATGAGTTCCAAGCCAAGGTTGGATCGATCTGTGGCCACCATTCGTGATCTCCTGATCATGGGAACAAGGGAGGCTCGTGGATTGCTTAGGCGATCGACTCGTGAAGCTCAACTCAAAGGGGTCGGTTCGAGTGCTTGATTCGTTCTCCTCCCATCGGGTCGGGTCGGGGTAGGGAGGGGCGATCCGATCCGAGTCCTGCTCATTTTCCTGCAACTCTTCCAGCGATTGTTTTACGCCATACGACGACGTTTTCGACCAATCTAACTTTTCTAATCAATCATAAAGCATACCATGCAGTCACAAAAACATGTATAATCATTCACAACCAGCAAAACACCAATATGATAGGTTGAAACGGATCAAACATAGCCAAAATCCCATATTTTCTCTTAAGAATGTTTAAACAAATCTAATGATATGATTAGCAAAACTTAACCAAATTTACCCAAACTTCTAGCAGAGGTCTAAAACATCATTTCGAATTTTATAAATATTTTTCCAGAATTTATTAATGTATAAATTCACTAATCAACACTAATTACCCCTAATTAACCGTAATTAGTGAGAAACTTTGCAAATCACTCACCTTGGCCACAAATAAAACACTAAATCTGAAATGTCTTCTGTTTTGGCGTTGTTCCCAAGGCAACACAGCCGCTCTATCTCAATCTCTATGCTAATCCGCCTCAATTTGATGTAGATTAGACCAATACTTGATTAAACGGTGATTAGAAGGTGTTTTAGATGTTGGAGGCCATGGCTAGGTTGAGAGGAATGAATAGTGACAGCTGAAAAATGAGAAAAAGGTATTCTCTAAACCCTAACAGCCCTTTTAAACTCCTAACCCCGAAATTCCCCTTTGGGCCTAGCCGTTAATCGCCCGGTTAAGCCCAATTAAGCTGTTTTTCTCCATCTGAAACTTGTTTCAGCCATATCTCCCAAACGGTTTTGGCTAATATGACCACTCTACGGAAAGGTAAACCATCATCAGGATCCAATGGAAGTGGTTTCAAGTCAAAACTCCTTTCCAACCAAAAGTTATGGTCAAAACAAGATCAACTAGGGGTAAAACGGTCATTTAAAATTTGGGGGAAAATCATGAACATGGGAAATGACCCTAATAGTCGTCTCCCAAAGTTACAAGACCATACGACTTCATATGTGAAAGAAATAAATATCCTACGATCCTTCGATGCGTATAATGCGGGTCGTTACACCCGCTGGCGACATATTTTTATTTTAGGGGAACGATAAAAATAATACATGTTCTAAGAGGAAAATATATATAAATGCACATATAAGGAAAGTTTTACATAAATGTGAATATAAAAATATATATACGCGCATATATTAATATATGTGCGTGTATGTGCAAAAATATATACATATGAAAGAGAATTCCAAAATAAACCTACAATCATTGAAAATTGGTAAGAATTTAATGACGGCATAACGCCGTTTGAATTTTGAAAATGAAATAGAAATTATGCGTATATATACACATATGAATTCAAATGTTAAAATAAAATGTGCATGTTAAGAGTAGAATATAATCAATGCATAATAAATGGAAAATAAAGAAGAATTAAGCTGCTTTTGAATCGGAATGCATAAAAAAAGGAATAAAATTTGCTTCACTAATTGCATTGATTAACAGGAAAGAAATTAAAAGGCTGCATGCGTATATACATGTGTAGGTTTGAAATTCAAAAGTGGATATGGTTTATTACAGGAATAAAATAAATCAAAGGAAGGAGAAATGGGCAAATAAATTAACGTTTAAATAAAAATGTTAACAACATCAAATAAAGACGCGCTTGGACCCACATGGGTCGATCTATGGGTCGACCCAGGACGGGTCCAGATCTGATTAGTGATGTGTTTTTTCTTATGTGTGCGACTCAAATTTTTATAGATCAAATCCGATGGTTCATTCTTTCTTGTACACCTATAAATAGACTAGCAGGGCCTAGCCTAAATCTCATATTTTCTGAGGCGTTGCCTAGGCTCTGTCATTCTTCTTTCTCCTCAAATCTCTTCAGAAAATAGAATAATTAGTCTTAGGAAATTCTGATTCAAAATTTGAAGGAGAAGAATATGTATACACACACACCCACAAATGGGTGTTCAGAATTCTGATCTGTGTGAGGTAATTCCTTGAATCTAGTCTATATAGGTTTCTTTCTGTTTTCCCACTTCTTTAGTATTAGGTTTGTGAATCCATGGTTATTTGAATTATAGATTCAGTTAGGAAGGCCATGGAATAACTTATTTGGACCAGATTCATGGATTGGAAAGTTGTTAAGTGAGTGGATCTAAATTATACATTTTAAGTAACGGTATATTTATTGTTTGTATTCCCCGTTATAATTAATCTGCTAAACAGTTGATATTTGTGGAAAAAATGGGTATTATAACTATTTAGGACATGTTAAAAAGATGACTTTTGTATATAAAGCCATCCTAAGAACATGTTAATTGGATGTTGTGAATCAAGTTATAATGAAATTGCGAATAATTGTGGTAATTAGGGTTAAATTTGATGAGAACATTTATGCCATATAATCTTGTTTCCATTTAAACATTCGTCTGAATGGGAAATTACTGTAAATGTTGTAATTATAGAATTCATGATAAACCCGAACATTTACTTAGGAATATTATTATGCCAAAGGTTGTAAGCAGAATTACAGTAAAATTTGGAAGAATAGATATGCCTAAATTAGATGGAAAATTTACAGTAATTAAGAAATTGTAACTGTACTGAGACACGAGGTTAAATTCAATTTGTGGTAGAAATCTGCCCGAAGCTACCTGGCAAATCCAGCATCCACAAGTGGTTAATTTAATATGAGGGGCCTGGTGCATAAACATACATATAATGGTAAATAACGGTACAGAGACACGAGGTTAAGTTCAACTTATGGTAGAAGTCTGCTCGGAACTGCCCAACCAATCCAGCATTCACAACTAGTCAGCTTAATGTGATACATCTAGTGCTTAAATAAATATATATATATGTGTGTATATATATGCACATGAATATATGTCTGTAACGGGAAATAAGTAAATGACATTAATTGTAGTGAATGGATGTTACAACATTATAAGAATTGGATTGAATGGGGAATTATAATAACCTATTATAATTAATTACGTGAATGAGAATGTTATATAATAGGTAGGCTTGGCCTAGGGACAAGTGGGAATTATAATGTAGGTTATAATAAATGGAAAGAAACTTATTGATAAACCTTAGTTAAGAGAACTAAGTAAATAAGCAAAGAACAACAAGAAGTTTTAATGTACCAAGTCAAGGTTAATAAAAAGTAATGAAGTAGGCTTATACTTATAAAAGAGAATTATGAAGTCTAATAAAGGAAATTAATAATAAGCGGAAGCCTGCTCAGCCGACATAAGGATGAATGAAGTAAGAAGACTTATGAAATGAAATAAGCTATACTTAATTATAAATTAAGTAAATGTTAAATGGAAACCTGCTGATTGTGATAGAATTTACTCAATGACACATTAAGTAGAACATGTTATTGTAACCTAAAATTGGACGATGAATGATAGGGTAATAATGTAAGAAGATTGCAAATTACAGACCTTGAATTACAATCTAGAGAATAACATGTTATGGACTTATTAACAGACTTAATTTGTTTAAGTTATATAACTGAAATTAGTAAGCGAGAGGGGTCCATTCCTTGAGATATAAGGGGGTTCAGAGAGAACTTGGTAACTTGAATACAAAGTTAATATGATTGGAAATAACCAAGTAAACTGGAAATCAGATGAGGTAGAACAAATGCGTAACTAAACATTTAGACATAAGGTCTAATAACACATTAGCGTGATGCGCTTGGACCAGTCCGCACGTCTGAAGGTGAAGAACCTAACGGGGTAGATTATCGTGGTGTCTAGAGGCACGAGAGGAGCACGTCCTTCTGATTACTCTGCTGATATTCTGCTTGCTGGCTCTGTAGGACTGGAAGGAAGCACGCAGTTTCCGAGGGACGTGGTAGGGCACTCCATGGTGATCCTCTATTGCAGTGCATGCTCAGGCTATACTCGCAGAGGTTGGGTGTATGTGTTACCACCCAGTGAGTATACCTTGACTGCAATGGCAGTTTGGCAGTCAGAAGGCTGTAGCGATATAACATTAGGGTGATTCGACGATTTTCCTACAAAGAGGGTAGTCAGGACCAAATAAAGGATAGTAATCGTCGAGTACATGTCATCGGCAGTCAGTGTGACCCGGAAAGACTAGAGCTAAACCTATAGACCATTCTTTCACTATCAAGACTTTGGTTGTGGGACACGCCAATTTGGATGTAGATAGTTTGCTAAGGGCACACCACTTAGCTCTTGATGCAGTCTTTCATTAATTGAGGATGGGGTCGAGGTGGGACCATAACCACCGTAGAAATGCAGACCATAGTTTAGATATCTATACTTTAGGCCTCTTTAGCAGACCTATACAGATATGGAAAAAGGCTCTCGACCGGGTTCCATGCATTCAGATGCAGCCCTATTACGGAAATTGGGGTATAGTAGACAGTACATATGCGTGAGGATCTAGATACAAGCATGCCACACCGGGTGGTGTATCATAGACGTTAGGGCATTACTCCATGATTGACCGAGGAGTTTGGATATGGAGATCCGTACGTCGCTCCGGCGTAGGGAGAGAGTGATATACGTGGCATAGTTTTATAGAGGTCCGTAGTCACTTTGGCGTAGGATGAGAGTTATATAGGTTTCCTGGCATGACGGTGTAGATCATGCGAGAAGGGTACAATGGGAGGTACTTGATATTAGGGGTAGCTACATATATGTTATATTAGATTAATCTACTGAGAGGTTGATGGGTACGACGTGAGTGTAAATCCTTGAGTGCTATTAACCCAAGCAACCTAGTAAATAAGTAATATGACTGAATGATATATGTAGGGTTATTTCAGATTGTGTGATTTAGTCCAGTCACCAGAAGTTTTGTTTAGACCCCCCTCCTCATAACACACTCGCAGGTTAGGTTTAAGGCAGAGATATGATAGCTTTGGATATTGGTTAGGTAGTATTATTACTACGGTAAGGTTATATTTGGTTATATTATATTTTCTCCATTCCGCCGTGAGATGTTTCTTGAGCTCTGATATATTTTATATCCTATCTTTTTTGCGAATACCAGACGAGTCAAGTCGAGTTTCAACAGATTGAGATTTTTGAAAAAAAAATCAATCTGTCAAAATTCGGGTTGTTATATTCTTCTTCTTTTATTCTATTTTAAACCTTCTTTCTTTCTTTTCTCACCCTCTAATTTCTTTCTATTAATTATTTGGTGTTTTCGATACTTCGGATTTGGTAAGTAATATCGAGTTCATGTATTATTGTCGAAAGTCGGGCGTCGAAATCCGCTGGGTCGTTATAGAAGGTGCTAACATGGAATCATATTTTGGATTCTACTATAAATGACAGAAATGTTTACCATGGATGGATAGTCTGATGGCCCACCTTGGTACGCACGTTAACAAAGAGTATTACTTGGTAACAGCATCTCCTAATGCAAAGAATAGGGCTGGTTATAAGCGACCATATATGAGTCTTGTATTTAACATGTATCGAATACGTCGATATGATGCTCTTTTTTCTCTTACCTCATGTGGATTGACGTACTCAGCTCTAGCTTAATACAATACTACAGTGATTAACGGATCTATCGATAATAAAACATAATATAAACAAATAACGCGTATCACAGAAAAGCAGATACAGCTATATACAAATACATCAAGTGTAATACATAGTAATACATAAGTAAGTGGTTATACTAACCATATATAAACAACAAGTGCAAAAGAACATATGCATATCAAAGTTACATAAATAAGCTACTGGTCTCCTACACAAAACATGTTAATGCATCAAAAGATAATAACATTACCCAAAGCGAAAATGGGGAAAGCAGGTGTCGATTTGTTCACTTAATTCCCCTTTATTACCCCCTTTATCAGTACTATATCCCATTAGGGATTTCTACTGCTACGCTTTGTCTAAATAGCCTTTCTAATTTTAGCCCGCTTTATTCCACTATTCTCAATATATCCCATTATTTCCGCTTTATTATGCTATTCCCGCTGTATATTTTATAAAAGAAATGAGTTGAAAATTAATATTTATACATTGTAATCATTATAAAATTAGTCCTTTAATTGATTATTTTTTTAACATATACTTTTAGAAAAAATATACTCTAATAATCTATTAAATTTAGTTAAGCTAAATAAAAGTTTACATTTAATTGTATATATTTGCACATATTTTTTATTTAAATACAAGAACGTACTTTTTTTTTGGCAAAGCCACGGGGTTGAGTGGACCTTTACCACTTTTATTAATATATTGAAGACGAATACAAAAATACAGAGACAAACAAAAAACAAACAAGTATATGAAAATAACACGGTATATCAATGCTAACAGAAGCCTAGAAAAAAACACATAATTACAAAAACTGCAAGCAGCTGCAGTAGCCATTAGCTTCCAAAAATTCCAGGATCACAAGAGAATTTCAGAAATTTCAGTCCTTCCCGCATTTCATGCCAGATCAGTTGCTTGAATCGCACATGGCCCATTGCTCGATCAGGAGAATGTACTAATTACAATTAAACTGAATGTTAAATTTTCATTTATTTATTATTTATGTATTTGTAGAAGCATTAAGTATGAGTTTTATATGCTATTTTAGAGTCATTTTCTATATCCCGCTATTTCCTCACTTTAACACCGCTATAACTTATTGCACCTCTACCGCATTGAATCCATTGAGTGCTTTAACTATAGATGTGTCGATAGCAGGTACTAACCTAAAACAACTCGTTCTGACCCGAGCATATAAAATATACAGGTCAGTCTAACTAAAACAAAGTGATTAGAGAATGATAAATGAAGTATAGTGTTGTATGTATAATAATACTTCTCATTGGATAAGTTACAACATAGGTTCATATGATTTAATATACATGAGAAAGGTTCATCAAAATCAACTAATAAAATCTCATGCATAAGTGATAGTAACAAACTCATATATTTCCATTAACGCCCATTCGCTTAGACTTTACGGTTAAGCGATAAGAAAATCCCAAATACCAAGAAACAACAAAATTGAAATCACCAAAATATAACACCATTTAGCTCTAAGGCTATGCATATAACACCAACATCAATCAAATGGTGAAAACATTTAGAACCGCAAATCTAGAAAGAAAAATAATGAAATCTTGAAATATCACCATAAATATATATAAATAACAAAACGGATCCTTATCACGATTGGCGTGATTACACTACGCCGCATGTGCATAATTTCTAAATAGCTAAATCCTTACTAATGGATGAGAGACCCACAATCCTCAATAATGACCTCGGTCTAATATTGAAACACCTACCAAATAAATAGCCTAGTACTGACATCACCAATGGTCATAGATTTCCCAATAATAACCTGAATGGTCATATCACACGTCCTCACTTGTCAGTTAATCATAAGTTAATCGATTCCACACTAAATTGGCTTCAACTGAACAAATCTAGAATAAACTGATATAACAAACCTATATGTCCCATATCACATGATTTATTATATTGTCTAAATCGCTTCCTTTTTCCCTTGAAGGGTGCAAAAAATATGGAGCTTTGTGTAAATATACTTACTTTGAGAAAATGGGTTATAAAACAATTTTAGAAAAATATTCGAAAATTATTTCTATAAAAGTTCTATTGTTGTATAGAATATATACATATAAAGAGCTTGGAGATAATTATACTTTTATAAACCGGTTTTGCAAAATATTTATCTTAAAAATGATAGTTTTATATTATATTAAAATGCTTTCGAAAATGATCTATAAGCACGTGTAATGTGTAAGCAAACTTATGAAATATTTATGAAATTAACAAACAAAAACTCACATAAAACTCATCAAAATCTGTCAATCTGCTACACATGTTGGTTATTAAATGTCGGCATTACCTAACCTTTCAAAATGAATTCAAACATATTTTAAAACTCAGTTGAAGTCACCCAACTCAGCAATAATGCAATCGGGATTCACAAACATAGGCTCAACTAGGTGTAGGATTTTATATGCATCTGTATCGACCTATGGCCAAGTCGACCCTTGGGTCGATCTATGTGGATATAGGGTCGACTTATGGGTTGACCCTCCAAAAGTCTAGGTCAACCCAGAGGTCGCGATACTTATGGGAATTTTCTATCTCTCTCATGCCCAAATTTGACCATTAATTTCAGCCATATTCATATGAAATTCAGGTATGCATATAGATCAACATTTCAGACATTAATCCAGAAATATTTTGACATGGATTTAATATATAATCATAGATTGGACAACAAAATTACTGTAAACATAAAATTCAGTTTGATGTTTTCAATAAATGGAATTTACATCAGATACTTACAACAATCCAACATGCAACTAGTTTAAGCTAGAAATCATGAGATAAACTCACCTTTGATTATAGCAGCGAAACAGAGTAGCTAGCTTCGGGAAGATAGAGTTTTTGGTTTCTAAAAGGCTTCAACAACCTGTGAAGATCAATTACAGCGACATGCAAGCTAATATTAAGCTTACAGTAAAATGTTTTCCCAAAATCTAAGGAAAAGGATGAAATAATTTTTGATTAAGGTGGATTACTATGATATGTTTGTATTTATAAGCATTCACTAATTTTATTTGAGTTAGAACTTGGATTTTGATACTTGGAGGAGAGGGTTTGTAGATTTTTCTTCTTAATATTCTGGTTTAAGGGAGGAAGGCGATAACTGAAAATAAAATGGTGCGTACTTTATTTTCTTCCGTATTTTTCTCCTGCTCATTAATTTTGATTAGGGTAATGGGTTTAGATCAAAATCAACCCATATAACTTAAGTTTTACTTAATTTTACTTAAGTAAGCCTTTAAACCAACATTAACAACTATTTATGCCATTTTAGCCCAACTTGTTTACATTTTAATATTGTTTCAACTGAAAAATTGTAACAAACATGTTTAAAACATTTTAAAACAATTTAAAAATTATTTTTATCATAAACATATAAAAGTTTACATCCTTATGAAAGCACTTATTTTACATTTTATTAGTTTAAAACTTACATTATCAGTTACTAAAAATTACAATAATATGTCTTTCTTGTTTAACTTTATCCAACAAAATATATTAGCATGTTTAAGTATCAATTTTAAATAATTTTCCACATTTTATCTTTCAATTACATCCAATATAAACTTATAAACGTTTATTTTGCAACAGAAATTGTCATTTAACCAATATTTGTAAAATATTTGCAATTGGTCTATTAATATATTAAATCCATATTTTTACCATAAATCACTATTATAAAATTATCAAACTTTATTTTCCATATTTTTAATTTATTAAACAATGATTATTGGATTTTTTTAAGACTTATTTAATTCCATCAAAACCACAATTCATCACAATTCCCCAAATTACTACAAGTTAGCACAAAACACATTATTTAATCAACTTAATGATTAAATAAGTTATTTTCTCCAAGTTATATTTATTTTCTTTTATTAACAAGTTAATATTGAATTTAATTGCTTCCTTTGAAACAATTCAACTCAACCCAGCACATTTACGCATTTTAACTCCAAAATCTTTGATTTGTTCAAAATAAAAGGATTTTTCGATTTATCCTTTCCAAAGAAAGTCTAGATTTTGTTAAACCATTATAAACACTTTTAATTAGCTTGTACATGTAGTTACAAAATAAGGATGGTTGCAAATTCCCCTTATAAAAATTGCATCTCCGTTATTTCCTAGAGAAGAGTTGTATTCAACACGATTTATTTTTTCTGGGAAAAGGAAACTGTTGGCTCGCTTTTTGACCAAGCCACCCAGGATCATTCGTAAGAGGAAAGCAGGAGACCACGTTCCCCAAGAATATGAAGGAACGGATCGCACTCTATCGACTCGCCCACGGAGGATCGCGTCTCAACGGATCGCCACGGAGGATCGCGTCTCGACGGATCGCCCCCATCTCATCAGCGAACGACACATCCAGGCGATCCGATCCAAACTTATATTGTTGCCCAGAGCGAACCGATCCGATCCCATGGTGCATGGCGAACCCTCTGACCCATTCAAGCGCGAGCTGGTCTTCAGCGATCCGAATCGCACGGATCTGGCGACACGTGTCCCTAACCGTCATCTGGACCAATTCTCCCCATCTGCACGATCCGATTTTCAAGCAGATCGCGACACCTGTCCACAACGGCTAATTTGACCATTTCCTCAACGGTGGCGATGCGATCCGATGTTCTCGGGATCTGTGCCACGTGTTATCATGACCCGCCTGACAAAATCAGCTATAAATAGCCCAGAGCTTGGCATTTTTGGGGATCTTTTGGCATTATTGAGTGCTGAATCCGCCATTGTTGTCAAACTACTGAAATATTGAGAGAAATCCTTGTTGTATTAGCTTTCAAAGCATAATCAATAATATATAAAGTGGACGTAGGCTCGTTAACGCCGAACCACTATAAATTCTGAGTGTTATTTTCTTTTTCCTCGTTCTTCATTTGAAATTCTATAACGTTCATAACAATTTGGGTGTTAGGTCCAAATTTCGATCTAACATTTTTGGTGCTTTCACTGAGAAACTCAGTCCTAAAGTTTCACTATTCGCTTCTTTGAAGATTCCAGCGATTCGGATATCATGGCTGGAAAAAGATCTAAAGCTTCACAGACCAACGAAACGATTGAAGAGAGTGTGCACGAACTGGGCAACGAAGAAACTCTGGGTCGCGGAGCGCAGGGGGCGAACTGATCCGATGAAGACACCGCGTTCCGAGTCGATGAGAACGAGACGATCCAGGCCGCTGAAGGGGTTGTTACTCGATCCCGAGGTAACGCCTCACAGCCTCCGCGTACCACGACTACGAGTCGACCTCAGGGGGGCGCAGCGAGTCGCCATCCACGTACCGCAGCTATCCGAATTGATGATCAAACTACAACTCGACCTGGAAAGGAACCTATGACCCGCTCCTATCGTCCTGGAACCTCTGCTCGACCCGGTTCGAGCTCTTTGCGCATAAGAGAGAGTGATGATGACCAATATGATCCTTCTACTCCTGTCACTGAGGGGGATCTCTCTCGCTTCGCCGAAATGTGGGATAGGTTGTTTGATGAGTTGGCTGCCCAAAGG
Source organism: Allium sativum (assembly GCA_030737875.1). NCBI lineage: Eukaryota > Viridiplantae > Streptophyta > Magnoliopsida > Asparagales > Amaryllidaceae > Allium > Allium sativum. The sequence continues at coordinate 249,288,210 of CM060920.1, forward strand.
CAGGAAAGTTCTATCCTACGGCAAAATTTGACGGCTATGGATAGAAGAATCGATGAGCTAGCAAGGCAAAGAACATCGCCGGTTCGTCCACTCACCCCAGTATATTCTTCTTCGTCTGAAGAATCGCCGTGACCTCCGCGGCGACCGTATGAGAGAGCCGAAAACATAGAACAACTTCGATTTGGAACCCTGCCCTCACAGGAAGAAGAAGAGCTAGGGGCGGGACCCTCAAACCATAATGTGAATGGTCAAGCAACGGCTCTCAGGACTCGAGATGTGAACAGTCCTGTGCATAACAGACCACCTCAGCCCCGTCGCCGCACGCATACTCATGATAACAGGGGGCAACAGAGCCCCATCCGAGCCCCAGATTTTGTGACTGCTCCCCGAAGAGAGATCAGAGAACCTCGCCGGGCCAGAGGCACGGACCCTGAACCTCCTTTGACCAGTGCAAATGTTGCAGCCATGGTCCACCAGATTCTGGCAGACAGCCGTGGACAGCGGAACGAAGATTGGGGGATCGACCGCAGTCATACTCCTTTTACTGACGATATTTCGGATGCGACTTTTCCAAGGCGTTTCAACATGCCACAAATGAACCGATATGCGGGAAGATCTGATCCCGTCCAGCACCTAATGAGATACTCTTGGTCGATGACCGCTGCCGCAGCCTCTGACGCTGTTAAGTGCAAAGCGTTTCCCATATTTCTGGAGGATGTGGCTTTGTTATGGTTTACTCGCCTGCCGGCGAGATCGATTTCTAGCTTCAGGGAGCTGAGCGAGAAGTTCGTAGAACAATTCCGTATCTATGCACAGAAGACAAAAAGTGTGATCGATTTGTTCCTTGTCAAACAGCGACCAGGCGAGAGTTTAAAGGTGTACCTGGATCGTTTCAATTTGGCCGCTACTGAGGTTAAAGATCCTCATGAACCGACCGTCGTCGCAGCACTGATTGACGGAGTAGACAAGGACACTGAGTTCGGAAGGTACCTGGCAGGCAAACCGCCCCATACTAGAGAGTTATTCTACGAGAAAGCCAACGTACATTTACGCCGGGAAGAGGTATACGCTAACCGAAAGGCTAAAACATCCGATAAGGAGGAAATTCAAAGCAATGTCGCCATCAAACAGACGGGAGACAGCTCGGGGAAAGTTGAAGTTAACATCGGAAATCAAAATCAGGGTGGACGCCAGCCAGATAACAACAATAATAATGGTAACGGCAACAACCGGAAGAGGGGCCGAGGGAACGACTCCCAGAGAAGGACTCGTCCCAGGGCCTTTGACAGTTATACACCAATAAGTGATACTCTGGAAAATATCTTCATGGATGCGTACGAAGTACTCCAGAATTAGAGGCCACCTCCCAGTGAGTCGACAGAGAAAGAGCGTGAAACAGGGAAGTTTTGTCTCTTTCATCAAATTCACGGCCATTCGACGAATGAATGTCGTCACCTAAGGGATGTAGTCGAAAGGCTGCTTCGAGAAGGAAAGCTAGATGAATACAGAGTAACGCCCAGGGACAGGGGGCAAGCAGTGCAGGCCCCGAATCAGAATCAAAATCAGCTTGCTGCTAGGTCGACTGCTCAGCAGAAAGGAAAGAATATTGTTATCAATACCGTGATCGGAGGACTTTATCTTGCTGGGCACAGTTCCAAAGCATTGGATCAATACGTCAATGCGGCCAAACAACACCTCGAGGTAGGGGAATGTAGCAACCCCGAGGACAGTACCCCGGTGAAGCAGCAGAAGATGATGACCGATGATGTTGTTTTCCGAGAACGAGAGAGCATTGGAGTCCATGCTCCAACTGAAGATCCACTTGTAATTACAGTACCCATTGGGCCAGCCACTGTTCATAAGGTTCTGGTGGACAATGGGAGTTCCGTTAATATTCTTTTCAAAAAGGCCTTTGACCAGATGAATCTCGAGATAAAAGACTTGAAACCCTGCCAAGGATGGATCCGTGGGTTTAACGGAGCATCCACCGCTCCAATGGGTTATGTAGAGTTGCCAGTTACACTTGGGGAAGGAGAACGCCAGAGAGTGAGAATCCTTCCCTTTGCGGTTTTGGATGTTGAATCGCCATACAATGCCTTCTTGGGCCGACCGGCCCTCGCAAAGTTCAGAGCCTGTATAGCCCCCTGGTGCTTGTTATTGAAATTCCCCACAGAAGCTGGCATTGGTATCGTCAGAGGGGATCAAGTTGCTGCGCGAGCATGTTATGTTGCCGAACTAAAGTTACTTCGCAATGGAGGGGATATCGAAACTAAAGGCACCTCTCCTCCTTCGGGGGCGGAGACCTTATAGCAACCAAAGAGGATAATCGTTGGAGAGTCGCCCAGAGAGATGCCCGAGGATATAGATCCCAGAGAGGATCAAGAACCCGGGGGCAGAATGGCGACTCCCAACGAGACAACTGTGGATGTACCGATCGATGACAGTGACCCGGAGAAGGTCCTTAAGATTGGATCCCAGTTAAGTCCGAATCTTGCTGAAGAATTGACGGATTTCTTAAAAAACAATTTGGATGTATTTGCTTGGACCCACGCAGACATGTGTGGGATATCCCCATCAATCATGAGCCATTCCTTGAGCATTGACCCTAAACATCCTCCAGTAAAGCAAAAAAGGCGAATGCTGGGCCCAGAGAGGTCCGCTGCCTTGAAAGAAGAGGTTGGAAAGCTAAAGAGTAATGGATTTATCAGAGATTCGACCTACCCAGACTGGATTTCGAATCCAGTCTTGGTAAAGAAGGCCAACGGGAAGTGGCGAACGTGTATCGACTTCTCGGATTTGAACAAAGCCTGTCCAAAAGACAGTTTCCCGTTACCTCGGATTGATCAGCTGGTAGACTCAACGGCAGGTGATGAGCTTCTCTCATTTATGGATGCCTATTCAGGATACAACCAGATTCCGATGCATGTTCCAGATCAAGAGCACACTAGTTTTATCACGGATCTGGGATTATATTGTTATGTGGTGATGCCTTTTGGCTTGAAGAACGCAGGCGCTACATATCAACGTTTGGTCAACAGAAAGTTTTATAACCAGATTGGGAAAACAATGGAAGTATACGTCGACGATATGTTGGTTAAGTCCAAGCAATCTTCTCAACACACTACTGATTTGGCAGAGATGTTCGGCATTCTTCGAAAGTATGGAATGAAACTCAATCCAACCAAATGTTCATTGGGTGTTGCTTCTGGAAAATTCTTGGGATTCATTGTCAGTTCCCGTGGTATCGAGATTAATCCAGACCAGATCGCGGCAATCAGGAACATTCAGGAACCTAGGCAGATTAGGGATGTGCAAAGCCTTGCCGGAAAAGTGGCCGCGCTAAGCAGATTTATCTCCAGGGCTACGGATAAGTGCATCCCATTCTTTGAATTAATAAAGCGAGGAAAACACCACTTTAAATGGACACCTGACTGCGTAGAAGCATTTCAGAATTTGCTCAGGCACTTGGAGAAACCTTCGATTTTATCTAAGCCAATAGATCACGAGGATTTATTCGTGTATTTGGCAGTGTCATCCCATGCGATCAGCTCAGCATTGGTAAGGGAAGAGGATAAGGTCCAAAGACCTGTGTATTATGTGAGCAAAAAATTGACAGCAGCAGAACGTAATTATCCACGGATAGAAAAGTTGGCGTATAGTTTACTGATTGCCTCTAGAAAACTTCGGCACTATTTTCAGGCACATCCTATCACCATATACACCGATCATCCACTCAAGCAAGTTCTACAGAGACCGGAGGCATCTGGAAGATTACTCAAATGGAATATTGAGTTAAGTCAATTTGATTTGAACTTTCAGCCCAGACGGTCAATTCGGGGGCAAGTGATAGCCGACTTCATAGCAGAGTTCACTGTCCCTGAAGAAGATATAGCAAACGAGGAAGTTGATCCTTCAAAGTTACTTTTCGATCCTAATGCTTGGAGATTGTATACTGATGGCGCTAGGAACGACGAAAGATCCGGCGCTGGAATAGTGCTTGAAACCCCCGAGAAACGATTGATAACCTATGCAATCCGAATGGAGTTTCATGCCACTAACAACGATTCTGAATATGAAGCTCTGATAGCCGGCTTAAAGATTGCAAAGGAACTAGAAGTCACGAAGCTGAACATCTTCTGCGACTCCAAGTTAGTTGTGAATCAAGTCACTGGAAGATTCCAAGCCAAAAGTGCAAGATTGATTTTATACTTAAAGAAAGTGAAAGAACTGCTGAATGATTTTGATCACTACAGCATATCTCATATTCCGCGGTCAGAGAATCAGCAGGCAGACAAGTTGGCCAAGATGGCTAGTTCTGACGATCCTGAAGTGACTGGGCTAGCCCCCGTTGAAGTACTTCGGTCCCCTAGCATAGATCAGATGGAAATCGACCTAGTATTAGAGACGGAACCAGAAAGGGAGTCCTGGATGACCCCTATAAAGAATTTCCTAATGGATGGAACGCTTCCGACCAAGAAAAGCGAGAGGCGTAAAGTGATTCGTAAAGCCGCCCGATACGTTCTGCAGGGCGGAGTTCTTTATAGACAAGGGTTTTCAATGCCCCTCCTTCGGTGTATAGCCCACGATGACATTAAACGTGTGCTGCAAGAAGTCCACGAAGGTGAATGTGGCGACCACACTGGAGGGCAAACTTTGGCAAAAAAGGTATTGCGGCATGGTTATTTCTGGCCTTCCATAAACAAGGACGCAGTAAGATATGCACGACGATGTGATGCGTGCCAGAGATTTTCAAAGATACCTAGAGCGCCTCCAAGTCAGTTAAAAACAATGATGAGTCCATGGCCTTTCGCTATGTGGGGAATTGATATCATAGGAAGTCTCCCCATAGCAAGGGGCGGAGCAAAGTTCGCTATTGTGGCCGTAGATTATTTCACTAAGTGAGTCGAGGATGAACCACTAACTACAATCACAACCAAACGAGTGATCAACTTCATCGTGAGAAACATCATTTGTCGATTTGGGATTCCAAAGATTGTAATAACAGACAACGGAACTCAATTCGATAGTGCTGAATTCAGAAACTTCTGCCAAAAATACCACATCGAGAATCGGTACACCTCTGTGGCGCACCCACAATCGAACGGGCAAGTCGAAGCGGCAAATAAAGTAATTAAGTCCATTCTGAAAAGAAGAATGAAGCGGGCCAGAGCCATGTGGGCTGATGAATTGCCCTTGGCACTATGGGCCTACAGGACAACATATAAATCGGCAACAGGACATACCCCGTTCTCCCTTGCTTTTGGAACGGAAGCAGTCATCCCGGTTGAGATAAAGGTACCTTCTCATCGGGTGACCTATTATGATCCAATGACCAATAATGAATTGCTTCTTGAGTCCCTGGATATGATCGAAGAAAAGAGGGATGAAGCAGACCTGCGTGCCCTGAGATGCAAACAACAGGTCGCCCGATATTACAACAAAAAGGTCCAAGCCCGAACTTGGGAACCCGGAGACTTGGTTCTGAAACATGTCTTTCCACCCCCAACTCATATGGGAGCGAAGTGGGAAGGACCGTACTCTATTCTGAGCAAGCTTGATAATGGAACCTTCAAGCTGGCAACCGTAGATGGAAAGGAAATCCCCAGAGTGTGGAATGCCCAACATTTACGGCCATATTTAACATGAGAGTTTCAAACCTATTCTTTTGCTTTGTTAAAAAAAACTATGTACAGGGCATGACTTGCCTAGAATAGTCTGATTCCTTAAAGCAAGAGATTATAAAGTGGACGTAGGTCACGATTCGACCGAACCACTATAAAAATACTGTGTGTCATTTGCATTTATTGCATCTTTATTTATTTGCCTGTTTATTTTTATGAAAATCAATGTGAATAATGCAGGTACCCGAAGTCCGGTGCCAACCGTTCCTCCCGTAGACTAATCGGAGGAACCCAAAGCTTTGGCAAAGGCTCCAACTGCTTATCCGACAAGCTTTAATCCACGGAGCATGGGTTAAAGTATACACCTAGGATGAGTTTGATGAGAATGCATGATTGCAGACTGCTTGATCCGTGACTCTAACTCTCCAGAGTAGAGAGAGAGTATAAAGGACACGAAAATCGACATCCACGAATAACGGCGGTGTACCATGATCGGAGCTGCCTAAGCATAAACTCTAACTCTCCATAGAGAGAGAGAGAGAGTATAAAAGCGTCTCTGATTGAGTGCTGAGAAAGAGCTCCTTTCCCGCTGAAGGATCGGGGAGCGAGTGAATCGCTGAGCTCGAACTCTAACTCTCCAGAGAGAGAGAGAGAGAGTATAAAAGCGTCTCTGATTGAGCGCTGAGAAAGAGCTCCTTTCCCGCTGAAGGATCGGGGAGCGAGTGAATCGCTGAGCTCGAACTCTAACTCTCCAGAGAGAGAGAGAGTATAAAGGCGTCTCCGATTGAGCGCTAAGAAATAGCTCCTTCCCCGCTGAAGGATCAGGGAGCGAATGAATCGCCGAGCGCAAAACTCTAACTCACCAGAGAGAGAGACAGTATAAAAGCGTCTCCGATTGAGCGCTGAGAAAGATCTCCTTCCCCGCTGAAGGATCGGGGACTGACTGAACTACTGTTATCCCATGAAATCTCCTCTGCCCCCATATTCAGAAATAGGGGGCAACTTGCCGACAGTACTAATCAATCCCTAGTAAACCCCAGTCAGATGCTACAGTAACAACTGATTGGGGGGCACCATGCACTCGTATACATACACTAAACTTTGATACAGCAGTGTAACGTAGCATGACAATTCTTCTTCCTGTTGATTGACTGATTTGTAATTATTAATTGTTAGCTAATGACTAAACATGGAAAGTTTATCTGGATACAGGTACACAATGATGCAAGGGGAAGTAAACTTTTGTTTATATACTACGAATCAACAAAGCGAAAAACAACCTAGAAACAAAAGTGAGGGCCAGTCTCACAATTACACTTCTTGGCCAGTGGAAAACCTAAAGACAAAATATCAACAAGCAACAAATATCCTATTTACGCTTTGACCTCTTCTCTTGCTTCTTCTTCTCCAGCCTCTCCTTGTCGGCTTCAGATGGATCCCCTTTTTTCCTCTTCCGTTTGTCTATGAGGGGAATATCCGACTCCTCTGAAGTCTCCTCTTCCACCTCTTTCCTCTTGCTTCTGCCAGAGAGGGAAGCCGGGAAGTCATCGGGGTTTGCGAAGTGAAGCTGCCGGCTGATGGATTTGGGCTGGATTTTCACAATCATCCCAGTTTTGGGATCGAATTCTGCAAGAGGGACTACGTCCAAAGCCTCATCTCCCACCTTCTTCGAAGCCAACTCTTTCTCCTGTCTAGCTTTTCGGCTGGCCAAGGTTTACTCGTCATCATCGTCGGCCTTTTTGGTGCCGGTAATGTCCTCTTCGTCATCTACATGGTGGCCATCCATATCTTTCAAAGCTTCGATAGTCTCGCCATCTTTGGGTACATCGGTGCTAGATGCCGGGATGCTTCTTTCTACTGTTGTGACCTCGGCCTGCTCTGAAACATCAATACCAGCACCCGGCAGGACAGCCTCCTTCTCCACTTCTCTCTCTTTTTCGGCACCCTTGTCGACGGGCTCGCCACCTGCATTACGGGAGACACACATTACTAATTCAATTGGTTGTTCTGTCAGACGACGACAATTCACGATTGCTTTAACAAATTGTGTGGAAAAGAGGGAGATACCTTCAGCAGATGCACCCTCTTGAGTAGATGCGGAGGCTCCAATGACTAAGGGAGTTCGACCCAAAGGGATTAATGGATCATCGGGATGGTATTCCTCGACCCCGGAGGTCTTGGGCTCCACAGCCGAACTCGAGCCCTCATCAGCTTTGCTTTTACCCTTAGCCAGGGCTCTCTCCTTTTCCATCTCCGCCAGAATCAGGCGACGACCTTCTGCCAGGTCCTCGGGCTCATTGTCTCTTAGGATGCTCTTCATCAATTCATCCTCGTCGATTTCTTCGGCCCTCAGTCTGTGTTTTTCACCCTCCACAATGGCATCCCACAAGTTGGCCAAAGTAACATGGTAATCCGGGATCCATGAGATGTTGCGAGTTTTGAGAACCTGGCCAAGGAAATCAAAAATCATCTCCTCAAACCCCTCGATTTCTTTCTCTCTTTCAAGGAGCTTGTTGTTAGAAGCAGTGGCCAATTCAATGGCACTTTCAACGTTCTTTTCGGCAAGGGCTGCCCTCCTCTCCGCATCCGAGACCTGGTCGTTCAAAATCACCTTTTCTGCTTTTGCCAGAGCCAAACTTTCTTTTAAACTCGCTTTTTCTGCCTCCCAAGTAGCCTTCTCAGCTTCGAAATGGCCTTGTGCTGTTTTCAATTCGATGTTGGCCATTTTGAGATCCTCAACCTCCTTCTTTAAGGCCATTTTCTATTGGCTATTAGAGTCTAGTTCTGAATGAAAGCGCTGCTTGGCATTCTCTAATTCAGTCTTATAATTTTCAGCGTCCCTCCGTGCTAAAGCAAGTTGGGACTGAGCATCTTCCAGGTCTTTCTCCAGTTTTGTCCTGGCCCTTTCGTTATTTTCAAGCTTCGCTTTAGATCTGTGTGCTTCTATTTCGAGCGTTCGGATCACTTCTGAAAGATTAACTGCGTGCTTTTTCATCATTTCGTATTGCCTGGCCACGTGGCGGATGTGGCCGATAACTTCATTATCCCAATTTTTAGGAACCGGTTCCAAGGCAGGAACAAATACCATCCTGTCAAAGAATATGTCTGGGAATTGTTCCCGCAGCTTTCCCAGCCTACCTTGGATCTCGGGACCGTGGACGTAATCCCGTGACCCGGGGGCAACTAACTCTGGATGGCTGGTGGGGACAATATCACTTCCCTCCTTCTCAGTCTCTTTGGATGAATCTTTGTCCCTATCTTTAGATTCGTGATGCCTTTTGGACGACCGACTGTGGGAAGGTGCCCTCTTTGGAGGAGTCAACTCTTTTGGAAGTTTCTTTCCCCCAGTTGGAATTGTCGGATGACTCGAAGGCCTGTTAGAGGTTGATTTGGGTGGAGATCGAGGTTGCGAGGAACTCAGCCTATGAGAAGGACCGCGAGAGCGCTCAGTATCCGGGCGAAGGCTGGGTGTGCCCTCACGAAGAGAACGATATGAGTAAGATTTTCTGCGGGACATCGTTCCTAAAAAAAGAGAGAAGAGCATATTAAAACTTTGAATACCCACGATATAAGAGTGCAGGGTCAGATAGTGTGTGTGATGTGTGCATCCCATATAATTCCCCCTAACAGACCCGGGCCTGAAGACAGGCTCATCTGACCAGTTTCTCGTCCTCTAGTTGAAGTGATCGCCTCTTCAGAAGCAGGGAAGAAAGGCCCCTCTCCGAAGTCTTTCTCCGTATATACATCATCGGGTAGAGGGATTTTATTCAGCTCATCAAATAACTGCTCTTCTGTCAAGTCATCGTCAGCAACAGTTTCTATTGGAGCAGAGATGGGAATTTCCTTCGACACGTCACCGCGGGCCTCATCCCCTCTGTATATGTTCAAGTCTTCATCGTCTTGGATGACTATCGGAGAAGGACTCTTGCGAAATTTAGTTGTTACTACCACTTGTGAAGTTCCCTCTCCCTCTGTTGGGGGCACATACTTATAAGGTTTGCCGCCGGTCCCAAGTCCAAATCTTCTGTCCAGAAGACGATGCATATGAAGATTATCATCAGTAATACATTTTTTAATCCTTAAAAAATCGGATCTGCTTTGATGAAGAATAGATAACCGATGGTTATATAACGGACCCTCCGTTTTCGGGAAGATATGATCTGTTTAAGATAAAGAAAAAAGCGGAAGAATGTTAATACTTAGACTCCTTGAGCAAGATATTCGACTAGGTGATCAAAGTTTACTTGATTTGAGCCATCTTCGTGAGCATCCAGCCCGTTTCCTTATATAAAACCAGTCGGACTTAGGATCCCCAATGTTGCTATACCCATCGTACAGAACCTTCCTGTTCGCCACTGATTCAAAGAAGGAAAAGTTTGGAGTTGCCGAAGAACGGTGCTTGAAAAGAAAGAAGAACACCAGATCTCTGAATTTAAGTTCGGCGTGCAGGATCTCCGCATATGCAACATATAGAGAGTATAGAGATGCGTAGGCGTTTGGATGAAGCTGCATCGGAGCAATACCTAGTCATCTTAAAGTTTCGATGGCGATCGGAGGAAACGGAGGAATAGCTCCTACTAGACACATTGTTCGACTGATCGCCATATACCCTTCCGGTGCTAGGTGGGGCCTATCTTCGCTTCCAGGCGTCAAGACATCGTCCCAAGGAATTCCGTGTCTTTAGCAAATTCTTTTAAGTTTTATCTCGTCAAGCTTGGATGCTAAAGAATCAGAAAATTTATCTATCCCGAGTGCACCTGGGATCTCGTCAGGAGCTCGCTCATCAGTCTCAGAATCGTTGCTAGATGAAGTACTTTCTGTCGGATCTGATTCTGTGGCTTCGTACTCAGATCCAGAATCTTCACCTCCCGGATTGATTGGAGGAATTTCAGGATTGTACTGTTCAGGAATCTCGGATTCCACTTCTGCTACGGATCTTGAAGAAGAGTTTTCATTCGACATTGCTGCTAGGACGAGAAAATATGAACAATAAGATTAACACTACCCGTCCCCCATGTGTGATAGTGCCGGTGTGTGTGCTTGTGTGTGCGCATTGAAAATAAAGCATGAAAGCAATCAAGATTATCAGAAGCATTAATCGTCATATGCATTCAAATTATGAGGTCATTTAGTCCAGAAAGTCCAACGTCAAGGCTCTAGCCTAACTGTTCAGAGTTTTATGGTGGCAAGGCGTTGATTAAAGTCTGAAATTTCTTCGTGTCGTCAGCTATGAGTCGGATCGCAAGGCAGGGGAATCGCCCCCTTTGCGGATCGCATGGCAGAGGGATCGCCCCTTTCGGATCGCAGGGCAGAGGAATCGCCCCCCATTGAATCGCCGGGCGAAGAGATCGCTCCTTCACGAACCGTTGCGACCCCCATGATACGTCCCTTTGCTGCCACCACGATCTTTCGCCTCGCCACTCGCTTTCGTCTTCTCTCCTTGCCCACGATCCAAACCGGCCTCCTCTCTTCTTCGTCTTTTGTTTTCCGTCTCTTCTTCTCACCCTCGAACTCCAAGCTCCACGCCCATCAGCCATGGTGTCTCGATGGATTCTCCAAAGATCGCATATTTCCATCGTTTTTTTTTCACAAATTATTCGAAAAGGTTCGTGAAACAGTAGCGTTAACAAGTAAGGATGTCTTCCGTGGAATTACCTTTCTAAAAAATTGGGAAAGTGATCGGATATTTGAAGGTTCGAAATACTGGGGTTCGTTCCTCGAAGGAGCAGGCGAAACGATTCGGCAGAAAGAAAGAAGAAGGAGAATGAAGAGGAGAGGGTCGGCTTATATAGGCAAAGAGGGCGACCGTTTGTCTCCCTTTCTTTGTCCTATTCGGTCCACGAAACACCATACAGGCCACGATCCAAAACTTGTGTCGCATAGAAGCCCACGGACCGCCTCAAACAATGGCCCACCAAACTCGAAGCCCGACACGGCTCGAAGAAAAGTCTGCTGCGTCTCGCACAAAAGCCTAGATACTCAGCTCGAGACAAGCACGTGACCACTCGGACCGTGGCGCTCTATGGCGATCCGATTCATGCATACGTTGATTTGAACCAATGCGACTGTTGATTTGCGTCCTTTAAGGAAAAGGTAAATCAGAATCTTCGAAGCATGTTCCATCATCGATAAAACATACTTCGAGGGGGCAAAATGTTGGCTCGCTTTTTGACCAAGCCACCCAGGATCATTCGTAAGAGGAAAGCAGGAGACCACGTTCCCCAAGAATATGAAGGAACAGATCGCACTCTATCGACTCGCCCACGGAGGATCGCGTCTCAACGGATCGCCATGGAGGATCGCGTCTCGACGGATCGCCCCCATCTCATCAGCGAACGACACATCCAGGCGATCCGATCCAAACTTATATTGTTGCCCAGAGCGAACCGATCCGATCCCATGGTGCATGGCGAACCCTCTGACCCATTCAAGCGCGAGCTGGTCTTCAGCGATCCGAATCGCACGGATCTGGCGACACGTGTCCCTAACCGTCATCTGGACCAATTCTCCCCATCTGCACGATCCGATTTTCAAGCAGATCGCGACACCTGTCCACAACGGCTAATTTGACCATTTCCTCAACGGTGGCGATGCGATCCGATGTTCTCGGGATCTGTGCCATGTGTTATCACGACCCGCCTGACAAAATCAGCTATAAATAGCCCAGAGCTTGGCATTTTTCGGGATCTTTTGGCAATATTGAGTGCTGAATCCGCCATTGTTGTCAAACTACTGAAATATTGAGAGAAATCCTTGTTGTATTAGCTTTCAAAGCATAATCAATAATATATAAAGTGGACGTAGGCTCGTTAACGCCGAACCACTATAAATTCTGAGTGTTATTTTCTTTTTCCTCGTTCTTCATTTGAAATTCTATAACGTTCATAACAATTTGGGTGTTAGGTCCAAATTTCGATCTAACAGAAACTGATAAGCCTGAACTAAAATTTCTCCCCCTCGACACCGAAAGAATGGAAATCAGCATAAGATCGCTTAATGAATTAACTAGTTTTCCAAGTGATTTCATTGAGGTTATCGAGCCATTGAATCATCACTATTGGCACATCCTTGTTCTGAAGGCGTCTAGCCTCCGAAGCAAGTACATGCTCTAGACATTGCACGATCGATAGATCGGATGAGATCTCAAGTTCCTATAAAATACGAGAGTCAATAATAAATCTGAATCACGAAGATATCCCTGAAGCTAAGATATGTAAAATACGTCATGAATACAAGAAATTAGATCAGAAGTGCTACATGATATGCAATAGGACCAATACATTCACTGATAGGAAATAGTCCTGTGTATCTAGGAGCCAACTTCTCGGTCTGATTGAAACATACCACACCCTTTATAGGAGCTACACAAATATATGTAAGATTGCTAATATGGAACTCTAAAGGCTTGTTATGGTTGTTTGCATAGGATTTCTGTCTGCTTTGAGACTCTTTCTGTAACGTACCAGATTTTTGAATGTTAATTACAAATATTAAAATCTATTTTAATATTGATTTGGTGATATTAACAAATTATATATTAATTTATTATCAGAAAGTGGATTCGAATTTATATATTTATAAATTAATTAAAACGAGATCGAAATGACGTGGTAATTGGTAATTTACGATTTGAACTTCAATTGAATATACAGGGTCCGATATAAGCCGAACCTCTGTGAAACAAGAACCGCTTGAATCAATTTGATTATATTTTGCTAATAAAAGAGAAAAAACAAGATTTCGTCGTACAAATTGTAAGATATGTCCAATTTAAATTTTCAAATAGTCGTTATAGAATCGTTTGTGGACCATAACGGTTTATTTAATATAACTAAATATTGGTTTCGAATCTGGACAAGATTTCTGAGACGTAGTTATAATTTAATTTTTAGAATTTTACTATAATTTTTAATTTGAAAAATAATCAACTTTTTATTTGGAGTATTTTGCACCCTATATCAGTAGTTTGGGGTTTCACAAAATTAGTCAACTTGTCTATTTATTATATAGTTGTGACCGTGGCACACCATTGTGCACGACAATATTTTTATTTTTGTCGATAGGGGTCTGTAAACGGACAAAATTTTACGTGTTGAATACCCTGAATAAATATCTAATATAAAGATAAACTATATATATATATGTAAATTATAACATGACTTGTCCCATTACCTGTTGCATTCAATTGAAGAAATAGACCATACTTTAAGCCTAAGAACGGAGAAAAATCTCTGACAAAATTTCAAAACCATGTTCAGATTCCATGGTATTAGTTTGGTTGTAAACCAACCTTCTACCTCTATAAATATACATCTTATCTTCTCTCTAGCTTAAAACCAAAATTCTGCAAACAAATACATCTGCTCTACATTCTATCCAAACCGGAAACAATAGCTTTTCTTTCACATGCGAAAACTAAAATTAAACTCCAACGCTATGAGCTAGAGAGAGAATGATGGAAGTAGTTTTATTTGATGAGCAGTGAAACTTTGATGGGTTTTTAGGCCATTGGTTTCAGTTATGGATGTCGGCGAGCCAAGACATGCAGGAGGCTGAGGGGACATCGATATAGGAGTATGCTGCAGCGAACGATGGTGATGGTAAGAGATCGGGTCAGTTGCTGGTGAGGTCGCAAGATGGACAGGAGATACTCTGGGGGACCGAAAATACACAGGCGAAACTATAGGAGGAGTTAGGTACTTCGGTGGCGTTAGTGCATTGTTCAGTAGAGGGCAAGTTCAAGCGATGTGATGTTATCATGTTGGGAAAATTCCTGTTGGAAACAAAGAATAGTGGTGGCGTGAGGCGTTGGGGCATGCGTGGCTCGGTGAGGAAGCTTTTGTGTTGGGTTCATATATGAGAGGAGGGGAGATTACAGTTTGCGTGAATGGTTTCACGTGGGAACAAAATGGGTATATAACGAAATGGGAAGTACATTAGTGAGGTGAGGGTGGTGTTTGCGGTAGAAATAAAGTCAGTAGTGCATGGAACAGAAAGGGGATGGAATATAAGTGGTGATGACAATGTAAAGGGATGGTTTCTGTACCCAGAGTGAAATGCAACAAATGTATGAAACTTTTAATGGCCAGTATAGTTAGGTGATGTAGCGTGACCGTGAGGGAGGAGTGCGAGCTACAGTCAATGGTGGTGGGTTGGCCGGAGTATAGGTGCGGTTGTGAGAAGGGGACAACTAACGTGAATAAAAGAAAGAAATGTGTGCTTGCAGTTTTGAAGCAGGGAGTTTTAGCAGGCGATATATATATATATATATATATATATATATATATATATATATAAGGAGAGTAACGAGAAGAAGGTGAAAGTGAACAAGCTGCTGTGTAGGAATATAAACGAAGGATAAGAAGTGTGCTAAGGAAGTGGCGGCTTTAGAAATATATATGGCCTTTGGGCCTTTGATTAAAATATATATAAAGGGGAATAACGAATGGGCTATAATGAGTTCGCATGGCATAGGTATTCTGGGATTCAAGAAGTGCTGAAACATGGACGTATTGGAAGAAAAAGGAAGAAGACTAACCAAAGATGCGGGATTACAGGAGGCTAACGCGTGTATTAAATTAAGGTAATGACGTGTTAAAAGTTAATTAATTAATTTTATTAAGGTTAAATTCATTAATTCAAGTAAAAATTGTAAGCACAATATCTTGATTGCGTATTAACAGAATCGTGCAAAAATGAATGCGCTGGGATCGTGAAGACGGAAACTACATTACAGAGCATTTTCGGAAAGGATCGGAAGCAGTCAGTTTTCCATTTAATTTTAAACGACTGTTTAAAATTAGACGGAATAACGCGATAACCACCAATCGAAAACAGAGGTGAGATAACACTCACACCTTCTGAAATGCTATAATGTTCTAAATTCATGTAATTAAAATTTATCGTTGATATATATTGGATGCTTGGTTGCTTTGGATGCCCATCGTTGATTGAATGGTTGCCGTTAATTATATTTTAGTCATTTAAAATATTAGATTTAAATTATATGTTGGTACTATATATTATAATGATGTGTGATGCGGGGAAGAATAGGTCGGAGGAATCAAACCGGATTCCTCAAATATCTCGTATGATGTTTATTTCATATTATATATGAACTTATTGAACCCCGTTTGACTTTAAAACCTGTTGATTGTTGAATGTGTTGTGTTTTGAATCAATAGACGATATTGATTAGGATTGGCAGCAAATAGCCTGAAATCCATCTTTTTGTTAAAACGTTGATTTTTCATCAAGTGATATCGATGAGTTAAGCTATAAAATTTATTTTATAATTAAAGTAGATTTTAACCATATCAAGTTTTATATTTAAACTATTATGGAATGATTCTATAATAAGAATCTGACGTTAAATAAGTTTTAAACGCAAATGAAACCGTAATTAATCTACAGATTATTTTGGAATAATTATATCTAAATAAATAATTAAGCAATATCATTAGATTTATTATATTAATCTAGTAAGAAGAAGTAACTGAAATCGATTAATGAGTTAATCGACGATATAAAATTGACTAAGTCAACTGTTTGGTCAAAAGTGATTATTAATGAATAGTGTTTAAATTTAAATATAATTTACTTTTTAATTCGATGTTTTAAAGATTATTATTGTAATGGGTTATTGTTTTATAATTTCACATTGATCGGTGTTTAGCTAATGAGAAGTGACCGGTTTGACTTTAGAATATAATGAAGCTGATTATATTTAATGATTATTCTTAAATAAATTTTATTTAAGAAGATATATAAATAGGTATGTAACTTTGAAAGAGATTTATATAAAATATAAAAGAATCAAATTATCGGTTTGGGTCAAGAAGTAGATAAATGAATTTTGATTAGGAAAATCCAAGAATTTGTATTATAATGTAAAATAGTTTTGGTATTTGGAAATGAATAGTCGTTGTAGGAATTTTGTAATGGCACTAAAGCAAGAAGTCAATACTAAGAAGAAATGGGAAAAGCCGACCAAAGGTTTTTCAAAAAAAATTAAGCTACGGTCTATGAATCTATAGTTTGAATAAAATAGAAACTGGAGATGTGGTTGATATACAAGTAAGACGGGTTTCAAATTACGAACTCTTATCTGTTCTGAGATAAGAACGTTGTTGATCATGTCTGAGAGGTAATTAAATACCCCAACATGAATGACTTCACTATTATCGAGGAATGATATTAGTTGTAATGAGTAAAGGACGTAAAGATTAGTTTATAAGAATAACAATGCAATATTAGTTGCGAGATTTTTAAATAGAAACAATATTGTTGGTTTAAAGTAAATAAGGTGGCATTATTGGCCTATATAAGGATCAATAATTGAAACTATACCATTAAATTAGAATATATATCGATATAACCAAATTTAACAAATAATAAGGTGTTATCAAGAAAGTAAAGTAATATTCCAAATAAAGGAAATGGAAAGAGTTTATGAAGTATGGTAATGTTTTGGAGTAAAGAGATATAAATAGAGTTCCGAAAATTATGGTTATTCTTAATAGTTAAGATTATGTTTGTATTGAGATAAGTGAATCAATTTATATCGATCGAATGATTTCAAAGATAGATGAGAGTTTTAAGTGAACGATTATAAGCCATAAAACCTGAGCTACCAATATACTCAACAATACTAGTTTGAGATTGATAGTTAAAACACCGACTATCAATAAAATATTATTGGACCTTTTTGACATGTTGTTTCAAAGAGGCCGGGATGGGAACCAGACCCAAAACCACTTCGAATCAACGTAGTGCTTGAACCTAGTCTGCAGAGATAAAGATGGAGCATTGAAGACCATAAATCTTCATAAAATGGAAGAACTACTTAAAATCTCTAGTTGATCCCTTGAGCTATACTTTGATTTGTCGTGGTTGAAATCTGTGGATTGGAAGAACTTCTCACTACTGATCTATAGGGTGATTCCTGGGATGCGGTAGGAGGGTGCCTTCGGTTCATCCTGTTCCTGGATGACTTATATGAACGAATGTCTGACAGAGTATTTCCTTAAAATTCACGTACGTTGATTTTTACAAATAGACCAAGTTTGGTGGCGGAGAAATTCTCTTGCTTAACACCTAGAGTATATTTATGGACGTCAATTAGTGATTTGACGGATCTGATGATGTGGTATTCAAAGTGAATGATGACCAGATGTTCGAAGAAGATATTCGTGACCTCAAGCCTCATCAACTGGAAAATGACAGAAATCGGGCAAGCAACATGGCTAGGTGGGTCATACCCAAGCAGGGTGTATTATCACCAATCTAGAGAAATTCCTTATTTGTTCTTCTTTCAATTCTGTATCTCTGCAGATGGACAGTGGGCCCTTAAATCTTTCAGGTGATAATATATTCGCTACACTCAAGCTAAATGAGCGAACGGTCATGTATGGCCAGGTTGCAAGATGTTCTTGTTGAACCCCAGTGTATCCCCTCTAGAGTACACTGATCGGAAGGTAGTACCATACATTGTTATAGTTGGAATCCAATCTCCAATAAGCGCCTTGCGGTTTTTGATTTTAGATTATATATGGAGCGTGAGATGCAAGCATTCCGCTAGATTATTATTTATTTGTGATTTGATAGACACTATCATAATATCACTGGATTTTGATATATCAAAAATGTTTTGGGTTATAGTAAGGTAAAAACCATCCGTGTTTATGTGTGGACTGGTCTTACTATTATCCTTTTCTTTCATAAAGGATTTCTAAAGTTAAACAACTTGTTTGTGCTATGAATTTATCACTGAAAGTATTCCAGACTGATCCGGGTGAATTTTGCTTTGCTTCAAATGTGCTCGGGTCAAACCGAGTATATTTCCAGGTAAGATTTCGCTTAGAGTTCCAGAGATGGAGTTGAAGTCGAGATGTGTTCCATATATTTACTGGTATTAGTTTATTTCTGCTGTGTGTATTGATTGTTATAAATGTATACTCGGATGTTGTAATTATATATATATATACAGATCTTTGTATAAATTATTTTGATATATTATATAAAATTTGTTTGCTGTGAGACTCTGATCTTCTTATTCTTCTATTCTAATACTTCTTTCTTTATTTTCTCATCCTCTAACTTCTTTCTATTAGCTTTCTGGGTCTTCGATACTTGAGTTGGATACGCGATGTAGTAGTGTCTGAATTCGAGCATCGAATTTTCCAGGACGCTACACTTTCATTCTCTTACGAGTAAGATCGATCATAAAAGATTAAATAGGATTTGTGGGAAAATGTGTGTTAAAATATTTTCATGTGTCTTATTGCAATAATTTGCAACTTTTTGTTAAACAATGAATTTTAGGGGAAAATTTTGTTTTCTAAATTTAAATGAGTTGCAAGTCATAATATAGAATCTAAAATATTGATTAAAAAAATAAATATTTGGATGTTAAAACAATTTTAGTAGGATTTGTGTATCTATTCGGCTAAAAAAATGTAATTTATATAAATTTAGTTGTTAAAGGTGTAAGTTTTGAACAAATTAAATGTAAAATAAGTGTTTAAATTAAAATGTAAATTTTTATATGCTCGTGTTAAAAATATTGTTTAAGTTGTTTAAAAAGATTTTTATGTATGACAAATTTTGTAAAGCTTGAACAATACTAAAATGTGAACAAATGGATTGTATAAAACTTGTGAAATAGTGCTATATGATGCTAAACTTGTGTTGAGTATTGTTGCATAGCCTAGTTAATGGCTTAATTAATATAACTTAAGCCTAATTGATACAAAGCCTACTTAGCTCAATTGAATGTGATTTGGGCCCTAAACTAAGTCCACTACACAAAAGTTAGGTTGAAAAATATTTGGAAAGGAAAAGAACGTACTAACTTTTCTCCATCTTCTTCCTAGAGAGAATTACTAAAGAAAAGATAGCACAACTCCTCTCCAATTTAAAAAAAATCAAGCTATTTTCAAACCTAAAATAGGAGAAAGCCAGCAAATTGTAAGACCCTAAGTTTTGATGTCGACAAACGATATACACATATATCATATGTTTAATGCAGCAACTATACAAGGAGGAGATACACAAGGGAAGAATCAAGATTACAAGGATACTTAGTCATATAGAGTATACAGTTATCTCATATTATTTAGATAGATTATATGCAAAGTCTCTTTGATTAAATATGATAATTTAGTGTGTATGGACAAGAACAGACGTCTGTCCTATGAATAGACAGACGTCTGACTGTAGAATAAATTTTTCTTCCTAACTCAGCACAGACGTCTGTCATACTTAAGACAGACGTCTGTCTGAGGCTTCAGGTTGAAAATTTATCCTACATAGACATCTGTCTCGTTACTCGACAGACGTCTGTACGTGTATTTTGAACTTTTCAAAATACACATATAGACGTCTGTCCCTACAAGGGACAGACGTCTGAGTGAAGACAGATGCATTACAAACAGGCACCCTTTCAAACTGTCCTATCTTCTCTAAATCTATTTCTTAAAAGATATCTTCTTTCAAAATGAAGAGTTCTCTTTCCTTTTCACTCAAAATTCACAACTCTTGATAACAACTCTTGATCTATTATAAATACATCTAAGATTAAGATCTAAAATCACCTATTTTTGAAAAGCTCTATACGTTCTTTGCTTAAAATCTTCTATTCAAGTCTTTCAAAATCCTTCTATATTCTCTCCGTTCTTCAAACAATCATATCTACTCAATGAGACTATAGGAACAGTTTGTACAAAGAAGACAAAATTAGAGTTTGTAAAGTATACAAGCTTGTCAAAATATATTCTTACTGTAAGCCTATTCCTCTGGGCGAAGCGAGGGAAGTTTTCTATGGTTAAAGAAAAGCCGAAGAGGTGCTTCGGGACTGGACGTAGGACAGGAGGTCCGAACCAGGATAAAATATTGGTTTGCATAGCTTTTACTTTACGTTTATTAATCGTTTACACATTTATATCAAGCACTTGCTATATCTCACATTCACACGATCCTTGCATAGACTTGCAATTGGTATCAGAGCAAGGTTTCAACAAATAACAGTAATTTGTGTTTGTTTCATTGTGTTTAATGGAAAGTAATATTGTTAGTAGCATATTTCAAGAAGGACAATCTATACAATGACCACCATTATTTAATGGGTCTAATTATGCTTATTGGTTAACACCTATGAGAATTTTTGTGGAAGTTAATGGTTTAGAAATATGGGCTGCTGCTCAAAAGAAATATGAACCACCAACAACCAAATTAAGTGTTTGGACTGATGTTCAAAAAAGGCAGCATCTAATAATTCAAAAGCCATGAGTGTTTTATTTTGTGCATTAGATAAAAACGAATTTTCACGTGTTATGATGTGTACTACTGCTTATGACATATGTAGAACCTTACAAATCACTCATGAAGGTACTACAAAAGTCAAACAAACCAAAATATCGATTTTACAAAATCAATTGTCATCATTCAAAATGAAGACAGGTGAAACTATTAGTGATATGTATACTATATTTCAAACTATTTAACGTGATTTAATGGCTCTCGGAGTTAAATTTACTGATTTTGATTTAGTTACTCGTATTTTAAACTCATTTACAAATGATTGGAAAGAAAAGTCTTAGCCATAAAGAGGCTAATGATCTTTCTCAACTCAAAGTTGAAGAGTTGATAGGAAATCTTTTGTCCTATGAAGCTAACTTGCAGATTAGAAAAGATTAAAATGTTGAAAAGAAAAATATAGCTTTTCAAGCAAATAAAGAAGATCCGGACTTAGATGAAGAGGAGATAGTGTTCATAGCAAAAAACTACAACAAATTCAAGAAATTCAAAAAAATGACAAGGTTTCATAAAAATGAGAAACCAAATTCAACAAATCAGACCTTAGTTAAATGCTTTAATTGTGATGAGTATGGACACGTAAAGAAGGATTGTCCAAAGAATGACAAGAAGAAACAAAAGATTGAGAAGTTTAAAAAGAGAATAAAAGCCTTTCAAGTCACATGGGATGATTCAGATTCATCCTCATCAGAAAGTGATAATGACTCAGAACAAGTAAATCTATGCTTTATGGCAGATATGGATGAGGCCTGTCCTGAACTCACCTATAATGAAATATTAGAAATAGTATGGAACTAGATGATAAATTTAGAGAACAAAAGAAGTTAAATAAGGAACTTATTTCTAAGATAAATAGAATGGAAATAGAGATTGGACTTTTAAAAGATGAGAAAACCATTCTAGAAGAAGAGTTGGAAAAATCTCAATCTAACAATAACAAATTATCTTTGGAAAATATTTCCTTGTCTAACAAATTGAGGAATATCGAATTAGAAAAAGAAGATCTTTCAGAAAAATATAATAAAATAAGTAGTGATTTAGAAGATTCACTTTCTGAAAATTTAAAACTCAAAAGTGAATTAGAGAAAATTACTACTAATGTTTCAAAATTCAACAAGGGAAAGCAAAATTTAGAAAATTTAATCAAAATTTCAAAACCATCAGAAAATAGAAATGGTTTAGCCTTTAAAAAGGATTGTAACTCTAAAAATCATAGTTTTCTATATAGAAAAATTAAGAAAAAGAACAAAATACATAAGGAAAAAGAAATAAGTCCTAAAGAGACTAAGATACCTAAAGAAGTAAAAATATGGATTCCTAAAACTAATAACAAGCTTATTAGGCAAAAACATATTAAAAATTTCTTACAAAGTGTTATATACAATTCAAATTATGTCTTTAAAGGTCCTAAACCCACATGGGTATGGCTACCTTCTTCACCTAACATTTAGGACCCTAACGGAGGAAGTGTGTACCAATTAATTCTTTTTATCTTACAGGTACCCAAATCAAGACAAAAGGAGAAATGGATCTTGGATAGTGGCTGCTCTAAGCATATGACAGGAAATGAAAACATGCTATCAAATATAATATACATGGATGGTGGAACTGTCACTTTCGGAGACAATTCAAAAGGCTATGTCATTGGCATTGGTGAAGTCATAAATACTGGTATATCTGACTCTCCTATCATTTTTAATGTGTTATTAGTTAAAAATTTGAAACATAATCTTTTAAGCATAAGTCAACTATGTGATAAAAAAATTCAAATAAGTTTTGAAAAAGATAAATGTAACATCTTTGATGAATATAAAAATTTAATTTTTGAAGGAATTAGAAATAGAAACATATACATCTTAAACATGAAATCAAAACAAAAGACTAATTTATGTCTAACCGTTAACCATGAAGATCCATGGTTGTGGCATAAAAGATTTTGCCACATAAATTTTAAAAATATTAATAAGCTATCCAAAAAGGAATTAGTTAAAGGTCTACCAAAAATCAATTTTAAGGTAAAAAATCTATGTGATGATTGTCAAATTGGTATACTTAAAAAAAGCTTTTTCAAATTAAAAAATAAAATTTCTATGAGACAACCTTTAGAATTACTACATCTTGATCTTTCTGGTCCTACTCAAACTCGTTCATTAAATCATAATAAATATGTTTTTGTTATTTTTGATGATTTTTCTAGATTTACATGGACTCTCTTCTTAAAACAAAAAAGTGATGCTTTTGGGATATTTAAAATTTTTGCTAAACGAATAATGAATTTATTTGATTTAAAAATTAAAAAGATTCGAAGTGATCATGGAGGTGAATTTGAAAATGAACTATTTAAGGATTTATGTAACAAGAAAGGAATTAGTCATAATTTTTCAATTCCACGGACACCACAACAAAATGGTGTTGTAGAAAGAAAAAATTGAACCTTACAAGAATGTGCCAGAACACTTTTACATAGCAGTAATTTACCTAAATCATTCTGGGCTGAAGCAGTAGCTACAACTTGTTATGTTCTAAATAGAGTAACCCTTCGTCCATTAACAAAAAATACATGTTATGAAATACTTTATGGAAAGAAACCAAATGTCTCGTATTTCAAAACCTTTGGATCAAAATGTTTTATTTTAAACACAAAAGATAATCTTAAAAAATTTGATCCAAAAGCCGATAAAGGAATTTTTATTGGATATTTTGATAGAAGTAAAGCATACAGAATTTTCAATAAAAGAACTAATTCTATTGAGGAAAGTTTACATGTATCCTTTGATGAAAATGTTCAAAATAATAAAATCTCTGATGAAGATGAAAACGAATTACAAAATAACACTAAGATTAATGATCCAGAAACTAATAATATTTTAAGATCACCTCCTCGTATTCTAAAGGTTCGTCCGACAAATAATATTATTGGAGACTTAAATTCATGAGTTTCCATTAAACATCAACTTAATCAAATGAGTCATATTGCTTTTATTTCATCATTTGAACCTAAAAACTATAAGGAAGCAGCCAATGATGAATCATGGATTTTAGCAATGTAAGAAGAACTTAATCAATTCGAAAGAAATGAAGTATGGGAATTAGTCCCTCGATCAACAGAACAATCAGTAGTTGGAACAAAATGGATCTATAAAAATAAATCTGATGAAAATGGAAATATAATTCGAAATAAAGCTCGTCTTGCTACATAAGGATACAACCAAGAAGAAGGAATTGATTATGAAGAAACCTACGCACCTGTTGCACGTCTTGAAGCAATTCGTATCTTATTAGCTTTTGCAGTTCATCGTAATATAAAATTATTTCAAATGGATGTTAAAAGTGCATTTTTAAATGGATATATTAAAGAACAAGTATATGTTGAACAACCTCCACTTTTTATACACGAACAATTTCCTAACCATGTTTACAAACTAAAAAAGGCTTTGTATGGTTTAAAACAAGCACCTCGTGCTTGGTATGAAAGGTTGAAATCACATTTAATAAATTCTGGATTTGAAATTGGAAAAGTAGACACAACCCTTTTTATTAAAAAAAAATTCAAAATGACATTTTAATTATTCAAATTTATGTTGACGACATCATCTTCAGATCAACTAATGAATTTTTATGTAATTATTTTTCAGAAATAATGAAAAAATGAATTCGAAATGTCACACATGGGAGAATTAAATTTTTTCTTATGATTGCAAATTAAACAACTCAAAAACAGAATTTTTCTAAACCAGGAAAAATATTGTAACAATCTTTTAAAAAGATTTAACATTGAAGGTACATCAGGAAAACCAACACCTACGAGCACAACTACTCATTTAAATAAAGATGAAAATGGAAAAGATTTTGATCAAAAAATATATCGTAGTATTATCGGCTCACTTTTATATCTCACTGCAAGTAGACCAGACATCATGATGAGTGTATGTCTTTGCGCACGTTTTTAAGCTCAACGAAAATAATCGCACTATAAAGCAGTAAAATAAATCTTAAGATACTTAACTAAAACAAAAGATTATGGACTATTTTATCCAACTGGTAGTAATTTTGACCTAGTGTCATATAGTGATGCAGATTTCGGAGGATGCAAGTCCGATAGAAAAACCACTAGTGGTACGTGTCACTTTATAGGTTAATCTCTAGTATCATGGTTTAGTATGAAACAAAATTCTGTTTCACTTTCAACTTGCGAAGCAAAATATATATCAGCGGCCTTAGCATGTGCTCAAGTAATTTATATGCAACAAACATTAAGCGATTTTGGAAAACTTATTAACAGTTCAACAATTTTCTATGACAATACAAGTGCCATAAATTTATCAAAAAATCCAATCAACCACTCTAGAACTAAACATATTGACATTCGACATCATTTCCTACGTGATCATGTTGAAAAAGGTAATATTTATTTGGAATTTGTAAATACTAACAAACAAATTGCAGATATTTCTACTAAACCATTAAATGAAACTACTTTTATTAATTTACGTAGAGAATTAGGTATATGTTCTCTCTCTGCTATATAAATTTGTTTTCTCCCCATAATTTTCTCCTTACCATTATTTTTGATTGGTTTTTATTTCAATTAGTGCATATTTTAAGGAATGATAAATAGTAAATACCTACCTATAAATAACCTCGTCTAAGTAAACTAAATTTGTAAAACAAATACAATGTCAAATAAATCTTCTTCTCTTAATATTACCTT
Organism: Allium sativum; assembly: GCA_030737875.1. NCBI lineage: Eukaryota > Viridiplantae > Streptophyta > Magnoliopsida > Asparagales > Amaryllidaceae > Allium > Allium sativum. The sequence continues at coordinate 249,313,857 of CM060920.1, forward strand.
CACCACCGATAGCCCGGAAGAAACACCTCATGATCCAACCCCAACATCGAAGCATGAACCAGTATACAAATGGCAAGACTATCGAACTGGCTTCACACCAGATTCCTAAAGAACTAAAAGAGCTTTATTCACTTCACCGGATACTAAGCGAAAGATTGATGACATTCATCGTTATCAACAAGAGCAACTACGACTTCAACGAGAGCTGTATTTCGAACAGAAAAATGCTTCAACTATACTAAGTTTTCTATGACAAGTTGCTTTGAAATTTTGTAATTCTAAACTGAAAGATGTTTCCAAACCTCTTCCACGACCGGCTAATTCACTGGATCCATCATCCTCTCATCGTACATCACACGATCCAGGCAACCCATGGACTTCTCTAATAAGGCCATCTTTCTCATCGAATCGCTAGTTCAATCATATCAATAACTTATATTTCTTTTTGTTATGAATAAAATGCATTGTCATGATGCATTAGTCTAACGATTTACTTCATTTTTCGTTTATAATAATTTAGTATGAAAATAAACAATTTTTCTGAGTAAGCGTAAAACAGACGTCTGACAAATAGATGAACAAACGTCTGTTCATAAAATGCTAAAAGTATGCTTTAGCACAGACGTCTGCTACACATATGTCAGACGTCTATTAACCCTCTCGGGTTACAACACAAACTACAACAGACGTCTGTCTTTATTCCCACAGACGTCTGATATACCACAGTACACTCATTCTTATTACATCTCAGCTCAGACGTCTGTCAATAATTTAACAGACGTCTGAGCAACCCCTCGGGAATTTTTTTTCCTAATCCACAGATGTTTGTCTCGTTCTCAAACAGATGTCTGATCTCACCTGTAACCGTTTCTTACCCCTCCACCTATATATTATCTTTTACCCTTTAACTCTTCATTTTCACTTTTACCATTTTTCTAAACCCAAACCCTAAATCCCCAAATTCAACTCCTTCAAACAACTCAAATCTATGGCTCCAAAAAGGGCTTCTAATAAACGAAAGAAGGCTGCTGAAGGTTCCTCTTCTCAACAAGAAACTCCAAATTATGCAACTGACAAGCAAATAGAAGATTGGATGAAAGCTTCAGATAGCCAACAGATCTTGGAATCAGTTAAGAAGAAATCAATTCACACATGGCCTTTCTATCCTTTGCGACAATTAACTCATTATGATGTTAATGATACTTTGTCTCGTGCAAATCTAACTCAACTTGTGAATTATGATTCCAATCAAGATATGATTGATTCTCTAACACTCTACTTGTTTTTCATCAACCTGTGCTTGCCTTCACTTTGGTCTTTACCATATCCTGAAAACTGGATTTCGTCTTTGGTTTATGGCCAACCAATTACAATCAATATTGAAATGATTGGTCAAATTTTGGGAACATCATCTACTGGTACTCCTTTACAAGATATTCCAGACATGCGGTATAAACCTAGGGATATAATTACCCATCTAATATTGCAAGATCATTGCCCAAAGATGACTCCATCTAATTTTCGTCCTAGGCCACGCATCACAAATCGTATGCTAATTAACACAGTCATGCCACGTCTTGGAAGCCGTGAACAAGTGTATCAAAATGATCATAAAGCTTTGTATGCTATTTTTGGAAACACTCGAGTAAATTGGGCACGATTTATTTTCGAACAAATAAGAGACTTTTGGACCCCAATCAAAGGAACTATACCATATGGCGCATATCTTATGAGAATTTTCAGGGCACAAGGAATAAATCTTTATCTCTCCACATATCCAAAAAAAGAAGTAGAGAAAAGTGGCATACGGTTTGCTGCCTTAATGCACTTACCTGATCGCCCTCCTCGAATAATTCCCTTTGAACAATGGAAAACACAACAAGACCAACCTCAACAACCGGTACAACCTCAACGGCGATAGCGACAACGACAACAACCCGAAACTAGCGAACCATCCGAATATCACTATGATCCTGATATCCAGGAAGCAAGAATAGATATAGGACATGGGGAAAGTATACAAGATATTATTTTGCAGAATCAACGATTACTTTCGTTAAATCAAAAAAATTTAGGTACGAAAGTAACAAGGTTAGAACGTTCTTTCTCCACACGTATGACAAAAGTTGAACACACTTTGGATAAATTTGTGCACTCCCTTGACAAAATTTATCGAAAAATTCATGGTCGTTCATCCTCCTCCCGCTCATCATCAGCATCACCTACTCCTCCTCCATCTATACCCTTTATCAGAGACATACCCGCCAGAATCCAGCACTAGACAACAATCTCCTCTTGAACATGCTCCTGGTAAGGAAACAACGACTGCTTCTGATGACGAGGGAGATGATGACTGGCTTCCTTACATTGATCCTGGTACTACTCAGCATGCTTTTCATGGACTTTCTATTCATGAGAATATAAGTTATAACGACGAATCTCAATGGTACTATTATGGAAATCAGTCCACTGATCTATGAGGATACTTTACGGATGCCTAGGCACTTTATTTAGTTCTTAACTATGCATTATGGTTTGTAATTTAACTTTATTTTCATTTGGTGCACTATGACTTCTGTTTAATATTGTATGTTGACATCTATGTTCTGTTTTCTATCTATGTGCCTTTATATATTTCTGATCATGCCAAAAGGGGGAGAAAAAGAGGTATCATCAACTCAGGGGGAGTTGTACACGTATATGTTTGTCATCATCAAAAAGGGGGAGAATGTAAGACCCTAAGTTTTGATGTCGACAAACGATATACACATATATCATATGTTTAATGCAACAACTATACAAGGAGGAGATACACAAGGGAAGAATCAAGATTACAAGGATACTTAGTCATATAGAGTATACAGTTATCTCATATTATTTAGATAGATTATATGTAAAGTCTCCTTGATTAAATATGATAATTTAGTGTGTCTGAACAAGAACAGACGCCTGTCTTATGAATAGACAGACGTTCGACGTAGAATAAATTTTTCTTCCTAACTCAGCACAGACGTCTGTCATACTCAAGACAAACGTCTGTCTGAGACTTCGGGTTGAAAATTTATCTTACAGAGACGTCTGTCTCATTACTCGATAGACGTATGTACGTGTATTTTGAACTTTTCAAAATACACATACAGATGTCTGTCCTACAAGGGATAGACGTCTGAGTGAAGACAGATGCATTACAAACAGGCACCCTTTCAAACTGTCGTATCTTCTCTAAATCTATTTCTCAAAAGATATCTTCTTTCAAAATGAAGAGTTCTCTTTCCTTTTCACTCAAAATTCACAACTCTTGATAACAACTCTTGATTTATTATAAATACATCTAAGAGTAAGAACTAAAATCACCTATTCTTTCTTTTAGATCTATAATCTATATTTCTGAAAAGCTCTCTACGTTCTTTGCTTAAAATCTTCTATTCAAGTCTTTCAAAATCCTTCTATATTCTCTCCGTTCTTCAAACTATCATATCTACTCAAGAAGACTATAGGAACAGTTTGTACAAAGAAGACATAATCAGTGTTTGTAAAGGACACAAGCTTGTCAAAGTATATTCTTACTGTAAGCCTATTCCTCCGGGCGAAGCGAGGGAAGTTTTCTGTGGTTAAAGAAAAGCCGAAGAGGTGCTTCGGGACTGGACGTAGGACAGGAGGTCCGAACCAGGATAAAATATTGGTGTGCATAGCTTTTACTTTACCTTTATTAATTGTTTACACATTTATATCAAGCACTTGCTATATCTCACATTCACACGATCCTAGCATAGACTTTCACAAATATTAATCTCTATAGGTAATATGTCCAAAACCATAAATTGGTTCATTTCAATTCTTGAATTTGAGAAACTTGCTAATTGTGATCAATTTCAATGCTTGCATGTCTATTAATTTCCATTGCAGGTTTCAAAAGATTCTTTTCAAAGCTAAAAGCCATCAAATTGCTTGTAAATCCAACTGTATTTTGCTATATCGCCAAAATTGTGAGTTAATCTCGCAACTTCTAGTTTAAACATGTGGCATGTAAATATATTGTTTTTTCTTTGTGTTGAAATCATTTTCTGTATTTAAATTTCTGAAGTTGAGTGTTTGCAGTATATGGATGTCTTGTGTCTATCTTTATGTGCTTCTAAATCTCTACAGTTTAAGCAAGTTGAGTGTTTACAGTATATGCTTGTAATGAAATTGCTTATATGTTTCTACAGTTTAAACAAGTTGAATACTTACAATATGTGTTGTATATAACGCAGTTGTATACACAATTATATGATTTTTGTTTGATGATAACAACCAGATATATTATATTTGTTATTATATTGTTATATATACATCACAGACAGGAATATAATATTTTATATTTAAATAAAATACGACTGTATAGACATTCATATATTCATACAGTATTTTATTTAAATTAAATATTTTATTTCAAATATTCAAACAGTACAACTATTTATAACTCCACTATTTCATAAACATTCACAGAATATTGTACTTGTAAATAAACTGATTACTTTAAAAAAATTCTTTTGAACATAATAAAATAATATTTTATTTCAATCAAATTGGTTTAATACAAACATTAGTACAATTATCTCATATACATACATAGCTCCTCACTACAGTTTACTCACACTCGGCTATTTTTTTATATTTATGCAAACACTCACATATATAGTTTCAGACTCATACACTACACATTGCCTTCTTATCTTTAGTCTTCTGTCTTCATAGCTCTCTGTCAGTCCAGTCATCATCTTCTTACCTGTCACGATGAAACACACACACATAGTACACTGCAATGGAATTTAAACTGAATATGTGTGAATATAAATTTTATTTGCCTCAGATTTCTGGTGTGTTTCTCATCATTTTTTATGACTTGATCTGATTCATCTGTGTCTAGACAACTTATGATATTCACAGTGAAACACTGTAAATACCATAAGGCAACCAGTTTGAATATATATATAGTGCAGGGACAGGAAAACTAGTTTGATCGACTGCATATACACACGTGCATATATATACACGTGTGCACTGCCTCGCCAATCAGTGTATGAAGCTGTGGAGCAGTCACATGGACCAAGCTCAACACAGTGAAATGGAAAAGTGAACACAACTACCAAAGTGTCGACCTAAGGATGTTAAAACATGTACAATGCAACTCAACATTGGTCGAGGCAGCTCATACAAAAAGCGAATATGATCATGGCAGCAACATGTAACAACATGGTTACAAGTAGCTACAAAAGAACAATACCAGAAAAGTCAAAGCAGGATGGTGCATGTGAACACAAGACTAAATGGTGCAGTTTCTAGTGAAAGGGGCTGAGCAAATGTGCTATCTTTCATGCATGGTTCAAGCTCACAAGTCAAAGCAGCATGGGCTAAATTCTCAACAACAATGGCAAAGTCAAACCAAAATGTACAAGATGAGCTACAGTATGGAAATGGTCACGGTGAGACATGGCATAACATGTGTGAAGGAATACATTCATATACTTGGTTCAACATACATGTACATGACGTAAACAACATGGCAGATCTTTCATGTGATCAATGGGTTCAACAATACACAAAAGCAAATGGTTGTTTTTAAATGTACAAGTGTGCAACTCAAATACATAGTCGAGATATAATGGAGCATCATGTATAATGGTTATACATGCAAGTATTGTTCAAGGCAGATTCAAGTGGAAGTCAAGTATACATGAGGTAGCATGTCAAAACAATGGTGCAACCAACTCAACTCAGTTTTGTATCAATGAATCAAATTTGTCTAGACATCCATTCAAGGCAACATGGGGCAATTCGACAAATTGAGGCAACAAAAGGTTGGCACAAATTTAAAGATTTCCAGAAATACATTTTTGCACAAACATGGATTAATGGACTCAAGCATATATAGAAAGAAAATCATGCTGGACAAAATTACAGTGATTATATTTGGCGAATTCTATTTCTTTAATGTGCAAAGAAAAACTTTTCGGCAATCATGTTTTTTTTAATCGGAATCTTTCCAGTTTTTGCTTCAACCAGGAAATTCAAACATGATCAGTTTTTTCATTTTTGGCAAGTGTTTTTAAAACATTCCAGATTTTATTCAAGGCAAAAAACGAATGGGACAATTTCAGAAAAGGCAAGAAATATTTTCCCAAAATTCATGAATACACGCAAGCCATTTAAGCTGAGCAAATCCATTTCAATCAAAGATTTCAAAAGGGGAATTCACGCAACAAATCAGGGCAAATATCAGCCAAGTCACATGTTGAAATCATAGAACTAAAGGATTTGAAATCCTATTTAACACCATATACATCACTGGCATGAGGGTGTATCGAAAAATAGAACCCACAATTTCAAAGGGAAATAATCGATTAAAATTAGAAGTTACTCGCTTGATTTTCGATCGAGTACTTTCCCAAATCGTTGGCAAGAAGGAGCAGGCACAAAGCAATCAAGGGCCAAATATCATCTGTTTTAAAGCCAAAAGGATTCAATAAATCAAGCGTCGATCGATTTGGGGAAGATTTAGTGAAACCCTAGCAAATTTCTCCAGTCGCCATTTTTCAAGAGAGAACGATTTCAAGAATTACAGAGGACACAAATAAATGGGCCGGCACACTTTCATTTTGGCTTAGCCAAGTTTAAAGTGATAAAGGAGATTTAAGTTTCATTTTTAATCTAGGGTTTTTGTTTTTATTTTGTATTATTATTTTTAATTCTTCTGTAAACCGTCTGAATAGTTTCTAGGTCTGTAAAATCTAGGAGTTTCAGTTAGGAGTTAACTCTAGAGTCTGTAAAATCTAGGTTTTACGTGTTACGAGTTTGTAATACGGGAAAATCTGGTTGAGGGAATATCGGTCAGTCTAGGGTTTTGAGCGTAGGATTATAATAGGAGCGAGGGGTTCGCGAGTTTACATGGTCTTGTAAGCGGGATCTATTCTTTTACCTAGTAGAAACCTTAGGAATGCAACAGTAGGCAGGATTTTTCTGAAGCTGGGTATATCTTGTGTCATTTACTTTTTGTACTTTTATCTTTGCTGCATTCTGTGTTCTATGAATTTTTAATATCCTATAAAAACTGTGATAAACCCTATTCACCCCCCTCTAGGGTTAATCTAGATACAATAAGTGGTATTAGAGCCACTAATTTCATTAACCCTAGAATCATGGATCCTAGTTGTCAGTCTTCTGAGAGTCAGTCCAGTCGTATTCCATCTATTTTTAATTGTACAGATTTTTTTAAATTGGAAACTAGAAATGGAATTATATTTAAAATCTGTTGATATTAAATGTTGGGATACTGTTATTAATGGCATTGATATGGTCAGTAGGAACGATATTGGATCTAATTCTCGTGCTATTCACATTTTGTATTCTTTTATCGATGATGTCCAATATAACCTTATCTCTCATTGCTTGACTGCGCAGGAAATATATAATACTCTCGGTACGAAGTATGGAAAGATTGACAACAGCAGCTCAAAACCCAAAATGGTCAACTCAGATTCAGATCTATGCTCAGGAGAAGAAACAAATGAAAATTCAAGTAGATCAGACGATGGAGACTCAACAGACAACGAGACTGAAAGCTTCTCATATGAAGAGTTGGTTACTGATTTAACAAAAATCATTGATAAACTCCATTGTAAAAACAAATCTTTAAAATCTAAAAATCACGAGTTGAATAGCAAAATTAACTGTTTGGAATCGGAATTTATAAATGTCATGAAATTAGAAAATTCTGACTGTGAAAGTTGTTTGAAATTGAAAACTGACCTCGTTCATCTCAATAAAAATATTCAAAGGCTTAAAGAGAAATTATGATTTTAAAAGATAACGAGATTGAGCTAAAAGATTCAAACAATTCTTTGCAAAAAGAATTTAATAATTTTAAGGCCATCAAAAAATCGAAACATGAAATTGCTGAAAAAGAAAGCTTGTTGAAAAGTGATTTGATTTTAAATGTGCTTGAAAAAGAGATTGAAAATTTCAAGAAACTTGAATTTGAGTAAAAAATCAATTTTGAATCTGAGATTCTTAAATCCAAGACCAAAATCAAGTTGCTTGAAAATGAAAATTCGTTTCTGAAACAAAATGATACTGAAAGGAGAAAGATCAGCATTGATCGTTGTTCAAATCGATAAAAGAAAATTCTGATCTTAAATCCAAAATTCAACGATTAGAATCAACTTTGGATAAATTTTCCAATGGGGAAAAATTGTTGAATATGCTGTTACAAAACCAATTTTCTGTTGGACATAAACGAGGTCTTGGTTTTGGAAAAACAAGTGGTTTTGAAAAAGTGAATTCTTGTGATTTTAAAAATCCTTCAAACTACTTTGAAAATAATCGTTTTGAAAATTTAAACTCTGATAATTTCAAAGGATTTTTAAATCATGAACGAAATAAGATTTTGTTTGATAACAATCTGTTTAATCCATTTCGGACCCCAAAAAGAAATAAAGTGAATTCTTCTAAAGTCAAACAGATTTGGGTTCTTAAGGGGACGAAGGTAAATTCCAATGGGTTGTTATACAAATAGGTTTGGGTACCGAAAGACGTGAATAAAACTATAAGTGGTGTTACTAATTCTGTTAGACCACTCAATCCTCTAAGCTATTAGGTACTTGAGGAGGCCGAGGAATCGCTGTGCAAAAAGAGTTTTGAAATCAAGCTGGACTATATTTCTGTATCATTCATAGTTCCTTAGCCAAGTATGTTGAGTCAGAGATTCTGTTTTATATGGATTTTAGGTATAATATCTGAACTCATCTTTGTAAATATTTTTTTCTGCTTATTTCTCCTTCTACCTCTTCTTCTTTTCTTTTGTTTTTGATTTGTCACTGCCATATGTTTTCTATTTCTTTTTGGGCTTCATTAACTTCCAATTGTGGAATTCATATTTTTCTGGAAATTCGATTTATTTGAATAGAACTCTGATGTTGTAATAATTTCCAGATCTTAAATTCAAACTGTAAATTTCAGCAATTATTTTGAAGTTTATTTTGTTCTTGAATTCCTAACAGTGTCGATGTATTCTTGTCATATTTTGAACAGTGTTGATTTGAATTCTAAATTTTTGAAGATTTGAAAGTTTAATGGAATTTCAAACACTTCTGTTGTTTTGAGTCTCTTCTAATTCATTTTAGAAAAGCTTGAAATAATATACTCATTACAGCACACCGATATTTATCAGTTGTGATAAGTCCGTTATTTTTCAGATTGGCTTGGATATTTGAATTATCTTGAATAAGTGATACATCTTGAAATTCATCTTTGTTCTTGATCATTATGGTTGAAATTTGTCTGTTTGAATCATCCGGAATTCTTGATATTTTGAATATCACACACCTCTTAAATTTGAAATTATCAATCTTATGTGACTAATTCATTATATCTCAAAACTTGACATTGATTCAAGTTATTTCAATAAATTATTTTTAATTTTTTGGATCATGAATATCTCTCAAACTTGATGTAAATGATCTGAGATTTCTCTTATGCTTGTCAGAGAAAACTGTAAAAAATTATTTTGAAATACATGTCTTGAAACTTACTGTCATTTCATGGTTATTTGATTTAAATATTTGTTTGTTTTTAAAATCATTTGAAATTATTGATTTATTGAATCTCACACAAATCTTGGAACTAATTTATAATCTGGTGTGACTAATTCATTGAATCTCGATCTTTTCGTATCCCTTCAAATGATTTAAAATAAACCATATATTTAATCTTGGATCATGAACCATTCTTTGACTGTCTGAAATATTTTTGAAACATCTCCTTGACAAGTCTGCTTTGAAAATGATTTTTGTGCTGCTCAGATATTGTTCTTGAAAAAAAAATTGGTGACTGCATTTTTTTTTCAAATGTATACCATGCTCTGATAAATGAAATTAATTTGCTTGTTTTGTTAACCATGTCTGCTTAGGCTTTGTGATTAAGATTCTGTTGTCTGAGATATTTTTGTTCGTCTCTAGTGTCATTTTTAAAATCCTCATAAATAAAGACATCAAGTGGTATCAGTTTAGAACTGCTGATTTTTTTCTTCATATATTTTTTTTTAATCCCTCTTGTCTTGTATAGATATTTCAAATCTCTCTTGTAATTGATTTTCAATTTTAAAAATATTTATTGATTATTCATTCAGAATTGAAATCACCAACTAAACCGAACTGTATTTATAATTCGTCAAAATTATTATCAGATTTTGAAATTATGATGAATTGTGACTGCATTATATTTCACAACAAGAGGAGATTTTATTTAGATTTTCATGATGGTTAAACAGTTATTATAATATCTTTGAACTGGCAATTATTTCACGACCATCTTCATTTTCTTTCATCTTTCTTCCATGCATCATATTTTTTATATTAATGTCGAGAGTTCAATTTTTTTTAAAATCATCTTGAATAAACAATGGAAATATTTGTGATAGAAATGGGACTATGTTATTATTAAGAATTAGTGATAATTGAAAATTTTAAATTATCTCGGTACAGTTGATCATATTTCATAATATTATTAATTTAGAAATTTATTTCACAACCATTTCTATACCTATCACTTTTCTATCGTTTATATTGGTTTATATATACTGAGGAGTTTTTCATTTTGGACCTGAAAATGAAATGATAATTATAATTAATACATAAGTGTTTCTCTAACCTCTTTAAAAAATCCAAGCTTTGGTTATGCATGGTTAAGAGATAACTTATAATTTAAGCTGCGACTGACCTCATTTAAAAATCAAAGCTCTAGTTATGTGTGGTCAGTGTGCTCTTAAATAAATAAATAAAAAAGAAATGAAATAATGTGCTTCTCCTTGGTGTATAGAAACCAGCCTATCAATCCATTTTCTATTTGTGAAATGTGTTGAAATCTTATGATGTATTATGATTTGTTGATTGATAGCTATTATGATTATGAGATTATACGAATTTGTCACTTAAATTGAATAATTAATCATAGTCCAAATCCATCACTGTTTTTGTGCTATTTTTTTAAAATTCTTTTGAAAATAACTGGAAATGTTTTTTTAACCCTCTCCATTATATATGTATATATATTTCATCGTAAATCCGTCATTCTCTGCAATGTGAAATATGCCACTAGTTCTTAGTTTATTACTGATTGAGATTTATGATGACCGTTTTTCCTCTTAAGCTGAATTTTTTTTGTCACTTTTCATCTATATTTTAACTTCTGAATCCTTTTGATGATAATAAAAGAGGGAGAATGGGTTGAGATTTTGATTTATGAGCGAATATTTTATAAATATTTTAATTTTGAAAATTCAAATTCATTCTACATTCTTTTCACTTATGCACAGATCTAGGGGGAGTTTATGTTGTAGGGGGAGCATTCAAATTCGGGGAGTTCAGTTCTTCACTGTCAAACACATTTATTGTAAAGACCCGTAAATTCCCGCTCTTTGGATCGACCATAAACCACACAAGTCTGACCCAAAGGTTGGAAATCCACGAATACTTTAACTTTGGGAATACAACAACATCAGAACAACAACATCAGACTTTTATTATATCATGATAATATAACATCAGAGTACAGAATATCAGAGTACATCGATAAAATACAGCGGAAGATAAATTACAATATTTTAATATATTACAGTGCAGCGGAAACAAAGTAACTAAGGCAGCGGAAGACAACTATGCTCTGGACACAGCTTTAAGCTTCCTGCTTGAGATAAGAACCTGTAGACAAACTACTCGACTGCCCGTGTGGAAAAGAGGGCACCCGAATTTGTAAAGGTGGAAACAAACAACGGGTCAGTCATGGGACTGGTGTGAGAATTCTTAACTAATTTAACTAATAGTAATAAGGCAAATCCAAGGACCACGCCGCTAACGCTGAACGGGTTTACTCCAATGGATTGTCGTGCTTAAATTAAAGTAAATCGTTAAACAACGCAATGCTTTTTAGAAAAATGAAACCATCAAAAGACCCAAGTCCCATCACACAATGCAACGCAAACCGGAGGATAGGGTTTTACCTTATAATGGTCAAAAATGCTTGATACGATAAAAACGAATTTGATATTATTATTAGTGTGTATATGTTTCAAAAACATTTCAAAGTAAATGTATCAATCCTAGGAAGAATAGTATCCCATACTACTATGCCTCCATACTAGTAATACAATCAAATCCGTAGGGTCGTATTTGGAATTTGGTTTCCATCATGAGCCAAGGCTAGGGAGGAGCTCCTTACCGATTCGAGACACTCTAGCTAATGTCTCAGGATCCCCCGCAGTGAACCCTTGGAAAGCTGCAGGGCCCGTCCACCATACGAGTTGCGGATTTGTTATTCCTGAACACATGTTTCCCGGTCCTATAGGACCTATCATCCGAGGCGCCTCATTCCATCATCCACATAAGTAAAATGTCGGGCCGTGTTAAAACCCAAACACCACTTCTAGCTAGAAAGAAACGTGCTGCTCTCCCTGCGTTCCCTTCTCCCGTTTTAGACTCCGCCGGTGTGTGAGGCTCGCGAAGTCACGCTATACACAAAGCTATGCCTAAACAGGCTATGCTTTGATCATCCCACAAGGCCTGCTTTTCAACAAGAACCTTGATCTTTGCATCTTGGTATGCCACACTGTCAATCCATATCATACTATTAATCTTTTGCCAAAATATACAAAAGGGTGTTAAGCAAGAGAATAAATTCTCCGCCACCAATCATTCATACATTCGGCAGAAAATCAATAAGTACAATATATAAAGGAGTACAATGTCAGACACACATTCCATTTATACTTATGCTCTGGGTCTGAGCGAAAGCCAAATCCGTACAAATCAACACTACGTCCGGATACCTACCATCTTAGCCCCGTATTGGGAGCAAATCAATCAAGGGCCTCAACACTAGTTACCCATTCGATGTGAAGATCATCGGTCTTCAATCGACGTCTTCAATTCTTCGAACGTCGTATCATTATTTGGAATGAGAGTAAACTCGGACTTACCAAATAACTCTCGCATATATAAATTTGAAAACCATTTCATATCGTTGTTAATAATTTATAACGATCTATCGCTATTAATACTTTACATACACATCCTAAACATAACAATGTGTATTTGACTCTTCCATTTTTCAATTTACACCAAATGTATATTTGGTTTCATTATTTTTCTAATGAAAATCCATTCCTTAGAAATGTAAATTTCTAATCTTATTATTTACATTGTAAAATGTAAATTTCTATTCCTATTTTATTTACATTGAGAAATGTAAACTTATACTCCAATATATTATTATATTGAAAATGCAACTTTTATTTCATATTCTATTTACATTGGAAAATATAAATTCCTAATCATTCTTTTGTTTACATTGAAAAATGTAAACTCTTTTATTTGCATATAAAAATATAATTTCTATTTCATCCTTATTTACATTGAAAAATGTCGGTTTCTATATTTTTCTAATTACATAAAAAAAATGTAACTTCCTATTTTCCTTTTATTTACATTAAGAAAAATGTAACTTTTCTAATATTTACATTAAGAAAAATGTAAAACTTTTATAATCCTTATCTTATTTTATTAAAAATGTAACTTTCTTTTATAACAAACTTGGAGGTGAAAATATTCATTTTATTATTAACACATAACGGTGTGAAAATAACGTCAATTTCTAAGTTATCCATTTATATTTTAATATGGGCCAAACCTCTCACATTAGGCCTACAACTTGTGGATGCTGGATAGGCCGGTCGGTTTCAGGCAGACTTCTTCCACAAGTTGGGCTTAACCTCGTGTCTTGGCCCAATTTGTATTTGCGCACTTGGACCTCTCACATTAGGCCCAACATTTGTGGCTACTGGATATGCCGGTCGGGTCCTGGCAGACTTCCACCACAAATGTGACATAACCTCGTGTCCAAGCACAATTTTAATTAATCATTATAATTGTTCTACTAAAAATATTATTTTAAAATGTTTCTCATTTCAAAATATCTTAATTTTGGAATATTCTATATTTCCAAAATAACTTGATTTCAAATACTATAACTTACCTTTTCAAATCTTAATAAAACTTGGGACTTCCTCAATTATTATATTATTAATAATAAACCTTTCAAATGTCTAATTCTGAATCTAATCTTCTTATCTTAACATATTGACAGTAAAGATAGAATCTTTTTAATTGTGTAATAAAATGAAATTTTCTTTAAATCTTAATTACACAAAAATGTAAATTTTCTTATCTTAACTCTTATTACATGAAAATGTAGTTTTCATTTTTAACTCTGATTACATTCCTTTTAAATGAACAAAATGTACATTTTTGTTTAATTCTTTTTTATGAATACTAATCACATAGAAATGTAATTTTACATGTTAACACATTCTATTCAAGGTTTTAAACAAATATACATTCTTTTTAATGAATTCTAATTATCATTGAAAATGAAAATAACATGTTAACAAGTTCTCAAACAACGATTCATTCTTTTAAAATGACCAAAACTGATAAATTTGCCTAATTCTTTTAGTGAAAACAAAATGACGAATTTGTCTAATTCTTTTGATGTAAACAAAATGTGATGATTTTGTCTAATCCTTTTTAATAAACAAAATGTGATAATTTTGTCAATTCTTTCTAAATAAACAAAATATGATAATTTTGTCAATTCTTTCTAAATAAACAAAATGTGATCTTTACTACAATGCAAGTTCATACCTTAATTACATATAAAAATGTAATTTTTATCATGCGATGTAAATTCATATATAAATTACATATAAAAATGTAATTTTTATCATACAGTGTAAATTCACATTTTAATTACATAGAAAAAAGTAACTTTTAACATACGGTGTAAATTCACATTTTAAATAGCATATAAAAAGGTCATTTTTATTTTACTGTTCTAATTTACATCTAAACTACATATAAAAAATGTAATTTTTATTTCAATGCAAATTCTTGTCTAAATTTACATTATAAAAATGTAATCTTTATTTCATCGCAAATTCCTATCTTATATTTACATATAAAAATGTAAACTTTATTCATACGGTGTAAATTCATATATAAATTACATATAAAAATGTAATTTTAATCTTACGGTCCTAATTCACATCTAAATAACATATAAAAAGGTCATTTTTAGTTTACCGTAAATTCATTTTCTAATTACATAGAAAAATGTAATTTTTATCATGCGGTACAATTCATATATAAATTACATATAAAAAATGTAATTTTTATCTTACGCCATATTCCACTTTTTATTTATAATAAAAGATTTGATCTTTACATACCGCTAACAATTTCATTTCATATTTGCACATAAAAAAAAACCATGTGATTCGGACTTGCAATTTGATATCATAAAATAAATACAACATGATGAGAATTATTGGATCTATACAGATCCGTATACACAACCACAGATCTACAGCAAACATGACCAATCAAACAAAACAACGACAATAATTTTATCATGTCATAGATCTAATATATCCGCTATTCTACTGAATTAGATTTAATTATTTAAAATAGAATCTCACCCTGATTAAAGCGGAATGAAAAATCCAAATAAATTCAGAAAATGGTCGCACTTGATTTCAGCAACCTCTATTTGTCGTCACGGTCTCGCAAAATCTGAAAATTTTCAGTTTGGAGTTCGTATGAGTTAATTATCAATTTTTGAATAAAATTTACTTTTAACAACTGCAGATGCCACGGCAAAAAGCGTGGCAAATTCTGAAATGAATATCATACCTTTTTGTTCAAAACTTTGATTTCAATTCTCTCTCTCTGTAGTTGATGGTTTTGCGAACGGTTTGCGGCAAAACGACCGGCTACGAGAGGGCTTTGGGCGCCCCAAATAGTGTAGGGTGCGGCGGCCTATGTGGGGTGCGGTTTGGGTGCAAAGGCGGTGGGTTGGCGGTGCTCGTTCTTCGCCTACGGTCGATGAAAAGGGATGAAACTTGTTGGAGATTAAAGAGAGTGAGAAGAGCTTCAAAAAGTTGTACTACGGCCTAAGCTAATTCTTTGTGGATTGGGAGAATTTGAAGAGGAAAATTTTCAGCAATGGGTTTGTGCATGCAGCTGTAGAACGATGGGGAAGTAGAAAGAGCGTAGTTTGCTTCTTATTTATATTATTATTTAATTAGGTTATTATCTAATTATCCAATAAAAGTCCGTTTACCCACTTACTTAGTTTTCAGCCCAACGACTGTGTTTCATAGCTAATAACCCGTATTCCGGATCCATCTAACTATGTCTCGCAGGCCCAAAAGGTCGTCTCAGCCCCCGTTTTTCAGATTTAAAATTATTCTTTTATTTTAATATTCAAACGTATATAAAAATTCACCGGGGCCACAAATTAACTTCAAAAATTCCCAAAAAATATATTTAGCTATGTTTTGACGCTGCGGACCTAGGAAAATTAATTTCGTTCAATTCTGAGCCCGTTTGAAAAATGACTATTTTCATGTCGATTAAAATTGACCGAAATTGACAAAACTGAAATATTTTTGCCACAGCTACAATTTAATTCTAAAAATTATGAAAAATTAAACTTAACTATATTTTGACATTCCGAATCCAACAAAAGTGGTTTCGTCAAAAACAGAGGTCGTTTGAAAAATGGCTATTTTCAAGGCGTATACATTTTATACCAATAATTTCCAAAACTCGGAATATATAAGTGTTTACTGTTCCTCAATGTAGAAACATCATTCTGAACTCAATGGAAGTGGTTTCGAGTCCAAATTCCTTCGTATGCAAAAAATAGCATTTTGACTTTTGTAAATTTCATAGCGACCTTTCAAATTTTAAACTGGGCATAACTTTTGATTCCCGCGATGAAATTTCGATTTTTCGGATTAGTTGGAAAGATATTTTTAAATAGATTCTAATATTTTTGGTTTCACTAAAATCTGTTAAATTTTGCATCCTGTACGATCAGTCAAAGTTCAAGTTTGACTTTTCAAACTACCGCATTGTTTCTAACTTCTTTTATTATTAGAGTTAAATTATTCATTATAACTTCGATTTAAATCAACTTTCAATCATTATTATTTAAAAAAAAATATTTTAAATATCAAAAACTCATTAAAATTACTTAAAAATTTTTTAAATTGGCCCCAAAATTCAGGGTTGTTACAGTCTCCCCCACTTAAGAACTTTTCGTCCTCGAAAAGGAACGAAGCTAAAGTTGTTTAAGTTATCCTACTCAAATTTTTATTCTTTACTATTCATTTAATAATTTTATTAGTTGATTAACTTTTAAAATATATATAACTTTTATATATTTAAAAATCATATTTTCTAAAATAGATTATAATTACAAATACATATATTATAGGCTTGCTACTCTCAACTCATTCTAGGGCATTACTAACCTCATCTCTAATGAGTTTTCTCATTCTAGGATACTGCTGATCCTATCTCTAATGAGTATTCTTATTGGATATTACTAATCCAATCTCTGATGAGTCTTTTGTTCAGTTCTAACGAGTTGTACCCCAAAGATTTGAGCTAACCAAAGCTCTGATACCAACTGTAAAGACCCGTAAATTCCCGCTCTTTGGATCGACCATAAACCACACAAGTCTGACCCAAAGGTTGGAAATCCACGAATACTTTAACTTTGGGAATACAACAACATCAGAACAACAACAGCAGACTTTTATTATATCATGATAATATAACATCAGAGTACAGAATATCAGAGTACATCGATAAAATACAGCGGAAGATAAATTACAATATTTTAATATATTACAGTGCAGCGGAAACAAAGTAACTAAGGCAGCGGAAGACAACTATGCTCTGGACACAGCTTTAAGCTTCAATCCAGGATCCTGCTTGAGATAAGAACATGTAGACAAACTACTCGACTGCCCGTGTGGAAAAGAGGGCACCCGAGTTTGTAAAGGTGGAAACAAACAACGGGTCAGTCATGGGACTGGTGTGAGAATTCTTAACTAATTTAACTAATAGTAATAAGGCAAATCCAAGGACCACGTCGCTAACGCGGAACGGGTTTACTCCAATGGATTGTCGTGCATAAATTAAAGTAAATCGTTAAACAACGCAATGCTTTTTAGAAAAATGAAACCATCATAAGACCCAAGTCCCATCACACAATGCAACGCAAACCGGAGGATAGGGTTTTACCTTATAATGGTCAAAAATGCTTGATACGATAAAAACGAATTTGATATTATTATTAGTGTGTATATGTTTCAAAAACATTTCAAAGTAAATGTATCAATCATAGGAAGAATAGTATCCCATACTACTATGCCTCCATACTAGTAATACAATCAAGTCCGTAGGGTTGTATTTGGAATTTGGTTTCCATCATGAGCCAAGGCTAGGGAGGAGCTCCTTACCGATTCGAGACACTCTAGCTAATGTCTCAGGATCCCCCGTAGTGGACCCTTGGAAAGCTGCAGGGCCGGTCCACCATACGAGTTGCAGATTAGTTATTCCTGAACACACGTTTCCCGGTCCTATAGGACCTATCATCCGAGGCGCCTCATTCCATCATCCACATAAGTAAAATGCTGGGCCGTGTTAAAACCCAAACACCACTTCTAGCTAGAAAGAAACGTGCTGCTCTCCCTGCGTTCCCTTCTCCCGTTTTAGACTCCACCGGTGTGTGAGGCTCGCGAAGTCACGCTATACACAAAGCTATGCCTAAACAGGCTATGCTTTGATCATCCCACAAGGCCTTCTTTTCAACAAGAACCTTGATCTTTGCATCTTGGTATGCCACACTGTCAATCCATATCATACTACTAATCTTTTGCCAAAATATACAAAAGGGTGTTAAGCAAGAGAATAAATTCTCCGCCACCAATCATTCATACATTCGGCAGAAAATCAATAAGTACAATATATAAAGGAGTACAATGTCAGACACACATTCCATTTATACTTATGCTCTGGGTCTGAGCGAAGGCCAAATCCGTACAAATCAACACTACGTCCGGATACCTAACATCTTAGCCCCGTCTTGGGAGCAAATCAATCAAGGGCCTCAACACTAGTTACCCATTCGATGTGAAGATCGTCGGTCTTCAATCGCCGTCTTCAATTCTTCGAACGTCGTATCATTATTTGGAATGAGAGTAAACTCGGACTTTCCAAATAACTCTCGCATATATAAATTTGAAAACCATTTCATATCGTTGTTAATAATTTATAACGATCTATCGCTATTTTTACTTTACATACACATCCTAAACATAACAATGTGTATTTTACTCTTCCATTTTTCAATTTACACCAAATGTATATTTGGTTTCATTATTTTTCTAATGAAAATCCATTCCTTAGAAATGTAAATTTCTAATCTTATTATTTACATTGTAAAATGTAAATTTCTATTCCTATTTTATTTACATTGAAAATTGTAAACTTATACTTCAATATATTATTATATTGAAAATGCAACTTTTATTTCGTATTCTATTTACATTGGAAAATATAAATTCCTAATCATTATTTTGTTTACATTGAAAAATGTAAACTCTTTTATTTGCATATAAAAATATAATTTCTATTTCATCCTTATTTACATTGAAAAATGTCGGTTTCTATATTTTTCTAATTACATAAAAAAAATGTAACTTCCTATTTTCCTTTTATTTACATTAAGAAAAATGTAACTTTTCTAATATTTACATTAAGAAAAATGTAAAACTTTTATAATCCTTATCTTATTTTATTAAAAATGTAACTTTCTTTTATAACAAACTTGGAGGTGAAATATTCATTTCATTATTAACACATAACGGTGTGAAAATAACGTCAATTTCCAAGTTATCCATTTATATTTTAATATGGGCCAGACCTCTCACATTAGGCCTACAACTTGTGGATGCTGGATAGGCCGGTGGGATCCGAGCAGACTTCTTCCACAAGTTGGGCTTAACCTCGTGTCTTGGCCCAATTTGTATTTGCGTACTTGGACCTCTCACATTAGGCCCAACATTTGTGGCTGCTGTATATGCCGGTCGGGTCCGGGCAGACTTCCACCACAAATGTGACCTAACCTCGTGTCCAAGCACAATTTTAATTAATCATTATAATTATTCTACTAAAAATATTATTTTAAAATGTTTCTCATTTCAAAATATCTTAATTTTGGAATATTCTATATTTCCAAAATAACTTGATTTCAAATACTATAACTTACCATTTCAAATCTTAATAAAACTTGGGACTTCCTCAATTATTATATTAATAATAATAATCCTTTCAAATGTCTAACTCTGGATCTAATCTTCTTATCTTAACATATTGACAGTAAAGATAGAATCTTTTTAATTGTGTAATAAAATGAAATTTTCTTTAAATCTTAATTACACAAAAATGTAAATTTTCTTATCTTAACTCTTATTACATGAAAATGTAGTTTTCATTTTTAACTCTGATTACATTCCTTTTAAATGAACAAAATGTACATTTTTGTTTAATTCTTTTTAATGAATACTAATCACATAGAAATGTAATTTTACATAGAAATGTAATTTTACGTGTTAACACATTCTATTCAAGGTTTTAAACAAATATACATTCTTTTTAATGAATTCTAATTATCATTAAAAATGAAAATAACATGTTAACAAGTTCTCAAATAACGATTCATTCTTTTAAAATGACCAAAACTGATAAATTTGCCTAATTCTTTTAGTGTAAACAAAATGACGAATTTGTCTAATTCTTTTGATGTAAACAAAATGTGATGATTTTGTCTAATCCTTTTTAATAAACAAAATGTGATAATTTTGTCAATTCTTTCTAAATAAACAAAATGTGATAATTTTGTCAATTCTTTCTAAATAAACAAAATGTGATAATTTAGTCAATTCTTTCTAAATAAACAAAATGTGATCTTTACTACAATGCAAGTTCATACCTTAATTACATATAAAAATGTAATTTTTATTATGCGATGTAAATTCATATATAAATTACATATAAAAATGTAATTTTTATCATACAGTGTAAATTCACATTTTAATTACATAGAAAAAAAGTAACTTTTAACATACGGTGTAAATTCACATTTTAAATAGCATATAAAAAGGTCATTTTTATTTTATCGTTCTAATTTACATCTAAACTACATATAAAAAATGTAATTTTTATTTCAATGCAAATTCATGTCTAAATTTACATTATAAAAATGTAATCTTTATTTCATCGCAAATTCCTATATTATATTTACATATAAAAATGTAAACTTTATTCATACGGTGTAAATTCATATATAAATTACATATAAAAATGTAATTTTAATCTTACGGTCCTAATTCACATCTAAATAACATATAATAAGGTCATTTTTAGTTTACCGTAAATTCATTTTCTAATTACATAGAAAAATGTAATTTTTATCATGCGGTACAATTCATATATAAATTACATATAAAAAAAATGTAATTTTTATCTTATGCCATATTCCACTTTTTATTTATAATAAAAGATTTGATCTTTACATACCGCTAACAATTTCATTTCATATTTGCACATAAAAAAAACCATGTGATTCGGACTTGCAATTTGATATCATAAAATAAATACAACATGATGAGAATTATTGGATCTATACAGATCCGTATACACAACCACAAATCTACAGCAAACATGACCAATCAAACAAAACAACGAAAATAATTTTATCATGTCATAGATCTAATATATCCGCTATTCAACTGAATTAGATTTAATTATTTAAAATAGAATCTCACCCTGATTAAAGCGGAATGAAAAATCCAAATAAATTCAGAAAATGGTCGCACTTGATTTCAGCAACCTCTATTTGTCGTCATGGTCTCGCAAAATCTGAAAATTTTCAGTTTGGAGTTCGTATGAGTTAATTATCAATTTTTGAATAAAATTTACTTTTAACAACTGCTGATGCCACGGCCAAAAGCGTGGCAAATTCTGAAATGAATTTCATACCTTTTTGTTCAAAACTTTGATTTCAATTTTCTCTCTCTGTAGTTGATGGTTTTGCGAACGGTGTAACACCCGCGAATTCTATAACTATAAAATTCACAAATTAAAGTATAATTAATTTGAAATCAAAGAACTAAGGGAAACGGGATACGCCATTGCGTTCGTCTCGGAAAAATACGCGAAATAGAGTCCGAGTTTTCGAAAAACGGAGTCCGTATGAAGAAGATATGGCCTTCGGAAGTTTTTAAATTAAGTTTAAAATTCAAACAGAATAAAATAAGCTCAGAAAAACAAAGTGGGGCCCAATGGGCCAGGGCGGAAAAAGGCCCGCCTGACGCACCCAGGTCGACTGGGCTGTCGACCTGGTCTAACCAGGTCGACAGGCCTGTCGACAGGGCTGTCGACAGGGGTGTCGACCTGGTCCAGAGCCAGGTCGAACCCAGCCCAACCTGGCTGACCAGGTCTGTGTTTGGCCGATTTTCTGTGGTCTGCTTTGTCATTAGGGCTAGGTGGCAGGCTCTAATTGGTCTCTCCTTCAAATGAATGGCTACGATCAATCCAGGCAACATCAATGGTCCTAATCGGTTCATAACCTCTATAAAAATAACCCTAGACTAACCCTAATCTATTCATTCAAAAATAAGAAAAAAAGCCGCCATGTTGCTGAGGAACGTCTAGGAGTAGCCACCAAATTGGAGAGAAGCCTAGGGGACAAATTCTAAAGCCTAAAGCAATTCAAACAAATCAAATCAACGCCTACGTCAAAAGGAATCGCATCTCCAAATCCCTAAATTGGAGAATTCGCTACACAATTGTAAGTAGAGTATTATTTTGGTATGAACAAATAATTGTGTTGGTTTGTATACTTGATTTGTGGCGATAAAGTAATTCATATTTGTGCGTTGCTATCAATTTGGAATATTGTATACGTTTGGATATTCTTGAATTATGTTATTCATTATGAAAAACTACATGCGGTAGTTTTATGCAAGTATACGTTTGGAATATTCGCAAATTATGTAATCCATGTTGAAGCTACATGTATGTAGTTGATTAATTGAAATTCATGCAAGTTTGGGGTTTTGCTATTATGCCATCATAAGGTGTATTTTTATACAAACATCATTTTTGTGAAGTAATTGGAATAAGTTTGGGTTATCATAATTCATATGGAAACTATGTTGAAATTTTGGCACCATGATCTATGTATTAAGCCATGTTTTGTACTAGAAACCTATTTGCAAACTTATGAATATGACTAGGCTATAGTTGATATTTTGTATAATTGAAACCATGTTAGGTTTATATTGTTAACAAGAATTATATGATGACATATGTGGTATATAGCTAGGTTAGATTCAAAAATCCCTTTTGCAAGTTTGCATGACTAAAGTAAAAATCATGATTTCATGTTAGAAATATTTATGCCATGGTTATGTGAATAAATTAAACTATACTTTTGTATTAGTCACAAAAGTAGGCACCTTTGTAAACAAATAGTAATCCTATGAACATGATTTGCTTATGCTTGACATTATGCCTGAATAAAAATATAGGTTTATGTTGTAGTTAAACCTATGGGTCAATAGTGATATTCTTAACTTAACTACAAGTTTACATGGGTTGATTCATGTCACTTATGCCTTATGACCAAAGTATATGTTACCACTATGCAAGTACACCAGTTTCTATTTTGTAGTTCTAATGTCACATTGCAAGTTCATGCGCTCACAATCCCCTTTTTGTGTATGTAATCACGCTTTAAGCCTCCCCTCTTTCGCATGGCTAAGTTGGGCTTAAAAAGGTTAAGCCCAACATATAAACGAACGTATTAAACGGGGGAAAATAACGTTGGGCTAAATTAATTAATAAATGAAAATATAAAGTAGAAGGTCCCAAGTTCAAGTATGGGTTGGGCCCATGATTGGTGTAACCTTTACGCCATTTACTTAATAATGGGCCGCAAATATTTACATATAAATAAAGAAGAAAGACAAAATATGTAAATGTAGAACATACGATGTGTTTAACCCGAGGTTGGATTGAGTTGTGATGTAAACCTGCCCGGAACCGCCCGGCTGTCCAGTAGTCACAACAATACCTATCCAATGTGGGAGGTTAAACATGGAGCCCAATAAGGACCCGAGGTTAGACTGAGTTGTGGCGTAAGACTGCCCGGAACCAACCGGCAACAGGCAGCCACAACAATACCTGTCTAATGTGAGAGGTCAGGGCCTTAATAAGACAATTAAGGCTGAGTCAGGATTGTTAGGATTAAGTGAACTAAAGACTTAATCAAAATGGAACATGCTAAAATAAACGGACTGGTGGGGGTTAGGTTAGAAAACACTTAACCAACTTAGCATGTTGGCTAGAGATAGAAAACCTAGTAACGGGGGACCCTTTTCAGCAGTAACCCTAAAAGGTGTATCATGATACCCTGAAACTAGGCAGGGTGGAGCACGATTACTGGGCTGATTGTAAGAGGTCAAATCGACGGCGGTGGTGTAGCAGTGTAGGTTCTAACGGGGTGCGGGCGTGCACACACTCCGGCGCAGAAAAATAAAGCACTGGGCACCAGTAGCATACCTGTGCATTCTAAGGTTGTGTCGGGCCGCCGCCATGGGACTTGATACACCCCATGGTGGGACCAGCATAGGTAACTACAACATCGGGGGCCGTAAGACACATGTAACTATGCGTAGGAGCCGATCATCATAGAATGGATCACATCACCCTGATTATGGGGTGCCAGTTGGGAACTAGTTTATATGGGTTCAGAGATTAACATGGGGTACGATAGTATATTCGACCCTAGACAACTTAACCAAGTTTATAGTGCTTTCCCACTTCTTGATTATACTTATCATACCCAGTTCTTTATTCATAGACAGAATAGTACTAGACTTACTCAGGCTTTATGTCTGACTCTACTTTTCTTTCGTCTTCTTTTCTTCCGTTCCCCCCCCCCCCCAGGTCCACAGGGAGGGAACACTGCAGCTTGACCAGCCTTAACATCCAGCTTGAAGAAGAGAAATGTATTGCTTGGACCTTTCCGTTTTTGAACTATGGCTTTGGACAACCACTATGGGGCTTTTGCAGTTTATCTATGTTTTCTTTATGCTTCTTTAAATATTGTAATCAAGACAGATTATGAAAGCGTTATGTTATGTTTTTGGAAAGGATGTAAGACAATCATGATGATGTTGCTGTAACACGTATTTGCTTCTTATGAAATAAAATTTGTTTGTTTTTCCGCTGTTTTACAAATATGTGTTTTTATATCTGTCTTGTATATCTGTGACTTATACTTATAAACCTCCACCAAAATTAGGGCATTCCCTTTGAGAGTGACCCTAACGGAGGTGGGGTGTTTCACTTGGTATCAGAGCATAGGTTTACCAGATAAGATAAAAAGTTTTGAAAATTTATTTTCAAAAAGGAAATTTAAAGAAGCATTTTTAAAAGATAAAAATATTATTTTATTTTAAAAGGCAAAGTCCACTCCCCAAAGCCATAGGTATTATCTCTTATCCTTCGTTTTGAACCTATCCTTTTTGTTTCAGCATGTCCGAAGATCTTAACTTGCCGGAAGGGGTACCAATACCTGGTTGGTTTAGACGGTTCTTAGAAGCAAGGGCCACTCAGCTAGGTCCTACCGTTCCTCCTCCCCCAGCTGTAGGAAATCATCCAGCTGCAGCAGCACCTTTTCCTCCACCTCCTCCACGGGGGAACACATTTGCTAAGATATGTAAAGACTTTAAAGCTATGGGGGGAAAGGATTTCCATGGAACTGAGTCCTTTGTGGCAGCTAGAAATTGGCTGAAAGAAACGGAGGACCTATTTATCATCTTTGAGGTAGAAGATAGACAAAAAGTACAATTGGCAGTGTGGCTATTGAAGGGCGAGGCTTCCTACTGGTGGGAAGTCACTAATGCAGAAAGACCAGTGGAGACATGGGAGGACTTTAGGGCAAGGTTTGAGACTAAATTTCTCTCAGATGCGGAAAGGAGTTTGCAGTTGGAAAAATTCTTATTTCTTAAGCAAGGGGACAAGACAGTCAGAGAGTATGTGAATCAGTTCGATGAGCTGGCTAGGTTTGGGCTTGACCTAGTCAACACCCCGCACAAGAAGGCTCTCCGTTTCGTCAAAGGGTTAAATGAGCCATTACACAGTTTGGCCATGACCCATATACCCATGGGAGCCACGTATGAAAGGTTGGTGCAAATGGCATTGCTGAATGAAGAGGATAAGGGCAAGAAGGAAAAAAAGGCAGAAAACTCTCAAGGGAAGAAGGAGGGTTTGCAGCCTAAGAAGACAGACTTTAAGAAAGGCGGGAAAGGCAACAAAGAGAAGAGGAAGTGTAATTTCTGTGGCAAAGTGGGGCACTTAGTAAAGGACTGCCGAAAAAAGAAGGCCAAGGAGAATGGTGGGTGCTTTTCTTGCGGTGAGACGGGCCACGGGGCTAAGGACTGCCCAAAGAAACGAGGACAGGGGCAGAGGGCTGGATCCACCCCAGGGGCACAGGTTCATGTGCTGGAAGCGCCACCTCTGCAACAACGAGGTATAAATACTTCTGTAGAAAGTGTAGTTTATCTTTATGATCACCCCGTTCGCACTTTATTTGATTTTGGCGCATCACACTCCTTTATCTCGTCTGCTTTAGTAGAATCTCTGCACCTAAAAACTAGTATGGTAGAGGACCCCTTAATTGTTTCAAACCCAATTGGGGGCCCAACTCATTTGTCTATGATCTGTGTGGGATTGAAAATTTCTATTCTAAGTGTTGAATTTCAATGTAGTGCCTTTGTTTTGGGCTTTTCGGGGTATGGTTTGATTTTGGGTATGGATTGGCTATCCAGTAATGGGGCCATCCTTGATTGTGAGAAAAGGGTTGTTAGGCTCCTAACCCAGCTCGGTAATACTTTGGAAATTTCTTGTAATCCCTCATATGCGGTTATGCTTAGTTATCTTGAATCGCTAGATGCCTCTGTTGAAAATTTGCAATCAGTTAGAGTGGTCCGGGAATATCCGGATGTCTTCGAAGAGGTGAAGGGCTTGCCTCCGAAGCGGGAAATAGACTTCCGCATATATCTTGTAGATAATGCAAAGCCCGTTGCGTTGCCCGTTAGACATATAGCTCCACGAGAAAGGAAAGAGCTCAGTAAACAGATTAAAGAGCTTCTAGAAAAGGGGTTCATTAGGAGGAGCATTTCAGAATGGGGCGCTCCAGTGGTGTTCGCTACAAAGGCGGATGGTTCACTCCGTCTATGTGTTGACTATAGGGAGCTCAACAAGCTTACGAAAAAGAATAGGCACCCTCTCCCTAGAATTGACGATTTATTTGACCAGCTTGTAGGAGCGTCTGTTTTCTCCCAACTCGATTTAGCAACCGGTTTTCATCAGCTAAGGGTGGCTGAAGATAGCATCGATAAAACGGCGTTTAGAACCCCAGACGGCTTCTTTGAATGGCTTGTCATGCCTTTCGGCTTGACAAATGCACCTGCTTACTTCGTGGACCTGATGAGTAGGGTATTTAGAGATTTCCTCAACAAATTCGTAGTGGTCTTCGTAGATGATATCCTTATCTTCTCAAAGAGTGAAGAGGAACATGCTCAGCACTTAAGGGAAATCATGGAAACTTTGCGAGTCCATCAACTAAAAGCCAAATTCTCCAAATGCCACTTTTGGAGAGAAGAGGTGAGGTTCCTTGGGCACATAGTATCCAAACAAGGGTTAGCGGTGGACCCTGCTAAGGTAGTGGCGGTACAGGATTGGAAGACACCAAGGAATGCAACTGAGGTCCGAAGCTTTCTAGGACTAGCAGGCTTCTATCGAAAATTCATAAGGGATTTTGCGAAAATCTCAGCTCCGCTCACGAAATTGACTAAGAAGAATCTAGTGTTCAATTGGGATTTGGATTGCGAATTTGCTTTCCAACGACTGAAAAGGGCTCTCACAACAGCCCCAGTTTTGACGCTGCCAGATGGGAGCAAGATGTTCACTGTTTATACGGATGCATGTGGGACAGGGCTAGGCGCCGTCTTAATGCAAGAAGGAAGGGTAGTAGCTTATGGCAGGAGGCAGTTGAAAGTGCACGAAAAGAACTACCCAACCCACGATCTTGAGTTAGCCGCCATCGTCTTTGCACTCAAGTCTTGGCGACACTATCTCCTAGGTGAGAAGTTCGAACTTTACACTGACCATAAATCGTTGAAATATCTTTTCTCGCAGAAGGATCTTAATTTGAGGCAACAAAGATGGATGGAGTTTCTTGCCTCGTACGATTTCGAAATCTCCTATACTCCGGGCAAAGGCAACGTAGTTGCAGACGCGTTGAGCCGAAAGAAATTGACCCTAAGCCCGTTGTTTGTTGAAAGACAAAGCCTAGAGTTTATAGCCAGCTTCGACTTTAGGCCCTCCTCCGATTTCGTACCAGGCTTGCTAGCATCTCTCGAAGTGCGCCCAACTTTAGTGGATTCAGTAGGGACAGCACAACGCGAAGACCCTCAGCTTGTGGAAATAATTGATAGGCTAATTAGGGGTGAGACTTCAAGTCACCTCAACAGATACTCCATCAACGTTAAGGGTTTGCTAAGGCGAGACGGAAGACTATGCGTCCCACAAACAAAAGATTTAGTAAAGAAGGTTCTCGAGGAAGCACATCACTCCAAGATGACGATACATCCAGGCGGAGATAAAATGTACAAAGACATAAATAGGACTTTCTTCTGGAACGACATGAAAAAGGACGTGGCAGAATTCGTTTCTAAGTGTATGGTGTGCCAACAGGTTAAAGCGGAACAGAAAAAGCCTGGCGGGCTACTACATCCTCTGGAGGTCCCGCAGTGGAAGTGGGATAGCATCTCAATGGACTTCATCGACGGGCTGCCTAGGTCTAGGAGAGGCAACACTAGCATTTGGGTAATAGTGGATAGGCTTACTAAAAGCGCCCACTTTTTACCTGTCAAAAGTAAAAGAACTGCCTCGTCCCTAGCATCACTTTACCTCAAGGAAATCGTTCGACTCCATGGAATACCATCTAGCATCGTTGGTGACCGAGACCCCATCTTCACCAGTGAGTTTTGGCGGAGTCTGCAAGAAGCAGTAGGAACGCAGTTATGCTTGAGCACAGCCTATCATCCCCAAACCGACGGCCAAACAGAGAGAGTAAACAGAGTTTTGGAAGACCTTTTAAGACTATGCGTCTTTGATTTCGGAGGGACATGGGAAGACCACCTTCCTTTGGTGGAATTTGCCTACAACAACAGCTATCAAGCAACCATCGGAATGGCGCCCTTCGAAGATTTATATGGAAGACCGTGCCGATCGCCCACTTGTTGGTGGGAGTCTACTGATAAGCTCATACTTGGACCAGATATGATCCGAGAGACTTCAGAGAAAGTGGACTTAATACGAAGAAGGATGAAGACGGCCCAAGACAGACAAAAGTCCTACGCCGACAAGAGGAGAACCGACCTTGAATTTGAGGTTGGAGACAGAGTTTTTCTCAAGGTATTACCGCTAAGAAACATTGTTCGTTTTGGAACCACAGGAAAGCTAGCGCCAAGATTCGTAGGGCCATTCCCTATCATCGAGAAAATTGGGAAAATGGCCTATAGATTAGAGCTACCCGAGAAGTTGGCTAGAGTCCACAACGTTTTTCACGTTTCACATCTGCGAAAATGTCTACATGAGTCTGCTGAAGTGGTAGAGCCAAATATCCTCGAAGAGGCCGAAGTGGAGCGCGAAGCAACCATAAGAAAAGTTCCAACCCGCATATTAGGAACGGAAGCGAAGAAGCTACGCAACCGCGAAGTCAAGCTCGTCAAAGTTCAGTGGAGCGACGCCGAGGGAGACGCGACTTGGGAAACTGAAGCTAGAATACGCACTGCCTACCCTTTTCTGTTCGAGGGTGCATCCTTGATCTTTCCTTTTCCTTAAGTTGCGCTTTTATCTATCTTTTTAGGTATATTTCCTCGACCTTATCTTTTAGGTAGAAACCCTTTGGATGGAAACATGTAATTGAAACATGTTATGGATGATGGTTGCAAGTGGTTGCAAGTGATTGCTAGTGATTGCTCGTGGTTGCATATACACACACAATCTAGGTTTTAGATCGGCTCAGTCACTTCATATTGCATATGCATATATGTTTGCATTCGTATATGGTTGAACTGTAATGTGTGGTCATATGGATGTTGCATTTGTATGAATGATTGTGCACTCATGTAGAATCATGAATAGGAAAATTTGCATACATAATGGATTCATGGCACTTACATAACTCGCATTAAGGAGGTCAACTGAATCAGTAGACCGCCTGATTTTGCATTAGATAGGTTCATGTACACACACACTTCGCATATGATCATGAAGCATTAGAAGTCTTTTAAGGACAATGGATGCTCGTGTTTGATGGATGAGTAGATGGATGATTTGATGTTAGGATATACATTCCTCCTAACTTGAAGATTTCGGGGACGAAATCCTTTTAAGTGGGGGAGAATGTAACACCCGCGAATTCTATAACTATAAAATTCACAAATTAAAGTATAATTAATTTGAAATCAAAGAACTAAGGGAAATGGGATACGCCATTGCGTTCGTCTCGGAAAAATACGCGAAATAGAGTTCGAGTTTTCGAAAAACGGAGTCCGTATGAAGAAGATATGGCCTTCGGAAGTTTTTAAATTAAGTTTAAAATTCAAACAGAATAAAATAAGCTCAGAAAAACAAAGTGGGGCCCAATGGGCCAGGGCGGAAAAAGGCCCGCCTGACGCACCCAGGTCGACTGGGCTGTCGACCTGGTCTAACCAGGTCGACAGGCCTGTCGACAGGGCTGTCGACAGGGGTGTCGACCTGGTCCAGAGCCAGGTCGAACCCAGCCCAACCTGGCTGGCCAGGTCTGTGTTTGGCCGATTTTCTGTGGTCTGCTTTGTCATTAGGGCTAGGTGGCAGGCTCTAATTGGTATCTCCTTCAAATGAATGTCTACGATCAATCCAGGCAACATCAATGGTCCTAATCGGTTCATAACCTCTATAAAAATAACCCTAGACTAACCCTAATCTATTCATTCAAAAATAAGAAAAAAAGCCGCCATGTTGCTGAGGAACGTCTAGGAGTAGCCACCAAATTGGAGAGAAGCCTAGGGGACAAATTCTAAAGCCTAAAGCAATTCAAACAAATCAAATCAACGCCTACGTCAAAAGAAATCGCATCTCCAAATCCCTAAATTGGAGAATTCGCTACACAATTGTAAGTAGAGTATTATTTTGGTATGAACAAATAATTGTGTTGGTTTGTATACTTGATTTGTGGCGATAAAGTAATTCATATTTGTGCGTTGCTATCAATTTGGAATATTGTATACGTTTGGATATTCTTGAATTATGTTATTCATTATGAAAAACTACATGCGGTAGTTTTATGCAAGTATACGTTTGGAATATTCGCAAATTATGTAATCCATGTTGAAGCTACATGTATGTAGTTGATTAATTGAAATTCATGCAAGTTTGGGGTTTTGCTATTATGCCATCATAAGGTGTATTTTTATACAAACATCATTTTTGTGAAGTAATTGGAATAAGTTTGGGTTATCATAATTCATATGGAAACTATGTTGAAATTTTGGCACCATGATCTATGTATTAAGCCATGTTTTGTACTAGAAACCTATTTGCAAACTTATGAATATGACTAGGCTATAGTTGATATTTTGTATAATTGAAACCATGTTAGGTTTATATTGTTAACAAGAATTATATGATGACATATGTGGTATATAGCTAGGTTAGATTCAAAAATCCCTTTTGCAAGTTTGCACGACTAAAGTAAAAATCATGATTTCATGTTAGAAATATTTATGCCATGGTTATGTGAATAAATTAAACTATACTTTTGTATTAGTCACAAAAGTAGGCACCTTTGTAAACAAATAGTAATCCTATGAACATGATTTGCTTATGCTTGACATTATGCCTGAATAAAAATATAGGTTTATGTTGTAGTTAAGCCTATGGGTCAATAGTGATATTCTTAACTTAACTACAAGTTTACATGGGTTGATTCATGTCACTTATGCCTTATGACCAAAGTATATGTTACCACTATGCAAGTACACCAGTTTCTATTTTGTAGTTCTAACGTCACATTGCAAGTTCATGCGCTCACAATCCCCTTTTTGTGTATGTAATCACGCTTTAAGCCTCCCCTCTTTCGCATGGCTAAGTTGGGCTTAAAAAGGTTAAGCCCAACATATAAACGAACGTATTAAACGGGGGAAAATAACGTTGGGCTAAATTAATTAATAAATGAAAATATAAAGTAGAAGGGCCCAAGTTCAAGTATGGGTTGGGCCCATGATTGGTGTAACCTTTACGCCATTTACTTAATAATGAGCCGCAAATATTTACATATAAATAAAGAAGAAAGACAAAATATGTAAATGTAGAATATACGATGTGTTTAACCCGAGGTTGGATTGAGTTGTGATGTAAACCTGCCCGGAACCGCCCGGTTGTCCAGTAGTCACAACAATACCTATCCAATGTGGGAGGTTAAACATGGAGCCCAATAAGGACCCGAGGTTAGACTGAGTTGTGGCGTAAGACTGCCCGGAACCAACCGGCAACAGGCAGCCACAACAATACATGTCTAATGTGAGAGGTCAGGGCCTTAATAAGACAATTAAGGCTGAGTCAGGATTGTTAGGATTAAGTGAACTAAAGACTTAATCAAAATGGAACATGCTAAAATAAACGGACTGGTGGGGGTTAGGTTAGAAAACACTTAACCAACTTAGCATGTTGGCTAGAGATAGAAAACCTAGTAATGGGGGACCCTTTTCAGCAGTAACCCTAAAAGGTGTATCATGATACCCTGAAACTAGGCAGGGTGGGGCACGATTACTGGGCTGATTGTAAGAGGTCAAATCGACGGCGGTGGTGTAGCAGTGTAGGTTCTAACGGGGTGCGGGCGTGCACACACTCCGGCGCAGAAAAATAAAGCACTGGGCACCAGTAGCATACCTGTGCATTCTAAGGTTGTGTCGGGCCGCCGCCATGGGACTTGATACACCCCATGGTGGGACCAGCATAGGTAACTACAACATCGGGGGCCGTAAGACACATGTAACTATGCGAGTAGGAGCCGATCATCATAGAATGGATCACATCACCCTGATTATGGGGTGCCAGTTGGGAACTAGTTTATATGGGTTCAGAGATTAACATGGGGTACGATAGTATATTCGACCCTAGACAACTTAACCAAGTTTATAGTGTTTTCCCACTTCTTGATTATACTTATCATACCCAGTTCTTTATTCATAGACAGAATAGTACTAGACTTACTCAGGCTTTATGTCTGACTCTACTTTTCTTTCGTCTTCTTTTCTTCCGTTTCCCCCCCCCCAGGTCCACAGGGAGGGAACACTGCAGCTTGACCAGCCTTAACATCCAGCTTGAAGAAGAGAAATGTATTGCTTGGACCTTTCCGTTTTTGAACTATGGCTTTGGACAACCACTATGGGGCTTTTGCAGTTTATCTATGTTTTCTTTATGCTTCTTTAAATATTGTAATCAAGACAGATTATGAAAGCGTTATGTTATGTTTTTGGAAAGGATGTAAGACAATCATGATGATGTTGCTGTAACACGTATTTGCTTCTTATGAAATAAAATTTGTTTGTTTTTCCACTGTTTTACAAATATGTGTTTTTATATCTGTCTTGTATATCTGTGACTTATACTTATAAACCTCCACCAAAATTAGGGCATTCCCTTTGAGAGTGACCCTAACGGAGGTGGGGTGTTTCAAACGGTTTGCGGCAAAACGACCGGCTACGAGAGGTCTTTGGGCGCCCCAAATGGTGTAGGGTGCGGCGGCCTATGTGGGGTGCGGTTTGGGTGCAAAGGCGGCGGGTTGGCGGTGCTCGTTCTTCGCCTACGGTCGATGAAAAGGGATGAAACTTGTTGGAGATTAAAGAGAGTGAGAAGAGCTTCAAAAAGTTGTACTACGGCCTAAGCTATTTCTTTGTAGATTGGGAGAATTTGGAGAGGAAAATTTTCAGCAATGGGTTTGTGCGTGCGGCTGTAGAACGATGGGGAAGAAGAAAGAGCGTAGTTTGCTTCTTATTTATATTATTATTTAATCAGGTTATTATCTAATTATCCAATAAAAGTCCGTTTACCCACTTACTCTGTTTTCAGCCCAACGACTGTGTTTCCTAGCTAATAACCCCTATTCCGGATCCATCTAACTATGTCCCGCAGGCCCAAAAGGTCGTCTCAGCCCCCGTTTTTCAGATTTAAAATTATTCTTTTATTTTAATATTCAAACGTATATAAAAATTCACCGGGGCCACAAATTAACTTCAAAATTACCAAAAAATATATTTAGCTATGTTTTGACGCTGCAGACCTAGGAAAATTAATTTCGTTCAATTCTGAGCCCGTTTGAAAAATGACTATTTTCAAGTCGATTAAAATTGACCGAAATTGACAAAACTGAATTTTTTTGCCACGGCTACAATTTAATTCTAAAAATTATGAAAAATTAAACTTATCTATATTTTGACATTCTGAATCCAACAAAAGTGGTTTCGTCGAAAACATGGGTCATTTGAAAAATGGCTATTTTCAAGGCGTATATATTCAATATTAAAAATCCATTTTATACCAATAATTTCCGAAACTCGGAATATATAAGTGTTTACTGTTTTTCAATGTAGAAACATCATTCTGAACTCAATGGAAGTGGTTTCGAGTCCAAATTCCTTCGTATGCAACAAGTAGCATTTTGACCTTTGTAAATTTCATAGCGACCTTTCAAATTTTAAACTGGGCAGAACTTTTGATTCCCGCTATGAAATTTTGACTTTTCGGATTCGTTGGAAAGATATTTTTAAATGGATTCTAATATTTTTGGTTTCACTAAAATCCATTAAATTTTGCATCCTGTACGATCAGTCAAAGTTCAAGTTTGACTTTTCAAACTACCGCGTTGTTTCTAACTCCTTTTATTATCAGAGTTAAATTATTCATTCTAACTTCGATTTAAATCAACTTTCAATCATTATTATTTAAAAAAATTATTTTAAATATCAAAAACTCATTAAAATTACTTAAAATAAAATTTTAAATTGGCCCTAAAATCCAGGGTTGTTACAGTCTCCCCCGCTTAAGAACTTTTCGTCCTCGAAAAGGAACGAAGCTAAAGTTGTTTAAGTTATCCTACTCAAATTTTTATTCTTTATTATTCATTTAATAATTTTATTAGTTGATTAACTTTTAAAATATATATAACTTTTATATATTTAAAAATCATATTTTCTAAAATAGATTATAATGACAAATACGTATATTATAGGCTTGCTACTCTCAACTCATTCTAGGGCATTACTAACCCCATCTCTAATGAGTTTTCTCATTCTAGGATACTGTTGATCCTATCTCTAATGAGTATTCTTATTGGATATTACTAATCCAATCTCTGATGAGTCTTTTGTTCAGTTCTAACGAGTTGTACCCCAAAGATTTGAGCTAACCAAAGCTCTGATACCAACTGTAAAGACCCGTAAATTCCCGCTCTTTGGATCGACCATAAACCACACAAGTCTGACCCAAAGGTTGGAAATCCACGAATACTTTAACTTTGGGAATACAACAACATCAGAACAACAACAACAGACTTTTATTATATCTGATAATATAACATCAGAGTACAGAATATCAGAGTACATCGATAAAATACAGCGGAAGATAAATTACAATATTTTAATATATTACAGTGCAGCGGAAACAAAGTAACTAAGGCAACGGAAGACAACTATGCTCTGGACACAGCTTTAAGCTTCAATCCAGGATCCTGCTTGAGATAAGAACCTGTAGAAAAACTACTCGACTGCCCGTGTGGAAAAGAGGGCACCCGAGTTTGTAAAGGTGAAAACAAACAACGGGTCAGTCATGGGACTGGTGTGAGAATTCTTAACTAATTTAACTAATAGTAATAAGGCAAATCCAAGGACCACGCCGCTAACGCGGAACGGGTTTACTCCAATGGATTGTCGTGCATAAATTAAAGTAAATCGTTAAACAACGCAATGCTTTTTAGAAAAATGAAACCATCATAAGACCCAAGTCCCATCACATAATGCAACGCAAACCGGAGGATAGGGTTTTACCTTATAATGGTCAAAAATGCTTGATACGATAAAGACGAATTTGATATTATTATTAGTGTGTGTGTGTTTCAAAAACATTTCAAAGTAAATGTATCAATCCTAGGAAGAATAGTATCACATACTACTATGCCTCCATACTAGTAATACATTCAAGTCTGTAGGGTCGTATTTGGAATTTGGTTTCCATCATGAGCCAAGGCTAGGGAGGAGCTCCTTACCGATTCGAGACACTCTAGCTAATGTCTCAGGATCCCCCGCAGTGAACCCTTGGAAAGCTGCAGGGCCGGTCCACCGTACGAGTTGCGGATTAGTTATTCCTGAACACACGTTTCCCGGTCCTATAGGACCTATCATCCGAGGCGCCTCATTCCATCATC
The DNA here is from genome assembly GCA_030737875.1 of Allium sativum. Lineage (NCBI taxonomy): Eukaryota > Viridiplantae > Streptophyta > Magnoliopsida > Asparagales > Amaryllidaceae > Allium > Allium sativum. Next base: position 249,350,406 of record CM060920.1, read on the forward strand.
CACATAAGTAAAATGCTGGGCCGTGTTAAAACCCAAACACCACTTCTAGCTATAAAGAAACATGCTGCTCTCCCTGCGTTCCCTTCTCCCATTTTAGACTCCGCCGGTGTGTGAGGCTCGCGAAGTCACGCTATACACAAAGCTATGCCTAAACAGGCTATGCTTTGATCATCCCACAAGGCCTGCTTTTCAACAAGAACCTTGATCTTTGCATCTTGGTATGACACACTGTCAATCCATATCATACTATTAATCTTTTTCCAAAATATACAAAAGGGTGTTAAGCAAGAGAATAAATTCTCCGCCACCAATCATTCATACATTCGGCAGAAAATCAATAAGTACAATATATAAAGGAGTACAATGTCAGACACACATTCCATTTATACTTATGCTCTGGGTCTGAGCGAAAGCCAAATCCGTACAAATCAACACTACGTCCGGATACCTACCATCTTAGCCCCGTCTTGGGAGCAAATCAATCAAGGGCCTCAACACTAGTTACCCATTCGATGTGAAGATCGTCAGTCTTCAATCGCCGTCTTTAATTCTTCGAACGTCGTATCATTATTTGGAATGAGAGTAAACTCGGACTTTCCAAATAACTCTCGCATATATAAATTTGAAAACCATTTCATATCGTTGTTAATAATTTATAACGATCTATTGCTATTTTTACTTTACATACACATCCTAAACATAACAATGTGTATTTTACTCTTCCATTTTTCAATTTACACCAAATGTATATTTGATTTCATTATTTTTCTAATGAAAATCCATTCTTTAGAAATGTAAATTTCTAATCTTATTATTTACATTGTAAAATGTAAATTTCTATTCCTATTTTATTTACATTGAGAAATGTAAACTTATACTTCAATATATTATTATATTGAAAATGCAACTTTTATTTCATATTCTATTTACATTGGAAAATATAAATTCCTAATAATTCTTTTGTTTACATTGAAAAATGTAAACTCTTTTATTTGCATATAAAATTATAATTTCTATTTCATCCTTATTTACATTGAAAAATGTCGGTTTCTATATTTTTCTAATTACATAAAAAAAAATGTACCTTCCTATTTTCCTTTTATTTACATTAAGAAAAATGTAACTTTTCTAATATTTACATTAAGAAAAATGTAAAACTTTTATAATCCTTATCTTATTTTATTAAAAATGTAACTTTCTTTTATAACAAACTTGGAGGTGAAAATATTCATTTCATCATTAACACATAACGGTGTGAAAATAACGTCAATTTCTAAGTTATCCATTTATATTTTAATATGGGCCAGACCTCTCACATTAGGCCTACAACTTGTGGATGCTGGATAGGCCGGTCGGTTCCGGGCAGACTTCTTCCACAAGTTGGGCTTAACCTCGTGTCTTAGCCCAATTTGTATTTGCGCACTTGGACCTCTCACATTAGGCCCAACATTTGTGGCTGCTGGATATGTCGTTCGGGACCGGGCAGACTTCCACCACAAATGTGACCTAACCTCGTGTCCAAGCACAATTTTAATTAATCATTATAATTGTTCTACTAAAAATATTATTTTTAAATGTTTCTCATTTCAAAATATCTTAATTTTGGAATATTCTATATTTCCAAAATAACTTGATTTCAAATACTATAACTTACCTTTTCAGATCTTAATAAAACTTGGGACTTCCTCAATTATTATATTAATAATAATAAACCTTTCAAATGTCTAATTCTGAATCTAATCTTCTTATCTTAACATATTGACAGTAAAGATAGAATCTTTTTAATTGTGTAATAAAATGAAATTTTCTTTAAATCTTAATTACACAAAAATGTAAATTTTCTTATCTTAACTCTTATTACATGAAAATGTAGTTTTCATTTTTAACTCTGATTACATTCCTTTTAAATGAACAAAATGTACATTTTTGTTTAATTCTTTTTTATGATTACTAATCACATAGAAATGTAATTTTACATAGAAATGTAATTTTACATGTTAACACATTCTATTCAAGGTTTTAAACAAATATACATTCTTTTTAATGAATTCTAATTATCATTAAAAATGAAAATAACATGTTAACAAGTTTTCAAACAACGATTCATTCTTTTAAAATGACCAAAACTGATAAATTTGCCTAATTCTTTTAGTGTAAACAAAATGATGAATTTGTCTAATTCTTTTGATGTAAACAAAATGTGATGATTTGTCTAATCCTTTTTAATAAACAAAATGTGATAATTTTGTCAATTCTTTCTAAATAAACAAAATGTGATAATTTTGTCAATTCTTTCTAAATAAACAAAATGTGATAATTTTGTCAATTCTTTCTAAATAACAAAATGTGATCTTTACTACAATGCAAGTTCATACCTTAATTACATATAAAAATGTAATTTTTATCATGCGATGTAAATTCATATATAAATTACATATAAAAGTGTAATTTTTATCATACAGTGTAAATTCACATTTTAATTACATAGAAAAAAGTAACTTTTAACATACAGTGTAAATTCACATTTTAAATAGCATATAAAAAGGTCATTTTTATTTTACCGTTCTAATTTACATCTAAACTACATATAAAAAATTTAATTTTTATTTCAATGCAAACTCATGTCTAAATTTACATTATAAAAATGTAATCTTTATTTCATCGCAAATTCCTATCTTATATTTACATATAAAAATGTAAACTTTATTCATACGGTGTGAATTCATATATAAATTACATATAAAAACGTAATTTTAATCTTACGGTCCTAATTCACATCTAAATAACATATAAAAAGGTCATTTTTAGTTTAACGTAAATTCATTTTCTAATTACATAGAAAAATGTAATTTTTATCACGCGGTACAATTCATATATAAATTACATATAAAAAAATGTAAATTTTATCTTACGCCATATTCCACTTTTTATCTATAATAAAAGATTTGATCTTTTCATACCGCTAACAATTTCATTTCATATTTGCACATGAAAAAAAAATAACCATGTGATTCGGACTTGCAATTTGATATCATAAAATAAATACAACATGATGAGAATTATTGGATCTATACAGATCCGTATACACAACCACAGATCTACAGCAAACATGACCAATCAAACAAAACAACGACAATAATTTTATCATGTCATAGATCTAATATATCTGCTATTCAACTGAATTAGATTTAATTATTTAAAATAGAATCTCACCCTGATTAAAGCGGAATGAAAAATCCAAATGAATTCAGAAAATGGTCGCACTTGATTTCAGCAACCTCTATTTGTCGTCACGGTCTCGCAAAATCTGAAAATTTTCAGTTTGGAGTTCGTATGAGTTAATTATCAATTTTTGAATAAAATTTACTTTTAACAACTGCAGATGCCACGGCCAAAAGCGAGGCAAATTCTGAAATGAATTTCATACCTTTTTGTTCAAAACTTTGATTTCAATTTTCTCTCTCTGTAGTTGATGGTTTTGCGAACGGTTTGCGGCAAAACGACCGGCTACGAGAGGGCTTTGGGCGCCCCAAATGGTGTAGGGTGCGGCGGCCTATGTGGGGTGCGGTTTGGGTGCAAAGGCGGCGGGTTGGCGGTGCTCGTTCTTCGCCTACGGTCGATGAAAAGGGATGAAACTTGTTGGAGATTAAAGAGAGTGAGAAGAGCTTCAAAAAGTTGTACTACGGCCTAAGCTAATTCTTTGTGGATTGGGAGAATTTGGAGAGGAAAATTTTCAGCAATGGGTTTGTGCGTGCGGCTGTAGAACGATGGGGAAGAAGAAAGAGCGTAGTTTGCTTCTTATTTATATTATTATTTAATTAGGTTATTATCTAATTATCCAATAAAAGCCCGTTTACCCACTTACTCTGTTTTCAGCCCAACGACTGTGTTTCCTAGCTAATAACCCCTATTCCGGATCCATCTAACTATGTCCCGCAGGCCCAAAAGGTCGTCTCAGCCCCCGTTTTTCAGATTTAAAATTATTCTTTTATTTTAATATTCAAACGTATATAAAAATTCACCGGGGCCACAAATTAACTTCAAAAATTCCCAAAAAATATATTTAGCTATGTTTTGACGCTGCGGACCTAGGAAAATTAATTTCGTTCAATTCTGAGCCCGTTTGAAAAATGACTATTTTCAAGTCGATTAAAATTGACCGAAATTGAAAAAACTGAAATATTTTTGCCACGGCTAGAATTTAATTCTAAAAATTATGAAAAATTAAACTTAACTATATTTTTACATTCCAAATCCAACAAAAGTGGTTTGGTCAAAAACAGAGGTCGTTTGAAAAATGGCTATTTTCAAGGCGTATATATTCAATATTAAAAATACATTTTTATACCAATAATTTCCGTAACTCAGAATATATAAGTGTTTACTGTTTTTCAATGTAGAAACATCATTATGAACTCAATGGAAGTGGTTTCGAGTCCAAATTCCTTCGTATGCAAAAAGTAGCATTTTGACCTTTGTAAATTTCATAGCGACCTTTCAAATTTTAAACTGGGTATAACTTTTGATTCCCGCTATGAAATTTTGATTTTTCGGATTCGTTGGAAAGATATTTTTAAATAGATTCTAATATTCTTGGTTTCACTAAAATCCGTTAAATTTTGCATCCTGTACGATCAGTCAAAGTTCAAGTTTGACTTTTCAAACTACCGCGTTGTTTCTAACTCCTTTTATTATTAGAGTAAAATTATTCATTCTAACTTCGATTTAAATCAACTTTCAATCATTATTATTTAAAAAAAAATTATTTTAAATATCAAAAACTCATTAAAATTACTTAAATTAAAATTTTAAATTGGCCCCACAATTCAGGGTTGCTACATTTATTATGCTCAAAATCAATTTATTTGTTTGCCATCATCAAAAAGGGAAGATTGTTATATATAACGCAGTTGTATACACAGTCATATGATTTTTGTTTGATGATAACAACCAAATATATTTTATTATTAAATATGTTTGTTATTGTATTGTTATATATACATCAAAGACATGAATATAATATTTATATTTAAATAGAATACGACTGTACAAATATTCATACAGTATTTTATTTAAATTAAATATTTTATTTCAAACAGTACAACTATTTATAACTCCACTATTTCATAGACATTCACAGAATATTGTACTTGTAAATAAACTGATTACTTTAAACAATTTTTTTTTGAACATAATAAAATAATATTTTATTTGTAACACCCCACCTCCACCAGGGTCACTCTTGCAAGTACACTGGCTTTGGAGGGGTGTTGGACAAGGTAAACATGCATAAAGATATCACAAGACAGAACATATAAGTAAAACAGAGTAAGTAAAGCAGCGGATAAAACTACTATTTCAAAACCATTGTCAACTTACATCAAAAGTACTGAGTCATTATTTTCCAACTACTACAAGTCTAGAAAACATAAACTGAAAACTGGAAATAACATAAAGTAAACTATCCCCAAAGTAGACATGGTAAAGCCATAGCGAGCTCAAGTCCAAACCGTACATGAGCTATCCAGTAAGCAAGCTAAAGATCCAAGCTAGGTGCTAGTGTTCCCACCTTGAGAACCTGGGGGGGGGGGGGGAACGGAAGAAAAGAGGCGAAAGAAAACGGGTCAGTCAAAAAGACTGGTAAGTCCTACCTACTATTAGTATAAAAACTAATAAAGTTAACTGGACATGTAAAACAGAGATGAAACATAGGATGATAACTGGCATGGTGAAAAGTTAACAAGATAGATCAAGTGTGGCATCGCATATACAAGGTTAAGTTTTGCACCAATAGTACTAGTAATCTAATCCATGTCAAGTGTAAACAAGAAATGATCCCTTGGCCCAAAGTTGGCCCAACATCATGAGATGACCTAAATCAAGGTCCAACTACTCGGTCTAGTCGATCGGCTCCCTATAAGCCTAACTCGTCGTGTGTCGGTGTCATACGGCCTAATCATGGAATGTAGTTAACTGTGCAAGGTCCACCCTAGGGTGTATCCATCCCTAAGGCGTAGACCACAGACACAATTCAAGCACGCACAGTCTAAACCCACCGGTGCCCATGTTCAACTCCGGACTTAATGTGCACGACCATGGTCCGCCTGAACAACCGGTGCACTATTTAGCCGTCTCTTTTAGTCTCTTACAATCAGTCCAGTAATCGTGCCCCACCCTAGCCTAGTCCAGGGTATCCAGATACTCCCAAGTGGGTTACTGCTGAAAAGGACCACGTAACTAGGATTTCGAGCGGGTTAAGTGTGGTTAACCCTATCCTAACCATGTATTGAGTTGGTCCAGTGTATCCAAGCAGTTCATGACTTAACCCTATCAATACATCGTGTTTAATTGGTTAAGTATTCAAGTAGTCCATGACTTAACCCGACCAACCCATCGTGTTTAATTGGTTAATTATTCAAGTGGTCCATGACTTAACCCTACCATGTGGCATTAATTAACTTAATGCACCCCAACCTCTCACATTAGACTTTTTTGTGGTTACTAGTTAAGCCGGGCGGGTCCGGGTAGCTTTACACCACAACCTAGTCTAACCTCGGGTTTCAAGTGCGATGTGACCAACTACTCACATTGGGTCCTATTGTTTGTAGCCACTAGTTAAGCCGGTCGGTTCCGGGTAGATTTATGTTACAAACTCAACCCAACCTCGAGTTGGCCACCTTCATGTTTTCTACATGTCATGTCCACGTTCATGTTTTCAAGCATAATCACATGTCATATTTTCAAGTCATGTTTCATGTCATCTAAGTTTACCCATGACGTAACCCCATCGCATGTAAGTTCGCATTAACGCACATAGATCAAAAAGGGGAACATAATGATATGACAAGTTGGGCATAAAGTGGCAAAGTCTATCACAAGTTCAACATGGTGATATATGAGGCAAAAGAGGTTCAACATACTAGCATATGGCCTCGACATGTATGATAGCATAAAAGGTGACTTGGCCTCAAACATATCAAATAGCATAAGGGTGCTTTGGCCTCAAGCATGCATAATAGCATAAGGGTGACTTGGCCACAAGCATGCATAATAGCATAAGGGTGATTTGGCCACAAACATGTATGATAGCATGATTAGCAAATAGGGTGGTAACATGGTAATAGTTGACATAGGATGACAATCCTAACTTGTGCATAGCAAATAGAGTCAATATCATCATATGCATGTTAGGGAACATGAGGGGTTAAGGTTTGTTAACATGCATAAGCCATAATCCATTTCATAGCACTTTTCCCAAAGGTCAACATGAACGGTTCTAGGTTCATGATAGGTCCACAATCATAGATCAAGAGAGGCATGAATAGATCTATGCATACAATGATAGGTTCAAGGCAAATATTGCACTTAGGTCCAATTCCAATCTACACATGTATGGCATTAAACTTAGCAAATAGGGTGATAAACTTGTGATTAGCATATAGGTTGCATCATGGCAAGTTAATATCAAGGTCATGAGGGGTTCTATGTTGCATTTATGCACAATCATCACATAAAGCTCATAGCTTTCCACCCAAAAGTCAACATAAATGGTAATAGATTCATGATAGGTAAACATTAGGTCCACAAACATAGATAAAAAGGGTCATGAATGAATCTATGCATGAAATCCAAGGCAAGCATAACACAAAAGTCTCATTTCAACTTGCTACATGTCATATTAAGTTCATAGTTTAAATCTAAGAGTAGAATAGGGCTTACAAATCGTGGCTATGAGAACTAGAACACAATAGAACAAGATAGAGACGTTGTAGAAGCTCTAGGGACCCTCAAATCAAACAAAGCTCCAAGTTGTCTTGTTGGAGAAGAAGCAAATCCCTTGATTTGGTGAAGAAAGCTAACTTTACTCTCTTGGTTTGATGTAGAAAGATTGCACTTTGGCCTTGAATCTAGTTTTGGAAGCTCAAGTTCATATGAATGAAGATGGAGGCCATGATCAAGAGGAATTTTGGCAGCACTTTGTTAATAGATTGATTTGTGTGAGTTTAGGGTAGGTCTAGGGGTGTTTTTATAGGATTAGGGACAAGTTTAGGCCATAGGATTAACCCCAAAATGAATCTGAACCATCAAATTCCGTCAGAAACCAACAAACCGGGCCAGAAAACACAAGCAGGTGCACCAGGCCAAAATGGCCCGACCGGGGAGGTCGACCCCCAGGTCGACTCTAGAGTCGACCTGGCCTGGGGCAGGTCGACCCCCAGGTCGACTCCCAGGTCGACCTGGCCTGGCAGGTCGACCCTAGGGTCGACCCCCAGGTCGACCTGGTGGGTTGGGCGGGAAATTTTCCCGCCTACTCTGATTGGGCTGAAATTCAAATCTGTTTTCGAAATTTGAATTTTCTGAAACTTCATCGGGACATAATTGGGTCATACGGACTCCGATTTACATTATTTCGGACTCTATTTCGCGTATTTTTCCGAGACGAACGCAATGGAACAGCCTGTTTCCCCTGATTCAGATTTTAAAATTTATTTCTGCCTTGATTTATGATTATAGCATGTTATTAAAATTCGGGTTGTTGCATTCTCCCCACCTTAAAGGATTTCGTCCCCGAAATCTCCAAGTTAGGAAGAACGTATCCTACCATCCATCATCCATCTACTCAAAACATCATCCACAAGTAATCATTGTCCTTAAAAGATTTCTAATGCTGTATGAATATATGCAAAAGTGTGTGTATATGCACCTATCTAATGCGAAGATCAGGCGGTTACTGATTCAGTAAACCTCCTTGATGCAAAATATGTTTGTGAAATGCGTCCATATGTATGCAAATTCCTAACATAACTTATAATCTCTACATGAGTGCACATAACATCCATCCATATGCAACATCCATGTGATAGCATACAAGTTTCATCCATGAATAAGCATAAACACTCATGCATATGCGGTATGAAAGTGTGTGAGCCGATCTTAGTGCCTAACGTGTATCATGCATCCACGAGTAACCACTTGCAAACACTTGCAACCACTTGCAAACATCAAGCATAACATGTTTCAAATACATGTTTCAACCAAAGGGTTTCTACCTAAGGTTCTCATGACAAGATTTACAAAACAAGATAAACTAGATAAACATGGATAGCAAAAGAAAGATATGCCAACTAGGAAAAGAGATTGAAAATGTACCCTCAAAAAGAAATGGATAAATCCCACGCATCTTCTCCTCAGTTTCCCAAGTTGTATCTTCATCGGCTTCACTCCACTGAACCTTTACTAACTTGACTTCTCGATTCCTCAGTTTCTTGATCTCCGTTCCCAAGATACGAATCGGAGCTCGCCTCAAGGTTGCCTCTTTCTCTACCTCCATGTCTTCAAGAATGCTAGGCTCAACTACCTCGGCTGACTCATATAGGCACTTTCGGAGATGCGAGACATGAAAAACATTGTGCACTCCGGCCAGCTTCTCGGGCAATTCCACCTTATAAGCCATCTTCCCAACTCTTTCTATAATAGGGAAGGGTCCTACGAACCTTGGTGCCAGCTTCCCAACTGCTCCAAAACGAACCACATTTCGCAAAGGAGAAACCTTCACAAAGACCATATCTCCAACTTCAAACTCTAAGTCTGTCCTTCGCTTGTCTGCATAGGATTTCTGTCTGTCTTGGGACGTCTTCATCCGTCTTCTCACCAATTCAACTTTCTCGGATGTGTCCCGTATCATATCGGGCCCAAGTATAAGCTTATCCGTTGTCTCCCACCAACAAGATGGTGACTTACACGGCCTCCCATACAAAGCTTCAAATGGTGCCATCCCTATGCTAGCTTGATAGCTATTATTATAAGCAAACTCCACTAGAGGAAGATGATCTTCCCAAGTACCACCAAAGTCAAGAATGCATAGCCTCAACAGATCTTCTAGTACCCTATCCACCCTTTCGGTCTGGCCATCCGTCTGTGGGTGATAGGACGTACTTAGATTCAATCGCGTACCCATCACTTCTTGCAAACTATTCCAAAATTGGCTAGTGAAGATTGGGTCACGATCGCTGACTATGCTAGAAGGAACTCCATGCAATCGTACTATCTCTCGAAGATAAACAGATGCTAGCCATGATGCGGTCCTCTTGCTCTTTACCGGAATAAAATGTGCACTTTTCGTAAGTTTATCTACTATGACCCATATCCCATAAAGCCCAAAAAGTTTGGTCAACTAAGTGGACACCTTCATCCTAACTATATGTCCAAGAAACCGAACTTCCTTTCTCCAAAAATGGCATTTAGAGAACTTGGCTTTCAACTGATGAGCTCTAAGCGTATCCATAACCTCCTTGAGGTGTGTAGCATGTTCTTCCTCGTCCTTAGAGAAGACCAGAATATCATCCACGGAAATAACCACAAACTTGTTAAGGAACTCCTTGAACACCCTACTCATCAAATCAACAAAGTATGCGGGTGCATTAGTCAAACCGAACGGCATGGCTAGCCATTCAAAGAATCCATCTGGAGTCCTAAACGCAGTCTTATCAATACTATCCTCAGCCACTCTAAGCTGATGGAATCCGGTGGCTAGATCGAGCTGAAAGAAAACAGAAGCACCAACCAGCTGGTCAAAGAGATCATCAATCCTCGATAACGGGTGTCTATTCTTCTTTGTCAGCTTATTCAACTCACGATAATCAACACATAGACGAAGCGAACCATCCGCCTTAGTAGCGAATACCACCGGAGCACCCCATTCTGAAATGCTTCGCCTAATGAAATTTTTCTCAAGCGACTCCTTGATTTGCTTGCTAAGCTCTCTTCTTTCTCGCGGGGCCATGTGCCTAACAGGCAATGAAACTGGCTTGGCATTATCAACCAGATAAATACGGAATTCTATCTCGCTTCTAGGGGGTAACCCCTTCACCTCATCAAAAACATCAGGATATTCTCGGACCACTCCCACAGATTGCAGATCATCGATGGACGAGTCAAGAGATTCAAGATAACATGACATGACGGGATCCATAGGATTACCAGAAATTTCTAGGGTATTACCGAGGCGAGTCATGAGCCTCACTACCCTATGCTCACAGTCAAGAATGGCTCCATAACTGGACAACCAATCCATGCCCAAAATCAACCCGTATCCCATAAACCCGAGAACATAATCATTACACATGAATTCTACGCTCAAGATAGAGATTTTCAAATCCATACAAATCGCAGATAGATGGGCGGAGCCCCCAATTGGATTTGAAATACTAACGGGATTTTCAACTAGACTAGTACTTAGGTGCAAACTTTCAACAAGATCAGAAATAAAACTATGTGATGCGCCAGAATCAAATAAGGTATGAACAGGGAAATCAGAAATGTAAACATGACTTTCTATAGAAACACTACCTCGATCAAAAGCTGGAAGAGCGAGGAGAGCCTGCAACTGCCCTCCAGAGGGTCCTGCTCGCCGAGTTTGCCTTTTCCCTTGTCCTCGCTTTTTCGGGCAATCCTTACTATAGTGTCCAGACTCTCCACAATGAAAGCATATGCCTAGCTTCCTCTTCTTCTTCTTACAGTCTTTGGCTATGTGCCCAATGATCCCACAGTACTTGCACTTCCTTGTCTCTCTTGCCTTGTTGTTGTTGTTGCCCTTGTTTCCCTTCTTGTTGTTCTTGTCTCCTTTCTCGGAATCTTCCTTCTTGCCTTGATACTCATTTGCCTTGACCTTCTTCTTGCCACTCTTATCTTCCTCTTGAAGCAGGGCCATATTCACCAAACTCTCGACGGTCGCCCCCATGGGTATATGAGACATGGCCAAACCGTGCAATGGCTCGTTCAATCCTCGAGCAAAGTGTAGGGCCTTCTTCTGAGCTGTGTTAACTAAGTCTAGACCGAACCGAGCAAGTTGATTAAACTTATCCACGTATTCCCTAACGGTCATGTCCCCTTGCTTTAGTGATAGGAACCTCTCCATCTGAAGGTTCTCTTCTGTCGATGATAGAAAACTCAGTCCAAACCTTCTCCTAAAGTCATCCCAAGTCTGGATTGGCCTAGTAGTGGTGGTGACTACCCACCAATATGCAGCTTCCCCTTTCAACAGCCATACCGCTAACAGGACTTTCCTACGGTCATCCATATCAAAGATAGCAAAGAGGTATTCAGTTTCCTTTAACCAGTTTCTTGCCTCAACAAAAGTCTCCGTCCCAACAAAATTCTTTCCACCCATCGCCTTAAAGTCCTTGCAAATCTTCGCGAAATCCGCTTGAGGACACTGAGGAGGAGGAGGAACCTCAGCTACGGGAGGAGGAGGAATGTTAGACACGGGGAAAGGAGGAGGAATGTTCGCGGGGCCGGCTTCCTTCGCCCTTGCCTCCATGTACCTTCTAAACCAAATAGGTACTGGTACGCCCTCCAGAATGGCAAAATTATTGGCCATACTGAAACGAAGAAAAAGATAGATTCAGAACGAGGAAACAAAGGATAGTGCTAATGGCTTTTGGGGAATAGCCTTTTAAAATAAACTAGACTTTTCTTGGAAAATACTTAATTGGTTTTGAAAATAGTTTTTTTAAAAAGGTAAGTTTAAAAAGCCTTTTGTTCGGTCTAGAAAAACCTTATGCTCTGATACCAAATGTAACACTCCACCTCCGCCAGGGTCACTCTTGCAAGTACACTGGCTTTGGAGGGGTGTTGGACAAGGTAAACATGCATAAAGATATCACAAGACAGAACATATAAGTAAAACAGAGTAAGTAAAGCAGCGGATAAAACTACTATTTCAAAACCATAGTCAACTTACATCAAAAGTACTGAGTCATTATTTTCCAACTACTACAAGTCTAGAAAACATAAACTGAAAACTGGAAATAACATAAAGTAAACTATCCCCAAAGTAGACATGGTAAAGCCATAGCGAGCTCAAGTCCAAACCGTACATGAGCTATCCAGTAAGCAAGCTAAAGATCCAAGCTAGGTGCTAGTGTTCCTACCTTGAGAACCTGGGAGGGGGGGAGGGGAAACGGAAGAAAAGAGGCGAAAGAAAACGGGTCAGTCAAAAAGACTGGTAAGTCCTACCTACTATTAGTATAAAAACTAATAAAGTTAACTGGACATGTAAAACAGAGATGAAACATATGATGATAACTGGCATGGTGAAAAGTTAACAAGATAGATCAAGTGTGGCATCGCATATACAAGGTTAAGTTTTGCACCAATAGTACTAGTAATCTAATCCATGTCAAGTATAAACAAGAAATGATCCCTTGGCCCAAAGTTGGCCCAACATCATGAGATGACCTAAATCAAGGTCCAACTACTCGGTCTAGTCGATCGGCTCCCTATAAGCCTAACTCGTCGTGTGTCGGTGTCATACAGCCTAATCATGGAATGTAGTTAACTGTGCAAGGTCCACCCTAGGGTGTATCCAGCCCTAAGGCGTAGACCACATAAACAATTCAAGCATGCACAGTCTAAACCTACAGGTGCCCATGTTCAACTCCGGACTTAATGTGCACGACCATGGTCCGCCTGAACAACCGGTGCACTATTCAGCCATCTCTTTTGGTCTCTTACAATCAGTCCAGTAATCGTGCCCCACCCTAGCCTAGTCCAGGGTATCCAGATACTCCCAAGTGGGTTACTGCTGAAAAGGACCACGTAACTAGGATTTCGAGCGGGTTAAGTGTGGTTAACCCTATCCTAACCTTGTATTGAGTTGGTCAAGTGTATCCAAGTAGTTCATGACTTAACCCTATCAATACATCGTGTTTAATTGGTTAAGTATTCAAGTAGTCCATGACTTAACCCTACCAACCCATCATGTTTAATTGGTTAAGTATTCAAGTGGTCCATGACTTAACCTTACCATGTGGCATTGATTAACTTAATGCACCCCAACCTCTCACATTAGACTTTGTTGTGGTTACTAGTTAAGCCGGGCGGGTCCGGGTAGCTTTACACCACAACCTAGTCTAACCTCGGGTTTCAAGTGCGATGTGACCAACTACTCACATTGGGTCCTATTGTTTGTAGCCACTAGTTAAGCCGGTCGGTTCCGGGTAGATTTATGCTACAAACTCAACCCAACCTCGAGTTGGCCACCTTCATGTTTTCTACATGTCATGTCCACGTTCATGTTTTCAACCATAATCACATGTCATATTTTCAAGTCATGTTTCATGTCATTTAAGTTTACCCATGACGTAACCTCATCGCACGTAAGTTCGCATCAACGCACATAGATCAAAAAGGGGAACATAATGATATGACAAGTTGGGCATAAAGTGGCAAAGTCTATCACAAGTTCAACATGGTGATATATGAGGCAAAAGGAGTTCAACATACTAGCATATGCCCTCAACATGTATGATAGCATAAAATGTGACTTGGCCTCAAACATATCAAATAGCATAAGGGTGCTTTGGCCTCAAGCATGCATTATAGCATAAGGGTGACTTGGCCACAAGCATGCATAATAGCATAAGGGTGATTTGGCCACAAACATGTATGATAGCATGATTAGCAAATAGGGTGGTAACATGGTAATATTTGACATAGGATGACAATCCTAACTTGTGCATAGCAAATAGAGTCAATATCATCATATGCATGTTAGGGAACATGAGGGGTTAAGGTTTGTTAACATGCATAAGCCATAATCCATTTCATAGCACTTTTCCCAAAGGTCAACATGAACGGTTCTAGGTTCATGATAGGTCCACAATCATAGATCAAGAGAGGCATGAATAGATCTATGCATACAATGATAGGTTCAAGGCAAATATTGCACTTAGGTCCAATTCCAATCTACACATGTATGGCATTAAACTTAGCAAATAGGGTGATAAACTTGTGATTAGCATATAGGTTGCATCATGGCAAGTTAATATCAAGGTCATGAGGGGTTCTATGTTGCATTTATGCACAATCACCACATAAAGCTCATAGCTTTCCACCCAAAAGTCAACATAAATGGTACTAGATTCATGATAGGTAAACATTAGGTCCACAAACATAGATAAAAAGGGTCATGAATGAATCTATGCATGAAATCCAAGGCAAGCATAACACAAAAGTCTCATTTCAACTTGCTACATGTTATATTAAGTTCATAGTTTAAATCTAAGAGTAGAATAGGGCTTACAAATCGTGGCTATGAAAACTAGAACACAATAGAACAAGATAGAGACGTTGTAGAAGCTCTAGGGACCCTCTGTAACGACCTGGATTTTTCAGCTATTTGATTCGAGTATTTAAAATTTATTTAAATATTTTATTTGGAATTTAATATCGAATTTGTTTATTAAACGACGATTGAGCATTTATATTTATATTTTAAATTATAAAACGAACTCGAAACAGCGCGGTAGTTCGTAAAAATTGAATTTCAACTTCGATTGACTATACTGAATCCGTGTTAAGTCGGATTTCGGTGAAACAAGAAGCGTTTGAATCAAATTGATAATATTTTTCTAATGGAGGAGAAAAATCGAATTTTTCATATTGTAGATTTTATTTTACGTCCAAATCAAATTTTCAAATAGTCGCTGTGAAATCGTTTATACGCCATAACGATTTATTTAAATATAAGTAAATATTTGCTTCGAATCTGGACAAGTCCTTTGAGGCGTAGTCATAATTTAATTTTTTGAATTTTACTGTAATTTTTATTTCGTAAAATAAGCAACTTTTTATTTGGAGTATTTTGCACCCTGTATCAACATTTTGGGGTTTCAAAATATAAGTTAATCTACCGATATTATTATATTTTTGGGATCGTGGCACCTCACTCGACAAGATTGCATTTTTATTTCTGTCGGTGACAAGTCGTACGCAGACGAAGTTGTATATAACGGGGTATGTTTAACTTTATAGTTAAAAGATCGTTGGTCATATCAACTAAGATACTTATGCAAACCGGCACAGTCCTTGAAAATGTGGCTGAACGTGGTCAACTTATGAAACTTTGCATCCGTGCATTAAATGTTGAAGGGACCCAACAAAACCAAAACATATTTGCAATCCACAACAGCTACCTTTCTTTCGCATCCTTTCTTTTCTATCTCTTGGTTGAAATAACTGCTACATGCAAAGCTATTAACATGCACAGTCTACCCCTAACAAAAGCACAGCCAAATGTTGATTTTTATACATGCTATGCTGAGGCCTAAATACACCTACCATCGTGCCTATTCCTTTTCTACAAATCCAATGTTTTGCTTCAGGCTGAAGGAACAAAATCCAAGCACATGCCTGCCGCCTTCCCAACATGTAACCTTGTTGGCACATCAAGAAAGCCTTCCACGTTCTGTCTTAAACGTTAAATTGACCCATGGAAATTTGCCACCATACCTACTTGCAGCCTACCATGTTACCCTCTCGTTTAGTCACATACATATTTCTATCCCTTCACATACAAGCCTAACTATCCAGAGCTACCCTACCCCTGTGTCTTCTCTTTTCAACTTATGTAAAATGTGCCGACAAAGTTTTACCTCGAGAATCCCAAGCATCCAGCTACCCAACCCTATACTATGAAACTTTTATTTTATATTTTTCCTTTTCGTGGTGACCACGGTTGTCTGCCTGTATAAATAAAGGGGATTGTGTCCATGACTTCAAACATTTTGAAGCAAACAAAATACTCCACCACAAATTAAAACCGAAATGCCTCCACAAAAATAAATATGTATATTTATAATAATATGCATGTGAGCTGAGAATATGTTGGCGGCCCTTGGCGTGTGCGTGTTCAGGCGAGACTGTGCTTGGACCAACGTGGTGGTTTTGACGATGGCAGTGGGTGGTACGGTTTCAGTGTTGACAAGTGTGGTTGCATTTGTTTCAGCAAGGTCTGTGTATGGTCTGAGCGTGGGTGAGTGAAGCAATGGGGGTGGAGTTTGCGTGGTGTTGACAGTGCGTGGAGCGCTGAAGGTAGCTAGAGACGTGGTGCAGCCTGGTGGGTTGGTGACAACGAAGAGGGGAAGTCAGTAGTGAGTGAGAAGAAAAGTTGTTCTAGAAAATGAAGTATGGGGGACGGGTTTTGTCAGAACGTGGGGATGTTTAAACTTGAAGTAGCAGGGGATGAACACGGAATGTTTGGTTGTGCGCATGGGAATGGTTGGGCTTTACTATGATTAAGAACAAACAGTGGTAAATTAAATGGCCAGATGAATGCGCAATATACAGTAAAAGACACATGAAGATTAAGGCTACCTAAGGACGGTTGGCCGATAATCCTTCTTAGCGAAAGTTGATTAAGGTAAAGTATTTAACTTTTAATAATCAAAAGTTTAAGCTATGTTAATTTATTTAAATGTTATTATAAGCGTAATTCGGTCGTTTGAAATCAGAATTTCCGTAAAACCGAAAACGATGGAATCACAGCGAAGAGTACGGCGTTGCTGAGCAGATTCAGATAGGACCAAAAGCAGTCAAGTTTCAGTTTAATTTTAAACGTCAGTTAAAACGCGCGAACCGTCAACCGAAACAAGGTGAGTTAATTCTCACACATTTCTGAAACACTTTGATGTGCTAAATTCATATAAATTTAAATTGGTTAATTGGATGCCTTGGATGCCTATGGTTGTTTTAATGGTTGACGTTAATTTTATTATCGTCATTTCTGTCTACTGATATGAAATATTTTAATGACCTGTGTTGCAGGGAAGAACAGATAGGAGGAATCAAACCGGTTCCTCAAACCTTTAATGTGCTGTTATTTCATATTTTATATGAATTGTTTGAAAACCCATTGACTTTAAAACCCCGTTGATTGTTGGTTGTTGATTGTGGTTGAACTTTGAATCAATATATAGTATTGATTGTGGAATAAATAGCAGATGGTCATGATATACACCGTTTTATAAAAGATCGATTCACCGTCAGATGAATCACTAGAAAAGAAGTTATGAAATTATTTTATAACCAATATAGATGTTTAACATACATTATTTTCAATAAAGTTCTAATAAGGAGAATAAACCAACTACATAAATACGTTGAATTGTTTAACCAAATTGACCGTGCGCGAAGCACGTGCTTATTAAGTGACTATTAAAAATGATTTTTCTTAGCTAATTCAAGTGGCCAGGTTTGACGTAACAAATTAGAATGGGTTTATATTGATAGGAATCAAAGTGAATAAAATTATTTAGATTAATTAATTATTAATTAATTTAAATGACAAGATCAATAACGATTGATCACGTTTAAAGTTGAACAGTTAACGACGTTAACTGGAGTTGTTTATTTAATTGGTTCACTTAAGGATAGTTAATGGTAAAACAAACCATGTTATTTTGATATAAAGGTTGAAGGATGATTATTATTATTTATATAACAATAATAATCAAATGGGATTTATTTAAATTAATTAGTTTGGTGATTAATTAAAAATGGAATTTGTGGTGACATGGGAAAAGAGTGTCGGGTTTTATTACAACTGTTATCCATCTTAAGATAAGAACGTTGTTGATCAAGGTATGAGAGGTAATTAAAATACCCCAACTTGAACAACTTCAAGATTATCAAAGGATGATATTAGTCGTAATGATAAAAGTGATAGAACAAAGTATTTTGGTCAAATAATAAAGTATCGTTATTAGAAGGATTTGGAAATGTATTTATAATGAGATTCTGAAATTGAAGGAAATAAAGGGAGCTTATGGTATGGAATGATATTCCCATACATAAAGAAATAAAAAGGGAAATTGGTGAAAGTTTAATGAAATTGTCAAAGTATTGAAATGAGATTTAAATGGGTTTATTCTAAAAGAATGAATGGTGGTTTTGGTATTCAAATAATGAAGCCAAAGAAGATGTCGTAATAATCATTTTACGAATGATAAGTAATTCAATAAGATAATAAGAAATGTTATGGCCAAGTGATGCTGTGTATAAACCAATGGATCTGTTTGTTTTTATGCTTGTTTATTTTGATAGTTAAATAACCGACTATCAAAAATCTGACCCAACGTTATTGGTATGGAAAGACCGGGATCGAATTTATATTCGAAAACCATTCCGACCAATAAATACGAATACGTCGAAGATGCTGATAGAGATGGAGCAATTGAAGATCGTAAGTCTTCATGAGCGGAAGAACTATTGTACCTCTGGCTGATCCCCAGAGTTAACGATGATTCTGTCGTGATTGAAATCTACGGATTGCAAGGACTTCTCGCTACTAATCTATAGGGTGATTCCTAGGATGTGGTAGGAGGGTGCCTTCGGTTCATCCTGTTCCTGGATGACGTGTATGGACGATGTGAATGGTGGCCAGATGTTTCAAAAGTCGATTATAGCCTCAAGCCTCATCAACCGGGAAAAGACAAAAATCGGGCAGGCAGCATGGCTATGTGGGTCGCACCCATTAGGGTGTATTGTCACCATCTAGAGAATATTCATATTTGTTACTTCTTTTCAATTCTGTATCTCCCGGGGATTTCGGTGGTCGCGACAAAAAGCCGAAAGGGTGACAATACATTCGATACACTCAAGAGAAATGAGTGGTCGGTCATGTGTGGGCCGGGTTGCAAGACGTTCTTGTTGAACCCAGTGTATTCGTCTCTAGAGATACACTATCGGTAGGTGGTCCCATACCTTGTCATAGTTGGAAATCCAATCTCCAATAAGCGCCTGCGGTTTTGATTGTATACTATATATGTGGAGCGTGAGATGCAAGCGTTCTACTAGATTCTATTTACTTGTATTTAGACACTATGATAATATCAGAAGAAGATATTGATTTCAAAACGATTTGGGTTATAGTAAGGTAAAAACCGTCCGTGTTTATGTGTGGACTGGTCTTACTATTATCCTTTTGTTTCAAAAAGGATTTCAAAGTTAAACAAGTTGGTTGCTATATGAATTTATCACTGAAAGTATTACAGACTGATCCGGGTGAATTTTGTTTTAAATCAAATGTGCTCGGGTCAGACCGAGTATATTTACAGGTTAGATTTCGCTTGGAGCTTCACAAGAGGAGTTGAAGTCGAGACGTATTCCATATATATACTGGTACTAGTTTATTTCCGCTGTGTGTTGTATTGATCTGAATGTATACTCTGATGTTGTGATATACAATTCTTTGATAAAGTATTATTGATTATTATATATTGTCCATTCCGCTGTGAGACTCTGGTCTTCTTATTCTTCTATTCTAATATTTCTTTCTTTCTTTCCTCACCCTCTAACTTCTTTCTATTAGCTTTCTGGGTTTTCGATATTCGAGTTTGGACACGGGACGTGTTAGTGTCTGGATTCGAGTGTCGAATTTCCCGGGCCGCTACAGTTGGTATCAGAGCAATGGTTTAGGAATAACCTTGGCTCTGTGGTGTAACTCGATAGAGATTGGGTTAGTAATACCCTAGATTGAGTTGAGTGTATATATACGAGGGAGCGTATTTGTGGATTATATAAAAATGGTTTTATATTGTGTTGATTGGGTTGTCGAGTGGTTTATAAATTCTGGTCGATACGGTAATGCAAACTATATCGATAGGAATTTCTAAACTCTTGTGCAGAGTTATTCGACACGATATTGTTTTAAAAGCTGGGTAAATAGAATAATTTTACCCAAATTATATTTTGATATAAAAGTATATATCTTTGAATGATTATAATATGTTGGTGGTGGTTATGATCGAACAAGATTATAATTGAGATGGTTAGAAATAACCAATCCGAATTCAGATAAGATATAAAATCAAAAGGCTTAAATTTGAACCTTAAACTCGAATTGGAATTATAATCCTGGAATTTTGTAAGAACGTTTGGAAATGGAATTATATGATATAGCTGGTATCAGTTTTTGCATTGGAAGACGAGTAAAGGGAAGATTGCCAAAAGGCTATGATAATTGACTTGATCAGGAGATTGAAGTACAGGTTGAAAATGGAAGAGATGTTAGTTGCCAAACTTCGTGATTCGAGCATTGGAGTTGCCCGACAAAAAGGTAAACCTTAATATTATTGATTGGGCATTTGAATTTATACCCAAGATGGGTAGCCGCTTGGCGTTGTTTTCCTTGGATCAATATGAGAGGCCGAGAGTGCCATTTGTAGTTGTTTGAATCGAACAGTACAGAGGAGGTGCTGGCGAATTTTTCGAAAATTTTCGAAACTTAGAAACATCTTTGATAATATTTTAAATTAATTATTTTGGTGATGATTGAAATTTGAAATTTTTTCTTAATCTAGCAATTTCGAGGACGAAATTTATTTAAGGGGGGAAGAATGTAACGACCTGGATTTTTCAGCTATTTGATTCGAGTATTTAAAATTTATTTAAATATTTTATTTGGAATTTAATATCGAATTTGTTTATTAAACGACGATTGAGCATTTATAATTATATTTTAAATTATAAAACGAACTCGAAACAGCGCGGTAGTTCGTAAAAATTGAATTTCAACTTCGATTGACTATACTGAATCCGTGTTAAGTCGGATTTCGGTGAAACAAGAAGCGTTTGAATCAAATTGATAATATTTTTCTAATGGAGGAGAAAAATCGAATTTTTCATATTGTAGATTTTATTTTACGTCCAAATCAAATTTTCAAATAGTCGCTGTGAAATCGTTTATACGCCATAACGATTTATTTAAATATAAGTAAATATTTGCTTCGAATCTGGACAAGTCCTTTGAGGCGTAGTCATAATTTAATTTTTTGAATTTTACTGTAATTTTTATTTCGTAAAATAAGCAACTTTTTATTTGGAGTATTTTGCACCCTGTATCAACATTTTGGGGTTTCAAAATATAAGTTAATCTACCGATATTATTATATTTTTGGGATCGTGGCACCTCACTCGACAAGATTGCATTTTTATTTCTGTCGGTGACAAGTCGTACGCAGACGAAGTTGTATATAACGGGGTATGTTTAACTTTATAGTTAAAAGATCGTTGGTCATATCAACTAAGATACTTATGCAAACCGGCACAGTCCTTGAAAATGTGGCTGAACGTGGTCAACTTATGAAACTTTGCATCCGTGCATTAAATGTTGAAGGGACCCAACAAAACCAAAACATATTTGCAATCCACAACAGCTACCTTTCTTTCGCATCCTTTCTTTTCTATCTCTTGGTTGAAATAACTGCTACATGCAAAGCTATTAACATGCACAGTCTACCCCTAACAAAAGCACAGCCAAATGTTGATTTTTATACATGCTATGCTGAGGCCTAAATACACCTACCATCGTGCCTATTCCTTTTCTACAAATCCAATGTTTTGCTTCAGGCTGAAGGAACAAAATCCAAGCACATGCCTGCCGCCTTCCCAACATGTAACCTTGTTGGCACATCAAGAAAGCCTTCCACGTTCTGTCTTAAATGTTAAATTGAACCATGGAAATTTGCCACCGTACCTACTTGCAGCCTACCATGTTACCCTCTCGTTTAGTCACATACATATTTCTATCCCTTCACATACAAGCCTAACTATCCAGAGCTACCCTACCCCTGTGTCTTCTCTTTTCAACTTATGTAAAATGTGCCGACAAAGTTTTACCTCGAGAATCCCAAGCATCCAGCTACCCAACCCTATACTATGAAACTTTTATTTTATATTTTTCCTTTTCGTGGTGACCACGGTTGTCTGCCTGTATAAATAAAGGGGACTGTGTCCATGACTTCAAACATTTTGAAGCAAACAAAATACTCCACCACAAATTAAAACCGAAATGCCTCCACAAAAATAAATATGTATATTTATAATAATATGCATGTGAGCTGAGAATATGTTGGCGGCCCTTGGCCTGTGCGTGTTCAGGCGAGACTGTGCTTGGACCAACGTGGTGGTTTTGACGATGGCAGTGGGTGGTACGGTTTCAGTGTTGACAAGTGTGGTTGCATTTGTTTCAGCAAGGTCTGTGTACGGTCTGAGCATGGGTGAGTGAAGCAATGGGGGTGGAGTTTGCGTGGTGTGGACAGTGCGTGGAGCGCTGAAGGTAGCTAGAGACGTGGTGCAGCCTGGTGGGTTGGTGACAACGAAGAGGGGAAGTCAGTAGTGAGTGAGAAGAAAAGTTGTTCTAGAAAATGAAGTATGGGGGACGGGTTTTGTCAGAACGTGGGGATGTTTAAACTTGAAGTAGCAGGGGATGAACACAGAATGTTTGGTTGTGCGCATGGGAATGGTTGGGCTTTACTATGATTAAGAACAGACAGTGGTAAATTAAATGGCCAGATGAATGCGCAATATACAGTAAAAGACACATGAAGATTAAGGCTACCTAAGGACGGTTGGCCGATAATCCTTCTTAGCGAAAGTTGATTAAGGTAAAGTATTTAACTTTTAATAATCAAAAGTTTAAGCTATGTTAATTTATTTAAATGTTATTATAAGCGTAATTCGGTCGTTTGAAATCAGAATTTCCGTAAAACCGAAAACGATGGAATCACAGCGAAGAGTACGGCGTTGCTGAGCAGATTCAGATAGGACCAAAAGCAGTCAAGTTTCAGTTTAATTTTAAACGTCAGTTAAAACGCGCGAACCGTCAACCGAAACAAGGTGAGTTAATTCTCACACATTTCTGAAACACTTTGATGTGCTAAATTCATATAAATTTAAATTGGTTAATTGGATGCCTTGGATGCCTATGGTTGTTTTAATGGTTGACGTTAATTTTATTATCGTCATTTCTGTCTACTGATATGAAATATTTTAATGACCTGTGTTGCAGGGAAGAACAGATAGGAGGAATCAAACCGGTTCCTCAAACCTTTAATGTGCTGTTATTTCATATTTTATATGAATTGTTTGAAAACCCATTGACTTTAAAACCCCGTTGATTGTTGGTTGTTGATTGTGGTTGAACTTTGAATCAATATATAGTATTGATTGTGGAATAAATAGCAGATGGTCATGATATACACCGTTTTATAAAAGATCGATTCACCGTCAGATGAATCGCTAGAAAAGAAGTTATGAAATTATTTTATAACCAATATAGATGTTTAACATACATTATTTTCAATAAAGTTCTAATAAGGAGAATAAACCAACTACATAAATACGTTGAATTGTTTAACCAAATTGACCGTGCGCGAAGCACGTGCTTATTAAGTGACTATTAAAAATGATTTTTCTTAGCTAATTCAAGTGGCCAGGTTTGACGTAACAAATTAGAATGGGTTTATATTGATAGGAATCAAAGTGAATAAAATTATTTAGATTAATTAATTATTAATTAATTTAAATGACAAGATCAATAACGATTGATCACGTTTAAAGTTGAACAGTTAACGACGTTAACTGGAGTTGTTTATTTAATTGGTTCACTTAAGGATAGTTAATGGTAAAACAAACCATGTTATTTTGATATAAAGGTTGAAGGATGATTATTATTATTTATATAACGATAATAATCAAATGGGATTTATTTAAATTAATTAGTTTGGTGATTAATTAAAAATGGAATTTGTGGTGACATGGGAAAAGAGTGTCGGGTTTTATTACAACTGTTATCCATCTTAAGATAAGAACGTTGTTGATCAAGGTATGAGAGGTAATTAAAATACCCCAACTTGAACAACTTCAAGATTATCAAAGGATGATATTAGTCGTAATGATAAAAGTGATAGAACAAAGTATTTTGGTCAAATAATAAAGTATCGTTATTAGAAGGATTTGGAAATGTATTTATAATGAGATTCTGAAATTGAAGGAAATAAAGGGAGCTTATGGTATGGAATGATATTCCCATACATAAAGAAATAAAAAGGGAAATTGGTGAAAGTTTAATGAAATTGTCAAAGTATTGAAATGAGATTTAAATGGGTTTATTCTAAAAGAATGAATGGTGGTTTTGGTATTCAAATAATGAAGCCAAAGAAGATGTCGTAATAATCATTTTACGAATGATAAGTAATTCAATAAGATAATAAGAAATGTTATGGCCAGGTGATGCTGTGTATAAACCAATGGATCTGTTTGTTTTTATGCTTGTTTATTTTGATAGTTAAATAACCGACTATCAAAAATCTGACCCAACGTTATTGGTATGGAAAGACCGGGATCGAATTTATATTCGAAAACCATTCCGACCAATAAATACGAATACGTCGAAGATGCTGATAGAGATGGAGCAATTGAAGATCGTAAGTCTTCATGAGCGGAAGAACTATTGTACCTCTGGCTGATCCCCAGAGTTAACGATGATTCTGTCGTGATTGAAATCTACGGATTGCAAGGACTTCTCGCTACTAATCTATAGGGTGATTCTTAGGATGTGGTAGGAGGGTGCCTTCGGTTCATCCTGTTCCTGGATGACGTGTATGGACGATGTGAATGGTGGCCAGATGTTTCAAAAGTCGATTATAGCCTCAAGCCTCATCAACCGGGAAAAGACAAAAATCGGGCAGGCAGCATGGCTATGTGGGTCGCACCCATTAGGGTGTATTGTCACCATCTAGAGAATATTCATATTTGTTACTTCTTTTCAATTCTGTATCTCCCGGGGATTTCGGTGGTCGCGACAAAAAGCCGAAAGGGTGACAATACATTCGATACACTCAAGAGAAATGAGTGGTCGGTCATGTGTGGGCCGGGTTGCAAGACGTTCTTGTTGAACCCAGTGTATTCGTCTCTAGAGATACACTATCGGTAGGTGGTCCCATACCTTGTCATAGTTGGAAATCCAATCTCCAATAAGCGCCTGCGGTTTTGATTGTATACTATATATGTGGAGCGTGAGATGCAAGCGTTCTACTAGATTCTATTTACTTGTATTTAGACACTATGATAATATCAGAAGAAGATATTGATTTCAAAACGATTTGGGTTATAGTAAGGTAAAAACCGTCCGTGTTTATGTGTGGACTGGTCTTACTATTATCCTTTTGTTTCAAAAAGGATTTCAAAGTTAAACAAGTTGGTTGCTATATGAATTTATCACTGAAAGTATTACAGACTGATCCGGGTGAATTTTGTTTTAAATCAAATGTGCTCGGGTCAGACCGAGTATATTTACAGGTTAGATTTCGCTTGGAGCTTCACAAGAGGAGTTGAAGTCGAGACGTATTCCATATATATACTGGTACTAGTTTATTTCCGCTGTGTGTTGTATTGATCTGAATGTATACTCTGATGTTGTGATATACAATTCTTTGATAAAGTATTATTGATTATTATATATTGTCCATTCCGCTGTGAGACTCTGGTCTTCTTATTCTTCTATTCTAATATTTCTTTCTTTCTTTCCTCACCCTCTAACTTCTTTCTATTAGCTTTCTGGGTTTTCGATATTCGAGTTTGGACACGGGACGTGTTAGTGTCTGGATTCGAGTGTCGAATTTCCCGGGCCGCTACACCCTCAAATCAAACAAAGCTCCAAGTTGTCTTGTTGGAGAAGAAGCAAATCCCTTGATTTGGTGAAGAAAGCTAACTCTACTCTCTTGGTTTGATGTAGAAAGATTGCACTTTGGCCTTGAATCTAGTTTTGGAAGCTCAAGTTCATATGAATGAAGATGGAGGCCATGATCAAGAGGAATTTTGGCAGCACTTAGTTACTAGATTGATTTGTGTGAGTTTAGGGTAGGTCTAGGGGTGTTTTATAGGATTAGGGACAAGTTTAGGCCATAGGATTAACCCCAAAATGAATCTGAACCATCAAATTCTGTCAGAAACCAACAAACAGGGCCAGAAAACACAAGCAGGTGCACCAGGCCAAAATGGCCCGACCGGGGAGGTCGACCCCCAGGTCGACTCTAGAGTCGACCTGGCCTGGGGCAGGTCGACCCCCAGGTCGACCTGGCCTGGTAGGTCGACCTGGTGGGTTGGGCGGGAACTTTTCCCGCCTACTCTGATTGGGCTGAAATTCAAATCTGTTTTCGAAATTTGAATTTTCTGAAACTTCATCGGGCCATAATTGGGTCATACGACTCCGATTTACAAAATTTCGGACTCTATTTCGCGTATTTTTCCGAGATGAACGCAATGGCACAGCCCGTTTCCCCTGATTCAGATTTAAAATTTATTTCTGCCTTGATTTATGATTATAACATGTTATTAAAATTCGGGTTGTTACATTATTTCAATCAAATTGGTTTAATACAAACATCAGTACAATTATCTCATATACATACATAGCTCCTCACTACAGTTCACTCATACTTAGCTATTTTTTTATATTTATACAGACACTCACATATACAATTTCAGACTCATACACTACACACTGTCTTCTTATCCTCAGTCTTCATAGCTCGCTGTCAGTCCAGTCATCATCTGCTTACCTGTCACAATGAAACACACATAGAGTACACTGCAATGGAATTTAAACTGAATATATGTGAATATAAATTTTATTTTTAAAATTTTATTTGCCTCAGATTGCTGATGTGTTTATCATCATTTTTCATGACTTGATTTGATTCATCTGTGTCTAGACAGCTTGTGATATTCATAGTGAAATACTGTAAATACCACAAGGCAATTAGTTTGTGTGTGTGTGTATATATATAGTGTAGGGACAGGAAAACTGGTTTGATCGACTACATACACACACGTGCATATATATACACGTGTGCACTGCCTCGCCAATCAATGTATGCATCTGTGGAGCAGTCACATGGACCAAGCTCGACATAGTGAAATGGACAAGTGAACATAACAACCAAAGTGTCGAGCCAAGGATGTTAAAACACGTATAATGCAACTCAACATTGGTCGAGGCAGCTCATTCAAGAAGCGAATATGATCATGGCAGCAACATGTAACAGCATGGTTGCAAGTAGCTACAAAAGAGCAATACCAGAAAAGCCAAAACAGGATGGTGCATGTGAACACAAGACAAAATAGTGCATTTTCTAGTGAAAGGGGCTGAGCAAATGTGCTATCTTTCATGCATGGTTCAAGCTCACAAGTCAACGCAGCATGGACTAAATTCTCAACAACAATGGCAAAGTCAAACCAAAATGTACAAGGTGAGCTACAGCATGGAAATGGTCATGGCGAGATATGGCATATCATGTGTGAAGGAATACATTCATATACTTGGTGAAGCATACATGTACATGACGTAAACAACATGGCAGATCTTTCATGTGATCAATGGGTTCAGCAATACACAAAAGAAAATGGCAGTTTTTAAATGTACAAGTGTGCAACTCAAATACATAGTCGAGACATAATGGAGCATCATGTATAATGGTTATACATGCAAGTATTGTCCAAGGAAGATTCAAGTGGAAGTGGACAAATGGAATCAAGTACACAGGAGGTAGCATGTCAAAACAATGGTGCAACCAACTCAACTCAGTTTTGTATCAATGAATCAAATTTGTCCAGAAATCCATTTAAGGCAGCAAGGGGCAATTCAACAAATTGGGGCAACAAAAGGTTGGCACAAATTTAAAAATTTCCAGAAATACATTTTGGCACACACATGGATTAATGGACTCAAGCATATATAGCAAGAAAATCATGCTGGACAAAATCACAGTGATTATATTTGGCAAATGCTATTTCTTTAATGTGCAAAGAAAAACTTTTCGGCAATCATGTTTTTTTAATCGAAATCATTCCAGTTTTTGCTTCAACCAGGAAATTGAAACATGATCAGTTTTTTCATTTTTGGCAAGTGTTTTTAAAACATTCCAGATTTTATTCAAGGCAAAAATCGAATGGGATAATTTCAGAAAAGGTAAGAAATATTTTTCCCAGAATTCATGAATACATGCAACCCATTTAAGCCAAGCAAATCCATTTCAATCAAAGATTTCAAAAGGGGAATTCACGCAACAAATCAGGGCAAATAGCAGGCAAGTCACATGTTGAAATCAGAGAACTAAAGGATTTGAAATCCTATTTAACACCATATAAATCACTGGCATGAGGGTGTATCGAAAAACAGAACCAACAATTTCAAAGAGCAGTAATCGATTAAAATCCGAAGTTACTCACTTGATTTTCGATCGAGTACTTTCTCAAATCGTTGGCAAGAAGGAGCAGGCACAAACCAATCAAGAACCAAATATCATCTGTTTCAAAGCCAAAAGGATTCAATCATTCAAGCGTCGATCGATTTGGGGAAGATTCAATGAAACCCTAGAAAATTTCTCCAGCAGCCATTTTTCAAGAGAGAATGATTTCAAGAATAACAGTGGATATAAATAAATGGGCCGGCTCACTTTCATTTTGGCTTAGCCAAGTCTAAAGTGATAAAGGAGATTTAAATTTCATTTTTAATCTAGGGTTTTTGTTTTTATTTTGTATTATTTTTTTAATTCTTCTGTAAACCGTCTGAACAGTTTCTAGGTCTGTAAAATCTAGGGGTTTCAGTTAAGGGTTAACTGACAGTTGCTAGAGTCTGTAAAATCTAGGGTTTACGTGTTACGGGTTTGTAATACGGGAAAATCTGGTCGAGGGAATATCGGTCAGTCTAGGGTTTTGAGCGTAGGATTAGAATAGGAGCGAGGGGTTCGCGAGTTTACATGGTCTTGTAAGCAGGATCTATTCTTTTACCTAGTAGAAACCTTAGGAATGTAGCAGTAGGCAGGATTTTGCTGAAGCTGGGTATATCTTGTGTCATTTACTTTCTGTACTTTTATCTCTGCTGCATTTTGTGTTCTATGAATTTTTAATATCTTGTAAAAACTGTGGTAAACCTTAATCACCCCCCTCTCTAGGGTTAATCTAGATCCAACAATATGTGCATGAAGTTGAAATTGGACAAGGTAGAAATTGTCTGTGAAAATCAGATCAAAAGGTCAACCTGAGCCTCTAAGGGTTGATCTACAACTAGACTTAAGGGGGCGACCTATGTTGGGTCTCAGGTCAAGCCAGGCACCAATGTTTTGATGCCTATTTGAGCCTTTGCTTATGTGTTTTATTTCCTTGAGTTACTAGTTGTTCTAAGATTTGAGACTTGGTTTGAGTTGATTTTAAATGGCTAGTCTAAAAAAATTGGATAGCCAATATTCAATATCAATTCGTATAGCGAATTGATAGTTTTCTATGAGTTTTGTGTATTCTGATTTTGTTGTTATTTTTCTGAATTTAGCTGGTTTATGCATGCGTTTTATAAATTGTTTTCTAAGGAGTTTCCAATTAAAAATCCAGTTTTGAATTATGCAATTCATGAATTAATTTCTAAACATATATAAATTGTTCATAAAGCTATTATATATAAAAACTATAGTTTAAAGAGGTCTATCAAGAAATGGTTTTTAAATAGTTCCTAAAATTGTTTTAAAAACTTGTTTTCTTGGATATAGTATTTCCAATAAAATTACACGCTTTGCACTCTCCGAGAGAACTAGATGTGACTTGAATGATGTGGTAAACCATATGGTAAGGGATATGGGTTTATTACATCATCAGTTCTAACCTTGTTCAGTTGAAGCTCTACACATGTGTGGAATAGACTAACATGTACTGAACCGATAAGTTAAAATGTGCTATAACGACCCAGGATTTTTGATCAATTTAAAACCAGGATTTTGAATATATAAAATTAATTTAAATTGGTTTTAAAATGATTTTTTTTAAATAGTTATTTAAAACCAAAAAAATAACTATAAAATACCAGTAAGAATATATCAACTTTTGTTATAACAAAATTTTCAAATATGTATTAACAAAACATTTTTTAATTTGATGTATTTAGTTAAATACAAATTTTAAATGTAGTTTTTTAAAATAAAATAATTATTTTTGAATTTTTACGTATAATCGGGAAATTAGTTGATAACATTGTCGAATTTTGTTAATACTAGTTGTCGGTTGTTGGAATTGCTAATGAATAACCTAGATAATAAAATTTAGTAACGCTAATAAGTATCACAAATTTGTAACACCTTGTAATGCTAGAAAAGTGTGACAAAAATGCACGGTTTAGGACATAACACTTGTCGTTTTGTGTTGTCAATTTGCATGAAACATTTTGGACATGTGTTCACGGAACGAATGACTAAACTACCCTTATTTTCACCTATAAAAGAGACCTACCCCTCACCATTTCCATCCAACATTCTTCACTTTCTTATCCTTCTCTTTAGCTCTTTTCTTCCCCTCTGCCTCCTTTCTTATTCGGTCGAGCCTCCCCTCCCTCTGACCACCAACTCCGGCCATCTACCCCTTCCCCTAACACAACCCCTCTTTCCTCTTCCTCCTCCATCCATCCCCTTTTGCCTCGTCCTAGCCCTCCCCTCCTCGGCTCACGCTCTGACCAACCTCCACCCTCACGCCATGACCACGACCCCCTCCTAGCTCTTCCCGTCCACGTCCGTGATCCCCTTCGCCACTCCCCTAACCTAGTCCGGCCTACCCCACATCACTACCGTTGCAAAGCCCGAACCCCGCACCATCACCACTTGCCCCATTGTCGTACCCTCCTCCACCTCCACACCACCTTAGTTTGGCCAACTACTACCACACCTCTTCCCTCTTCTATAAAAAATTAAAATAATAATAATATTTTTGATAAATAAGTCGGTGTGGAATAGTAGTCAGTCCGGAGCAATCTCAGTTAGCTAGGCTATCCTACTATAAAGTTAGACGGAGTGGAAATGCTGGTGAGAAACTCTGCACATTTATATTTATATATATTTATTATAATCGTTAAATGAATCTGCTTTATGTTGGTTGAATGATTGTATAGTTAGTTCCAATTATACTATAAAAACCGGCATTTTACGTATCGAAGGATCATAAAATATTTTTTATTTTAATCCTTGAGGGTTGGATCATTCTCATATTTTAATATGTTGGTTATGGGGATGTGAGATATGTCCATAATTTTTACCAATTTTATTTATGATTGTTTTTCCCTATCAGTCTTGTACAGGGGATAACTTTTGTCTTAGATTGATTCCGGAGTTGAGATCGGTCTCATTCGAAAGGAAATGATGATTTCCATTCTGTAAAGTGATCAGACTAAAGATTTGGCTTATGAGCGGTTTGGGAGGAATCGCTGTTATAAGGTTTCACAGTTGGTTGTTCAGGCTTTTAAGCCATAATGGGCTGATTTAGAGAGGCCCATTAGTAGGTTGGTGGAAGGCTATAAATAGAGGGTAAGAGGCATGGAGAATAGTTTACTTTCTCCATTCTCTAAATTGGAAGAGCTAGAGGTCCTCCATTACTCCATCTTCTACACCTTTCCGCCATTAGAGCTTAGAGAATCAAAGATCTACATCACTTGAAGCTAGATCTATGCCATTCCAAGAGAGAGTTCATCGAATCGAAGAGTTTAGAGCAAATTCTTCGCTGTCTGGAATCATAATTCATTGCTTTTGAGTTGTTTTGGAGAATTGGTGAGTGACATGCATCTCTCACGCGGATCCAATCAAGTATATGAGTTGTATGCACATATTTTCATCATTTTAAGTCGATTTCTCCTAGATCTACACCATGGTAAGTCTATTTTCATACGAATCGCCATAGGATCTAATTTAGCAACTTAAAACCGGTAATTTCCGTATGTTTTTATATGTTTATGCAATTTAGATCTATTATTCTGGTCATTCATTCATTTACCATGAATTTGGTGAATTTCATATAGTTGTTGATGAAAATTTGTTGTTTTAATGATTGTTGATGATAGATTTTGATGAATTAGTTAGATCGGGTAGTTTGCATAAATTTGGAATCTAATTGAAGTTGAATTGGGCAGGAAATCAGATCTGCGGTGGATCAGTGACGAATTAGATCAGTCCAGATCTGCGATGGATCTGGGATGGAATGGATCGGTTCAGATTTGCGATGGATCAGTCATGGATCTATGATGGATCATGCATGGATGGGTCGTGCATAGATGGCTCGCGCATCGCGCAAGGATGGATCGTGCAGAGATGGCTCGCGCATGGGTGGATCAGTGATGGATCAGTAACGGGTTTATCAATGATGGATCTGTTTTGGATCGCACATGGATGGATCGTGCATAGATGGCTCGCGCATGGGTGGATCAGTGACGGATTTATCAGTGACAAAACCGTGATGGATCGGTGATGGGTGGATCATGCATGAATGGATCGACTCAAATCTGTGATGGATCTATGATGGAATGGATCGGCTTAGGTCAGTGACAGATCAGTGATGGATGGATCAATGACGGATCAGTGATGGATCAGTGATGAATTGATGCAAAATTGAAACCGGGGAAATGATAATGTTTAAGAAGCGCTGCAAAAGGCTGTTTTGACATTTTGGCCAGTTTTTCATAGCGAAAAAGCTGGAAATTCTAATGAAATGCAGAATCAACCAAACAAAGCTTCTTTTTTAGTCGACGATGGCTCTAGCTTCAACACGAGTTCAAGTTGGAATTTCGTAGTGTTGTGAGATGTTTATTGATCGTTGAAAAGCAACGTATGTGAAGATAACTCAGAGGTTTTGAGATGATGGATAATTGTAGCTCGAGAAGGTTGCTTGAACTAAGAATAGCCGTCAGGAAGGACGACTATAGATATTGAAGGACGAGAAATTATCATTGTCATAGGATCTAGCGGGCTTAAAGCAAGGTATAATAGAGACGTCTAAAAGACCAGAAGGTTGCTGGTCGAGTACCCTGGGTATCGTTGAAGGCCTAGAGATACATATTGTTGAAAGGCATATCGAGTTTTTGCTAGAACCAGAGTTACCATTAGCCCTTGACACATGGCAAGATTGGCCGGCATACGATTAACGATGGTTTTGAACCAGGATTGGCAGTGATAGCCAGAGTCTGTCATGGATGATTAGTTGTTTTGTTTGTACCGTCTCACTTAGATTGTCCAACGTCGAAGGAGATGTTTCTTGGGTGCTTGTCTGATATTGGTTTAGGCCTTTGGGGCTTGTGCTTGAGGGAAGTAGAATTCGATTAGGATGGTTTATGTGAGATATATAATCGGGATGCCATGAGTGTTACTGTTGGTCGATCCTGTTTGCCATGATTGAATGGTTGTTCTGAATAGCATGAATGGATTGTTGTTCCTTTGGTTACTTGGATTGTAAAGGCTATCATTGTCTGATATGGGGGAAGATGGGAGTTGAGTTCTTCTCTGGTATTTAGGGTAGATTGGTTTGTTAATCTCCTTATTCTCATATACTTTGTTGATGATATTAGGTACTTGTTTTACTGCTCACTAAGATTGTCGTCTGACTCAAGGTTTTATGTTTCCCTCTTATTACTTTGGGATGTTCATCCGATTTTTAGATGGGCAGACTAGGTGGCATGTGACATGTGATACCTTGGTGATGACGATGTTGTTGTTCGGTGGCAAGCAGGAGGCTGGCATATTATTTTCCTAAATCTAGTCTTTGTTTTCCGCTGTTTAATGTTTGATTCTGAGTGCTGTGGTGAGGCAAATTTGTACAGACAAATGTTGTAATCTTGGTGTATGGATATACTTTCTAGATGTTTTGAAAGTTTGAAGTTTTTGCTCAAATATGCGTCACCTTTCTTACATGTTGTATATGTTCTATTACATTTTATTCCTTGCGCTATGTGTTTTACGACAGGTTTTGCTTGTGTTTACCTAATTTGATGATCGTCCATAGTTGCCTGGCATACCTTTTCCTCTTGATTAGTGCATGGGTTATGGGTGGTTGTCACATTTGGTATCAGAGCGAGGTTATCAGTTTTAGTCAAAGTTCTAAGACGTAATTACATATGAGAGACATATTTGTAGATTTCAGTTGGATGTATACTATATATATTAGTGTATATAAAATAGTAGTGTCAGTACTCCATTAGCAGTTTTTCCTTGAAAGTGGCTAATCATTATATTTTGCAGATTTAGAATGAGTCGACGTACTTTGATGCCTACTGCTAGGGAGTGGACTGTGCCTGGATGGGGAGATGGAGGTATACCAGATTACCCATCCATGTTTGAGGCCATGATGGAAGCATTCATGAGAAGGGTACCCGCTCCAGTGGCAGCCATGGTAGATGTAGGGGTACAGTGCCTTGGACCGTGGATTTTGTGAAACTTTGCAAAGACTTCACGTCTCTTGGAGGAAAATTATTCGAAGGAATAGAGTGAACTGAAGAGGTCCATCGGTGGATGGATTCTTGTGTTCGCATTTTTGGAGACTTGGGTATAGAAGATCCGACCAAAAGTAAGCTTCATCAAGGCAAATACAAGGCAGGGCTATGGAGTGGTGGAGGCAACTACAAGGCAGGGCTATGGAGTGGTGGAATTTTGTTATACTTGATACTCCAGAAGAAGAGATTTCATGGGAGTAATTCCAAGCTAAGTTTGAGACGAAGTTTATCTGCACTGGTCAGAAGTCCGCTCTATTTAAGAAATTTGTGGAAATAAAGCAAAATAGTCGTCCTGTACTGGATTATGTTTCAGATTTCAAGGCCTTGTCCAGATATGCTCGTTCATCGATACATCCTACAAAACAACGAGAAGTTTGTTAAGGATCTTGATACCTACATAGGAAGACCATTGGTGGAACATCTTGATGATTCATTTGAGAAGCTTATGGAAAAAGCTGTGAGACATGAAAGCTTGTTCCCAAAAGAGGAAGCTATTGTTGTTGCAACCAAGGAGGCTCTGAAACCACAACAGGGTGGTAACAACAAGAAGAGGAAGCAACAACAGCAAAAAGGAAAGGATGGCAGGAAGAAGCCTAAGAATGAGGTGGTTTGCTTTAACTGCCAACAGAAAGGTCATTTTGCTAATGAGTGCAATAATCCAAAGGCCGAGAAGAAGTGCTTCAAGTGTGGAAATCCGGGGCATGAGAGGAAGGATTGTCCAGAATCAGCTAAGAGTAGGCAGATAGTGAAGGCTTATGCTTTGGGAGCCATTCCATCTTCTTCGAGAGATCATATTGCAAAGGAGAAGGGAAAGGATGCCGTTGTTCAAGGTACTCTTTCTGTTCAAGGTGTTTCAGTTCGTGTGTTGTTTGATATTGGAGCATCGCATTCATTCATTTGCAATGAGCTTGTGTGCCACTTGGGTTTGGAACCCAAGATATGTGATAGACCTTTGATTGTGACTAATCCAGTTGGGGGTTCGTCTAGCCTTTGTATGCTTTGTCGTGGTCTAGTGTTGTTGAGTCATAGTTGCTCTTTTGTGTGCGATTGCTTTGTTCTTAATTTCGCCGGGTTTGGGATCATCATGGGCATGGATTGGCTCAAGAGGTATGCGACAAGAGTGAATTACGAGAAGCTAGAGCTATGAGTCGGGGACATGGAAGAGAAAAAGTTGTTGATTCGTTGTAAGACCGAAGATGGTATCTTCGTGAGCTATTTATATTCGCTTATGATTCCATAGGAAGACTTATCACCTGTGTTGATCGCTAACGAGTTTAAGGATGTCTTTGAGGAAGTCAAAGTGTTGCCGGCACATCGTGAGATCGAGTTTAGAATAGATTTGGTCGAGGGTGCAAGAACTATCGTTATGCCTCTTAGGCGGATGGCGCCTAAGAAACAACGATAGTTAGAGGGGGAAGTTCGTGATCTTTTGCGAAAAGGATTCATTCAGAGAAGTGTTTCCGAATGGGGTGCACCAGTTGTATTTGCAACCAAGGCCGATGGATCATTCAGATTGTGTGTGGATTATCGTGAGCTAAATAAGGTGACTAAGAAGAACAAGTATCCGTTGCTGAGAATCAATGACTTGTTCGATTAGCTTCAGAAGCCAAAGTGTTTTCTCAAATGGATTTGGCAATGGGATTTCACTAGTTGAGAGTGGCAAAGGATAGTGTGCCAAATACTGCTTTTAGGACACCATCCGGTTTCTTTGAGTGGTTGGTGATGTCGTTTGGGTTGACTAACGCACTAGTGTACTTTGTATATCTTATGAATAGATTTTTCAGAGATTAGTTGAACGAGTTTGTTCTTATGTTCGTGGATGATATCCTGGTTTACTCTCGGAATGAGAAAGAGCACATGACACACTTGAAAGTTGTTTTGGAAATCTTACAAAAGTATCATCTTAGAGCTAAGTTTTCAAAGTGTCACTTCTGGAAAAGTGAAGTGAGATTCTTAGGCCATGTTGTTTATGGAAATGGAATAGCGGTTGATCCCGCTAAAGTGGTAGCAATCCACGATAGGGATAGACCTAAGAATGCGACGGACGTGAGAAGTTTTCTTGGATTGGCAGGATATTACCAACGGTTTCTCAAGGATTTCTCCAAGATAGCTACTCCATTGACAGGATTGACGAGGAAGAACCAAATATTCACTTGGGATGCAAAATGTGAGCAATATTTTGGAATCATGAAAGAGAGACTGACAAGTGCTCCTGTGTTGACCATTCCAAGTGGGAATGAAGAGATGGTGATATACACCGATGCATGTGGTACTGGACTTGGAGTAGTGCTAATGCAAAGGATAAGGTTGTGGCCTACGCAAGTCGACAGCTGAAGCCGCACGAGAGGAATTATCCAACTCATGATTTGGAGTTGGCAGCGATCGTTTTTCTCTAAATATGTGGAGACATTACCTGTTGGGAGTTCGATTTGAGTTGTTTACGGATCACAAGTCGTTGAAGTATCTTTTCTCTCAAAAGGATTTGAATCATCGGTAGCAGAGATGGTTAGAGTTTCTGGCATCGTATGATTTTGGTATAACCTATAGTCCTGGTAAAGGTAATGCAGTTGCAAATGCGTTGAGTCGAGGACACGCAAGTTTGAGAGCGATGTTTTCGGAATGGAAGAGTCTCGAGTTTCTGGCAGGATTTTTATTTTAGGCCAAGATGTGAATTGGAACATGAAATGTTAGCAAGCTTGTCGATAAGACCTACTCTTATCAAAAGGATTGGCGAAAGCCAAAAGTGAGATGCAAAGCTTGTCGACTTTATCCAGAAGTTGGAACCAGATAATAAAGAGTTTGAAGTTGATCGGGAAGGTTGGCTTGGAAAACAAGGACGATTGGTTGTTCCTGATGTCGACGGATTGAGAGATGAGGTTCTGAGGGAACGTCATCACTTGAAATTGATGATTCATCCCGGAAGTAATAAGATGTATCAAGAGATGAAGTGTAACAACCCGTATTTTCAATAACCTATTATAACGTAAATCGAGGCAGAATTTAATTTATAAATCTGAATCAAGGGAAACGGGCTATGCCATTGCGTTCGTCTCGGAAAAATACGCGAAATAGAGTCCGAGTTTTCGAAAATCGGAGTCCGTATGACCCGATTAAGGCCCAACGAAGTTTTCAGAAAATTTCAAGTTCAAAACAGATTTGAATTTCAAGTTCAAATTTCGAATTTCGGGTCTGGAAGGTTAGGCGGGAAATTTCCCGCCAGGCCAACCAAGTCGATAGGCCTGTCGACTTGGCAGTCGACTTGGTTGGACCCAAGTCGACAGCCCTGTCGACTTGGCTGTCGACTTGGTTCAGCCGGGCAGTTTTGCCTGGTGCACCATTTTGGGGTTTTGGTTAGGTTTTGGGGCCAGATTCGGTTTTAAGGGCTGAGATTGGAATTAGGGTTTAATCCTAAGGTTGAAACTAATCCTAATCTCTATAAATAAGCCCCTAACCTAACCCTAAATCATCATTATTCATTCAAGTAACTAAACTATGGCAAAATCATTCCTCTCATGGCCTCCACTCTCTTCATAAAATTTCTAAGTTACTTCTATGAGAGATTTTCCATGCATACAAGTGTTTTCAAGCTTTTATGAGTGTCATTAGCTTGCATTCAAGTCAAGTTTCCATATTTACATCATAAAGCAAGAGTTTTGATTCATTTTGGCTCAAGGGTTTTTCTATTGGAGCTTGCATTTTGGGTTTATTTGATTGCATAAGGGCTTTGTCTCAGTCTATATATATTTTTGTGAGCCCTTTTCTACTTTCATATTTAAACTCTAAAGTTAAATGAATGATGCAAGTTTGGTTGATCATTATGATATGCAAGTTTGCCATGATATGCAAGTTTACTATGTCATGTTATGCAAGTTTGATATGTTATGATATGCAAGTTTGCCATGTTATGTTATGCAAGTTTGCCATGTTATGATATGCAAGTTTATCATGTTATGTTATGCAAGTTTGCCATGTTATGATATGCAAGTTTATCATGTTATGTTATGCAAGTTTGCTATGTTATGATATGCAAGTTAGCCATATGATATGCAAGTTATGTTATGAAAGTTTGGGTTGATCATTTTGCTCATGTTATCATGTTATGCAAGCTTATCTTGGGTTTATGAGCTTAAAGCTTCAAGCTTTATGCTAAAGGTTGCATTTTGGCAACATGTAAGTTATCATATCCCTTATGATAACTTGCATGTGAGGCTAAATGCGAACTTATGGCAACTTCTACATGTCATTTATCACCATGTATCACTTATATGCTAAGTTTGGTTTTATGCATACTTTTGAGGCCTAATGATGCAATATGCAAGTATATGAGCATATGTACATTTCATATGCCACCATGTTAAACTTGTGGCTTCAACACCATTTGTCATCTTTATGCCAAGTTCCCTCTTTCTATCCTTTATGCGCTATTACGATTATGTAAGCGATGGGATTGCGTTTGGGGTTGGGTAAACTTAAAAGACATGAAAACATAAGATTGGGAATTTACCTATTAAGTTAGGTCTACCCATTGGGAATTTACCTATTAAGTTAGGTCTACCCAAATTCTTGAAAACTTGTAATATGTTTTGGAAACATGATGGACATGACACTTAGAAAATATAAGTGTGACCAACTCGAGGTTGGGTTGAGTTTGTAGCGTAAAACTACCCGGAACTGACCGGCTTAACTAGTTGTTACAAACGATAGGACCCAATGTGAGAAGTTGGTCATGTTGTACCTTGAACCTGAGGTTAGACCAAGTTGTGGTGTAAAGCTACCCGGACCCGCCCGGCTTAAGTAGTAACCACAACAAGGTCTAATGTGAGAGGTTAAGGCACATTAAATTAATTAATGCCTCATGATTAGGGTTAAGTCATGGTCCACTTAATACTTAACCAATTTGGGCTTGGTGGATTAATCGGGGTTAAGTCGTGAACCCATCGTTACACTTAACCAAGTTAATCCATGATTAGTAAAAGGGTTAAACCGTACTTAACCCACTAGAAAATCCTAGCAATGGGGGTCCACTCCAGCAGTAATCCCAAGTTTGTATCATTAAGACCCTAGGGACTAGGCTAGGGAGGGGGCACGATTACTGGACTGGTATAAGTGACCAAAACGACGGTCGAGTGGTACGCCGATGTAGTTCCGGACGGACTATGGTCGTGCACGTAGTCCGTATTTGGAGAAGCCAAGCATGGGTACCAGTAGATCGAGACTGTGCACTTATGTTTATGGTGTCCAGGGGTTTACACCCTAGGGCTTGATACACCCGAAGGGTGGACCCGGCACAGTCCGACTACAATTATGTTTGGGCCGTATTGACACCAACACGTGACGAGTTAGGCTTAGGGAGCCGATCGATTAGACCGTTTGGTTGGACCTCGTATTAGGGTCATTTCATGTTATTGGGTCAAAGCTTGGGCCAAGGGATCAATACGTGTTTATTCAAGTCATGTTAGTTTGCTAGTACACCTGTGGTGCAAAACCTTAAACCTGATTATGCGATGACACCTTTATCTATCATGCCAGTATGTAGTTATCCTTATGTTCATCCCTGCTTCTCATGCCAGTTAACTTTATCAGTTTACATTGATTGTAGTAGGGATTACTCAGTCTTTTTGACTGACCTGTTTTTCTTTCGCCTCTTTTCTTACGTTCCCCCCCCCAGGTTATCAGGGTGGGAATATTGGAGCTTAGCTTGGATTTCTGATCGCTTGCTTGTGGGATTTTAGCTCATGTACGGTCTTGACATGAAGCTAGCTATGGTTATCACTTATTTTGGGGATAGTACTTATGTATTTCAGTTTTTCAGTGATGTTGTTTTTATCTAGACTTGTGTATTTGGAAAGTTGACATTATGTTGTACCAGACTTGTTTTGAAATAGTTTGAAATCTTCCGCTGTTTTACTTATCTTATTTACTCTGTTTACATATATACATATGTTCTTGTTCTGCCTTGATATATCATTATGCATGTTTACCCGATTCAAACGCCCCTCCAAAGTCAGAGTGCTTGCAAGAGCCACCCTGGCGGAGGTGGGGTGTTACATTTGGTATCAGAGCATATGGTTTACGAGAAGGAACAAAAAAAAAAGGTTTTTAGAAAACTTTTGGAAAACTATTTTCAAAACCAAGTATAAAGTATTTTCCAAAAAAAAGTCTAGTTTATTTTAAAGGCTATTCCCCAAAAAGCCATTAGCAAAATTCCTTCGTTTTTCTCCATTCTGAATCTGTCTTTTTCTTCGTTTTCAGTATGGCTGATAACTTTGCTATTCCGGAGGGAGTACACGTACCTGTTTGGTATAGGAGACTTTTGGAGGCTAGGGCGACCGAAGCCGGCCCCGCCGATGTTCCTCCTCCTCCTCCTCCGGTAGTTAATGTTCCTCCTCCTCCTGTCGCTGAGGTTCCTCTTCCTCCTCCCCCTCAGCATCCACAAGAGGATTTCGCGGAGAT
Source organism: Allium sativum (assembly GCA_030737875.1). Taxonomy (NCBI): domain Eukaryota; kingdom Viridiplantae; phylum Streptophyta; class Magnoliopsida; order Asparagales; family Amaryllidaceae; genus Allium; species Allium sativum. The sequence goes on from CM060920.1 coordinate 249,391,771, forward strand.
TTGCAAAGACTTTAAGGCGATGGGTTGCAAGAATTTCATTGGAACCGAGACTTATGTAGAGGCAAGGAATTGGTTGAAATAAACCGAAGATCTTTTCGCCTTCCTTGATATAGATGACCGTAGGAAGGTTTTATTGGCAGTGTGGTTGCTAAAGGAAGAAGCTGCACGTTGGTGGGTGGTCACCACCGCTACTAGGCCAATTGAGACTTGGGATGACTTTCGGGGAAAGTTTGGACTAAGGTTCCTATCACTGAAGCAAGGGGACATGACTATTAGGGAATACATAGATAAGTTTAATCAACTGGCTCGGGTCGGTTTAGACTTGGTTAACACAGCTCAGAAGAAGGCCCTATACTTTGCTCTAGGATTAAACGAGCCATTACATGGTTTGGCCATATCTCATATACCCTTGGGGGCAACTTTCGAGAGTTTGGTGAATATGGCCTTACTCAATGAAGAGGATAGGAGTGACAAGAAGGAGGTCAAGATGAATGAGTCTCAAAACAGGGAAACGAAGCCCAAAAAGGAAATGAAAAAGAAGGAGGAGAAGTCTGAAGATAAGAAGGAAAAGAAGTGCTTTACTTGTGGAAGCTTGACTCATCTAAACAAGGATTGCAGAAAGAGGAAGGGCACTTGCTTTGACTGTGGAGAAATGGGACACTTCACTAGGGACTGCCCGAAGAAGGGAGGGCCTACGTCGGAAGGAACGGTGAATTCCGGGAAGCAAGGCAAGAACTCCAAAAACCGCAAGAACAAGAACAAGAGTCAAGGCAACAAGGGGAACAACAGCAAGGGCAATAACGACAAGAGGAAGTGCCATTATTGCGGTTCAGTTGGGCATCTTATTAAGGATTGTAGGAAGAGAAAAAGGAAGAATGGTGAATGCTTTCATTGTGGTGAGTTTGGACATTTCAGCAAAGATTGCCCGAAGAAGCAAGGGCAAGGTCAGACTCAGTGTGCAAGACCATCTGGAGGGCGAGTTCATCCCCTCAACATCGTTCTTTCAGCTCATGATCGAGGTAGTGTTTTTGTTGAAAGTCTTGTTTACATTTCTGATTTTCCTGTTTGTACTTTGTTTGATTCTGGCACATCGCATAGTTTATTTCATCTGATCTAGTTGAAAGTTTGCACCTAAGTACTAGTCTAGTTAATGATCCCGTGTGTGTTTCAAATCCAATTGGGGTTTCCGCCCATTTGTCTATTATCTACGTGGATTTGAAAATCTCTATCTTTAGTGTAGAGTTCTCGTGTGATGCTTATATTCTCGGTTTCATGGGGTATGGGTCGATTTTTGGCATGGATCGATTGTCCAGTTTTGGAGCTATCCTTGATTTTTGAGCATAGGGTTGTGAGGCTCATGACTCGCCTCGGTAATACCCTAAAAATTTCTTGTAACCCTATGGGTCCCGTCATGTTGTGTTATCTTGAATCCCTCAACTCGTCTATCGATTGTTTGCAATCGGTAAGGGTGGTCCGAGAATATTCTGATATCTTGGGTGAAGTGAAGGGGGGGTTACCCCTAAGCGAGAGATTGATTTCCGCATTTATCTGGTTGATAATGCCAAGCCAGTTACGTGGCCGGTTAGGCACATGGTCCCGCAAGATGAGAGTTAAGAAAGCAAGTCAAGGAGTTGCTTGAGAAGAACTTCATACAATGAAGCATTTCCGAGGAGGGTGCTCTAGTAGTATTCGCTAGTAATGTGGACAGTTCGCTTCGCCCGTATGTTAATTATCGTGAGTAGAACAAGAAGAATAGACAACCATTACCAAGGATCGATGATTTGTTTGATCAGCTTGTAGGAACATCAGTTTTCTCTTGATCTTGCAACTGGATTCCATCAGCTCAGAGTAGCTGAGGATAGTATAGACAAAACTGCGTTCAGAACTCCAGATGGATTCTTGGAATGGCAGGTCATGCCATTCGGTTTGACTAATGCACCCGCCTACTTCGTGGACTTGATGAGTAGGGTGCCTAGGGAGTTCCTGAACAAGTTTGTGGTAGTCTTTGTAGATGATATCCTGACTTTCTTAAAGAACGAGGAAGAACATGCTAGACATCTCAAGGAGGTGATGGATGCGCTTAGAGCCCATCAGTTGAAAGCCAAGTCCTCCAAATGTCATTTTGGAGAAAAGAAGTTAGATTTCTTGGGCACATAGTTTCTAAACAAGGCTTAGCGGTGGATCCCGCTAAAGTGGTCGCGGTTCAAGACCAGAAAGCCCCGACGAGGACAATTGAAGTAAGAAGCTTTCTCAGTTTAATTAGTTAGTTAGCGTCCCTTGAGCTTAGACCTACCCTTATGGATCAAGTAGGGACTTCGCAGAAAGAAGACCCGCAGTTAGTCGAGATCATGGACAAGTTGATTCGAGGCGAGATGGTAAGTCACCTCGCTATAGATGACAAGGGATGGCTAAGACGCGATGAGAGAAAGAAGGTTCTTGAAGATGCACATCACCCGAGGAGGTGGCCGAGTTTGTCCCAAGGTGCATGTTGTGCCAACAGGTTAAAGGCCGAGTCATAGAAGCCCGGTGGGCTATTATATCCATTGGAGGTCCCCGCAATGGAAGAGGGAAAAGCGTCACAAAGGATTTCGCGGATGGACTGCCTAGATCAAGAAAGGAATAAGAGCATGTGGGTCATAGTAGGTAGACTCACGAAGAGTGCTCATTTCACTCCGGTAAAGAGCGAAAGGACTGCATCATAACTAGCGACAGTTTACTTTCAAGAAATAAAGCGGTTGCACGGGGTTCCCTAAAGGATAGTTAGTAACCATGACTCAATTTTCACTAGCCAGTTTTGGAATAGTCTACGGGAAGTCATGGGCAAGCGACTGAATCTAAGTACGGCCTATCATTCACAGGCGGATGGTTCATTTCGTTCAAGCATGAGTTATAGAAAATCACGTTAGTAAGAGCAATTGGCAACGTGGATTGGTATTTTCAAGAAAAGTTCTGCTGCGTGGAATACTTTATAGTAAGTAAACGAGATCCAGGATTCACTGGTGAATTTTGGAGAGCTTGCATGAAACCATGAGGTCATAGTTATGTTTAAGCCAAGAATGATAGAAGAGTAAGTGAAAGAGGAAGACGAGAGGCGACAATGAAATGGGTTCCAACTCATATTTGGAAATAAGAGTTAAGAAGCTAAGAAATCATGAGGTAAAAGACGGTCAAAGCACAGTGGAGTTAAGCTCAAGGAAACGTGACTTAGAAGACTGAAGGCTAGATACGCGCATCATATCTCTTTCTAAGAGTATATCCTTGATCCTTGTTTTCCGGTGGAACTTACTTGCATGTTATCTTTTTACGTACATCCCCTCAGTCCCATTCTCGGTCCTATTTCTGTCGAGAGGTATGACTTATTGGCTAGTAATACATGTCAGGGTTTGAAGGGGTCCGTTAGGTTGACTAAACCTTTTGGGCTTTTATAGAATATGGGTTGGATTAGGAAGGGATTTCTTGTAATCCAAAAGGAGTATATCTTGCTTATCTTCCCGATCTCTTTGTAGCATATCTTTCTTTTTCTATCTATATCATGTTAATCTTGTCATGAGAACCTTAGGTAGAAACCCTTTGGATGAAACATGTGTTTGAAACATGTTATGCTTGATGGTTGCAAGTGGTTGCAAGTGTTTGCAAGTGGTTACTCGTGGATGCATTATACACATTAGGCACTAGATCGGCTCACACACTCCTCATATTGCATATGCATGAGTGTTCACGCTTATTCATGGATGAAAATTTTTGTGTTATCACATGGATGTTGCATATGGATGTATGTTATGTGCACGCATATAGATGTTATACATTATGTTAGGAATTGCATACATATGGATTCATTTCACTAACATAATTTGCATTGATGATATTTGCATTAGATAAGTACATATACACACACCTTTGCATATGTTCATACAACATTTAGAATCTTTTAAGGACAATGATTGCTCGTGGATGATGTTTTGAGTAGATGGATGTTGGATGGTAGGATACGTTCTTCCTAACTTGAAGATTTCGGGGACGAAATCCTTTAAGGAGGGGAGAATGTAACAACCCGTATTTTCAATAACCTATTATAACGTAAATCGAGGCAGAATTTAATTTATAAATCTGAATCAAGGGAAACGGGCTATGCCATTGCGTTCGTCTCGGAAAAATACGCGAAATAGAGTCTGAGTTTTCGAAAATCGGAGTCCGTATGACCCGATTAAGGCCCAACGAAGTTTTCAGAAAATTTCAAGTTCAAAACAGATTTGAATTTCAAGTTCAAATTTCGAATTTCGGGTCTGGAAGGTTAGGCGGGAAATTTCCCGCCAGGCCAACCAAGTCGACAGGCCTGTCGACTTGGCAGTCGACTTGGTTGGACCCAAGTCGACAGCCCTGTCGACTTGGCTGTCGACTTGGTTCAGCCGGGCAGTTTTGCCTGGTGCACCATTTTGGGGTTTTGGTTAGGTTTTGGGGCCAGATTCGGTTTTAAGGGCTGAGATTGGAATTAGGGTTTAATCCTAAGGTTGAAACTAATCCTAATCTCTATAAATAAGCCCCTAACCTAACCCTAAATCATCATTATTCATTCAAGTAACTAAACTATGGCAAAATCATTCCTCTCATGGCCTCCACTCTCTTCATAAAATTTCTAAGTTACTTCTATGAGAGATTTTCCATGCATACAAGTGTTTTCAAGCTTGTATGAGTGTCATTAGCTTGCATTCAAGTCAAGTTTCCATATTTACATCATAAAGCAAGAGTTTTGATTCATTTTGGCTCAAGGGTTTTTCTATTGGAGCTTGCATTTTGGGTTTATTTGATTGCATAAGGGCTTTGTCTCAATCTATATATATTTTTGTGAGCCCTTTTCTACTTTCATATTTAAACTCTAAAGTTAAATGAATGATGCAAGTTTGGTTGATCATTATGATATGCAAGTTTGCCATGATATGCAAGTTTACTATGTCATGTTATGCAAGTTTGATATGTTATGATATGCAAGTTTGCCATGTTATGTTATGCAAGTTTGCCATGTTATGATATGCAAGTTTATCATGTTATGTTATGCAAGTTTGCCATGTTATGATATGCAAGTTTATCATGTTATGTTATGCAAGTTTGCTATGTTATGATATGCAAGTTTGCCATATGATATGCAAGTTATGTTATGAAAGTTTGGGTTGATCATTTTGCTCATGTTATCATGTTATGCAAGCTTATCTTGGGTTTATGAGCTTAAAGCTTCAAGCTTTATGCTAAAGGTTGCATTTTGGCAACATGTAAGTTATCATATCCCTTATGATAACTTGCATGTGAGGCTAAATGCGAACTTATGGCAACTTCTACATGTCATTTATCACCATATATCACTTATATGCTAAGTTTGGTTTTATGCATACTTTTGAGGCCTAATGATGCAATATGCAAGTATATGAGCATATGTACATTTCATATGCCACCATGTTAAACTTGTGGCTTCAACACCATTTGTCATCTTTATGCCAAGTTCCCTCTTTCTATCCTTTATGCGCTATTGCGATTATGTAAGCGATGGGATTGCGTTTGGGGTTGGGTAAACTTAAAAGACATGAAAACATAAGATTGAGAATTTACCTATTAAGTTAGGTCTACCCATTGGGAATTTACCTATTAAGTTAGGTCTACCCAAATTCTTGAAAACTTGTAATATGTTTTGGAAACATGATGGACATGACACTTAGAAAATATAAGTGTGACCAACTCGAGGTTGGGTTGAGTTTGTAGCATAAAACTACCCGGAACCGACCGACTTAACTAGTTGCTACAAACGATAGGACCCAATGTGAGAAGTTGGTCATGTTGTACCTTGAACCCGAGGTTAGACCAAGTTGTGGTGTAAAGCTACCCGGACCCGCCCGGCTTAACTAGTAACCACAACAAGGTCTAATGTGAGAGGTTAAGGCACATTAAATTAATTAATGCCTCATGATTAGGGTTAAGTCATGGTCCACTTAATACTTAACCAATTTGGGCTTGGTGGGTTAATCGGGGTTAAGTCGTGAACCCATTGTTACACTCAACCAAGTTAATCCATGATTAGTAAAAGGGTTAAACCGTACTTAACCCACTAGAAAATCCTAGCAATGGGGGTCCACTCCAGCAGTAATCCCAAGTTTGTATAATTAAGACCCTAGGGACTAGGCTAGGGAGGGGGCACGATTACTGGACTGGTATAAGTGACCAAAACGACGGTCGAGTGGTACGCCGATGTAGTTCCGGACGGACTATGGTCGTGCACGTAGTCCGTATTTGGAGAAGTCAAGCATGGGTACCAGTAGATCGAGACTGTGCACTTATGTTTATGGTGTCCAGGGGTTTACACCCTAGGGCTTGATACACCCGAAGGGTGGACCCGGCACAGTCCGACTACAATTATGTTTGGGCCGTATTGACACCAACACGTGACGAGTTAGGCTTAGGGAGTCGATCGATTAGACCGTTTGGTTGGACCTCGTATTAGGGTCATTTCATGTTATTGGGTCAAAGCATGGGCCAAGGGATCAATACGTGTTTATTCAAGTCATGTTAGTTTGCTAGTACACCTGTGGTGCAAAACCTTAAACCTGATTATGCGATGACACCTTTATCTATCATGCCAGTATGTAGTTATCCTTATGTTCATCCCTGCTTCTCATGCCAGTTAACTTTATCAGTTTACATTGATTGTAGTAGGGCTTACTCAGCCTTTTTGACTGACCTGTTTTTCTTTCGCCTCTTTTCTTCCGTTTCCCCCCCCCCCCCCAGGTTCTCAGGGTGGGAATATTATAGCTTAGCTTGGATTTCTGATCGCTTGCTTGTGGGATTTTAGCTCATGTACGGTCTTGACATGAAGCTAGCTATGGTTATCACTTATTTTGGGGATAGTACTTATGTATTTCAGTTTTTCAGTGATGTTGTTTTTATCTAGACTTGTGTATCTGGAAAGTTGACATTATGTTGTACCAGACTTGTTTTGAAATAGTTTGAAATCTTCCGCTGTTTTACTTATCTTATTTACTCTGTTTACATATATACATATGTTCTTGTTCTTCCTTGATATATCATTATGCATGTTTACCCGATTCAAACGCCCCTCCAAAGTCAGAGTGCTTGCAAGAGCCACCCTGGCGGAGGTGGGGTGTTACATGAAGCGAGTCTACTACTGGGAAGGGATGAAAAGAGATATTGGAAAGTTCATTTCCAAGTATATGAGCTGTCAGTTGGTGAAAGCTAAACAGAAGAAGCCGAGTGGTTTGCTTCAGCCATTGAAGTTCCTACGTGGAAGTGGGAGCAAATATCAATGGATTTTATCGATGGACTACCTAGAACCAGGGCAGGAAACGAAGGAATTTGGGTCATCGTGGATCGCTTGACCAAAAGTGCAAGGTTCATTCCTGTCAAATCAACTAGGACAATATCTAAGTTGGCTGAGCTTTATATGGAATAGATAGTTCGATTTCATGGTATCCTGAAGAGTATAGTGAGTGATCGAGATCCATTATTCATGAGTGGATTTTGGAAGAGTTTGCAAGAAGCTTTGGGAACCGAGTTGTATTTAAGTACAATTATCATCCCCAAACCAATGGTAAAATTGAATGGGTTAACCGAGTTTTGGAAGATCTTCTAAGAGCTTGTGTATTAGAGTTCGCGGGATCATAGGAAGGCCATCTACATTTAGTTGAGTTTTCATATAAAATAGCTACCAATTGAGCATTGGGATGGCACCATATGAGGCGTTGTATGGTAGACCGTGCGATTCTCCAGCATGTTGGTTAGAAACTGGAGATAGTTGTTACTTGTGCCAGATATGATTAGAAAGACATCGGATTATATCGAGATCGTTCAACAACGAATGAAGGCAACCCAAGATAGTCAAAAGGGTTACGCCGATAAGCATCGAAAAGATTTGGAATTTAACGTTGGCGACATGGTTTTCACGAAGATTTCACCATTGAAGCATGTTGTTCAATTCGAAAGTAAAGGGAAGTTAGCTCCAAGATTTGTTGGACCATTTCCGATTATTGAGCGAAATGGAAAGCTCGCACATAGATTGGAGTTACCCGAGAAGATGTCGAGTGTGCATAACATATTCCATGTGTCATTTCTGCGGAAGTTCGTACATGATTCGATTGTGGTGGTATCTCTAGAGTAGTACGTAGACCTAGAAGTCGAGCCCATAGTTACGAGGCCTCGTAAGCAGCTTTGTGTAGTGGAAAGCAACACAAAACAGCTTAGGTAGAAAACGATTAGGTTGGTCAAGGTACAATGGAGTGAGGACAGCAACAATTGTACATGAAAGACGGAAGAGAACCTGAAGGCGACCCATCCAGAACTCTTCGTTGGTATGACCCATTGATATCGTGTCATTATGACATCATTGTAACTTATGTTATGATTGGTGTGTTTAGAATTCCGCGTGCTAGGATAAGGCTATGGATACATAGTTTGATGGCTGCTAGTTTGGATGATAGAATTGGCTGCTTATGGATGATAGGCACGTGGAATCGTTTTTGATTGCTTATGTTTGTTTGGAATTTCGAGGGCGAAATTCTTAAGGAAGGGAGATTGTAACAGCCCGCATTTTACGTATCGAAGGATCATAAAATATTTTCTATTATTCCCTGAGGGTTGAATCATTCTCATATTTTAATATGTTGGTTATTGCGATGTGAGACATGTCCGTAATTTTTACCAATTTCATTTGTGACTGTTTTACCCATGTTAGTCTTGTATAGGGAATAGCTTTTGACTCAGATCGATTCAGGAGCTGAGATCGGTCTCATTGGAAAGGAAATGATGATTCTAATTCCGTAGAGTGGTCACATGTAATAACCCGGAAAATCTGGGCCAGTTTGAAATTTTTATTTTGGCAATTTTAGCGAATTTTGATTATTTAAAATGAATTATTTTAAATAATATCGACGAAAAATTTATTTTGAATAGAATTCGATCTTATATATTATACGCGTCGTCGTTAGAATATAAATATTTATATATAATTATAAATAGAATTAAAAATGGCGCGGTAGTTCGATAATTCGATTTCAAACTTCAATTGAATGTACCGGGTGCAAAATAATCCGGATTTTAGTGAAACCAAAAATAATGGAATCTAATTGATGATATCTTTCCAACGAATCCGAAAAATCAAAATTTCATAGCGGGAATCAAAAGATATGTCCAGTTGAAAATTCTGAATAGTCGCTATGGAATTCAGGCCCTTAAAAATAGCCATTTTGCAAACGGCCTCGGATTTCGACGAAACTAGTTTTGTTGTATCCGGGATGTAAAGTTATTGCTAGATTTCAAATTTCGTAATTTTTCGAATCAATATGTGAGCGTGGCATCAGGGAAAACGCTTTTGACCAGTTTCACTTGATTTTAATTGACTGGAAAATGGTCATTTTTCAAACAGTCTCAGAATTCGACGAAACTAGTTTTGTTAGGACCGTATCGTCAATACGAAGCTAGAAAATATTTTTCAGGAATTTTTAGAGTTAGTATGTGACCCCGGTAAATTGAAATGTACGTTTAAAATTCAATATAATGATTTAAATGTAAATTAAACGGAAACTGATTGTAACGATCGAATTAGCTTGCGGTACATATCGCATTGTGTTCGGAATGGGGGTAATTAGCTATGGACGACAGGCGGTGGGTCTCGTTTCGAGGTTGAATAAAAAGGTTGCTTTTTGAAAATTAAATTAAATAAAAAAAACCCTTTACCCCCTTAACCGGTCAACGTAAACCCCCCCTCCACTATTCTCTCTCCCCGATCTCCAGTTAAAATCAAATAAAAAAAAAACTAAACTAAGGAAACCGCCGTCGCCTTCGTTAGCTCCCCATTCCCCGACGTCCGCCCTCTCCGCCGAAGACCGACACGCCCAGGCGAACGCGCCACCCCGACGAGATCCCCTCCGACGCTTCTCTCCCCCAATCGAGCCCCTGATGCTCGGCTATTCATCGTCGGTTTTTGGCTCAGATCCGAGCTCGAGTTCCACCGCCCTCCCCGTCACCACTACCGCCGAGCTGCTCCACGCCAGGGCGCCTCCGACGAGTCCCTCTCCTCTTCCAGTCAACGACAACAATGAATTCTCCCCCCCTGAAAGATGCAGTATGTTTCTCTTACTTTTAATTTAGTTTAAATTAGTTTAAAAACTGATTTTTGGTTTAGTTTAAAAACTGATTTTTGGTTTAGTTTAAAAACTGATTTTTGGTTTACTTTAAAAAGACTGAATTTTTATATGTTAACAAGTATGAATTTTTATATGTTAAAAAGACTGAATTTTTATATGTTAACAAGTATGAATTTTTATATGTTAAAAAGACTAAATTTTTATATGTTAACAAGTATGAATTTTTATATGTTAAAAAGACTGAATTTTTATATGTTAACAAGAAATGATTTTTATATATTGAATAGCATAGTAAAAATTCGATTTTTATATATTGAATAACATAGTAAAAAATTCGATTTTTATATATTGAATAGCATAGAAAAAAATTCGATTTTTATATATTGAATAGCATAGTAAAAATTCGATTTTTATATATTGAATAGCATAGTAAAAATATGATTTTTAAATTGAAAGTGAATAAATAAAAATGTGATTTTTATTTTAAAGACATCAAAATATAAAAATGTGTGATTTTTGTATGTGTAGTGGCTACGGGCAACGAAGATGGCGAAGATTGCGATAACGACGAAGATTTAGATTTAATGAAGTGTCGTGAAGTTGGATAGCTATCGGTGAGAACTTCTCACGCTTCAATTTCTTTTTCTAGTTATATATACTAGGATGCAGACGGTGTTTAGTAGCACCCGACACCCGTCATCCACAGACCATGGATGGCTTGTTTGTTTAATTGTTTGGTTGTATAGTTGGTTAGATTATTTGGTTTGAATTGAATTGTTTGGTGAAATGAAATTGATTTGATTGATGTGTGAATGGCGTGGGCCTTCACTAGACCGGGGATAAGGCTAGGTCTTGTTCCGTTTCTAGTATCGTGCCGTTATGCCGCCGAAATTTTCTAAAAATAGGTTAGAAAAATAAAAATAACATTTTATTTAATAAATGAACCGAATAGAATATTCATAGTTCGAATAAAATATTTGATCGTTAAAAATATAATTTTTAACGTGAATGTGAATAAATAAATATTCATTTACAAATCAGACGGTTTGTTTATGTACACCTATTTGAAGGACATTGATTGGGACGATAAATTTTACACATCGCCCAACTGCACAAATAAAATCTGTGTTTGATTGTTTGAAACCCCACACGGGTATTGGGATGATATTTGACGTACACTAATCCCGATTGTTTAGTTGTATGTCGATCGATTGATTGACAGACTGTTATAAGCGTTGAATATTTATATTTGATGCTTATACAGTGTAGAATGCACTTTGGATGATGGTTGATTATTCATCGTTGTTGATATATACATGTGTTGTAGAAAATCCATATAATTAACATTATATGGTAATTGATTGGGCCTCATTCCAGTTTTGAAAAAGAAAAATTTGAAAAAGAAATATTTGAAAAAGAAATATTAAGAAATATTTGAAAAGGAAATATTTGAAATAGAATATTTGAAAATAGGAATATATGAAGCCGTGTTGATAGATTGACGCCATTTTAACGTGAACGATATTTATATCGATTTTATTCAAATTGAAGTGAATATTAAAGTTAATTGAATTCGAATAGAATTGAAATAGAATTGAAATCGTTTTGAAATGAATTTGAATAGAAAGGAATTCGAATTGAAAATTGAATAGAAATGAATTCGAATTGAATTGAAAAGAGAACGAACTGAAATTGGATTAGAAATCAATTTGAATTGAAATCGATATGAAATGAATTTAAAACGAATGTATATTGGAATATTCAGTTTTGATTTGAAATTGAATATGAAGTTGAAATCGATTGGAAAAGGAATTTTAAACGATTTATAAAATTCATTTTAAAAGGAAATCGACGAAGTATATATTATATATATTATATATATAATATAATGGCCCGAATAGAACGCGCCGCGCCGCGGCAGTTCTCGAATTTCGACCATTGACTTCGAACGGATATTGCGGGAGATCCGATCATCGGATTCTCCTAAAACCAGAACCGTTGGATTCGTATCGAAAAGAGCTTTCTAACGAATATTAGAAATTAGAAATCTAACTGTTGGATTTGGAGATACGTCCAAATCAAATTTGAAAAAGGTCGTTGTAAGTGCAGTTCGATGGCCATTGATGGAAATCGACTGTACGGGCCTTGATAAAATTATTAAAAATAATAATAAATTGTGTAAAATCATAAGAAATGATTTGGGAAAAATTGGGATGAAAAACTCCATATTTGAAAAGATAAAAATAGATTTTTATCGAAATGAACTAGTTTTGAACTAGAATAGTAATTTATTTATTTTTAAAAAAAATAAATTGGATTTGAAATGGTTTTGAAAATAACCAGAACTTCCAATAATTGCATTGGAATGGATTTGAATCGAAATTGTCTTCGGAATATTTCGATGTTTTATTTCGTGATTATACAGATGTTGTTATGGAAATTTGAAAGATATAGATATATATATCGTTATTTCCAATACGATATCTGTTGGTAGTAGAATCTGATATTGAATATAAGCCGATATATTTTCTATTCAGAACCTTGTATTTAATATCAAATGTGATTTGGGTTTGTCGTGAATGGTGTCTTGATTAACACTGTTCTTGAACCCATTTGAGAAAAGATTAAATCTTTTTATTTAGATTTAATGAAGTGTACCAATTAAATAATATTTAATTGGAATTGAATTGATATTGATTTTTGGGTTTATCGTGGACAGTGTTTTAAATAACACTCGTTCTTTAACCCGATAATTAATGGAATGTGACTTTGGGTTTATCGTGAACCGTGTTTTAAATGACACTGATTCTTTAACCCAGTTAACGATTAAAACTAAGTGGAGTTTTAATGAATCTTTAATTAGATTGAAAAGATCGAGAATGGAGTATCACCAGTTCTACTCCAGGCGATAGTTAAATCTTTAATTAGATTTGAACGTGAAATGGTAATTGAATTTACCGATAACACCGTGGTGTTAGATATGAAGTATAACCAGTTTTACTTCATGGGATGAATAGGTTGGGATTGGGAAATAAAATAAATGATTACTTCGGTGTGGTTCGCTAATCCCGACTAGTTTGAATTGATATTCAAAGGAAATTAAAGAATAAATTTAAAGAATTTATCTTGGATAAAATTAATGGGAACTTTTCCCAAAGTATAGGAATATTTGAATAAAAGAATATTCTGAATTGGAATGAGGCGTATGTTGTGTTTGTGTAACACTTTTATAATATATACGCGAGTTATTCAGAAAGACCGGGTTTATCCCATTCTGAATAACTGATTCGACGTGGTGTCGAAGATGAAGACGGTGGTCGAAGACCAGAAGTCTTCACGTTGTTTGGATAATTACTGATGATCTTGATTGGGCTGTACACCCAAGAAGATGGAAACAGTTGGTGATCGTCCAGACGTACTTGGAGATCGATGGATATGCGGGGTACTAGGTGCCTCCGGTTTCGTTCAGACCCAGAACGGACTTGTAAATGGACTGTGTGTCTGACATTGGATTTTAGTCTGTGTGATTGATCTCTATTAAATATATATCTGTTTGGCGGCGGATAATTTATTCTCTGGATTAACGCCCTTCTCTGAGACGTACGAGCTCAGGGGTTATATACTGATGGATATCAAACGCATAGAGTGGATTGCCTGTGTGGCATGCCTAAGATGCAATTGATCGAGGCTTCTGTTGAAAAGCAAAGTCTTGTGGTGATGATCAAAGCACAGCCTGTGTGGCACAGCTTTGTGTAACGTGAATTCGCGAGCCTCACACCCCGGTTGTGAACCAAAAACGGGAGAGGACCTTAGGGAGGGCATGCGTTTCTTTCTAGCTAGGGTGGTGTCAGTGACCTACCAGCCCTGACATTTATATACTTTTCACCTGTGTGGTTGTTGCTGTTGCGAGGCGCCTCGGTTAGATCGGACGATCCGGGTCCGACGGAGCCATTCGTTGGCTCATTTACGCCCCAAAGGGCGGGGAAACGCAGTGTTCAGGCATTTTAATCCACATCGGTGGACCGGCCCTGACGATCCAAGGGTCGATGCGCTCTGACCCTGAGGCTCGGGCTAGAGAGTCTCGAAGACGGTGAGGACGATCCCTGGCCTCGGTTCATAGATGGAAACCCAATTTCCAAATACGTGACTTTGCGATTCTGATTGTATAACCTATATATGGCGACATAGTGGTATGGGGCATTCATGCCGCCTATGATTGATATTTATGATTTGAAGTTGTTTTATACACTATACACTTATAATAGTATCAAATGATTTCTTTTAAACGTATCAAGCATTCTTGGCTATTATAAGGTAAAAACCCTATCCTCCGGCTTGCGTTGCATTGTGTGATGGGAACTGGGTCTTATAATAGCTTCATTTTTCCTTATTTAGCATTGCGCTGTTTGTTTTATGCACTGGTATTCTTGGGAGGAAACCCGTTCCGTGTTATACGGCGTGGTCCCTTGATTTACCTAACTTTAAAAATAAAGATTAACTGTTTTAGTTCTCACACCAGTCCCATGACTGACCTGGAGTTTATTGTTTTAACCTAAACTCTGGGTGCCCTTATTTTGACACGGGCAGCTAGTAGTTTTGGTTTTGCAGATTTATATTCACAGGATCCTGGTTTACAGCTGGAACGATATCCGGAAAGCTTTGTATTCGTATATCTCCTTCTAGTTGTGTATTGTATTATTTTCCGCTGCTATGTATTTAAATGTAATTTAAATCTCTGATATTTCTGTGTAATATTAATTTATACTCTGTATATTCTTGTAATCTGATGCATTGTTGTAATATACAATGAAATGTTCTTTTGTATGCGTTCTGTTGTGGCTTGTTCTCGAACTATCCGACACTTTCCTCATCGGGGAAGTTACGGGTCTTCACATCACATTATATATTTGGCTCAACGGTTTGGGAGGAATCGTTGTTTTAAGGTTTCACAGTTGGTTGTACATGTTTTTAAGCCACAATGGTATGATTTAGAGAGGCCCATTAGGGGGTTGGTGGAAGGCTATAAATAGGGGGTAAGAGGCATGCAGAATAGTTTACTTTCTCCATTCTCTCAAATGGAAGAGCTAGAGGTCCTCCATTACTCCATCTTCTCCATCTTTCCGCCATTAGAGCTTAGAGAATCGAAGATCTACTTCGCATGAAGCTTGAGCTACGCCATTCTAAGAGAGAGTTCATCGAATCGAAGAGTTTAGAGCAAATTCTTCGCTGTCCGGAATCATAATTCATTGCTTTTGAGTTGTTTTGGAGAATTAATGAGTGATATGCATCTCTCACGTGGATTCAATCAAGTATATGAGTTGTATGCACACATTTTCATCATTTTAAGTCGATTTCTCCTAGATCAACACCATGGTAAGTCTATTTACATATGAATTGCCATAGGATCTAAGTTAGAAACTTAAAACCAGTAATTTCTGTATGTTTTTATATGTTTATATAAGTTAGATCCATTATTTTGGTCAATTATTCATTTATCATGATATTGGTGAATTTCGTATGGATATTGATGAAATTTTGTTGTTTTAATGATTATTGTTGATTGATTTTGATGAATTAGTTAAATCGAGTAGTTTTTCATAGTGAAAAAGCTGGAAATGCTATGAAATGCAGAATCGATCAAATGAAGCTTGTTTTTGAGTCGACGGTGGCTCTAGCTTCGACATAGGTTCAAGATGGAATGTTTGAAGTGTTGTGATATATTCATTGATCGTTGAAAAGCAACGAATGTGAAGATAACTCAAAGGTTGTGAGTTGATGGACAATGGTTGCTCGAGAAGGTTGCTTGAACTAAGAATAGTGTTAGGAAGGACGACTAGAGATATTGAAGGCCGAGAAATTATCGTTGTCATAGGTTCTAGCGGGCACAAAGCACGGGTATAATAGAGGCATCTAAAAGACCAGAAGGTTGCTGGTCAAGTACCCTGGGTATCATTGAAAGGCTTAGAGATACGTATCGTTGAAAGGGGTATGGAGTTTTTGCTAGAACCTGGGTAACCATTAGCCCATGACACATGGCAAGGTGGGTCGTCATACAGTTAACAATGTTTCAAAGCAGGATTGGCAGTGATAGCCATTGTCTGTCATGGATGGTTAGTTGCTTTGTTTGTACCGTCTCATGTAGATTGTCCAACGTCGAAGGATATGTTTCTTGGGTTCTTCTTTGATATTGGTTTAGGCGTCTGTGGCTTGCGCTTGAGGGATGTTGAATTCGATTAGGATGGTTCACGTGAGATATATAATCGGGATGCCATGAGTGTTATTTTTTTGTCGCTCCTGTTTGCCATGATTGAATGGTTTTTCTGATTACCACGAATGAATTGTTGTTCCATTGGTTGTTTGGATTGTAAAGGCTATCACTGTCTGATGTGAGGGAAGCTGGGGGTTGAGTTCTTCTCTGGTGTTTAGGGTAGATTGGTTTGTTAATCTCCCTATTCTCATATACTTTGTTGATGATGTTAGATAGTTGTTTTACCGCTCACTAAGATTGTTGTCTGACTCAAGGTTTTATGTTTCCCTCTTATTACCTTGGGTTTTCATCCGATTTTTGGATGGGCAGACTAGGTGGTAGGTGATATCTTAGTGATGGCGATGTTGCTGCTCAGTGGCAAGAAGGAAGCTGGCGTATTATTTTCCTATATCTAGTATTTGTTTTCCGTTGTTTGATGTATGACTCTGCATGCTGTAGTGAGGCAAATTTATACAGACAAATGTTGTAATCCTAGTGTATGGATATACTTTCTAGTTGTTTTGAAAATTTGAAGTTTCTGCTCAAATATGCTTCACCTTTCTTACCTGCTGTATATGTTCTATTATATTTTATTCCTTGCGCTGTGAGTTTTACGATAGGTTTCGCTTGTGTTTACCTACTCTGATGATCGTCCATAGCTACCTGGCACACCTTTTCCTCTTGATTAGTGCTGGGGTTATGGGTGGTCATCACATACACACTGATAAGCATTGATTACCATAACTCTTATACCGTAGTTAATGACATTCGTTAATGATATTGTTGGTGTAACGACCCGTATTTTTGGTAGTTAGATTTTTAATTTAATTTATTATTATATTGATTGGGATTATAATTGGATTTATAATATATAATTCGTTTATTAAACGACGTCTGAGCATATATTTTATATTATAATTATAAAATGAGCTTGTAATGGCGTGGAGTTCGTAAATTTTGTTTTGAACTTCAATGGATTATACAAAATTCGTTTTAAGTCGAAATTCGGTGAAATAAGAATCGTCTGAATCTGTTTGATTATAATTTTCTAATGGAAGAGAAAAATCAAACTTCCAGTTTATATATTGTAAGTTATATCCAATTCAAATTTCTAAATAGTCGCTATGGAATTCGTTAATAAACGATAACATTTATTAAATAAAAATTAAGGATTTAAATTATAATTTGAATATCGTTTTACCTGAAATTATATAATATTGAGTTTAAAATATATATTTGTTTATTTTAAGGCTATACAAGATTTCACGTAGAGATAGTAGTAATTTATTATTTTCGAATTGAATTGTTTTGAATTTAAATTTATTATCGATGTTATTTAAGTTCTGAAATTAGTTTTCTTTTCAAACGACCTCCGTTTCCGACAAAACTAATTTTTTGGAAAACGTACAATTAATTATTGCTAGATTTCTAGTTTGAAGCCAATTAGAGCTATTTTATCGGTGCGCGCAATTTAAGGGTGAACCGATAGTTTAAAATAATGTCGTTGTGCAAATAGAGTCTGTTTCCAACGAAATTAATTTCACTGGGACTGGAATGTTGGGACGTAGCGGTGCACCCATTTTCGTTTCGTTTTGAGCTCATGTGTGACGGTACGAATATTGCGGTCATCGGTTATATGCAGTAGAATTTAATATCTTAAAAATAAAGTTTAACTTGATTCTTAAGTATGAAAGGACACTCACACATGTGTACGATGCCTTCCACTCTATTATTTGCTGCAAACCTACTCTGATATATATTTATACCTTCATGCCTAAGGAAAAATTTGATTTCACAGTCTACCATATATTTCCTTTCTTCAACTGTCCTGCTCCTCGCAAATATCTCTGTCAAATGAAATGAAAGTTCATGCTTCATTTCATGCTATTCTGATTGAAGAGAAATCACACAGCAGCTACCCTATGTATGTTGAAATGAAAACTCAACAGCCTAACCTACCCTGCGTTTTTTTATCAGCTATCCATGCCTTGTATTTTTCATACCCCATAGCTACCTCCTCCAGAACTAACGCAGCTACCTAGTGAAAGATTTGACAATGTTCTCATCCTTACTTAAAACCTTCTGTGTATACCCGTGTGCGCCTCTCCCTCTCAACGGATCGAACTAATTTGAACCAAATTTATAAAAGAATATAGGAAAACAAAACAATATAAGAAGCTGGCAATGGTAAGAAGAATATTAACAGTAACAAATGAAATGTTGGAACATTTTATGAATTTATTAAAAAATATTAATTAATAATAAATACAAATTGAGCCGTTGTAAGTTAATAACGGTAACATATATTTGAGCCATTATTGTAATGCAATTAATGTAATAGATCCGTTGAAATTCTCTAACGGTAATATAGTTACATATATGTAAATGTATTTATGAGCCATTACTATAATTGAACAGCAACGGTCATACATGCATGTGACCTTTTATTTTTTATAGAGCTGTTACAAAAAGGAAAAGAAATGGTATTTGAATATTGCATTGAATGATAATAAATCAATATTTATTGTCATTCATTTCATTTGAAATGTACGCAATTTACATGTTAAAAATTGCAATTTTTTGAACGTTTCTTTTATTTTAATAATGGCATTGATTATGGTCCATTCATCCCCCCACTAACGTAGTTTATGTTACTCTCCTTTATAGTCTATATAAAGAATAGGAAAGACCATCAGAAAGTAGAACAATCTTTTTCTTTGCTCTCTTCTGATAAAAAGAAACTCCCTCTTTCCTCTTCCATAGAAAGAAAAAAATTATATTTTTCTATCTTCTCCTCCACTATTCTTTTACAAAAAAATAAGAAAGAAAAATAAACTTGAGCAGTATTTTTTTTTGAGTGCAAACTGAATCGGATTCATATGTGCAAATGATTCGATATAGAAAGAAAAACAAGGAAGAGGCTGTTTTATCCCAGAGGCGGCGGCGAACAGTACGAACTACTTTGCACCTTGAGTAGATCGCCGAAACGTCTTCAAGAAAGTGACCTAGTCCACGACTCAGCCGAACCATTGTTTCCAACAATTTGAAGACGTTACCCGAAAAACAATGGCTTCGACTGCAAATCTTGACGATGCCGCCCCTTCATCCAAGTTTCAATTTTTCAATGGTTAGTAGAGATGCATCACATAAGCTTTGAAATAGCTTTTGAGATCATCTCCAAAGGTATGACTTTATATGAACAGTTATATTGCTGTTATAATTGACAAACTTCTCTGAGTTTGAAAAGAATTTATCTATTATTATTATTTTGGATTATGCATCGACTTGCTAATTATGAAAAATCAATTAGGAGACTATTGGAAAACAATAGTTAATCTTATAAGTCCTAAAATTGATTTTGAATGGAATAAATTTGGTCAATGATTGATTGAGATTAAGAAAACAATATAAATATAATTATATTGTTAACTAAAGATTGTGATGTTATATTCATTCATGTTAAGCTAAAACAACTGTTTTAGAGAACCGTGTGAAAGTGCTTGTATGATTTATTAAGGTGCATATTAATAGTTTACTAATCAGTGAAATTAGTAAAAGGAGAAAACTTTTACAAGAAGCATATATTTAGAAATTTGTCCTTCTTGTTTAGAGAATTTTAAATGAGGCAATAAAATGTTTGTAATTGAACATTTAATTGTATGATAAATGTTATTAAACAACATTTAATGATATAATGAATGAGAGTAATCACATTTGATCGGTGATTAACATTATAGTAAAACTCAATTAGTGAATTTGAAGTTGTAATAGACTTTAAATATTGGTATAAGATTAATTGTTTACTTTTGATCATATATGATGATTTTGGAAGATTTCTTTTTATTAGAAAATCTGAATTTCAGATTTATTTCATGTGAGAGCTAATTGAAGTAATGAGCTTATACACAAAATCAGTATCATTTTACATTTATTGATGATTGTTCCGATGTTGTTATTTACAACTTATGAACAATAGTAATTAAATGGAATTTGTTTTGAAAGTGTCATTAGAATAAGCACTAATTGAATGCAAATTTTGAAAATGTCTTTATTATAAATTGACATTAATTAAGTGCATACTTATTTGGAAAATGTCATTAAAATTTTGACATTACTGAAATGCATATATTTATTTGGAAATGTCAAAATAAATTGATGCATATATTATTTGAAAATGTCATTAAAAATTTGACATTATTAGAATGCGTATGTTATTTGAAAAATGTCAGTAGGAATTGACATTAATAGAACGCATATATTATTTGGAAATGTCACTAAATATTTGACATTAATAAAATGCGTATGTTATTTGATAATGTCATTGAGAATTGACATTAATTTGATGAACAAGTTTTTGCGTCATAATATATTGACATACTTTATATGCATAAATTTAAAAAATAAATGTCACTAATAAAAGTTGACATTAATTAAATGCGAATTTAGAAAATGTTACAGGAAATAACATTAATTGAATGACATTTATTTAACAATAAATGCATTTACATTTATAAAGATGTCATTAAATGAAAAAATTTATTGAATGAATAACGAACATTCATTAAGTAGTCATGTAATCAAATGACTTTGGATGAATGTATAGATGAAGAATCATATAGTATAGTTTTTAATTTGAGAAAAATAGTGGGAGTTTCTCTTAATAGTGAGGGTTTCTTTTAATAGTGGGGGTTGCTTTCAACTATTCGAGAATAGCATTTATTTAGGTATTAATCTGACTTGCAAATTTCCTGCTTTTGTAACGCCCTAAATAGATGTTAATTTTTCTTAATAATGAATATAGAAAGAGAAAGAAAGGCAAAAGATCTTGATTCATATTTTTTGTTCTTTTACTCTAAAATAGAATCCCCTAAAACCTCCAAGAGGCCTATCTTACTTAAATGCTAATTCTTTGGCAAGAGGCTATAAATGATGAGTTAGATTCTTTCGAATCTAATAAGACTTGACATTTAGTGAATTTATCACTTGGTGTAAATCTAGAAGAATAAACGAGCGCTTAAAAGGAAATTAAAATATGAAGGCACAATTGATAAATATGTAGCCTATTTAATAGGTAAATGATGTAAGGAAAGATATATAATTTATTGGCATCATTTCTCCTGTAATTGGAACTACATCCATTTGAGCATTACTTCACTTGCATAATTTCGAAGAAGAAAAAATGGATGTAAAAATTGCATTTTTTTAGATGATGAATTGAAACAGGAAATTTATATGGGCCAATTTGAATAATTTATAGTTCATGGTCAAGAACGTAAAATTTGTGAATTAGATAAATCATTATATGGTTTAAAACTAACACATAAGAAATGGCATGAAAATTTTGATAACTTCATAATCCCACATGGATTTAAAGTTAATGAAAGTGACAAATGCATTTATTATAAATCTGAAAATGACATTTGTACTATTATATGTTTATATGTAGATGACCAATTTATTTTTGGGTCAAACATTCATGCCATAAACATTGTTAAATCCTTACTAAGTGTCAACATCGATATAAAAGATCTAAGTTAGACGAATGGAATCCATGGTATTAAGATTACTAGATTCAAAAAGGACTTTCTTTGGATCAATCTCATTATTTTGAGAAGATTCTAAAGAAATACAATTACTTCGACTGTAAACCTGCATGAACACCATATGGTCCTAGTGTGAAGCTATTTAAAAACACTAGTGAAGGTGTAAGACAATATGACTACGAGAGCATCATTGACAGCCTTCGGTTTTCCAATGATTGTATTAGACCCAACACTGCCAATGTCGTGGTATTATTATGCAGGTTTATCAGTAGACCTAGTATAGAGCATTAACATGTTATTGAGAGGGTCATGAGATACCTAAAATAAACCATGAGCCTTGGATTACAACTAAAATAAATCATGAACATTGGATTACATTATGAAAAGTTTCCAGCTATACTTGAAGGATATTTCGATGCAAACTGGAATACTTAATCTGATGATTAAAAAGCGACCAGTGGCTATATATATATTTAGCATTGCTGGAGTAGTTCTTTCTTGAAAAAAAAATCAAGGAAACATATTATTTTGACTCAGTATACTATATAGAGACTGAGATAATAGCACTAGCCACAACTAGTGAAGAAGCGGAGAACTAAAGAAATCTGCTAGTGGAGATCTCCATATGGAAAAACTGACACCGTGGTGCAATCTATTGCGATAGTTCCGCGGCTATTGCAAAATTTTCAGAACCGTTATTACAACGGTATAAGACGACAGTCGTAAGTACAATACTGTAAGAGAACATCACATACATAGTGATGAAAATTTGACGACTATTGAAAGAAGCACAAAACCGATATTACAACGGTAAGAAATAACAGTCGTATGCACAGTATTGTTAGAGACCATCACATATGAAGTGATGATAATTTGGCAGATCCTTTGACGAAAGGACAGACGAGAAAGAAAGTCCTTAATGATTCTAAAAGAATGGGACTATTGCCCTGAGATTGTGGAATCACACACAATGGTAACCCTACCTAAATGACTGGAGATCCCAAGAACTAGGTTCAATGGGTAAAAACAAGTTGTGTAGTGATAGTAGATGAACATGCTAAATTTATATATTAAGAAGCATGTATTCCTGAAGTGATTAGAGGATGAGTTAATAGAAACTCTTAATGAGATCTATACTCTATTTGGAGTGGAGTACATACCTTCAGGAGTACTCTTGATAGACTCACCTATGTGAATGTGGAAATGTGGCCATTTCCTATGGAGTTTTGGGCAAGATTCCTAGAGCGTTCACTAAACTGGGATAGACGTGCATGGCCATAAATGCACGGGCTTATTTGATTGCACTCCAGAAAGGTTGTGTGTGGTTTGATGTCAGGAATAGAGTTCAAGACTACGTGTCACTCTAGTAAAAACTGAATCTTATTCACTATGCAAAGGTTCAAGTCGGATGACACCTTTGCTTATGCACAATCTTATGTATTTTTAATGAACTGCTCAAAAATATTCTTTAAGAAATTCAAGTGGGGGATTGTTGGAACATTTTATGAATTTATTAAAAAATATTAATTAAGAATAAATACAAATTGAGCCGTTGTAAGTTAATAACAGTAACATATATTTGAGCCATTATTGTAATGCAATTAATGTAATAGATCCGTTGAAATTCTCTAACGGTAATATAGTTACATATATGTAAATGTATTTATGAGCCATTACTATAATTGAACAGCAACGGTCATACATGCATGTGACCTTTTATTTTTTATAGAGCTGTTACAAAAAGGAAAAGAAATGGTATTTGAATATTGCATTGAATGATAATAAATCAATATTTATTGTCATTCATTTCATTTGAAATGTACGCAATTTACATGTTAAAAATTGCAATTTTTTGAACGTTTCTTTTATTTTAATAATGGCATTGATTATGGTCCATTCATCCCCCCACTAACGTAGTTTATGTTACTCTCCTTTATAGTCTATATAAAGAATAGGAAAGACCATCAGAAAGTAGAACAATCTTTTTCTTTGCTCTCTTCTGATAAAAAGAAACTCCCTCTTTCCTCTTCCATAGAAAGAAAAAATTTATATTTTTCTATCTTCTCCTCCACTATTCTTTTACAAAAAAATAAGAAAGAAAAATAAACTTGAGCAGTATTTTTTTTTGAGTGCAAACTGAATCGGATTCATATGTGCAAATGATTCGATATAGAAAGAAAAACAAGGAAGAGGCTGTTTTATCCCAGAGGCGGCGGCGAACAGTACGAACTACTTTGCACCTTGAGTAGATCGCCGAAACGTCTTCAAGAAAGTGACCTAGTCCACGACTCAGCCGAACCATTGTTTCCAACATGAAAAAAAACAAGCAGCACTGTTGCAATATTCACGTGGACAGGAAGTAGACATGGGATCAGGTCCTACTGGTGGTCCGACATGGTGTAACAGGAGGCAGATAAAAGAGAGGGGAGGGAAGACGTGAGCTTATCTACATTTGGGAGTCACTGGGATTCCGGTCATTTTAATAGAAAAAAATGAAAACATGGACTGGAAAAGATGAAGTGTGGTTCGAAGTAGCTGACGCTGGTTCTCGAAACAGTGGAGGAGGCAAGTAGGAGAAGGGCCAGCTCGGAAATTGTAAACGAGGAGAAAAGGAGTTAGACGAGGTGGGAAGGAGCATGGGTTTAATGGGTTCAGCAAGGTAAATAAGAAGAAGAGAGGGTAGCTTGAGGAAGAAGGGAAGTGAACGTGTTAGGTGGGCTGGGTGTTGACGGAAGAGCAGTGTGTGTTTCATTCACTGGCGGTGACAAGTAGGTGGAAAGGTGGCAGGGTCTTCGTGAGGTTGCTCGAGTGTGCGGCAGTTGTGAGCAGAGGGAGTGGGAAGAAGGAGGCACAATAGAAGTCGAAGGTGCCTAATCCTACTTCACAGATCCTATTCATGGTATTTAACTACATAAGTAGTTATGTAGGTATATAAACAATATTAATTTTATACGATGGATGAACAATATAGCAAGTTTGTTTTATAATTTTCCTAATCAAGTGGTTAAACAGTTTAGTTAATATTTATAATATAACGTGCCCAAATAAATGTTTTAATATGCCTAAACTAAGTAAACTAATGTAAGTAATTTGACTGGGTAAAACTATAGTTGCCTAACCTATGTAGGATAAGTGCTAAACAAGTACGTTTGCCTAAAATTTATATTTTAAGGTGCCAACAGAAGTTACTTTTTTCTAATCACATCTATGTTGGTCCTAATTATTGGTTTATGCGGCATAATTAATATCTATATAACGTAAGGGGTCGGTTTATTTACATCTGTAAATATAATTGTAACTAACCCATTCGTGTTGGCCAGAAGTCAACATATTTTTAATTGCGTGCCTACTTTGTATCGTGCCTATTAAGTGGAACGCCTATCCTATTCGAAATGCCTAATGATAATTAAGTTTAATATGGGGATTGTTAATGACACCCCTGTTTTGGTTAAGGGGTGTCATTTTGTTAAGGGCACACCGCTGTTTTAGAAAATGTTAAGGGGCAACACCACGTCTACTTTTCAATCCCCAAAATAACCTCGTGTCCTTCAAACTTCAACCCCACTCACGAAATACAAAGCCCGCGCTTTATTTCTCAAAAAATCCTGCAGTGCTCAAAATTAGGGTTCCCAAATCGCGTTTCGTTCTCAAAATTAGGGTTCTGCAGTGCTCTCACGCTAGGGTTTGCCATTAAAGATGGTTCGATTCAAGCATACTGCGAGGAAGACGAAGGAATCTGTTGCCAAGAAGAAAACCGTGGAAAAGAGGTATGTTTGTACTAGATTAATGGTAATTTCAGTTGGTATTAGCACATGTATGCTTGGTATTACCAATTGTGAGCAATGGGTTTGCGTGTGGAGGGGTTTGGTGGGGAAGAAGGGCTAAACATTGGGAAATTTTGTTGGATTTGCAGAGAATACGGTTGGGAGGGTACGGTTTTGGATGGGTAAATCCTCTGGAATAGGAAAGCTTGTCCCTTTTAGTATTTGACTTGTTGTCACCGTTTTTATAATTCAAAATCGGCGTTTGTTTTCCATATATAAGTTTCATATGTTCAATTTGTTTTAAACTTTTGTTTCGGTTTGTGTTGTCCGATTATAGGTGTTAAAAATGGTTGATTGATGTCGACTTATGGTTGAAAAAGGGTTCTATGGTTTGTGAGTATTAAAATACTTAGGAAAGCTTGTCCTTTATAGTATTTGGCAAGTTGATTGATGTCGACTTAGGGTTAGTTGTTGTTGAAATTTGGATTACACATTCGGTTTTACTTGTTGTTTACATGGTGGCTCTGTACCTTCTTATAGTATTAAAGTAGGTTATATTGTTGCCGTACTTTGTTGACGGCGTATAACTAAATTGTTTACGTGATTGATTGCAGGAAACCGACTTCGTCTACGTCCGCTCGTCTACCGCCTACTGCTTCAAATAGGAAGAAACGTGCTGAAGAACAACGCAAATTGGAAGAGAAAAAGAATAAGAAAGCAGTAGAAGCTGAAGCGAATAACTTCGAGCAAAGTTCAAGTGAAAAAAAAGAGTCCAACGACCATAGTACTTCCGATGGAGGCGAAAAAAGTAGTGATCGTAGCGGCCATGACAGAGAAGAGGAGGGCAACACAAGTGGTAGTGATCATGAACGAGACGATGACAGAGAAGAGGGTGAAAAAGGTGGTACTGATGAGGAACAAGACGATGACACAATAGAGGGCAACAAAGCTGGTGAAGAACGTGAAGAAGACGACGACAGAGAAGAGGGCAACAGAGGAGGTAGTGAGCATGAAGAAGACGTTGTTGGAGAAGATAGCGACGGAGATGATAGTGAGCGTGATGAAGGAGGTGATGGAGTTGAGGAGAAAGCAGATGAAGAAGGTGACAAATCTGAGTCTGAATATAGTGGCCGTGAAAGTGGTAGCGAGGAATATGATAGTGAGGAAGGCAGGGTAGGAGAGGAAGAGGTTGAAGAGGTTGAACATGTGGAAAAGAGAAAACGTACAATTAAAGGCAAACGAAAGCGGAAAGAAATAGAATCATCCACCACTGAAGATGAACGGACACTGTTGTTTGCATTCAAACATCACATTGCTCATGAAATATGGAAATCTACTGTAAGTTTTTCATATGTTTTTTCTAAGATTTTATTTATACTTGTGACTACGCGTGAATTGTTATCTTTTATTAGACTGTAATATATATATATATATATGTGCATACCATATAGAAACCTCGAGGAGAAGTAAGACTGGTGAGAGTCCATACTCATGTTGGCACGCAACGATTGTGGGATTATAGAAAAGAATGTTCATTTGTTAAAGAGGTTGTAGTTAAGTCGGGATTCCATAAGCTAGCGCTACATGCTCACGAGACTTTAGACAAAGTCCTAATCAATGCATTCGTCGAAAGATTTTATCCGGAGACAAACACATTTCACCTTCCATTTGGTGAGTTGGGGATAACCCTTGATGAAGTAGTGCACATAACTGGCCTTCCGTTGGAAGGAAGAGCAGTTACTGGTTCTCTTGGTGGCTCGAGGGGTATAGGTGTCGAAGATGTGTACAAACTACTTGAAGATTGCCTTGGTGTTGACAGACCAACTGCTACACAAGTGTTAGCAGGCGATAAAAAAATTAAATTTGAATGGTTACGAAGTCAGTTTGAGGGTTCGAGGGAGGCCGATAGTGAAGAACGAAAGATGCATTGTGCGATAGCATATCTTTTGTACACAATTGGCAGTTTAGTTTGTTGTGACAAGTCCGGAAATAAAGTGTCAGTTCATTTTCTGCAGTATTTGAAGAATTTAGACGAGGTGGGTTCATATTCATGGGCCACTGCATGTTTGAGTTGGTTATTACGTAATCTTGCCGTAACAACTCGATCTGATGTTCATCAAATGACTGGTTGCATGACGTTACTACAGGTATATTCAAAGAATTTTTTTGATACCGTTGTATTGTAACTATAGGTGAATAGTGTAGTCTAATTATATGCGTGTACATGATGCACCTTAATGCAGGTTTGGATATATGAGCATTTCCCAGTTCTTCGTCGACATAATCGTGTTATTGGTATACCAGAAGGAGAAATTAGAGCCGCGTTTTACTTTGCAAAGAACAAGAGTTCGCAGTTAGCATCTGATTTAGTTACAGTACGAGAAAGGATTGATGACTTGAAGTGCAATGAAATTATATGGGATTGCTTTAGAGATAAACGTGATGTGTATCCATTTCATGAGTGTTCGTTGTATAACGGACCTGTCATTTGTTTTGAAACCGAAGAATTGTACCTACCCCAAAGATTTCTACGCCAGTTTGGAATTGTTCAACCCATCCCAACCAATCCCTTCATGCTTAACAAGAAGAAGTACAAGTCGTCTAGTAAATCTTTCAAAGCCGCTTACTTTAATGTTGGGGATTTTATATGGGCTGAATGGGCAAATCACATGCTGAATGAAAGTATAACGTCTAAAGAAGTGGTTAACCCCTGGGACTGTGAGGACAACTATATACAGTGGTATCAGCAAGCTTCACATCCGATTGTTGCAAATCCATCAAGAAGAATAACCGAGCCTGCGAATGAAACCGGGGAGAAGTCGCTACCCATCCGTGTTGTAAGTATGTTGTATTTGCTAATTGAAAATAATGTTATTGATTGTTTTTCGTACTAAAGTAGACTTGAATTTCAGAAACGTCGACTTGGACTAGTTGCTGATACAATCCGTTCATGTGGACGTGGTAAGGCAGTCGTTACAGCTTTGCAAATGATAGAGCATTTAGAGGACCCAGAACCGTCTGCTCTGTATGGAGAGAACATGGTAGCTGATGAAGGAGATAAGATTGTTGAGGGTACGACAAGTCGAGGTAAACGAAAGAAAGGGAAGAGGAGTGCTACCAAGAAGAAAGGCGGAGCAAGGAAAAAATAGTTTAACTTGGTAGCATTACGTATTATTTTGGTTAACAGTATGTAACAGTTATAAGACTTGGTGTTTTGGTTGGTGACTTTATGTTTGTGACTTATTTATGTCTTTTGGTTGGTGACTTGCTTTTGGCAATACAGTATGAAGGGTACTTTGAAAGGAAGGTTAATGTATGAAATGGTTTGTGAGTATGTTTGTGTTTATTTCTATGTTTGAAGATGCATGTACAAGTTTCAATTTTTTTGTATGATCGACGATGCATGTGAAAGTTTGAAGTATTTGTATGATCAAAGATGCATGTACAAGTTTCATTTTGTCGATGCACAAAAAACTGGATTATATGTATGAAATAATCAACCTTATAGTTAAACATTGGGAATGGCTTTCCGTTTTTAAGACACAAAAACGGTACGTGATCACCTAACAATCATTTAAAAGGCCTATAATTTGCTAAACGATTACAAAAATCCGTTCTACTAACAAAAATTCGGTCATCCAAAACCAAAATATTGCAGGTTAGAATAGAAATATGCAGACGGTTAGTGCTTACCGTTTTAATTGATTAAAATCGGCGTGCTCAAATTGAAATATCTCAGGTTATGATAATGTTACCTAAATATGTGCAGACGGAGATAAGTGACCGTTTTACAGTTAGAAACTCGGTGGTACCAATCTGAAATATCTCAGGTTATGATATTGTTAACTAAATATGTACAGACGGCAATAAGTGACCGTTTTATAGTTAGAAAATCGGTGGTACCAATCCGAAATATCTCAGGTTATGATAATGTTAAATGAATATGTGCAGACGGCAGGAGGTGACCGTTTTATGTATACAAAACCGGTGATCTAAGTCCGAAATATCTCTGATTCTGCTATTGTCAAAATTCAGTATCTCGGTATTCACATTATCAGAAGTGTCACAAAACTTTAAATACAATAGCTCACAAGGGTAACCCACATATGCCAGAAAATATAACATTTGCATTAATACTTCAAAATACTGTTACATTAGCACTGAACTACGAACATATGCAATAATAGTTCAAAATACTGTTACATTAGCATTGAACTACGAACATATGCAATACTACTTCAAAATACTGTTACATTAGCACTGAACTACGAACATATGCAATAATAGTTCAAAATACTGGTACATCAGCACTGAACTACGAGCATATGCAATAATACTTCAAAATACTGTTACATTAGCAGTGAACTACGAACATATGCAAGTATTCGACATTAACTTAACACAACAACCGTTTTATCTTCGGCAACATGTCCATCTTCTGAATCATCGAAGCGAGAAATTCTCTCCGCATATGTGTTGACCCAATCCTGCGTATTGATGTTGTAAATTCGGTAAAAGAATGAGAACGGAGGTGTATTTGGTAAAGGCGACTCGTACTTCAAAGTAACACCAACAAAATGTGAGTTGTCTACGAATCCCATTACGACCATCCTATCCCGGTTTAACAAGGTTAATTGTATTGTTGACGGAACAAACAAGTAACTCATTTGCATACTAAGCAAGACAACAGCGGTACCAAATGTTTCTGCAATTATAAATCCGGATTCCGGCATTTGCATCCAACCATTTACCCCCACTGAGTTATCGCCTTGTATCCTTCTTTTCAATTCTACGAAGCCATCTTCATCCCACATGCTTTTGTACATATCCGATTGAGTTATTAAATTATCAACCATGGCCTCACGTACGAACTTACAAGGATTATCTGGTCTTCGATTGTAAAGATTTAGTTGTTTAACCACCACCCAATATCCACAATTACCATCAGCAGGCATGTCGTCTATACGAGTTATATACGGTCGCATACACTTGGGCATTTGCAATAAGAATTTTTCATCAATTTGACTGGTTTTAGATGCATTTTGTTTTACTCCAAGTTTCTTCAAACAACGACTAACTGGAGTAAGTTTTAGGCTGCAAGATAATGCGGCGTCAACATGCTCAAAGTAAGAAGGATCTCGTTTAGTCGACTTTTCCTTTTTAGATGGTCTTCCTTTTCTTATAGTCGCCATGGGAGGTTCTTTAATGTTCGTAGTAAGCGGGAAGGCTAACAATTTCATACCTTGCTGAATATCAATCCTCACATTATCAGTAGCCTCGTCATACCTACGTTTCAATGCATGAAATTCAGGCAAGTCCATAAAATCAAGAGTGGACCGATTCGGTGTAGGCGGAATACATGACAACTGTTTCCAATAACAGTCTATAGCACTGAGGGGTATGAAGCCGTCTGAATGTCTAAAGTCTACTAGCATATGTGCGCAAGGTAGACCGTTAACTTTCCATAAAATACAACCGCAAGTTTGAATACTCGTGCCTCCTTTTGGAATACTACATAGTTCGGTTTGCAATAAATCAAGCGCCTTATGAGAAACAAATCCCAACACCTCTTTAAACATTGGCTCATCTCGAAATCTATGAAGTGAATTTGATGAACTCGTTTCGAACGCATGTTCAATTGCAACTAATTCATTCTCACAGCATAGATGAGCGCTAGTCCAACACTGAACAAAACTACCTGCAGCTGAATCAAAATACAATTTGAGACGATGGTGCGCACTTTCAACTACACTGGTTGACACATTATCAAAGTGTTTTACTTCATTTGTCCAAGCTAACACAAACATCTCCTTATACTTGTTCAACCAGTTCTTCAACACATAGTTCAACAAATTTTTTTGCTTCACCCGCCTTGCTTCACGAAAAGAATTTAGGTTCCGATGGAACTCTTCTTCGGACAGCGAACTAATGACATTGCTCCAACCCTCCCAAAATAACTCGTACTCTCTTTTTCCTTCATCATCTTCTACTACGGTCTCTCTATCCCCAATCATTACCCGTTTCTTCTTTATGAAATTTTGTTTGCAATTTGCTTGAACGTTTTTTGAAATATGCCACGCACAAAGAATGTGACGAGCTGCTGGAAAAACAGTGGCCACTGCATTGCTAAGAGCAATTTCCGCATCCGTTATGATAACACTTGGAAATTCTTTTTCTCGATAACATTTTCTAACACACTCCAACGCCCAAATATATGATTCAGTGGTCTCCCGACTAATAAAAGCTAGGGCAACAGTGAATGATGCACCCGTCGAAGTTTGCGACACCATATGAAAACATGGCAACTTGTACTTATTTGTCTTGAAAGTGCAATCCAAAAAAAAAAATTGATAAAAACATTGCGCAAGCAGAACACATTTTGGATGACTGAAGAACAAGTCAGTAACTTTATTTGTCTTATCGTCGACTCTATGATGAACAGAATAGTGGTGACTACAAGCTAACTTCATAAACTGTTGCATAATAGATCTACCTTCCGTATGATGAAGTTTAAGCTTCACTTTAGCATTGTACACATTTCTGATCGTAGACTTATTTTCTGGGTTGCCAAGTTTAAGAGCAGTTAGAATATTCCGTGGCCTAACCCCACTATTTGCCATTGTTTCAACGTTCTTTACTTCATTGTCTTTTAATCGCGCAACATACGGATGCCCGGTTAAAACAACAGGAAGACTGTGATTGTGGCATCCGTTTATAACTTTCAAACTCCATTTTCCATCATCTTGACAGTGTGCTCTTAATTCAAATGGACAACCACATTTTCTACTTCCCGATCTACGCCTTTTCTTTTCAGTTTTCGTTACATGCTGCTTACCCTTATGATCAATGTACCTTCCACTTCTTTCACAAGCAAGCAGCATCCATGAGCCTTTCCCATTACCTAAGAGATTTTTGGTTTTGCTTCTTTTGATAACAATGACACAATTCGTATCAAGTCCACGATCCGTGTACCATTTACGTACGTCCTCTTTGGAATCGAACAACTGCATCAACAAACAGCATATTACGATCAGAGTAAAATACTTAAATTGTAAAACATAAATCAAGTTTTCAAACCTTCTCGGTGGTGAAATGGGAAGTTAAATTGGGGTACGCGCAACACAATATTCCCGATTCCTCATGTGAATGATCGATGTTGTCACCATTTTCCAATAGAAAAACCTTATCATTAACATTGCCATCCCCGGTATCGTAAGACTCCTCGTTAACTGAACAATCCTCATTCCCGTATACGTCGTTTAGCAGAGCAGTTGCATCAAACTGTAAAACAGCTGAGTATTATTCACACCACAAAGAAATAACGATATCAAATATTCATACCAATAAACTAAAAATGGTCTCTCCCTGTCTATTAAATAACAATTGTTTGGTACAAAACATGCATGGTAACATTAGTACCACAAAATCGTATACACGGTTGTGTAATACCGATAAAAATTAATAAATACGGTGGCTATTTTACAGATTTTCTATCTCTGTAACAAACTGTAATTCGTATGTGATAAAACCGGTCGTACTATACCGTGTTTTCATACTTAAAACGGTCATTACATGTGTAACTTCATACTGATTGGTCCGTATAAACATGGTCCATCGCGACCGAATTTTTCATCCGTGCTCCTTCTTCAATTCCGTACGTGTTAACGCAAAAATAAATATCAAACCTTGTCATTAGCAGATCGGTCTTCATCATCTTCGTATACTTCACGTTTTTGTGTGCAATTTACCTCATCTTCATCATCTATCTCATAACTAGGGTTTATGGCAGCCATGAATATTATTTTCTGCGATCAGCCATGAAAATTCTTTTCTGCGATGGAAACAATTACGCTAGGTTTATTTGTATTTACGTTAAATAATGTTATTGGGAGGAAAGGGCATTTTTGTCTTGAAATATTAAATTGTTAAGGGGGATTCGGTCTTTACAGTGCACCCCTTAACAAAAATTTAAAAATTAAATGTTGTGACACCCCTTAACTAAAACAGGGGTGTCATTAACAATCCCCTTTAATATATGTGTACCCAAAACTATAGCGTGCAATCTTATTTTAACTCGTGCTTTGTAAATTCAGAATAGGATCGACCTTTATTTTAAACGTAAAACATTTAGTTTAATAACATAATTAAAAGAGTTAGTTATATTTGTTAAGTTATAAATTACACAATTTTAATAAGTGATTAACGATTAAATTTATAACTGTGTCATACGTACACAGACTGGATCGAGCAAGGAGCGTGGAACCGTGTCGACGAGCGTGACCTTGTGGAACTGGTTTGATCAGAGTTGAGCGCAACTGGAGTTTTTTAATTTAATTAAACGCATGTTTAATTTAATTAAATCAAACCGTTTCGACAAAGAATGGAACCAATGTGAGTTCAACTCACTCAGTTTTATCCCCACTTATATTTTATATAAGTCGGATTTAAATATTTATGTGCTATGATTGTTAATTGTTGATGGATGCCGAATATATATTTATATGTGATAACTGAGCCAATTAAATTAAACATTTGTTTAATTTAATGTAAAACCAATCATTAACGATTATTTCCAAATGAGGTAACTTACCTCGTTGGTTACGTTTATAATAATATAAACTTATTCGACTGAAATATTGACGTTTGGACTGTTAATATTTGATGGTTGAATATCATATCTGTTATTGAAATAAATGATATTGTTGAGATAACATATTGGGATGCAGGTAAAAACAGGTTGGAGGGATCCAACTGGATTCCTCAAATATGTTAATGTTATTTATTTTCATATTATCATCATATGAATTGTTCTGATTAGATGATCGATTTGATTATTGATCGTTGAAT
The DNA here is from genome assembly GCA_030737875.1 of Allium sativum. Lineage (NCBI taxonomy): Eukaryota > Viridiplantae > Streptophyta > Magnoliopsida > Asparagales > Amaryllidaceae > Allium > Allium sativum. The sequence goes on from CM060920.1 coordinate 249,426,311, forward strand.
CTGCAGAATCGGTTGAGTAATTGGTAGCAGCTGGCCCAAAAGTAAACTGTTTTATAAATGTGATTTACTGTCAAGTGTATCGATGATAATGAAGTTATAAAATATATTTTATAACTGAAAACAGATTTTTGGGAATATATTATATTTGAATAAATTTTATTAAATGGAAATTTATACTTGTTATTTATTATTTAAGTTTATAAGTGATTATTAAATGGTTTTTTTATAAATCAAATTCTTATGTTAGTAATATTCATAAGCAGATAAGCAGAAATTAACGTAACAATTAAGAATTTGATTAATTATTTTCAAAAGACGATTTAATAGAATTATTTAAATCAACTATATTTGATTAATGAGATAATTATAGTTAAGTTAACGAAGTCAACTAATTTAATTGAAATCCGTTATTTGATTTATTTATTTTGAATTAATATAATGAAATTTACTAATGTATATTTGTTTTAATTTAGTTAGATTTTAAAAAGGGAGATTTACTATTTATTTAGTAAATGAAGAACTTAATTATTTCTATGGTCGTTAAAGAGAAAGTAAATTGTTAATAATAATAATTTAAGAGGTCAATATTCAAATGGAATTCATTAAATTAAGTTTAATGGAATTGAAATTGAGATTTACAAAGTGGGTAGTGTAACATAGTTAAATTTTGAAAGGTGTTGATGAACGAGTTTTACATTCAAACCCGAGTTTTTATAAAGGAAATTATAAAAGTAAATTTAAGCAAATGTGATAGCTTAAATATAAAGTTCACTTAGTACTTAAATTAAGTAAGAGGGGGTCGAGATAAGTAGGGTTTTGTGTTAAACCTGAAAGTATAAACGATGATTATGAAAGAGGGTGTGAGGCGAAAGCGTTAAGTTTAAACTAACGTTACTTAAATAATGGAACTGACATAAGATTTTCAAAAATGAAAATAATTGAACGAATTAAAAGTGGAATAATATGGGTTAATAATAAGTCGAGACAAGAATCAGAACATAACCGGAGATTGTTAAGTTGAGTGATTTTCTGAGTATTGATCTAATGTTGATTTCAGTCTTTGGGGTTAATACTTAGAGAATTATTCTCTTACCAATTTACGGTCAGGGACTAGTGAGTGTTAAAGTATAGAAATGCATGGGAAATGTTGTAACTAATGTTTTAAAATGATAATTAATTGGGAAGTGAGATATGGCTATAATATATGGTTTTAAGTATTTAAAGTCTACTGAGAAAGCTCTTATATTAGAATAAGAAATGATACTATATTAAAAGATTTAGAAGTTATTTAACCATTCATTAATTATTTTTAAGAGGCTAAGTGATACTAAATACTGAACCAGTGAATTCATTCTATTTATGGTTGTATGGTTGTTTATTTGATAGTTAAATAACCGACTATCAAATCTGACCTATACGATTGTTGGTACGGAAAGACCTGGATCAAATTTATATTTGAAAACCATTCCGTCCAGCAAATATGTAAATGTTGAAGATATCAGATGTTGATAAAGACGGAGCAATTGAAGACTGTGGATCTTCATAAACGGTAGAATTACTTATAATCTCTGGTTAGCTCCCAGAGATATACCGTGACATTGTCGCGGTTGAAATCTACAGATTTGCAAGGACTACTCGTTGCCAATCTGTAACGACTCGAATTTCCGTACTCTTTGAGTCGACTAATAACACCACACGTCCAACCCAAATTGCATAGAAATACGAATTATTATTAGAAAGAAGTTTGAGGATGAGGAATAGAAAGAAAGAAATATTAGAATAGAAGAAAACGAAGAACACAAACTCACAGCGGAACGGATAAAATATATTAAATAACATAACCTTTGAAATATAAATCAATAATTGTATATACATACCATCATCAGAGCACAACAGTTTTCCTGGAACAGTTATAAACACCTGTTTCCAGATACAACATAGAACATAGCGGAAATATGATAGTCTATAGCTAACTGGTGAAGCCTCCTGCTTCCAGCTCTTCCAAATGAATCTGAAAAATCCCGACTACTTGACTGCCCGTACAAATTTGGGCACCCAAGAGTTTAGGGAAAACAAACAAAATAAACTCTGGGTCAGTCATGGGACTGGTGTGAGTAAACTCCAACCATTTGTTTAACTTTCAAAATCCTTTCAAAAGAAATGATAATCGTAAGACCAATCCACACATAAACACGGATGGTTTTTACCTTACGATAACCAAAAATATTTTTGATATCAAATCCAGCGATATTATAATAGTGTCTAAGTCAAATAAATAGAATCTAGCGGAACGCTTGCATCTCACGCTCCATATATAATATAAAATCAAAAACCGCAGGGCGCTTATTGGAGACTGGATTTCCAACATGACAAGGTATGAGACCACCTTCCGATAGTGTATCTCTAGAGACGAATACACTGGGTTCAACAAGAACTTCTTGCAACTCGGCCCACACATGACCGACCACTCATTTCGCTTGAGTGTATCGAATGTATATCACCAACGGTTGGGATCAACAACCGTTTTCCGGAAGGGACAGCATCGATAGATTAAAGAAACAAATGGAATTTATCTAGATAGGTAGTTATACATCCTAATGGGTGCGACCCACATAGCCATGCTGCCTGCCCGATTTTTGTCAATTCCCGGTTGTGAAGCTTGAGGTTTGAATTATCTTCCATAACTTCTGGCCACCATTCACTTTGAATGGCACGTCGTCAAATCCATTTGAAATTACTAATTGATTCCCACAAAAATACTCAGATTGTTAGGCTAAAGAAGTTTTCCTTCTATGCCACCAACTTCGTATGTTTGAAAGAATCAACGTACGTAATCCCTTTGGAAATACTCTGTCAGATACTCGTCCTTACAAGTTGTCCTAGGTCTGGAAAAACCAAAGGCACCATTCTATTAATCCATCTTGGGCAATTTCTACCTAGGGTTAACAGAACAGCCCTTGCATTTTATTCCATCTTCAATTGTCTTCAGCATAAGTTGATTCATAACGCTTATACCAATATAGAGTGGTTTTCAGATATTAGATCTGATCCCGGTCTCTCCATATTGACAACGGAGTTATAAAATAAATCAAAAACTTTGATAGTCAGTGATTTAACTATCAAAGAAACATCCATACAATCAACGGTCCTATTTCCAATTGGAAACTCTATCGATCAACCATCAAACAACATTGGCCCCTTTTTTATTTAATTTCTCATTAAATTATATTTTCCAATTCCTGTCTCTTTATTTCCTCGTTGACAATTCATTTTATTTTCTATGTGTAGAAAACATCTCTCGTTTTATTTGGGAAAACATTTCAAATTTATGCGATGTTATAAAACATCGTTATTATAACTCAACCCACTAATCATTTATTAGCTAACCATATTGCTTAACCCAGTTTCACCATCGAACCTTAACCATTCCTCCATCGATCATGAAGTCAATCAAGTTGGGGTATAATTACCTCTCAGACCATAATTGAACCACATTCTCAACTTTGAAATAGTCAAAGATCACAACTTTAAACGAACCCTCGCTTACACGACTCTCGGATTCGATCTAAGAACACATTTCCTTTACAGAAAAATATTGATTTTAACGGTAGCGTTATAATCGCTGTTTCCAAATATTTGATTTATAAAACATTGCTTTTAACAACAGCATTACAATCGTTGTGTAGTATTATAGAACATTTATTATAACAATAGCATTAATATCGCTGTTTAGATTTACAAACATTTATTATAACGGCAGCGTTAAAAATCGCTGTTTAAATTTTACAAGACATTTATTATAATGGCAGCATTAAAAATCGCTGTTTAAATTTTACAAGACATTTATTATAATGGCAGCGTTAAAAATCACTGTTTAAATATTTGGTTTATAAAAATGCAACTTGTATTTATTTATTTCAATAGATAAATTAATAAATAATTAATTAAATTATTAAAATTTGATTCAAACGGAAAGTAGAATAACTACTTCCTTAAATACGATATAATCGAATTCCAATAAACAACACTCATTCGAATAATCTATATTCGACTTATATTCTGGACTTTACCATTTCATGTAAATTCTAATTCTAAATTTACTCTTGAATTCCTCCTTTCCACATCCTTACCAAATTCCTTTATAACCGTTCCAGACTACAATACGTTGTCGCACGTTATTTCACATTCCAAATTTTGGAATAAAACTCATCATTTTCCCATGAAACGGTTACCCATTTCCCTTCCTTATTCAAATTCCAATTTAGATTCATATTTCAAAACTAAATTTCCTTTATAAATATTTTATTTGTAAATTACTTGTTTTAAACTATTATTCTTTTTAACCAAGAATGTATTCCTTTTTATATAATCAAATCAGTTTGATTGCGTACTTAAATATAATATCTTAACCCAAATTCTATTTATAGCTTCTATTCAGAATTTTCATACTAATCTCATTCTTTTATTCTAATCATTTTAAAACCTCTTTTAAAATTTCCTTTATAATTTGCTAAGTTCAAATCCATTTCCAAATATGGGTTTCAACCCGATTTTCACCTTTCCATATGAATTCAAATTTGAATTTACTTTTCAATTAATCCAATGACAATACTTTACTAAATTTATACCAGTTATTTATAATCAACTTTCATGTTTTACTTATTAAAATAAGTTCCTACTTTCAAGTGTATTAAAAATTCAGTTTTCTACCTTGGAAATAAATTTCCCTTTTTACATTTTAAATCCCTTTTTATTATTCGAAAATATTTTACGATGTTAAAACACCAAATTTCTAGGGCCAGTGTAATTCAAACATACTTAATCACTCATTTTACATCACATCAAATATCAAAATAAATAACAACAGTAATATAAATGCTGAGGAATCCAGTTGGATTCCTCCAACCTGTTTCCCTGCATCCACAGATGTTAATCAACATCAATCACATTAATTTCTCATCAATATAAAATCTCGGAACTGATAATCAATCAACGATGTAATCGTATCAACCATTTCAACCGATTTTATCAACTATTCAACCAATCAGCCATTTCACAGTATAAAATGTATATAAATAAATCAGAGTTAGTGAGATTACTCACCTTGGTCCGTAATTGCCAGTTTTGCCCTTTTTGTTTCATTTCAAACGAAATAGACTTCTAATTTTTTTTCTATGAGATACATGTAACGCTATTCTCCGCCACTGTAGTATTGCAATGTAGATCCGGATGCTACAATCCCAAGGTAACCTGTTACGCCGCATTCTGTTTCCATATGGTCTAGCGATAACCATTACAATTATATGATGGAAATAATTAATTATTATGTTCCTAATTAAAATGGTTAATGTTAATTACATTTGTTTTACCCTGAACAGGCCGACGGGAATTTCATGGAAGCTTGCTGCAGTTTGTCCGTCTCCAAGTAATGATGTTGAACATATATAAGCCTAATTGAAACCATCTCCACTTGTAGATCCAGTGTTTCAAAACACATGAACCCGAATACTTCCTTTGCCCAGCTAAACAACAAACCACGCTAATCCACGCTTCAGGAAAACTGTCCAGACCTCCTACTCCACCAATTCCCAACTCCAAACCAATGGTTCCATTATCGTGAACTTCTTCTTCCCAGTCAACCGTCCTCACCTTTACTTCGTTCTGCACCGTTCAACCAAGCTAACCCCATCAAATTGCGTACAACACCACCCAACAAAAACCACTTCGCAGCATTAAGATCCCCACTTCACAACATTTAAATTTCCTCTCTGATTTCAGTTTGGACTTATAGCTTCAAACATGCTTCATCAAATTCACCTTCGTTTCACAACAATCTTAGAAATGACTTCCACCCAATACATCCGAAAACCGTTCCCAATTCATATGCTACCGCTCAGCAACACAAGCTCCTCATCCTTGCTCTTCACGTGTCCAAGTCTCCATTTCCGTGATGCCTTCTGTTCCCTTCATAATCGAACCAGGCATCTCCTTTTTTTTAATCACTGAGTTAGTCAAACTCACTTCAACTAGTTCACCTCTTTATCGTTCACTAATCTTCCATCACAAGAAAAAAAACACATATCTGCTTCCTTATTTCCATACGGCAACTCCCCGGATACACCCTTCAGTGAACTTCTTAACACCGCATAAATCAAATTTCAAGCATCATACTCTTTCCTGTATAGTTTAAAACCAAGGGTACTCCATCCCTTCTCTTATCTCTTCACTATTTATCGAAACCCACCTCAGAAACGCCCCCTGAGGCACCTCAATATCCATGCCACCACGAACCCAACCCCAACGTCAAACCCTCTCCGGCCTCCTCTAAGTTTAGCGTCGGCCAACCCCGCACCAGTTTCGCGCTGACCTTGTCAGCCTCTACCCGAACACATCCCACCCTACTTCATAACTCCCCCCAAAATTCACCGGCGAACCCAAAGATAAGTACACTAGTGGAAGGCTTTTTGCTCTCTCACGAGGTCCAACGATTGTAGGATTTTCTCCGATCCCTTTTGGTTTTTGTAAGGATCGGATTTCTATTTTTAAGGGAAGGTTTCCATTTTCATTTTTCTGAAGGAAAGTAAAAGAGAAGGGTCGATTTGTAAAAATGGGTGAAGGATTGATATCAGGGATATTATATAAAAGTAGAGATTGGTTGTACCAGTATTTAAAGGGAAAGAAAGTTTGTAAGTCACGGCAAGCAAATACCTTGGGCAACACGGAGTTGAAATTACTTGGGATGCACGGTTCTCTAATGACTTCATACGCATGATTTAAGAGACGTTGAACGCGCTGTGTATGAAGCTTACAAGGCAAGTTTTAGCTTAGGCATGTACTAAGGTAGTTAGCTATTTTGTTAGTGTTAAGTTCTCTGATGACAATGTTATGGTATTCATATGTTTTGCTGCAATACATGTTTGTTGTATTATCATATAAACTATGAGTAAATAAACCTTAAACATTTATAAGTATCCACGAGTATGGTTTATTGATGGTAGTTAGTAAATGCTCATAATCATGGGTAATGAGTCCATGCAAGCCAATACACAACTCCTTAAATGTTTGTGATCGAAAAGTATTGAGAAAAAAAAAATAGATACATCTATTGATATTAGTTTAATCATATGTATGTCGGTTGCTTATAAACTCATTTAAATGAACATGTACGATAAAGATTTCGTTTACGTTCAAGCCGCTACAGACAGAAGTAAAAATACGGTCGTGTCCAGCGAGGTACCATGATCCCAAAAATATAATAATATCGATAGTTTAACTTATATTATGAAACCCCAAAATATTGATATAGGGTGCAAAATACTCGAAATAAAAAGTTGCGTATTTAATTAATTAAAAATTACAGTAAAATTCTAAAAATTAAATTATAACTACACCTCAAAAGAATCTTGTCCAAATTCAAGTCCGATATTTAAATATATTTAAATAACCGCTATGGCTTATATACGATTTCACAACGACTTTTCCAAATTTTGATTTGGACATAACTCCCAATATATAAGACGAAATCTCAAATTTTCTCTTCCGTTAGAAAAATATAGTTAAACAGAACTGAACGTTTCTTGTTTCAAAGAAATCCGACTTATTTTGGATCTTGTATATTCATTTGAAGTTTAAATCGTAAATTACGAACTACCACGACTATTTCAAGCTCGTTTATAATTATATTATAAATTATACATTTAAATATCGTTTTATTAAATAAATTCCTGTATATAATTCAAATAAAATATTTAAACCAAATTTAAATATCCAGAATTCAACGGTTGAAAATCCGGGTCGTTACATTCCTTCCCCCTTGAAATAATTTCGTCCTCGAAATTGCTAAGGTAGGAAAAGATGCTACATACCCTATTAACTAGGTCCAAAATTCCTTTTTGTTCAATTCTTAACTTCAGCTTAACTGGACCAATTTATTTCAATTAAACTATTTATTTATTCTTACTAACGAAAATTTTCGAAAATTCTGAAAATTTTCTAACACTTTGAATTCTGAAAAATTTCGGCAGCATCTCCTCTGCACGACTCAATCGGTACAACCACAACTCGCCTTTCTAGGCCTTCTCCAATCCAAAAGAAAATCAAAAAGCCAAGCGACTTGCCCCATAGGCTCATAAAACCATCAAACCCAAGTCATATTGTAAACATGTACCTTTTTGTCGGGCATAATTTTATCTCTTGCATTTGCTTCTGCTCAGCATACCTATATCCATTTTCAGTTGGTTTCAAACCAATCCAACCTTTGGTCTTTAACTTTCCGATGAGTTCGCTTCTATTCACTAATCCAAACTGAGTTTTGTTTCCAAAAAAAACCAACCCTCTTATTCTGCTTGAGTTCAATTCCATCACAGTTTAATTCCAAACAACAGCATCCAATATATATTCAACTTGTTTATACATAGGTCGAATTCATATTAATATTTCGAATCTCAACATACTCGTTTATTTAATTCTATTCTGGATTATTTCTAATCCAGTCCAATTTCATTTGATTTATTTTTATCATTTCAATTTATTCAACTTATACAAGTAAAATTTTAATTTCAGAATTCAAATTCCCGTGTTTTATTTCAAATTCAGTTTGAAATCATATACATCTATATACATATATTTATAATCAACTCAATTCAAAACATTTGAATTTCCAAAACATCTTGTCCTTTTCAAATAAATTTTTCATTCCCAAATTACTATGATAACAATCCGTCACTCAGAAACTTGAAAATGAATACCGATAATGTCACGATCCATTATCAAAATTATTTTCTCGCCGCTGAAGTGATTTCAGTGCTTAATCCCTTTTCAAAATCAATTTAAACCATTCTTATTCAAAAATACTATAAAGTAATGTTATATTACTTTATAATATTTCGGAAAATATTTTCTTAAACACCATGAATTTAAATTCCAATTCTGGTTTAAACTTAGTCTTGGTTTATCTCATTTGTATATGTTATTCGTATACAAATTATATCACCATTTCATAATTTGATAATTTTGTTTGATTGTAATAACAATCAACACATTCATATACTATAATAATCCAGAAATTATTCTCTTCATATCAAAATAATTTTTGGGCAAAATTACTTCATTTACCCACTTCAAAACAATACTGCGTCGAATTGTATTGTTCGAGAATTTAGAAACACCTATCGATACAGTTGTACATCCTGTATCGACCAGAATTCATAAACCACTCAACAAACCAGTCAACACAATATAAAACAATTTTATATCAAATCTACAAATACGCACTCATATATATACACTCAAACTCAATCCAGGGTATTACTGACCCCATCTCTATTGAGTTACACCACAGAGCCAAGGTAATTACTCAACCTTCAGCTCTGATACCAACTGTAACGACCTGAATTTCTGTACTCTTTGAGTCGACTAATAACACCACACGTCCAACCCAAATTGCACAGAAATACGAATCATTATTAGAAAGAAGTTAGAGGAATAGAAAGAAAGAAATATTAGAATAGAAGAAAACGAAGAACACAAACTCACAGCGGAACGGATAAAATATATTAAATAACATTACCTTTGAAATATAAATCAATAATTGTATATACATACCATCATCAGAGCACAACAGTTTTCCTGGAACAGTTATAAACACCTGTTTCCAGATACAACATAGAACATAGCAGAAATATGATAGTCTATAGCTAACTGGTGAAGCCTCCTGCTTCCAGCTCTTCCAAATGAATCTGAAAAATCCCGACTACTTGACTGCCCGTACAAATTTGGGCACCCAAGAGTTTAGGGAAAACAAACAAAATAAACTCTGGGTCAGTCATGGGACTGGTGTGAGTAAACTCCAACCATTTGTTTAACTTTCAAAATCCTTCTAAAACAAATGATAATCGTAAGACCGATCCACACATAAACACGGATGGTTATTACCTTACAATAACCAAAAATATTTTTGATATCAAATCCAGTGATATTATAATAGTGTCTAAATCAAATAAATAGAATCTAACGGAACGCTTGCATCTCACGCTCCATATATAATATAAAATCGAAAATCGCAGGGCGCTTATTGGAGACTGGATTTCCAACATGACAAGGTATGGGACCACCTTCCGATAGTGTATCTCTAGAGACGAATACACTGGGTTCAACAAGAACGTCTTGCAACCCGGCTCACATATGACCGACCACTCATTTCGCTTGAGTGTATCGAATGTATATCACCAACGGTTAGGATCAGCAACCGTTTCCCGGAAGGGACAACATCGATAGATTAAAGAAACAAATGGAATTTCTCTAGATAGGTGGTTATACATCCTAATGGGTGCGACCCACATAGCCATGCTGCCTGCCCGATTTTTGTCAATTCCCGGTTGTGAGGCTTGAGGTTTGAATTATCTTCCAGAACATCTGGCCACCATTCACTTTGAAAGTCACATCGTCAGATCCATTTGAAATCACTAATTGATTCCCACAAAAATACTCAGATTGTTAGGCTAAAGAAGTTTCCCTTCTATGCCACCAACTTCATACGTTTGAAAGAATCAACGTACGTAATCCCTTTGGAAATACTCTGTCAGACACTCGCCCTTACAAGTTGTCGTGGGTCAGGACAAACCGAAGGCACCATTCTATTAATCCATCTTGGGAAATTTCTACCTAGGGTTAACTGAACAGCCCTTGCATTTTACTCCGTCTTCAATTATCTTCAGCATAAGTTGATTCATAACGCTTATACCAATACAGAGTGGTTTTCAGATATAAGATATGATCCCGGTCTCTCCATATTGACAACGGAGTTATAAAATAAATCAAAAACTTTGATAGTCGGTGATTTAACTATCAAAGAAACATCCATACAATCAACGGTCCTATTTCCAATTGGAAACTCTATTGATCAACCATCAAACAACACTGGCCCCTTTTTATTTAATTTCTCATTAAATTATATTTTCCAATTCCTGTCTCTTTATTTCCTCGTTGACAATTCATTTCATTTTCTATGTGTAGAAAATATCTCTCATTTTATTTGGGAAAACATTTCAAATTTACATGATGTTATAAAACATCGTTATTATAACTCAACCCAATAATCATTTATTAGCTAACCATATTGCTTAACCCAGTTTCACCATCGAACCTTAACCATTCCTCCATCGATCATGAAATCAATCAAGTTGGGGTATAATTACCTCTCAGGCCTTAATTGAACCACATTCTCAATTTTGAAATAGTCAAAGATCACAACTTTAAACGAACCCTCGCTTACACTCTCGGATTCGATCTAAGAACACATTTCCTTTACAGAAAAATATTGATTTTAACGGTAGCGTTATAATCGCTATTTCCAAATATTTGATTTATAAAACATTGCTTTTAACAACAGCGTTACAATTGTTGTTAGTATTATAGAACATTTATTATAACAATAGCATTAATATCGCTGTTTAGATTTACAAACATTCATTATAACGACAGCGTTAAAAATCGCTGTTTAAATTTTACAAGACATTTATTATAATGGCAGCGTTAAAAATCGTTGTTTAAATTTTACAAGACATTTATTATAATGGCAGCGTTAAAAATCGCTGTTTAAATATTTGGTTTATAAAAATGCAACTTGTATTTATTTATTTCAATAGACAAATTAATAAATAAATAATCAAATTATTAAAATTTGATTCAAATGGAAAGTAGAATAACTACTTCCTTAAATACGATATAATCGAATTCCAATAAACAACTCTCATTCGAATAATCTATATTCGACTTATATTCTGGACTTTACCATTTCAGGTAAATTCCAATTCTAAATTTACTCCTGAATTCCTCCTTTCCACATCCTTACCAAATTCCTTTATAACCGTTCCAGACTACAATATGTTGTCGCACGTTATTTCACATTCCAAATTTTGGAATAAAACTCATCATTTTCCCATGAAACGGTTACCCATTTCCCTTCCTTATTCAAATTCCAATTTAGATTCATATTTCAAAACTAAATTTCCTTTATAAATATTTTATTTGTAAATTACTTGTTTTAAACTATTATTCTTTTTAACCAAGAATGTATTCTTTTTTATATAATCAAATCAATTTGATTGCATACTTAAATATAATATCTTAACCCAAGTTCTATTTATAGCTTCTATTCAGAATTTTCATACTAATCTCATTCTTTTATTCTAATCATTTTAAAACCTCTTTTAAAATTTCCTTTATAATTTGCTAAGTTCAAATCCATTTCCAAATATGGGTTTCAACCCGATTTTCACCTTTCCATATGAATTCAAATTTGAATTTACTTTTCAATTAATCCAATGACAATACTTTACTAAATTTATACCAGTTATGAGACGACCCGAACTTCCCCGTAAAGGAAAGCACGGATAGAATTGAGGACAAGACAAAATAGAACGCAAACAGAAGAACATTTCATTGTTATTACAACAATTCCATCAGATACAAGAATATACAGAGTAAAAATGAATAAATTACATTCAACAAATATCAGAGATTACAATAAATTATATAGCAGCGGAAAAATATACAAAACCACAACTAGAAGTGATACACGGATACAGAGCTTTCCGAGCATCGTTCCAGCTGTAAATCAGGACCCTGTGAATATAAATCTGCAAAACCAAAACTACTAGCTGCCCGTGCGGAAAATAGGGGCACCCAGAGTTTAGGTTAAAACAATAAACTCCAGGTCAGTCATGGGACTGGTGTGAGAACTAAAACAGTTATTCAAAAACTTTACTTAAAGATAGTAATTCAAGGGACCACGCCGTATAACACGGAACGGGTTTCCTCCCAAGAATACTAGTGCATATAACAAAACAACGCAATGCTTTTTTTTGAAAAATGAAGCTACTATAAGACCCATGTCCCATCACACAATGCAACGCAAGCCGGAGGATAGGGTTTTCCCTTATAATAGCCAAACATGCTTGGTACGTTTAAAACAAATCATTTGATACTATAATAAGTTTATAGTGTCAAAACATTTTCAATCATAAATATCAATCATAGACGGCATGGGTACCATATATCATGTCGCCATACTAGTTCTACAATTAAAACCGCAATATCACGTATTGGAAATTGGATTCCGTCATGAGCCGAGGCAAGGGGCAAGCTCCTCTCCGCGTTCGAGACACTCTAGCAAATGCCTCAGGACCCCACTTTGATCCTTGGAATCGGCTGGGCCGGTCCTCTCTTACTTTTGAGGATTGGCAATTCCTGAACACACGTTTCCCGGTCCTTACAGACCTATATCCGAGGCGCCTCGCATTCCAACAACCACACAGGTGAAAAGTATATAAATGTCAGGGCTGGTAGGTCACTGACACCACCCTAGCTAGAAAGAAACGTCGTGCTCTCCCAGCGGTCCGTCTCCCGTTTTTGACTCATACCGAGGTGTGAGGCTCGCGAATTCACGCTATACACAAAGCTACGCCACACAGGCCGTGCTTTGATCATCAACCACAAGACTTTGCTTTTCAACAGAAGCCTTGATCAATTGCCACTTACGCATGCCACACTGGCAATTCACTCCATGCGACTGATGTCCATCGATATACAACCTCTGAGCTGGTACGTCTCAGAGAAGGGCGTTAAGCAAGAGAATAAATTCTCCGCCGCCAAACAGATGTATATTTAATAGAGATCAATAAACACAGAATAAAATGCAATGTCAGACACATAATCCATTTACAAGTTCGTTCTGGGTCTGAACGAAACCGGAGGCACTTTCCTCGCATATCCATCCATCTCCAAGTACGTCTGGACGATCACCAACTGATTCCCTCATCCTGGGTGTACAGCCCAATCAAGATCATCAGTAATCACCCAAACGATGTGAAGACTTCCGGTCTTCAACCACCGTCTTCATCTTCGACATCTCGTCAAATCGGTTATTCAGAATGGGTACAACCCGACCTTTCTGAATAACCCACGTATATAATAAACAAATGTTACACAAACACAACAAACGCCTCATTCCAATTCAGAATATTCTTTTATTCACAAAATCACATTCTTAAGGAAATGTTCCCATTAATTTTATCCAAGATAAATTCTTCTAAATTTATTCTTTAATCCTCCTTTGGATATCATTTCAAACTAGTCAGGATTAACGAACCACACCGAAGTAATTATTTATTTTATTTCCCAATCCCAACCTATATCCCATGGAGAAAAACTGGTGATACTCCATTCCTAACACCACAGTGTTATCGGTAAAATTAATTACCATTTCACGTTCAAATCTAATTAAAGATTTAACTATCGCTTTGGAGCAAAACTGGTGGTACTCCACTCTCGATCACTTTTCAGATTTGATAATTTAAATTATCAATTCACTTTTCAATCTAATTAAAGATTCATTAAAACTCCACTTAGTTTTAATCTTTTCAAAAATCAATATCCTGTCTTTAACTGGGTTAAAGAACCAATGTCATCAAAAACACGATTCACGACAAACCAAATCACATTTGATATTAACTACAAGGCTCTGAATAGAAAATATATCGGCTTATATTCAATATCAAATTCTGAAACCAACAAATATCGTATTGGAAATAACGATATAAAATATCTTTCAAATCCCCATAACAATATTTGTATAGTCATGAAATCCAACATCGAAATATCCCGAAGATAATTTCGATTCAGCTCCAGTCCAATCCACGTATTGGAAATTATCGATTATTTTCAAAATCACTTTCAAATTCAATTTATTTATTTTAAAAATAAATTGATTTCCATTCTAGTTCAAAACTAGTTCATTTCGATAAAAATCTATTTTTATCTTTTCAAATATGGAGTTTTCCAGCCCAAATCTTTCCAATTCACATATTATAATTTTACACAAATTATAGATATTTTTAATAATTTTATCAAGGCCCGTACAGTCGATTTCCAACAACGGCCATCGAACTGCACTTACAGCGACCTTTTTCGAATTTGATTTGGACATAATTCCAAATCCAACCGTTAGATTTCAAATTCCTAATATTCATTGGAAAGCTCTTTTCGATACGAACCCAATGGTTCCAGTTTTAGGAGAATCCGACGGTCGGATCTCCCGCAATGTCCGTTTGAAATAAATGGTCGAAATTCACGAACTACCGCGGCGCGGCGCGTTCTATTCAGGCCATTATATATATATAATATATATATTATATATTTCGTCGATTTCCTTTTAAAACGAATTTTATAAATCGTTTTAAATTCGTTTCAAAACAATTTCAACTTCCTTTTCAATTCAAATCAAAATTGAATTCTTCTTTATAAATTCGTTTTAAAATTCATTTCTATTCAATTCAAATTTCAATTCAATTTGAATTCATTTCAATTCGCTTTCAAATCAATTTGAATTTGTTTTCACTTCAATTCATTTCGAAATCGTTTTCAATTCAATTCATTTCGAAATCGTTTTCAATTCAATTCATTTCGAAATCGTTTTCAATTCAATTCATTTCGAAATCGTTTTCAATTCAATTCATTTCGAAATCGTTTTCAATTCAATTCATTTCGAAATCGTTTTCAATTCAATTCATTTCGAAATCGTTTTCAATTCAATATAAATATCGTTCACGTCGAAATAACGCATCTCTAATCAACACGGCTTTATATTTTTCAAAACTCCTTTATTCTATCCAACAAATGAATATTTATCCCATTCAACACATGAATCTATATTTCTTTCAACACCCGACTAATCTCAACACATGAGTACTGTCAACACATCACTATTTTTTTGTTATGTAAAATATTTTATAAAACTATGGTATCTATCGTTTGATTTTAATTAAACTTCTACTGAGAAGTAGTTCTAATTTTAAATATGATAAAGATGTAATTTATTTTATTTAAAATGTTTTACTCAACACATGAATAGTTTCTACACATAATCATCGTCCACACATGACTATTTTTATATTCAACACATGAATTTTCTTTTATAATATTCATTGTTTTCCCGATTGGAATGAGGCCCAATCAATCACCATATAATGTTAATTATATGGATTCCATACAACACATGTATATACTAGCATTGATAAACAATCAACCATCAACCAAAGTGCACTACACTGTATAAGCATCAAATATAAATATCTAACGCTTATAACAGTCTGTCAATCAATCGATCAACATATTTAATCAATCAGGATGAGTGAACTTCACATTTCATCCCAACACCCGTGTGGGGTTTCAAACAATCAAACACAGATTTTATTTGTGCAGTTGGGCGATGTGTAAAATTTATCGTCCCAATCAATGTCCTTCAAATAAGTGTACATAAACAAACCGTCCGGTTTGTAAATGAATATTTTATTTATTCACATTCACGTTAGAAATTATATTTTTAACGATAAAATATTCTATTTCAACACATGAATTTCCATTCATTTCATTTACACAATAAAAATGATATTTTTATTTTTCTAACATATTTTAGAAAATTTCGGCGGCATAACGGCACGATACTAGAAACGGGACAAGGCCTAGCCTTATCCCCGGTCTAGTGAAGGCCCACGCCATTCACACATCAATCAAATCAATTTCATTTCACCAAACAATTTCCATTCAATCAAATATTCTAACTAACTACTCAACCAAACAATTTAACAAACAAGCCATCCATGGTCTGTGGATGACGGGTGTCGGGTGCTACTAAGCACCGTCTGCATCCTAGTATATATACATAACTAGAAAAAGAAATTGAAAGGTGAGAAATTCTCACCAATAGCTATCCAATACCACGACTCTTCATTTATAGTAATCTTCGCCTATTTCGCCTTCTTGTCGCTCTCGTTGCCCGTATTCACTACATATATAAAAATCACACATTTTTATATCTCGATGTCTTTAAAATAAAAATCACATTTTTATTTATTTACTTTCAATTTAAAAATCATATTTTTATAATCACTTCATATATTTAAAAATCGAATTTTTACTACGCTATTCTATATATAAAAATCGAATTTTTACTATCACGCTCTATGGATAAAAATTCTATTTCTACATTGCTACTATATAGATGAAATTTCCATTTCAAAAATATAGATTTCGCCCTTATAAAAATATAGATTTCGCCTTTATAAAAATAAAGTTTTCGCCTTTATAAAAATAAAGTTTTCGCCTTTATAAAAATAAAGGCTTCATCCTTTCAAAAATATAGATTTCATCATTATAAAAATTACCACTTTATCTCAACGTATATAAAATAAAAAAAATCAGATTTTTATTTCGCTACATATACAAAGATGATATTTTTATATTCTCTATCCTATAAAGATTATATTTTTAATACTTTAAAAATATAAAAATCATATTTTTAATATTTCTATATAGTAAAGATTATATTTTTAATACTTTAAAAATATAAAAATCATATTTTTACTTCTTCTACTCAATAAAAATCCCGTCTTTTCTATTTTAAAGATATGATCTTTATTTTTGCAAGTTCAAATCTTTTTCTTTTAAAAGATTAAAACCTTTTTCTATTTCAAAATTTAAACCCTTTTTTCTATTTAAAGTTTAAACCTTTTTTTTTCTATTTTCTTTAAAAATCAGTTTTTAAAATTCTTTTCAAAAATATTGTTTTTACATTCTTAAAAAAAACAGTTTTTAAATCTTAAACAAATCAGTTTTTATAACTTAAAAAAAATCAGTTTTATAAATCTTAAAAAAAAAATACAGTTTTTAAATTCGAAAAAAAAATAAAAATAAAATAAAATGGCTCACCGTAGATTTCGAAGTGGAGGAGGGAAGACGAGGGCGTCGGCGGCGTGGTGTGGTGCTCGGTGGTTCAGGGAGATGCGGTGTTGCTTCGGGGTGTCGGCGGCAGGGCGTTCGAGGGTGGCTCGATGGTCTTCGCTGGAAGGAGGAGGTCGTGCGGAGGGGTGGGCGGCGATAGGTTCGTCGGCGGCTTCGAGGTCAGGAGGGCGGCGCGATTTTGAATTAGGTTTTCCTTTTTTTTTTCCTTCTGAATAATGAATCGGGGGGGGGGGGCAATGAAGAAGAAAAGGAGGGAGTATATTTTTTTTTATTATTTAATTATTTAATTTTGCACAAGGGTTGACTTTTACATACGACCTCGAAACGAGGCCCACCGCCTGTCGTCCATAGCGTTTTACCCCCATTCCGAACACAATGGGATATGTATCGTAAGCTGGTTTGATCGTTACAATCAGTTTCCGTTGAATTTACATTTAAATCCTTTATATTGAATTTTAAACGTACATTTCAAATTACCGGGGTCACATACTAACTAGAAAAATTCCAGAAAAATATTTTCTAGCTTCGTATTGACGATACGGTCCTAACAAAACTAATTTCATCGAATTCTGAGACCGTTAGAAAAATGGCCAATTTCCAGTCGATTAAAATCAACTGAAACTGGTCGAACGCGTTTTCCTTTGCCACGCTCACATATTGAATCGAAAAATTATGAAATTTGAAACCTAGCAATAATTTAACATCACGGATCCAACAAAAGTGGTTTCGTCGAAATCCGAGGTCGTTTGCAAAATGTCCATTTTTAAGGGCCTGAATTCCATAACGACTATTCAGAATTTTCAACTGGACATATCTTTTGATTCCCGCCATGAAATCTCAGTTTGTTAACTTCGTTGGAAAGATATCGGCAATTAGATCCTAATGTTTTTGGTTTCACTAAAATCCGTATTGTTTTGCACCCGGTACATTCAATTGAAGTTTGAAATCGAATTATCGAACTACCGCGCCATTTTCAATTCTATTTATATTTATATATAAATATTTATATTCTAACGACGACGTATATAAATATATACGTCGAATTATATTCAAAATAAATTTCTCGTCGATTTTATTCAAAATAATTCATTTTAAATATTCAAAATTCACTAAAATTGCCAAAATAAAAATTTTAAACTGGCCCAGATTTTCGGGTTATTACAATCTCCCCCACTTAAAACTTTTCGTCCCCGAAAAGGAACAAAGTCGAAAGTGGTTTGATTATTCAACACTATGTTCGATCTGGCTTGCATTCTCCAACTTTTCAGTTTCTGAGAATTCCCAAAATCTCAAAAATTTGGCTAACACCCTAAATTTTCGAAAAATTTCGCCATAACCTCCCCTGCACCGGGAGCATCGGGGAATTTCAAATAGCTTCCCCGGTCCTTCAGATCTCAAAAAGAAAAAGAAAAAGCCAAGCGGCTAGCCAATAGGCTCACAAAATCATCATCACCCAAACAAAACAGTAAATTATGTAGTAAACATGTACCTATTTGTCGGGCAAACAAATTTTATTCTTCGGCTCTAGCCTCCTTGCTATGACCTGTTCAATGTAAGTATATGTATATGCAAGCAAATGCTACCAATTTCCGATACAATTCAATATTCGGTTCAATTAGGCATAAATGGTTTAAAATTAGCAAACAATTAAACAAACAACCCAAACATCAATCAATTAGTGAGTTAGAGTTTCAAATTTATAATTTTGATATATATACAGAAAATCATGTTTTTGATGCCAATTCACAATAATGTATTCTAGCTATATTAGTTTTGGTTCTCACACCAGTCTAATGGAAATATATAGAAATCACACCTTCGAAATTCGAATATGAATACTAGTGATGATGCACCATCATCAGAATCATCCCCGGATATCTAGAATGTGATTCTATATCTACCCAGTATATTAAAACTTCGACTATACGTTCATGACGCGTATACGCGAAATCTATATATACTCGATTGTCCATATTCAAAATAAATAAATAATCAAATACGTATAAAACGATTTAAATTTTAAAATAAATTGCTTTCATTTGAAAAATATACTCTTCACACTCGTTCTAGGATACTACTGATCCTATCTCTAACGAGTCATTCTAATTGGATGTTGCTAATCCAATATCTGATGAATTCTTTCGTATGGTTCTAATGTGTCTTGTTCTCGAGCTCTGTAAACCAAAGCTCTGATACCAAAATGAGACGACCCGAACTTCCCCGTAAAGGAAAGCACGGATAGAATTGAGGACAAGACAAAATAGAACGCAAACAGAAGAACATTTCATTGTTATTACAACAATTCCATCAGATACAAGAATATACAGAGTAAAAATGAATAAATTACATTCAACAAATATCAGAGATTACAATAAATTATATAGCAGCGGAAAAATATACAAAACCACAACTAGAAGTGATACACGGATACAGAGCTTTCCGAGCATCGTTCCAGCTGTAAATCAGGACCCTGTGAATATAAATCTGCAAAACCAAAACTACTAGCTGCCCGTGCGGAAAATAGAGGCACCCAGAGTTTAGGTTAAAACAATAAACTCCAGGTCAGTCATGGGACTGGTGTGAGAACTAAAACAGTTATTCAAAAACTTTACTTAAAGATAGTAATTCAAGGGACCACGCCGTATAACACGGAACGGGTTTCCTCCCAAGAATACTAGCGCATATAACAAAACAACGCAATGCTTTTTTTTGAAAAATGAAGCTACTATAAGACCCAGGTCCCATCACACAATGCAACGCAAGCCGGAGGATAGGGTTTTTCCTTATAATAGCCAAACATGCTTGGTACGTTTAAAACAAATCATTTGATACTATAATAAGTGTATAGTGTCAAAACATTTTCAATCATAAATATCAATCATAGACGGCATGGGTACCATATATCATGTCGCCATACTAGTTCTACAATTAAAACCGCAATATCACGTATTGGAAATTGGATTCCGTCATGAGCCGAGGCAAGGGGCAAGCTCCTCTCCGCGTTCGAGACACTCTAGCAAATGCCTCAGGACCCCACTTTGATCCTTGGAATCGGCTGGGCCGGTCCTCTCTTACTTTTGAGGATTGGCAATTCCTGAACACACGTTTCCCGGTCCTTACAGACCTATATCCGAGGCGCCTCGCATTCCAACAACCACACAGGTGAAAAGTATATAAATGTCAGGGCCGGTAGGTCACTGACACCACCCTAGCTAGAAAGAAACGTCGTGCTCTCCCAGCGGTCCGTCTCCCGTTTTTGACTCATACCGAGGTGTGAGGCTCGCGAATTCACGCTATACACAAAGCTACGCCACACAGGCCGTGCTTTGATCATCAACCACAAGACTTTGCTTTTCAACAGAAGCCTTGATCAATTGCCACTTACGCATGCCACACTGGCAATTCACTCCATGCGACTGATGTCCATCGATATACAACCTCTGAGCTCGTACGTCTCAGAGAAGGGCGTTAAGAAAGAGAATAAATTCTCCGCCGCCAAACAGATGTATATTTAATAGAGATCAATCAACACAGAATAAAATCCAATGTCAGACACACAATCCATTTACAAGTTCGTTCTGGGTCTGAACGAAACCGGAGGCACTTTCCTCGCATATCCATCCATCTCCAAGTACGTCTGGACGATCACCAACTGATTCCCTCATCCTGGGTGTACAGCCCAATCAAGATCTTCAGTAATCACCCAAACGATGTGAAGACTTCCGGTCTTCAACCACCGTCTTCATCTTCGACATCTCGTCAAATCGGTTATTCAGAATGGGTACAACCCGGCCTTTCTGAATAACCCACGTATATAATAAACAAATGTTACACAAACACAACAAACGCCTCATTCCAATTCAGAATATTCTTTTATTCACAAAATCACATTCTTAGGGAAATGTTCCCATTAATTTTATCCAAGATAAATTCTTCTAAATTTATTCTTTAATCCTCCTTTGGATATCATTTCAAACTAGTCGGGATTAACGAACCACACCGAAGTAATTATTTATTTTATTTCCCAATCCCAACCTATATCCCATGGAGAAAAACTGGTGATACTCCATTCCTAACACCACGGTGTTATCGGTAAAATTAATTACCATTTCACGTTCAAATCTAATTAAAGATTTAACTATCGCTTTGGAGCAAAACTGGTGGTACTCCACTCTCGATCACTTTTCAGATTTGATAATTTAAATTATCAATTCACTTTTCAATCTAATTAAAGATTCATTAAAACTCCACTTAGTTTTAATCTTTTCAAAAATCAATATCCTGTCTTTAATTGGGTTAAAGAACCAATGTCATCAAAAACACGATTCACGACAAACCAAATCACATTTGATATTAACTACAAGGCTCTGAATAGAAAATATATCGGCTTATATTCAATATCAAATTCTGAAACCAACAAATATCGTATTGGAAATAACGATATAAAATATCTTTCAAATCCCCATAACAATATTTGTATAGTCACGAAATCCAACATCGAAACATCCCGAAGATAATTTCGATTCAGCTCCAGTCCAATCCACGTATTGGAAATTATCGATTATTTTCAAAATCACTTTCAAATTCAATTTATTTATTTTAAAAATAAATTGATTTCCATTCTAGTTCAAAACTAGTTCATTTCGATAAAAATCTATTTTTATCTTTTCAAATATGGAGTTTTCCAGCCCAAATCTTTCCAATTCACATATTATAATTTTACACAAATTATAGATATTTTTAATAATTTTATCAAGGCCGTACAGTCGATTTCCAACAACGGCCATCGAACTGCACTTACAGCGACCTTTTTCGAATTTGATTTGGACATAATTCCAAATCCAACCGTTAGATTTCAAATTCCTAATATTCATTGGAAAGCTCTTTTCGATACGAACCCAACGGTTCCGGTTTTAGGAGAATCCGACGGTCGGATCTCCCGCAATGTCCGTTTGAAATAAATGGTCGAAATTCACGAACTACCGCGGCGCGGCGCGTTCTATTCAGGCCATTATATATATATATAATATATATATATTATATATTTCGTCGATTTCCTTTTAAAACGAATTTTATAAATCGTTTTAAATTCGTTTCAAAACAATTTCAACTTCCTTTTCAATTCAAATCAAAATTGAATTCTTCTTTATAAATTCGTTTTAAAATTCATTTCTATTCAATTCAAATTTCAATTCAATTTGAATTCATTTCAATTCGCTTTCAAATCAATTTGAATTCGTTTTCACTTCAATTCATTTCGAAATCGTTTTCAATTCAATTCATTTCGAAATCGTTTTCAATTCAATTCATTTCGAAATCGTTTTCAATTCAATTCATTTCGAAATCGTTTTCAATTCAATTCATTTCGAAATCGTTTTCAATTCAATTCATTTCGAAATCGTTTTCAATTCAATTCATTTCGAAATCGTTTTCAATTCAATTCATTTCGAAATCGTTTTCAATTCAATTCATTTCGAAATCGTTTTCAATTCAATATAAATATCGTTCACGTCGAAATAACGCATCTCTAATCAACACGGCTTTATATTTTTCAAAACTCCTTTATTCTATCCAACAAATGAATATTTATCCCATTCAACACATGAATCTATATTTCTTTCAACACCCGACTAATCTCAACACATGAGTACTGTCAACACATCACTATTTTTTTGTTATGTAAAATATTTTATAAAACTATGGTATCTATCGTTTGATTTTAATTAAACTTCTGCTGAGAAGTAGTTCTAATTTTAAATATGATAAAGATGTAATTTATTTTATTTAAAATGTTTTACTCAACACATGAATAGTTTCTACACATAATCATCGTCCACACATGACTATTTTTATATTCAACACATGAATTTTCTTTTATAATATTCATTGTTTTCCCGATTGGAATGAGGCCCAATCAATCACCATATAATGTTAATTATATGGATTCCATACAACACATGTATATACTAGCATTGATAAACAATCAACCATCAACCAAAGTGCACTACACTGTATAAGCATCAAATATAAATATCTAACGCTTATAACAGTCTGTCAATCAATCGATCAACATATTTAATCAATCAGGATGAGTGAACTTCACATTTCATCCCAACACCCGTGTGGGGTTTCAAACAATCAAACACAGATTTTATTTGTGCAGTTGGGCGATGTGTAAAATTTATCGTCCCAATCAATGTCCTTCAAATAAGTGTACATAAACAAACCGTCCGGTTTGTAAATGAATATTTTATTTATTCACATTCACGTTAGAAATTATATTTTTAACGATAAAATATTCTATTTCAACACATGAATTTCCATTCATTTCATTTACACAATAAAAATGATATTTTTATTTTTCTAACATATTTTAGAAAATTTCGGCGGCATAACGGCACGATACTAGAAACGGGACAAGGCCTAGCCTTATCCCCGGTCTAGTGAAGGCCCACGCCATTCACACATCAATCAAATCAATTTCATTTCACCAAACAATTTCCATTCAATCAAATATTCTAACTAACTACTCAACCAAACAATTTAACAAACAAGCCATCCATGGTCTGTGGATGACGGGTGTCGGGTGCTACTAAGCACCGTCTGCATCCTAGTATATATACATAACTAGAAAAAGAAATTGAAAGGTGAGAAATTCTCACCAATAGCTATCCAATACCACGACTCTTCATTTATAGTAATCTTCGCCTATTTCGCCTTCTTGTCGCTCTCGTTGCCCGTATTCACTACATATATAAAAATCACACATTTTTATATCTCGACGTCTTTAAAATAAAAATCACATTTTTATTTATTTACTTTCAATTTAAAAATCATATTTTTATAATCACTTCATATATTTAAAAATCGAATTTTTACTACGCTATTCTATATATAAAAATCGAATTTTTACTATCACGCTCTATGGATAAAAATTCTATTTCTACATTGCTACTATATAGATGAAATTTCCATTTCAAAAATATAGATTTCGCCCTTATAAAAATATAGATTTCGCCTTTATAAAAATAAAGTTTTCGCCTTTATAAAAATAAAGTTTTCGCCTTTATAAAAATAAAGGCTTCATCCTTTCAAAAATATAGATTTCATCATAATAAAAATTACCACTTTATCTCAACGTATATAAAATAAAAAAAATCAGATTTTTATTTCGCTACATATACAAAGATGATATTTTTATATTCTCTATCCTATAAAGATTATATTTTTAATACTTTAAAAATATAAAAATCATATTTTTAATATTTCTATATAGTAAAGATTATATTTTTAATACTTTAAAAATATAAAAATCATATTTTTACTTCTTCTACTCAATAAAAATCCCGTCTTTTCTATTTTAAAGATATGATCTTTATTTTTGCAAGTTCAAATCTTTTTCTTTTAAAAGATTAAAACCTTTTTCTATTTCAAAATTTAAACCCTTTTTTCTATTTTAAAGTTTAAACCTTTTTTTTTCTATTTTCTTTAAAAATCAGTTTTTAAAATTCTTTTCAAAAATTCTGTTTTTACATTCTTAAAAAAAACAGTTTTTAAATCTTAAACAAATCAGTTTTTATAACTTAAAAAAAAAATCAGTTTTATAAATCTTAAAAAAAAAATACAGTTTTTAAATTCGAAAATAAAAATAAAAATAAAATAAAATGGCTCACCGTAGATTTCGAAGTGGAGGAGGGAAGACGAGGGCGTCGGCGGCGTGGTGTGGTGCTCGGTGGTTCAGGGAGATGCGGTGTTGCTTCGGGGTGTCGGCGGCAGGGCGTTCGAGGGTGGCTCGATGGTCTTCGCTGGAAGGAGGAGGTCGTGCGGAGGGGTGGGCGGCGATAGGTTCGTCGGCGGCTTCGAGGTCAGGAGGGCGGCGCGATTTTGAATTAGGTTTTCCTTTTTTTTCCTTCTGAATAATGAATCGGGGGGGGGGCAATGAAGAAGAAAAGGAGGGAGTATATTTTTTTTTATTTTATTATTTAATTATTTAATTTTGCACAAGGGTTGACTTTTACATACGACCTCGAAACGAGGCCCACCGCCTGTCGTCCATAGCGTTTTACCCCCATTCCGAACACAATGGGATATGTATCGTAAGCTGGTTTGATCGTTACAATCAGTTTCCGTTGAATTTACATTTAAATCCTTTATATTGAATTTTAAACGTACATTTCAAATTACCGGGGTCACATACTAACTAGAAAAATTCCAGAAAAATATTTTCTAGCTTCGTATTGACGATACGGTCCTAACAAAACTAATTTCGTCGAATTCTGAGACCGTTAGAAAAATGGCCAATTTCCAGTCGATTAAAATCAACTAAAACTGGTCGAACGCGTTTTCCTTTGCCACGCTCACATATTGAATCGAAAAATTATGAAATTTGAAACCTAGCAATAATTTAACATCACGGATCCAACAAAAGTGGTTTCGTCGAAATCCGAGGTCGTTTGCAAAATGTCCGTTTTTAAGGGCTTGAATTCCATAGCGACTACTCAGAATTTTCAACTGGACATATCTTTTGATTCCCGCCATGAAATCTCAGTTTGTTAACTTCGTTGGAAAGATATCGGCAATTAGATCCTAATGTTTTTGGTTTCACTAAAATCCGGATTGTTTTGCACCCGGTACATTCAATTGAAGTTTGAAATCGAATTATCGAACTACCGCGCCATTTTCAATT
The DNA here is from genome assembly GCA_030737875.1 of Allium sativum. Lineage (NCBI taxonomy): Eukaryota > Viridiplantae > Streptophyta > Magnoliopsida > Asparagales > Amaryllidaceae > Allium > Allium sativum. The sequence continues at coordinate 249,452,796 of CM060920.1, forward strand.
CTATTTATATTTATATACAAATATTTATATTCTAACGACGACGTATATAAATATATACGTCGAATTATATTCAAAATAAATTTCTCGTCGATTTTATTTAAAATAATTCATTTTAAATATTCAAAAATCACTAAAATTGCCAAAATAAAAATTTTAAACTGGCCCAGATTTTCGGGTTATTACATGTTATTTATAATCAACTTTCATGTTTTATTTATTAAAACAAGTTCCTACTTTCAAGTGTATTTAAAATTCAGTTTTCCACCTTGGAAATAAATTTCCCTTTTTACATTTTAAATCCCTTTTTATTATTCGAAAATATTTTACGATGTTAAAACACCAAATATCTAGGGCCAGTGTAATTCAAACATACTTAATCACTCATTTTATATCACATCAAATATCAAACTAAATAACAACAGTAATATAAATGTTGAGGAATCCAGTTCCAACCTGTTTCCCTGCATCCACAGATGTTAATCAACATCAATCACATTAATTTCTCATCAATATAAAATCTCGGAACTGATAATCAATCAACGATGTAATCGTATCAACCATTTCAACCAATTTTATCAACTATTCAACCAATCAACCATTTCACAGTATAAAATGGATATAAATAAATCAGAGTTAGTGAGATTACTCACCTTGGTCCGTAATTGCCGGTTTTTCCCTTTTTGTTTCATTTCAAATGAAATAGACTTCTATTTTTTTTTCTATGAGATTCCATTAACGCTATTCTCCGCCATTGTAGTATCGCAATGTGGATCCGGATGCTACAATCCCAAGGTAACCTGTTACGCCGCATTCTGTTTCCATATGGTCCAGGGAACACCATTATAATTATATGACGGAAATAATTAATTATTATGTTCCTAATTAAAATGGTTAATGTTAATTACATTTGTTTTACCCTGAAAAGGCCGACGGGAATTTCATGGAAGCTTGCTGCAGTTTGTTCGTCTCCAAGTAATGATGTTGAACATATATAAGCCTAATTGAAACCATCTCCACTTGTAGATCCAGTGTTTCAAAACACATGAACCCGAATACTTCCTTTGCCCAGCTAAACAACAAACCACGCTAATCCACGCTTCAGGAAAACTGTCCAGACCTCCTACTCCACCAATTCCCAACTCCAAACCAATGGTTCCATTATCGTGAACTTCTTCTTCCCAGTCAACCGTCCTCACCTTTACTTCGTTCTGCACCGTTCAACCAAGCTAACCCCATCAAATTGCGTACAACACCACCCAACAAAAACCACTTCGCAGCATTAAAATCCCCACTTCACAACATTTAAATTTCCTCTCTGATTACAGTTTGGACTTATAGCTTCAAACATGCTTCATCAAATTCACCTTCGTTTCACAACAATCTTAGAAATGACTTCCATCCAATACATCCGAAAACCGTTCCAAATTCATATGCTACCGCTCAGCAACACAAGCTCCTCACCCTTGCTCTTCACATGTCCAAGTCTCCATTTCCGTGATGCCTTCTGTTCCCTTCATAGTCGAACCAGGCATCTCCTTTTTTTTAATCACTGAGTTAGTCAAACTCACTTCAACTGGTTCACCTCTTCATCGTTCACTAATCTTCCATCACAAGAAAAAAAACACATATCTGCTTCCTTATTTCCATATGGCAACTCCCCAGATACACCCTTCACCGAACTTCTTAACACCGCATAAATCAAATTTCAAGCATCATACTCTTTCCTGTATAGTTTAAAACCAAGGGTACTCCATCTCTTCTCTTATCTCTTCACTATTTAGCGAAACCCACCTTAGAAACGCCCCCCTGAGGCACCTCAATCTCCATGCCACCACGAACCCAACCCCAACGTCAAACCCTCTCCGGCCTCCTCTAAGTTTAGCGTTGGCCAACCCCGCACCAGTTTCGCGCTGACCTTGTCAGCCTCTACCCGAACACATCCCACCCTACTTCGAAACTCCCCCCAAAATTCACCGGCGAACCCAAAGATAAGTACACTAGTGGAAGGCTTTTTGCTCTCTCACGAGGTCCAACGATTGTAGGATTTTCTCCGATCCCTTTTGGTTTTTGTAAGGATCGGATTTCTATTTTTAAGGGAAGGTTTCCATTTTCGTTTTTTTGAAGGAAAGTAAAAGAGAAGGGTCGATTTGTAAAAATGGGCGAAGGATTGATATCAGGGATATTATATAAAAGTAAAGATTGGTTGTACCAGTATTTAAAGGGAAAGAAAGTTTGTAAGTCACGGCAAGCAAATACCTTGGGCAACACGGAGTTGAAATTACTTGGGATGCACGGTTCTCTGATGACTACATACGCATGATTTAAGAGACGTTGAACGCACTGTGTATGAAGCTCACAAGGCAAGTTTTAGCTTAGGCATGTACTGAGGTAGTTAGCTATTTCGTTAGTGTTAAGTTCTCTGATGACAATGTTATGGTATTCATATGTTTTGCTGCTATACATGTTTGTTGTATTATCATATAAACTGTGAGTAAATAAACCTTAAACATTTATAAGTATCCACGAGTATGGTTTATTGATGGTAGTTAGGAAATGCTCATAATCATGGGTAATGAGTCCATGCAAGCCAATACACAACTCCTTAAATGTTTGTAATCGAAAAGTATTGAGAAAAAAATATAGATACATCTATTGATATTAGTTTAATCATATGTATGTCGGTTGCTTATAAACTCGTTTAAATGAACATGTAGGATAAAAATTTCGTTTACGTTCAAGCCGCTACAGACAGAAGTAAAAATACGGTCGTGTCCAGCGAGGTACCATGATCCCAAAAATATAATAATATCGGTAGTTTAACTTATATTATGAAACCCCAAAATATTGATATAGGGTGCAAAATACTCCAAATAAAAAGTTGCGTATTTAATTAATTAAAAATTACAGTAAAATTCTAAAAATTAAATTATAACTACGCCTCAAAAGAATCTTGTGCAAATTCAAGACCGATATTTAAATATATTTAAATAACCGTTATGGCTTATATACGATTTCACAGCGACTTTTCGAAATTTTGATTTGGACATAACTCCCAATATATAAGACGAAATCTCGAATTTTCTCTTCCGTTAGAAAAATATAGTTAAACAGAACCAAACGTTTCTTGTTTCAAAGAAATCCGACTTATTTTGGATCCTGTATATTCAGTTGAAGTTTAAATCGTAAATTACGAACTACCGCGACTATTTCGAGCTCGTTTATAATTATATTATAAATTATACGTTCAAATATCGTTTTATTAAATAAATTCCTATATATAATTCAAATAAAATATTTAAACCAAATTTAAATATCCAGAATTCAACGCCTGAAAATCCGGGTCGTTACACAATCCATAGGGTAATTCCTAAGATGTGATAGGAGAGTGCCTTCGGTTCATCTTGTTCGTGGATGACTTGTATGAATGAATGTCTGACAGAGTATTTCTTTAGAGTCACATACATTTATTTTTACAAACGTATTTTTGTTGATGGCGCTAACACCTAGAAGATTTTTGTGGATGTCAATTAGTGATTTGGCAGATCTGACGATGTGACATTCAAAGTAAAGGGTGGCCAGATGTTCTACAGGTAAATCCAGACCTCAAGCCTCACAACCGGTAAATTACAAAAATCGAGCAGGTAGCATGGCTATGTGGTTTGCTCCCATTAGGGTGTATAATCACCTATCTAGAGAAATTCATTTTGCTTCTTTAATCTATTTCAATGCTGTCCCTTTTCGGGAAATGGTTGTTGATCACAACCGTTGGTGATATACATTCGATACACTCAAGCAAAATGAGTGGTTGGTCATGTGTGGGCCGGGTTGTAAGACTTTCTTGTTGAACCCAGTGTATTCCCCTCTAGAGATATACTATCGACAGGTGGTTCCATATCTTGTCATAGTCGGAATCCAATATCCAATAAGTTCCTGCGATTTTAATTGTATACTATATATATGGAGCGTGAGATGCAAGCATTCCGCTAGATTGATATTTATTTGTATTTAGACACTATTATAATATCAGAATAATATTGTTTTTCAAAATGTATTGGGTTATCATAAGGTAAAAACCGTCTGTATTTATGTGTGGATTTGGTCTTATGATTATCCTTTTCTTTCGAAAATATTTTTGAACTTTAAAATCAAGTTGGATGATTCCTCTTAAAACTTAGTGTGTTTTTCTCACTCTGGTTCACCAGACTGACCCAGTGTTTGTAATGCTCAGGTTAGACCGGGTTGTACATGTCCAGATTATTGGATACTACGAAGTTTAGAAGACATGTTGGAGGAGTTCCGATTTATTAGTATTTCTTCCGTTGTGTATTTTATATGAGGACATATATCTATAACTATTTAGATGTATTGATGTACTTTGATGTAAGTATTTTTCAAGCTCTCAATGAAGATTATTTTTATATTATATTTTATTCCTCTTCGATGTGAGACTCTGTGTTGTGTTGGTTCTTCTTCTTCCTTTATTCTAATACTTCTTTCTCTCTTATCTCACCCTCTAAATTCTTTCTATTGGCATCTGGGTCTTCAGTACAATTTGGGTTGGACTGGTGTTGGTTGGTCAGCTCAAAGGGTACCGGAAATTTAGGTCGTCACAGTTGGCTATGGATGTTACATGAATGTTATTGTTGCTTGTATATCACCATTCACCTATTATACCTTGAGTTATGGAATTATATGGGTACTTAGTTAAGTCCCTTTCCTATTTAAAAATATAAATGGTTTTATATTAATTTAAAGTGGAAATAAGGTCCAAAAATAAAGATTGGAGTTTTGTATCTGAAATCATTTGAAAATGAAATCAAAGAATTTATGAACAACTTTTTAAAAGGTGGAAATCAGTTTGGAAAATACATTAATTAGAAATGGCTTGTTCAAATTTGAAATCAATTTTGAATGGTAAAATCAAAATTGAATTTGAGTTAGATATATAAACAAAGTTTTAAACTCGAATAAATTATTATGATAATGTTTAATTTGGTTTCTGCAAAGTTTGAGGTTCAATGGATGAATTTTTGAAAAATACTATTGTTGTATCTATACTAATATATAATTGCTCGGTTTGGCTTCAAGGACGCACAAGCCACCCAGGTGTTCGCAATTAAAAATTGGATCCCAGGAGTCGCTGTCCTCTTATCCTTCTCTCCACTTACCCTACAACGCCTCATTTCGATCTTCTTGCTTCCTTCCCCAATCAATAGGTTGACTAAAAAATTACTACAAAATCTCGCTTCCCACTCCCTCTCCATCGTCTTTTCCCCTGTTATTCTCCCCTTCACATCTACGACGCCAGCTTTAACCTCTTCCTCAGCATCTTCGAACCCTACGTTTATTTAATGCTTAGACCATTAGCTTTACCGTCTCCAGGGTATGTGCTCTGTCCTCCTGTTACTTATTTGCTTCCAATGTCGCTACGTTCATATCGAATTTATGTTCCTCACCTAAACCTATCGGAGAACAGCGATTTTGGTCCTTTGGTTGATTTGTTGTCGTCCTATTCTCCATAGTTTATATTCTTCAATGTATTAATTATATCTGTGACTACTGGTATGAATTGATTGTTTCACTGCAGACATTGATTAAGAAATAGGGAGACATTGATTGAGAAATAGGTTGGAAACAATTTTGGATCTGCTGCGGTTATCGTCGACACTTACTACATGTGGTGCATTTCATAAAATTGCAAGTTGGGACCACGATCCCAATTAGGTAAAGGTATAATCTCTAATTTTTGCCCAACTGTGATTATAATCAAGAAACATGACGTGTATGTTTTCCTTAATATCATGTTAATGATTTTAGTGTCTAGGTTCATACCGTTCAAACATTGCTACTTTCTTAATAGGTAATATATATTTTTCTTCATAATAGATTATAGGCGTTTGTTAGAGATCAGCAATAGTATGAGTTCTTTGTCATTTGATTTTTTGTTCAGCTTATTTATTAATGGGCTGATTTATGAAGTAACACCATGCCATTACCATAACATATCTCAAAACAACATATAGTTGCCAGAGGAAATTCATTATTAGCAGTACACATAATATTCCTCACCCGAAATTAAAATTGACAAAATAAGCATAATTTCAACATACGTAAAATGGATAACCGTAATACTTTTCATCTTTATTGCAGTTCTCCCCAGTTTTAAAAAGTTGATCACAAGGTTAAACAAAAAAAGGTTATTTATTTGTGAAATATGATATTACAAACCATTTATGTTTGTTTTTTGATTTGACCGACATATTCTTTTCTGAACCAGATTGATGGTAGAATTTTTTAGGTGATTCTAATGTGTGTTAAGTGATTCATACGCAAAAAAACGCTCTCAAATTCTTAATGTTTGCGACGATGGTAGGTTTTATCATATTTCATTTGAGTCAACTTAAATTTTTCGTTTAACTATTTGTGTATTTGCTAGCATGAGCACACAATATCATACTGATTCTTATGAGGTAGTTTTCTCACATTAATGTAATTTCATGGTTTTGTTCAGCTGTCCATATAATATGGCATATATAACTACAGATGAGATTCTTTTTGTCGAAATTTGACATAACGGATTTGTGACATATTAAAATGTTATTTTTTATAACTTAATTTGGTTTAGTTTACTAATAGTGTGTATTTACAATGATTGGAAAACATGGTAAGCCTGTGTTATTGCTGTTCTTAAGGATGTTAAGTCTATCAGCAGCAAATATCACACACACACACACACCCACACACACATATATATAACCAATAGACATTTAACATGTCAAATCAATATGGATGCTTTTTTATATTGCTATGAATTTGAAGATATACATGGTTTTGGTCTCTCATTAAATGAATACGAGAAATTATTTCCTAATCTGTCTGATAATATGGATTTTTCTTCCAGAAAAGTAGTTATTTTCCACTCAAAAGTCATTTATATTTCTTCCACAATTTGCATATTCCTTACTGCCATTCCTTATATGGTTCTCGCCATCACATTCCCTAAAGTAACACAAATTTTTTTTAACTCTTTGTTATCTTCTCTCTTTAGGTGTAGGCGTGAAGTTTTGAAGATATAAACAATGTTTTTTCAGATTTTTTTGTTCTTCGTTTATTTGTATCGTAAACTTAAAAGTAAAAATAATTAGATGGTATTCCTTATATCATTTAGGCTCTTCACAATTTGAGTTTCAATGTCATCCCCGGTAGGCTAATTCCTTTAACATTTTGTCTTCCAGGTATTTTTTTATTTGGATTTCCTGCTCATCTGATTTGTGCGCTCATACCTCTTTTGTTTGATTAAATACCACTGCTTGAAAGGTGCGTATATTCGAACATGTATTTCCTCAACCGTTTGGTCGTTTGTACTACATTCCTATTTTCACCCCATTGACTAATTTTAGATTTCTTTATTAAGCATGGTATATGTTGGTATGATATTACGTCGTTACTGATGGTTCGTTCATTCCACATGTACACGTATTATGCTTCCTGGTTTTCGAACCATGTGGTTGTCCTTTTTGTTTCTAAAAAAGTGCATTTTAGCCAGGCTTTTGTTTCCAATTATTTCCTCAGCTTTCAACGATTTATATACCCATCTACCCTTACATGTGTGCTCACATTGATGTACGCAAAGCTTGAACATAATTTATATGCTCTATAACGCATGACATTTTTTATATGAACTATTGAAGCTGCTCTTTTTTGCTTTTTCGTGTTCTGCTGTTTACATGTGAAGAAATCAACTCCATACTTACACTTTTGAACAAATGTTTAATGTTATTTTTGTTTGTAATGAGTTTATTTACTCTTGATGTATGGATATAAATGTCTATTACGGTCCCGTATACCAAGAATGCAAAATAATATTATGAATAGATATTTGTATGTTTTTCAACGAACCTGAAACCAACTTTATGCAAAAGGACAATATTTTCTTTTGTAGATAATAATTACAAACAATATATATTGTGGAATATAAAAATTTCTTGATATATAGGTACAAGGAGATTCGTACTACTTACATGCTTCCTAATCATTGGTCCATCATTGCATTACATCATATATTTCTTTTCTCTACAATAAATCATTAATAATCTTCGTTCATGCCTGCCAACTCAAAGTTTTAAACAATTCTATTACGGCTCATTTTATGTAAGTTGAATTTACCATGGTCTTATAATTTGGAAATTCCATATGATCTATACTATTGCTCTGTAGCAAAGTTAATACTCTCTGCTTCTTTAATTTATTGACGGGCTACCCTGTTTTTGCTAGCAAAAGCTTCCCGTTTACTTTTTCCTAAGTGTGGACCCGATTATGACTGACCAAGGAAAAGTCTGTCATCTTAACTGCAAAACTTACCAGCCTATGTTTCTAATTAGTATTTAGGATTCAATTTTTTTAACTCACTACCATCTTAATGCGCACTTTTTTTTATCCGACCGAGTTAAGTGAAGGGAATAGATCTGGTACATTAATTGACGAACCTCAAATACCGCTAGGATGATGCACTAAGAAAGAAAAGAGGAAGTCAAACATAGAGGCAACATAACTTTGAACGATATGACGGGTATGATTGAAGGAGATGGATCATTCTTACCTAACGATGCACCTGATCCTACTGTAAGGGCATGTGTTTATTTTGTTATCGTGTTATCGAAACAATCACCTTTATGCCACCCTCTAAATTGTTTCTTCTTCCAGTTTGTGAATAATTCGGATACCACCCATATTGCTCCAAAAAAAAAACGAAAAAGATACAAAAAATCGACATCTAAGCCGTTGGCAGCTGCTCTAAAGAAATTCACGTCCTCCAACAGTACACATCGGTATGCTCCATCTACGGATAACGAATGCCTGCAGGCATTAAATAATGCTACCAACCAGTCATCCACATCAACGTCGACATCATCTTTCAGTTCCTTTCCTTCCCTTGTCTTGAACTCTACCATTTCTACTTCTGTTAATGCGTCAATAAACAATTTTCAACCCGCGTCGTCATATGTACCCCAAAATACAGATACATTGATGGCACAAACAGAACCGTTGCACACAGTTCATTCTCTGCCAACATTATTGACAAATGCATCCATATCTTCTTTGCGTCCAGTTTACCTCCTTCAGGATCTGGGTATTGTCCTAAATGCTAAATTGTGGTGTTTAATTACATTCGTGCATGCTTGAACTGTGTCAACAATTAACATGTTCATGTAGGTAAATGGAAGCGACGACATCACAGAGTTCGTGTACTACAGTCAAAGAAAATTTGCACATCTACAAATTTATGCAATGGTAGTTTACTTTTTCAGTTTATAACGTTCATGTATATTTTCAAATACGCTTTATGTTGCTCAAAAATGTCTTTTTCTTCTCTGCAGTATGTACTCTTCCATTGTGCTCCCATCCGCAACCTATAAGCTATCATCAAGTGGATGACAACTTAGTAAATATGGGAAATGACCAAATATCTATACTTGAACGTCGATGTTGCTGTCTGTTGACTAATATTTTCCATGTTTTCCCCGACTTAGCAAAAGATAATATGCATCAACGTATGTTTTCATTTGGCTTATTTTCCATTTTCCGTTACTTCATATACGTACTATACTTAACTGCAATGTTTTTCAATCTAAATTAGGTTCTATATTCAATTCATGTGATTTTGGACCCCCAACACACACATGTCGTTATTGTGCGGCCGTTGTCTGGTATGATGAAAGGAATAAAAAAATGACTCCTTGAACTCCGCAAAATTTTCAATATGTTGTCAAAGTGGGAAAGTTTGCTTACCTTTACTAAAAGAAAGTCCAACTCTGCTAAAAAAACTATTAGACTACAAAGAAGGTGGACTAGCTGCACGTTTTTGTGAGCAGATACGTATTTATAACTCTATGTTTGCTTTCACTTCAATGGGTGGTCATGTTGATAATAGCGTGAATGACGGGAAAGGGGTTTATGTGTTTAGATTAAATGACCAAAATCATCATAAAATTGGATCGCTCCTCCCTATTGATGGAATTCCCAAATTTGCACACCTATACATCTATGATACAGAAAATGAAAGGGAGAACAGATTGAGTGCATTTGGAAAAAAGGACAATACAGATGTTGACAGATCATTGATAGTGAATTAATATGTATGTTTGATGACACCAATGAACTTGCAAAAGTTTTCAGGATGGCACGAGATCGATTTAAAGTTGGTGATTTGTATGATGTTACAATTCAGATTCTTAGTGGACGAGACAAGGATGGGAGGTAGTATAACCTGCCTACTTCGTCTGAAGTTGTTGCTTTAATAGTTGGCAATGACAACCAAACTAATGTACATAGAGATGTTATCGTGCAAGAGAAAGCTGGTGTGTTACACCGTATAAATGAAAAACATCCGGCTTTTATGGCGATGCAATATCCAATTCTTTACCCTTACGCTGAAGATGGATACAGGTCGTATATTGAATACCATAATGCTTAGTTTTCTTCCAACGATGAAAGGCTTTATGTTACTATATGCGAGTATTACACTTTTCGATTACAAAGTAGACAAAAGGAAGGTCAAACTTTTCTTCGAGGTGGTCGTCTATTCCAATAATACATTGTTGATTAATACACAAGCATTGAGGAGGAGAGATTGACCTGGATTAGAAACAACCAATTGAACATATGATCTGAACTTTATAAAGGATTGCAGGATGCTGTGGTTGCAGGGGATGTATCTACTAAATCAGTTGGTAAACGTACAATCTTACCTTCAAGTTTCACTGGAGGTCCTAGATATATGGTTCAAAATTATCAAGATGCGGTGGCTATTTGTCGATGGGGTAGATGTCCTGATTTGTTTATAACTTTTACCTGTAATGCAAAGTGGCCTGAAATCAAATACATGCTCGACTTAATTCCTGGTCAAAAGCCTGAAAATCGACCGGACATCATTGGCTGTGTTTTCCATGTTAAGCTTAAACATTTTCTTAAGGATATTTATGTAAATGGGCATTTTGGTCGAGCTAAAGCAGGTGCACTATTCTTCCTTTTCTACATGTATACATGTCTGCATTGTACGATATCATTTTCCTAATTTTGTTTATTTTGCATTCCTAATTTTGCCTTCCATGTTTCCATACAGTTATATACACAATAGAATTTCAAAAACGGGGTTTACCACATGCTCATATCTTGCTATTTCTGCATTCTGATGATAAACCAAAAACCCCAATACAAGTTGACAAGATTGTAAGTGCCGAGCTACCTAGCCCTGTCATCGATCCAACCGGTTACGATGCAGTTGGACAATTTATGGTACATGGACCATGTGGTATCGCTTATAAAGATGCACAATGTATCCAAGGTGATGTTTGTGCAAAACTTTATCCAAAGTCATTTACGGCCGATACAACTTTTGACAAAGATGGTTTCCCTATTTATAGACGACAGAAAAACGGTTATTTGTTTCTCACATCAAAGGAAATTACGGTAGACAACACATGGATTGTACCTCATAATGTCGACTTAGTTGTTAAGTCTAATGCACATATTAATGTAGAAGTATGCAATAAAACTAAATTTGTTAAATATTTGTTCAAATATATTAATAAGGGACATGACAGAGCAACCGTGGTCATTGAAGAAAATGTCAGCGGTGGACAACAATCTTCCGAACAAGTCGATGAGATTAAAAGCTATCTTGATTGCCGATATATTTCATCATCTGAAGCATGCTAGCGTATATTTGAGTTTGAGGTGCAATATCATAAACCCTCTGTTCAAAGATTATCTTTCCATCTTCCTAGAGAGCATACTATTACATTTAATGATAATGATACCATATCTGAAATTGTGGGTAGATGCAATATTGAAAGGACCATGTTCACAGAATGGATGAGAACTAATACGTTACATGCGGATGCAAGAAGTCTAGCATATGTAGATTTTCCAACAAAGTGGGTATGGTACAAAGATGAAAAATGGTGGAAAAGAAGACAACAAGGCAATAAAATAGGCAGGATATACTATGTGCATCCAATGGCTGGAGAGCGGTTCTACCTGTGAATGTTGTTGAACATTGTAAAGGGGCCAACATGCTACGAAGACATTAGAACAGTAATTGGTACGCTTTATTCTGATTTTCAATCTTCATGTGTTGCACTTGGATTGTTGGAAAATGACAATGAATGGAATGATGCCCTATCTGAAGCAGGGAATTGGTCATCCGCTAAAGGCTTACGTAAAATGTTTGCAACTATGCTTCTATTTTGTGAAATTTCAAACCCTTACGAGCTTTGGACTACAAACTGGGAATTGTTGTCGGATGATATACAATGACATCAACGACGTGTGCGAGGTAATCCTGCATTAGTATTAGCGGAGGAAGAAATAAAGAATTGTTGCTTGATAGATCTTGAAAGTATTCTAAACTTAAATAATCGTTCTTTGTCTGACTTCCCATGTATGCTAACCCCAAATCTTTCAATGCAACGCCCTTTTCATAATAGGCTAATTGAGGAGGAGTTAAGCTATGATTGCATGAATTTGGAGGTAGAAGCTACAACATTGTTGTCTTCGCTAAACATTGATCAAATGAATATATTTGATGTTGTCTCGGCATCAGTAAATGAAAATTTAGGAGGTTTTTTCTTTGTCTATGGAAGTGGAGGTACATGAAAAACTTTTCTTTGGAAGGCACTAATAACAGTCATGCAATCGAAAGGTTGGATTGTTTTGGCAGTTGCATCATCCTGCATAGCATCTCTACTACTTCTCGGCGGTAGAACAACTCATTCCAGGTTTAAAATACGAATTAATATAATAGACGACACTACATGTGGTATTCCAAAGCAATCAAATCTTGCAAAACTTTAACTAATTGTGCGAACAGACTTGATCATATGGGATGAAGTTCCTATGGTTCATCGAAATTCTTTGGAAGCCTTCGATCGAACACTACGAGATTTAATGGATGACGGCGTCAACGGTTTAGCTGAACATGTTTATGGAGGTAAAACCGTTATACTGGGAGGTGATTTTAGGCAGATCCTCCCTGTCATTCCTAAAGGATCGCGAAATGCAATTGTTCAATCATGCATTAACAAATCTCAGTTGTGGTCAGAATGTAAGGTTTTCAAGCTAACTATCAACATGCGTCTATCAGCAACAAATTGCACATCAGCTGAATTGGAAAAACTTCAAAACTTCACCAAGTGGGTGTTAGACGTAGGTGATGGCATTATTCCCGCTACTGCAGTTCAAGCAGGCGCTGAACCAACATGGATAAAAATACCATCGGAATTGCTACTTGAGCAAACTTCTAATCCAATTGAAGCAATAATAAGCAGCACCTACCCAGATTTGTAAACTCGCTTGAACGAACCAACTTATCTATGTAGCCACTGCATTTGCGCCAGTTAATGAGTGCGTTGAAGAGATTAACAATTACGTAACATTATCTCTATCGGGATCTACAACCACATACCTAAGCGCAGATACAATAAGCCCGTCTTCAGAAGGCATTGCAGATCATGAAATATTACAGAATTTTTAAATACTCTATAAGTTTCAGGCATTCCTAATCATAAGCTCAATATCAAGCTGGGTATTCCAATAATGCTTCTTCGAAATCTAAACCAAAGTATAGGCCTTTGCAATGGGACGCGTTTAGTGGTTACCCAGTTGGCATCAAAGGTCATCCAAGCTGAAATTATCACAGGTGCACATGTTGGGAATAATGTTTTAATACCCCGAATAGTGCATAAATCATCCAATACAAAATGGCCGTTCATCCTCCGACGGGTGCAGTTTCCAATCAAGGTTTTCTTTGCAATGACAATTAATAAAAGCCAAGGGAAAACTTTGGATAACGTTGGCGTATATTTTCCTGGACCGGTTTTCTCTCATGGTCAACTTTACATTGTTGTATCAAGGACAACATCACACCATGGCCTGAAAATACTTATCGAACATAACGGGTTAAAGGAAGCTGATTCTACAGAAAATATTGTATTTCATGAAATATTTCAAAATTTATAACCGTCTTGGTGTCTACTTCATAACAACTTTCAGATCTCAAACTTATGTGTAAATTGAATATGCAGCGATATTCAGGCTAAAATATCGAATGTCATGATTTTACCCTTGCATGTTGATATCACTTTTCCATTTCTTACGTTCTGCTTATAGTGTAAGTATTTATGCTTCCCCTGTCTCTGTCACATGTAGTACACAGATTTTTATAGTCTTTCATTGTTGTCCGCAATGTTCAACTCATTAACTCTGTCTCTGGTTAGTATGTTTTATCTTAGTATGCTATATTTACACTTTACTCCATGTTCCCACGTATAAGTTTCGTAATTAAAAATTTGTTGTTTGTTGGAAACAATGATAGTCTTTCCAATTCTACGTATTCATTTACGTTACATAGTTTATTTCTTTCATATTAATATTTGTTTAATTGAAATTGTTACTTCTGTCTTTTGCCTTCCTTAATTATGTGTTAGATTTTAAGACACTTTATCATGAACAAATAACGGGTTGTGCATGGTTCATTTCCAACTTAGTACACATTTTAACTTAATGAAAATTTTAGCAGCTATTACAAAAGGCCATTTATTTATAAAATTAATTGAAAATATATGTCCCTCGCTTTAAACAGCTGGTGTATGAACAGAGCAAACGCTGAACTGTTAACATTAGGTCTGTTCTGTGCAGGCTCAAAGTTAAAGTATCAATGCAACATTAACAATAGTTTCAACAAGTTGCCTACAAATTCATATAAAAATCATATATGAAATGATTTTTAACTTGCTCTTATAAACCTATCTGTTTTAGGTTAAAAATCCTCACACTTTTTAATACATCCTTCCATAATTTGAACATGATACATGTCAACAATCTTGGTTCGTTAACAAATTTGTTACCATTTTTAGTTCTACTACATAACTTATTTAGTTCCCTTATGCATAGTTACGGTATACTTAAATTTTAATCTAAAGATATCTCATAAACAAAATCTACAAAATCATTTTTCTATTTACATTTTTTTGACATGAACACAGTGCTACATATGATGACATCTTAGAATGACCTCTGCAAATGTTGTGATATAGCCTCACTTTAAACAAAACAATTAATGGTAAATAATCTTCTATACAAAAACTTAAAACCTAAACACAAAAGAATAAATTAAGGAAAAAAACAATTCTATCCTTGATAATTAATAATTGAAGAGCTCGAAATACTATAACTGTTTATAATATTTTTTGAAGGCAAAGTGTACCAACTATACAGTTGTCACATTTAGAGGAAGGAGAATGGAACTTTATCATTCAGTGAGGTTGAAATTAGAGGGAGAAGGTTGCAACGATTAGGATAGTCATTCTTTTGTGAAGCAGATTTTTAGGAATGTGCAGGGTAGGGGTATTGAAGAATAACGGGAGGAATGAAAAATGGATGATTCATTTTACAAAACATTGAGGAGGTCTGCACGTCCTCAAAATTAAACTCAATACTTAGCACTTCTTGCTCGGCATCAAGTTTTTTTCATGTTTTGTTAATGTGAGTTTGATCGAGGATATTTGCTATGCTGCAAGCCGACATTTGAAGGTAGAAATATGCATGAAACTTTTAGTTTTTCTTTCAAGCATTAATTGTGATGGATTCATATTTCAGCTCGCATCCCTTTGTCTGCTTGAACCTAACTACATGGCCATAATTTCAAGCTTCCCTTATCTAATCAAATCCTCACCTCTTTTTTTCCTCTTTGTCCAAATCTGTCTCTCATTCTCCTAGAGATCAGCAACCCTCATTTACCACTGTCGAGGCCATCAAATTTTGAACCTCTTTACCAATATCTTTGTCTTCCACCTGTGAGCAACTCTACCATCACTACAAGTAATATATGCTCTAAGAAACCCTATGATTATCTCTCTACTTAGACTGAAATTTTCTTTGATAATGCTTGCCCAGTGGAACAAAATTTAAAAGGTTTTTAAAATTTCAGTGCTTTTATATATTTGAGACATCTAATATTTCATTAATTGAAAAAAAAATTAACTTAGTATACATATGTTTCTTCAATGCAGATGGTTGAAGATATAAGAACTACAACATAAACATAGCAATAAAGGAGGTCGAAAAGGTAATGTAGGTGCTTGAAAAAGTTTAGCCAACTTATTATAAACATTCTTCTTACAGGTTTTACAAAGATCATGTATACTCCTACTTTTATCCTTAAACATGTTACTTCAATGCGGGTGCTTGAAGATATAAGAGACCTACAACGCAAATATTACAGTAAAGGTAATTTTTATTGGCATGGTACGTGCAGTTTTGGTCTTATTAAGTCGTACATTTATCATTTCCGTAAGATGATAGTATTTGATCATATTTTCTTAAATGTTTGGCCTGAAACCCCACTTCATGTTGCTACAACACACACCATTAGATTGAATCTGATAGTGATGAAGCATGTAAAATGAAAGTTGCTCCTGTCTTTTCCTGAATGTAGTTACCTAATGGTTCTTGAATCCAGTCAGCATTTTCACAGTTTCGAAAAAACAATAACGTTCAATTTTAGATTTAATATAAAATTAACTAAATGGTATCATAAAATCCATTTAGCTCCTAATTATATTTTTAATAAATATATTATCCTGGACAAGTTCCGAAAATAACATTTACCAAATTACTTTTTTTTTTTTTTTTTTGCAGATTCATGACTAAAATGCTGTATACATTAAAAATTTTCCAACTGAATTTCCTCTTCCACAGCAAAATGGATGCTCTTTTTTAAATTTTCACATTACGTCATATGTGAATACTTTGCCATATCTGCTTCCAATGTGTTGTACACGTTATATCTAAAGCTACTAATATGAAATTTTAATTTACTGTAGCGTCTGGGTAAAAAAACCCTACATCTATAGTGTTTGTTTTGAAAACCCTCTTCCTGCATAAAAGTTCATGTACCTACAATTATGACCCCAGATTTCAATGTGGTTAAAGTTGTACCTGTATATTTAGCATTTAACAATTTTAGTTTTTGTAGAAGTTCAAACTATAAAATTGCTTTAAAAATTCAAGAATGTTTTTTTTGTCCACTCTACTTCCATTTTCTATCATGATTATTGGAATTAAGGCCATGTTATAAGTTTGATACCAGAGTCCTACTTATGTGGTTCAAACTTCACTCTGTCTTTTTAAATTTGTTATTTTATCACTGTAGCAGACTTTAGGCATGCACTCATCTGTTTTATTTTTGGTCATTAGACATTAAAACTTCTTGATATTTGTTTACTGTTATTTTCCCAATCTACATATAATTTGATCTTTTCTACTGGCATCAATTCCTGTAATGTGGATCATATTCAAACCAACATTCTTGAATGAAGCAACACAATATGAACGAAGTAGTTTAGCTTTTCCAAATTGGTATTTACTTTTATACTGACAAATTACGGATAAAGTTGGATTGATGGTGCTTAATATCATATGGATTAGGCTGCACATTTTTAATACATGCTACTAACATAACATATAGATTGATGGTGCCGACCTTTTTTAATGGTACTAAAATTCAAGCTCCATCTTTTACAGTAATATTGTGGTGTCAATCAACTATGATTGATGCAGGCTATAGTCAAGGACAAAAGTATGGAGAAAAGTAAGGCTACAGTCAAGTGTACATACTTATTTATAGTATATATGTTTTAAAGTAATATCTTTTTTCATACAACTATATTTTTATAAATACTTAAGAACTTATTTCAAAGCTGGGAAGATTCAAGTTCTATCTTTTGCATTTTTACTCTGTTAGCAATCCAACTCTATTGCAGGCATATATTTAAGGAACAAAATTATCATAGGCCGAGGTATGAAACATTTTCTCTACTAATTATGATCATTGTACTATTTTTCAACTATACAACCTTTTATCTTTAGAGAAAACATACATTTAGATAAGTTAAACCACCAATGCATACGAAACACACTTTATGTATTTGCTAGAAATAATTTTTTAAAATATTTACAGCAATTTCAGTTCAGTTATTCATGACAATCTTTGAGTATCTGTTCTAATGTATTGTTCTTCTGCCTGTAGTCCTTTCTATGTGTTACTTCTTCCACCACTAGCATCAGCTGGACAGAATATGAAAACAATCTATCGTTAATTAACATGCATACCAAAGGGCATCAGTTAAATCTACATATTAATTATTCATACCAAAAGTCACCGGTTATTACTTAACCTTTTAAATACAACAGCCTTGCAATATCAGCTTCATTATCTCCTATGCTAATATTTTTTCTGCTTCTTCTGCTTTCAACCATGGATAATAATTATGCACCTCTAGGTTCGCTTACTATTGACACCGTTGGAGCAACAATCCAAGTATGTGTTGGCCGAGTATGGGATTCCATAAATCTTAAAAACAATGATGTCTTAGAACTCAATGTGCAATTACTGGATAGATAGGTATTCCTACTTCATTCCATTTTCTTACACCGTCTTCCATATTTTTCCCACACTTTCCCCTCAGAGTATACATAAATAAACTAATTTCCAACATGCCTCACATCTCATATGTTAATATAATATAATAGTTGTTTTACCTTATTATTTTCCTACTGTTTAATATATTATGCATTAGGTTTCCAACAAGTACCGTTACTCAAACTGAGATTACATTTTCCTCATCAACCCCATTTATAATTATGATATTAGACAAAATATTAGCTCCTCACACAATATATCCATACACAGTATATCCATTCACTATATATTATGTTTGACATAAGCTAATTTCCTCCCCATTCGGTTTATGTCTGACATCTTAGCTCTTATATTTAAAAAAATAATGTCAAAACTTATACTCAGTCTGAATATTACATGCAATTTAATTCAAATTTTACTTTTATATTCATTTCGGTGAATATGACCAACTAATCCCCATATTTTTTGCATGGTTATCCTTTCCTCCATCTTGAATTTCAAATTATTTGGTATGTCACAATTGTGGTGCTTCAATTTCATAATGATTGACTGATTTCAGCCGTTTCTTCCTCTGTTCTATCGCTGTCAACATCCAGAAATTAAACTTCTACTCCACCACAAGTTGACAAAATTTATACTTAACTGGAATATATATTATAAAAGCTGCACTATATATATATCTACCTTACATTTGCTTTAATTTTTACATGCTCCTTGCATTCAAAGCCATGTTGCATGTTTAATTGAAATAATCTAAATCCTTCAACCAACTAACAGGGTGGAGAAATACATGCGTCGATAGGACCACGTTACCTGCCACTATTCAGTGGCAAGCTGCAACAAGGGGTTATCTACGACATAGGTGATTTCAATGTCAAACCTGCCAGCCACAAGTATCTGGCAGTCCACAAGCCACTGAAAATTGAGTTTAACGCTCTTACAATAGTGGCCGAAGCTGAAAACCATCATGACGACATACCAACGCATAAATTTTCGCTGGCTAACTACCAAACAATTGTTAGCAGAACTGATACGATAAAGTATTTAACAGGTTTCATGGTTTCAAATCAGATGTTATGGGAATCTTGCAACATGTTGGTCAAATTGTGAACCAGACCACAACAAATTGGTCAGTCGTCCCTAAGCGTGAAATTATCATCTATCTTCAGTGGTATCTTTTCCTTCCACTTACCACATTATCCAATGCAATTTTGTTATCTTCATTATTTATTTCTCCCTTTACACCAAAATACTACATTTGCAGTGGTAATCGAATTGCTGCTACGTTGTGGGGGAACAAAACATCGTTCCTGGATCAGCCAATGATGGATGATAGTGCTAAGACAATTGTCCTGACCTCCATGACTGTTAAGAATTACAAAGGTATATTATATTACTCTGTAAATATAGGCCATTCAATATACCAATTCCTTCTTCCTTAACTACACCCATCCATTTATACCAGGTAAGGCAAGCTTAAATTCAACCACCGTGACTTGCATTCACGTTGATCAAGATATATCCAAGGGATATGATCTGCTAAGAAGGTCCTCAACTTTTCCCTTTTTTTCTATCATAGTTCGTTAAATACAGAAGTCAAGTATCTTTTTATTTGCACCAGTCTCCTCCAATGCATAAATTCTTTCAGCCCTTAATCTTCTCTTTACCCACTTTCTGATCAATGTTCTTGTCTTCACTTGCCAACTATTTGACATTTTTTAACCCATACCGAGTTGTTTTATACACCCAATAATTAACACTTATTCAACATGGTTTTTCCCCGTACAAAGTTCAAAATTTCATGCTGCATTCTGCTCCATTGTTAAAATAATGTTTTTAACCAACTACTGCTCTAATAACATACGACTCGATTCACATTACTTTGCTCAACTAACAATTTTCTTCATCTTCTGATTGGTTTTCCCACTTCTCAGCTTCCGTAAACGAAAAATGCCAGCTTACACCATTGAGGACATTTCAGACAGAACACAAGCTGAAATAATTACTGGCAAAACCATCTCAGAAATAATCGGTTTTGACCTGCCAACTGAGCTTGAGATATGCATCACTAACCTATTTACATATACGATTATCTTCACATACATAAGACCTAAATAAAATTCATTCCTACATGTACAGAATAGAACGTATGTTACTATGCATATGTTACCTACATGTCACATATGCAGAAATAAATTCAATTTATGAAAATACTAAGTAGCTTACAAGGCCTGTAAACATGTTTATTGGTAATGAATGTTCACTGCCTTCCCTTTCTATTGGACCTATATTGCCCAACAACATTAGCAACCATGTTGATTACAATTTTTTGCTACATGGTAAACTATTTGGGTTTGAAGGGAAAATAACAGCCATTAATCTGGATAATGGATGGGAATACCTATCCTGCAACGTATGTAAAACGCGGATAGGTAACCCTGGTCAAGACAATAACTGCAGTAAGTGCAACAAAGACATTGAATTTCCACTGCATAGGTAATAACACAATTACTTAAACATATTAAGTCCATTTAATATGTCCTCAACTTCACTATGATCACACATACTAGGTTCCGTTTGGAGATTACTATTGACGATGGAACTGTGTCTACTCCTATCATCCTGTTTGACAAGGTAGTAGAGTTCCTTTTAAAACAAAAAGCTAACTCACTCTGCCACATTGAAACAACTGAGGTACATGATCAAAATCATTCAGTCTTACACGTTTTACTACTGCAATGTACAGTTAATGTATTCTCCCATCTTGCCATATTATAAATGTTGCGTTCTCACATCCACATGATTATACCTATAGGCTGAGGGAAGTAGAAAAGTTACCAGCATTCTTAATCAGCTCATAGGCAGAACCCTAAATTTCATGCCAAAATTAATACCTACGCTGGAAGGAAAAAACTCATTACTTCAAAAATCTCTGCTCCATCCTTCACCACAAGCACAATACAAAATGAACCAATCATTACTAAGGTGTGTTTGAAATAAACTGCCTTTTTCAACAACTATATATGCCAACCCGCATCTTTCAGTTTTTTACATCTATGTATACCAACCCACCCACCCCTCAATAAAACATAAAAATAAAAAATAAATAAATAAACTCAAACCCTTTTTATAAGGTAATTTTGTACACAAGTCTCTTCAACTGACTATTTTTTTCCCTACCTGTAGGTTGCTGGTACTTCCGAGCCCAAAGCTGGTCATGTCAAGGGTAATGCAAGAAAGAAACATCGTGCAACTACCACCTAGCTTCTTTGATCTTTTACATAGTTTCTGACCATGTCATTTGTTGTAATGCATGTCCTGTAGTACTAAGTTGTATCTCTTTGTACTCTGTCAAATAAAGCATTGCACCTTTGTCCTCCTGTTTGTGTTTCAGTAAAGAACCTACTATGTTCGCCTTAACCGTGTTTGATATCTCTCATTATTCTGAATAAAACTTATGAAACTATTAATATATCTTTGCATGTATGTCAATCTAACAATGTTTTATCATTTATTCACAATCTTCATTTCCATAGCCAATATTCAATGATAAAAAATTCTAAACCATTATGTTTTATCAGTTTAACCAACTACATTTCATATATTGAAATTCCGTAATATAAAATTTTCTGCATATTGGCAACCATTTGACAAGTTCTTCTAAATTTTGTTATTACCATACAATTGACTAACTAACAAACAAGTACTACTAACAATATTAACATGGGTATCCTGGCGATACTTCAAGTAAATATCTCATTAAAGCCACACCTCATAACCCACAACAATTTGTACGCCACGGTATCATTAAATTTGCATTTGCTGCTTAAGTTTACTCTTCGCTATACGCATCTCAACACTGCATCAAATTTACAACCATTGCTCATGTGTACCTAGGAATCACCTGCAGCATAAAAACATATGACTGGGGCCATGAGCTATATGTTAGCGGCAATCTACTCAGGCGAACAACCAATAATCATCAGCATGAATTGGCCAATTCACATTGCGTTCCTGCAGTACAGGTATCATTCAGATATCTTTCTATACCAGCACCTACACAATTACATTCTGATCCTCAATATATACATATTGATATCCCTGTTTCAACTAATTAATTCACTATTCATCTCAGGTTGACATTCATGGCCAGGTATCACTTTACCCAAACCTAATTTTTAAAACTCTATTTATTTGCATTCACATAATTTAATTTCACAACATTTTTAAAACATAACACTGGCAGGTTGATGACAACATCAGTAAACTGCAATCTGTTTTGCAGTCCAAGGGAATACAAGTGTACACATCTCCACTCTTGGTCGTGCCCCATACTTCACACACATATAAACGTAACACCAGAAGTTGTGTCGTTACTTCCATTAATTTTTCAATAATATTTTATGATATAGACACCGCGCGAATTAACAGCTGCTCTAGATCAAGCCAGAAATAGGAAAAAAATCCTATAACATTTAATCCGGACTAAAGGATCCAAAAAGGTATGCACCAACATGCATTCCTACTTTGTCTTCACTTGACTTTGACCTAATGAATCTACAGCCTAACTGTCTAAATCGATTTACTAGATTCACAAATACATGGGTTCAAAACAAGAATTGGAAAAGCAGATACACAAACTTGAAGCATTTGTTCCTTTACACACCATTCCATCGCAACACCACGTCAACAAGGTACTCGCTCCAATATCATAACACATATATGTCTTCAAATCATAACTCTAACCCATATTTGACTTCCGCACAGGTAACAGTACGATTAAACAACTCTTCATGTGGTGTTTGCATACGTACCACAGACTTGCTCATTGTCTTGCAGACTCACACATTCAGCAGAGAAAATTTACTCCCTAAACTTACCATAGCTCCGCATACTCTACGTACAGGTACATTGCCTGACCTATTTACTTCACATTTATGCATTTATGGATTTTACATTTACACATTTCTGGATTTTTCATTATCAATGTTGTTTATCAATAAATTTTCATTCCTTGGCTTTTGGTCTAACCAAATCAGTTTGTTGTTTAATTAGTAATATTTGATTCAGTTTGAATTCTCAATATAAACAAGCAACAAAGGTATCACTGTATAGTTCGACAATTCTACATTTATACATGTCACGTATGAGTTCCCTACTGACGTATCTTCATTTTGTATTGTTTCATTGACTTATTGTATTAGGTATTTGGCTAGAAATTTCTCCTATTCACAACGTTTGTCTGAAACTTATCTTTTTACAAGAACTTTTAATTTGGGCTCTACTAAGAGGTTGCTTATTTATTATTTTTACTTCTAATTGTGTGCTGATTTTTATTTTTTTTATAAATTAATACCATCTTTTGATCCTTAACTTGGTGTACCATGGTTTTTCTATTTCCTTTTTCCCTCTTATTTGATTCTATATTTCATTCACTTCAATATTTATACAATCTTTTTTGTTAGGCAACGATAGATATTACTGATTCTATTAGCCATATTATGAGTATCTCAGCGCTTGCAAGAGTTGGTCTTCGTTTTTTTTTCCTAAATTTATATTTTCCTCTATATTGTTTAAAATTTCATTCATTTCAAGATGCAAACAATACAAATTTTTTGGGCAATGAGTTTCATTTGAATTGCTGTTATATTTGGGTGTTATATTTTGTTGAATTATCAAGCATTCAATGCAAACAATTTTTTTTCCTACGTAATTCTAACTTTAATGGAGTGCCAGCCAGGTGATTAATTAAAAGATAAATAATAAGCATTTGAAAATATAAAGGCATTAGCAAATCTTAGGAGAACAATTTAAATTTTACACAATTGATGTAAAAACAAGTTATCTAGGACTTCAGCTTCTTTCAATGTGCAAGAAAAATATGTTTTAAATATTTTATTAAAGATGGGAACTACCAGTTTAAATAATCATATTTTATTTTTAATGTTTATTTTACTCTAAAAATAGATATTAATGACGAGTATTCCATTTTAATATATCTGACTTCTATAGAGGAGAAAATAGATTGATATATATTTATTCGTGAATAGGGAGAAGTTAAGCATGAGTTTTTATTGGTCAAATGATACAGAACAAATCTTTGATTTGTTGTTTAAGATAGGTTCAACAGAGAATGCAAACATAGTTGTCAACTTAGTTAGCCTTTTTTTACATAAACTCAAATGAATTTTCAATTGTGTAAGTTATTGAATTTAACTAACAAGATATTAATGATTTTTATTTTTAGTTGTGATTTGCGTCCTGTGATTTTTTTTTTCATGATAAAAATATATTTACAAATTGCAAATCTTTTGAGTCAAGTAAAATATTATTATTTTTTCTTAGTCAACTGGGACCTATTGAACTAAAAATATATGATGTACAATTTGTTTCTTTATGATTTTTAACTGTTGCACTATTAAGATATGATATACAATATTATTTACATCTGCATTTTCCTTAATCTTAACTAAAACTTGCAAAATTTCAGGCATGGACACTAACATATACTGCTACTTTATCATGCCAATTGTATTTACAAAACCTGGAAATATTGCTTGACACTACTAGCTTATTTGTTGGTTAAAGCTATTTGTTTTGGCTGTTGTATTAATACATGACACTATTACATTACATTATACACTACTTCAGCCTTTTTTTGGTCATCTATTTGACAATGCTTCACGACTGTCATATATATCAACCCATTCATATAGTCATATTTATCCATTACATATATTCATGGTTGTAGATGTTCTATGGTATTTTATCCATTACATATTTATCCATTACATATATTCATATAGTCATATTTTATCTATTACATATTTATCCATTACATATATTACATATTTTCATCGCAGAGCCAGCAAGCAGGAGGTATGGAGCAATCTGAAAAAGGATGCACATTCGTCAGGAGTTTGGTATTCGTACTTTTTGGATTGACGAACTCAGACTACAAAATCAGCACTGTACTTGCTTTCTCGGGCTCTACTTTCTTATATTAGTTGTTACAATCCAACAAAACTGTTGTTGCTTTCGTACGGGCTTTGGTTTCTTATATTAGTTGTTACAAGTGTTTTTGATTCTGTCATAATAAAATTTAAGCCACTATTAATGCTTTCGTTATACTGTTCATTGTTCTGCTTTTACCTGTTCTACTTTTGAGTGCCTACTGTGATCTTTTTCATAAGAGTTTTGTAAAGGCTTTGCTTAATTCATCAAACTTTATTGTTAGTTTGCGGTTAACGTGTTTGACTTCCAACCGTCCTCTAAAGTATATCCTTCTGGATTCATTTGATTTTCTGACGGAGTGTCTGTTCATTAACTTTATGGTTGGAGAGAGCATGTTTGTAGCATCCGCTACTGGATTGTTATGAAAAATGAATACTGATCATTAGTTTATGTAGAATTTATAAAAAGGCTGCTTTTATCTCATGATGGTTAAAATAAATGCAGCGTATTACGTATATAAGGTGTGTTTTGCTTTGGTTCCATTAGTGATAGTTTGACGACTAAATTATCTTACTGAACAATTGATCACATAGATAACTAATATGTCACATATTACAAGGACACAATTTATCACGTTTCTTTTTATAAAAATGTAACAACCCGGTAAATGCGGGCCAATTTAAAATTTTTATTTTGGCAATTTTAGCAAAGTTTGAACATTTAAAATGAATTATTTTAAATAATATCAACGGAAAATTTATTTTGAATAGAATTCGAACGTATATATTATATACGTCGTCGTTAGAATATAAATATTTATATATAATTATTAATAGAATTGAAAATGGCGCGGTAATTCGATAATTCGATTTCAAATTTCATTTGAAAATACCGGTGCAAAACAAACCGGATTTTAGTGAAACCAAAAATAATAGGATCTAATTGGGAATATCTTTCCAACGAATCCGAGAAATCGAAATTTCATAGCGGGAATCAAAAGATACGTCCAGTTGAAAATTCTGAATAGTCGCTATGGAATCCAAGCCCTTAAAAATGGGAATTTTGCAAACGACCTCGGATTTCGATAAAGACACTTTTGTTGGATCCGCGATGTCAAATTATTGCTAGATTCCAAATTTTATAATTTTTCGAATCAATGTGTGAGCGTGGCAAAAGAAAACGCGTTTGACCAGTTCCAGTTGATTTTAATCGACTGGAAAATGGTCATTTTTCAAACGGTCTCAGAATTCGACAAAATTAGTTTTGTTAGAACCGTATCATCAATACAAAGCTAGAAAATATTTTTCTGGGATTTATAGAGTTAGTATGTGACCCCAGTGAATTGAAATGCGCGTTCAAATTCAATATATAGAGTAATATGTTGATTTAAACAGAAACTGATCGAAACGGTCGAATCAGCTTATGGTACATATCCCATTGTGTTCGGAATGTGTGTTCGGAATGGGGGAAATTAGCTATGGACGACAGACGGTGGGCCTCATTTAGAGGTCGTATGAAAAAGTCAACTTTTTGTAAATTAAATAATTAAATGAAAAATAAAACGTCTCCTCCCTTACTCTCTCACCCCCCCCCCCCCCTTTCGATTTAAATCAGAAGAAAATAAAATTAAAAAAAATGAGAAAGAGAAAGGGGGGACGCGATTCACGCCGCCCCCTCCCCCCGATCGTTCGCCGCCGCCGCCAGGAGGCGCGGCGCCCCCTGACCTTCTTCTCCAATCGCGCAACCGCGAGACCCAAAACCCCCGAGCCCCACAACCCAACGCCGCCTCCTCCTGTCGCCGCCCACCTCCTCCGCCGCATGCGCCTCCCCCACTGACCTCAGCGCGATGGTGAAACCCCCCCTCTAACGATGCTCCAGTTCGACAGTGAAGGTGATATTTACTTTATTAAATCAGTTTTTAATTTAATTTCAGTTTTATTTTATACTGTAGAAGGTTAAAAATATAATTTTTACATTATAGAAGTGTTAAAAATTTGATCTTTATATATGTAGTGAATCAAAAATATGATTTTTACTTGTGTAGAGTATTAAAAATATGACCTTTATATAGTAGAAGATATAAAAATACTATTTTTATATAAGTAGTGTATTGAAAATAAAATTTCTATATAATATAGATAATAAAAATATAATCTTTTATATTGTATAAATATAAAAAAATAATTTTTATATAGTTTAAGATAGTAAAAATATCATCTTTATAAATGTAGCAAAATAAAAATGTGATTTTTATAGTGATGAAATTGAAAAGGCGAAATCTTTATGTAGAGAATAACAAAGTAAAAATAGAATTTTTATTTATATAGTAGCGAAGTAAAAATAGAATTTTTATCTATATAGTAGCGAAGTAAAAATAGAATTTTTATTTATATAGTAGCGAAGTAAAAATAGAATTTTTATCTATATAATAGGGAAGTAAAAATAGAATTTTAATCTATATAGTAGCGATGTAAAAATAGAATTTTTATCTATATAGTAACGAAGTAAAAATAGAATTTTTATCTATAAAAATAGAATTTTTATCTATATAGTAACGAAGTAAAAATAGAATTTTTATCTATATAGTAGCGGTGTGAAAATAGAATTTTTATATACATAGCAACATATAAAAATGTGATTTTATATATGTAGTGGCTACGGGCAACGGAAGTGACAAAAGGAGAGAACGACGAAGATTTCTACATATGAAGTGTCGTGGAGTTGGGATAGCTTTGGTGAGAACTTCTCACTCTTCAATCTCTTTTTCTAGATATAGATATATATACTAAGATGCAGACGGTGCTTAGTAGCACCCGACACCCGTCATCCATAGACCATGGATGACTTGTTTGTTTGATTGATGTGTTGTGAAAATTGTTTGTGATGTTGATGTGAAATCGATAATAAATTGTAGATGGTTGAAATGGATTAATTATCGTTGAAAATAAATTTTTTAATGTGAATGTGAATAAATGAATATTTATAAACAAATCGGCCGATTTGTTTATATACACTGATTTGAATGATATTGATTGGGATGATAAATTTTACACATCACCCAACTGCACAAATAAAAATCTGTGTTTGTTGATTTGAAACCCCACACGGGTGTTGGGATGATATTTGGGTACACTAATCCCAATTATTTAATTGTATGTCGATCGATTGGTCGACAGACTGTGTAAGCGTTGATTATTTATATTTGATGCTTATGCAGTTGTCTGGTGCACTTTGGATGATGGTTGATTGTTTATCGTTGTTATGATATACATGTGTTGTATGGAATCCATATAATTAACGTTATATGGTAATTGATTGGGCCTCATTCCAATCGGGAAAATAATGAATATTATAAAAGAAAATTCATGTGTTGAATATAAAAACAGTCATGTGTTGACGATGTTCATGTGTTGAAATTATTCATGTGTTGAGTAAAATATTTTCATATTAAAATTTACATCTTTATCATATTTAAGATTAGATGCTACTTCACGGTGGAGTCTAATTAAAAATCAAACGATAGATACCATAGTTTTATAAAATATTTTACATAACAAAAATAGTGATGTGTTGGCAGTACTCATGTGTTGAGATTAGTCGTGTGTTGAAAGAAATATAGATTCATGTGTTGAATAGAATATATATTCATTTGTTGAATAGAATAACGAATTTATTGAAATATATAAAGCCGTGTTGATTAGAGTTGCGCTATTTTGACGTGAACGATATTTATATCAATTATATTCGTTTTTATAATGAGTATTGAAAAGGAAGTGATTTCAAAATATAACGTTTTTAAAATATTATCATTTATATAGTAATGATATGAAATATTCAATTTTGATTAGAAATTGAATATAGTGTTGCAATGGTTTTGAAAATGAATTTAAAACGATTTATAAAATACGTTTTAAAAGGAAATCGACGAAATATATATAATATATATATTATATATATAATGGCCTAAATAGAACGCGCCGCGTCGCGGCAGTTCGTGAATTTCGACCATTGACTTCGAATGGACATTACGGGAGATCCGACCGTCGGATTCTCCTAAAACCGAAACTGTTGGGTTCGTATCGAAAAGAGCTTTCCAATGAATATTAGAAATTTAAAATCTAACGGTTGGATTTGGAATTATGTCCAAACCAATTTCAAAAAAAGGTCGCTGTAAGTGCAGTTCGATGGCCGTTGTTGGAAATCGACTGTACGGGCCTTGATAAAATTATTAAAAATATCAATAATTTGTGTAAAATCATAATATGTGAATTGGAAAGAACTGGGGTGAAAAATTCCATATTTGAAAAGATAAAAATAGATTTTTGTCGAAATGAACTAGTTTTGAACTAGAATTAAAATCAATTTATTTTTGAAATAAATAAATTGAATTTGAAAGTGATTTTAAAAATAATCAATATTCCCAATACGTGAATTGGACTGGAGTTAAATCGAAATTATCTTCGGAATATTTCGATGTTGGATTTCGTGACTATACAGATATTGTTATAGGAATTTGAAAGATATATTTTATATCGTTATTTCCAATACGATATATGTTGGTTTCAGAACTTGATATTGAATATAAGCCGATATATTTTCTATTCAGAGCCTTGTATTTAATATCAAATATGATTTGGGTTTGTCGTGAATCGTGTTTTAGATAACATTGGTTCTTTAACCCAGTTAAAGGCAGGATATTGATTTTTGAAAAGATTGAAACTAAGTGGAGTTTTAATGAATCTTTAATTAGATTAAAAAGTGAATTGATTATTTAAATTATCAAATCTGAAAGGTGATCGAGAATGGAGTACCACCAGTTTTGCTCCAAAGCGATAGTTAAATCTTTAATTAGATTTGAACATGAAATGGTAATTAATTTTACCGATAACACCGTGGTGTTAGATGTGGAGTATTACCAGTTTTCTCCATGGGATATATAGGTTGGGATTGGGAAATAAAATAAATAATTACTTCGGTGTGGCTCGCTAATCCCGACTAGTTTGAAATGATATCCAAAGGAAGATTAAAGAATAAATTTAGAAAAATTTATCTTGGATAAAATTAATGGGAACCTTTCCCTAAGAATGTGATTTTGTGAATAAAAGAATATTCTGAATTGGAATGAGGCGTTCGTTGTGTTTGTGTAACATTTATTTATCATATACGTGGGTTATTCAGAAAGGCCGGGTTTATACCCATTCTGAATAACCGATTCGACGAGATGTCGAAGATGAAGACGGTGGTCGAAGAACGGAAGTATTCACATCGTTTGGGTGATTACTGATGATCTTGATTGGGCTGTACACCCAGGATAAGGGAAACAGTTGGTGATCGTCCAGACGTACTTGGAGATGGATGGATATGCGAGGAAAGTGCCTCCGGTTTCCTTTAGACCCAGAATGAACTTGTAAATGGATTGTGTGTCTGACATTGGATTTTATTCTGTGTTGATTGATCTCTATTAAATATACATATGTTTGGCGGTGGAGAATTTATTCTCTTGCTTAACGCCCTTCTCTGAGACGTACGAGCTCAGAGGTTGTATATCGATGGATATCAGTCGCATGGAGTGAATTGCCAGTGTGGCATGCGTAAGTGGCAATTGATCAGGGCTTCTGTTGAAAAGCAAAGTCTTGTGGTTGATTATCAGAGCACGGCCTGTGTGGCGTAGCTTTGTGTATAACGTGAATTCGCGAGCCTCACACCTCGGTATGAGTCAAAAACGGGAGACGGGCCGCTGGGAGAGCACGACGTTTCTTTCTAGCTAGGGTGGTGTTAGTGACCTGCCAGCCCTGACATTTATATACTTTTCACCTGTGTGGTTGTTGGAATGCGAGGCGCCTCGGATATAGGTCTGTAAGGATCGGGAAACGTGTGTTCAGGAATTTCCAATCCTCAAAAGTAAGAGAGGACCGGCCCAGCCGATTCCAAGGATCAAAGTGGGGTCCCGAGACATTTGCTAGAGTGTCTCGAACGCGGAGAGGAGCTTGCCCCTTGCCTCGGCTCATGACGGAAATCAATTTCCAATACGTGATATTGCGGTTTTAATTGTAGAATTAGTATGGCGACATGATATATGGTACCCATGCCGTCTATGATTGATATTTATGATTGAAAATGTTTTGACACTATATACCTATGATAGTATCAAATGATTTGTTTTAAACGTACCAAGCATGTTTGGCTATTATAAGGGAAAACCCTATCCTCCGGCTTGCGTTGCATTGTGTGATGGGACCTGGGTCTTATAATAGCTTCATTTTTCCAAAGAGCATTGCGCTGTTTTGTTATATGCACTAGTATTCTTGGGAGGAAACCCGTTCCGTGTTATACGGCATGGTCCCTTGAATTACTCTCTTTTAAAGTAAAGTTTTAAGTAACTGTTTTAGTTCTCACACCAGTCACATGACTGACCTGGAGTTTATTGTTTTAACCTAAACTCTGGGTGCCCTTATTTTCGACACGGGCAGCTAATAGTTTTGGTTTTGCAGATCTATATTCACAGGGTCTTGATTTACAGCTGGAACGATGCTCGGAAAGCTCTGTATCCGTGTATCACTTTCAGTTGTATTTTGTATATTTTTCCGCTGCTATGTAATTTATTGTAATCTCTGATATTTGTCGAATGTAAATTATTCAATTATGCTCTGTATATTCTTGTATCTAATGGAATTGTTGTAATAACAATGAAATGTTCTTCCGTTTGCGTTCTATTTTGTCTTGTCCTCAATTCTATCCGTGCTTTCCTTCACGGGGAAGTTCGGGTCGTGTCAGTTTGGTATCAGAGCTTTGGTTTACAGAGCTCGAGAACAAGACACATTAGAACCATACGAAATAATTCATCAGATATTGGATTAGTAATATCCAATTAGAATGACTCGTTAGAGATAGGATCAGTAGTATCCTAGAACGAGTGTGGAGAGTATATTTTTCAAATGAAAACAATTTTGTTTTTAAAATTTAAATCGCTTTATACGTATTTGAAAATTTATTTATTTTGAATTTGGGCAATCGAGTATATAAAGATTTCGCGTATACGTGTCATGAACGTATATTCAAAGTTTTAATATACTGGATAGATATAGAGTCACATTCTAGACACCCGGGGATGATTCTGATGATGGTGCATCATCATCAGTATTCATATTCGAGTTTCGAAGGTGTGATTTCTATATATTTCCATTAGACTGGTGTGAGAACCAAAACTTATATAGATAGGTTTATTGTTGTGAATTGGCATCAAAAACATGATTTTATGTATATATGTATCAAAATTATGAATTTGAAACTCTAATTCACTAATTGATTGATGGTTGTGTTGTTTGTTTATTTATTTGATAATTTTGAACCATTATGGCTAATTGAATCACATATTGAATTGTATTGAAATTAGTCGCATTTACTTGCATATACATGTACTTACATTGAACAGGTCATAGCAAGGAGGCTAGAGCAGAGAATAAAATTTGTTTGCCCGACAAATAGGTACATGTTTACCATAATTTACTGTTTTGTTTGGGTGATGATGATTTTATGAGCCGATTGGCTAGCCGCTTGGCTTTTTCTTTTTCTTTTTGAGATCAGAAGGCCTGAATGGCAATTTCGGGATTTTCCCGTTGCTCCCGGTGCAAGGGAGGTTATGGCGAAATTTTTTGAAAATTTAGGGTGTTAGCCAAATTTTTGAAGAATTTGAAAAGTTCTCAGAAACTGAAAATTTGAAGAACTTAAGCCGTAATCAAAATAATGGAAGTTGAGTTGATTTGTTAAACAACTTTCGGCTTCGTTCCTTTCCATCTTCCATTGTTATGTTCCTTTTCGACCTTTGAGTTAGAGAAGATTAGAATATCATCAATAAAAAAAACCAGAACAAATTTATTCAATTAAATCACACATTGAACTGATAAGAAAATAGTTAGAAATATATACTTGTGCATTATATATGTTTGAACAGGAAATTGGATAGCTGTTGAGTAAAGATTTTATTTGCGTGCCTGACAAATAGGTAAACCTTAATGAGTTGGATGCGAAAGATTATTATACAACTCCTGTGAACGCCATTGGATGCGGAGTGCTGGTTATTCTGTGTGAAATAATAAACATCGCTGTAGGATAGCAACAATTAATTTTGAACTACATTACATGGCATACTTCTGGAAGATTTGCATACTTCATCATATACCACATAAGCATTTGGAGCTTGTGTGACGAGGTGGAAGATTTACCATACGAGCGAGAGGCTTGTATGGCGATGACTATATTTTACAGGATTGAACTGATGACTGATATGGACTATTTAAATTGTAAAGGTAAAATTGCCAGATTAATAAAAACCCCACACGGGTCTAGAGTTGACAATAATCACGTCTCTCTAGTTATTAGATACGGTACATGGACTATTTATCTCCCACACGGGACGAGGTGACGAGGATTTATCCTCTGGAGCATTTAAAATACACACTCCCTTAGGCTTAGACAGGGTGACAAGAATTTATTCTCTATAGTTATTATCAATACACGCTCCCCTGTAAACACCAGAATATATCACTATAAATATGTGTATGCTTATTAGGATTTATTGGGTACCTAATACGGCCCAATAAATTTCCAAACCTCTCCCCGTACAAAGGAGGTTATGGCAAAAATTTTCGAAAATTCCTGTGAGAACCCGTAACTTCCCCGTGAAGGAAAGAGCGGATACTTTGAGAACAACAAACAAATGAACGCAAACGGGAGAACATTTCATAGTTATTACAACCATTCCATTAGATACAAGAATATACAGTGTATAATTGAATAAATTACATTCGATAAATATCAGAGATTACAATAAATTACATAGCAGCGGAAAATAATATAAAACCCAACTGAAAGTAATGCATGGATACAGAGCTTTCCGAGCATTGTTCCAGCTGTAAATCAGGATCCTGTGAATATAATCTGCAAAACCAAAACTACTAGCTGCCCGTGTCGAAAATAGGGGCACCCAGAGTTTAGGTTAAAACAATAAACTCCAGGTCAGTCATGTGACTGGTGTGAGAACTAAAACAGTTATTTAAAGCTTTACTTTTAAAAGAGAGTAATTCAAGGGACCACGCCGTATAACACGGAACGAGTTTCCTCCCAAGAATACCAGTGCATATAGATAAACAACGCAATGCTTTTTCAAAAAATGAAGCTATTATAAGACCCAGGTCCCATCACACAATGCAACACAAGCCGGAGGATAGGGTTTTCCCTTATAATAGCCAAACATGCTTGGTACGTTTAAAACAAATCATTTGATACTATAATAAGTGTATAGTGTCAAAACAATTTCAATCATAAATATAAATCATAGACGGCATGGGTACCATATATCATGTCGCCATACTAGTTCTACAATTAAAACCGCAATACTTGTATTGGAAATTGGATTTCCGTCATGAGTCGAGGCAAGGGGCAAGCTCCTCTCCGCTTCGAGACACTCTAGCAAATGCTCAGGACTACACACTCTAGGTACCCACTTGGATCGGTTGGGCCGGTCCTCACTTACGTTAGAGGATTGGCAATTCCTGAACACACGTTTCCCGGTCCTTACAGACCTATAATCGAGGCGCCTCATTCCAACAACCACAAAGGTGAAAAGTATATAAATGTCAGGGCTAGTAAGTCACTGACACCACCAAAGCTAGAAAGAAACATCGTGCTCTCCCAACGGCCCGTATCCCGTTTTTAGCTCATACCGAGGTGTGAGGCTCGCGAATTCACGTTATACACAAAGCTGCCATGTAGGCGTGCTTTGATCATCAACCACAAGACTTTGCTTTTCAACAGAAGCCTTGATCATTGCATCTTAGCGTGCCACACAGGCAATTCATGCCATGCGATTAATATCTATCGATATATAACCTCTAAGCTCGTACGTCTCAGAGAAGGGCGTTAAGCAAGAGAATAAATTCTCCGCCGCCAAGCAGATATATATTTAACAGAAATCAATCAACACAGAATAAAATCCAGTGTCAGACACACAATCCATTTTCAAGTTCGTTCTGGGTCTGAACGAAACCGGAGGCACTTTCCTCGCATATCCATCCATCTCCAAGTACGTCTGGACGACCACCAACTATTTCCATCCTCTTGGGTGTACAGCCCAATCAGGATCGTTAGTAATTATCCAAACGATGTGAAGACTTCCGGTCTTCGACCACCGTCTTCATCATCGACTTATCGTCGAATTGGTTATTCAGAATGGGTATAAACCCGGCCTTTCCGAACAACCCGCGTATATTAAAAACAAATGTTACACAAACACAACATACGCCTCATTCCAATTCAGAATATTCTTTTATTCACAAAATCACATTTTTAGGGAAAGGTTCCCATTAATTTTATCCAAGATAAATTCTTTCAAATTTATCCTTTAATCTTCCTTTGGATGTCATTTCAAACCAAATTATGGTTTTTCAAACTAGTCGAGATTAGCGAACCACATCGAAGTAATTATTTATTTTATTTCCCAATCCCAACCTATTCATCCCATGAATCAAAACTGGTAGTACTCCATATCTAACACCACGGTGTTATCGGTAAAATTAATCACCATTTCACATTCAAATCTAATTAAAGATTTAACTATCGCTTTGGAGCAAAACTGGTGATACTCCGTTCTCGCTTATTTTCAAAATTTGATAATTTAGATTATCAATGCACATTTCAATCTAACTGCAGAATCAATTAAAACTCCTTTTACTGGGTTAAAGAACTAATGTCATTTAAAACACAGTTCACGACAAACCCATGAATCAGTTCTATTTAAAATCGGGTTAAAGAACTAGTGTTATTTAAAACACAATTCACGACAAACCCATGAATCAGTTCTATTTAAAGTCGGGTTAAAGAACTAGTGTTATTTAAAACACAGTTCACGACAAACCCATGAATCAGTTCTATTTAAAGTCGGGTTAAAGAACTAGTGTTATTTAAAACACAGTTCACGATAAACCCATGAATCAGTTCTATTTAAAGTCGGGTTAAAGAACTAGTGTTATTTAAAACACAGTTCACGATAAACCCATGAATCAGTTATATTTAAAGTCCGTTTCAAATTCAATTTATTTATTTAAAAATAAACGGGTTTAATTTTCGTTCAAAACTAGTTCATTTCGATAAAAATCTATTTTTATCTTTTCAAATATGGAGTTTTTCATCCCAAATTTTCCCAAATCATTTCTTATGATTTTACACAAATTATTACTATTGTTAATAATTTTATCAAGGCCCGTACAGTCGATTTCTAACAATGGCCATCGAACTGCACTTATAGCGACCTTTTTCAAATTTGATTTGGACGTATCTCCAAATTCAACTGTTAGATTTGGAATTTCTAATATTCGTTAGAAAGCTCTTTTCGATACGAACCCAACGTTCCGGTTTTAGGAGAATCCGACGGTCGGATCTCCCGTAATGTCCGTTTGAAATAAATGGTCGAAATTCACGAACTGCCGCGGCGCGTTCTATTCAGGCCATTATATATATATATAATATATATATATATTATATTGCATCGATTTCTATTTAAAATGAATTATATAAATAGTTTTAAATTCGTTTCAAAAACAATTTCAACCTATTTCAATTCAAAGCAAAATTGAATTCTTCTTTATAAATTCGTTTTTAAAATTCATTTCTATTCAATTTAAGTTTCAATTCAATTTGAATTCATTTCAATTCGTTTCCAATTCAATTCGAATTCGTTTTCAATTCCATTCGAATTCGTTTTCTATTCAATTCATTTCTATTCAATTCAAATTTCAATTCAATTTGAATTCATTTCAATTCGCTTTCAATTCAATTTGATTCAAATTTCATTTCAAAATATGCGGTTTCGAAATCACTTTTCAATATTCATTTTAAAATGAATAAAATCGATATAAACATCGTTCACGTCAAAATGGCGTCAATCTAACCAACACGGCTTCATATATTTCTATTTTCAAATATTCTATTCAACAAATGAATATTTATTTTTGTCAACACACGACTAATCTCAACGAATGAGTACTGTCCACGTGTGACTATTTTTGTTATTTAATATATTTTATAAAAATTAAGGTATCTATCGTTTGATATTGAATCAGACTACAACCGTAAATTGGTAAGAGAACGATTTCCTGAATATTAACCCCGAAGGCCGAAACCAACATCAGATTAATATCCAGGAGACCGCTCATCTCATCTATTTTCCAGTTGATTTCTAATTCTATATATGATAAAGATGTAAATTTTATTATTAAAATATTTCGTTCAACACATGACTAATCTCAACGGATGAGTACAGTCAACACATGAACCTTTATTTTATATTGATAAAGATGTAAATTTTATTGTTAAAATATTTCGTTCAACACATGACTAATCTCAACGGGTGAGTACAGTCAACACATGAACCTTACTTTATAATATTCTTTATTTTCCCGATTGGAATGAGGCCCAATCAATCACCATATAATATTAATTATATGGAATTTCATACATCACAAGTATATAATAGCATTGAAAAATAATCAACCATCTATCAAAGTGCACTACACTGTATAAGCATCAAATATAGATATCTAACGCTTATAACAGTCTGTCAATCAATCGATCGACATATTTAATCAATCAGGATGAGTGAA
Source organism: Allium sativum (assembly GCA_030737875.1). Lineage (NCBI taxonomy): Eukaryota > Viridiplantae > Streptophyta > Magnoliopsida > Asparagales > Amaryllidaceae > Allium > Allium sativum. Next base: position 249,490,887 of record CM060920.1, read on the forward strand.
CTTCAAATTTCATCCCAACACCCGTGTGGGGTTTCAAACAATCAAACACAGATTTTATTTGTGCAGTTGGGCGATGTGTAAAATTTATCGTCCCAATCAATGTCAGTCAAATCGGTGTACATAAACAAACCGTCCGGTTTGTAAATGAATATTTATTTATTCACTTTCACGTTAAAAATTACATGAATTTTTATTCAGTTCATTTACAAAATAAAAATGACATTTTTATTTTTCTAACATATTTTAGAAAATTTCGGCGGCATAACGGCGCGATACTAGAAACGGGACGAGGCCTAGCCTTATCCCCGGTCTAGTGAAGGCCCACGCCATTCACACATCAATCAAATCCATTCATTTCACCAAACAATTCAATTTCAATCAAATAATCTAACTAATTTTTGCAATCAAACAAACAAGTCCATGGTCTGTGGACGATTGTGTCGGGTGCTACTAAGCACCGTCTGCATCCTAGTATATATATATATATGACTAGAAAATGAAATTGAAAGGTGAGAAATTCTCACCGATAGCTATCCAACTTCACGACACTTCATTTAGAGAAATCTTCATCGTTATCGCATCTTCGTCATCTTCGTTGCCCGTAGCCACTACATATATAAAAATCACACATTTTTATATTTTGATGTCTTTAAAATAAAAATCACATTTTTATTTATTCACTTTCAATTTAAAATCATATTTTTATAATCGCTTCATATATTTAAAAATCGAATTTTTTCTATGCTATTCAATATATAAAAATCGAATTTTTACTTTGCTATTCAATATATAAAAATCGAATTTTTTACTATGCTATATGGATAAAAATTCTATTTTTACATCGTTACTATATAGATAAAAATTATATTAGATAAAAATTTTATTTTTACATCGTTATCATATAGATAAAGATCTCGCCTTTTCAACTATAAAGATTTCTCCTTTTCAAAAATAAATATTTCGCCTTTTCGAAAATATCATTATAAAAATCACATTTTTATTTTGCTACACATATAAAGATGCTATTTTTAATATTTCTATCATGTAAAAATTATATTTTTAATTCTCTACATAAACAAAAATCACATTTTTATCCTTCTACCATATGAAAGATTATATTTTTAATACTTTATAAATATAAAAATCATATTTTAAATTCTTTAAAAGTATAAAAATCATATTTTTATATCATCTATATAAAAACCCTTTTCTTTTATAAAAATCAAATCGTTTCCATTTTAAAAATCGAATCTTTTCTATTGTAAAAAAAATCGCATCTTTTCTTAATTGAAAATCTAATTCTTTTGTAATTAGAAATCTATACCTTACCTATCATAAAAATCTGATTTTTAATTCATATTATTATATAAAACTGATTTAAAATCACATAAAAAGAAAATATACTCTCTATCATTCATACATTTCATCACTTAGAAGAATCGAAATAAAGTACATAATAAAAAGCTTACTTCGCTTTCGAATTTCCAGAGCAGGGGGTTCCAGTGCATCGCAGCGGTCAAAGGGGGGTTTTCACCATTCGTCAGGGGGGTGGTGGAGGTGTGGCGACGCGGTGGCAGGCCGTGGTGGTCTTGGTGGCTCGGTTTGGGGGTTTCAGGGTGGCGTCGGGTTTGTAGCAGCGGAGGGGAGGAGGGGAGGCCTGTGGTCGGCGCTCAGGCGAAGGAGGGGCAAGGGGGAAAAGGCGCAGTCGCCTAAAGATGGGGCCAGGGTCTTCGCGGGTTTCGAGCTAGGCGAGAGGACGGAGAAGGAAGAGGAGGCGGGGGAGGGGAGGGGCGATGGGGAGGCGAGGCCCACGCCTGGACGGCGGCGCGCCGATCGATTAGGGCATAGGGGTTTTTTTCTTCTTTTTTTCCACTTCGTTTTGAAATGAACGGGGGGGGGGGGGCTGGTTAAGGAGAAGGGGAGAATTTTTTTTATTTTAATTTTTTAATTATTTTATTTTGCAAAAAGTTGACTTTCACATACGACCTCGAAACGAGGCCCACCGCCTGTCGTCCATAGCGTTTTACCCCCATTCCGAACACAATGGGATATGTATCGCAAGCTGTTTCGACCGTTTCGATCAGTTTCCGTTAAAATCAACGTATAACTCTATATATTGAATTTTGACCGCACATTTCAATTTACCGGGGTCACATACTAACTCGAAAAATTGCAGAAAAATATTTTTTAGCTTCGTATTGACGATACGGTCCTAATAAAACTAGTTTCGTCGAATTCTGAGACCACTGGAAAAATGGCCATTTTCCAGTCGATTAAAATCAACTGAAACTGGTCAAACGCATTTTTCTTTGCCACGCTCACATATTGATTCGAAAAATTATGAAATTTGAAACCTAGCAATAATTTGACATCCCAGACCCAACAAAAGTGGTTTCGTCGAAATCCGAGGTTGTTAGCAAAATTCCCATTTTAAGGGCCTGAATTCCATAACGACTATTCAGAATTTTCAACTGGACATATCTTTTGATTCCCGCTATGAAATTTCGATTTGTTGGATTCGTTGGAAAGATATTATCGATTAGATCCTATTGTTTTTGGTTTCGTTAAAATCCGGATTGTTTTGCACCCGGTACATTCAATTGAAGTTTGGAATCGAATTATCGAACTACCGCGCCATTTTCAATTCTATTTATAATTATATATAAATATTTATATTCTAACGACGGCGCGTATAAATATATACGTTCTAATTATATTCAAAATAAATTTCTTGTCGATATTATTTAAAATAACCTATTTTAAATATTCAAAATTCGCTAAAATTGCCAAAATAAAAATTTTAAACTGGTTCAGAATTTCCGGGTTATTACAATCTCCCCCACTTAAAAATTTTCGTCCCCGAAAAGGAACAAAGTATGAAGTGGTTCGATCAATCAACTCTACGTTCGATCTGGCTTCCATTCTCCAACCTTTCAGTTTCTGAGAATTTTCAAAAATTTGGCTAACACCCTAAATTTTTGAAAAATTTCGCCATAACCTCCCCTGCACCGGGAGCAACGGGAAAATCCCGAAATTTCCATATAGGCCTTCTGATCTCAAAAAGAAAAAGAAAAAGCCAAGCGGCTAGCCAATAGGCTCATAAAATCATCATCACCCAAACAAAACAGTAAATTATGTAGTAAACATGTACCTATTTGTCGGGCAAACAAATTTTATTCTCTGCTCTAGCCTCCTTGCTATGACCTGTTCAATGTAAGTACAAGTATATGCAAGCAAATGCGACCAATTTTCAATACAATTCAATATTTGATGCAATTAGGCATAATGGTTCAAAATTAACAAACAAATAAACAATCAACACAAACATCAATCAATTAGTGGATTAGAGTTTTCAAATTCATAAATTTTGATATATATACAGAAAATCATGTTTTGGTGCCACTTCACAACAATGTGTTCTAGCTATATCGGTTTTGGTTCTCACACCAGTCTAATGGAAATATATAGATATCACACCTTCGAAACACGAAAATAAATACTGGTGATGGCGCGCCATCATCAGAATCATGTCCGGGCGACAAGAATGTGATTCTATATCTATCTAATATATTAAAACTTCGAATATACATTCATGACGCGTATATGCAAAATCCTTATATACTAGATTGTCCAAATTCGAAATAAATAAATAATAAAATACGTATAAAACGATTTAAATTTCAAAACAAAATTGTTTTCATTTGAAAAATATACTCTTCACACTCGTTCTAGGATACTACTGATCCTATCTCTAACGGGCCATTCTAATTGGATATTACTAATCCAATATCTGATGAATTCTTTCGTATGGTTCTAATGTGTCTTGTTCTCGAGCTCTGTAAACCAAAGCTCTGATACCAAATGTGAGAACCCGTAACTTCCCCGAGAAGGAAAGAGCGGATACTTTGAGAACAACACACAAATGAACGCAGATGGGAGAACATTTCATAGTTATTACAACCATTCCATCAGATACAAGAATATACAGAGTATAATTGAATAAATTACATTCGATAAATATCAGAGATTACAATAAATTACATAGCAGCGGAAAATAATATAAAACCCAACTGAAAGTAATGCACGGATACAGAGCTTTCCGAGCATCGTTCCAGCTGTAAATCAGGATCCTGTGAATATAATCTGCAAAACCAAAACTACTAGCTGCCCGTGTCGAAAATAGGGGCACCCAGAGTTTAGGTTAAAACAATAAACTCCAGGTCAGTCATGTGACTGGTGTGAGAACTAAAACAGTTATTTAAAGCTTTACTTTAAAAGAGAGTAATTCAAGCGACCGCGCCGTATAACACGGAACGGGTTTCCTCCCAAGAATACCAGTGCATATAGATAAACAACGCAATGCTTTTTCGAAAAATGAAGCTATTATAAGACCCAGGTCCCATCACACAATGCAACGCAAGCCGGAGGATAGGGTTTTCCCTTATAACAGCCAAACATGCTTGGTACGTTTAAAACAAATCATTTGATACTATAATAAGTGTATAGTGTCAAAACAATTTCAATCATAAATATAAATCATAGACGGCATGGGTACAATATACCATGTCGCCATACTAGTTCTACAATTAAAACTGCAATACTCGTATTTGAAATTGGATTTCCGTCATGAGTCGAGGCAAGGGGCAAGCTCCTCTCCGCTTCGAGACACTCTAGCAAATGCTCAGGACTACACACTCTGGGTAGCCACTTGGATCGGTTGGGCCGGTCCTCACTTACGTTAGAGGATTGGCAATTCCTGAACACACGTTTCCCGGTCCTTACAGACCTATAATCGAGGCGCCTCATTCCAACAACCACAAAGGTGAAAAGTATATAAATGTCAGGGCTGGTAAGTCACTGACACCACCAAAGCTAGAAAGAAACGTCGTGCTCTCCCAACGGCCCGTATCCCGTTTTTAACTCATACCGAGGTGTGAGGCTCGCGAATTCACGTTATACACAAAGCTGCCATGTAGGCGTGCTTTGATCATCAACCACAAGACTTTGCTTTTCAACAGAAGCCTTGATCATTGCATCTTAGCGTGCCACACAGGCAATTCATGCCATGCGATTGATATCTATCGATATATAACCTCTAAGCTCGTACGTCTCAGAGAAGGGCGTTAAGCAAGAGAATAAATTCTCCGCCGCCAAGCAGATATATATTTAACAGAAATCAATCAACACAGAATAAAATCCAGTGTCAGACACACAATCCATTTTCAAGTTCGTTCTGGGTTTGAACGAAACCGGAGGCACTTTCCACGCATATCCAACCATCTCCAAGTACGTTTGGACGACCACCAACTATTTCCATCCTCTTGGGTGTACAGCCCAATCAGGATCGTTAGTAATTATCCAAACGATGTGAAGACTTCCGGTCTTCGACCACCGTCTTCATCTTCGACTTATCGTCGAATCGGTTATTCAGAATGGGTATAAACCCGGCCTTTCCGAACAACCCGCGTATATTAAAAACAAATGTTACACAAGCACAACATACGCCTCATTCCAATTCAGAATATTCTTTTATTCACAAAATCACATTTTTAGGGAAAGGTTCCCATTAATTTTATCCAAGATAAATTCTTTCAAATTTATACTTTAATCTTCCTTTGGATGTCATTTCAAACCAAATTATGGTTTTTCAAACTAGTCGAGATTAGCGAACCACATCGAAGTAATTATTTATTTTATTTCCCAATCCCATCCTATTCATCCCATGAAGCAAAACTGGTAGTACTCCATATCTAACACCACGGTGTTATCGGTAAAATTAATCACCATTTCACGTTCAAATCTAATTAAAGATTTAACTATCGCTTTGGAGCAAAACTGGTGATACTCCATTCTCGCTTATTTTCAAAATTTGATAATTTAGATTATCAATGCACATTTCAATCTAATTGCAGATTCAATTAAAACTCCTTTTACTGGGTTAAAGAACTAATGTCATTTAAAACACAGTTCATGACAAACCCATGAATCAGTTCTATTTAAAATCGGGTTAAAGAACTAGTGTTATTTAAAACACAGTTCACGACAAACCCATGAATCAGTTCTATTTAAAGTCGGGTTAAAGAACTAGTGTTATTTAAAACACAGTTCACGACAAACCCATGAATCAGTTCTATTTAAAGTCGGGTTAAAGAATTAGTGTTATTTAAAACACAGTTCACGATAAACCCATGAATCAGTTCTATTTAAAGTCGGGTTAAAGAACTAGTGTTATTTAAAACATAGTTCACGATAAACCCATGAATCAGTTCTATTTAAAGTCCGTTTCAAATCCAATTTATTTATTTAAAAATAAACGGGTTTAATTTTAGTTCAAAACTAGTTCATTTCGATAAAAATCTATTTTTATCTTTTCAAATATGGAGTTTTTCATCCCAAATTTTCCCAAATCATTTCTTATGATTTTACACAAATTATTACTATTATTAATAATTTTATCAAGGCCCGTACATTCGATTTCTAACAATGGCCATCGAATTGCACTTATAGCGACCTTTTTCAAATTTGATTTGGACGTATCTCCAAATCCAACCATTAGATTTGGAATTTCTAATATTCGTTAGAATGCTCTTTTCGATACGAACCCAATGGTTCCGGTTTTAGGAGAATCCGACGGTCGGATCTCCCGTAATGTCCGTTTGAAATAAATGGTCGAAATTCACGAACTGCCGCGGCGCGGCACGTTCTATTCAGGCCATTATATATAATATATATATATATATATATATATATATATATCGTCGATTTCTATTTAAAACGAATTATATAAATGGTTTTAAATTCGTTTCAAAAACAATTTCAACCTCTATTTCAATTCAAAGCAAAATTGAATTCTTCTTTATAAATTCGTTTTTAAAATTCATTTCTATTCAATTCAAGTTTCAATTCAATTTGAATTCATTTCAATTCGTTTCCAATTCAATTCGAATTCGTTTTCAATTCCATTCGAATTCGTTTTCTATTCAATTCATTTCTATTCAATTCAAATTTCAATTCAATTTGAATTCATTTCAATTCGCTTTCAATTCAGTTTGATTCAAATTTCATTTCAAAATATGCGATTTTGAAATCACTTTTCAATATTCATTTTAAAATGAATAAAATCGATATAAACATCGTTCACGTCAAAATGGCGTCAATCTAACCAACACGGCTTCATACATTTCTATTTTCAAATATTCTATTCAACAAATGAATATTTATTTTTGTCAACACACGACTAATCTCAACGAATGAGTACTGTCCACGTGTGACTATTTTTGTTATTTAATATATTTTATAAAAATTAAGGTATCTATCGTTTGATATTGAATCAGACTCCAACCGTAAATTGGTAAGAGAACGATTTCCTGAATATTAACCCCGAAGGCCGAAACCAACATCAGATTAATATCCAGCAGACCACTCATCTCATCTATTTTCCAGTTGATTTCTAATTCTATACATGATAAAGATGTAAATTTTATTATTAAAATATTTTATTTAACACATGACTAATCTCAACGGATGAGTACAGTCAACACATGAACCTTTATTTTATATTGATAAAGGTGTAAATTTTATTGTTAAAATATTTCGTTCAACACATGACTAATCTCAACGGGTGAGTACAGTCAACACATGAACCTTACTTTATAATATTCTTTATTTTCCCGATTGGAATGAGGCCCAATCAATCGCCATATAATATTAATTATATGGAATTTCATACATCACAAGTATATAATAGCATTGAAAAATAATCAACCATCAATCAAAGTGCACTACACTGTATAAGCATCAAATATAAATATATAACGCTTATAACAGCCTGTCAATCAATCGATCGACATATTTAATCAATCAGGATGAGTGAACTTCAAATTTCATCCCAACACCCGTGTGGGGTTTCAAACAATCAAACACAGATTTTATTTGTGCAGTTGGGCGATGTGTAAAATTTATCGTCCCAATCAATGTCAGTCAAATCGGTGTACATAAACAAACCGTCCGGTTTGTAAATGAATATTTATTTATTCACTTTCACGTTAAAAATTACATGAATTTTTATTCAGTTCATTTACAAAATAAAAATGACATTTTTATTTTTCTAACATATTTTAGAAAATTTCGGCGGCATAACGGCGCGATACTAGAAACGGGACGAGGCCTAGCCTTATCCCCGGTCTAGTGAAGGCCCACGCCATTTACACATCAATCAAATCCATTCATTTCACCAAACAATTCAATTTCAATCAAATAATCTAACTAATTTTTGCAATCAAACAAACAAGTCCATGGTCTGTGGACGATTGTGTCGGGTGCTACTAAGCACCGTCTGCATCCTAGTATATATATATGACTAGAAAATGAAATTGAAAGGTGAGAAATTCTCACCGATAGCTATCCAACTTCACGACACTTCATTTAGAGAAATCTTCATCGTTATCGCATCTTCGTCATCTTCGTTGCCCGTAGCCACTACATATATAAAAATCACACATTTTTATATTTTGATGTCTTTAAAATAAAAATCATATTTTTATTTATTCACTTTCAATTTAAAAATCATATTTTTATAATCGCTTCATATATTTAAAAATCGAATTTTTTCTATGCTATTCAATATATAAAAATCAAATTTTTACTTTGCTATTCAATATATAAAAATCGAATTTTTTACTATGCTATATGGATAAAAATTCTATTTTTACATCGTTACTATATAGATAAAAATTATATTTTTACATCATTATCACATAGATAAAAATTTTATTTTTACATCGTTATCATATAGATAAAGATCTCGCCTTTTCAACTATAAAGATTTCTCCTTTTCAAAAATAAATATTTCGCCTTTTCAAAAATATCATTATAAAAATCACATTTTTATTTTGCTACACATATAAAGATGCTATTTTTAATATTTATATCATGTAAAAATTATATTTTTAATTCTCTACATAAACAAAAATCACATTTTTATCCTTCTACCATATGAAAGATTATATTTTTAATACTTTATAAATATAAAAATCATATTTTAAATTCTTTAAAAATATAAAAATCATATTTTTATATCATCTATATAAAAACCCTTTTCTTTTATAAAAATCAAATCGTTTCCATTTTAAAAATCGAATCTTTTCTATTGTAAAAAAAATCGCATCTTTTCTTAATTGAAAATCTAATTCTTTTATAATTAGAAATCTATACCTTACCTATCATAAAAATCTGATTTTTAATTCATGTTATTATATAAAACTGATTTAAAATCACATAAAAAGAAAATATACTCTCTATCATTCATACATTTCATCACTTAGAAGAATCGAAATAAAGTACATAATAAAAAGCTTACTTCGCTTTCGAATTTCCAGAGCAGGGGGTTCCAGTGCATCGCAGCGGTCAAAGGGGGGTTTTCACCGTTCGTCAGGGGGGTGGTGGAGGTGTGGCGACGCGGTGGCAGGCCGTGGTGGTCTTGGTGGCTCGGTTTGGGGGTTTCAGGGGGGCGTCGGGTTTGTAGCAGCGGAGGGGAGGAGGGGAGGCCTGTGGTCGGCGCTCAGGCAAAGGAGGGGCAAGGGAGAAAAGGCGCAGTCGCCTAAAGATGGGGCCAGGGTCTTCGCGGGTTTCGAGCTAGGCGAGAGGACGGAGAAGGAAGAGGAGGCGGGGGAGGGGAGGGGCGATGGGGAGGCGAGGCCCACGCCTGCACGGCGGCGCGCCGATCGATTAAGGCATAGGGTTTTTTTTTCTTTTTTTTCCTCTTCGTTTTGAAATGAACGGGGGGGGGGGGGCCTGGTTAAGGAGAAGGGGAGAATTTTTTTTATTTTAATTTTTTAATTATTTTATTTTGCAAAAAGTTGACTTTCACATACGACCTCGAAACGAGGCCCACCGCCTGTCGTCCATAGCGTTTTACCCCCATTCCAAACACAATGGGATATGTATCGCAAGCTGTTTCGACTGTTTCGATCAGTTTCCATTAAAATCAATGTATAACTCTATATATTGAATTTTGACCGCGCATTTCAATTTACCGGGGTCACATACTAACTCGTAAAATTGCAGAAAAATATTTTCTAGCTTCGTATTGACGATACGGTCCTAATAAAACTAGTTTCGTCGAATTCTGAGACCACTGGAAAAATGGCCATTTTCCAGTCGATTAAAATCAACTAAAACTGGTCAAACGCGTTTTCCTTTGCCACGCTCACATATTGATTCGAAAAATTATGAAATTTGAAACCTAGCAATAATTTGACATCCCGGACCCAACAAAAGTGGTTTCGTCGAAATCCGAGGTTGTTTGCAAAATTCCCATTTTTAAGGGCCTGAATTCCATAGCGACTATTCAGAATTTTCAACTGGACATATCTTTTGATTCCCGCTATGAAATTTCGATTTGTTGGATTCGTTGGAAAGATATTATCGATTAGATCCTATTGTTTTTGGTTTCGTTAAAATCCGGATTGTTTTGCACCCGGTACATTCAATTGAAGTTTGAAATCGAATTATCGAACTACCGCGCCATTTTTAATTCTATTTATAATTATATATAAATATTTATATTCTAACGACGACGCGTATAAATATATACGTTCTAATTATATTCAAAATAAATTTCTTGTCGATATTATTTAAAATAACCTATTTTAAATATTCAAAATTCGCTAAAATTGCCAAAATAAATTTTTTAAACTGGTTCAGAATTTCCAGGTTATTACAATTCCGGGTGTTAGCCAAATTTTTGAAGAATTTGAAAATTCTCAGAAACTGAAAATTTGGAGAATGGAAGCCAGATCGAACGTAGAGTTGATTAATCAAACCACTTTCGACTTTGTTCCTTTTCGGGGATGAAAAGTTTTAAGTGGGGGAGATTGTAACAACCCGGGAAATGCGGGCCAGTTAAAATTTTTTATTTTGGCAATTTTAGCGAAGTTTGAACATTTAAAATGAATTATTTTAAATAATATCGACGGAAAATTTATTTTGAATAGAATTCGAACGTATATATTATATACGTCGTTGTTAGAATATAAATATTTATATATAATTATTAATAGAATTGAAAATGTCGCGGTAGTTCGATAATTCGATTTCAAATTTCAATTGAAAATACCGGGTGCAAAACAAACCGGATTTTAGTGAAACCAAAAATAATAGGATCTAATTGGGAATATCTTTCCAACGAATCCAACAAATCGAAATTTCATAGCGGGAATCAAAAGATATGTCCAGTTGAAAATTCTGAATAGTCGCTATGGAATCCAGGCCCTTAAAATGGGAATTTTGCAAACGACCTCGGATTTCGATAAAACCACTTTTGCTGGATCCGCGATGTCAAATTATTGCTAGATTCCAAATTTCATAATTTTTTGAATCAATATGTGAGCGTGGCAAAAGAAAACGCGTTTGACCAGTTCTAGTTGATTTTAATCGACTGGAAAATGGTCATTTTTCAAACGGTCTCAGAATTTGACGAAATTAGTTTTGTTAGGACAGTATCGTCAATACGAAGCTAGAAATTATTTTTCTAGGATTTATAGAGTTAGTATGTGACCCCAGTGAATTGAAATGCGTGTTCAAATTCAATATATAGAGTTATATGTTGATTTTTACGAAAACTGATCGAAACGGTCGAATCAGCTTATGGTACATATCCCATTGTGTTCGGAATGGGGGTAATTAGCTATGGTTGATAGGCAGTGGGCCTCGTTTAGAGGTCGTATGAAAAAGTCAACTTTTTGTAAATTAAATAATTAAATGAATAAAAAAAAACCTCTCCTCCCTTACTCTCTCAGGCCCCCCCGTTCGATTTAAATCAGAAGAAAAAAAAAGAGAAAGAGAAAGGGGGGACGCGATTCACGCCCACACCCCAACCTCCCCCCCCCCCCCGATCGTTCGACGCCGCCGCCAGGAGGCGCGGCGCCCCCGACCTCCCTCCTCCGCCTCTTCTCCTTCCCCTGACCTTCTTCTCCAATCGCGCAACCGCGAGACCCAAAACCCCCGAGCCCCACAACCCAATGCCGCCTCCTCCTGTCGCTGCCCACCTCCTCCGCCGCAAGCGCCTCCCCCACTGACCTCAGCGCGATGGTGAAACCCCCCCTCCAATGATGCTCCAGTTCGACAGTGAAGGTGATATTTACTTTATTAAATCAGTTTTTAATTTAATTTCAGATTTATTTTATATTGTAGAAGGTTAAAAATATAATTTTTACATTATAGAAGTGTTAAAATTTTGACTTTATATATGTAGTGAATCAAAAATATGATTTTTACTTGTGTAGAGTATTAAAAATATGACCTTTATATAGTAGAAGATATAAAAATACTATTTTTATATAAGTAGCGTATTGAAAATAAAATTTCTATATAATATAGATAATAAAAATATAATCTTTTATATTGTATAAATATAAAAATATAATTTTTATATAGGTAAGATAGTAAAAATATCATCTTTATATATGTAGCAAAATAAAAATGTGATTTTTATAGTGATGAAATTGAAAAGGCGAAATCTTTATGTAGAGAATAACGAAGTAAAAATAGAATTTTTATTTATATAGTAGCGAAGTAAAAATAGAATTTTTATCTATATAGTAGCGAAGTAAAAATAGAATTTTTATTTATATGGTAGCGAAGTAAAAATAGAATTTTTATCTATATAATAGCGAAGTAAAAATAGAATTTTTATCTATATAGTAGCGATGTAAAAATAGAATTTTTATCTATATAGTAACGAAGTAAAAATAGAATTTTTATCTATATAATAGCGAAGTAAAAATAGAATTTTTATCTATATAGTAACGAAGTAAAAATAGAATTTTTATCTATATAGTAGTGGTGTGAAAATATAATTTTTATATACATAGCAACATATAAAAATGTGATTTTATATATGTAGTGGCTACGGGAAACGGAAGTGACAAAAGGCGAGAACGACGAAAATTTCTACATATGAAGTGTCGTGGAGTTGGGATAGCTTTGGTGAGAACTTCTCACTCTTCAATCTCTTTTTCTAGTTATATATATATACTAGGATGCAGACGGTGCTTAGTAGCACCCGACACCCGTCATCCACAGACCATGGATGACTTGTTTGTTTGATTGATGTGTTGTGAAAATTGTTTGTGATGTTGATGTGAAATCGATAATAAATTGTAGATGGTTGAAATAGATTAATTATCATTGAAAATATAATTTTTAACGTGAATGTGAATAAATGAATATTTATAAACAAATCGGTCGATTTGTTTATATACACTGATTTGACTGATATTGATTGGGATGATAAATTTTACACATCACCCAACTGCACAAATAAAAATCTGTGTTTGTTGATTTGAAACCCCACACGGGTGTTGGGATGATATTTGGGTACACTAATCCCAATTATTTAATTGTATGTCGATCGATCGGTCAACAGACTATGTAAGCATTGATTATTTATATTTGATGCTTATGCATTTGTGTGGTGCACTTTGGATGATGGTTGATTGTTTATCGTTGCTATGATATACATGTGTTGTATGGAATCCATATAATTAACGTTATATGGTAATTGATTGGGCCTCATTTCAATCGGGAAAATAATGAATATTATAAAAGAAAATTCATGTGTTGAATATAAAAACAGTCATGTGTTGACGATGTTCATGTGTTGAAATTATTCATGTGTTGAGTAAATATTTTCATATTAAAATTTACATCTTTATCATAGTTAAGATTAGATGCTACTTCACGGTGGAGTCTAATTAAAAATCAAACGATAGATACCATAGTTTTATAAAATATTTTACATAACAAAAATAGTGATGTGTTGGCAGTACTCATGTGTTGAGATTAGTCGTGTGTTGAAAGAAATATAGATTCATGTGTTGAATAGAATATATATTCATTTGTTGAATAGAATAATGAATTTATTGAAATATATAAAGCCGTGTTGATTAGAGTTGCGCTATTTTGACGTGAACGATATTTATATCGATTATATTCATTTTTATAATGAATATTGAAAAGGAAGTGATTTCAAAATATAACGTTTTGAAAATATTATCATTTATATAGTAATGATATGAAATATTCAATTTTGATTAGAAATTGAATATAGTGTTGAAATGGTTTTGAAAATGATTTTAAAACGATTTATAAAATATGTTTTAAAAGGAAATCGACGAAATATATATAATATATATATTATATATGTAATGGCCTGAATAGAACGCGCCGCGTCGCGGCAGTTCGTGAATTTCGACCATTGACTTCGAATGGACATTACGGGAGATCCGACCGTCGGATTCTCCTAAAACCGGAACTTTGGGTTCGTATCGAAAAGAGCTTTCCAATGAATATTAGAAATTTGAAATCTAACGGTTGGATTTGGAATTATGTCCAAATCAATTTCAGAAAAGGTCGTTGTAAGTGCAGTTCGATGGCCGTTGTTGGAAATCGACTGTACGGGCCTTGATAAAATTATTAAAAATATCAATAATTTGTGTAAAACCATAATATGTGAATTGGAAAGAACTGGGGTGAAAAATTCCATATTTGAAAAGATAAAAATAGATTTTTGTCGAAATGAACTAGTTTTGAACTAGAATTAAAATTTATTTATTTTTGAAATAAATAAATTGAATTTGAAAGTGATTTTAAAAATAATCAATATTCCCAATACGTGAATTGGACTGGAGTTGAATCGAAATTATCTTCGGAATATTTCGATGTTGGATTTCGTGACTATACAGATATTGTTATGGGAATTTGAAAGATATATTTTATATCGTTATTTCCAATACGATATATGTTGGTTTCAGAATTTGATATTGAATACAAGCCGATATATTTTCTATTCAGAGCCTTGTATTTAATATCAAATATGATTTGGGTTTGTCGTGAATCATGTTTTAGATGACATTGGTTCTTTAACCCAGTTAAAGGCAGGATATTGATTTTTGAAAAGATTGAAACTAAGTGGAGTTTTAATGAATCTTTAATTAGATTAAAAAGTGAATTGATTATTTAAATTATCATATCTGAAAGGTGATCGAGAATGGAGTACCACCAGTTTTGCTCCAAAGCGATAGTTAAATCTTTAATTAGATTTGAACGTGAAATGGTAATTAATTTTACCGATAACACTGTTGTGTTAGATGTGGGGTATTACCAGTTTTCTCCATGGGATATATAGGTTGGGATTGGGAAATAAAATAAATAATTACTTCGGTGTGGCTCGCTAATCCCGACTAGTTTGAAATGATTTCCAAAGGAAGATTAAAGAATAAATTTAGAAGAATTTATCTTGGATAAAATTAATGGGAACCTTTCCCTAAGAATGTGATTTTGTGAATAAAAGAATATTCTGAATTGGAATGAGGCGTTCGTTGTGTTTGTGTAACATTTGTTTATCATATACGTGGGTTATTCAGAAAGGCCGGGTTTATACCCATTCTGAATAACCAATTCGATGAGATGTCGAAGATGAAGACGGTGGTCGAAGACCGGAAGTCTTCACATCGTTTGGGTGATTACTGATGATCTTGATTGGGCTGTACACCCAGGATGAGGGAAACAGTTGGTAATCGTCCAGACGTACTTGGAGATGGATGGATATGCGAGGAAAGTGCCTCCGGTTTCGTTCAGACCCAGAACGAACTTGTAAATGGATTGTGTGTCTGACATTGGATTTTATTCTGTGTTGATTGATCTCTATTAAATATACATCTGTTTGGCGGCGGAGAATTTATTCTCTTGCTTAACGCCCTTCTCTGAGACGTACGAGCTCAGAGGTTGTATATCGATAGACATCAGTCGCATGGAGTGAATTGCCAGTGTGGCACGCGTAAGTGGCAATTGATCAGGGCTTCTGTTGAAAAGCAAAGTCTTGTGATTGATGATCAAAGCATGGCCTGTGTGGCGTAGCTTTGTGTATAACGTGAATTCGCGAGCCTCACACCTCGGTATGAGTCAAAAATGGGAGACAGACCGCTGGGAGAGCACGACGTTTCTTTCTAGCTAGGGTGGTGTCAGTGACCTACCAGCCCTGACATTTATATACTTTTCACCTGTGTGGTTTTTGGAATGCGAGGCGCCTCGGATATAGGTCTGTAAGGACTGGGAAACGTGTGTTCAGGAATTGCCAATCCTCAAAAGTAAGAGAGGACCGGCCCAGCCGATTCCAAGGATCAAAGTGGGGTCCTGAGACATTTGCTAGAGTGTCTCGAACGCGGAGAGGAGCTTGCCCCTTGCCTCGGCTCATGACGGAAATCCAATTTCCAATACGTGATATTGCGGTTTTAATTGTAGAACCAGTATGGCGACATGATATATGGTACCCGTGTCGTTTATGATTGATATTTATGATTGAAAATGTTTTGACACTATACACCTATGATAGTATCAAATGATTTGTTTTAAACGTACCAAGCATGTTTGGCTATTATAAGGGAAAACCCTATCCTCCGGCTTGCGTTGCATTGTGTGATGTGACCTGGGTCTTATAATAGCTTCATTTTTTCAAAGAGCATTGCGCTGTTTTGTTATATGCACTAGTATTCTTGGGAGGAAACCTGTTCCGTGTTATACGGCGTGGTCCCTTGAATTACTCTCTTTTAAAGTAAAGTTTTAAATAACTGTTTTAGTTCTCACACCAGTCACATGACTGACCTGGAGTTTATTGTTTTAACCTAAACTCTGGGTGCCCTTATTTTCGACATGGGCAGCTAGTAGTTTTAGTTTTGCAGATTTACATTCACAGGGTCCTGATTTACAGCTGGAACGATGCTCGGAAAGCTCTGTATCCGTGTATCACTTTCAGTTGTATTTTGTATATTTTTCCGCTGCTATGTAATTTATTGTAATCTCTGATATTTGTCGAATGTAATTTATTCAATTATACTCTGTATATTCTTGTATCTGATGGAATTGTTGTAATAACAATGAAATGTTCTTCCATTTGCGTTCTATTTTGTCTTGTCCTCAATTCTATCCGTGCTTTCCTTCACGGGGAAGTTCGGGTCGTGTCAAAAAAGCTTTACATAAATTTTATTTAATGACATTGTTTCTTTTTGTAGACGATCTGGAATTAAGAACATATCTTTGCATAATTTTTTATGTAAGTTGCACATAAAGGTGTATCACTTCAGGAAAATATAAATAAAAATCAAATATGAGGTTCATGTCTCCTCATATTTTAGATCGTAAATATAGTTGCATCTAACTGCATACCCTTTCTCTTATCTTGGATGCTCAAGTTTCTAACGTTTTAATATGACCTTTTTTGCATAGTTCTCCCTACATCTTTTTCAACTCACCATTAACATCACGCTAATTGCCCATTGTATGTAGCTTATAGTACATCGATTGCTTAGTTTATGGCAATAGATAATTAACAATTTTACAAACTTAGCCATAGTTCACTCATGTTGTTACTCTAAAACATTTCTTGATAACCCAAGATTTATCTCCCCTACAGAAAGATATACACTGTTTTACCGATATATTTACTCCACAATTTACAAAAGTTTTTTGATAGCCCATGTGCAATGCACGGGTATGCACTTGTTAATATTATATTACTAAAATATTCAGTTTGTTTAAACAACTGAATTTGAAGTGAAAATTTGGAAATATTATTTCTAAAATAGTTATATATGTTTAATAAAGTTTATAAACATAATAGAAGTAAAACGGATGATTTTTGGTTTGAAGACAAAATATGGTCTGAATAGGGCTAGGCGTGCTGTGGCAATACGTGAATTTTGACCATAAACTTCATACGATTATAATTGATGCAATTTAAATCAGATTTACCTAAAATAAAAAAGGTTTTCTTTCTAATGATAATTTTTAAATAGAAAACGAAATTTTGGATTTCAATTTATAGATTTTCAGTTATGTCCGAATCCGTTTTAAAATAAAATCGCGGTTTTGCAGTTCGGTGACCAAAGTTGGAAACCAATGGCTTTATAAAAATATGGAATGATTATGGTAAATCATAAAATTATTTTAATGTAGTTTGGGTGAGAAATCTGAAGTTTTGAATAATAGTTTGAATTTGGGTTTGTTCGGCTTAACTAACGATTAATGTAAACAAATGATGTTTTGAAAATTTTATTTTCAAATGGACTAAAGTTTCCCAATTTTTAGTTTATTAGATTTGGTTGGAAATAATCTTCAAATGTTTGATATTAATTTCATAGATAGAACTAATATTATTCGACGAATTTAAAAGGTGAACATACCATTATTCCGTTTATAGTATCTGTTGAATACAAAAATTGATATTAAATATGAGCTAATATGATTCTATCAAAATCTTATATTTTATATCAATGATTTTGGTTCGCTGTTGATGATGAGTTTAAAAACATCATTTTTAACCCAGCAAGTATGAGTTATTTGGTTTATCAATATACAAATTTCTAAAGAATGTTGTTAAGATGGGATTAATTTTCTTTGGCTTAAAATATACATTTATATTAATCTTTTGATTAAGTTAAAGGTTTTTAAAATTAAAATAAATTGGATTTGGATAGAAATAATCCTCAGATATTTGATATGGGATTCTGTAATTAAGACATATGCTATCTGAGGAATTTGATTTATATCTCTATTTCGCCTATGGTATTCGTTGATTACGTGAATCGGTATTGAATTCAAGCTGATATAATCTCTATACAAATCTTATGTTTAATATCAATCGGTTTTGGTTTGGCTTGATCCATGGTTTCAAAAGATATGTTTTAAACTGGGGAATTTATGAATAAATCTTTTATTTAAGACTTAAAGTGGATTATGAGTTTAAAAGGAGCCTTGGTTATGGTTAATAAAATTTGGTTTAAAAGATTTAAATGAATGAACTTTTAAATTAATAAGTTAATCAAATAAGGGATTCGTAAAAAGATAAGAAACTGAGAATGATTTTAAGGAAGGTTTTGATTAACTAAAACTTAAGTGAAAGGAGACTTAATTGAAATCCTATTAATCCACATTGTTTTTGAATTGCACTGATTTTTCGGAAAAACCGGGATCAAATTTCTATCCGAAAACTATTTCGAATAATCATACAACGAAATGGAGAAAATAAAGATATTAAAGACAATGGTTGAAACCCGGGAATCTTCACATCGAAAGGACTTCTTGTTAATGTCTTAGGATGTACACCTGCTACGAGATTACTTATAGTGGTAGTATGGACATATTTGGAGATTTTCAGGTTTACAAGGGCTTCTATCCTTTATTGGATGAGAAATAAAGCGTCTTCAGTTTCGTCTAGTCCCAGAACCAAATTGTATGGACGTGTGTCTAACGTTGTATTTTGTAATGATTTAATTTATCTCTGCTAAACATATTGTTGTTTGGTGATAGAGAATTCATTCTCTTAACTTAACACCCTTCTTTGAGACATACGAGCTCAAATGTGATATGGTTAGTAATTATCAATTATGTGTTATGAAATGACAGTGTGGCATACCAAGTAATCGAGCTGCAGTTGATCAAAGCATGACTTTAGGCTAAAGCGTGTGTAACAAGACTTCGTCATGCCTTACACCCCGAAAATGGCCGAAGTAGGAGAAGTGCAGCAGCATTATGGGATTCGCAACCCTAAGGGCATGACCATTTCTTTCTAGGTATTTTATAGTGATACCATGGTATAGATCCCGGTTATTTTACTTATATTGTTGTTAGTGTTCGATACCCCGATTGAAAGTTGGTAACGACCGAGAGGTAGCATACTCGTTACAGTTAGTTATCTAGTTACAGAGATAACCTGGCCTTGTGTTGGTAGAGAACCAGTCAGGATCTCGGGACATCTCCCTAGTGGTGTACTCACCGGATAAGGAACTTCCTTTTCCTAGTCATTTGTTGGAAATTCGTTCTCCATTACGAACCCATACGGTCTTAGTTGTACATCTATATCAACATAATAGGATGGGGTGTTATGCTAGCTAAGATTGATACATTTACTTGCGAAGTGATTTTCCGCATTATGCATTATTAATAATATCAAATGGTTTTCCCTTATCAAACATTTTTGGTTATCATAAGCAGTAACCTCACCCACATTTACATTTGCATTGTGTGCATACCGCGAGACATTATGGTATCTTCATTTTCTGAAAAGCATTACAATTTTTTGCGCTGGTATTCATAAGGGAAACCCCATTCCGTGTTTATACAGCGTGGTCATATGAGTAATCTCACTATAAAAGTATAAATATTTTAAGTTTCTCACCAGTCCCATGACTGATCTAGAATTTATTGTTCCTTTCCTAAACTTTGGGTGCCCTTATTTTCCATACATGAAGCCTGGTAGTTAAGAATTGCAGATAGTCTTGGAGTCATTTTATAGAGCAGGTGTTGGAGTTTGGTTCGAGTGAGATTGGAGCATTTTGCATTCTTCCGCTAGTGCCATATTATTTTCCGTTGTGCAATTGATGTACTATGATATATTTTTGTAAATCTGGTATAAAATTATTGTTATGGTAATAAAAGATTCATTTTGTTTTGTTCTAACTTGTTACTACCTCTAACAAGCCGTCTTCGAGAACGTTTCGAGTTGGTTTGATTACGGAATTAAAGCAGTCAAAAAAGCAGGTCGTCACATTAGTGGTCTCAGAGCTTTCGTTTAAACAAAGCTTATTGGGTAGTACTCATTAGTGCTAACGACATTGACTCATCAGAGATTGGATTAGTAATGTCCTAGGATGAGAAATCTCATTAGAGATGGGGTTAGTAATACCCTAAAATGAGTTTGAGAGTATTATATACGAGGGAACGTATTTTCATATAAGAAAATGGTTTTGGTTTTGAAAAGTAAAATAAAAAGAAGATATTTTGAAAGGTATGTGCTGAAATTAACTTTGAAAATGAATTACAAAATTTGAACATGATTTGAGGATAAAATTAAATGTTTTAGGATATTTTGAACTTAAAGAGTTGGAATATACTTAAGTTAAACCCTTAGAAAAATTTGTTATATTTGGGTTAAAAAGAGTAATTATTCAATTTTTAGAAAATATATTTTCCTAAAGATGAAATTCTAGTCTTATATTATATTTTTGGGACTTAGGAAATGGTAAGCAGTATTTATCCCAGTTTCATACCAGTGGTGAGTAGGATGAATATCTTAGAGGGCATTTGGGGGTAGGATACTTATTATATATTGATAGGCTGAGTGAGAGAGACCTATACTTTCAGACGAGGATTTTAGTCATTGCGATGATTGGCTATTAGATGATGCTAAAAGTGTGGATGAGGATGCAGATAAGAACATAGTTTGGGAGATGGGAAGTCCCATTCCCATGAGCGATGATGAGGAAATGCAAGATCCCAAGTAGGATATACACATCGTAGATTGTTTGATGATGAGATTTGGCCATAGGTCCTTGGTGAGTTAGGTGTACTTGATGATGAGGACTTAAATGAGGTTCATGATCAGGAACCAAAGGAGATATATTTATCAGGCCCATCTATGGATGAGTCAGACGATTAGTTAGTGAGATGTCATCATTTTGGGTTAGGAGATATTGTAGATATTGTGTAAATGGTTATCTTAAGTGCTTAGTTAGCACTATAATATTTTTGGGCTAGGATATTTTTTAGGCTAGCACCTATCGGACAATATAATTTTTGTTGTTGTATATAGACCACCTTAAGTGCGTAGTACATCTCAAGTTGGTAGGGCATGACTATGTATATGACTCATACCACAAGTGCATTTTGCGCAGTAGTACAAATTTGATATGATATTTTTAACGGACTATAACATGATATTTTGTTGGTAACTTTTGCATTTTGTTAAGGTATTCTATCCTTCCTTTCCAATTGTGCACAAGATTTCTTTAATCTTTTCAAAGGCAAAGATTTTATTCAAATTTTAATATAAACAATTTTAACAATCTTGAGTTTGAAAACCTATAAGCTATTTATAAATAAGATTGTTTATATAATTATGATTTTTAAACAACCTCTCCTTTTCGAGGACGAAAAGTTTTAAGGAAGGAAGACTGTAATGACCCAGGATTTTTGATCAATTTAAAAACCAAGATTTTGAATATATAAAATTAATTTAAATTGTTTTTTAAATGAATTTTGTTTAAATAGTTATCTAGAACTATAAAAAAAAGCTGTAAAATACTAGTAACAATATATCAACTTTAAATATAACGAATTTTCAAAACATATTAATAAAACGTTTTTAATATGATCTTTTCAGTTAAATATAAAATTAAACACAGATTTTAAATAAAATAATTATTTTTGAATTATTAAGTTTAATCTGGGAATTAGTTGATAACATTAATGAGTTTTGTTAATACTAGTCGTCGATTGTTAGATTTGATAATCAGTAATCTAGATATTAAAATTTAGAAACACTAATAATTATCACAAATTTACAACACCTTGTAGTGTTAGAAAAGCTTGACAAAAATGCATGGTTTAGGACATAACACATGTCCTTATGCGTTATCAACTTGCATGAAACATTTTGGACATGTATCTATGGGACAAAAGACAATACTACACTCATTTTCACCTATAAAAGAGACCTACACCTCACCCTTTTCCATCCAACCTTCTCCGCTTTATTATCCTTCTCCTTAGCTCTTTTCCTCCCATCTCCTTCCTCTTTTTGTTCGGCAATCCTCCCCTCCCTCTGGCCACCAACTTCAGCCATCTTCCCCCTCCCCCTCCAATGCCACCCCACTGCCCTCTTCCTATCCCTCCACCACCTTTTTCCTCATCCTTGCCTTCCCCTCCTCCGCCCAAGATCCAACCTCCACCACCCCTATGCTGTGACTACCACCACCTCCTATCCCTTCTCCTCCACGGCCGTGACCTCTCCACCACCACCCTCCCCTAACCGAGCCTACCCTACACCACCACCATTGTTGAACTCAAACTATGCCATCATTACCCACCCCCTCTTGTCATACCCTCCTCCACGACCACACCACCTTAGTTTGTCCACCTACCCCACACCTCCTCCCTCTTATATAAAAATAAATAATTTATATTAATAATAATTTTTTGTTAAAGAAGTCGGTGCGGAACAATAGTCAGTCCGGAGCAATCTTAGTTAGTTAGGCTGTCTTACCGTAAAGTTAAACGCAGTGGAAATGATGGTTATAAACTCTACA
Organism: Allium sativum; assembly: GCA_030737875.1. NCBI lineage: Eukaryota > Viridiplantae > Streptophyta > Magnoliopsida > Asparagales > Amaryllidaceae > Allium > Allium sativum. The sequence goes on from CM060920.1 coordinate 249,514,028, forward strand.
CATTTATATTTATATATAGTTATTATAATCGTTAAATGTATCTGCTTGATGTAGAATGAATGATTGTATAGTTAGTTCCAATTATACACAGATAAGTGTTGACTGTCGTAATGCTTATGTCGTAGTTAATGACATTCGTTAATGATATTACTTGCCATGGATGTTATATGAATGTTATTGTTACTTGTATATCACCATTCACATATTACACCTTGAATTATGGAATTATATGGGTACTTAGTTAATTCCCTTTCCTATTTAGAAATATAAATTTTTTTATATTAATTTAAAGTGGAAATAAGGTCCGAAAATAAAGATTGGGATTTTGTATTCAAAATTGTTTGGAAATTAAATTAAAGAATTTGTGAACAACTTTTGTACATGTGGAAATCAGTTTGGAAAAGATATTGATTGGTAATGGCTTATTCAAATTTGAAATCAATTTTGAATGGTAAATTCAAAATTGAATTTAAGTTAAATATATAAACGATGTTTTAAACTTTAATCAATTATTCTAATAACCTTATATAATGTTTAATTTGATTTCTGCAAAGTTTGAGATTCAAAGGATGAATTTTTGAAAAATAATATTATTATATTAATATTACATTATTAAAATATTCAATTTGTTTAAACAACTGAATTTGGAGTAAAAATCTGAAAGTTTTGCTTTTAAAAGAGTTGATTAATATTTTATAAAGTTTATAAATGTATTAGAAGTAAAGTTGATGAATTTTAACTAGTCGCGTTGCGGTAGTTCGTGAATTTCGACCATAAACTTCAAATGATTATAATGGATACAATTTAAACCGGATTTACCCGAAATGAAAAATGTTTTCTTTTTAATGATAGTAAATTTCAAATAGAAAAATAAATTTTGGATTCCAATTTACAGATTTTCAATTATGTCCCAATCCGTTTTAAAATATAATCACGATTTTGCAGTTATTTGACTGAAACCGGAAACTGATGAAATTTGCTTTGTAAAATTATTCAAAATATGAAAAAATTATGATAAATCATAATAAATGATTTAACGTAATTTGAGTAAGAAATATGAAGTTTTGAATAGTAGTTTGAATTTGGAGTTTTTCAGGTTAACTAATGGTTATCGTGAAAAAAATGATGTTTTGTAAATATAATTTTAAATGGAGTAAAGTTTTCCAATTTTTAGTTCATTAGATTTGGTTGGAAATAATCTTAGAATATTCGATATTAATTCTGTTGATAGAAATTCATTAATTTAAAAGGTGACTATGTTATTATTGCGCTTAAATTATTTGTTGAATATGGAAATTTATATTAAATATGAGCTGATATGATTGTATCTAAAACTAATATTTAATATCAACTGATTTTGGGTCACTGTGGATAATGGCTTTAATAACATCATCCTTAACCTAGCAAGTTTAGGTTATCTGGTTTATCAATATATAAAGTTCTAAAGAATGTTGTTAAGATGTGAATAATTATCTTTGGTTTAAAATATACATTTTGATCGATCTTTTAATTAAGGTAAAGGTTTTCCATATTTCAATAAATTGGATTTGGATAGAAATAATCCTCAAAAATTTGATATGTAATTCTATAGTTAAGACATATGGAATCTAAGGAATTTAAAAGAATTTATATCGCTATTCCACCTATGGTATTCGTTGATTACGTGAATTGGTATTGAATATAAGCTGATATAATCTCTATACAAATCTTATGTTTAACATTAATCAGTTTTGGTTTGGCCTGATCCATGATTTAAAAAGATATGTTTTAAATTCGGGAATTTACGAATAAATCTTTTAATTAAGACTCAGAGAAGATAGTTTAAAAGGAGCCTTGGTTATAGTTAATAAAATTTAGTTTAAAAGATTTAAAGGAATGGACTTTTAAATTAATAAGTTAATAAAATAAGTGATTTGTAAAAGGATAAGAAATTAAGAATGGTTTTAAGGAAGGTTTTCATTAATTAAAACTTAAGTGAAAGGAGACTTAATTGAAATCCAGTATAAATCCATATTATTTTCTCATTGCGCTGATTATTCAAAAAGATCTGGATCGAATTTCTATCCGAATACCATTTTGAATAATCATACGACGAAATGGAGCAAATAAAGATATTAAAGACGATGGTTAAAGACCAAGAATCTTCACATCGAAAGGACTACTTATTGATGTCTTAGGCTGTACACCTATTATAAGATTACATATAGTAGTCGTACGGACGTATTTGGATATTTTTTTCGGATTTGCAAGGACTTCTCTTCTTTATTGGATGAGGAATAAAGCGCATTCAGTTTCGTTCAGTCCGAGAACGAACTTGTATGGAAGCGTGTCTGAAATTGTAATTTGTAATGTATTAATTGATCTTTACTAAATATATTTCTGTTTGGTGGCGAAAAATTTATTCTCTTAGCTTAGCACCCTTCATTGAGACATACGAGCTCAAAGGTGACATGATTAGTGATTACCAATTATATGTTATGAAATTACAATGTGGCATGCTAATTGATTGAGCCGCAAATGATCAAAGCATGGCTTTAGCGCAAAGCGTAGCTTTGTGTAACGAGCCTTTGTCAAGCCTCACACCTAAAAAATGGCCGAAATAGGAGAAGTACAGCAAGGTTATAGGGTTTGCAACCCTAAGGGTATGCCCATTTCCTTCTAGGTATTTAAAAATGATACCATGTTATAGATCCCCGGTATTTCACTTATGTGGTTGGTGGTGTTTGGAGACTTGGTTAAATGTTGGTTATGACCGAAAGGTGGCATACTCATGACAGTTAGTTATCTAGTTACATAGATAACCCGACCTTGTGTTGGTAGAGAACCGGTCAGGATCTCAGGCAAACCACCTAGAGGTGTATCCATCGGATAAGGAAGTTCCTTTGCCTGGTCAATTGTTGGAAATCCATGTAACGATCTAGAATTTTAACCAATTTAAAAATTCGAAATTTGAATACTTAATTTGAATTTTTCGATATAATATTAATTTCATATGATATGAATTTAGTATAAATATATTGGTTTCTATCAAAATACAACAGTGTGATTTTGATAAGAAAATATCATGCTTTTACAAATTCGTGTTTGTTAAACTATTTTGTCAATATGATCTTTTATCAGATATAAATATATTTTTATGAATATTAGAACCATTGGTAGCTTTTATTATAAGTGTTGTCTTTGAGTTTCTATAGCATTTTTGAGTAAAATGCTACCTAAAGTAGCTTCTTCCTTATTTTAACAAGTGTCCAGGACACTTGTCTATATGCATGGACATAAGCATGCATGAGAGACAAGTGTCCCATAAGGTGGCATGGTGCATGTAGGACATGTGTCAACATGCATGTTAAGGGAGCTTTAAGACAAGACAAGTGTCCCTTGGAAAATTTTAAATACCCCCTCCTTTACTACTGTAAAAAGACACCTAACCGTTCCATTTTCATTCACTCCACTCCTCACTTTTCCATCTCCTTCTTAAGCTCTCCATCCATGGCTTTCTAGCCTCTTCTCCCCCTTCTTTCCTCCTTAATTCGGCCATGATCCACTACCTCCCAACATCACCACCTTACCGAAGTTCTCCCTCTACCTCCTTTTATAAAAAAAGAGAAAAAGATTAACATACTGTATATACATACATACATACATACATACATACATACATACATACATACATACATACATACATACATACATACATACATACATATACATACATATATACTGACAAGAAGATGGTGCATCGAAATACTGTCCGATGGTTCATACTAATCGGTGAAGAATTAGTTATAATTTTGATAGTTAAATAGTGTAATCAGTTTGAACTGACTATGAATATTAATGGTTGATGTTTGTTGTGATGGATGATAGTTGCGTAGTTTAGAACACACACGCGCTATTAAGAGTTAGTGTTATAACGTTTGTGCACAATTATTATTTATTTAATAATGTTGATGACGGTTTCTATGGATGTTTATAATGGTTATTGATGTTGTTCCACATACACTTTGACACGACAATTATGATATTGCATTGGTGATCGGTGGATCTCCTTCGTAATTGGAAGCAATATTATTACTGAAATTGGAGTTTGTAATTTATATTCAGAATTGAGATTTGAAATAATTTGAAAATGGAAATGAAATGTAAACGAATAGTCTTCATAAAAACTAATGTCTTGTTAAACAGGTTTTCGACGATAAAACAAGGCTTTATCATAAATCAGTGACAACGGTTTTGTTTTGAAAAAGTGAAGTTTGGTTTTCCTATCAAGAAAATATCCAAATTTTTTTTATATAAGTATATAATGGTTTTCTAAAGTATTTTGAAGCAGTTCGGAATAATTTTTTTATGAAATTATAGAGGTTATCGCGGAAAGGCAGTTCATGTATTTTAGTTGCAAACTTTAAACACTTATAAATTTTGCAATTTAAATCGGATTTCCATGAAACGAAAAAAGTTTGATTTCTATTAACAAGATATTTCAAATGAGTTAAAGAAGATTTAAATTTCTACTTACAATTTCCAAATTATATTTAAAACCATTCTGGAAAAGGACGCTGTGAGTGTAGTTTGCCAACCATAACTATAAACAACTATTTTAAATACATGGATTTTTTTTGTAAAATCATTATAAATTATTTAAAAGCGTGGGAGAGCAATATAAGCATCATGCTACTGATGAAGTAGTGGAGTGCTGCACCCTAATTGGCGAAAGTCCAGTAGCCGAAAGCATCACTAGCTTACACTCTGACCCAAGTAGCATAGGACACGTGGAATCCCGCGTGAATCAGCAAGGACCACCTTGTAAGGCTAAATACTCCTGGGTGACCGATAGAGAAGTAGTACCGTGAGGGAAAGGTGAAAAGAACCCCCATAGGGGAGTGAAATAGAACATGACACCGTGAGCTCCCAAGCAGTGGGAGGTGAATGTGATCTCTAACTACGTGCCTGTTGAAGAATGAGCCGGCGACTCAAAGGCAGTGGCTTAGTTAAGGGTACCCACTGGAGCCATAGAGGAAATTGAAAATTTTAAGTATTAGCTAAGATAAACGATATTTTAATCAAACTAGTTAAGATAACTATTTTCTTACACTCTTGCAGCTCTTTTGAAATGCTATTGTAACATTTCTTTTGGAAATAATTTGTCTTGAAAGTTTTAACCCTTAAATTATTTTTTGAATTATAAATAATTATTTTAAATGATTTATGAAATGTTTTCAAAGGTTTAAAAGTATTAAAAATATTTCATATGGAATTTAAATTGATTTATTTAATATTAAAATAGGCTTTCCAAATTTAAATTATTGGATATGGTCGGAGATAAATCTTCAGATGTTTGATGTTAATTTGGTAGATGATGACTATTACTATTCGAGGAATTTAAAAGGTAGTCTACTGTTATTCTGTTTATAGTATGAGTTGGATACAAAGATTAATATTGAGGATAAGTTCATGGTATTTCTATCTCAATCCAATACCAAGGGGTTTGATAAATTTTCGAATAAAGATAAGGATTTCCCAATTTATTTTGAGATAAGTTGGATAGAAATATTTTTCGGATATTTTATATGAAATTCTATGGTGTCAACGTATACTATTTGAAGAATCTGGAAGGTATTATTATATCATTATTCCACTTATAACATTCGTCAATTATAAGAATTGATATCAAATATAAATAGATACAATTTCTGTGTAACTTATGTTCAATATCAATTGATTTGGATCTTGTTATGAATGGTATCTTCAATAATATCATTCTTGAAACCCGATGAGATTGAGTTGTGGAAATTCATGTCATAATTGGGGATTTAATCAAATCTTTGATTTAAATTAAGAGAAAGGATTTTGGAAAGTACGATAAAACTTTTAATTGATTAAAGAATTGAATGTTGGGAATTGGTTTTAATGGGAACTATGGTTGAAATGATTGAAATGTGGGTTAACGGTTTTCAAAGGTAACTGGATTTGGATAACGAGTTATCAAATGGAAAGTTAATTGAGGTTTTGAGGCTATATCGTCTTTAGTTTAAAGGATGTGTTTTAAAGGAGAAAAGTTAAAATATGGATTTTGTTAAAGATAATTTGAGAATGGGTTTAAATAAGTTTAATTTAAAAAATCCTAGACGGAAGGAGATTTAGTTGAAAGCCTGTGTGTTCAGTAGTTGTGTTTTAAAATTGCACTTATTATTTGCAGAGACTGGGATCAGATTTATGTCTAAAAACCATTCCAAGTAATAATGCAACATTGTGGAGAAATTGAAGACACTGAAGACGGTATTAAAGACTAGGACCCTTCATATTGTAAGGACGACTTGCTAAATGTCTCAAATGGGTAGCTCTCATTTGCAGATGGATTTTATATCAATTAAGTGGCAAGAAGCCCGAACTTATGTGAAGAAATTCCGGATTACTGTCACATTCAGACCTATAACAGACATATATGGATTGTGTGTCTGACATTGTAATTTTACTGCATAGAACCGATTTCTATTAAATATATATATCTATTTGGTGGCAGAGAATTTATTCTCTTAGCTTAACACCCTTCTCTAAGACGTATGAAATTAGTGGTTATATATTTATGGAAATCGGTGATGTGTAGTGAATGGACAATCTGGCATACTTAAGTTATGTGATGAGCTATGGATAATTAAAGCATGGATTATTGAATCGTAACTTTATGTATATCATGACCCCGACAAGCTTCACACCCCGATAAATTGCATAACAGGAAGAAATGCAGTAGGGTTATGGGGTGTTGTCTCCTTCTAGATAAAAAGTGTACATTGGCATGGAGCCCAGGTATTAACCTATGTGGAAAACATTTACTTTTGTGGTAGTTGTTGGAGACCTTATGTTTGTTTCATTTTTCTAAAAGTCATTGCAAATTTCTATGCATTGGTATTTACATAAAGTAAACCTGTTCCACGTTAGCAGGGTGGTCCGATGAATTACCTAACTTTAAAATAAACCCTAAAACAACTGTTTTTGAGTTCTCACACTAGTCCCATGACTGACCTGGAGTTTGTTGTTCCCATACCAAAACTCTGAGTGCCCATAATTTTTACACGGGCAGCTAATAGTTTAGTCTGCAGATTTAGCCTTAGAGTTGGTTGGTGCAGGATTCTGGTTTTAGGTGGAGCTGTTATATCTTGACGCATTAATATTATTTCGCTGAGTTTAGTATCTTTCCCGCTGTGCAATCCATGTACTCTGATGTAACTCTTGTTACTATGATGTAATATTATTGTGATTATAAGGGAAAAGTACTTTTACTTTTGTCCAAATGTGTAAGTACCCCTAACAATCCATCTTTATGAACAGTTTAAGTTGGTTTAATTACTGGCGAAAATTAGGCAAAAAGGTGGGTCGTTACATTTTGATATCAGAGCTTTTGGTTTATACAAAGCTATGCGGCACAACTCATTTGAACAAAGGAGAAAAGACTCATCAGATTTGGGATTAGTAATATCCCATGAAAATGATTGAGATAGGGTTAGTAATACCCTTAAATCAGTCTGTAGAGCACTACATTCAAGAGAGCGCCTTTCATGTAAAATGAATTAAAGCTTTGGGATTATTATTAGAATTCATGTTAAGGGATAAACTTGGATCAAATTTGTTAAGATAACTCTCCTCAAAACAAACTAATCAATACGGTAAGAAATCATAATAAAAAACATTAGTCTGTGTATTTTATTTGATGTTGAGGTTGGACTATCCAGTAAAAGAAGATTTGAATATACGCCTAGCTAATGTATATACGAAGTCTTAATTATACTATATAGATATAGAATCACACTCTAGTTGCTTGTAGATGATTCTTTTGATGACTGCACTATCATCAGTTTGCATATTCAAGTTTCAAAAATGGGATGACTATATGATTCCGATTAAATAATCAATATCTACTTAAACCCATTGAGACAAGTGTTTGAAAATGTTTGGTAAATTAATGTGAATTTGAATATATAAGTGAGATATTGAAAATTTGATAGAGTTGTAAGAATTATAACATGTAAACCTATAGTAAGGGTAGGCCAGTAAATTAACTAGGGAGTATATGAGAAAGTGTATTTATGATACAAAATTGGATTTGAAAAGATATATAGTTCGAAAACTTAAATCAAAATATTGAGTAAGAATTGGCAATTACTTTCAAATTGATTTTTTGGAATTGATTTTGAAAGAATATATTTTAAATATAAAGGAAAAAGGTCTTTGAAGATATTTAAAACTTGAGCACAGACATCTTGTGATTAGAATTTCACAGTTAATTAAATGACGTCTATGTAAAGTTGTAATTTACATAGGAAGTCTAAATATAAAGGTAGTTTAAGAAACAAATTAAAGGCTAAATTGGAATTAATTAATCAGGATATTTTATAATTGGTCCTCCCCAACTAATTAAATTTAAACGCAAATATCTTGACAATTCAGTTTCACAATATGACTATAAGACATTTCATGATATTTTGGTTAAGGACTACATTAGTTAAAGCCAATAATATGAGACGACCCAAACTTCCCCATATGGGAAAACCCAGATTGCTTTGAGAACACGACGCATTAGAATACAAGAATATTTTAGAGTTCATATAATTTGCAACAGAAAAATATCAGAGATTTAATTACATAACAGCGGAAAAATATATACATACATATAATGTACTGCGGAAATCATCTACAACCACAACTGAAGAAATACACGGATACAAAGCTTTCCGAATATAGCTTCAGCCGTAATCCATGATCATGTGAAAAGAAGTATCTGCAAAACCAAAACCATTGACCGCCATGTGGAAAATATGGGCACCCAGAGTTTAGGTAGAAACAATAAACTCCGAGTCAGTCATGGGACTGGTGTGAGAACTAAAACAGTTATTAAATCTTTAATTCAAAAGTTAGGAAATCAGGGGACCACGCCATATAACACGGAACGGGTTTACTCAACATAAATTTCAGTTTAGAATAAAAAAACACTATGCTTTTTGGAAAATGAAGCTATTATAAGACTCAGGTCCCATCACACAACTCAACGCAAGCCGGAGGATAGAGCTTTCCCTTATAAAAGCTAAACATGCTTAGTACGTTTAAAAACAAACTATTTTGATACTACTATAAGTGCATTGTGTAAAAATCATTCTTTACAAATAAATATATCAATCATAGGAGACGTAGTGTACTACGACTACATATATAGGTTACAATTAAAAACCTCAAAGGTTCGTATTGGAAATGGATTCCATCAATGACCGAGGCTTTCTTGCTATCTCTACATTGAAACCAAGACTCGAAAGAAATCATATCGACATGCATTCTATTTTTACATTAAATCTAAGGTTCAAAATAGTGATTCCAGATCGACATGCACTCAATGTGTTACCCTGATCAGGGGCCTATCTGGCACCCTTCACACTATGACAGTGGAGTACACCGTTCAATCGGTGCTCGCAGATCCCAAAGCCCTCAGTGGAGAATCACCCTATAAGTGCTCCCAGATACCAGATTCACTCTTGACGTTTATTATCCGACATCAATCATTCACGGGTTGTGAATCTCGTCGAAGTCACATCTCGACACACAAAGCTTTGCTACATGAAAGCTATGCTTTGATCATCATCCACAAGACTCTTCTTTTCAACAAAAGCCTTGATCTATGCACTCGGCATACCACATTGTCAATCCATACCGTACCAATGATTTCCACCAATATATAACCTCTAAGCTCGTACATCTCAGAGAAAGGGTGTTAAGAAAGAGAATAAATTCTCTGCCACCAAATAGATATTTATTTAGCAGAGATCAACAAATACTGTATAAAGGAATACAAAGTCAGACATACCATCCCTTTTGCAAGTCCATTCGGGGTCCGAACGAAACCGGAGGTACCTTATTCCTCGTCCCATATGTCCAATATAGGAGAGAGGCCCTCGCATATCCGGTCGATCTCCAAGTACGTCTGAACGATCAAAACTTATTACCTTGTCTTGGGTGTACGACCCAATCAAGACATTAGTAATCATTCATTCGATGTGAAGATCCCCGGTCTTTAACCACCATTTTCATCATCGATTTTCAATCGTCGTATCAGTTATTCAAAATGGGATAAACCCGGTCTTTCCGAATAGCTCGCGTATCTTAAAATCCAGTGCTATAATAACACATCATACACCTCATTCCAATCCAGAATATTCTTTTTATTCAATATTCTTATTTTTAGGGAAAGGTTCCCATTAATTTTATCAAAGATAAATTCTTTTAAATTTATTCTTTAATCTTCCTTTGGATATCCATTTCAAAAGATTTTATTTTTTTATCCACAATTCTAAAACAAATTAAGGTCTATAAAACAAGTCGGGATTATCGAGCCGTACCGAAGTAATCATTTATATATTATTTCCAATCCCAACCTATTTATCCCATGGAGCAAAACTGGTAGTACTCCATATCTAACACACATGGTGTTATTGGTAAATTTAATTACCCTTTTCACGTTCAAATCTAATTAAAGATTCAACTATCGTCTGGAGTAAAACTGGTGGTACTCCATTCTCGATCATTTCTCTTGTTTGATAAATTTATTTATCTCATTCACTTTCCAATCTAATTAAAGATTCATAAAAATTCCATTTCATTTTTAATCTCCAAAAATCATCACTTAGCGATTATTCAACTTCAGGAAAAATTAATCCTGCCTTTAACTGGGTTAAAGAACCAATGTCATTTAAAACACAATTCACGATAAACCCAAATCACCTTCCATTAACTATGGAATCTTCACGGAAAACAGATCAATATATAATCGATATAAATTTCCGTATCAAATCAATAATATAAATGGAATAATGACAAAGCCCTTTTAACTTCCATAAATAATAAAGGCTTTCCTTTATAGAAGCTCATCTCGATTATTACCAAATCGAATTCCAATTTCTTTCATTAAATTGGAAAACTTTTCTTTGGAAGATTTTCATCAAATCTTAATAAAAAGATTTATGAATTCCAAACCATCTCTTCATTGTTAATTGGGTTAAAGAATGAATGTTATTTAAAACACAGTTCATGATAAACCCAAAAATCCAAAAATGGTTTCGTCGATCAGAATGTGATTATATATCTGTCCAGTATATTTGAGACTTCGAATACACGTGGATCAGACGTATATTAAAAATCTCCTTATACCTGACAGTTCAAAATCAAATTAAAATAAAATACTCAAATACGTATATATTAAGGTATAATTTTCAAAACCAATTTTTTTTAATAAATAATACTCTTTGAACTCATTCTAGGGTATTACTAACCCTATCTCTAACGAGTTATTCTCATAGGATGTTACTAACCCTATCTGTGATGAATTCTTTTGTTTGGTTCTAACGTGTCTTGTTCTCGAGCTTTGTAAAACCAAAGCTCTAATACCAACTGAAACAACCCAAATTTCCCCGTATGGGAAAGCCCGAATTACTTTGAGAACACGACGCATCAGAATACAAGAATATTTCAGAGTTCATATAATTTCCAGTAGAAAAATATCAAAGATTTAATTACATAACAGTGGAAAAATATATACATAAATATAATGTACAGCGGAAATAATCTACAACCATAACTGAAAGAAATACACGGATATAAAGCTTTACGAATATAGCTCTAGCTATAATCCAGGATCCTGTGAAAAGAAGTATCTGCAAAACCAAAACTATTGACTCCCCATGTGGAAAATATGGGCACTCGGAGTTTAAGTAGAAATAATAAACTCCGAGTCAGTCATGGGACTGATGTGAGAACTAAAACAATTATTAAATCTTTAATTCAAAAGTTGTGAAACCATGGGACCATGCCGTATAACACGTAACGGGTTTACTCTACATGAACCTCAGTTTAAAATAAAACAACGCTACACTTTTTGGAAAATGAAGCTATTATAAGACTCCGGTTCCATCACACAATGCAACGCAAGCCGGAGGATAGAGCTTTCCCTTATAATATCCAAACATGCTTGGTACATTTAAAAACAAACCATTTTGATATTACTATAAGTGAATAGTGTAAAAATCATTCTTCACAAATAAATATATCAATCATAGCAGACTTAGTGTACTACGACTAAATACAAAGGTTACAATTAAAAACCGCAAAGTTTCGTATTGGAAATGGATTCCATCAATGACCGAGGCTTTCTTGCTATCTCTACATTGAATCCAAGACTCGAAAGAAATCATATCGACATGCATTCAATTTTTACATTAAATCCAAGGCTCGAAATAGTGATTCCAGATCGACATGCACTCAATGTGTTACCCTGATCAGGGTCCTATCTGGCACCCTTCACACTATGACAGTGGAGTACACCTTTCAATCGGTGCTCCCTGATCTCATAGCCATCAGTGGAGAATCACCCTATAAGTGCTCCCAGATACCAGATTCACTCTTGCCGTTTATTATCCAGCCTCAATCATTCATGGGTTGCGAAACTCGTCGAAGTCATGTCTCGATACACAAAGCTATGCTATGTGAAAGTTATGCTTTGATCATCATCAACAAGACTCTGATTTTCAACAAAAGCCTTGATCCATGCACTCGGCATACCATATTGTCAATCTATAGCGTACCATTGATTTCCACCAATATATAACCTCTAAGCTCGTATGTCTCAAAAAAGGGTGTTAAGCAAGAGAATAAATTCTCCGCCAAACAGATATATATTTAGCAGGGATCGACAAATACAGTACAAAGGAATACAATGTCAGACATACCATCCCTTTTGCAAGTCCATTTTGGGTCCGAACGAAACCGGAGGTACCTTATTCCTCGTCCCATATGTCCAATACAGGAGAAAGGCCCTCGCATATCCGGTCGATCTCTAAGTACGTCAGGATGATCACCACTTATTACTTTGTCTTGGGTGTACGGCCCAATCAAGACATCAGTAATCATCCATTCGATGTGAAGATCCCCGGTCTTCAACCACCGTCTTCATCGTCGATTTTCAATTGTCGTATCAGTTATTCAAAATGGGATAAACCTGGTCTTCCGAATAACTCGCGTATCTTAAAATCCAGTGATATAACAACACATCGTACGCCTCATTCCAATCCAGAATATTCTTATTTTTAGGGAAAAGTTCCCATTAATTTTATCAAAGATAAATTCTTTTAAATTTATTCTTTAATCTTCCTTTGGATATCCATTTCAAAAGATTTTATTTTCTTTATCCATAATTTTAAACCAAATTAAGGTCTATAAAACAAGTCGGAATTATCGAGCTGTACCGAAGTAATCATTTATTTATTATTTCCAATCCCAACCAATTCATCCCATGGAGCAAAACTGGTAGTACTCCATATCCAACACACATGGTGTCATCGGTAAATTTAATTACCCTTTTCATGTTCAAATCTTATCAAAGATTCTACTATTGTCTGGAGTAAAACTAGTGGTACTCCATTCTCGATCATTTCTCTTGTTTGATAAATTTACTTATCTCATTCATTTTCCAATATAATTAAAGATTCGTTAAAACTCCATTTTACTTTTAATCTCCAAAAATCACCACTTAACGATTATTCAAATTTAGGAAAATTAATCCTGCCTTTAACTGGTTAAAGAACCAATGTCGTTTAAAACACAATTCACGATAAACCCAAATCACCCTCCATTAACTATAGAATCCTCACGAAAAATAGATCAATATATAATAGATATAAATTTCCGTACTAAATCAATACTATAAATGGAATAACGACAAAGCCCTTTTAAATTCCATAAATAGTAAAGGCCTTCCCTTATAGAAGCTCATCTCGATTATTATCAAATCGAATTCCATTCAATTCCAATTTCTTTTATTAAATTGGAAAAAATTTCTTTGGAAAATTTTCGTTAAATCTTAATAAAAATATTTATAAATTCCAAATCATCTCTTCCCTGTTAATTGAGTTAAAGAACGAATGTTATTTAAAACACAGTTCACGATAAACCCAAAAATCCAATTCTTTTTTTCAATTCCAATTAAATATTAGTTGATTGGTAAACTTCTCTAAATTTTATTTAAAAGATTTATTCTTTTCTCAACTGGATTTAAGAATGGTGTTATTAAATACACCATTCACGACAAACCCAAAATCGAATTTGAAATTAAATACATGGCACTGAATAGAAATTATATCGGCTTTTATTTAATAACAAATTCTAAAACCAACAAATATCGTATTGATAATAACGATATATATATATATCTTCCAAATTCCTCAACAATACCCATATAATCACGAAATCCAATATCGAAATATCCGAAGATAATTCCCATTCAAATACATTCCAATATATTCATTGGAAAATTCTGTTTATTTTATAATAACTTTTCAGTCCAATTTATTTATTTAAAAACATTGGATTATTATTCTAGTTAATAACTAGTTCATTTAGATAAAAAATATATTTTTATCTTTTCAAAACTGAAATTTTTCATCAAAATTCCATCCAAATCATTTATCATGATTTTACACAATTTTTCTATATTTTTTATAATTTTATTTAGGCCTGTACAATCGGTTTCCAATAACGGCCACCGAACTGCATCCATAACGATCTTTTCTAAAATTGATTTGGACATAATTTGAAATCCAACCATTCAAATTTAAATCTCTTATATTCGTTAGAAATCTCTTTTTGATACGAACCCAACGGTTCCGGTTTTAGGAGAATTCGATGGTCAGATCTCCCGTTACATCAGTTTGAAGTTAATGATTGAAATTCACGGACGGTCGCTGCGCGGCGCGTTCTATTCAAACTATATATATATAATATACATCGTCGATTTCCATTCATAATTTATTTTATAAATTCATTTATAAATTCATTCCAAAGCAATTCCAACTTCATTTTCAATTTTTAATCAAAATTGAATATTCCATATCATTATAATATTAAAATGATAATATTTTCAATATATCAGATTTTGAAATTAATTCTTTTCGATATTCATTATAAAATGAATAAAATCAATTGATAAACCCGTTCAGGTTAAAATGGCGAATATCTACTTACTCGACTTCATATATTCCAGTATATTCGTGTCCATCCAAAATCGAACATCAAAATCATCATTTAATTCTTCACTGAATATTATTTTAAAATATTCGTTATTTTAAAATATTTGTTATTTTAAAATATTTGTTGTTTCAAAATATTCATCATTTCTAAATCGGAATGCGACTCAATCAATTACCATATAATTTCAGTTATATGGATTTCATACATCGTATGTATACAACAATAATGATATATAATCATTCAACATTCAAACATCATCCATAGTACATTCTACAACTGTATCAGCATTAAAATAAATAAGTAACGCTCATCACAGCTTGTCAACCCATCGATTGACATACAACTAAATATTGGGATTAGTGTATGCCCAATATCATCCCAATACCTGTATGGGGTTTTCACACAACAAATATTGATTATTATTTGTGCAGTTGGACGACGTGTAAAAATTATTGTCCTAATCAAGATCAGTTAAATAGGTGTACATAAACAAACCGTCTGATTTGTAAATATTTATTTTATTTCTTCTCACAATAATTTTTATATACCATTTATATAAATAATTTTATATATAACAATCTCAATCACTGACACTCCCAATCACAATCCAAACAAACAATCAACCATGGTTTATACAAAAAGTAGTGTCAGGAGCTACTAAGCCCCATCTGCAACTTATTATATAATAAATGTAAAATAATTTAAGTGAGAAGGAGTTCTCACTGTCGGTTTCCACTCTGTCATTCTTTATTGGATGGTTTGGATTTAAATCTGCCTGAATTTCTAATCTGCTCCGTTTTGGTTCTGGTCAGTCCCTTGTTGGATCTCTTGCGAAGATGATTCTATTGTAACTGAAATCGTCAAATTCTGACGATGTATGAAAGAGTGATTGCATTTTATACATTTGATATGAATTAATTTTAAATTTCATAAGTAAATATTAATAAATAACTTAATTAACGGATTTACCACCTAAAATCCTTTTTCTTCCCTTAGTTAACCCCTGTAACCCTCGCCGAACCCATACACCATCGTTCCCTCTCTTACTTGTGCCAACAAGAAGCCATTTTAGATTGATCCGCCATCACCACATCAACCGTCGTTGAGCCCTCAACCTCCACCAGCCACTACATACGATTCGAACTTCCCCTGGGCAGAAAAACCCGTTCGAAAATCGCAACTTTGAGCTCAAAATTCCAGCACCTCCGTTCATGAAATTCCATCAACCCTATGCAAATTTAAAGAGCTAAGAAAGGGCTTTGGATTTTGTTTTGAATTCACAGATTGATTTGATTTCGTTTGGGAGATTTTTGCAATTCAATTTCGGAGCTCCTAGGCCCTCGATTTTACTGACGGCGGCTTGTAGGAGATAGATTATGTTTTCCAACTTTTTAGGGTTTATATAGAATATTTTAATTTTATTTAATTTGAAAATGACTCCTTTAATCTTCGAACTCCAATTCAAACCCAATGACTGTCGCCCCTAGCTAAATACCACATTCCGGACACAATGGAATATGTATCGTAAGCCAATTCTAACGTTTTGATCAGTTTTTATCAAAATTAAAATATAAATCACTATATATTGAATCTTAAACGTACATTTTAATTTACCGGGGCCACATACTGACTCCAAATGTAATAACCCTGGTTTTAGTCATTTACCTGCTATAGCGATTAATGAATTATAATGAGGATTTTTGTTAGTTAATAATGAAATCCATGTTTTGAAAAAAAATCGTGCTTTGTTGGGAGAATGGGAATTTATTAATTTAAAAGTGAAAATTTGAGAGGAGAATATTTGGTTATCGTTGGGATCCGGGTGAAATTTGCATATATATACATATATATATATATATATATATATATATATACGTACATGGATGCACATAAATGTATAGATAGAAAATAAGTGTGAAGTTAAGATAAATAAGATTGTCTTTTATCCATGAGAATTTAAGAGGCAAATTAGCATAAAAATATATATGTACATATTTGGATTTGTGATAAGTAAAAATTAAAGGCCTAGATGAAAAACAAGTGTTAAAAATATTTTGTAAATGGGTCTCGAAACAAAATATAAATATTTAGGATTTTTGGGCAAAATTTGTTGAGGTAAATTGTAAAATGTGAGTAAAGAGTAAATTTGATGTTTAATGATAGTTCTTAAGTATTTTGTGGTAACAAATTGTAAAAATGTTGGTTTTTGCTGTAAAAATAAATAAATAAAAATGGATGTGTTGAATATAAATTTTTATAAGTTGCTAAAACTTCTCCGTGAGCAAAATAAAACTTTTGTTCTTTAAAACATTTTAATTGTCAATGTTTCTAAAGAAATGGATTATTTGCAAATGGAAATATTTGTAAACTTTAATGGTTAACAATTAGAAATAATTTAGAAAGGGGTGATTAAACTTGTGTTAACACTCTTATTATGTATAAATGATGGAATGTACAACAAATAATGTTGTTAGTGTGCGTATAAGCGTTTAAACATAGCATAATTGGCTTAATTGGTGCTAAAATAATTAATTAAGGCCTACACCTTCATTAAATATGATTGTTAGGCCAAGTGGGCCTCTAATTAGAGAATTAAAGGAAGAGTCTTCTGGAGAAAGGGAGAATACAATAAGTATTCTTCCTCCTCCTCCTTCTTTCTCAAAAACTAGAACACCGAAAACTGAGAAAATATTTTCAAACAAGCAAGGCTTCCAATCCCAAAAATTTAGTGTAATTAAAGAGAAAATGAAGATCTCCAGTTGGTAATCCCTCTAAAACCATATCTTAATCCATCTCCACTCTCTGATTATAAATCTTTTTACTGTAATTGATTTCATTGCTTTTGCATATAACAATAAAACTCTTTTTAGGATTCAAGATGGCAATTTCAAGCTCCAAATCCCAAATTTGCATCAAATTCTTGCTACTGATTCTCTTTTCAGGTGAGTGAACCTCTCAACTTCTAGTTGAAATCATTTACAAGTGTTATTCTCTGAATTTATTGTGTTTTTAAGATGATTTGATTCAATGCAGTGAATTATTTTTGAGTTACATCCCGTATTCCTGAAAATGCAGTTTAATAAAACAAGCATACCTTCCACGTTTATTATCCGATTTAGCTCAATTTTTCTTCTTCTGAAAACAAGACTCAATAAGAAACATTTTCTATTCATATTATATTACGAAATTTTGCCATTTGATAGGCCTGAAACAGATTTCGAAATGATGGTATAATTCTATCTTTTGCCTAATTTTCTGAGCTGAAACTTAAAATTGTTTTAGCCATAACTTTTTCGTTTTTAATCGGATTTGATAATTCTTGATGATTCGGAAAGCTAAAAAACTAAGCTACAAATTTCATTTAATATGTTATGCAAAATTTTGAAGTTTTCTAAGCTCAAATCTTCATTGTTCGTCGCTGTCCTGTCGAATACATGCAGCAGGCTGAGTTTTTGACTGTTAGTAAAATGACCATAACTTTTTCGCTTTAATCGGAATTTGATAATTCTTGATGATTCGAAAAGCTGAAAACCTAAGCTACAAGTTTTGTTCAATACGTTATGCAAAATTTTGAAGTTTTATAACTAAAATCATCATTGTTTGTTGTAATCCAGTTGAATACATGCAGCAGGCTGAGTTTTCGATTGTTAGTAAAATGATCATAACTTTTGAACTACTGATCGGAATTCAATTATCTTGGACATTCTGGAAAGCTTGAATTATATGCAATAAAATTTTATTCATAGCTTTTAAATATCTTGTTGTTTAGTAGCTTGAAACAGCGGATTTTGTCCACTGTCTTATATTTTGCTTAATGTTGTTAGGGCATTAGTTATTCCCAAATTACTAAAAATTGCTTTGCATCTTTTTGGTGTCAGTGATCGTCAAGGGAATGGAATTTCTAGAAAGAAAAGCCACATTTAGCTATGATTCACATTATTGAATCGATGCTGTTTTGGGTGAAAATCGATGGTGTAATCTCGTTGAACCTTGTCATCTCTGTACACGTTTTCAAAACTGGTTTTAATAAAATATTTCCAAATGATTTATGAAATTAACAACTAATTATTATATACATATATTTTTCATGTACTTTATTAATATAAAACCTATTTTATTCCCACTATAGAGGGAAAGATTTATATGTTAATAATTACATATACTATTTGGAAAACTATTTTATAACTTGCTTTTGTCAAAAGTTATTTTATAAATTTATAAAAGTATACACACACTATTGCACTTTTCGAAAAGACGTGTTTGCAATTAAATGGTATTGTAAACCTTGTGGCATGGGACACATAGGGATATAATATGGGTTAATTTCATACTTGTCAATCAAAAACAAATTGATGTTCCCCATGTTGGGTGTTTCCGTTGAAGCTGGTTCCTGTGATCTTACGGGTTTTCTATGTCGCTTTGAGATTCCTAGTGTGGTGTAGACTAACTTATGGTAAATCTATTAGTGAAACATGCGGTATGGGACGTATTAATTTCACTTTTTGAGTTACTATTCGTAATTCTGTGACACATCTTGTTGTTGTGCCAGTATAGACTCGAGAGGAGCCTTATATATACGCATTTACTTGATCGAAGGGGTCAAATATACCCAACTGAGGCGGGTTGCGGTAAAATTATGTAGGACTGAGACGAGTCATATACTCAACCGAGACAATTAGTAGTATGGGTGCACACCAGATGGAGACGGGTCATTGTGTTAATTATACTCGACCGTGACAGGTTGAGCCTACTTGATCGTGGCGGGTCACAGTAGAAATTTATTGGACCGAGACGGGTCATCTTACTTGATCGAGGCAGAACATAGTGAATTGCGTGTTTAAAGTACTTGGCAAGTAATTCTTTCTATTGATGATGGTGCAACTTGTTTGCCATAGGACCCGTCCTTATAATTGTATTAATGCGGGGAAAACTGTTGTTTTCGATCCATATCTATGTCTCGTTGATTCTTAGCCTTTAGGCTATTTGGTGCTATTTTATATGAAGCAACCTTATTGCTTTAAGACCAGTGGTTGGTTTTTATAAAAGAGTGTTAGTGATGCTTTAAATCCGGTTGTGTAATCTGGTTGATCCTTACTCTTTCTTGGCTAGTTGTTGATATTTCATGAAGTGTTCACTTCGGGTGAACAAACACATATGTGAGTATAAGTCACATACATGACGATGACGATTGTATTATTTCCTCATTTTTGATATATTCTGGAGATTACAATTCTTGGAATTTCTTGTGGTCGTCGACTTGTGTGAATCTCTAATCGTCATGATGTGGAGTTTTCACATCATATTACCCTCTAAAGAATACCACTTATCTGTGCTTATTATTTATTATATGATGTTATAATATTTCAACTAGATTGATCCGTGTGTGTTAATGCTTGGGTCAGATCGGGTATTTGCATGCAATTATGGAAGTTGTTCTTTACTTCGTAGCTTGCCCTTTTGATGGACTTCTTCGCTTTATATTTCTTGGACAAGTTCTGTTGTACTCATATTCATGCTTGACACCTTTTGATGTATATATATTCTTTTGTGGGAATGTAACGGTGTATACGTATTTGTATTGTACCTGATGTGTGTCAAAATCATATATATGTAACTGTGTTATGTTCTGTGATCTATGATTTATTATATTATATCTGTCTTGTTCTAAATCGAACCTGAAACCCAAGTGATATTGTATTAAGTAAATAATAAGTATGTTGAACCACAAATAAAATAAAATAAAAACTAGAGCCTTCATCGACGTACTTAGGACTTGTTTAAAACAAGATTACAAGAGGTCGCTCCTATCCAGCCCTATTCTCCACCTTAATATACAGTATTACTATGTAATACTTATATACTAAGGTGGGTCTCGAGGTGGGGCGTAACACCAAAAATCACGGAAAAATAATTTTAGCTATGTTTTGATGATACGGTCCTAACAAAACTAATTTCGTCGAATTTGGAGACCGTTTGAAAAATGGCCATTTTCTGGTTGATCTAATTCAAACTGAAACTGTCAAAACTAATTTAAATTTACAACGCTCACATATTGATTCCAAAAATTATGAAATTTGAAACCTAGAAATAATTTGACATTACGGATCCAACAAAAGTGGTTTCGTCGAAAACAGAGGTCGTTTGCAAAATAGCTATTTTTAAGGGCTATATATCACATTAATATATATATATATATATATATATATATATTCCATAACGACTATTTTAAATTTTAAACTAGCCATAACGTTCAATTTATATTATGAAATATTCATTTCTTACATTCATTAGAAAGATATTATTAAACAGATTTAAATATTTATGGTTTTACTGAAATCCAATTTATTTTGAATTCTGTACATTCATTTGCAATTTAAAATCGAATTTTCAAACTACCGCGCCATTTCAAACTCCTTTTATAATTAAAATAAATTTGTACATTCTAACTTCGATTTAAATAAATTTTTAGTCGTTATTATTTAAAATAAATCATTTTAAATGTTCAAAATCCATAAAAATAGCTAAAATAAAAAATTTAAATTAGTTAAAAAATTACGGGTTTTTACATAATAAATATGCATATGAGTGATTTTTCCAAATTTTAAAGGAAATAGGTTTTGTAACCTTCTATTTGGAATAATTAATAAGGATATCTAAACTTAAACAATATAAGGAATTAAAATCTGGACTTATTGACAATTTTGGACAAACGACAAGTTCTAAAGTATACCGTGGTTACAAAAGAACTGTTTAAGTAAGCATGAACACCTTGTAAATTAAGCTTCACAATTTGTTCGAAGGATATTTGGCAAGTAGAAATAGTAAGAAGAAATTACCTAAACTAAAGCATATAAGCAAGCTGAGTTCTGAGATGATCGAGTTTTTCCTATAAAGAATAATAGTAATTTAGGAAACTGAAAAGGAATAGGCTTCATAACCTTTGTATTTGCAAGATAAGATCTAAGAGAATAATTTATAACTCTGAATTTTCTTGAAGGCGGTAAGTCTTTGAGTATAAGTAATTGGCCTAGTAAACGATGAGTCGAATATAGCAGGTAATTGGAAGTATCGTGTGAAGAACATGATAAATATTTTTGTCCAGAACTATGTGTATTAGAATATTCTACCTGTCATTTCCATTATGAGGACAAGAGTTTTGGTATAAAGAATATTAATCTTGAGTTTGAAAAATTATAAGATGTCAATTGGGTAGTTATGATTTCATTTCCTTTTCGAGGACGAAAAGTTATAAGGGTGTTTGGGGTGAATGTAACGATCTAAAATTTTAGCCAACTTAAAAATTGGAATTTTGAATACTTAATTTGAATTTTTGGATATAATACTAATTTCATATGATATGAATTTAGTATAAATCTACTGGTTTCTATCAAAATACAGCTGTATGTTTTTGATAAGAAAATATCACGCTTTTACAAATTCGTTTTATTAAACTATTTTGTTAATATGTCCTTTATCAGATACAAATATAATTTCAATAATTACATATATTATTTGGAAAACTGTTGTATAACTTGCTTTCGTCAAAAGTTATTTTCTAAATTAGTAAAAGTATACACACACTATTGCAACTTTCGAAAAGACGTGTTTGCAATTAAACGGTATTGTAAACCTTGTGGTATGGGACACATAGGGATATAATATCGATTAATTTCATACTTGCCAATCGAAACCAAATTGATGTTTCCCCATGTTGGGTGTTTCCGTTGAAGTGGGGTATTCCTGTGATCTTACGGGTTTTCTATGTCGCTTTGAGATTCCTAGTGTGGTGTAGACTAACTTAAGGTAAATCGATTAGTGAAACATGCGGTATGGGACATATTGATTTCACTTTTCGAGTTACTATTTGTAAGTCTGTGACACGTCTTGTTGTTGTGCCAGTACTAGACTCGAGAGGAGCCTTATATATTCGCATTTAATTGATCGAAGGGGTCAAATATACCTAACCGAGCCGGGTTGCGGTAAAATTATGTAGGACAGAGACGAGGCATATACTCAACCGAGACAGGTTGTAGTATGGGTGCGCACCAGACCGTGACGGGTCATTGTGTTAATTGTACTCGACCCTGACAGGTTGAGCCTACTTGATCGTGGCGGGTCACAGTAGAAATTTGTTGGACCGAGACGGGTCATCTTACTCGGTCGAGGCAGAACGTAGTGAATTGCGTGTTTAAAGTACTTGGCAAGTAATTCTTTCTATTGATGATGGTGCAACTTGTTTGCCATAGGACCCGTCCTTATAATCGTATTAATGCGGGGAAAACTGTTGTTTTCGATCCATATCTACGTCTCATTGATTCTTAGCCTTTAGGATATTTGGTGCTATTTTATATGAAGCAACCTTATTGCTTTAAGACTAGTGGTTGGTTTTTATAAAAGAGTGTTAGTGATGCTTTAAATCCGGTTGTGTAATCTTGTTGATCCTTAATCTTTCTTAGCTAGTTGTTGATATTTCATGAAGTGTTCACTTTGGGTGAACAAACACGTATGTGAGTATAAGTCACATACATGATGATGATGATTGTATTATTTCCTCATTTTTGATATATTCTGGAGATTACAACTCTTGGAATTTCTTGTGGTCGTCAACTTGTGTGAATTTTTAATCGTCATGACGTGGAGTTTTCACGTCATATTACCCTCTAAAGAATACCACTTATCTGTGCTTATTATTTATTATATGATGTTATAATATTTCAACTAGACTGATCCTGTGTGTTAATGCTCGGGTCAGACCGGGTATTTGCAGGTAATTATGGAAGTTGTTCTTTACTTTGTAGCTTGCCCTTTTGATGGACTTCCTCGCTTCATATTTCTTGGACAATTTTTGTTGTACTCATATTCGTGCTTGACACCTTTTGATGTATATATATTCTTTTATGGGAATGTAACGGTGTATATGTATTTGTATTGTACCTGATGTGTGTAAAAATTATATATATGTAACTGTGTTATGTTCTGTGATCTATGATTTATTATATTATATCTGTCTTGTTTTGAATCGATCCTGAAACCCTAGTGATATTGTATTAAGTAAGTAGTAAGTATGTCGAACTATAAATAAAATAAAATAAAACTAGAGATTTCATCGATGTACTTAGGACTTGTTTAATACAAGATTAAAGAGGTCGCTCCTATCCAGCCCTATTCTCCGCCTTAATAGACAGTATTACTCTGTAATACTCTTTACTAAGGTGGGTCTCGGGGTGGGGTGTCACATTTTGGTATCAGAGCAGAGTTCAGAATAGGGATGGCAATGGGGCGGGGCGGGGCGGGTGCGGGTAGTACCACCCCATCATCCGCTCCGTTGGGTGATTTTTTGCCCCGTGCCCGCCCCATACCCGCACAGGTATCCATTAAACGGGTTTTAAACATGTTGCGGGTAATAGCGGGTATTCGTGGGTATCCATTATATTTATTCAATTTATTTTTTAGCCATTTATTGAAATTATTCAAAAGTACATTTGGTAAAAAAAACAAATTTGACCAATTCTTAAATTCTAACCTTAAAATACCAATACATATTTAAACCAACATCCAAAAAAGAAGAGACAAAAACAAAAGTATCCATTAAAACATCAACAACCAGTTATAAATTGTTGAGTAAAAGCATGCACACAAATACCGAACAGCCAACAACAATATTTTTTGTATTGACTACTGATAATAAATCACATTCAATGCGGGCACGGGTACCCGTGGACATGGATATCTTACTATCCCTACCCGCCCCATTAATTAACGAATATTAAAAATACTCATTTATTTTACCCATGGATACCCATCTAACTATCCGTTTCATATCCATGACGGATTTTACCCACAGATAACCACGGGTACGGATTTTTTTTCCATCCCTAGTTCAGAACAATACATGATAAAACACAGAACATTATACATACTACACTACATCGAGGTGCTTTACAAAGAACGTGTCATCCCCCTTTTGATTGTCACCAATCGAGTCCTTGAGCTTTCCTTTATCTTTGGGAAACATATCTCGGAATACTTATATAATTTCTAGGTATTCCACTTTTGTTGAATTGAATCGATTTTATCTTAGCTTGTGTATAATCCCATTCTATCTTAATTCCAGCTATGTCGAGCGGTGGTCAAGGTCGAGCTTCAGGTGCAAAGCCGTCCAATGGTTCCCAACCTGAAGGGGTATATATGTTGACCGACCAAATTCTTGAGCTTATTAGGATCACTCAGCCTACTGTTTCATCTTGTTCTTCTCCTCCACGCAAGTTAGTGTTTGCGCGTATGTGTAGTGATTTCACCCACCTCGGTGGCAAGTCATTCAGTGGCACTGAACCAGTATTAGAAGTCCAAGCTTGGGTTCATACTTGCGAGCATATATTTACTCGCATGGAGATTTCCAGTCATCAGTGTGTCCTTGTGGCATCAACCATGCTACAAGGTCGTGCTTTGGAAGGGTATAAGCTTCTTCTTGTGGAGCTAGGTGAGGCTACCCTTGATTGGAAGCAGTTTAGGGAGCGATTTGAACTTAAGTTCGTGCCTGAATCTGAGAAGTCTATCTTGGCTTGATGTTTCCTTGAGCTTAAGCAAGGGAAATCGACAGTTGTGGAGTATGTTACCTTATTCGAAGCATTGTCTAAGTATGGTCTTAAGCACATTAGTACTTCTCTCTAGAAAAATCTCAAGTATGTTATGGGCCTTAGAAAATATTTGAAGAAATCCCTCTTGCTACATTTGAGACTTTCCTTTAATGATTTAGTAGATGCGACCCTTCAGCTTGAAGCGGTCGAAAAGGAAGTTGATAGTGATGTTGAGTTGGAAGATCGGAAAAACTCGAATAAGAAACATCATCCAAACCATGAGTCTAAGCCTTTTTCTCATCAAAAAAAGAAGTGGAAAGGATTTAGTTCTTATCCTTCTGTTGTTTCTAAGAAGTTCAAGCCTATGGAATGCCACAACTGTGGATCTCGTGATCACTTTGCCAGAGACTGCCCTGAACCCCTCACTTGTCGTTACTATAGGCGAGAAGGACATATGGCCTTTGCTTTCCCTAAGAAGAAAAAGAATTCTAATGTGAATAATCTTGTCGTAGCTACCACGCCAGGTAGATCCTCTCAGCCTTGAGGTACTCTTTTATCTTTGTGAGATATTTTATTTCTTGAGTAGTAATCCTACTTTACTTGGAGCGTGGCATCGCACTCATTGGTTAGGAAAGAATATATGTGGTGCTCCTTTCTTTTTGTTTCTAGTGACTAGAATATTGTCCTTTTCGAGACATTGAATTCCTTTCCTTGCCATGTTTGGGTTTGATAATCTTTGGATTGGTTTGTATTTTCAAACCATTTCAAAGGATGCTTTGAGATGTTGTCTAGAGTAACCACTTACCATATAATTCATGGGATAAACTTAAATCTACTCACGTGTGGTCTCCTTAGGGAATTGTTGGTATAAAATTTGTCCATGTTGAGGGAACCATCCTATTGCCAGTTTGGAAATTGAATCAATATAATCTTTTAAGTTAACTTTAAGGAATGAGTTTAATTAAAGTAAAAGTTAGAGGGTAAGTTGGAACTTATGAGAGAGTGAGTAAGTTAATCTCAGTGCACAGTGGAAGCAGGTTAATTGATTCGGCAGTGCACAAAGAACTATTTAAAACAAATATATTCCTAGGAGTAAAATAATAAAGAGGATAGTTTTTTTTAAAGGATTAATAAAAATTCAATTAACATGATTGGTTAATAGAAGAAGAGACATGGTTATTTATTTTATTGACATGTCTAGACGTGGCTTAAGAGCTCTGGTTAAGATGAGAAGAAGCATTGAATCACCCATACTCTTGTTTTATTGATTAATAGAAACCTTTTGAACTGCCTAGTGGTTATTTTAGCTCTTCGGGCTTTTCTTGAGTTTGGGTGATAGGAAGGATAATGAGAGGAATATTGTAACGACTTCGGTTTTCGCCTGGCCTAATCGATCGCTAAATCGACCAAGACCGTTCAAAACCCGAATACGCTAACTCTGGGAATACAACACATTAGAACAAATAACAGAAGACTTTTATAAATATCATGATAATGTTACATCAGAGTACAGAATATCAGAGTACATCGATAGATAATAATACAACGAAAGATAATTTACAATGAATTAAATGCAGTGCAGCGGAATCAATAATCTGATACAGCAGAAATCTAGCAATGCTCTGGACATAGCTTTAAGCTTCGATCCAGAATCCTGCTTAATATATCTGCAAAATAAGCTACTCGACTGCCCATGTGGAAAAAAGGGCACCCGAGTTTGCAAAGTGAAACAAACTACGGATCAGTCATGGGACTGGTATGAGAAATCTTTACTTAACTTAACTAGTAATAAGGCTAATCACAGACCATGCCGCTAACACAGAATGAGTTTACTCCATTGGATTGCCAGTGCATAATATAAATAAAGTAGATTGAAACTCCCCACCTCCGTTAAGGTCACTCACAAAGGGAATGCCTTAACTTCGGTGCAGCATTTTAGGTAAAAGATGCAGATAAATTACAAGACAGAAAAATAAAGCAGCGGAAAATAAAGTCATTTTATAAACAATGTGGTTCAGTCAAGCTTTTACAATAGTTGTCTCAATCATACTTAAAAGTAATACATAGAACTTCTGTCTTGATTTAAAAACTTCCAAATATAAAAGAAGCATAAAAATAACAATGATATTCCCCAATAAAGCACGAACAGCCATAGCAGTGGAAGAGAGAGTCCAAAGCAATACATCGACTATCTTCGAGCTTGGAAAGAAAACTGAGCTAAGTGGTAACATTTCCTCCCTGTAAACATGGGGTGGGGGGGGGGGAACGGAAGAAAAGAGGCGAAACAAAACTAGGTCAGACATAAGTCTGGTAAGTCTAGTGACTTTCAGCATATAAATAGGCAAAAGCATCATGACATGAATAAACTGAATATAAGACAATACCGTGAGATCAAGATAACATACGATTAGTATAGATATGATAACGAAAGATAATCTGAACGCGCTTCTACTCTTTCTCTGCTTCGCTACTACCTTGTTATTTTAATTTTTATATCTCTGCACCACCTAACTAGTGTCCCAACTAGTAATCTATATAAAATGATCATATTGTAATGTGATCCCAATCCCCGCAATTGTGGTAGCCTTCAGGTGTACAACTATCGTGAGGATTCCACCTCAGTCTGCCTAATTGCCATGAACATGTTAGATGTACCCTTACTACCCTATCGATCGGCTCCTTATTTGTATTAATTTTCCTTGTGTCTGTGTCAATCGGCCCTCTCTTGCATGTAGATACGCTGTGCTGGTCCCACCATAAGGTGTATCAGTCCCTATGATAGCGACCCGACACGATTCAAGATGCACAATGTATAACTACTAGTACCCAGTGCCTGCTTTTTCCCACTCCGGAGTACGTGCACGCCCGTAATCCGTCGGAATCTACACTGACGTAACCCCTGCCGCTATTTTGACCGCTTAGAATCAGCCCAGTAATCGTGCCCCACCCTGCCTAGTTCAGGGTACCATGATACATCTATGTGGGTTACTGTTGAAATGGGTCCCCGTTACGAGGGTTTCCTACTGGTTAAGTTTGTGGGCCTGCATTTACTAATATTACCCACCAACCCGATATGTACTTAACCCTCCCACTGATTCAAGCATGTTTAATTAATGGTTAAGTTTTGTGGGTCTATATTTACTGTTAGACCAAAAAGTGGTTCTAACACCCAAATTGACTAAAATTTCGATAGAATGAGATTAAAAACAGAAAAGAGACACAGAATTTATAGTGGTTCGGCTTTGAAGAGCCTACGTCCACTTTAAAACACTTCGTTTGATGATATAGATGAAAATACAACAAGATATTCGCTCAATCTCACTCACTTTTCATATACATTCACTCAATTGTCTCAAAATACACTGTATATGATGATTTGAATTGTTTTGGAGTGCTGGAATTCGGTTCTCTAAGATACTTCAATTCTCAAAGTGCCAAAAAGATCCCTCTAAATGACCTTTGGGGGTCTATTTATAGGTGGAAATTCATTCCGCATCCGGTTTGGATCGGGGCTACGTGGTTCGTATCCCATCATTTTTGGGCTCAGATGGATTTCGGTGTTGACAGCGCAACAGGTTTGTGGTCATCATGGGTAGAAAGTGGGTGTAACCGCTCCGAATATCCAGGAGATCATGGGATGAAGTAGCAAAGTGCACTGGGTTCGGTTCAGATAAGGTAGCAAATGCGGTTCGGATCGGATCATCCCATCCAATCCGATCCGGTTTGAATTTTGCCCTTTTCACTTTGTTTCGTTTTGCTTTTCTCTGTCTATACCCGATCTGATTTAGCCTGCGTTGAATTCAAGCTCATCCATCTTCTGCTCTGTTCCGATCCGCCCTGGCGTTAACCATCCGATCTGATCCGACTCGCTTCAGGAAGTAGGATTCACCAAGGTTTGATATCTCCACTTTGTGTAGCCTAGTTCACAAAG
Source organism: Allium sativum (assembly GCA_030737875.1). Taxonomy (NCBI): domain Eukaryota; kingdom Viridiplantae; phylum Streptophyta; class Magnoliopsida; order Asparagales; family Amaryllidaceae; genus Allium; species Allium sativum. The sequence goes on from CM060920.1 coordinate 249,543,593, forward strand.
TAGGCTAACATTTTGCCCCCTCAAAGGATGCTTTTGTTGGATACGAAGCATGCTTTGATGTCATTTACACAGTGCCTTTCTGAAATTGGATCGTTGAAAAGTCCTTTCTATTGACATATAAAGACACGTTGCTTCAGAAAGTTGCATCTTTTGATGTTTATATATACTTCGCATAGTATGTAAATCCCTTTCTTTATTTTCAAACAGCTTGGAGAACTCTTATTAACATCCGATTATCCTTCCAGGTGATTTTCTTTTTGATTTTTCTTAGTTTTTATTTCCTCTTCGAATTTTAACTTAATTTTGATGCCAAGATGATGCACGAAATTACGTTCGGTTCGGGCTCCGACCCGAACTGCCTTTCTTCCTCTTTTGGTTAGCACTGGGTCGGTGGGCTGGAACGCCTCGTGGGCTTATATCTCAGTCCGAGCGGTGAAAAAGAGGGGGAATACGAGTAGTCACCATCAACCTATATAAGCTTATCACCCCTTTCTTTCTTCCTCTCTTTCTTTTTATTTGCTTTTTCTCAGCCGATTGAACACAGAATCCCTAACCTTCTGAAATTCCAAAATCCCCTTTATTAATCATCAAATCGCTCTTGTAAGTGGGTTTTAAACTCGATTCTCTTGATAATAATCGATATCAACTAGGATTTACAATTGACTTGATTGATTTGGACACGGTTTTGGTTCGAGTTCGTCATCACAACCTCCTCCTCCGCTACCATCATCGTTGGTGGCTCAGTCGCCGCCTCGAGATGTTAGGAGGATGGGATTAAGACCCACTGTAGGCGATTTGACCAAAAAAATAAAAACTTGGTCTTGATTGGGGATATTAGCACAGAATTAGATTCTAAGTTAGAAAAGGAGGAAGAATAAGGATATTACAGGGGATCGGTTCGGAAGATGGGGTGTAGAAAATGGATAAGAAGAAAGGGAAGAGAAATTCACAAAACTGGATCGGGTCGGAGCAAAAAGTCATATAGGCTGGGCTCCCTTGATCGGGTCGGGTCGGACTTGAAATCAGAACAAAGGAAGAAAATGGTGTGTTTGCCTAATCCGATCCGGACCGTTTCAGAAGTCCACCTCCGATCCGATCCGATTTGATCCCTGAGCAACAATGTTTATCCCCAAGCCAAGATAAGGCTATATTCTCCGATCTGATCTCAATGCATACATCTGAACCGAACCGAAGAAAAAAATAATCCCATTCAACACATAAGAACTTGCTTGAGTAGCCCGTTCAATTCTTGATATAATCTTCAACTTAATGGACAGTTAGGATAGTGCCTTGCAAACATACATGAACATTAAGAACTGCCCTGAACATTATTACTTTGCCAAGATTTTGCATTGCACTTTCGAGCGTTGACTTTACATTTTCGACACACACTGTTCACACTTTAGTTCATACACATGCACGGGGGGATACGGGCTAATTTACTCTAACTTGTGCTATTGCTTCTTCAATAGTTTAGTGACCATGACATCCAGACGTTCATATAGATTAGTAGAAAAGAAAGAGATCCCAGAGACATCCAACAAAATCACTCTTGAAGACATATCTTCTTCCTCAGATCCAGAATGGGATGATGGGGGCTCAGACTACGAGGTAGAAACTCATGAAAGCGATAATGTGTCTTCTGAGGGTGGAGTTTCCCTGGGCTATGAAGAGGAAGGAGGGATTGGAGATAGTCGAGCTCCTGACGAATTTGAGTCTGCCATCATACTGGAATCACCTCAAGATTCTGTTGAATCGACGATCGACGATGACAGACTTATTCAAATACGCCTAAAGTACGGGATACCCAAAGGGGATACCTTAGTGCCATCAAAAGCTGATTGTCCTCACAACCCTCCAGAGGGATTTATGGCAATCACTCGATTGATGTGCATGGTTGGGGCTGTCCCTCCATTTTCTCCTTTCGTCGTCGATTTTCTAAGACAAATGTGGATTGCCCCCATGCAGCTGCGCCCCAATTCCTATGCTTACCTGTATACCCTATATGTTGCGTACCACGAGATCTTAGGCATAGAGCTCACTTTTGATGACGTTCATTTCTTTTATAACTTCAAGCACGGGACTCGAGAAACTCCTTCTTTCTGTTACTTCGAGTCTGTCCCAAAGAGGAAAATAATTCCAGCGCCGTTCAGCATTAAAGCGGGTGATTCCAGGCTAGAATGGTTTTATGTAAGGCAACAGCCAGGGTGTGCTAGGAGATGGACGAAATCAAGTAAAGCACTGGTTTTCTAAATCTCGACTCTTGTACGTCCAAGCCACCACATTAATCCGTTTTCTTTTTGTTTGCAGTTGATAACCCAAAACAAATATTGGATCAAGCATTCTTTGGTCGGATGCACCGGCTCCTTAACGGTGATCAAAAGTTTTTAACTATTGATGAAGTCCTTAAGGATGAATATCTTCATCTTCATGGGTTGCTGTCCATTACCCGTAGCATTGATCACGGGACGGGTCCATATGTATATATCCCCCCAGTGGACGAAATCCCAGAAACGGGCGAAAGCTCGAAAGCTCCTACAATGCCGCTTCAGGCTTCACCTTCTCCATCTTTGACTCAAGATGATGAATTGGCTAACATAGATGATGAATTGGCTAACATGGCCGAAAAGCACTATGAGGGGTATATTGTTCCCGAGGATGCCATCTCTCCGGAGAGGTCAACATCTTCCAAAGAGCTGCCGACTGATGCTTCTCAGGGAGACGCCCCTAGTACCGATGACCCAACATTTCAGGGTTTGGGGGATCTCCCCTTACCTGAAACCATTTACACTTCATAGGATTTTGGAACAAATCCTTTAGTTTTCACTTCTTCCGAAGAGACCACTCCTGCTAAGGCCAAAGAGCCCGCTCGTACTAGTCTGGCTTCGGACTCGGCTTTGTCGGGGGGAAAACACCATTTAGGACTCACTTAACACAATAGCACCACATTTCACAGCACTTTTCTTTTGTGAAAACACTGACTCTAAATTTTATTTGCCTTGTTGTGCAGGTACAATGTCCCGCTCTCATTACGATATCAGGAAACTTCGTCGCAGCATGTCTAAACCCCCTTCTGATCCTGAGCATGATCGTTGTGAAAGCCGCGGTAGGGAGGATAAAAGGCCCTATGATTCTTACCAGTCCCGATCCTCGCGCTCTCGCTCTCGTTCTCCCGTTCGGTCAGATTCAGAGCGATATAAGGGCTACCAAGGTCGTCGAGAAGATGACAGGCCACAGTCGAAGGACCCAATTCTTTCTCAAGAAAAGCGCAGTAGGGAAAGGAGCCCGCCAAGAGATACCGATTCACGAAGCAAGCACAAGGTTCCTGCTAAACGGCCTAGGAGGAATGAGGAGGCTATTGAGCCTTCCACACGTAAGGATGCCGAGCTGACATTCCCTGCACCTCCCCCATTGGATGCTGAAACTGCAGTTAAGCGGGCGTATCTGGAGGAGCGATTTCCCGAACACTACTTCGAAAGCTTGACATTTTTACCTGCTCTTGAGCCTATTTCCTTGAGGTGGGCAGATGAGGCCAAAGCAAAAATTGATGCAGTCGAGAAACAATATTCAGAGATGTTCAAGTATTCGCGTAATCTTTCCAGAATCATCCGAACTCTAATCACAAATACTGACTCGATGCAGAAGACCGCAGAAGCCGATGCAAAGGCCCTGAAAAATTTAGGAAAAGACCTCGAGGATACACAGGCCCAACTTGTTATCGCTCAACGGGATGCTGCTAGCTTCAAGCAACAATTTGAGGACCTACAAAAACACTACCATGACTTGCTTGAGTCCCATACCCAAGAGCGTTCGGAATTGAAAAAGCAAGCAGAAGATGCCAAGTCAGATGTTGCCAAAATGCAACTTGCTTACGCTGACCTTGAGCGAGAGAAGCCCGAGTTAGCGAAGAAGAACGCTGAATTGGAGAGGAAAAACGCTGACTTGGCTTCCAAGTTGGTGGAGGTGGAGAACAGGGCTGCTCTAGCGGAGGGTAACGTCGAAGGTGTTATCAAATCCGCTGAAGAGACCCGTAAGCAACTGTCGGAAGCTGAGGAAGAGGTGCATGGTTTCGGCGAATTAATGATTGAATTCTTTGCGCATATAATTCGCCGCCGGAACATCTCTTGGATTGAAGATTATCCATCTACCTTGGTCCAAGTATGGAGTCAAATCGTTGAATGGGAGAAAGAGGAGCTCAAGGTTGATTCCATTGACGAGGACAAGCTTTTGGAGAAATATCTAAGAGATGATGAACCAGAACGCCTAGCCGAGGGACGCCGCCTTATTGCTGCTACTATGGAGGAAGAGAAGCGGAGAGCTAAACAAAAGAACATTCCTGAGGCTGGTTCTTCTTCTACTGCCTCTGAAACTTCTGAAGTAGAGGGATATGATCCCGAAAACCCGGGGATCCCTCGGGCATCTCTTTTATCCCCCATACCCGAAACGGCGTCGGAGACAGCGGTCACTCCAGCTGGGAAGTCATCGGAAGGTATCTTTACCTTTTCACCTCAATTCATCAAAGCTATTTCTACCTCTCGTCACGAAATCGGGCAATCGATGAAGAACCCATTATTTTCTCCTGAGTTGATAACTGTTGCTTCTCACTCTGTAGGTATTGAACCGTCCGAAAAGACAGACGTGTCCCAGGGGACCACCACTGGAGCAGAACCTACGGAGAAGACTAAAGGGGGAAAGGACAAGGCTGCCACCATAGATTCGGGAGAAGGAACTGAACCGTCTAAGGCTGATACTCCTCACGATGACGAAATGATAGATGCCTTAAAAGATGATGGCGGCAACGGGGGACACGAGGAAGACCCTGAGGTGGCTATAGTTCGGGAGTCGAAAAATGCCGATGATATCACTTTGGCTGCATTGAAAGCTAAACAAGACAAACGCATGCAGCTTAAGGTTGAAGATCTAGACCCTGAAAGCCTTAAGCCTCTCGCAGTGGTGGATTCTGGATCAATGTTAGTTGTTAAGCTTTCGACTAGATCTATCACAGAAGAACTTGTTAAAAAGTCTTCTCTTGATTCCAGTGTTCCGACTCCCATGAAGAAATCAGCCGATTCCAGCACTTCAGTCTCGGGGAAGAAAAAACCAAGGCGCATCTTAACTGATGCTGAAAGGGAGGCAAAAGATGCTCAAAAAGTTGCTAAGAAGTCCAAGTCCACTTCCAAGTCTAAGTGATAAAATGCTTTGCTTTATCTTAGTATTTGATTGGCCCAAAATCGTTGCAGCGAGTGTGGCCTTCACATCTTCTTTTTGCCTTTTTTCCTGTACAAATTCATACATTTGTGAATAAAAATAATTCATCTCCTGTAATGCCTGTTAGTCGTCAGTTCATTACTTATGTAAATATTCAAATGCATGTTCTACTCAAGCTGTGTAATGGAATCATAGCGGGGGGGAGGGGGGGATATGTGTGTACATATATGCCCCTAGTCAGTCTTGAAAAACTATTCAAGATTAAATTAAAAAGTCCGAATGTCCCCGATTGTTCGACGGGGGTCACATTCCTTTTGTCATTGATGCCTGTTCTTTTCCGGCATCTTTTATACTCTCCTGTCTTGTGTTCAGGTTAGAGTTCTAGCCAAGGCGGTCTCTTATCTGGGTGCACCTTCACGCCTCGGAGGACATCGTCTTCCCGTCCTTTATACTCTCTCTCAATTCTTGAGAGTTAGAGTTAAGAATGTCGTCTTCCCATTCTTTTATGTTTTATTGTACAAACGGTCGTCGTGTTTGTTCCTGCATATAAGCCATCTCCAACTTTCCAGATTTCAATTTAACATCTCGTATTCTACAGTCATAATAGAATAATGGTTGAAGATATAAATAATGCAGGAAATTAAATGGCACACGATATTTTTATAGTGGTTCGGCTAAGTCGTAGCCTACATCCACTTTATAGTTCCTCGTTCGCATCAACAGACTTTTCTAAGGCAAGTTGTGCCTTTTTACAGAGTTCATAAGAAAAACAAAAGAAGATACAATATCCCTAATTCAAATATCGCATCAAGTGTTAGGCATTCCAAGCCCTAGGCACTTCTTCGCCATCTACGGTCGTTAACTTGAAGGCTCCTGTCTCAAGTTTCCGCTGGATGACGAATGGCCCTTCCTACTTTGGTCCGAGGTGAGGAAGGGATGGAAAAACTCACTTTAGTACCAAATCTCCCAGTTCAAAGGTTCTAAAACGAACTTTTTTGTCATAATAGCATGCCATCTGACGTCGATGTCTTAATGCACGCAAGTCTGCCTCGTCCCTTTTCTCTTCGATCTCGTCAAGGGACTTAAGGAGGAGTGCCCGATTCGTCATCGGGTCATAATATGTCACCCTATGAGAGGGAACTTCAAGCTCTACTGGGATTACTGCTTCTGAACCAAAGGAAAGAGAGAAAGGAGTGTGACCGGTAGCTATCTTAAACGTTGTCCGATATGCCCATAAAGCCAAGGGCAATTCATCCACCCATTTTGCTTTTGCACGTTCCAATCGCTTCTTGAGGATGGACTTTTATATTTATTGCTTCTACTTGCCCATTTGACTGTGGTAGGGCGACTGCAGTGTACCGCTTGTCGATCTTGTATTTATGGCAGAAATTTCTAAATTCGGCACCGTCGAACTGGGTTCCATTATTAGTTATAATGGTCCTTGGAATCCCAAATCGGCATATGATATTTCTAACCACGAAACTTATCACCTTTCTCGTTGTGATTTTAGTTAAGGGCTCAGCTTCCACCCATTTCGTAAAATAGTCCACGGCGACTATTGCATACTTTGCTCCTCCTTTGGCAATTGGTAAATCTCCGATTATGTCAATTCCCCACATGGCAAACGGCCACGGACTCACCATCGACTTGAGCTGGGTCGGTGTTGCTCTGGGGATCTTGGAGAACCTCTGGCATCTGTCGCAGCGTCGTGAGTAATCAGCTGCATCTTTATTAATTGTGGGTCAAAAATACCCATACCGCAACACCTTTTTGGCTAAGGTTTGACCTCCCGTATGATCTCCGCATTCACCTTCATGTACTTCTCTCAGTACACGCTTGATGTCGTCGTGTGCTATACATCATAACAGGGGCATAGAAAATCCTTGCCGATAAAGGACATCATCTTGAAGGATGTATCTGGTAGCTTTGCGAACTATGGCCCGCCTTTCACTCTTCTTTGGCGGGAGTATTCCATTTCTAAGGAAATTCTTGATTGGGGTCATCCACGACTCCCTCTCCGGTTCTACTTCAAGAGCTAATTCAATTTCCATCAACTCAAAACTTGGTGACTCCAACGTCTCAATTGGAACCATTTCGGTTTCCTCCGAATTGTCGGAGCTAGCCAGCTTCGATAGCCAGTCTGCCTTCTGGTTTTCAGCTCTTGGGATATGCGTTATGTTATACCGTTCCAGGTTGCTCAACAGCTCCTTCACCTTTCCAAGATAGGTAATAAGTCGAGGTCCCCGAGCCACAAATTCCTCTCGCACTTGGTAGACGACTATTTTAGAATCGCAGAATATATCTAATGCATTTATTCCGAATTCCTTAGCAAGCTTCAGCCTGGCAATCAGGGCTTCGTATTCAGAGTCATTGTTGGTCGCTGAAAATTCCAATCGCAGAGCGTAATATAGTGATCGTCCTTCGAGAGTAACTAAGACGACTCCAGCTCCGGACCATCTGTCGTTCTTGGCTCCGTCTGTGTATAACTTCCATGGACCTAATTCTAACTCTTCCTCTGATTTGACCACCTTGTCGTTGATCATCTCTTCCTCTGGAATTGTGAACTCTGCTATAAAATCAGCCAGAGCTTTCCCCCTGATCGATCTCCGCGGCTGGAAATTTAAATCAAACCGACTTAATTCAATATTCCACTTGATCAACCGTCCCGATGCTTCGGGTCTTTGCAACACCTGTCTCAGAGGTTGATCGGTGTATATGGTTATTGGGTGAGCTTGAAAATAATGGCGAAGTTTTCGGGAGGCGATCAGAAGGCTATATGCAAGCTTCTCAATCCTTGGGTAGTTTCGCTCTGCAGCTGCCAATTTCTTACTTACGTAGTATACCGGCCTTTGCACTTTGTCTTCTTCTCGGACCAAGGCGGTGCTAACGGCCTGGGCCGATACTGCTAGATAAACAAAAAACTCTTCATGATATACTGGTTTCGACAAAATCAGTGGTCTCTCTAGTAAGTCCAACAGATTTTGAAAGGCCTCAACACAGTCCGGAGTCCATTCGAAATTTTTCTTTCCTCTTTTTATCAAGTCAAAAAATGGGACGCATCTGTATGTTGCTTTGGAGATGAATCTACTCAACGCAGCCACCTTCCCTGCAAGACTTTGGACATCCTTGATTCTTCGTGGTTCCTCGATGTTCCTTATCACTGCTATCTGATTGGGATTAATTTCAATTCCTTGAGAGCTCACGATGAAACCTAGAAACTTTCCAGATGCCACCCCAAACGAGCACTTCATGGGATTTAGCTTCATTCGATACTTTCGCAGGATACCGAACATCTCTGCCAAGTCTTGCGTATGGCTAGAGGACTGCTTCGATTTGACTAGCATATCATCCACATAAACTTCCATAGTTTTCCCTATTTGGTCATAAAACATCTTATTCACCAAGCGTTGGTAGGTAGCTCCAACATTCTTCAATCTAAACGGCATGACCACATAACAATACAACCCCAAATTTGTGATGAAGCTCGTGTGCTCTTGATCAGGCATATGCATGGGAATCTGGTTGTATCCGGAATATGCGTCCATGAAAGAAAGAAGTTCATGTCCCGCCGTCGAATCCACAAGCTGGTCTATTCTGGGGAGTGGGAAGCTATCTTTCGGACAGGCTTTGTTCAAGTCTGAAAAATAAATACATGTTCGCCACTTTCCGTTTGACTTCTTCACCAAAATAGGATTCGATATCCAGTCGGGATATGTCGAATCTCTAATAAATCTGTTCTCTTTCAGCTTCTCCACTTCTTCTTTCAGAGCTGCCGACCTCTCTGGGCCCAGCACACGTCTCCTTTGCTTTACATGCGGGTGTTTTGGGTTTATACTCAGCGAATGACTCATGATGGATGGTGATATCCCACACATGTCTGCGTGGGTCTAAGCAAACACATCCAGGTTTGCCTTTAGAAAATCAGCCAGTTCTTTGGCTCGATGCGGATCCAATTGGGATCCAATTTTCAAAACTTTTGCTGGATCAGCTTCATCAATGGGTATATCCACTGTCGTTTCGTTAGGAGTTACTTTTCTATCCTCAGGTTCCTCATCTTCTCAAGGATCTAGGTCTTCAGGCATTCCCTTGGGCAACTCCTTCGGGGCTGATCCCTCTAATTGCTATGCGGAACTCCCCTTTGGAGGGGGTGAAGTACCTTTGGAATTGATGTTAACTCCCTTCATCAGCATTTTCAATTCAGCAATATAACATGCTCGCCCGGTGACTTGATCTCCCCTCATTACTCCTGTTCCGGCTTCAGTTGGGAACTTTAACAATAAGCACCAAGGTGCGATACAAGCCCTGAACTCTGCAAGGGCTGGCCTTCCTAAAAATGTGTTATAGGGAGAATCAATATCTTGCACTACAAACTGAATCATTCACACTCTTCGACGATCCCCCTGTCCCAATGTTACGGGCAATTCTATATACCCCATTGGAGCTGTCGATGCCCCATTGAAGCCTCGGATCCAACCTTCACAGGGCTTCAAATCTCCAGACTCAAGTTTCATCTGATCAAATGACTTCTTAAACAAAATGTTGACAGAGCTTCCATTGTCTACTAGTACCTTATGGACCAGTGCCGGCCCAATGGTAGTGGTAATAACCAATGGATCTTCAGTAGGTGATTGGATTCCGGTGTCATCTCTGTTACAGAACACTACGTCATCGAACATTGTCTTTTGCTGTTTCACAGAGGTGATATCTTCCAAATCATCGCACTCGTCCACATTTATGTGCTTAACTGCGTTGACGTATTGGTCCATTGCTCTGAAACTTTGGATAGCCGGATGGAGTCCACCTACTATGGTGTTAATGAGAATCCCTTTGCCTTTTTGTGGTGCTGTAGGCTTGGGAGCAGGCTGACTCGGGTTTGGGGCCTGTCCTCCTTACCCCCTGTCCCTTGGGGCAGCCTTATACTCATCCAACTTACCTTCACGCAACAACTTCTCAACCACATCTCTCAAGTGTCGACATTCGTTGAATGTCCGTGGGTTCCGTAAAATAAACAAAACTTTCCAGTAGCAATTTCTTTTTCTGTTGAATCTCGCGGCGGTGGTTTCTCGTATTGCAAAACATTGTACGTATCCAAATAAATATTCTCCAAAGTGTCATTCAATGGTGAATAATTTTCAAAAGTCTGGAACCGGGGTCTTTTGTCAGGATTACTTCCTCGGTTCCTGTTTCTCCTATTACCATTCGCATTACAGTTGATGTTGCCCCCGTTTCCATTCTTATTTCCAACGTTCACTTCGATTTTACCAGAACTTTCTCCAGACTGCTTTACATCAACATTACTTTGAACAGCTTCTTTTTAGGCTGCTCCTGACTTCCTTTTTCTGTTTGCCCTTGCTTCCTCCCGTCTTAACTGAATATTGGCCTTCTCATAAAACAACTCCCTTATGGGCGGTGGCTTCCCAGAAAGATAATCTCCAAACTCTGAATCAGGATCAACTCCCTCCATTAATGCCATCAAGATTGTTGGCTCATGAGGGTCGCTGACTTCTGTTACAGCTAAATTGAAACGGTCTAGATATGACTTCAAAGACTCACCCGGTGCTTGCTTAATTCTCGATAATTCGATAACAGTCTTAGACTTTCGGGCGTGAAGTCGAAATTGAGTCATAAAACGTTCACTCAGTTCTTTGAAATTTGATATCAATCGAGGAGGAAGTCGAGTAAACCATAGTAATGCTACGTCTTCTAAGTAGATCGGGAAAGCCTTTCACTTTACAGCGTCAGGAGCAGCGGCAACATTCATAAGCCATGCGTATCGCATCAAATGTTGTCCCGGGTCAGTTCTCCCGTTATATCTGTCCATCTGCGGCAGATTAAAACGTCGGGGGAACTGAAAATTAAGAATGTCCTCAGTAAAAGGAGTATGGCTTCGTTCAATACCATAATCTTCATTGGTGTAATTTCGACTTTCAGACATGATTTGGCGCACCATAGCCCATACATCAGCATTGGTTAAACTCCGTTCAGGCTCCCTGGCTCTGATGTTTGGGTTTCCTCTAGGTTCCTGATCAGGGGACATTCCCCTTCTCCTAGCGGCTTCTGCTCTGCTTTGCTCCCTACGTTCCCGGTCGATCTCACGGGCAACATCTTCGTGGGATCCCAGAGATCCGAAAGTCATTTCTTCCAAATTCTGAGGTCGTTCGAGCGGCCTCCTTTCACGGGGGCCGTTCTTCCTCGGAAGAAGAAGATCGATCCATCACAGTATGATGATTTGGGGAAGGGGTTGTCTGCTTGCGAAGCTCACCAATTTCCCTACTCATGACTCTCATATTCTCTTGCATCATAAGGTTAGTGCACTCATGAACTCTCATAGCCTCCCTAGTGCTCTCGAGCATGTCAAGAAGGCGCGAAAAATCTCCTTGAGTGACAGGTGCGGACGGATTGATCTGGTCATTGGTCCTGGTGGCTGGAGTCGGAGCATTTAGAGGGGCTCGAGTAGAGGTTCCAACATCACCTAGAGTCGGGTCGGTTCGGAGCAAGGAGATTTGACCGGATCGGATCGGGTTGGGAGAGTGCACTGCTTCAACATCTTCATTCTGGTTCGGATCGGAGCTCTCCCTATGCGACCGGTTCGGATTTCCTGTTCCTGTCCGATCCGCTCCCGAACTCTGCCCACGAGACCTTGTCACAACCGGATTTTGCTGATCTTCACCAACTTCGTTCCCTCGACTAGTTTGAACTTCTTTGCCTTTTCCTTTGGCCGTAATTCTTCAACAACCAACCAACAAGTACTTACAAGTGTCGAAAGGTGGGGATTAACTTCTTCGAACTCAACGGTCCAAAAAGTAGAACGATAATCCAGAAAAAACAGAGAATTTAAATGATTCTCAGTGAAAGCACCAAAAATGTTAGACCAAAAAGTGGTTCCAACACCCAAATTGACTAAAATTTTGATAGAATGAGATCAAAAACAGAAAAGAGACACAGAATTTATAGTGATTCGGCTTTGAAGAGCCTACGTCCACTTTAAAACACTTCGTCTGATGATATAGATGAAAATACAACAAGATATTCGCTCAATCTCGCTCATTTTCATATACATTCACTCAATTATCTCAAAATACACTGTACATGATGATTTGAATTGTTTAGGAGTGCTGGAATTCGGTTCTCTAAGATACTTCAATTCTCAAAGTGCCAAAAAGATCCCTCTAAATGACCTTTGGGGTCTATTTATAGGTGGAAATTCATTCAGCATCCGGTTCGGATCGGGGCTACGTGGTTCGTATCCCATCATTCTTGGGCTCAGATGGATTTCGGTGTTGACAGCGCAACAGGTTAGTGGTCATCATGGGTAGAAAGTGGGTGTAACCGCTCCGAATATCCAGGAGATCATGGGCTGAAGTAGCAAAGTGCACTGGGCTCGGTTCGGATAAGGTAGCAAATGCGGTTCGGATCGGATCATCCCATCCGATCCGATCCGGTTTGAATTTTTCCCTTCTTCACTTTGTTTCGTTTTGCTTTTCTCTATCTATACCCGATCCGATCCGATTTAGCCTGCGTTGAATTCAAGCTCATCCATCTTCTGCTCCGTTCCGATCCGCCCAGGCGCTAACCATCCGATCCGATCCTACTCGCTTCAGGAAGTAGGATTCACCAAGGTTCAATATCTCCACTTTGTGTAGCCTAGTTCACAAACTAGGCTAACATTTACTAATATTACCCACCAACACGATATGTACTTAACCCTTCTACTGATTCAAGCATGATTATTTAATGGTTAAGTTTGGTGGGCCTATATTTACTAATATTACCCATCAACCCGATATGTACTTAACCCTCCTACTGATTCAAGCATGTTTATTTAATCGTTAAGTTTTGTGGGCCTATATTTACTAATATTACCCACCAACCTGATATGTACTTAACCCTCCTACTGATTCAAGCATGTTTATTTAATGGTTAAGTTTGTAGGCCTATATTTAGTAACTTTACCCACCAACCCGATATGTGCTTAACCCTCCCGCACATTATGTCATATTGGTTAAGTGTTGTCCATTCATGTTAACTTAATCCACCCATTCATCGTGTCATGTTGGTTAAGTGTTTCTTATTAACTTAACCCCGTTCGTTCATCAATTTATATTGGTTAAGTGTCATCAATCAATTCAAGTTAACTTAACCCACTTACTTGTCATGTTACTTTGGTTAAGTGTTGCCTTCTTGTGTTAACTTAACCCTACCACAAATCAAGTTATATTGGTTAAATGTTGCCCTCTTGTTTTAACTTAACCTTACCATAAATCAAGTTATATTGGTTAAGTGTTTCTTATTACTTAACCCTACCAATTCATCATGTTATACCGATTAAGTGTTTCCTATTAACTTAACCTTAGTCATTCATATTGTTATATTAGTTAAGTGTTTCTCATTAACTTAACCCTAGTCATTCATCTTGTTCATTAGCATTAATTGATTTATTAATGCACCAACCTCTCACATTAGATATGTGTTATTGCGGTTACTGGATGTGCCGGGCGGTTCCGGGCAGTTTTACACCACAACTCAATCTACCTCGGGTTTTTCTTGGGCATGATGCACTAACCTCCCACATTAGATAGGTATTGTTGTGGTTACTGGATGTGCCGGGCGGTTCCGGGCAGTTTTACACCACAACTCAATCTAACCTCAGATTAGGCATGTTCATCTTTATTTTATACATTTACCATATATACCAAAATCTAGATTTTACATGCTAATTACCAAATTCCCCAAAACTAGTCATGTTCCAATTCCCAAGTTATGCCCAACAAATTTCCAATTTCGAGTTATTAATCAAAATTGGCTATACCCAATCTTCTCTAAATTTACAATAATATTAATGCTCCAAAATCACAATATACACTATGCTTGGCGTTCCAACTAACGGTTATGCCCAATCTAGATTTAATATTCTATTTTACAACTTATGCCCAAAACAAGTTTTTTCACGCCAAATTACATACTTTGTCGTTCATGCCAATTCTAGGTTCAATATGTCAAATTACATATTCCATAATTCATGTCAAATTACCCCAAATTGCATCTTAACAGTGATGCCATAATACAAGTTCCAAATTATGCCAAATAATGTAAATTTTATGTTATACACAATTACCCCCACATTCATAATGTACGTATTTTGATATTCAACTCAAGATTCATAAAATAAGCGGAGAAACAATATGGAACATAAGAGGTATAAGAATAGGCATATGACGATAAGAACTATTGGTCCAATAAATTTGATATACCTAATTGACAAGTTTTGCATAGAATACATTGCAGGCATATAGATATGATATGAATATCATTATGAACCATCAAAGATGTATAGGTTTGACAAGAGTTATATCATAAACTTAAAACAGGATTACAATTCCGATATACAACAAGGATAGATATGATTGGACCAATTCCATAGTCAATAATGATTCCCAAAGGCATATATAAGCACAGATTCAAATGAAAGGATTACTTACATCAGGCATAAATCTAATGGATTAGATTTGAATAACATCACCGGCATAAATCTAATAGATTAGATTTGATAAATCTGAGAGGATTATCTCATAGTCAAGTATAGCTTGGATCCAGATTATTACATGCCAAGAATTTCAATTAAGAATTCACATCTGAAAGTAACTTGAACTTACAAAAAGAGAATGATTCTTGTATTTTTGAATCTGCTTTCCGAAACTGAATAGCTCTCCCATGAAGTAGACTATAACTCTCCCATGAAGTAGACTATCTAATTTAAATTTGATTCGATTCGATTCGTAGCTTCTAATTTTCTTTCTAGTTGGAGAAGAGTGGCGGCTACTCTAGGTTGACCATGGACAGCATGACGGCTCTTGGAATGAATTTTTGTGTGATTTAGGGTTGAGGGCATCAGTTGTTTATATAGAAGTTTAAAATAATGTAAGCCGTTAGATCAGCCTAGGAGATATGAAGACCATCCAGACCAGATAAAGTACTCCAGAAACAGCCACCTACGCCCTAGTGACTCAGCCACTAGTCAAAAATCGTCACAGTTCGGATCTGCCCGAGGGTGTAGGCGACCCACAGGTCGACCCCCAGTTCGACCTATATAGGGGAGGTCGACCCCCTGGTCGACCCCCCGGTCGATCTGGCCTGGGGCGGGAAAAATCCCGCCCAGCCCGCTTCTTTGTTTTTAGTTGAATTTTGAATTTAAATCTGAGTTGTTTTAATTTATTTAAATTCCTGAAACTTCTGAGGGCCATAACTTCCTCATACGAAGTCCGATTTACGAAAATTTGGACCCTATTCCAAGTAGAATTTCGAGACGAACGCAATGGCATAACCCGTTTCCCTTAATTCTTATTTTAAAAATTAAGTATTCTTTAATTCATTCTTTTAATATTCTCAGAAAATACGGGGTGTTACATTCTCCCCTCCTTAAAGGATTTCGTCCCCGAAATCTCTAAGTTAAGAAGAATGCATATCCTAACATCCAACATCCATCTACTCAACCATTCAATCATAGGCGTCCATTGTCCTTAAAAAGATTTCTAATGCTTTCATGATCATAAGCATAGTGTGTGTACATGTCCTTATCTAATGCAAAATCAAATGGCCTACTGATTCAGTTGACCTCCTCAATGCGAATTATGTCAGTGCCATGAGTCCATAATGTATGCAATTATTCCTAATCGTACTTTATAACTTCTACATAAGTGCACAATCATTCATACAAATGCAACATCCATATGATAACACATCAAGTTTCAGTTCATATATATAAAAATTCACTCATGCATATGCAATATGAAAGTGACTGAGCCGATCTAGTGCCTAATGTGTGTATATGCATCCTCGAGCAACTATCAGCAACCACTTTCAACCACTTGCAACCACCAATCATAACATGTTTCAAACACATGTTTACATCCATTGGCTACTACCTAAGGATTGAGGATAGGATCGAGAGGATATACTTAAAAGACTAGCATGCAAATAAATTTTACAGAAAAAGTGGAAGCAAAGGTATACCCTCAAAAAGGGTATGATGCGCGTATCTAGTCTTCAGTCTTCGAAGTCGCATCTTCTTGAGCTTCATTCCATATTGCTCTGACTGTCTTAACTTCATGATTTGCGTAGCTTCTTAATTTCTGTTTCCAGAATATGCATTGGAACCCATTTCACTGTCGCCTCTCGTTCCACTTTTTCTTCTTCTTATAGTATACTTGGCACTACAACTTCTTCCGTTTCATGCTAACATTCCCAGAACTATCTCTTGAAAATAAACAGAAGCTAATCATATTACCAAGTGTATATACAAAGATGATTAGATTCTTCCTCGTAAATCTAGTAAGTGGGGTTGATACCTTCAAAAAGACCTTAATTAACTTCCAATACCAGCCCGATAATCCAAGAAAGCTTCTTACTTCTATTGCATTCCTTGGGACCTTCCAGTCTTGCCCCGCAACTACTTTTGCGTGATCTACTGCTATCCCTTCCTTTGGGCGCCACATGCCTAGAAATCTTTCTTCTTTTCTCCAAAAATGGAATTTTTGGAGAACTTCGCCTCAAGTTGATGTGCTTGGAGGGTATCCGAGACTTCCCTTGGATGCAAAGCATGTTCTTCCTCATTCTAAAATATCATCTATGCACAAGCGAAGTAAACCATCCGCCTTTGTAACGAAAACGACTGGAGTACCCCATTTAGAAATACTTCGCCTTATGAACCATTTTTTCAAATAACTCTTTTTCTTGTTTACTGAGCCCTTCCTTTTGCTTGGATTCATGTGTCGTACAAGTAATGCAACTAGCTTTGCATGTTCAACTAGATATATGTGGAAGTTTATCTCGTTTTTAAGGGGAAAAACCCCTAACCTAATCAAAAACATCTGCGTACTCATGGACTACTCTAATGAATCGCAAATCGTTGATAGTTGCGTCAAGTGATTTTAGGTAGCTAAGCCAAACTGATCCCTTAGGAACGCACAAAATCTCAAGGGTATTCCCGAGGCAAGTCAAAAGTCTAACTACCCTCCTTTCACAATTACTAGCTAACCAATCCATGCCTAGAATCAACCCATAGCCCATGAAACCAAAAACATAAGCATTGCACTTAAACCCAATACTTAACATAGCTATTCTCAAATCCTTACAAACCAAAGATTAATGAGCCGAACCACCAATCGGATTTGAGACAATAATGGGATCTTCTATTAAACTAGTACTAAGGCGCAGAGACTCAACTACGGAAGAAGATATAAACTAATGTGAAGCTCTAAAATCAAAAAGAGTACTAACAGGATGATCAAAAAGAAAAACTAAACTTTACTATCTTTCTCTCAGGTACGCTGGCGGTGAAAGCATGCACTTGCCTTCCTGAAAATCCTATCCTTTGTCCTTGTCCTTGTCCTCCGGGCAATCCTTGATAAGATGCCCCGCCTCACCATGCTGAAAACAACCACTTGTCTTTTATTTCCTATAATTAAATGACCTTCTATACCGTAGAAAAGATACTTCCTCTTGTTGCGGGATCTATTATTTCCTCCGCCCTTCTTATATTATAATCCCTTGTTTGTGATTCTTCCCTTTGGCCTCTTTCTCTTTACCTCCTTTTTGAACCATGTTGACAAGTCTCTCGAACATTGCCTCCACCGCACGGGAAACCCTACAAAGCTTGGAAGAGAATTAGCCGCAGGTGAAACTACTACGACTATGGATGGATGTGGTGCACTTCTTCGCCCTTTGATAGGTGTCGTAGTCTCATCGAGCCTATGGAACCATGCCGCAATGAGGTTACCTCCCAGAAAGCCAGGAGCCCCGGAGACTCAGGAAAGACGGAAACAAGGATTTGAACAGAGGATCAAAAGATAGTGCATATGGTTTTGGGGAATATGCCTTTAAACAAAACCTTTCTTTTAAAAATGCTTCTTTTAAAATAGTTATGAAAATAATTTTTCAAATCTTTTATCTGATCCGGTAACCTTCAGCTCTGATACCAAGTGAAACACTCCACCTCTGTTAAAGCCACTCACAAAGGGAATACCAGCATGAACCAGCCATAGTAGGGGAAGAGAGAGTCCAAAGCAATACATCGACTATCTTTGAGCTTGGAAAGAAAACTGAGCTAAGTGGTAACATTTCCTACCTGTGAACCTGGGGGGTGGGGGAACGGAAGAAAAGAGGCGAAACAAAACTAGGTCAGACATAAGTCTGGTAAGTCCAGTGACTTTCAGCATATAAACAGGCAAAATCATCATGACATGAATAAACTGAATATAAGACAATATCGTGAGACCAAGATAACATACGATTAGTATAGATATGATAAGGCAAGATAAATTGAATGCGCTTCTATTCTTTCTCTGCTTCGCTACTACCTTGTTATTCTGATTTTTATATCTCTGCACCACCCAACTAGTGTCCCAGCTAGTAATCTATATAAAATGATCATATTGTAATGTGATCCCAATCCCCGCAATTGTGGTTGCCTTCAGGTGTACATCTATCGTGAGGATTCCACCTCAATCTGCCTAGTTGTCATGAACATGTTAGATGTACCCTTAATACCCTATCGATCAGCTCCTTACTCGTATTAATTTTTCCTTGTGTCCATGTCAATTGGCCCTCTCTTGCGTGTAGATACCCTGTGTTGGTCCCACCATAAGGTGTATCAGTCCCTATGATAGCAACCCGACACGATTCAAGATGCACAGTGTATAACTACAGGTACCCAGTGCCTGCTTTTTCCCACTCCGGAGTACGTGCACTCCTGTAATCCTTCGGAACCTACACTGATGTACCCCCTGCCGCTATTTTGACTGCTTATAATCAGCCCAGTAATCGTGCCCCACCCTGCCTAGTTCAGGGTACCATGATACATCTATGTGGGTTACTGCTGAAATGGGTCCCCATTACTATGGTTTCCTACTTGTTAAGTTTGTGGGCCTATATTTACTAATATTACCCACCAACCTGATATGTACTTAACCCTCCCACTGATTCAAGCATGTTTATCTAATGGTTAAGTTTTGTGGGCCTATATTTACTAATATTACCCACAACCCTGGTATGTACTTAACCCTCCTACTGATTCAAGCATGTTTATTTAATGGTTAAGTTTTATGTGCCTATATTTACTAATATTACCCACCAACCCGATATGTACTTAACCCTCCTACTGATTCAAGCATGTTTATTTAATGGTTAACTTCTGTGGGCCAATATTTACTAATATTACCCACCAACTCGATATGTACTTAACCCTCATACTTATTCAAGCATGTTTATTTAATGGTTAAGTTTTGTGGGCCTATATTTACTAATATTACCCACCAACCCGATATGTACTTAACCCTCCTACTGGTTCAAGCATGTTTATTTAATGGTTAAGTTTGTGGGCCTATATTTACTAATATTACCCTCCAACCCAATATGTACTTAACCCT
Organism: Allium sativum; assembly: GCA_030737875.1. Lineage (NCBI taxonomy): Eukaryota > Viridiplantae > Streptophyta > Magnoliopsida > Asparagales > Amaryllidaceae > Allium > Allium sativum. Next base: position 249,563,224 of record CM060920.1, read on the forward strand.
CCCACGCATTATGTCATATTGGTTAAGTGTTGTCCATTCATGTTAATTTAACCCACCCATTCATCGTGTCATGTTGGTTAAGTATTTCTTATTAACTTAACCCCGTTCGTTCATCAAGTTATATTAGTTAAGTGTCATCAATCAATTCAAGTTAACTTAACCCACCTATTTGTCATGTTACTTTGGTTAAGTGTTGCCTTCTTGTGTTAACTTAACCCTACCACAAATCAAGTTATATTGGTTTAGTGTTGCCCTCTTGTTTTAACTTAACCTTACCACAAATCAAGTTATATTGGTTAAGTGTTTCTTATTACTTAACCCTACACATTCATCATGCTATACCGGTTAAGTTTTTCCTATTAACTTAACCCTAGTCATTCATCTTTTTATATTAGTTAAGTGTTTCTCATTAACTTAACCCTAGTCATTCATCTTGTTCATTAGCATTAATTGATTTATTAATGCACCAACCTCTCACATTAGATATGTGATGTTGCGGTTACTGGATGTGCCGGGCGGTTCTGGGCAGTTTCACACCACAACTCAATCTAACCTCGGGTTTTTCTTGGGCATGATGCACTAACCTCCCACACATTAGATAGGTATTGTTGTGGTTACTGGATGTGCCGGGCGGTTCCGGGCGATTTTACACCACAACTCAATCTAACCTTGGGTTTGGCATGTTCATCTTTATTTTACACATTTACCATATATACCCAAATCTAGATTTTACATGCTAATTACCAAATTCACCAAAACTAGTCATGTTCCAATTCCCAAGTTATGCCCAACAAATTTCCAATTTCAAGTTATTAATCAAAATTGGCTATACCCAATCTTCCCTAAATTTACAATAATAGTCATGCTCCAAAATCACAGTATACACTATGCTTGGCGTTCCAACTAACAGTTATGTCCAATCTAGATTTAATATTCTATTTTACAGCTTATGCCCAAAACTAGATTTTTCACGCCAAAGTACATACTTTGTCATTCATGCCAATTCTAGGTTCAATATGTCAAATTACATATTCCATAATTCATGTCAAATTACCCTAAATTGCATCTTAATAGTGAGGCCATAATACAAGTTCCAAATTATGCCAAATAATGTAAATTTTATGTTATACCCAATTACCCCGCATTCATAACGTACGTATTTTGATATTAAACTCAAGATTCATAAAATAAGCGGAGAAACAATATGGAACATAAGAGGCATAAGAATACCAAGTTGGCATGTTTTGCATAGAATACATAGTAGGCATATAGATATGATATGAATATCATTATGAACCATCACAGACGTATAGGTTTGACAAGAGTTATATCATGAACTTAAACAGGATTACAATTCCGATATACAACAAGGATAGATATGATTGGACCAATTCCATAGTCAATAATGATTCCCAAAGGCATATACAAGCACAGATTCAAATGAAAGGATTACTTACATCAGGCATAAATCTAATGGATTAGATTTGAATGACATGGCAGGCATAAATATAATAGATTAGATTTGATAAATCTGAGAGGATTATCTCATAATCAAGTATAGCCTGGATCCAGATTATTACATGCCAAGAATTTCAATTAAGAATTCACATCTGAAAGTAACTTGAACTTACAGAAAGAGAATGATTCTTGTATTTCTGGAATCTGTTTTCTGAAACTGAATAGCTCTCCCTTGAAGTAGACTATCGATTCTCTAATTTTGATTTGATTCGATTCGATTCGTAGCTTCTAATTTGCTTTCTAATTGGAGAAGAGTGGCGGCTACTCTAGGTTGACCATGGACAGCATGACGGCTCTTGGAATGAATTTTTGTGTGATTTAGGGTTGAGGGCATCAGTTGTTTATATAGAAGTTTTGTAACACCCCACCTCCGCCAGGGTGGCTCTTGCAAGCACTCTGACTTTGGAGGGGCGTTTGAATCGGGTAAACATGCATAATGATATATCAAGGCAGAACAAGAACATATGTATATATGTAAACAGAGTAAATAAGATAAGTAAAACAGCGGAAGATTTCAAATTATTTCAAAACAAGTTTGGTACAACATAATGTCAACTTTCCAAATACACAAGTCTAGATAAAAACAACATCACTGAAAAACTGAAATACATAAGTACTATCCCCAAAATAAGTGATAACCATAGCTAGCTTCATGTCAAGACCGTACATGAGCTAAAATCCCACAAGCAAGCGATCAGAAATCCAAGCTAAGCTCCAATATTCCCACCCTGAGAACCTGGGGGGGGGGGGGGGAGGAAGAAAAGAGGCGAAAGAAAAACAGGTCAGTCAAAAAGACTGAGTAAGCCCTACTACAATCAATGTAAACTGATAAAGTTAACTGGCATGAGAAGCAGGGATGAACATAAGGATAACAACATACTAGCATGATGATTAACTAACAAGGTAGATAAAGGTGTCATCGCATAATCAGGATTAAGGTTTTGCACCACAGGTGTACTAGCAAACTAACATGACTTGAATAAACAAGTATTGATCCCTTGGCCCAAGCTTTGACCCAATAACATGAAATGACCCTAATACGAGGTCCAACCAAACGGTTTAATCGATCGGCTCCCTAAGCCTAACTCGTCACGTGTTGGTGTCAATACGGCCCAAACATAATTGTAGTCGGACTGTGCCGGGTCTCCCGTCGGGTGTATCAAGCCCTAGGGTGTCAACCCCTGGACACCATAAACATAAGTGCACAGTCTCGATCTACTGGTACCCATGCTTGACTTCTCCAAATACGAACTACGTGCACGACCATAGTCCGTCCGGAACTACATCGGCATACCACTCGACCGTCGTTTTGGTCACTTATACCAGTCCAGTAATCGTGCCCCCACCCTAGCCTAGTCCCTAGGGTCTTAATGATACAAACTTGGGATTACTGCTGGATTGGACCCCCATTGCTAGGATTTTCTAGTGGGTTAAGTACGGTTTAACCCTTTTACTAATCATGGATTAACTTGGTTAAGTGTAACGATGGGTTCACGACTTAACCCCGATTAATCTACCAAGCCCAAATTGGTTAAGTATTAAGTGGACCATGACTTAACCCTAATCATGAGGCATTAATTAATTTAATGTGCCTTAACCTCTCACATTAGACCTTGTTGTGGTTACTAGTTAAGCCGGGCGGGTCCGGGTAGCTTTACACCACAACTTGGTCTAACCTCGGGTTCAAGGTACAACATGACCAACTTCTCACATTGGGTCCTATTGTTTGTAGCAACTAGTTAAGCCGGTCGGTTCCGGGTAGTTTTACGCTACAAACTCAACCCAACCTCGAGTTGGTCACACTTATATTTTCTAAGTGTCATGTCCATCATGTTTCCAAAACATATTACAAGTTTTCAAGAATTTGGGTAGATGTGACGGCCCGCCCCGCACCAGCCTGCATTTCCTCCGAAAGTGCGCTGTACACCTGCCCGACTAGCACGGGACGGTCGTCAGAAGAAAGAAAAGAAGAGAATGAACTAATCAAGGAACCTGTAGAATGTCTCACAGCGCATGGAATAAAATATAATAACAACATACTTGACATAAAACAGGTGAGACAGTGCATAAGCTGATAACTAATAATAAATGTCAACATCAGAGCAGCGGAAATCCAAATACAGCTTATTACAACTTTTCAAAATCTACTGTCTCTAAACAAAAGAAAGCTAAAGTGGAAGATGCACCACCAATGCCCAAGCAGTGATCTTCGACAACACAGGGAGAATACTATATATATATTACGTGGAAGCCTCCTGCTCGTCTCCGGATCATCTACCCGTGCATCACCAGCTAACCTGTTTCTAGTCTGCTCGTGTGAGCACCCAGAGTAATAAGAAGAGACATAAAACTCTGGGTCAGACAAAAAGTCTGGTATGAGCGATAAGCAGCTAAACAGAACAATAACAGGTATACTAAACCATACCTGAACCTCGACCTGCAACCAAAGAGTTAGCACTACATACTGTACAATACTCTAAGGTGCCATAATAAATAGTGTGAGGATACGGGGGTGGGGTGTGCATGTCACAATGATAGCAAACAAATCATCCATAGCAACCATCCTCACATCTCTCACTCAGTGCGTAAAGCATACGACATCTACCACTTTGGAACACTAGACAAACTGAGGTAACGACGAATCCCGACTTGTAGAAACACTGCTGTGACCAAGCCAATCACTTGGAGTCATGACCAAACATTTCAATGACCCACTTCATTGGTCGTAGCCCTTGGTTCTACCGATGCCATAATGGCCCTGAATCCGCCTTCGTACCTCCTACCATAGTGGTCCAAAGCTATAGACGTCGATAACCCCTTGGCACACGTCCCGCAGCAAAACCCAACCATGAAGCGAACTCGTTGATTTCCATCTGAATCTTGAGCTCTAACTTCTCATTTGGGCTTCCTTTGCATCTCGGGTTTCTGTCATCACCCTCCGGATCGGATCCTCCTTCACGCTCGGGTCGGATCGTGTCGCACCATATGGATCGCACCTCGTCAGCTCGTGGCGCCTTGTCGGGTCGGTTCGGGCTTATCAGTTCGTGGCAACCCACTGGTTCGGGTCGAGCTACCCATTTGGATCATGGCGCTTCCCTTCAGTCGTGGAGGAACATCGGTTCGGATCGTGAGCTTCTTAAGTGGATCGGTTCGGGTCGGAGTAGCTCATTCTCACGAGAGACGAATCGGATCGGATCATCGGATCGGGGTCTTCAGCCATCGGCGGAGCGGGTCGCGCCATCGGATCGGGTCGCGGTCTTCCCTTCGTGGCTCCGAGCTCTGGCATGTGGCGCGGTTCGAGAAGGCGGGTCGGTTCGTGGGCATGGGGGCGATCCGATCCGGATAAATTCCTGCACTTCGTTCCAGCGACAGTTTCTCGCCATTCGACGGCGTTTTTGACCAAACTAACACTTCTAAGCAATCACAAAACACACCCTAGAGTCATAGCAACATGTAATAGCAACCACAACAGCAAACAATCACTCAAATGAATCAAAATGGATCAAAAGTGGCCAAAGCTCCTTATTTTCCCTTAAGCATGTTTAAGTAAAACTGATCATAGGGTTAGCAAAACTTAATCAAATCGAACCAAATTTCAACCAGAGGCATAAAACCTTATTTAAGAATTTCTAAACATTTTTCCAGAATTTATTAGTGTATAAATTCGCTAATCTTCACTAATTACCCTTAATTAACTGTAATTAGTGTCAAAATGATGCTATCACTCACCTTTGCCACAATAAAACTTCCAAATCTGAAGTGAACCTCTGATTTGCACGAATTCCAATATATAACAGCAGCCCTACCTCAGTCCTTGTGCTAATCCCCCTTGATTTGATGCCTCTAAGCCTTAATCCTTGATTAGGAAGTGATTTTGGGTGATTTAGAGAGATTTAGAGAGTGGAGGCCATGGCTAGGTTAAGGGAAATGAAAGTGGCGGCTGGAAAATGTCTAAAGAAATGTTTTCTAACCCTAATCAGCACCTATATACCCCTAAACCCGAAATTCCCCTTGGGCCTAGCTGCTAATCACCCGTTTAAGCCCAATTAAGCTGTTTTTCACCATCTGAAACTTGTTTCAGCCATATCTCCCAAACGGTGAGTCCGTTTGGCTAATGTGACCACTCTACGGAAAGAGAAACCATCATCCGGAGCCAATGGAAGTGGTTTCAGGTCAAAATTCCTTTCCAGTCAAAAGTTATGGCCAAAACAGTGATAACTAGGGGTAAAATGGTCATCTAAAAATCGGGAAAAATCATGAACATGGGAAATGACCCCAATAGTCGTCCCCCAAAGTTACATGACCATACGACTTCGTATGTGAAAGAAATAAATATTCTACGATCCTATGATGCGTAGAATGCGGGTCGTTACACTCTCCCCCCCTTAAGAAATTTCGTCCCCGAAATTCCTTAACCCAAAACATACAAAGGATCCCGCATGCCTAACAGCCACGTACAACAATCAAACATGCAAAACAAGCAAACAAGCCTATCCTAGCATGCGGAAAACTAAATCGAAGTCAAAATCTTACCAGGCAAAGAGTTCTGGGTGTGACTTCCTAATGTTCTCCTCTGTCTCCCAAGTACAATCATTCTCGTCCTCGCTCCACTGTACCTTGACTAGCTTCACCGCCTTCCTTCGAAGTTGCTTCATGTCGTGCTCGACAATACGGGCCGGCTTGCGGTTCCCAGCCGCCTCGGGTTCTACTTCGAAGTCCTCCAACTGATCAGGTGAAATAGCCATATCTGAGTCGTGAACGAACTTCCTTAGTTGGGAAACATGAAATACGTTGTGAACTCCCGCCATCTTCTCTGGTAAGTCAATCCTATATGCCAAATTCCCGACTAGTTCGAGAACAGGGAATGGGCCAACGAATCTTGGTGCCAACTTGCCTCTCCTGCCAAATCGTATTGCGCTCTTCAACGGAGAAATCTTGACAAATACCAAGTCGCCAACGGAGAATTTTAAGTCTCTTCTCCTTTTATCGGCATAACTCTTCTGCCTATCTTGGGCAGCCTTCATTCGTTGTTGAATGGTCTTGATTTTATCTGAAGTTTCCCTCACCACATCTGGTCCAAGCATAAACTTCTCGCCAGTCTCTATCCAACATGATGGTGAGTTGCATGGTCTTCCGTACAAAGCTTCAAACGGAGCCATACCGATGCTGGATTGGTAGCTATTATTATATGCAAACTCTACTAGATGCAAATGGTCATCCCATGATCCACCAAAATCCAATATACATGCTCTCAAGAGGTCTTCCAAAATACGGTTCACCCTCTCCGTCTGACCGTCGGTCTGAGGATGATATGCGGTACTGAGATGTAACTCTGACCCTAGAGCCTCTTGTAAGCTCTTCCAAAACCCACTAGTGAACAACGGGTCTCGGTCGCTCACAATGCTTTTGGGTACTCCATGAAATCTCACTACTCACTTCATATATAATTCTGCTAACTTAGCTGCCGTTCTGGTCGATTTGACTGGTATAAATCTTGCACTTTTGGTCAATCGGTCCACAATCACCCAAATGCTATCATGTCCCGATCTAGTTCTTGGTAAACCATCGATGAAATCCATCGAGACTTGCTCCCATTTCCATTCGGGAATTTCTAATGGCTGTAACAAACCACTAGGCTTCTTTTGCTCGGCTTTAACTAGCTGGCAATTCATGCATTTGGATATAAACTTCCCAACGTCTCTTTTCATTCCTTCCCAGTAGTAAGTCTGTTTCATGTCTCTATACATCTTATTACCACCGGGGTGTATAGTCAGCTTTGAGTGATGACATTCTCTAAGCACTTCATCCCTCAATCCATTGACATTGGGTACAACAAGCTTTCCATTCTTTCTAAGCCATCTATCTCGATCAAGCCCATACTTGTTCATCTCCTCATCGATACCCATCTCTAACTTGGAGATGATTTCCAATAGGTTAGGATCGTCCCTCTGACTAGAGCCGATCCGCTCAATCAAAGTGGGTCTGATCGTCAAACTTGCTAACATTTCTGGATCCAATTCGCACTTTGGTCTAAAATCAAACCCCGCGATAAACTCCAGTTGCTTCCATTCAAGGAACATAGCCCCTAAGCTGGCATGTCTTCGACTCAACGCATCGGCCACCGCATTGCCCTTTCCCGGTGTGTATGCGATGTCAAAATCATAGGAAGCTAGGAACTCTAACCATCTCTGCTGACGGAGATTCAGATCTTTCTGAGAGAAGAGATACTTTAACGACTTATGATCTGTAAACAGCTCAAATCTTTCTCCCAAGAGATAGTGTCTCCACATCTTTAACGCGAACACGATTGCTGCCAATTCTAAATCATGGGTAGGGTATCTTCTCTCGTGCGGTTTCAATTGCCGACTTGCATAAGCTATAACCCTACCGCCTTGCATCAATACAGCACCCAGTCCGGTACCACAGGCATCCGTGTATACCGTCATCTCTTCATCCCCCTTAGGAATGACTAACACCGGTGTGCTTGTCAACTTGTCCTTTAAACTTTTGAATGCATTCTTGCACCTTTCATCCCAGACAAAAGCTTGATTCTTCTTGGTCAACTGGGTCAATGGTGCTGCTATCTTGGAGAAACCTTGGATAAATTTACGATAATATCCCGCTAACCCCAAGAAACTTCTTACATCTGTTGCATTCTTGGGCATAGGCCAATCCTGTACCGTAGCCACCTTTGCCGGGTCTACGGCAATACCATTCTCTGATACAACATGGCCCAAGAACCTCACTTCCCTCTTCCAGAAGTGACACTTAGAAAACTTTGCTTTCAATTGGTGTTTTCTCAACACCCCCATCACTACTCTTAAATGTCCCTTGTGTTCTTCCTCTGTCCTTGAGTAGACCAAAATATCATCAACGAACACAAGGACAAACTTATTCAACTGATCTCTGAATACCCTATTCATAAGATCCACAAAATATGCTGGGGCATTGGTCAGCCCGAATGGCATGACCAACCACTCATAAAACCCAGACGGCGTCCGAAATGCCGTTTTAGCTATACTCTCAGCTTCCACTCTAAGCTGATGAAAACCTGTCGCGAGATCCAACTGAGAAAATACTCTCGCGCCACTCAACTGATCGAACAAATCATCTATCCGCGGTAGAGGATACTTGTTCTTCCTCGTCACTTTATTCAACTCGCGGTAGTCTACACACAAACGAAGGGAACCATCCGCCTTGGTAGCAAACACAACTGGTGCTCCCCATTCAGAAACACTCCTTCTGATAAATCCCTTCTTCAAAAGATCGCTGACTTGCACCTCGAGCTCTCGCTGCTCCCTTGGTGCCATACGACGAAGTGGCATCACTATAGGCCTGGCATCCTTTACCAAATCAATACGAAACTCAATCTCTCGGTGTGGTGGAAGTCCGGTCACTTCCTCGAAAACATCCGGATACTGGCCAACCACGGGCAAACCTGACAACTCACTATGCGGAATGTCGAGGGAGTTTAGAAAACTAGCCAATACCCCCTCACTGGGTAGACCACCAAACACTATCCTCCGCCCATCATCCGCTCTAGCTGTCACCAACAAGCCCTCACAGTCTACCACCACCCCGTATCTTTGGAGCCAATCTACTCCCAAAATAATGCCAAACCCAGTAAAGCCCAAAACAAAGCAATCACAAACAAACATGCATCCATGACTCGATAAGACCACATTACGACAAATCATGCTAAGGCTAGTAGAACCACCAATCGGGTTCGGCACTACTAAAGGTCTATCGACAATCTCGGGCTCCAATCCCAACCTATCTACCAGGTCATTAGATATGAAAGAACTGGAAGCTCCGGTATCAAACAAAACTCTAACAGGAACATCATAAACAGAAAGCATACCTTGAATGACGACATTCTTTCCCTTCTCCGCCGCTGTTGGGGCATTTGACGAAGAAGGAATAGCATTAAGGGCTTATGCTTTCACCATTTGCTTTTCCTTAGGGGGCTGTGGACACTTGTCCTTGTGATGTCCCATCTGGCCACAGTTGAAGCACTTCCTATCTGCTGGCTTGGCCCGACAATTACTAGCATAATGGCCCTTCTTACCACAGCTGAAGCACTCCACATCTTGCTTATTCTTTTTCTTCTGGCCATCCTTAGCTTGGTTCTGCTTTCTCTTATTCTGGGAACCACCCTTGCCTCCACCACTTGCTTGTGGCTTTGGCTCTTCTGCGGGTGCAACCTCAGTCTTCGGCTTAGGGTAGAGACTTTCTGACCTCAATGCTTTCCCTACAATCGACTCAAACGACTCATCGATGTGGTTAATAAGTCTTTCCCCCAAGTACTGGTCCAAACCGGTTATGAATTTCTCATTCTTTTTCTCGGCAGTATCAATAAGAGATAACCCATATTTTGACAAAGTGTCAAATTCGACAATATACTCGGAGACAGCTCTGCCATTCTGCTTGAGCTCCAAGAATTTCTTAAACAGCACTGACTTCTGAGCAGCTGGAATGAACTTCTCGCTAAAGCGAGCTTTAAACTGCTCCCAAGTAATCTGATCTTCGGGAGTAGCTGCTTTTATAGCATTCCACCAATTCATTGCCCGCCCTTGCAGCTGACGGGACGCTAGCTTTCTCTTCATCGTATCCTCGATACCCAAATCCTCGAAGATACGTTCGCAACTATCCAACCAATCTTGAACATCCGTGGCCGACTCCGTTCCGTGAAACGGCTTCCCACCAAGGCTAGTATAATCCTTGTTTAGCTTGGCGAAGTCGACCCTCGGCGCCTGCACTATTGGACCACCTCCATTTCCACCATTGGGAGCTGCCCTCTGCACATCTCTAAGCATCCCTCTCATGAGGTCAGTAAACATCGTCCTCATGTCAGCAGCATTCCCATTATTGGCTCCTCTACCAGCACCTCTAGTATATCGGCTCATCGTCAATCTGAAAAAGGAAACGATTAACAACTCCACAGTAGGGGTGTCAAATGGGTCATTTAGGGTCGTATAAGGGTCAAGTAAATTTTGACCCTATCTTTTTGCAACCCTTTTATTTTGACCCTTTTAACATAACGTTTTACCTGACCCAACCCACATATTATGTGGGTTACCCATTTAACCCACATATTAAAAAATATTACTTTAAAATAACGATTTTTAAAGCTAAACATACCAAAATTACGAAAATACCCTTTATTTTGAAAAATATGAAAAAATTTCATAAAATCCAGAAAATTATGAAATGAAAAGCAATAAAAGAGTTATTCGAAAATTACGATTTCTAAAGCTAAAAATGTAAAAATTATGAAAATACTCTTCATATTGGAAAAATGAAAAAAAAATTCAAAAAATCCAGAAAATTATGAAATGAAAAGTAATAAAAGAATTATTTGAAAAAAATGATTTTTAAAGCTAAAAGGACCAAAATTACAAAAATACCCTTCATATTTGAAAAAGTGAAAAAAACGAAAAAATTTCAGAAAATCCAGAAAATTACGGAATGAAAAGTAAAAAAAGAATTATTTTAAAATAACGATTTTTAAAGCTAAAAATGGTAAAATTACGAAAATGCCCTTCATATTTGAAAAAGTGAAAAAAAATGAAAAAATTTCAGAAAATCCAGAAAATTACAAAATGAAAAGTAAAAAAAGAATTATTTAAAAATAAGGATTTTTAAAGCTAAAATTACGAAAATACCCTTTATTTGGGAAAAAGTAGAAAAAAGTGAAAAAAATTCAGAAAATTACGAAATGAAAAGTATAAAAAATTATTATTTTTTCATAATTTTCTGGATTTTTTTAAATTTATTATTATTTTCACTTTTTTTAACATGAAGGGCATTTTCGTAATTTTGACATATTTAGTTTTAAAAATCGTAATTTTCGAATAATTCTTGTTTTACTTTTCATTTCGTAATTTTTTAGATTTTTTTAAAATTTATTTATTTTTTTCACTTTTTCAACGTTAAGGGCATTTTCGTAATTTTGACCTTATTTTACTTTTATAATTATTATTTTCGAATAATTCTTTTATTACTTTTCATTTCATAATTTTCTGAATTTTTTGAAATTTTTTCATTTTTTTTCATTTTTCCAATATGAAGGGTATTTTCGTAATTTTTACATTTTTAGCTTTAGAAATCGTAATTTTTGAATAATTCTTTTTTTACCTTTCATTTCGTAATTTTTTGGATTATTTTTTTATTTTTTTCACTTTTTTCAAAATGAAGGGTATTTTCGTAATTTTGGCCTTTTTAACTTTAGAAATCGTAATTTTCGAATAATTCTTTTATTACTTTTCATTTCAAAATTTTCTGGATTTTTTGAAAATTTTTCATTATTTTTTCATTTTTCCAATATGAAGGATATTTTCGTAATTTTTACATTTTTAGCTTTAGAAATCGTAATTTTCGAATAATTCTTTTTTTACTTTTCATTTCGTAATTTTCTGGATTTTTTGAAATTTTTTCATTTTTTTTCATTTTTCCAATATAAAGGGTATTTTCGTAATTTTTTCATTTTTAGCTTTAGAAATCGTAATTTTCGAATAATTCTTTTTTTACTTTTCATTTCGTAATTTTCTGGATTTTTTGAAATTTTTTCATTTTTTTTCATTTTTCCAATATAAAGGGTATTTTCGTAATTTTTTCATTTTTAGCTTTAGAAATCGTAATTTTCGAATAATTCTTTTTTTACTTTTCATTTCGTAATTTTTTGAAACTTTTCATTTTTTTCACTTTTTTCAAAATGGAGGGTATTTTCGTAATTTTGGTCCTTTTAGCTATAAAAATCATTATTTTCGAATACTTCATTTTTTTTAATTCTCATTTCATAATTTTCTGGATTTTTTGAATTTTTTTCTTTTTCTCACTTTTTCCAAAATAAAGGTTATTTTTGTAATTTTGACCTTTTTACATTTAAAAATCGTTATTTTAAAGTATTACTTTTTTACTATTTGGGTAAGTGGGTTACCCATTTGTAACCCTTATAAAAAAGGGTCAACCCTTTTATGATTCATTTAATAAAAAAATTATAAAAGGGTTGACCCGATAGGGTTGTAATTAGGGTAGAATGGGTTGGGTAAAAGGGTGGGTCATATTTTGATAGGTCTATTTAAAACGCGAGCTGTGAAGAGGTTTGGAGATGGATGAACACGGGATGAGGTGGAGAACACTTGTAGCAGAGGGACGGTTGGATGCAAGTTTTGGCGTGAGAAGGATTGGATCATGGAAAGTCTGTAGCAATTTTATTCATGAAACAAGAAGTGAAAAATATAAATACAAAGAAACGATGACGTGTTGGTGTTGGTGGAGACAGTAAGAAGGAAAATTATACATACTGGAGAAGTAAATAGCATGCGAATACAAGGAGGATGATGGGAAGGATATGGGTTCGAAAACCACGGTGGAGCAAAAGTGTTACAACAGCATGGTGATTCACGTATTGAACTTGAAGGGAGATGAAACATTTGGATAGTTCTATGGAAATGACGTGGAAGAGGTATACATTAAACAAGTAATTTGATTTAATTAAATCATAATTAAAAAGTCCGATAGCTTAATTAAGTTGTTAATTTATAGTATTAATAACGGTTTAAATGGTTAAATTTATAATAGTAACAGCCGCCTTATACATTGTCAGATCAGAGCGTAACCAGTTGTATTGATATCGCTTTGGCGGAAGCTACGCATTTGAGCTGTTGGAAGTGATATGGAGTTAACGAGAATTTTGTCCAATTGGAAACGTCCGTTTAGAATTGGATGAAAGCAATGTAGAATCGTCAAAGCAACGTAGAATCGTCAATCGAAAATAATGTGAGTTAATTCCCATACTTTTCTGGATTTACTTTGATGTGCTAAATTCATATATAACTATAATTCACCGTAAACAGTATAATTTGGTTGTTTGGATGTCATGGTTGCGTAGTGTTTGATTGTCATATTAGATAATTTAGTTTAAATTATGGTTTCACATACTGTTATAAAATATATTATGATCTGATATGCAGGGAAGAACAGGTTAGAGGGATCCGATCGAATTCCTCAAATAAATTATATATTATTGATTGTTCATTATTGCCCACACATGAATTATTTACCCCCAAATGATATTATAACCTGTTTAGACATTTATGGTTGAATGGATGTTGAATTGTTGAACGTATATTCAACGATTGTTGTGTTTTAATCAATAAACAATATTGATTAAGTTATTGGCAATAGGTGATCTAATATCCATCGTTTAAAAACATCGTTTTACCGTTGGGCGAACTGACAGAGTTTTTTGTTATAAAATATATTTTTATATCTGAGTCGAGGTTTTCGAATAATAATTATTTAAATAAAAGGATTATAAATATAACTTCAAATTATAATTAAACAATTGGCTTAAAGATAAACAAATGTATCATTTAACATTTGTTTGGCCCGAGTTAGAAGTGAAATGAAATAGTATGGGTCGAGATACATTTTTCTATGAAATAAGTAAATAACATATGTTTTCCAAAGAAGTAGAAATGGTAATGTTAAAGGGGGAAATAAAAGTAATTATTTGAATTCGAATTTTTTTGTAATATTTGAAGATGGAGTTAATAAGATAAATTGGGTTATAAAATAACTAAAATATCGCTTGACGTTGTGTTGGCCATAAGAGAATTAATGATTGGAGTTATACCATCAAGCGGATAATATATCGATATTTCCCGAAGTAAAATTAAAAGGGGATTTTAAGGGATATAAAGCAATATTTCTAAGATAAAGGAAATGAACCGATTTTATGATATTATAACGATATTAAATCGATATAATGTTTGAACGAATGGTTTTTATCAAAGGGTCGGAGCTGCCAATGTACTTAACAATATTATCGACATTGATAGTTAAAACACCGACTATCAATGAAATATTCTATTTGACATTTTGACGTGTTGTTTCGAAGAGACCGGGATGGGAACTGGACCCAAAACCACTTCGATCCAATGTTGCGTACGAAACGAACTGGAGCAATTGAAGACGGAGCATTGAAGACCGTAGATCTTCATGAAACGGAAGAACTGCTTATAATCTCTGGGTCGCTCCCACAAAAGAGATACACTGTGATTCTGTCGTGATTGGAATTTATGGATTGCAAGGACTACTTGCTACTGATCTTTGGGGTGATTCATATATAAGAATGCAGTAGGAGGGTGCCTTCAGTTCATCCTGTTCCTGGATGACTTGTATGGACAAATTTCTGACGGAGTACTTCCTGAGGGTCATGAACATTGATTTTTACAAATATACCAAGTTAAATTAGTAACGGAGAAATTCTCTTGCTTAAACACCCAGAGTGTATTTGTCGACGTCAATTAGTGATTTGACGGATTTGATGATGCGACATTCAAAGTGAATGGTGATCAGATGTTCTGAAGATAGACGTAGCCTCTAGCCTCATCAACCGGGAAAAGACAGAAGTTGGGCAGCATGGCTAGTTGGGTCATACCCAAGCAGGGTGTATTGTCATCGATCTAGAGAAAATTCATATTTGTTCTTCTTTTCGATTCTGTATCTTCAGATTACGGTTGGATGGCCAACAACCGTGGTGATAATATATTCGATAAACTCAAGCTAAATGAGTGGTCGGTCATGTGAGGCTGGGTTGCAAGACGTTCTTGTTGAACCCCAGTGTATACCGTCTAGAGTACACTGATCGGAAGGTGCTCCCATACCTTGTCTATTGGAATCCATTCTCCAATAAGCGCCATGCGGTTTTTGATTATATAATAAATATGTAGAGCGTGAGATGCAAGCGTTCTACTAGATGGTTATTTAATTGTGATTGATAGACATTATTATAATATCACTGAATTTTGATATATCAAAACTATTTTGGGTTATAGTAAGGTAAAAACCGTCCATGTTTATGTGTGGGCTGGTCTTACAATTACCCTTTCTTTCAAAAGGATTTCTAAAGATAAACAAGTTGTTTATTGTGAATTTACCACTGAAAGTATTCCAAACTGATCCGGGTGAATTTTGTTTTAAATCAAATGTGCTCGGGTCAGACTGAGTATATTTACAGGTTCGGTTCCGCTTGGAGTTCAAGAGCTGGAAGCAGGAGGCTTCACCGTTAGTTATTTAGAGTTTATTTCCACTACGTCTGATATATGATGTACTCTGATGATTGGTATGTATATACAGTTTTGTAAAGATATTTGAAATATTATGTTTTATTCATTCCGCTGTGAGATTCTGATGTTCCTCTTATGCTTCTATTCTATTACTTCTATCTTATCTTTCTCTTCCTCTTATTTCTTTCTATTAAAGATTCGTAATTTCGTGTCATTTGGGTTGTGATTAGTTAGCTCAAACTGGTACGGAGTTACGGGCCTTTACAATAATTCTGAAAGCCGCTAGAGTTGGCCTTCCCAAAAAAGCATTATAGGTTGATAGCTCATCAACCAGAATAAAAGACTGTATCAAGGTTACCTTTCTTTTGTCTTCTCCAAGTTCCACAAGTAAATAAATAACCCCAATAGGTTGTTTTGGTTCCCCTGTGAACCCTTGGATTTTCTTTTGACAAGCTCACACATCCTCCATAGAAAGCTTCATTCTATTGAAAGTGTCTTTGAACAACACATTTACTGAAGCTCCACAATCAACTAGGATTCATTTCACTGTTGTGGCCTATTCAATTGGTTACCACCATAGGGTCTTGGGTCGGAGTAACTTCCCTTCTTCGTCCTTTCTGTTGAACATAATATCCCCAAACGAAATTTTCTGTTGTTTAATGGGAATGGCATTGTTGGGAATCAAACACCCTTTCATCTCTTTGTGAGTTCTTGAGTGCTCGAGCATACTTATCGATGTCTCCCCAACTTGGCCTTGTTGAGTGAGGACCTCCGGAAATGATATTGATTACAAGCCTTTGAACAACCAGTGTCTGGGCTTTCTCCCCTAATGCAGACGCATTATGTTCTTGAGAAGTTTGGGGAGGATTGGCAGTTTGTTTCTTTTTTACATATTGCTGTAGACGGTTCTTCCTAATCAGTTCTTCAATCAAAATCTTAAGATCTTTTCACTCATTAGTATTATAGACATGCTGATTGTGGAAGCGATAGAATCTTCCAGAATTTGCTTGATTATCAGTTACTTTCTGATTCTTTAGCTTAGGATAGTCCTCAGTACCCTTCGTAGCCGTAAAGATATTCTCTGGTGTCTCAGTTAATGGATTCAATTCAGTAGCCTTGAAGAAGTGAAACTTCTTTCCACTCTGATTGTCTTTGGCATCATTTCCCCGCTTTTGGCCCTCATTCCCCTTTTGGGCATTCGCAATGTAACAACCCGCATTTTACGTATCGGAATATCATAAAATATTTTTATTTCATTCCTTGAGGGTTGGATCATTCTCATATTTTAATATGTTTATGGGTATGTGAGACATGTTCATAATTTTTACCAATTTTGTTTGTGACCATTTTTCCCCTGTCAGTCTTGTACAAGGAATAACTTTTGACTGGGACCGAATCAGGTGTTGAGACCTATGCCATTGGAAAGGAAATGATGTTTCCCTTTCCTTAGAGTGGTCACATTAAAGATTTTACTCAACGATTTGGGAGGAATCGCTATTTTAAGGTTTAAAGTTGGCTGTTCAGGTTTGGTAAGCAAAAATGGGCTGATTTGAGGAGGCCCATTAGTGGGCAGGTGGAGGCTAAAAATAGGGAGTAAGAGGCACGGAGAATAGTTTAATTTCTCCATTCTCTCATTTAGAAGAGCTAAAGTTCCTCCATTTCTCCATTCTCTTCACCTTTCCACCATTAAAATTCGAGATCTACATTAGAGAATTGAATATCTACATCGTTGGAAGCTAGATCTACACCATTCGAAGAGAGAGATCATCAAATCAAAGAGTTTAGAGCAAATTCTTCGCTGTCCGAATCTAGATCTAAGTGTTTTTGGGTTGTTTGGAGAATTAATGAGTGATATGCATCTCTCACGCGGATTCATTCAAGTATATGAGTCGTATGATCTTAATTTCATCAATTTCAAGTGTTTCTCTTATATCTACATCATGGTAAGTATAATTTCATATGAATCACCATATGATCTAATTTATCAACTTAAAACTGGTAATTTCTGTGTTATTTCTCTATGCAAGTTAGATCCATTGTTTTAGCTCATATGTTCATTATCATTATTTTTGGGTGAATTATCAGTAAATTGTCGTTTTTATGTTGTTCGCAACTTTATAATATGCTTATGGATGAATTGTATGAATCGTCTTGGTCGATGTTATCGTTTGGCGGAGTTTTGGTCGAATTTCGGGTCGGTCTGGAATAGTGCTGGTCGTGATGGAAATCGTGATGGGTTGGGTCTGGATTAGTGTTGGTCGATCAGTCGAGCAGTATGTGGGTTCGAGCAGCTGGTTGGTCATGCTCCAAGAGCTGGTCGGTCGGTATCTGCCTTGGTAGTTGGTCGGTCGTGCACCCAAAATTGGACTGGGTCGGTCATAATTGAAGAATAGGGGTCGGTCACAGTTCTAGTCGGTCGGTCTTGAAGTAGTGGGGTCGATCATGCCATGCAAGAGGATCAGGTAGGTCATGTTTTGGAGTGGCTAGGGTTCGAGTCGGTCGAGCACTAGGGTTCGGGTCGGTTAGTCAGGGCGTAGGGATCTTGGTCGGTCGGTAGGAGGTTGGGCGGTCGGTTGTGAGATGATGGTGGTAGATCGGTATGAAACAACGAATAAGATGAAAACTCAAAGGTTATGAGTTGGTGGATAATTGTGACACCCCACGCTCGTTAATGTCACTCTTTATCAGAATGCATTAAGTTTCGTGAAGCGTTATAGGTAAACATAAACATTACAAGACAGATTTAAAGTAACAGCGGAATTAAAACTTTATTTAATAGAAAACGTCGTGGTTCGAACCCAATTACATAATAAGTTTGGAATATTGAAAACATAAACTTTTGCCTTGTACAAAAATCATCATCAAAGTACAATGATATAAAAAGAGCATAATCCCAAAATATAACCATAGTAGAGAACATACGAAATCAAGCAGTACATCTAAGCAGCTCCTAGCGGAATGAAAGAAGAATCCTGATCAGGCTTGAGTATTTCCACCCTGAGAATCCAAGGAAGGGGGGAGGGAGAGGACAGAAGAGGAAACAAAATATGTCAGACATAAAGTCTGGCGAGTCCATTTATTTTAGTATATAAATAAGTAAAAGCACCATGACACACATATAAGTTGGAGAGGGATAACAGTGTCATAAGGCTGGTATAATAGGTAAATAGGATAAACAAAACAGAACATGCATTGCGCTTCTCTAATACTTTTCTCTCTGCACCAATACTAGTGTCACAAGAACAAGATGACCCCAACAAGTACAAGGTGGTAGACTTAGGTGTACTTCTAGTGAGAGGTTTTACCCCATACAATAACAGGTAGCCCAAATAGAACTAACAGGTGTTAACCCCCAAAGACAATAAAGGGCTCCTAAACAAGAAAGACTAGATGTACCCTAATTACTACTCCCAATTGATCGGTTCCCTAACTCGTTGATACCCTGTGCTGTCCCCACAGTAGGATATATCACTTCCTAAAGTGGCAACCCTTCGTTTACAAGATGTGCACAAACCATATCTACTGGTGTCACGACGTCTTAACCTCCCAGGACCGGACCCATGCATGCACATGACCCCGTCGGAATGTGCCGCCCACACCGTCCCTTAGATGGACCTCTTACAACCAACTCAGTAAGTGTGCCCTGACCCCAACCTAGTTCGGGGTTCTCCGTTTGATACCAGTATAGGTTACTGACTGTTACGAGTCCCACACTCCGGATGATACAAGCTTCCCCTTAGGCTTGCATCCCCACTACTAGGATTTTAACATGTTATGCCTACCAGTTTAACAAGACTACATAACCCCAACAGGTTAAGTTTGTCGGGTTTATATATATAACTCATCCCCATGTATTTAACAAGATTAACTTAACCCTCCCACTACTTCAAGCATGTCTACTTAACCCCTACTCCAGTTAACAGGTTTATGTAACCCTTATGGATTCAAATAGGATAAGTATTACTAGTTTATCACCATTCATTCATTTATGATTTTTAATGTGCTAGACGTCCCACATTAAGTCTACCACTTGTGGATGCTGGATATGGCGGTTGGGTCCTGACAGACTTCTTCCAAAAGTCGGATTTAATCTCGTGTCTTAGCACGTTACGTGTTTATGCACTTAGACCCCTCACATTAGATTTACCACTTGTGGACGTTGGATATGCCGGGCGGTTCCAGGCATGCTTGTACCAAAAGTGTAGTCTAACCTCGTGTCTAAGCGTGGTTACAGTTTCTAATTACTGTAAATCTAGGTATTTTCATTATTATCCAATTATCATGTTTATTCATGCCCAAAGTTCATATCTGTTCTACGATACAAGTTATGCGCCAGACTAAGGTTTAGATCAAGATATAGATTGTGCCCCCAAATCTCAAGTTTTGGCTCAAGACACAAATTATGCCCGAAATTCCCAATCATGTTTTACAATATGAATTATGCCCTAAAATAATCATCCCCAATCATTCCCAATTTCGTGCGTTCGCGTATCTCAGTGATAGGCCTAAGCTCGAAAGAAGTCTGCTATAAAAATAAAAAGGGAAGGAGGGAGAGAAGAGAACAAGAATAGGCATAATGAATAAAACTGGCATAAGATGATAAAACTGCTCATACTAGCAAAATAGGCATACAGTGACATGATTAGGCAAACTAAAATGATAGAGATATCATGAACATACATATGAGACCTAAACAGTAAATTAGATATACAAGTAGTGGCAGATATGTTGTGATTCAGATTTCTAACAGGCATAGGCTTAGATCCAAACTTATAAACATGTCAAGATTACATTTTAGGTGTTCATATTTGAAAATAACATAGACTCACTGTGACTAGATATAAAGAACAGAAGATTGATCGTAGATGATGTAGCACAGATCTCTGAATATGTATAACTTGTTGTTGAAGAAGAATAGGCTAGATCAAACTGAGTTGGGGTAGCACCTCATTGTCGCCATTGATTTAGATGAATAAAACAATGGGATTAAGGTCCTTTATATAGCCATCAGTCAGCGAACCAGGACACAAAACAGATCTAGATTCATCAAGTGGGTCGACATGGATGCCGACACCCCTGTTGCGGTGTCGACCCATGGGTCGACACCCTTAGGTCACGGGGTCGACCCCTAACGGTCCGAGTTCTCGCGCCTTCCCGCTTCTGGTTTTCGAAATATTTTGAATGTTTTGATTGGTTCTGTATATATATAACCTTAATAACTTCTTCATAGGATCTCCATTTTACGCAAACTTGGTGTCTATCTTAAGCAGAATTCCGACAAGAACATAATGGCACAGTCTGTTTTACTTAATTCCAAGTATTTAATTAAAAATTCCTTAGTTTATCATTATAGTGTCATAGGAATTACGAGGTGATACATTCTCCCTTACTTAAAGAATTCGTCCCTCAAAACTCTAAGTTAAGAAGAATGTATATCCTAACATTCATCATCCATCTACTCATCCACCAATCACAGGCATCCACTGTCCTTAAAAGATTTCTAATTCTTATATGAACATATGCAAAGGTGTGTGTATATGTCCCTATGCTAATGCGAAAGATCAGGTGGTCTACTAATTCAGTTGACCTCATTAATGCAATATATGTTAGTGACATGAATCCAACATGTATGCAAATAATCCTACTATAATATGTAAGTTCTATATGTGTGTGCAATCATCTCTCCAAATGCAACATCCATATGATGATACACCCACTTTCATCCATTAAAAGAAGAAAAATGCACACACATTCATATGCAGTATGGGAGTGATTGAACCGATCTAGTGCCTAATGTGTGTGTGTATATGTATCCACGAGCAACCACTAGCAAACACTTGCATCCACTTGCGTCCATCAAACATAACATGTCTCAAATACATGTTTACGTCCATGGGATTCCTATCTAAAGTTCGAAGATTCGATTGATAGGATATACTTAAACGATAGAAACAAGCATGAATAAAAACTTTAGAAAGGAAGTTAAGAACATACCCTTGAAAAGAAAAGGGTACGAAGCGCAAATCTTGTCTTTGGTCTCCCAAGTTGCGTCCTCTTGGTTGTCTCCCCACTGAACTTTCATCAACTTGACTTCGCGGTAGCGTGGCTTCTTAACTTCTGATCTAAGAATACTGTAGGAACTCGTCTAATTGTCGCCTCCCGTTCCACCTCTACTTCCTCAAGCATACTTGGCTCAACTACTTATGCGGTATCATGAAAACACTTCCTCAAATGAGAAACGTGGAAAACATCATGAACATCAGACAGTCTCTCTGGTAGCTTTAATCTATAGGCCATTTGGCTAATCCTTTCTGTTATGGGAAATGGCCCTACAAATCTCTGTGCAAATTTCCCTATGGATCCAAAACGAACCACATTCCTCAAAGGTGATACCTTGATGAAAACCATGTCTCCTACTTCAAACTCAATGTCAGTCCTTCTCCTATCTACGTAGGACTCCTATCTGTCTTGAGCTGTCTTCATGCGCCTACGGATAAGATCAATCTTTTTTTGAAGTTTCTCTAACCATCAGGTCCAAGTAAAAGCCTTTCTGTAGATTCCCACCAACAAGTCGGTGATCTACAGGGTCGTCCGTACAATGCTTCGAAGGGTTCCATGTCAGTACTAGCATGGAAACTATTGTTGTAAGCGAACTCTACCAAAGGAAGATGCTCTTTCCAAGTCCCTCCAAAGTCTAGGATTCACAACCTTAAAAGATCCTCAAGAACTCTATTCACCCTTTCCGACTGTCCATCGGTCTGTGGATGATAAGCAGTGCTCAAGCACAACTGTGTCCCAAATGCCTCTTGTAAGCTTATCCAAAATTCACTGCTGAAAATGAGGTCACGATCACTCACAACACTAGAAGGTACTCCATGCAGATGGACTATCTCACGAAGATAAACTGCTGCCAACCATGCTGCTGTCCTCTTACTCTTGATAGGGATGAAGTGGGCGCTCTTAGTAAGCCTGTCAACTACAACCCAAATACCGGTGTTGCCTTTCCTTGATCTAGGCAAACCGTCAATGAAACCCATATAGATGCTCTCCCACTTCCACTGTGGGACTACCAAAGGATGAAGTAAACTACCGGGCTTCCTTTGCTCAGCATTGACTGGCTGACAAATCAAACATCGAGAAACAAACTCTGCTACATCTTTCTTCATTCCAGCCCAAAAGAAATCCCTCTTCTTATCCTTGTACATCTTATCACCACTGGGATGAGTAGTCATCTTAGAATAATGGGCTTCCTCAAGGACAGTCTTCAACAAACTCCCAACTCGGGGAATACAAAGCCTTCCCTCTCGTCGCAACGACCCTCTATCATCCATGGAATATCTACTGAGGTAACTAGAAGTCTCCCCTCTATTGAGCCTATCCAAGATATCTGCTAGTTGTGGGTCCTCTCGCTATAAAGTCCCTATCTGGTCCAACATAGTAGGTCGCTCCTCTAATGATGCCAATAAACAAGGTTTAAACTCGGTCGAGGGTCTAAAATCAAAAATCGATATAAACTCCAAGCTTTTCCTCACCACAAACAGAGGACTCAAAGTCATCCTCTTCCTACTCAATGTGTCTGCCACCACATTACCCTTGCTAGGGGTATAAGCAATCTCAAAATCATATGACGCTAGGAACTCCATCCATCTTTATTGCCTTAAATTAAGATCCTTCTGCGAGAACAAGTACATGAGATATTTATGATCGGTGTACAACTCAAACTTCTCTCTAAGTAGATAATGGCGCCAAGTCTTAAGCACGAATATTATGGCAGCTAACTCTAAGTCATAGGTAGGAGTTGTTTTCATGAACTCTTAGCTGTCTACCTCCACAACATACTACCCTTCCTTCTTGCATGAGAACCGCACCAAGCCCTATACCACATGCATCAGTGTATACTGTGAACACTTTGTTCCCACCGGGCATAGTCAAGACTGGGGCTGTTGTCAGAGTCCTCTTCAATCGCTGAAAAGCATCGTCATAATTTATATCCCAATAAAATGTTAGATTCTTCTTTGTTAGTCTGGTGAGTGGGGCTGATATCTTTGCGATGTCCTTAATGAACTTCCTGTAATAGGCCACTAAACCAAGAAAACTCCTCACCTCCATTACATTCTTTGGGATCTTCCAATCTTGAACTGCAATTACCTTCGTGGGATCTACTGCTATCCCATCTTTAGAGACTACATGCCCTAGAAATTTCACTTCTTTTATCCAAAAATGACATTTGGAGAATTTTGCCTTAAGCTAGTGCGCACAGAGAGTTTTTAAAACCTCCCTTAAATGTTGGGCATGCTCTTCCTCATTCTTTGAGAAAATCAAGATGTCATCAACAAAGACCACAACGAACTTATTTAGAAACTCCCGAAACACCCTACTCATCAGATCAACAAAATAGGTGGGTGCATTCGTCAACCCAAAAGGCATAACGAGCCACTCTAAAAAACCATCTGGTGTTCTAAAAGCGTCCTTGTCTATACTATCCTCGGCCACTCTCAACTGATGAAACCCCATGGCTAAGTCTAACTGAGAGAAAACAGATGCACCTACAAGCTGGTCAAACAGATCATCTGTAATAACCCGGAAAATACGAGCCAATTTAATATTTTTAAATTGGTGATTTCAAAGGGATTTGAACAATTGAAATGGAATATTTCAATAAAATAGGGAATTAGAAATAGTGAGTCGGTTTGAAAATTTGAATTCAAACTTTGACTGACTGTGCAGGGTGGAAAATATAACGGATTTTAGTGAAACCAAAAATATTTAAATTTGTTAGTCAATACCTTTCTAACGAATCTGAAAAATCGAAGTTTCATAACGGGAATCAAAAGTTATGGCCGAATGAATTTTCAGAAGGGTCGGTATATGAAATATATAGCCCTGGAAAATTGATATTTTGCATACGACCTCGGAATTCGACGAGACCACTTTTGTTGGGTCCGGGATGTCAAACTATTGCTAGGTTTCAAATTTCATAATTTTTGAAGCTAGTATGTGAGCGTGGCAAAAGAAAATGTGATTGGTCAATTTCTGTTAAATTGGATCGACCAGAAAATGGCCATTTTTCAAACGACCTCAGAATTCGTCGAAACTAGTTTTGTTGGGACCGTAGCATCAAAACATAGCTAGATTTATTTTTCTGGAATTTTTCGAATCAGTTTATGGCCCTGGCAAATTGAAATGTACGTTGAAAGTTAAAAATTAAATGTTTTATACTTTAATTTGGAAAATAACTGACTGTAACAGTCGAATTGGCCTATGAAACATATCCCACTGTGTCCGTAATGAGGGTATTTAGCTAGGGGCGATAGTCGTTGGGTTTAAAAAGGAGTTCGTTTGAGAAAACACTATTTAAAAATTTAATATAGTCCTCGGCCAATCAGAATTTTCCATTCATAAATTTTTTTAAAAAAAAACCCCCCAAAATCAACGGCGAAACCCGTTCGAGACCTTCTCTCCTCCTTCGTCGCCGCTACCGCCACCTACAGACTTCGCCACCGCCACCCCTCGACGCGCCTCCGTCCCCTCTTCAAATCCGACTAACCATCGCCACCCCTCGTCGCCTGTGCCGCCCGACTCGAAGCCCCAAAGTCCCGACCTTTCCACCGCCGCCGCCGCCGATCTAGACCACCGAACGCCACCAAACCACCACCGACTGGAAGCCCTCTCTTCCCTCTTCCACGTCCAACTCGCTGATCATCCCCTCGTTCCTCGATTCTCGCAAAAACTGTAAACCTAGTTTTGAAGCTTCGTGAAAGTGAGTTTTGCTTTGATCTTTACACTTTGAAAAATCATATCTTTTTGGTATGTTGACGAAATTCGATGAAACAGGAAACATCGGGACCGCAAGGAAGCTCTCTACCCAATAGAAGAAGCCGCAGATTTTTCTGACATCGTATCGATTTTTAGCGCTCCGAAAACCAATTTGAGAAATCTAAATTAACGTGAAATTGAATGGAAAATGTCGTGTATAATTTATATTAGCGAAATATAAATTACATACGTGTTGTATACCTCATGTACATACGTAGTGTAAGCTATATAAGCGAAGTATGAATTTTACATGCATAGAATAATTGATATATGTGTTGAAATTCAAGTGAAATATAGCAATTATATATATATATATATATATACTCCCCTCGTCCACAAACCATGGACGATATTTATTGTTGTGAATTGGTGTGAAATATTGGATGGAAAATACGAATGGTTGAATAATTGTTTGTGGTTGATATTGTTTGGTAGTGGTTGAAAAATACCCATTGGTGATTAAAATGAATTGGAAATATTTGTGGAAATAAAAATAAACATGCCGCCTGCGTGCGAATTAGATGCATGAATACCCATTGTCAAAAACCGCGAGGTTTTAAGGTAGAGCGAGGAGCCGTACTAGGGACGGTGCCGGTTTAACTACCCTGCCGTTATGCTGCCGAAATTTTGAATAATCTTTGTGTGTTAGAATTATTTTCATATGTTGAAATAATTTTCATGCGTAGAAATTATAGCCATATGTTGAAACTATATCCATGTGTGGAAAATGTTCATGTGTTGAAAAGTGTTGTGTGAAAATTACATTCATTTGTGAATGAATGAAGTGTTTAAACAATAAAAATCACATTTTTATATATATATGAAGAAGGAAAAATATTCGCCTTATATAAATAGTTTCAACAATAAAAATCCCATCTTTCTAATATGAACAACATAAATAAAATGTCCATGTGTGGAAATACTCATTTGTTGAGAAGTGTGTGTAGCGGAAAAGTTCATGTGTTGAATAAAAAGATCGAACAATAAAAATTACATTTTTATTGAAACTATGAAGTGTTGAAACATCCCTTTGTCGAATAAATTTTTTGAACGATAAAAATATCATTTTTATCATATTTGTGATATGCTAAAGGTATGCGGACGTTGAAATAAATATTTGTGAAAGAAATATTCTTTTTAACATGCATAAGAACCAAATAAAATAGTCATGTGTTGAAATCTATTTTAGTTCGCCAAAATTATCATCTATTGAAATGTGAAGTGTTAAAAAAAAATAGCCACTTGTTCAAATAAATGTGCATGAGTTGAAATATACATTAATTAGCTAATGATATGATTTTAGCCTATGCATTCAACATTAGAATGAATGGTGTTTTTAAACCAAAGTAAATCAAATATGAAATTGAAAGGAAAATGATAAGTGATAGAAATTGTATATATGTACATGCATATCTATTGAACAGGTTAAAGCAAAGGGGCTAGAGAAGAGAAATAAAATTTTGTGCCCGACAAATAGGTACACATTTACTGCTTTGTTTAGGTGATGATTTTATGAGCCTGTTGGCTAGCCGCTTGGCTTTTTCTTTTTCTTTTTGATATGAGACGCCCGTGTGGCTATTTGGGAATTTTCCCAGACCCTCCCGTACAAAGGAGGTTATGGCGAAATTTTCCGAAATTTAAAGGCGTTAGTGAAATAATTGAAGTGGAAACGATATAGGAATTTTTGAATGAACTATATTTATATAAATATATAAATATAAATAGAATTAAAACGAAACGTGGCCGTGCAGTTCGTGTTTTGAAACCGTGATTTCAAACGGCTAGTGCGGGAAATCCGGCCATTGGATTTTCCCGAAACCGCAACCGTTGGGTTCGCCTTGGAAATATCTTTCCAACGGCACCAACTTTGTGAAGATCCGACAGTTGGATTGTCAGGAATGTTTAATTCAAAACTGAAGAAAAACAGCGCCAGAAACGATTATATTTATATATATAAATATAATTAAATTAAATCGAATAACGACGCTGCAGTTCGTAAATTGAAATCGTAGCTTCAAATGGCAAGTGTGGAAGATCCGACAGTCGGATTTTCCCCAAACTGAAACCGTTGGATTCGTTTTGAAATGACCTTCCTATTGATGTAAAATTTGGGAAGATCCAACGGTTAGATTTTTAGATATGTGTAAAACAAAATTAGTGAAAAGCAGCGCCAGTGCATCGACACGACCCGAAACGTCGTTTAATTAAATATGGCCATTTTAAATTAAATAAAAATGGCGATATATCGTTATAAAATACTATAGACGATATAGAGTGGAAATAAACCAATTTTGTTGTGTTTGCTTGATATGTGATGGTTGAATGTATTTGACATGAAAATTATAACTAAATAACTGAAATGTGAATGTTGAATAGTCCAACCATGTGATTAATTGATTTGAAAATCTAAATATACGTGGGTTATTTGAAAAGGCCGAGTTTATCTCATTTCAAATAATCGATCGACGTTGAGAAGTCGAAGAGTCGAAGACGGCTGAAGACCGACGATCTCCACATTGGATGGATGGGCGCTACTGATGCTCGTGATTGGAGTAGCTACCATGAAGGAATTGAAGTAGTAGCCGTCCAAACATACTGTTGATTGTACGGATATGCGAGGAATTGGTGCCTCCGGCTTCGTTCAGACCCAGAACGGACTTGTAAATGGACTCTGTGTCTGACATTGGATTTTGTTCTGTGTTGATTGATCTCTGTTAAATATATATCTGTTTGGCGGCAGAGAATTTATTCTCTTGCTTAACGCCCTTCTCTGAGACGTACGAGCTCAGAGGTTATACATTGACAGAAATCAGTCGCATGGAGTGGATTGCCTGTGTGGCACGCCTAAGTGGCATATGATCAAGGCTTCTGTTGCAAAGAAAAATCTTGTGGTTGATGATCAAAGCATGGTTTGTGTGACGTAGCTTTGTGTATAACGTGAATTCGCGAACCTCACACCTCGGTATGAGTCAAAAACGGGAGACGGACCGCTGGGAGTGCACGACGTTTCTTTCTAGTTATGGTGGTGTCAGTGACCTACCAGCCCTGACATTATATATACTTTTCACCTGTGTGGTTGTTGGAATGCGAGGCGCCTCGATTATAGGTCTGTAAGGACCGGGAAACGTGTGTTCAGGAATTGCCAATCCTCAAAAGTTAGAGAGGACCGGCCCAGCCGATTCCAAGGATCATAGTGGGGTCCTGGGACATTTGCTAGAGTGTCTCGAACGGAGAGGAGCTTGCCCCTTGCCTCGACTCATGAAGGAATCCAATTTCCAATACGAAATATGCGGATGTGATTGTATTACTAGTATGGCGACATAGTGGTATGGGTCATTTATGCCGCCTATGATTGATATTTATGATTGAAATCACTTTTGGAACATATATACACTAGTAATAATATCAAGCACTTTTGTTTTATTCGTATGAAGCATTTTTGGCTATTATAAGGTAAATACTCTATCCTCCGGCTTGCGTTGCATTGTGTGATGGGACCTGAGTCTTATAATGGCTTCATTTTATAAAAAGCATTGCGTTGATTTAATTATTTATTTTATTTCATGCACTAGCACTCATTGGAGTAAACCCGTTCCGCGAAAGTGGCGTGGTCCTTTGATTTGCCTTATTATTGTTGTTAATAAGTTGAGTAGATTTCTCATACCAGTCCCATGACTGACTCGTAGTTTGTTTCACCTTGCAAACTCGGGTGCCCTCATTTTCACACGGGCAGCCTAGTTACAGGTTTCTGACGCACCTTTTGGCTCATGGCGAGGCTTGACTACACCGTGCTGACTTGGATTTTCTCCGCCATTATTGTATCTATATTATGATTCCGCCATTGGCGATGTAGACTGATATTCCTTTTGTGTACTCTTTATGTATGATTCCGCCTCAGGCGATTGTGACTGATTATGTATCATTATGCACTAAGTTGTATCCTGTACTGTGCTTCTCTGATGTGATGATATCTATATGATTCCGCTGTCATATGTGTGTAAATTATTCTATTTTCTGTTTATGCTATTATTTGTGATCTGCTAATGATGATTAATGTGTTATATTCCAATGATTATCCTTAACACCGTGTCACGGGGTTTTGGGATCGTCACAGCTAGTATCAGAGCTTTGGTTAACCTTAGTTCTGGAGTCTAACTCATTAAACACTTCGTCAAAATAGAATCAGTAGTATTCTAAGGCGAGTCGCTCATTAGAGATAGGACTAGTAAAGTCCTAGAATGAGCCGAGCAGAATAGCAAAAACAATTTGATCAATCCATCGTTACCTTTCCGTAAATTTTCTACTTAATTATGCAATAGACTATCATTTCTATTAGCTGACTTTTTCGTTGCTTATACAGAATTTGAAAAATGGCTACCAGAGCAGCCGCCGCTAGAGGAGGCCGTGCCGGCCGAGGCCGAGGAAGGGGAGAAGTCCCAGCTCAAGAAGGACCTTTGATACAACCTCCTGCAGCTCAATACTTCGAGCTTGACCGTGTAGCTAAGAGATATAAGAACTTAGGAGGCAAGACCTTCTCGGGAACTGGCACAGTGATAGAGGCCCTTGCATGGCTCAAAACATGCGAGAAAATTCTTGAAGGCCTAAGGCTTGGAGACGAAGACAAAGCTATTATAGGCGCCTGGCTTATGCAGGAACAAGCTGAATTATGGTGGGAATCTCTTACCGCCAGGAATAGAGAAGCTGGAAGAACATGGGATGGATTTAAAGAACTCTTCAAAGAAAAATATGTCCCCGAACAAGCTCTAGAAAGAATGCACGATGACTTCGCCAATCTCCAGCAAGGGGATATTTCCGTGCAAGATTATCTGAATAAATTTACACTGTTGTCGCCCTATGCTCCGGAACTCGTCGCCACTGCGAAATCCAAAAATAAGAGGTTTATCCTTGGACTAAGACGACAATATCATGATAGGGCCATGGCCCATGTCAAGCTGGAATTCAACGAGCTGGTGGAAATGACATGCAACTATGAAGACCTTGATCAAAGGCATCTGGATCAGGATCGCGCTAGAAACCAAGCCGGAAACAAGCGCAAGCCTGCTATAAATCAAGGCGAGTCAAGCCAAGCAGCATCTTCAAAACCTCAGACTGGCAAGCCGCCAAGAGGAAATTGCTTTAACTGTGGTAAGCCGGGGCACTACTCAAACGTCTGCACAGCTCCGAAGAGACAGAAGACGAATTCTCAAGGCTCGAGCCAAGGCTCTCAGAACCCTCGCTCGTGCTTCAATTGTCGAAAGACCGATCATCTGGTCAAAGATTGTCCTTTGCTGAAGAAAGCTACAGTAGCTCACGTCTATGACGGATCGAGCCCGCCAGCTGCTTCCGATGGAGCAGGTAAACCTGATGTTTTAGGAGGTACCCTTACCATTAAAAATATTCCTATTTCTGTATTGTTTGACACGGGTGTGTCGCGTAGTTTTATTTCTAAGAACACAGTGCACAAATTAAAGTTAAAACAGAGGAAGCTTAAAGAATCAGTGGAAGTTCACAACCCGATAGGGGGTCCTATTACTCTAGGTTCATATTGTAAAGTACCTATTTCTTTTTCTCGATACAAGTTTCCTTTTGATTTAATCGTTATGGATTTTCCCGAATTCGATATCATTCTCGGGCTGGATTGGTTAACGAAATACGAAGCTGAGGTGAAGTGTGCGAAAAGAATCGTTAAAATTCGAACGAAGCTTGGATATATTACGGTTCCCTGTCATGGTTCGAATCCGAATAGAGAAGAATTTTGGTCAGCATTAGAACTTATCCCTACTTCCATAGAAAAGATTCCGATTGTTAGAAACTATGCGGATGTGTTTGAAGAAGTTGGAAAATTACCTCCGCAAAGAGAAATAGAATTCTGAATCGATCTAATTCCCAATGCCAGACCAGTGGTACATCCAATTCGCAGAATGACTCCGAAAGAAAAAGAAGAATTAGGCGATCAAACTCATCAACTGTTGTGGAAAGGTCTAATCAGACCTAGTTTTTCTAATTGGGGTGCAGCTGTTGTGTTTGTCCCAAAGTCAGACGGTACTCTTAGATTATGCGTTGATTACCGAGACCTCAACAAACAGACGCTTAAAAACAAATATCCATTACCCCACATTGATGATTTGCTAGACCAATTGAATGGGGCGAAGGTATTTTCCCGAATGGACCTAGCTACAGGGTTTCATCAATTGAGAATAGCAGAAGAGTGTGTTCCTTTGATAGCTTTCAGAGGTCCAGACATATTTTATGAATGGTTAGTAATGTCGTTTGGCCTATGCAGCGCTCCAGCATACTTTGTCGATCTAATGAATAGAGTGTTCAGGGGGGTTCTGAATAAATTTGTCCTCGTATTCATCGATGATATTTTAATCTACTCCAAATCAAAACTCGATCATGAAAAACACTTAGAACAAGTATTGGAGATTCTAAGGAAGAACGTCTTCAAAGCCAAATTCTCTAAATGTGTCTTCTGGCAAGAAGAAGTCAAATTTCTTGGCCATGTTGTGTCAGAGAAAGGAATTTCTGTTGATCCAAGCAAAATAACAGCGATTCAAGACTGGAAACAACCCACTACTCCCACGGAAGTTAGAAGTTTTATGGGGTTGGCTAGTTATTATCGAAAGTTCGTTAAGGATTTTTCGAAGATATCTGGTCCGTTAACGAAGATCACAAAGAAACATGAGAAGTTTAAGTGGACTTCCGACTGTGAAGAAGCTTTCCAGGAATTGAAATCGAAGCTGACCACTGCTCCAGTGTTAACCATTATTGATGGCAATCAGGATTTAACGGTTTGGACAGATGCTTCTATTAGAGGTCTTGGTGCAGTGTTAATGCAGAGAGGCCAAGTAGTCGCTTATGCAAGCCGCCAACTGAAACCGCATGAGAAGAATTATGTGACTCATGATCTTGAGTTGCTAGCCATCGTTTTTGCCTTGAAAATCTGGAGGCATTATTTATTGGGCGAGAAATTTATACTGTACACAGATCATCAATCGTTGAAGTATTTATATACCCAGAAAGATCTGAATCTGAGACAACAGCGTTGGCTAGAATTTCTTGCAGCATATGATCTTGATATCCTGTACACGCCGGGGAAAGCTAACGTTGTAGCGGATGCGCTTAGTAGAAAAACCGCAATCATTGCCAATCTTATAATTATGCCTGGATTGATTGATAGGATATCTGTTCTTCAGAAAAGTGACAATTTTGTGAAAGAGATGGTAAAAAGGATTCAAAGGGGCGAAGGCTCCAGTTTCCAAGTGGACAGTTAGGGAGTTCTGAGGCTGAATAGAAGAATATGTGTTCCCGACATTCCCGAGCTTAAAAGAGAAGTGCTGGATGAATGCTATAAATCCAAATTTTGCATCCATCCTGGGGTGAGTAAAATGTACAACGATATCAAACGCACTTTTTGGTGGAAGGCAATGAAAAGAGATATTTCTTTGTATGTTAGCAGATGCCCTACTTGTCAATTGGTCAAGAGTGACCAACAGAAGCTAGCTGGACTGTTGCAACCGTTGGAAGTCCCAGGCTGGAAATGGGAACAGATTTCCATGGATTTCATAGATGGTTTGCCGCGAACCAAGAAAGGTAATGACAGCATTTGGGTAATCGTAGATCGCTTCACGAAGACTGCCCATTTTATACCTGTCAGGTCCAATAGAACTGCTCAAAGTCTAGCACGGATATATTTCAGAGAAATTGTTAAGCTGCATGGAATTCCCATCAGCATAGTCAGTGATAAAGATCCCCTATTTACTAGCAAGTTCTGGGAGGATTTCCAGATAGAATTGGGAACGAAACTGAATATGACCACCGCTTATCACCCACAAACAGATGGCCAAACTGAGCGGGTGAATAGAATTCTGGAAGATTTATTGCGGGCTTGTATAATTGATTTTGGTGGGTCATGGGAAGATCATTTGCATTTGGCAGAATTCTCATATAACAATAGCTATCAAGCAAGTTTGAGAATGTCGCCATTTGAAGCATTATATGGCAGACCCTGCAAATCTCCAGCATGTTGGGTAGAACCTGGCAACAGACTTGTACTAGGACCCGATATGATTAGAGAAGCATCTGATAAAGTGGACTTCATCAAGAAGCGTTTGAGAACCGCCCAAAGCCGACAGAAAAGTTATGCAGACTCTAGAAGGAGAGATTTGACATTTGCTGTTGGTGATCATGTTTATTTGAAGGTTTCTCCGATGAGAGGAGTAATCAGATTTGGCAAGACTGGGAAGTTGGCACCGAGATTTATTGGTCCCTTTCCTATACTTGAGCGAATTGGAACTCTTGCTTATAGGGTTCAATTGCCAGATTGGTTGCCTGGAGTGCACAATGTATTTCACGTATCTCAACTTAGAAGACATGTGCATGATCCGGATCTTATTGTAGAAGAAGCAGCGCAACGGGATGTGGAGATAACTCCAGAATTATCACTGAGAAGGGAGCCATTAAAGATTGTTGGCAAAGAAACTAGAGAACTCAGAAGCAAAAAGGTTCATTTAGTTAAAGTGCAATGGAGCAGTGATCCTAGAGACTGTACCTGGGAAACTGAGGAAAGCATTAAGCAAGCTTACCCCAAATGCAGAGTGGATATCTCTGACTAACTCCGGTGCAAGGTACCTTTACAATACTTTGCATTTACATTTTATTTCCTGCTTTACTATTGTTTCCTTTTCGAGGACGAAAAGTTTTAAGTGGGGGAGATTGTAATAACCCGGAAAATACGAGCCAATTTAAAATTTTTAAATTGGTGATTTCAAAGGGATTTGAACAATTGAAATAGAATATTTCAATAAAATAGGGAATTCGAATTAGTGAGTCGGTTTGAAAATTTGAATTCAAACTTTGACTGACTGTGCAGGGTGGAAAATATAACGGATTTTAGTGAAACCAAAAATATTTAAATCTGTTAGTCAATACCTTTCTAACGAATCTGAAAAATCGAAGTTTCATAACGGGAATCAAAAGTTATGGCCGAATGAATTTTCAGAAGGGTCGGTATATGGAATATATAGCCTGGAAAATTGATATTTTGCATACGACCTCGGAATTCGACGAAACCACTTTTGTTGGGTTCGGGATGTCAAACTATTGCTAGGTTTCAAATTTCATAATTTTTGAAGCTAGTATATGAGCGTGGCAAAAGAAAATGTGATTGGTCAATTTCTGTTAAATTGGATCGACCAGAAAATGGGCATTTTTCAAACGACCTCAGAATTCATCGAAACTAGTTTTGTTAGGACCGTAGCGTCAAAACATAGCTAGATTTATTTTTCTGGAATTTTTCGAATCAGTTTATGGCCCTGGCAAATTGAAATGTACGTTGAAAGTTAAAAATTAAATGTTTTATACTTTAATTTGGAAAATAACTGACTGTAACAGTCGAATTGGCCTATGAAACATATCCCATTGTGTCCGGAATGGGGGTATTTAGCAAAGGGCGACAGTCGTTGGGTTTAAAAAGGAGTTCGTTTGAGAAAACACTATTTAAAAATTTAATATAGTCCTCGGCCAATCAGAATTTTCCATTCATAAATTTTTTTTTTAAAAAAAGAAAACCCCCCAAAATCAACGGCGAAACCCGTTCGAGACCTTCTCTCCTCCGCCGCTACCGCCACCTACAAACTTCGCCACCACCACCCCTCGACGCGCCTCCGTCCCCTCTTCAAATCCGACTAACCATCGCCACCCCTCGTCGCCTGTGCCGCCCGAATCGAAGCCCCAAAGTCCCGACCTTTCCACCGTCGCCGCCGATCTAGACCACCGAACGCCACCAAACCACCACCGACTAGAAGCCCTCTCTTCCCTCTTCCATGTCCAACTCGTTGATCATCCCCTCGTGCCTCGATTCTCGCGAAAACTGTAAACCTAGTTTTGAAGCTTCGTGAAAGTGAGTTTTTCTTTGATCTTTACACTTTGAAAAATCATATCTTTTTGGTATGTTGACGAAATTCGATGAAACAGGAAACATCGGGACCGCAAGGAAGCTCTCTACCCAATAGAAGAAGCCGCGGATTTTTGTGACATCGAATCGATTTTTAGCGCTCCGAAAACCAATGTGAGAAATCTAAATTAACGTGAAATTGAATGGAAAATGTCGTGTATAATTTATATTAGCGAAATATAAATTACATACGTGTTGTATACCTCATGTACATACGTAGTGTAAGCTATATAAGCGAAGTGTGAATTTTACATGCATAAAATAATTGATATATGTATTGAAATGCAAGTGAAATATAGCAATTATATATATATATATATATATATATATATATATATATATATATATATACTCCCCTCGTCCACAAACCATGGACGATATTTATTGTTGTGAATTGGTGTGAAATATTGGATGGAAAACACGAATGGTTGAATAATTGTTTGTGGTTGATATTGTTTGGTAGTGGTTGAAAAATACCCATTGGTGATTGAAATGAATTGGAAATATTTGTGGAAATAAAAAAAAACATGCCGCCTGCGTGCGAATTAGACGCATGAATCCCCATTGTCAAAAACCGCGAGGTTTTAAGGTAAAGCGAGGAGCCGTACTAGGGACGGTGCCGGTTTAACTACCCTGCCGTTATGCTGCCGAAATTTTGAATAATCTTTGTGTGTTAGAATTATTTTCATATGTTGAAACAATTTTCATGCGTAGAAATTATAGCCATATGTTGAAACTATATCCATGTGTGGAAAATGTTCATGTGTTGAAAAGTGTTGTGTGAAAATTACATTCATTTGTGAATGAATGAAGTGTTTAAACAATAAAAATCACATTTTTATATATATATGAAGAAGGAAAAATATTCGCCTTATATAAATAGTTTCAACAATAAAAATCCCATCTTTCTAATATGAACAACATAAATAAAATGTCCATGTGTGGAAATGCTCATTTATTGAGAAGTGTGTGTAGCGGAAAAGTTCATGTGTTGAATAAAAAGATCGAACACTAAAAATTACATTTTTATTGAAACTATGAAGTGTTGAAACATCCCTTTGTCGAATAAATTTTTTGAACGATAAAAATATCATTTTTATCATATTTGTGATATGCTAAAGGTATGCGGACGTTGAAATAAATATTTGTGAAAGAAATATTCTTTTTAACATGCATAGGAACCAAATAAAATAGTCATGTGTTGAAATCTATTTTAGTTCGCCAAAATTATCATCTATTGAAATGTGAAGTGTTAAAAAAAAATATAGCCACTTGTTCA
This sequence comes from Allium sativum, assembly GCA_030737875.1. Taxonomy (NCBI): domain Eukaryota; kingdom Viridiplantae; phylum Streptophyta; class Magnoliopsida; order Asparagales; family Amaryllidaceae; genus Allium; species Allium sativum. The sequence goes on from CM060920.1 coordinate 249,599,867, forward strand.
AATAAATGTGCATGAGTTGAAATATACATTAATTAGCTAATGATATGATTTTAGCCTATGCATTCAACATTAGAATGAATGGTGCTTTTAAACCAAAGTAAATTAAATATGAAATTGAATGGAAAATGATAAGTGATAGAAATTGTATATATGTACATGCTTATCTATTAAACAGGTTAAAGCAAAGGGGCTAGAGAAGAGAAATAAAATTTTGTGCCTGACAAATAGGTACACATTTACTGCTTTGTTTGGGTGATGATTTTATGAGCCGGTTGGCTTTTTCTTTTTCTTTTTGATATGAGACGCCCGTGTGGCTATTTGGGAATTTTCCCAGACCCTCCCGTACAAAGGAGGTTATGGCGAAATTTTCCGAAATTTAAAGCCGTTAGTGAAATAATTGAAGTGGAAACGATATAGGAATTTTTGAATGAACTATATTTATATAAATATATAAATATAAATAGAATTAAAACGAAACGTGGCCGTGCAGTTCGTGTTTTGAAACCGTGATTTCAAACGGCTAGTGCGGGAAATCCGACCATTGGATTTTCCCGAAACCGCAACCGTTGGGTTCGCCTTGGAAATATCTTTCCAACGGCACCAACTTTGTGAAGATCCGACGGTTGGATTGTCGGGAATGTTTAATTCAAAACCGAAGAAAAACAGCGCCAGAAACGATTATATTTATATATATAAATATAATTAAATTAAATCGAATAACGACGCTGCAGTTCGTAAATTGAAATCGTAGCTTCAAATGGCTAGTGTGGAAGATCCGACCGTCGGATTTTCCCAAAACTGAAACCGTTGGATTCGTTTTGAAATGACCTTCCTAATGATGTAAAATTTGGGAAGATCCAACGGTTAGATTTTTAGATATGTGTAAAACAAAATTAGTGAAAAGCAGCGCCAGTGCATCGACACGACCCGAAACGTCGTTTAATTAAATATGGCCATTTTAAATTAAATAAAAATGGCGATATATCGTTATAAAATACTATAGACGATATAGAGTGGAAATAAACCAATTTTGTTGTGTTTGCTTGATATGTGATGGTTGAATGTATTTGACATGAAAATTATAACTAAATAACTGAAATGTGAATGTTGAATAGTCCAACCATGTGATTAATTGATTTGAAAATCTAAATATACGTGGGTTATTTGAAAAGGCCGAGTTTATCTCATTTCAAATAATCGATCGACGTTGAGAAGTCGAAGAGTCGAAGACGGCTGAAGACCGACGATCTCCACATTGGATGGATGGGCGCTACTGATGCTCGTGATTGGAGTAGCTACCATGAAGGAATTGAAGTAGTAGCCGTCCAAACATACTGTTGATTGTACGGATATGCGAGGAATTGGTGCCTCCGGCTTCGTTCAGACCCAGAATGGACTTGTAAATGGACTGTGTGTCTGACATTGGATTTTGTTCTGTGTTGATTGATCTCTGTTAAATATATATCTGTTTGGCGGTGGAGAATTTATTCTCTTGCTTAACGCCCTTCTCTGAGACATACGAGCTCAAAGGTTATACATTGACAGAAATCAGTTGCATGGAGTGGATTGCCTATGTGGCACGCCTAAGTGGCATATGATCAAGGCTTCTGTTGCAAAGCAAAGTCTTGTGGTTGATGATCAAAGCATGGTCTGTGTGACGTAGCTTTGTGTATAACGTGAATTCGCGAGCCTCACACCTCGGTATGAGTCAAAAACGGGAGACGGACCGCTGGGAGTGCACGACGTTTCTTTCTAGCTATGGTGGTGTCAGTGACCTACCAGCCCTGACATTATATATACTTTTCACCTGTGTGGTTGTTGGAATGCGTGGCGCCTCGATTATAGGTCTGTAAGGACCGGCAAACGTGTGCTCAGGAATTGCCAATCCTCAAAAGTAAGAGAGGACCGGCCCAGCCGATTCCAAGGATCATAGTGGGGTCCTGGGACATTTGCTAGAGTGTCTCGAACGGAGAGGAGCTTGCCCCTTGCCTCGACTCATGAAGGAATCCAATTTCCAATACGAAATATGCGGATGTGATTGTATTACTAGTATGGCGACATAGTGGTATGGGTCATTTATGCCGCCTATGATTGATATTTATGATTGAAATCGCTTTTGGAACATATATACACTAGTAATAATACCAAGCACTTTTGTTTTATTCGTATGAAGCATTTTTGGCTATTATAAGGTAAAAACTCTATCCTCCGGCTTGCGTTGCATTGTGTGATGGGACCTGAGTCTTATAATGGCTTTATTTTATAAAAAGCATTGCGTTGATTTAATTATTTATTTTATTTCATGCACTAGCACTCATTGGAGTAAACCCGTTCCGCGAAAGTGGCGTGGTCCTTTGATTTGCCTTATTATTGTTGTTAATAAGTTGAGTAGATTTCTCATACCAGTCCCATGACTGACTCGTAGTTTGTTTCACCTTGCAAACTCGGGTGCCCTCATTTTCACATGGGCAGCCTAGTTACAGGTTTCTGACGCACCTTTTGGCTCATGGCGAGGCTTGACTACACCGTGCTTACTTGGATTTTCTCCGCCATTATTGTATCTATATTATGATTCCGCCATTGGCGATGTAGACTGATATTCCTTTTGTGTACTCTTTATGTATGATTCCGCCTCAGGCGATGGTGACTGATTATGTATCATTATGCACTAAGTTGTATCCTGTACTGTGCTTCTTTGATGTGATGATATCTATATGGTTCCGCTGTCATATGTGTGTAAATTATTCTATTTTCTGTTTATGCTATTATCTGTGATATGCAAATGATGATTAATGTGTTATATTCCAATGATTATCCTTAACACCGTGTCACGGGGTTTTGGGATCGTCACAGCATCTATCCTCGGAAGTGGGTACCTGTTCTTCTTAGTGAGTTTATTCAACTCTCTATAGTCCACACATAAGCGAAGCGAACCATCCGCCTTAGTGGCGAATACTACTGGAGCACCCCATTCAGATATGCTTCGCCTTATAAAGCCTTTCTCAAGTAACTCCCCTACTTGCTTGCTGAGCTCCCTCCTTTCTCTTGGAGCCATATGGCGCACAGGCAATGCAAATGTCTTTGCATTATCCATTAAGTATATACGGAAATCTATCTCGCGCCTCGGAGGTAAGCCCCGAACCTCCTAAAAAACATTAGGGTACTCACATACTACTGGTACAGATCGTAAATCGTCGATAAATGCATCAAGCGACTCTAGGAAACTAAGCATGAAAACCCTTTAGGGTCACAAGAAATATCGATAGTCCTCCTATGGAAAGTCAAAAGTCTAACAACCATCCTCTCACAATCCAGAATGGCACCATACATGGCTAGCCAATCCATCCCTAGAATCAAACCATAGCCCATGAAACCAAGCACGTATGCGTCGCACTCAAACTCGACGCCTAACACAGTTATTCTCAAACCCCGACAAATCATAGATAAATGAGTTGTACCACAAATGGGGTTTGAGACAACAACGAGATCCAAAATCATACTAGAACTAAGGTGCATAGACTCAACCACAGAATCAGATATAAAAGAATGTGAAGCACTAGAATCAAAAAGAGTTATAACTCGATGATTGGAAAGAGAAATCAAACCTTCAATGGAAACTTTCTTACCTCTATCTGGCACTCTAGCCATGAGATCATGCACCTACCCTCTAGAAGATCCTTCCCTTTGACCTTGTCCTTGCCTCTTCGGCGATCCTCGACAAGATGTCTGACCTCTCCACAATTGAAACGAGCGTTCTTTCATTTCTTGCAATCCTTGATCACATGACCCTCGCTTCCTTAATGATGACATTTCCTCTTATCTCGAGCTTTGTCGTTCTTACCGCCCTTCTTTTGTTGTTGTTGTTCTTTCTTGGGCCACACTTTATTGTTTTGTGTTTCCTCAACCTTATGCTCTTTCTTTTCACCTTTATCTTCTTCACGCATCAATGCCATATCAATGAGCTTCTCAAAAGTTGCTCCCATTGGAATATGAGACATAGCCAACCCATAGAGGGGTTCACTCAATCCTCTAGCAAACCTCAAAACTTTCTTGTGCGGGGTATTTTCTAGTTCCAAACCTCGCCAATTGATTAAGCTTATTAACATACTCTCTAACAGACATGCCTCCTTGCTTAAGCGCCAAAATCCTTTCCATTTGCATACTATGCTCGGCTTGAGAAAGAAACTTCACTTCGAATCTCTATCGGAAATCATTCCAAGTCTCCACTTGACACCTTGCTTGTGTCACTTCCCACCAGAATGAAGCCTTATCTTTCAGCTGCCAAGCGGCTAACTGAATCTTCCTACGATCGTCAGCCTAAAAAATTCCAAACAAATCCTCCGTCTCCTTAAGCTAGTTTCTTTCTTCTACAAAAGTCCCAGTTCCTCGGAATGGATTTCCTCCCATAGCACAGAAATCTTTGCATATCTTAGAGAAATTATCAGCACGCAAAGAAGGAGGTGGAGGAACAGCGGCTGCAGCTGGGGGAGGGGCGTCTGCTTGGCCTTCAGCAGGTGTCGTAGCCTCCAGATACCTACGAAACCAAGCTGGTATCTGTACGCCATCGGGAATAATAGGTTCCCAAGACATGCTGAAAAGAAAAGGAAAAGGGATTCAAATAGAGAATCGAAAGATATTTCATATGGCTTTGGGGAATACGTTTTTCAAAATGGACTTTTCTTTTGAAAATGATTTCTTTTAAAACCTTTTTGAAAATAATTTTCAAAAACTTTTATCCGATCTGGTAACCTTCACCTTTGATACCAAACGTGATGCCCCACGTCCGTTAATGCCACTCTTTATCAGAATACATCAAGTTTCATGAAGCGTTACAGGTAAACAGAAACATTACAAGATAGATATAAAATAACAGCATAATTAAAACTTTATTTAATAGAAAAACTTCATGGTTCAAACCCAATTACATAATAAGTCTGGAATACTGAAAACATAAAACTTCTGCCTTGTACAAAAATCATCATCAGGGTACAATGATATAAAAAGAGCATAATCCACAAAATATAGCCACAGTAGAGAAGATACAAAATCAAGCAGTACAACTAAGCAGCTCCAAGCGGAATGAAAGAAGAATCCTAATCAAGCTTGAGTATTCCCACCCTGAGAACCTGGGGGGAGGGGGAACGGAAGAGAAAGAAAAGGAACAAAATGGGTCAAACATAAAGTCTGGCAATTCCAGTTACTTTTAGCATATAAATAAGTAAAAGCATTATGACAGGCATATAAGTGGGAGAGAGATAACAGTGTCATAAGGTAGGTATAACAAGGTAAATAGGATAAATAGAACAGAACATGCATTGCGCTTCTCTAATACTTCTCTCTGAACCAGTACTAGTATCACAAGGACAAGAGTGTCCCAACAAGTACAAGATGTTAGACTTAGGTGTACTTCTAGTGAGAGGTTTTACCCTATACAATAACAGATAGCCCAAATAGAGCTGATAGGTGTTAACCCCCAACGAAAATAATAGGATTCTAAACAAGAAAGACTAGATGTACCCTAATTACTACTCCTAATTGATCAGCTCCCTAACTCGTAGATACCCTGTGCTGACCCCACAGTAGGATGTATCACTTCCTAAAGTGGCAACCCTTTGTTTACAAGATGTGCACAAACCATATCTACAGGTGTCACGGCGTCTTAACCTCCCTGGACCAGACCCATGCACGCACATGACCCCGTTGGAATGCGCTGCCCACACTGTTCCTTAGATGGACCTCTTGCAACCAACTCAGTAAGCGTACCTTGGCCCCGACCTAGTTCAGGGTTCTCCGTTTGATACCAATATAGGTTACTGACTGGTATGAGTCCCACACTCCGGATGATACAAGCTTTCCCCTAGGCTTGCATCCCCACTACTAGGATTTTAACAGGTTATGCCTACCAGTTTAACAAGATTGCATAACCCCAACAGGTTAAGTTTGTCGGGTTTATGTATATAACTCGTCCCCACATATTTAACAAGATTAACTTAACCCCCCCACTATTTCAAGCAAGTTATCTTAACCCCTGCTCCAGTTAACAGGTTCATGTAATCCTTCTCGATTCAAACGGGTTAAGCATTACTAGTTTATCACCATTCATTCATTTATGGTTATTAATACGCTAGACCTCCCACATTAAGTCTACCACTTGTGGATGATGGATATGCCGGTTGGGCCTGGGCAGACTTCTTCCACAAGTCGGACTTAATCTCGTGTCTTAGCACATTACGTGTTTATGCACTTAGAGCCCTCACATTAGATTTACCACTTATGGACGCCGGATATGTCGGGCGGTTCCGAGCAAACTTCTACCACAAGTGTAATCTAATCTCGTGTCTAAGCACGGTTACAATTTCTAATTATTGTAAATCTGTAATAGCCCGCATTTTACGTATCAAAAGATCGTAAAATATTTTTATTTTATTCCCGGGGAGTTGGATCATTCTCATACTTTAATGTGTTGCTTATTGTAACACCCCGTAATTTTAAATATTAAAATTAACAATTTTAAGAACACTTAATTTTTACAAGAAGAATTAAGGGAAATGGGTTACGCCATTTCATTCGTCTCGAAATTCTACTTGGAATAGAGTCCAAGTTTTCGTAAATCGAACTTTGTATGAGGAAGTTATGGCCCTCAGAAGTTTCAGGAATTTAAATAAATTAAAAACAGATCAGATTAAAATTCAAATTCGAACAACGAAGTAGGCTGGGCGGGATTTTTTTCTCCCCAGGCCAGGTCGACCAGAGGGTCGACCTCCCCTATACAGGTCGACCAGGGGGTCGACTACCCCCTAGGGCAGATCTGAAATGTGACGATCCTGACTTGATGCTGAGTCTTACCTTACCTGTTGCTGAGTCACTAGGGCATAGGTGGCGAATCTAGATAACTCTATCTAGTCTGGACGGTTGCGATTGCTCCTATGGTAATATAACGGCTTAGATTGATTTAAACTTCTATATAAGCACGCATAGACTCAAGCTCTAAACCTAAACTAAATTAGTCTCTTGGCCACCATGCTGCTGCTAGAATAGTTCTTCTTCCTAAAGCTTAAGGATTTGCCAGTCAGAATTTTAATACAAACGACGAACGAATTATTCTCTTCTCTAATCCGTCTTTGTGAGTAAAATTTCTTTCATAAAATAATTAATAAATTAATTATGATGAGTTATAATTTGGATTATGAGAACATGCCTGTTGAATCATGTGACATTACTTAATTTTGTTATCGTCTGTTTGTGAACATATGACAGTTTTGTTAACTTATGTTAGTAGACCTATTTCATATGTCCAATCACATATGTTTAACTTGATTCATTTTATGACATCAGTTTATATGCAAGTATGTATGCGAATTATACACAGGTTTATATGTGAATCAAGTATATATATACATGCGAGTTTATATGTAAAACGTGTGATATTAGTTTACATGTTTAAATTCATGATGTTGGTTCGTATGTCTAAACACATATGCTAGATTTGATTCATTTTGTGACATTTACATGTCTAAATCATATGCAAGTGTAAAGGTAAATCTTAAATTATATATGCAAGTTTATATATAAGTTTGGATGTGAATCATATGCTAGTTTATATGTAAGAGTGTATACGAATCATATGTAAGTCTTAATTTACATGTCTAAATTGCATATGCAAGTTTAATATAAGTTTGTATGTAGATCATATGCAAGTTTATGTGAAAACCATGTTCATATATGCAAGTTCACCTTTATGTGAATAGATCTTTGCAAATCATATCTTATATAATTTGATCCATGCCAGTTTGTAGTTTATGCAAATTATTCCTATTGCCTATGCAAGTTATTGATTATCCAAATTTATGATTATATAAATTATAATCATACAAGTTTTGATCTATGCTAGCCTATTTTTATTTGCAAGTTAAATCTATTTTTACGTGTTATGCAAGTTGTGATGTTTTTGTGAGTTAGGCTTTTTGCTAGCCTACGTATTATACGTGTTGGACGTACGAACAACGTGGGGGCAATGGGAAAATATTAAATATTAATATTGTGAAAATTGGCATAAAATGGCTTAAAAACATATAATAAATTTGAGACATTAATTGACCTAATTTATATGCATAGAAATTATGGGCATAATTTAGGTGACAATTATGGACATATATTAATTTGGAAGTTATTGACAATTCGAAATAGGGATATTAATTCAAATTGGGGTTGGATAATAATGTGTAATAATAAATGCCTAAGACACGAGGTTAGACTCGTTTGTGGTATAAGACTGGCCGGACCCGCCCGACACATCCAGCAACCACAAACGGTAGTCTAATGTGAGAGGTCAAAGGCATAAATTAAATGAGTAATAAATGCCTAAGACACGAGGTTAGACTCGTTTGTGGTATAAGACTGCCCGGACCCGCCCGGCACATCTAGCAACCGCAAACGGCAGTCTAATGTGAGAGGTTGTAGGCATAATTAAAAGATTCTTAGACACGAGGTTAAGTCTGGCTTGTGGTGGAAGTCTGCCCGGAACCGCCTGACATATCCAGCAGCCACAAGTAATCGACTTAATGTGAGAGGTCTGTGCATTAATAATTAATTAATGCTGATCAAAGACGAATCTGAATGACTGAGTTGAGTAATTCTCTGAGTACCAATCTGATGTTGATTTCGGTCTTCTGGGTTGATACTTAGGGAGTTATTCTCTTAACCAATGTATCTGTGAACTAAGATGTACTTAATCATAAATTAAGTAAAACATGTTATACGATATATATATATAAGTGGATAGGGTTACGACCAGCTTAACCAATAATATATATTAATCTGATAAGTGGACAGGGTTAGGGCAAACTTAACCAATAATATATATTAATCTGATAAGTGGATAGGGTTAAGACAAACTTAACCAATAATTCATATTGATCTGATAAGTGGATAGGGTTAAGACCAGCTTAACCAATAATATATAAGTGGATAGGTTAAGACCAACTTAACCAATAATATATAAGTGGACAGGGTTAAGACCAGCTTAACCAATGATATATACATTGATATGATAAGCGGATAGGGTTAAGACAAGCTTGACCAATAACACATGTTGGTTTGATAAATGGGTAACATGGGTGACTTGTGGGATATAATTATAAACACTTAACCAAGTTGAAGCATGTAAGAAGACATGAATAAGAGGGGGTTAAGTGGGAAATCCTAGTGGGGACCAAGCATAGGCGGAAAGCTTGTGTCAAGTGTGGGGACCCTTTTCAACCAGTAACCCATTTAGTATCTAAGTGAGCTCGATCTAGATCGAGGACGGGACACGCTTACTGGGTTTGATTGTAAGAGGTCAAAACCGGTTAGCGGTGGCAACGTAAGTCCAATGGGGTCATGTGCGTGCGTGGGCCCGGGCCAGTAGGTAAGACGTTGTTGCATCGTGTAGGTATAAGCCGTGCATCTTTAGTGGTATCGGGTTGCCACTTTGGGGAGTGATACACCTCACTGTGGGACCAGCACGGGTATCTACGAGTTAGGGAGCCGATCGAATGGGGAAGGTAGTGGGTACGTCTAGCGGAGATAGGAGCAGGCGGCACCTATGAAGACAGCTAGGAGTCCAACTACCATATTATGAATAAATTTTGTAACTAGAATGGGGAGGGTAGTGGGTACAACTAGTGGAGATAGGAGCAGGCGACACCTATGAAGACAGCTAGGGGTACACGAAACTACCATTATTATTATTTTGTTCAGTAGGCGGGATCAACTTTTAGGGTGACTAGTATTGGTGCAGTATAGTAATTATCCTATAGTGTTGAAGGCACAAATTAACGTTATCTTATTCCTCTTATTTGCTCTGTTATGCCCATTTGTTTCACAGTCATTCCTTGTTTTACCAGTTTATGCCTTATCCTAATTACTTTAATAATTATATTGTTAAAGGTATTGGACTCGGTAGACTTTATGTCTGACCCCCATTGTTTTCGCCTCTTTTCTTCCTCCCCCCCGTTCTCAGGGTGGGACTAGTGCTAGTGGATCTTGATTTGGATCTCTTTCTCTCTCTTTTGGAAGTGCTTGGATTGCTGAAAGTAAAGTTCAGCTTATCTCTTTCATGGCTACTTATGTTGGGGTTATGCTTTTTTACTTTATGTACTCAAAAAACAATTTGTCAAGATGAATATTAAGTGTACTTGGTTTTATTGTTGGCTTTTGATGTTGTTGTAACCAAACTATTCCTCCGCTGCAATAAAAGTTGTTTTAAAATTTTCAAGTACCAATATATGTATCTGTCTTGTTATACTCTGTTCTATACACCAATAATACTCCATGAAAGTTAATGCATTCCCTTTGAGAGTGATATTAATGGACGTGGGGTGTTACACGTGGTATTAGAGATGAAGGTTAACAGAACAGATAAGAGATTTTGAAAAACTGTTTTTTAAAAGCATTTTACAAAGAAATACTTCAAAAATATGTTTTAAGGATATTATTTTTAAGAGAAAAGTTTATTTTGAGAAACATAACCCCCAAGAGCCATATATCTTTCCTTCGATTCTCCGTTTTAAATCTCTTCCTCTTTCCTTTTTGAATTTCTTCCTCCACGTATGAGACGACCCGATTTCCCGTTCTCACGGAAACAAGGTTATCTTTGGAATATAACACAGAAACATACAATAGCAGAACAGAATTAAATAAATACACCAGAATGAACAACAAAATATACTGGATAAAAGTAATCATCAGAGTTACACAGTATACAGGATCTTACTTAGAACAAATACAGTTCAGCTATACATAAATGTCTACAGCGGAAATAAACGAAATATGTACAATAGGAGCTGAACAGCATAAAAAGAAATAAATGATAGAATCCATCTTCAGCTCCAGCTTTCCAGAAAGAACCAGCTAAACCTGAATACAAGGCTGCCCGTGTAGAAAAAGGGGCACCCGAGTTTGAAAGTGAAACAAACTACGAGTCAGTCATGGGACTGGTATGAGAAATCCACTCAACACATATATAATTGGCTAATCACAGGACCACGCCACTTTCGTGGAACGGGTTTACTCCATTGGATTGCCAGTGCTTTAAAACAAATCTTTCTTTTAAACATCGCTATGCTTTTTATAAAAATGAAGCCGTTATAAGACTCAGTTCCCATCACACAATGCAACGCAAACCGGAGGATAGAGTTTTTACCTTATAACGGCCAAGATATGCTTGATACGAATAAAACAAAGGCATTTGATATTATTGCTAGTGTTTATATGTTTTGAAAACAATTTCAAATCATAACTATCAATCATAGACGGCATTAATGCCCCATACCACTATGTCGCCATATATAGGTATACAATCAAAATCGCATCGTCACGTATTTGGAAATTGGATTTCCGTCATGAACCAAGGCAAAAGATAGTCCTTACCGAATTCGTGACTCTCTAGCCCGAGCCACCGGAACAGCCGCAACTGCCCCTTGGATCGTCAGGGCCGGTCCACCGATGTGGATTATAGTGCCTGAACAATACGTTTCCCCGCCCTTTGGGGCGTAAATGAGCCAACGAATGACTCCATCGGACCCGGATCGTCCGATCAAACCGAGGCGCCTCGCAACAGCAACAACCACATAGGTGAAAAGTATATAAATGTCAGGGCTGGTAGGTCACTGACACCACCCTAGCTAGAAAGAAACGCATGTCCTCCCTGATGTCCTCTCCCGTTTTAGGTTCATACCGAGGTGTGAGGCTCGCGAATTCACGTTATACACAAAGCTACGCCACACAGGCGGTGCTTTGATCATCACCACAAGACTTTGCTTTTCAACAGAAGCCCTGATCACTGCATCTTAGCATGCCACACAGGCAATTCACGCCATGCGACTGAAGTCCATCGATATACAACCCCTGAGCTCGTGCGTCTCAGAGAAGGGCGTTAAGCAAAAGAATAAATTCTTCGTCGCCAAACAGATGTATATTTAACAGAGATCAATCAACACAGAATAAAATCCAATGTCAGACACACAGTCCTTTTACAAGTCCGTTCTGGGTCTGAACGAAACCGGAGGCACCAAATACCTCGCAAACCCATCGATCACCACGTACGTCTGGACGATCACCACTCATTATCCATATTTCGGGATGCCTCCCAATCAGGACCTCGGTTACCATCCAAACGAGGTGAAGATCTCCGGTCTTCGACCATCGTCTTCATCTTCGAATTTCAATGGTCGGTCAATTATTCGAAATGAGAATTAACTCGGCCTTTTCAAATAATTCACGTATATTTAGAATTTCAAATTGATTTATTTCAATGGTTAAATTATTCGACAACATCAATTGTGTTCTTTAATGTAATTTTCACACCAAACCCATTCAACCATCAAAAGCCACATAAATCAAGCAAATTCAGTTTATTTCTATTCCATATCGTTTAGGATATTTTATAACTATTTGTCGCTATTTTTATTTATTTTAAAATAGCTAATTTATTCAAAACGACGCTTCGGGCCATAAGGCGGCCGTGGCGCTGTTTTTCTTCAGATTTGATTTACACATATCTGAAAATCTAACCGTTGGATCCTCACAAAATTTACATCATTAGAAAGGTCTTTTCAAAACGAATCCAACGGTTCCAGTTTCGGGAAAATCCGACGGTCGGATCTCCCGGTACAATCTTTTGAAGTTTCGATTTCAAAATACGAACTGCAGCGTCGTTATTCGATTAAATATAATTCTATTTATATTTATATATAAATATAATCGATTCTGGCGCTGTTTTTCTTCAGAATTGAATTAAACATTCCAGACAATCCAACCGTTGGATTTTTGCAAGGTTGGTGCCGTTGGAAAGATATTTCCAAGGCGAACCCGACGGTTGAGGTTTCGGGAAAATCCAATGGTCGGATTTCCCGCACTAGTCGTTTGAAATCACGGTTTCAAAATACGAACTGCACGGCTTCGTTTCGTTTTAATTTTATTTATATTTATATATTTATATAAATATAGTTCATTCAGCAATTTCAATATAGTTTTCACTTCAAAAATTTTTCTAACACCTTAAATTTTGGAAAAATTTCGCCATTACCTCCCCTGCACCGGGAGCGTCGGGAAATCGCAAATAGCGTCCCGGTCCTTCTAATCTCAAAAAGAAAAAGAAAAAGCCAAGCGGCTCGCCAACAGGCTCAAAATCATCACCCAAACAAATCAGTAAATGTGTACCTATTTGTCGGGCACAAAATTTTATTCCTCTTCTCTAGCCCCTTTTGCTATAACCTGTTCAATGAATATTGCATGTACATATATATACAGTTCATATCATTTTTCATTTTCTATTCAACTTCATATTTGATTTCTATTTGGTTTAAAAACACCATTCATTCTAATGTTACATAAATAGGCGCAAATCATTTCATTAGCTAATTAATGAATATTTCAACTGATATATGTTTATTTGAACAAGTGGCTATTTTTAACATTTCACATTTCAACGATTTATGCATACAATAAAAATGTGATTTTTATTGTAAAATAATTCATTTCAAAACACTATTTTTCTATATAGTTCATATAGTCTATAAAAGGTGATTTTTATTATCAAACAATTTATTTCAAAATATGAATACCATTCAACACATGAATTTCTAAACAACGCATGAATATCAATTCAACACATGAATGTTTCTATAGTTTTTATATATCGATAAAAATGTGATTTTTATTATCAAACAATTTATTTCAAAATATGAATACCATTCAACACATGAATTTCTAAACAACGCATGAATATCAATTCAACACATGAATGTTTCTATAGTTTTTATATATCGATAAAAATGTGATTTTTATTATCGAACTATTTATTTCAAAATATGAATACCATTCAACACATGAATTTCTAAACAACGAATGAATATCAATTCAACACATGAATGTTTCTATAGTTTTTATATATCGATAAAAATGTGATTTTTATTATCGAACTATTTATTTCAAAATATGAATACCATTCAACACATGAATTTCTAAACAACGAATGAATATCAATTCAACACATGAATTTCTAAACAACGAATGAATATCAATTCAACACATGAATGTTTTCAATAGTTTTTATATACAGATAAAAATGTGATTTTTATTATCGAACAATTTATTTCAAAATATGAATTCCATTCAACACATGAATTTCTAAACAACGAATGAATATCAATTCAACACATGAATGTTTTCAATACAATGAATAAATATAGTTTAAGCATATGAAAATAATTCAAACACACAAATATTATTCAAAATTTCGGCAGCATAACGGCAGGGTAGTTACACCGGCACCGTCCCTAGTACGGCTCCTCGCTCTACCTTAAAACCTCGCGGTTTTTGACAATGGGAATCATGCATCTAGTTCGCACGCAGGCGGCATGTTTATATTTATTTCATTTCAACAAACTAATCCTATGTGGTTTCAACCAAATATTTCACAACCACCAATGGGTATTTTTCAACCACAATCAACCAATATCAAACACAAACAATCCCAAACAATCATTCGCTACCAAACAATTTTCACAACAATTTCAACCAATAAATATCGTCCATGGTTTGTGGACGAGGGGCGTATATATATATATATATAGATATTTATATATAGCAATTCACTTTCATTTTCAACATATATAATATTTTTAAATCAGAAATCTCACCAATAGCTATCCAACTGCACGACACTTCCTTGTATAAAATCTTCGCCTTTTGTCGCTTTCGCCCGTATTCTCTACATATGTAAAAATAGAATTTTTACTATGCTATTCAATATATAAAAATATGATTTTTACTTTTGCTTTCAACATATAAAAGTATGATTTTTACTTTTGCAAGTTCAAATCTTTTTGTACTAAAAGATTAAACCTTTTTCCTATTTTAAAGTTCAAAATAAAATCAGTTTTTCTCTTTTATAAAAATGCAGTTTTTTTATTTTTTTTAAAATGCAGTTTTTATCTTTTTCAAATGCAGTTTTTTTTTTATCTTCATAAAAAATGCAGTTTTTAAATACTTTTAAAAATTCAGTTCAGTTTTAAAATACTTTTAAAAATTCAGTTTTAAAGTTCTTTTATAAAAACAGTTTTACTTTTATAAAAATTTCAGTTTTAAAATTCTTTTATAAAAACAGTTTTAAAATTCTTTTATAAAAACAGTTTTACTTTTTTTATAAAAATTTCTGTTTAAAATTCTTTTATAAAAATTTCAGTTTTAAAATTCTTTTATAAATTCAGTTTTAAATTGCTTTTAAAAATAACAGTTTTAATCTTTATAATAAAAAATAAAAAAAACAGTTTAATCTTTTTATAAAAACAGTTTCAATCTTTAAACAAAATCAGTTTCCTTTTCGAAATAAAATCAGTTTTTATAATTTAAACAAATCAGTTTATATATAAAATAAAAATAAAATAAAATTAAAAACTTACAGAGGAGCGGGGGGGGGGGGGGGGGGGTGAAGGCGTCGGCGCTCGCTTCGAGGGGGCAGCTCGGGGTTCGAACGGTGGTGGCGGTCTTCGATCTCCAGGGGGGGCGTCACGATGCTTGGGGTCTGGTGGCGGCTTGGGTCTTCGGGGTGAGGGCGCTGGGAGGAGGAGGCGACTTCGAGGGTAAGGGCGGCGGCTCGGGGTTCAGGCGGCGCGATTCGCTTAGGGTTTTTTTTTTTTTTTTTTTTTATTTCTGGTTGTAAATCGAATGAACGGGGGGGGGGGGGGGCAGTACGAAGGAAAAGGGGAGGGAGGGAATTAAAAATTTTATTTTTATTATTATTTAATTATTTAATTTTGCAAAACGGTTGACTTTTACATACGACCTCGAAACGAGGCCCACCGCCTGTCGTCCATAGCGTTTAACCCCCATTCCGAACACAATGGGATATGTCTCGCAAGCTGATTTGATCGTTACAATCAGTTTTCTTTTGAATTTACATTTAAATCACTATATTGAATTTTAAACGTACATTTCAAATTATCGGGGTCACATACTAACTAGAAAAATTCCAAAAAAATATTTTCTAGCTTCGTATTGACGATACGGTCCTAACAAAACTAGTTTCGTCGAATTCTGAGGCCGTTTGAAAAATGGCCAATTTCCAGTCGATTAAAATCAACGGAAACTGGTCAAACGCGTTTTCCTTTGCCACGCTCACATATTGATTCGAAAAATTATGAAATTTGAAACCTAGCAATAACTTGACACTGCGGATCCAACAAAAGTGGTTTCGTCGAAATCCGAGGTCGTTTGCAAAATGTCCATTTTTAAGGGCCTGAATTCCATAGCGACTATTCAGAATTTTCAACTGGACATATCTTTTGATTCCCGCTATCAAATTTCGATTGGCCGGATTCGTTAGAAAGATATCATCAATTAGATACTAATGTTTTTGGTCTCACTAAAATCCGGATTGTTTTGCACCCGGTATATTCAATTGAAGTTTGAAATCGAATTATCGAACTACCGCGCCATTTTCAATTCTATATATAATTATAATTAATTATATTCGTTTTCAAATGTCGATTTCAACTCAGTTTTCATCGCCATTATTTAAAATATTTATTTTAAATATTTAAAATCCATTATTTTAGCCAATTTAAAAATTTTAAATTGGTTCAGATTTTCTGGGTCGTTACAATCTCCCCCACTTAAAACTTTTCGTCCCCGAAAAGGAATAAAGTCGAAAGTGGTTTGATAAATCTACGATCACAAAATACAACAACCAATTTGTTTTTAACCTTTCTAAAATATTCTGATCAAATCCTATATTCCTTCACAAATCATTCAGAGTATAGAATAAATAGTGCACATCCATAGGAAGAAAATTGCAATAGAATAGAGAATTAAATGGTGAGGTAAAGTATGGTAAATATACCTTGCACCGGAGTCAATCAGAGATATCCACTCGGCATCTAGGATAAGCTTTCTGAATGCTCTCCTCGGTTTCCCAAGTACAATCTCTCGGATCTCCACTCCATTGCACTTTGACTAAGTGAACCTTCTTGTTCCTCAGCTCTTTGGTTTCTTTGCCGATAATCTTTAGCGGCTCGCGCCTCACAGCTAATTCTGGAGTAATTTCAATATCCTGCTGAGCTGCTTCTTCCACGATCAAGTCTGGATCATGAACGTGCTTTCAAAGTTGAGATATATGAAATACATCATGCACTCCAGGCAACCAGTCAGGCAATTTAACTTTATATGCGAGAGTCCCAATCCGTTCCAGAATAGGAAACGGACCAATAAATTTAGGCGCTAACTTTCCAGTTTTACCGAACCGGATAACTCCTCTCATCGGCGATACTTTCAAATATACATAGTCGCCAACTTCGAAGGATATATCTCTTCTTCTTCTATCGGCATAGCTCTTTTGTCTGCTTTGAGCGGCGAGTAATCGCTTCTTAATAAAATCGACTTTGTCGGCAGCTTCTCGAATCATATCAGGACCCAACACAAGTCTATTTCCAGGCTCGACCCAACAAGCAGGAGATCGGCACGGTCTACCATACAATGCTTCGAATGGCGACATTGTCAGACTCGCCTGGTAGCTGTTGTTATAAGAGAACTCAGCCAAATGTAGATTGTCTTCCCATGATCCACCGAAATCTATAACACAAGCCCGCAAGAGATCTTCTAAAATGCGATTCACCCTCTCAGTCTGACCGTCTGTCTGAGGATGATAAGCGGTACTCAAGTTTAACTTCGTTCCCAGCTCGACTTGAAATGCTTCCCAGAATTTGCTAGTGAATATTGTATCTCTATCACTTACTATACTGAGTGGCACTCCATGTAGTCTAACTATTTCCCTGAAGTATATCTGCGCCAGACTCTGAGCGGTTCTATTTGATTTGACAGGTATAAAATGGGCGGTCTTCGTGAAACGATCTACGATCACCCAAATACTGTCATTTCCCTTTCTGGTTCTGGGCAGACCATCAATGAAATCCATGGAGATATGCTCCCACTTCCAGCCAGGAACCTCCAGTGGTTGTAATAATCCAGCCAATTTCTGTTGGTCGCTTTTGACTAGCTGGCAAGTAGGGCATCGGCTAACATATAAAGAAATGTCCCTTTTCATCGACTTCCACCAGAAAGTGCGCTTGATGTCATTATACATTTTGCTTACTCCCGGATGGATACTGAGTTTTGACTTGTGGCATTCATCCAGTACTTCCTTTCGAAGTCCAGGAATGTTAGGAACGCATATTCGACCTTTGAGCCTTAGAATCCCATCGTTGTCTATTTGAAAACTCGAGGGTTCGCCTTGTTGAATTATCCCTCTGATCTTCTGAATGAAGTGATCATCCTCCTGAAGAGCAGATATCTTATCTAGCAATGAAGTCGTGATAATAAAACTGGCGATCATTTCATTCTTTCGGCTTAATGCATCAGCCACGACATTGGCTTTCCCTGGAGTATATATAATTTCAAAGTCATATGCTGCAAGAAACTCCAGCCAACGCTGCTGCCTCAAATTTAAGTCCTTCTGAGTGAACAGATACTTTAACGACTGGTGATCTGTAAATAGTTCAAACCTCTCGCCCAGAAGATAATGTCTCCAGATTTTCAAAGAGAATATGATAGCCAATAACTCAAGATCATGAGTTACATAGTTTTTCTCGTGCGGTTTCAGTTGACGGCTAGCATAAGCAATTACTTGACCTCTTTGCATTAACACTGCGCCAAGGCCTTCTCTGGAAGCATCAGTCCATACTTTTAAATCCTGGTTGCCATCAACGATGGTTAACACTGGAGCAGTCGTTAGTCTCAACTTTAACTCTTCGAAAGCTTCCTCGCTCTCTTGAGTCCATTTGAACTTAGAATGCTTCTTTGTAAGCGTCGTTAAGTGGCCAGATATCTTAGAAAAGTCTTTAACGAACTTCCGATAATAGCTAGCCAATCCGAGAAAACTGCGGACTTCAGTGGGAGTACTGGGCTGTTTCCAGTTTTGAATAGCTGTGATTTTGCTTGGATCCACAGCGATTCCATCTTTCGATACGACATGGCCCAGAAATTTTACTTCATCTTGCCAGAAGATACATTTGGAAAACTTTGCTTTCAATACATTCCTTCTGAGGATTTCCAAAACCTGTTCCAGATGCTTTTCATGCTCGGCCTTTGATTTAGAGAAGATTAGAATATCATCAATAAAAACCAGAACGAATTTATTCAAAACCCCTCTGAACACTCTATTCATCAGATCGACGAAATAAGGTGGAGCGTTACATAAGCCGAACGGCATTACTAACCACTCGTAGAATAAGTCGGGGCCTCTAAACGCTGTCATTGGAACACACTCTTCGGCAATTCGAAGTTGATGGAAACCTGTAGCTAGGTCCATTCGTGAAAATACTTGTGCTCCATTTAATCGATCCAACAAATCATCAATCCGCGGCAATGGATATTTGTTCTTTATAGTCTGCTTGTTCAAATCCCGATAATCCACGCATAGCCGTAGAGTACCATCAGATTTTGGGACAAACACCACTGCTGCTCCCCAATCAGAGAAACTAGGTCTGATTAGACCCTTCCATACTAGCTGTCTTGTTTGATTGTCCAATTCCTCCTTCTCTTTCAAGGACATTCTTCGGATAGCGTGAACTACCGGCCTTGCATTTGGAATTAGAGCAATTTTGAAATCTATTTCTCTTTGCGGAGGTAAGCGAACAACTTCCTCGAACACATCCGCATAGTTCTTGACGACAGGAATATCTTTGATGAGGTCAGGAATATTCTCTGCGACCTCAGGGATATTTTCTATTTGGGCTGGAGAAACATCGAGAGCTGACCAGAAATCTTTTCTATTTGAAGTCGGGCCTTCACATGGTATGGTTATATAATTCCCCGATTGGGCCTTTGCTTTAACCACTCTCTCGGCGCATTTAACTTCCGCTTCATATTTGGTTAGCCAATCCAATCCCAGAATAAGATCGAATTCATCAAAATTCATGACGATAGAGATTATAGGGAATTTATAGCAAGAAAAGGAGACAGGTACTGCACAGATCCAACTGAGATCTATTGAACCCCCAACCGGATTCTGGACAGTCATTGGTCCCTTGAGCTTCCTCAAATTCAAATCCAGCTTCTTGACTGCACTCTTTGCAATAAAGCTTCGTGACGCGCCTGTGTCAAACAGTACTTTAACTGGAATGTTTTTGACAGTAAGCGTGCCTTCTAAAACATCCGACCTCTCTTGACTATCTGAGGGAGCTGAGGTTTCTGCTACCTCATTCACTTGGACTATTTCAGTCTTTTTCAACTGCCAGCAATCTTGCTTTACATGACCAGCCTGATGGCAGAGATTGCATTTTCTATTTTCTTGAAGCTTTCCACCCGATTTAAATCCATCATTTTTCCGTTTCTTCGAGGATTTACAATTTCCTTGCAAATGCCCTTTCTTATGGCAGTTATTGCATATGGCAGTCGTTGCTGGTTCTTTTTCGGATCTGGCCCTTTTTCGATTTACTTTGGGCTCTTTACTGACCTCTGACCTCTTACTAACTTCAGGAATATCAGTTTCCGACTCCTCTTTGTCACTACAACAAACTTCTTCTTCGTCGCATAACATTCCTTTCTTATGGAGATCTTCATACTGATAGGCCATATATATCATTTTAGAAAAAGGAAGCTTCACATGCCCCAATACCTTATTCTGGTATTTCCTTTGAAGCCCGTGAATAAATCTCATATTTTTCCTCTTCGGATTTTGAATGAGATGAGGAGCAAAGTGAGCAAGTTCGTTGAATTTCTTGTGATATTCGGGAATGGTCATGTCACCTTGTATTAGATAAGAAAATTCATCACATAATCTCTCAGTTGCTTCGGGAGGAGTAAATCTTTCTAAGAAAATCACTTTGAATCTGTCCCAGGTGATATCACCTTCTGGATTATTTCTGATGATTGTTTCCCACCAGATTAAAGCTTCTTCTTTGAGCGCCCAAGATGCTACTAACCGTTTCTGGTCATCTCTCAGCTGGATATGCTCAAAGATTCTTTCGACAGAACTCAACCAAGCTTGAGTTTGAATAATAGATTCATTGCCCGAGAATTGCGCTCCGTTCAGATTTCGATATTTCTTTAATAGAGCCTCTAGATCGGGTTCTGTATTCCTTCTGTTTCTGGCACTCATTTTTCTAGTACTTCTGCAATTAGCAGATCAAGTGTCAGGTCACAGAAAAGATAGTTTAACATATAGAAACACATACTTCAAATGTAAATGTGTCTATCAAGGTGTAAATTCATTCTGCTTTACTCATACTAGGATATTACTGATCCTATCTGTATAGAGTTACCCGTCCTAGAACACTACTGGTTCTATTTCTGACGAGTTCGTTCAAATGTTATATTCCAGAACTAAGCTTAACCAAAGCTCTGATACCACGTTGAGACGACCCGATTTCCCGTTCTCACGGAAACAAGGTTATCTTTGGAATATAACACAGAAACATACAATAGCAGAACAGAATTAAATAAATACACCAGAATGAACAACAAAATATACTGGATAAAAGTAATCATCAGAGTTACACAGTATACAGGATCTTACTTAGAACAAATACAGTTCAGCTATACATAAATGTCTACAGCGGAAATAAACGAAATATGTACAATAGGAGCTGAACAGCATAAAAAGAAATAAATGATAGAATCCATCTTCAGCTCCAGCTTTCCAGAAAGAACCAGCTAAACCTGAATACAAGGCTGCCCGTGTAGAAAAAGGGGCACCCGAGTTTGAAAGTGAAACAAACTACGAGTCAGTCATGGGACTGGTATGAGAAATCCACTCAACACATATATAATTGGCTAATCACAGGACCACACCACTTTCGTGGAACGGGTTTACTCCATTGGATTGCCAGTGCTTTAAAACAAATCTTTCTTTTAAACATCGCTATGCTTTTTATAAAAATGAAGCCGTTATAAGACTCAGTTCCCATCACACAATGCAACGCAAACCGGAGGATAGAGTTTTTACCTTATAACGGCCAAGATATGCTTGATACGAATAAAACAAAGGCATTTGATATTATTGCTAGTGTTTATATGTTTTGAAAACAATTTCAAATCATAACTATCAATCATAGACGGCATTAATGCCCCATACCACTATGTCGCCATATATAGGTATACAATCAAAATCGCATCGTCACGTATTTGGAAATTGGATTTCCGTCATGAACCAAGGCAAAAGATAGTCCTTACCGAATTCGTGACTCTCTAGCCCGAGCCACCGGAACAGCCGCAACTGCCCCTTGGATCGTCAGGGCCGGTCCACCGATGTGGATTATAGTGCCTGAACAATACGTTTCCCCGCCCTTTGGGGCGTAAATGAGCCAACGAATGACTCCATCGGACCCGGATCGTCCGATCAAACCGAGGCGCCTCGCAACAGCAACAACCACATAGGTGAAAAGTATATAAATGTCAGGGCTGGTAGGTCACTGACACCACCCTAGCTAGAAAGAAACGCATGTCCTCCCTGATGTCCTCTCCCGTTTTAGGTTCATACCGAGGTGTGAGGCTCGCGAATTCACGTTATACACAAAGCTACGCCACACAGGCGGTGCTTTGATCATCACCACAAGACTTTGCTTTTCAACAGAAGCCCTGATCACTGCATCTTAGCATGCCACACAGGCAATTCACGCCATGCGACTGAAGTCCATCGATATACAACCCCTGAGCTCGTGCATCTCAGAGAAGGGCGTTAAGCAAAAGAATAAATTCTTCGCCGCCAAACAGATGTATATTTAACAGAGATCAATCAACACAGAATAAAATCCAATGTCAGACACACAGTCCTTTTACAAGTCCGTTCTGGGTCTGAACGAAACCGGAGGCACCAAATACCTCGCAAACCCATCGATCACCACGTACGTCTGGACGATCACCACTCATTATCCATATTTCGGGATGCCTCCCAATCAGGACCTCGGTTACCATCCAAACGAGGTGAAGATCTCCGGTCTTCGACCATCGTCTTCATCTTCGAATTTCAATCGTCGGTCAATTATTCGAAATGAGAATTAACTCGGCCTTTTCAAATAATTCACGTATATTTAGAATTTCAAATTGATTTATTTCAATGGTTAAATTATTCGACAACATCAATTGTGTTCTTTAATGTAATTTTCACACCAAACCCATTCAACCATCAAAAGCCACATAAATCAAGCAAATTCAGTTTATTTCTATTCCATATCGTTTAGGATATTTTATAACTATTTGTCGCTATTTTTATTTATTTTAAAATAGCTAATTTATTCAAAACGACGCTTCGGGCCATAAGGCGGCCGTGGCGCTGTTTTTCTTCAGATTTGATTTACACATATCTGAAAATCTAACCGTTGGATCCTCACAAAATTTACATCATTAGAAAGGTCTTTTCAAAACGAATCCAACGGTTCCAGTTTCGGGAAAATCCGACGGTCGGATCTCCCGGTACAATCGTTTGAAGTTTCGATTTCAAAATACGAACTGCAGCGTCGTTATTCGATTAAATATAATTCTATTTATATTTATATATAAATATAATCGATTCTGGCGCTGTTTTTCTTCAGAATTGAATTAAACATTCCAGACAATCCAACCGTTGGATTTTTGCAAGGTTGGTGCCGTTGGAAAGATATTTCCAAGGCGAACCCGACGGTTGAGGTTTCGGGAAAATCCAATGGTCGGATTTCCCGCACTAGTCGTTTGAAATCACGGTTTCAAAATACGAACTGCACGGCTTCGTTTCGTTTTAATTTTATTTATATTTATATATTTATATAAATATAGTTCATTCAGCAATTTCAATATAGTTTTCACTTCAAAAAATTTTCTAACACCTTAAATTTTGGAAAAATTTCGCCATAACCTCCCCTGCACCGGGAGCGTCGGGAAATCGCAAATAGCGTCCCGGTCCTTCTAATCTCAAAAAGAAAAAGA
Source organism: Allium sativum (assembly GCA_030737875.1). Lineage (NCBI taxonomy): Eukaryota > Viridiplantae > Streptophyta > Magnoliopsida > Asparagales > Amaryllidaceae > Allium > Allium sativum. Next base: position 249,623,804 of record CM060920.1, read on the forward strand.
AAAAGCCAAGCGGCTAGCCAACAGGCTCAAAATCATCACCCAAACAAATCAGTAAATGTGTACCTATTTGTCGGGCACAAAATTTTATTCCTCTTCTCTAGCCCCTTTTGCTATAACCTGTTCAATGAATATTGCATGTACATATATATACAGTTCATATCATTTTTCATTTTCTATTCAACTTCATATTTGATTTCTATTTGGTTTAAAAACACCATTCATTCTAATGTTACATAAATAGGCGCAAATCATTTCATTAGCTAATTAATGAATATTTCAACTGATATATGTTTATTTGAACAAGTGGCTATTTTTAACATTTCACATTTCAACGATTTATGCATACAATAAAAATGTGATTTTTATTGTAAAATAATTCATTTCAAAACACTATTTTTCTATATAGTTCATATAGTCTATAAAAGGTGATTTTTATTATCAAACAATTTATTTCAAAATATGAATACCATTCAACACATGAATTTCTAAACAACGCATGAATATCAATTCAACACATGAATGTTTCTATAGTTTTTATATATCGATAAAAATGTGATTTTTATTATCAAACAATTTATTTCAAAATATGAATACCATTCAACACATGAATTTCTAAACAACGCATGAATATCAATTCAACACATGAATGTTTCTATAGTTTTTATATATCGATAAAAATGTGATTTTTATTATCGAACTATTTATTTCAAAATATGAATACCATTCAACACATGAATTTCTAAACAACGAATGAATATCAATTCAACACATGAATGTTTCTATAGTTTTTATATATCGATAAAAATGTGATTTTTATTATCGAACTATTTATTTCAAAATATGAATACCATTCAACACATGAATTTCTAAACAACGAATGAATATCAATTCAACACATGAATTTCTAAACAACGAATGAATATCAATTCAACACATGAATGTTTTCAATAGTTTTTATATATAGATAAAAATGTGATTTTTATTATCGAACAATTTATTTCAAAATATGAATTCCATTCAACACATGAATTTCTAAACAACGAATGAATATCAATTCAACACATGAATGTTTTCAATACAATGAATAAATATAGTTTAAGCATATGAAAATAATTCAAACACACAAATATTATTCAAAATTTCGGTAGCATAACGGCAGGGTAGTTACACCGGCACCGTCCCTAGTACGGCTCCTCGCTCTACCTTAAAACCTCGCGGTTTTTGACAATGGGAATCATGCATCTAGTTCGCACGCAGGCGGCATGTTTATATTTATTTCATTTCCACAAACTAATCCTATGTGGTTTCAACCAAATATTTCACAACCACCAATGGGTATTTTTCAACCACAATCAACCAATATCAAACACAAACAATCCCAAACAATCATTCGCTACCAAACAATTTTCACAACAATTTCAACCAATAAATATCGTCCATGGTTTGTGGACGAGGGGCGTATATATATATATATATAGATATTTGTATATAGCAATTCACTTTCATTTTCAACATATATAATATTTTTAAATCAGAAATCTCACCAATAGCTATCCAACTGCACGACACTTCCTTGTATAAAATCTTCGCCTTTTGTCGCTTTCGCCCGTATTCTCTACATATGTAAAAATAGAATTTTTACTATGCTATTCAATATATAAAAATATGATTTTTACTTTTGCTTTCAACATATAAAAGTATGATTTTTTACTTTTGCAAGTTCAAATCTTTTTCTACTAAAAGATTAAACCTTTTTCCTATTTTAAAGTTCAAAATAAAATCAGTTTTTCTCTTTTATAAAAATGCAGTTTTTTTATTTTTTTTAAAATGCAGTTTTTATCTTTTTCAAATGCAGTTTTTTTTTTATCTTCATAAAAAATGCAGTTTTTAAATACTTTTAAAAATTCAGTTCAGTTTTAAAATACTTTTAAAAATTCAGTTTTAAAGTTCTTTTATAAAAACAGTTTTACTTTTATAAAAATTTCAGTTTTAAAATTCTTTTATAAAAACAGTTTTAAAATTCTTTTATAAAAACAGTTTTACTTTTTTTATAAAAATTTCTGTTTAAAATTCTTTTATAAAAATTTCAGTTTTAAAATTCTTTTATAAATTCAGTTTTAAATTGCTTTTAAAAATAACAGTTTTAATCTTTATAATAAAAAATAAAAAAAACAGTTTAGTCTTTTTATAAAAACAGTTTCAATCTTTAAACAAAATCAGTTTCCTTTTCGAAATAAAATCAGTTTTTATAATTTAAACAAATCAGTTTATATATAAAATAAAAATAAAATAAAATTAAAAACTTACAGAGGAGCGGGGGGGGGGGGGGGTGAAGGCGTCGGCGCTCGCTTCGAGGGGGCAGCTCGGGGTTCGAACGGTGGTGGCGGTCTTCGATCTCCAGGGGGGGCGTCGCGATGCTTGGGGTCTGGTGGCGGCTTGGGTCTTCGGGGTGAGGGCGCTGGGAGGAGGAGGCGGCTTCGAGGGTAAGGGCGGCGGCTCGGGGTTCAGGCGGCGCGATTCGCTTAGGGTTTTTTTTTTTTTTTTTTTTTTATTTCTGGTTGTAAATCGAATGAACGGGGGGGGGGGGGGGGCAGTACGAAGGAAAAGGGGAGGGAGGGAATTAAAAATTTTATTTTTATTATTATTTAATTATTTAATTTTGCAAAACGGTTGACTTTTACATACGACCTCGAAACGAGGCCCACCGCCTGTCGTCCATAGCGTTTAACCCCCATTCCGAACACAATGGGATATGTCTCGCAAGCTGATTTGATCGTTACAATCAGTTTCCTTTTGAATTTACATTTAAATCACTATATTGAATTTTAAACGTACATTTCAAATTATCGGGGTCACATACTAACTAGAAAAATTCCAGAAAAATATTTTCTAGCTTCGTATTGACGATACGGTCCTAACAAAACTAGTTTCGTCGAATTCTGAGGCCGTTTGAAAAATGGCCAATTTCCAGTCGATTAAAATCAACGGAAACTGGTCAAACGCGTTTTCCTTTGCCACGCTCACATATTGATTCGAAAAATTATGAAATTTGAAACCTAGCAATAACTTGACACTGCTTATCCAACAAAAGTGGTTTCGTCGAAATCCGAGGTCGTTTGCAAAATGTCCATTTTTAAGGGCCTGAATTCCATAGCGACTATTCAGAATTTTCAACTGGACATATCTTTTGATTCCCGCTATCAAATTTCGATTGGCCGGATTCGTTAGAAAGATATCATCAATTAGATACTAATGTTTTTGGTCTCACTAAAATCCGGATTGTTTTGCACCCGGTATATTCAATTGAAGTTTGAAATCGAATTATCGAACTACCGCGCCATTTTCAATTCTATATATAATTATAATTAATTATATTCGTTTTCAAATGTCGATTTCAACTCAGTTTTCATCGCCATTATTTAAAATATTTATTTTAAATATTTAAAATCCATTATTTTAGCCAATTTAAAAATTTTAAATTTGTTCAGATTTTCTGGGTCGTTACAACGTATAGATGCTTTTTCTAAGATATGTAAGAACTTCCCTACGATGGGCGGAAAACTGCTTTATAGGACTGGGACGTTTGTCAAAGCTAGAAGGAAGTGGAGGACTTGTTGGTACCTTTAAGATGGACGATGGGAGGAAGGTGCAATTAGCTGCTTGGTTAATAAAGGATGAAGCCTTATTTTGGTGGGAGGTCACGAATGGAGAATGTACAGGAGAGACATGGATAGGACACACGATAAGAAAGTAGATCCAAAGAAAGGCAGTAAGGATAACAAGGGGCCAAGAGAAAAGGAAGGGCCACACTTGTGAAATACCTGACTACTTAAATAAAGACGTTAGAAAGAAGAAGAAGACTAGTTGTTATCGTTACGGAGAAACAGGACATCTTATTAGGATCGTCCAAAGAAGCAAAAGGCAAAGGTAAGGACAAAGTACAAGATCTTCTGGAGGGCAAACACGTTCCCTCATGCCTGGCATACGTGATAGAGGTAGAAATATCTTGGTTAGAAGTTTGGTTTTTCTTTTTGATCATCCTGTTCGAACCTTGTTTGAATTCTGGCGCTTCACACTCGTTTTTATCTGCTTCGTTAGTTGAAACGCTGCACCTAAATACTAGTCTAGTTACGAATCCCATAGTAGTCTCAAATCCTATTGGTGGTTCGACTCATCTTTCGATGATTTGTCGGGATTTGAGAGTGTCTATCTTAGGCGTTGGGTTTAACGCCTTCGTTCTTGGCTTCATGGGCTACGACTTGATTCTAGGCATTGATTGGTTAGCCAGATACGGTGCCATCCTAGACTGTGAAAGAAGGGTAGTTAGATTGTTGACTCGTTGTAGAAAGACCCTTGATATTTCTTGTGACCCTAGAGATACGGTGATGCTTGGCTACCTAGAATCCCTTGACACGTCCAACGATGTTTTGGAATTTGTTCGTGTGGTCCGTGAATATGGTGACGTCTTCGGTGGAGTTCGGGATTACCCCCGAGGCGCGAGATAGACTTTATTATATACCTTATAGATAATGCAAAGCCAGTTGCATTACCGGTGCGCCACAGGGCTCCGAGAGAGAAGAGAACTCAGTAAGCAAGTAAAGGAGTTGCTTGAGAAGGGGTTCATACGAAGAAGCATTTTGGAATGGGATGCTCCGGTTGTTTTTGTTACAAAGGCTGATGGTTCACCTAGATGGTTCGTGGACTATAGAGAGCTGAATAAGCTCACAAAGAAGAACAGACACCCATTGCCAAGGATAGATGATTTATTCGATTAGTTGGTTGGTACTTCGGTCTTCACGCAGCTGGATTTGGCTACAGCATTTCATCAGCTAAGGATGGCTGAAGACAGCATAGATAAGACTACATTTAGAACTCCTGACGGTTTCTTCGAGTGGCTCGTCATGCCTTTTGGTTTGACGAATGCACCCGCATACTTCGTTGACTTAATGAGTAGGGTGGTTAGGGAGTTTCTAAACAAGTTTGTGGTAGTCTTTGTGGGCGATGTCTTGATTTTCTCTAGAAGCGAGGAAGAGCATGTGCTACATCTTGGGGAAGTCTTAGAGACCCTATGAGCACATCAACTCAAAGCTAAGTTCTCCAAATGCCATTTTTGGAGAAAAGAAGTGAGGTTCTTAGGACACGTGGTCTTTGAGAAAGGGATAGCTGTGGATCCCGCAAAGGTGGTGGCAATCCAAGATTGGAAGATTCCTAAGAACGCAACAGAAGTAAGAAGCTTTTTAGGGCTGGCTGGTTATTATAGGAAGTGCATTAAGGACTTCGCGAAGATATCAGCCCCACTTACTCAGTTAACGAAGAAGAACTTGACTTTTGCTTAGGATGTTGACTGTGACGATGCTTTCCAGCGTTTGAAGAGGGCTTTGACAACATCTCCAGTTTTAGTATTGTCAAATGGGAGTAAGCCATTCAGTGTATACCAGTGCTTGTGGGACATGGCTTGGAGCAGTTTTCAATGCAAGAGGAAAAGGTGATATGCAAAAGGCGGCAAGTACGAGCATCGCTTATCATCCACAGACGAATGAACGGACAGAAAGGGGTGAATAGAATCCTGGAAGATCTTTTGAGGTTATGTATCCTAGATTTTGGAGGTACATGAGAAGAGGCAATGAGCTTAGTGGTGTTCACGATGTGTTTCACGTTTCGCATTTGCGTAAGTATTTACATGATACGACGGAAGTGGTGGAGCCAAGCACGGTCAAAGAAGTGGAAGTAGAGCGAAATGCCATGGTTAGACGAGCTCCTACACGTATTCTCGGATCGAAGGTCAAAAAGTTATGCAACAAAGAGGTCAAGTTGGTCAAAGTGCAATGGGGATATGATCAAGGTGACGCGACTTGGGAGACGGAAGACGAGATACGTACGCTGTACCCTTTCCTTTTTGAGGGTATGTTTTTAACTTCTTCTTTTCCTACCGCTTTGTTGATACTTGTCATATCATTTAGTATGTCTTTGCGAGGATATCTCCGATCTTTAGTTAGGAAAAACCCTATGGTTGTAAACATGAGTTTGAGAGATGTTATGTTTGGTGGATGCAAATGGATGCAAGTGGTTGCTAGTGGTTGCTCGTGGAAGCATGTGCACACACATTAGGCACTAGATCAGCTCAATCACTTTCATATTGCATATAAATATGTGTGCATATTTAAATTAATGGATGTATAATGGTTGTGTTATCATATGGATGCTGCATTTTGATGAATGGTTGTGCACACATGTAGAAGTAATATGTATCATTAGGATTCTTTCGCATGCATAATGGATGCATAGCACTATCATGATTTGCATTAAGGAGGTCAACTGAATCAGTAGACCGCCTGATTTTGCATTGGATAAGGAACATATACACACACTTTTTGCATATGTTCATACGACATTAGAGATCTTGTAAGGACAATGGATGTCTATGTTTGATGGTTGAGTAGATGGATGATTGGATGTTAAGATATACATTCTCCCTAAGTTGGAGATTTCGGGGGCGAAATACTTTAAGGAGAGGAGAATGTAACAACCCGTAATTTTAAATATTAAAATTAACAGTTTTAAGAACACTTAATTTTTAGGAGAAAAATTAAGGGAAATGGGTTATGCCATTGCGTTCATCTCGAAATTCTGCTTGGAATAGAGTCCAAGTTTTCGTAAATCGGACTTCGTATGAGGAAGTTATGGCCCTTAGAAGTTTCAGGAATTTAAATTAATAAAAAACAAATCAGATTAAAATTCAAAATTCATATCGAACAAGGAAGCAGGCTGGGCGTGATTTTTCCCGCCCCAGGCCAGGTCGACCAGGGGGTCGACCTCCCCTATACAAGTCGACCAGAGGGTCGACCTACCCCCTGGGCCAGATCTGAAATGTGACGATCCTGAGTTGTAGCTGAGTCTTACCCAACCTGTTGCTGAGTCACTAGGGCATAGGTGGCAATTCTAGATAACTCTATCTAGTCTGGACGGTTGTGATTGCTCCTATGATAATCTAACGGCTTAGGTTGATTTAAACTTCTATATAAGCACGCATAGACTCAAGCTCAAAACCTAAACTAAATTAGTCTCTTGGCCACCATGCTGCAGAATAGTTCTTCTTCCTAAAGCTTAGGGATTTGCAAATCAGAATTTTAATACAAATGATGAATGAATTATTCTCTTCTCTAATTTGTCTTTGTGAGTACAATTTCTTTCACAAAATAATTAATAAATTAATTATGATGAGTTATAATTTGGATTATGAGAACATGCCTGTTGAATCATGTGACGTTACTTAATTTTGTTATCGTCTGTTTGTGAACATATGACAATTTTGTTAACTTATGTTAGTAGATCTATTTCATATGTCCAATCACATATGTTTAACTTGATTCATTTTATGACATCAGTTTATATGCAAGTCTGTATGCGAATTATACACAAGTTTATAGGTGAATCAAGTATATATATATATACATGCAAGTTTATATGTAAAACGTGTGATATTAGTTTACATGTTTAAATTCATGATGTTGGTTCATATATCTAAAGACATATGCTAGATTTGATTCATTTTGTGACATTTACATGTCTAAATCATATGCAAGTGTAAAGGTAAATCTTAAATTATATATGCAAGTTTATATACAAGTTTGGATGTGAATCATATGCTAGTTTATATGTAAGATTGTATGCGAATCTTATGTAAGTCTTAATTTACATGTCTAAATTGCATATGCAAGTTTAATACAAGTTTGTATGTAGATCATATGCAAGTTTATGCGAAAACCATGTTCATATATGCAAGTTCACCTTTATGTGAATAGATCTATGCAAATTATATCTTATATAATTTGATCCATGGCGGTTTGTAGTTTATGTAAATTATGCCTATTTCCTATGCAAGTTATTGATTATGCAAATTTATGATTATATAAATTACAATCATACAAGTTTTGATCCATGCTAGCCTATTTTTATTTGCAAGTTAGATCTATTTTTATGTGTTATGCAAGTTGTGATGTTTTTGTGAGTTAGGCTATTTGCTAGCCTATGTATTATATGTATTACACGTACGAACAACGTGGGGGCAATGAGAAAATATTAAATATTAATATTGTGAAAATTGGCATAAAATGGGTTAAAAACATATAATAAATTTGAGACATTAATTGGCCTAATTTATATGCATAGAAATTATGGACATAATTAAGGTGACAATTATGGACATAGATTAATTTGGAAGTTATTGACAATTTGAAATAGGAATATTAATTCAGATTGGGGTTGGATAATAATGTGTAATAATAAATGCTTGAGACATGAGGTTAGATGTTTGTGGTATAAGACTGCCCGGACCCGCCCGGCACATCCAGCAACTACAAATGGTAGTCTAATGTGAGAGGTCAAAGGCATAAATTAAATGAGTAATAAATGCCTAAGACACGAGGTTAGACTCGTTTGTGGTATAAGACTGCCTGGACCCGCCCGGCACATCTAGCAACCGCAAATGGTAGTCTAATGTGAGAGGTCGTAGGCATAATTAAAAGATGCTTAGACACGAGGTTAAGTATGGCTTGTGGTGGAAGTCAACCCAGAACCAACCGGCATATCCAGCAGCCACATGTAATCAACTTAATGTGAGAGGTCTGAGCATTAATAATTAATTAATACTGATCAAAGACGAATATGAATGACAAACAAACGTTTGGTTGAGTTAAGTAATTCTCTGAGTACCAATCTGATGTTGATTTCAGTCTTCGGGGTTGATACTTAGGGAGTTATTCTCTCAACCAATGTATCTGTGAACTAAGATGTACTTAACCATAAATTAAGTAAAACATGTTATATATATATAAGTGGATAGGGTTAAGACTAGCTTAACCAATAATATATATTAATCTGATAAGTGGATAGGGTTAGGGCAAACTTAACCAATAATATATATTAATCTGATAAGTGGATAGGGTTAAGACAAACTTAACCAATAATACATATTGATCTGATAAGTGGATAGGGTTAAGACCAGCTTAACCAATAATATATAAGTGGATAGGGTTAAGACCAACTTAACCAATAATATATAAGTGGATAGGGTTAAGACCAGCTTAACCAACGATATATATATTGATCTGATAAGCGGATAGGGTTAAGACAAGCTTGACCAATAACACATATTGGTTTGATAAATGGGTAACATGGGTGACATGAGGGATATAATTATAAACACTTAACCAAGTTGAAACACGTAAGAAGACATGAATAAGAGGGGGTTAAGTGGGAAATCCTAGTGGGGACCAAGCATAGGTGGAAGGCTTGTGTCAAGTGTGGGGACCCTTTTAAACCAGTAACCCATTTAGTATCTAAGTGAGCTCGATCTAGATCGAGGACGGGACACGCTTACTGGGTTTGATTGTAAGAGGTCAAAACGGGTTAGCGGTGGCAACGCAAGTCCAATGGGGTCATGTGCGTGCATGGGCCCGGGCTGGTAGGTAAGACGTTGTTGCATCATGTAGGTATAAGCCGTGCACATTTAGTGGTATCAGGTTGTCACTTTGGGGAGTGATAGACCTCACTGTGGGACCAACACGATTATCTACGAGTTAGGGAGCCAATCGAATGGGGAAGGTAGTGGGTACGACTAGCGGAGATAGGAGCAGGCGACACCTATGAAGACAGCTAGGAGTCCAACTACCATATTATGAATAAATGTTGTAATTAGAATTGGGAGGGTAGTAGGTACAACTAGTGGAGATAGGAGCAGGCGGCACCTATGAAGACAGCTAGGGGTACACGAAACTACCATTATTATTATTTTGTTCAGTAGGAGGGATCAACTTTTAGGGTGACTAGTATTGGTGCAGTATAGTAATTACCCTATAGTGTTGAAGGCACAAATTAACGTTATCTTATTCCTCTTGTTTGCTTTGTCATGCCCATTTGTTTCACAGTCATCCCTTGTTTTACCAGTTTATGCCTTATCCTAATTACTTTAATAATTACATTGTTAAAGTTATTGGACTCGCCAGACTTTATGTCTGACCCCTTTTGTTTTCGCCTCTTTTCTTCCTTCCCCCCCCCCCCCCCCAGGTTCTCAGGGTGGGGCTAGTGCTAGTGGAGCTTGATTTGGATCTCTTTCTCTCTCTTTTGGAAGTGCTTGGGTTGCTGAAAGTAAAGTTCAGCTTATCTCTTTTATGGCTACTTATGTTGGGGTTATGCTTTTTACTTTATGTACTCAGAAACAATTTGTCAAGATGGATATTAAGTGTACTTAGTTTTATTGTTGGTTTTTGATGTTGTTGTAACCAAACTATTCCTCCGCTGCAATAAAAGTTGTTTAAAAATTTTCAAGTACCAATATATGCATCTGTCTTGTTATACTATGTTCTATACACCAATAATACTCCATGAAAGTTAATGCTTTCCCTTTGAGAGTGACATTAATGGACGTGGGGTGTTACATTTATGGTGATGTGAGACATGTCCATAATTTTTACCGATTTTGTTTGTGACCATTTTGCCCCAACCAGTCTTGTACATAACATAACTTTTGACTCAGGTCAAATCAGATGGTGAGAACTATGCCATTGGAAAGGAAATGATGATTTTCTTTCCATAGAGTGGTTACATTAAAGATTTGGCTCACTGGTTTAGGAGGAATTGCTGTGTTAAGGTTTTTTAGTTTTGGAGAGCCACAATGGGCTGATTTGGTAAGGCCCATTGGTGGGTTAGTGGAAGGGTATAAATAGGGGGTGTAAGGTATGAGAAATGTTTTAGTTTCTATATTCTCTCATTAGGTGGCCTATGTTTCTCCTTCCTCTAACACCTTTCCCCATTTAAAAATCAAAATCTAAGGAGGGAAATTGAAGATCCACACCATTGGAGGCTAGATCTACATCAATTTAAGAGGAATTTCATTGGATCAAGGGGTTTGGTTCGAATTGCTTACTGCCCGGGATCTTATTGTATCGATTTTAGCTTGTTTGGGAGAATTAGTGAGTGATTTACATCTCTCACATGGATTCAATGATGTATATAAATGTTTGATCATGTTTTTCATCAAATTCATGTGTTTTACCATAGATCTATACCATGACAAGTCCATTTTCATATGAATCACCCTATGTTCTATTTTAGTAAGTTTAAATTGGTAATTCCTATGTTATTTCATATGTTTATGCTAGTTAGATCCGCAATTTTGATCATATGTTCATTTGTCATGGTTTTGGAGTGATTTGCATAATTTTAGTAAAAATCATCATATTCATGTTTTCAATTACTTCATAACATGGTTATGATTGTGTTGAATGAATTGGACGAGTATAATTCGTCGGTTGTGCCGATTGGAGACGTTTTGGTCGAAACTGGAGTTGCATTGGGGTGGTGCAGGTTTTGGGTCGTTCATGGTGGGTCGGTCGGCCGGAATCATGTCTTGGAGAGAAAGTCATGAAGTGGGGAATGGTAAAGTGAAGGGTCAGTCACTCCTGAATGGCTGGGTCGATTTAACGATTAGGGTGGTTGGTCGAACGAGCAGGCCTGGGTCGAGCAGGCCTGGGTCGAGCAGGCCAGGTTTGTGCATCAAAACCAGGAGAATGGGTTGGTCGCGCATAGAGTGATGGGTCGTGCAAGCGGGTCGGTTGAGCTTGGGCTCGAGTAGAGGGGTTCGGTCTGGTCGGGTCGAGCAGCTTCAGGTCGGTCGGTCATGTTCCTGGAAGTGAAGTATGGAGTCGGTCACATGGGGTCATTTCTGGAAAAAATATATTTTCGAGTACGACTCAATCGTGTGATTTGGCTAGGTGACGGTGTGAATTCGAAGTGAATTCAAGGAGGAAGGTTCGAAGTGTTGAAATGTGTTCGTTAATCGGTAAAGAAAAGCGAATGAGGTGACAACTCAAAGGTCGTGAGTTGGTGAATAATGGTTGCTTGAGCCTATGAAAAGTCGTGGGGATTGAATGACTAGAAATGTGAAGGCCAAGAGATTATCATTGTCGTAAGTTCTAGCAGACTCGAAGCAGGGGTACACTAGAGACGTCAAATAGACCGGTTGTAGGTCGAGTACCCTGGGTATCATTGAAAGGTCTAGTTGTCAAGGTTGGACATACATACGTATCGTTGAAAGGCGTATGGAGATTATGCTAGAACTGGGGTTACCATTAGCCCTTGACATGTGGCAAGGTTGGCCGTCATACGATTAACGATGGTTTCAAAGCAGAATTGGCGGTGATAGCCAGGGTCAGTCATGGATGTTTGGTTGTTTGAATGCTCTTCTTGTACTATCTCATGTAGATTGTCCAACGTTGAAGGAGATGTTCCTTGGGTGCTTGTCTGGTATTAGTTTAGGCCTTTGGGCTTGTGCTTGAGGGATGTTGAATTTTATTAGGATGTTTACATGCGATATATATAATCTGGATGTCATAAGGGATTTACCATGATTGAATGAGTGTTTCTGGTTTCCATGGATGAATGGTTGAATTGGTTAATGTAAAGGCTATCACTGTCCGATGTGGGGGAAGACGGGAGTTGAGTTCTTCTCTGGTGTTTGGTTGATTGGTTTGTTAATCTACCTAATCTCATATACTTTATTGATGAAGTTTATTAGCTGTTTTATCGCTCACTAAGACTGTCGTCTGACTCAAGGTTTTATGTTTCCCTCTTATTACCCTGGGCAGTCCATCTGGTTGTGGATGGGCAGACAAGGTGACAGGTGATTGCTTAGTGTGAACGATGTAGATGTTCGGAGGCGAGCATGAGGCTGACATACTTTCCTTTACTATATAGTATTTGGATTTTCGCTTTTTGTTATTTTCTAAGTGATGTAGTGAGGAAATTTGTATAAGCATCATTCCAAAGTGTATGGATATTACTTTTTAGTTGTTAAGAAAGTCTAGTGTTTTCTGCTTCACTATTACTATCTGTTGTATATGTTCTATTTTATTTTATCCTTGCGATGTGAGTTCCGACAGGTTCCGATTGTGTTATCATACCTGATGATTGTCCATAGCTGCATGGCACACCTTTTAGCATAGTATTCCTCTTGTTTAGTGCGGGGGCTATGGGTAGTCGTCACAAAATCTAGGCATTTTCATTATTAACCAAATATCATGTTTTATCGTGCCCAAAGTCCCTGTCTGTTCTACGATACAAGTTATGCCCTAGACTAAGGTTTAGATCAAGATATAGATTATGCCCCTAAATCCCAAGTTTTGGCTCAAGGCACAAATTATGCCCGAAATTCCCAATCATGTTTTATAATATGAATTATACCCTGAAATAATCATTCCCAATTTTGTGTGTTCGCGTATTTCAGCTATAGGCTTAGGCTCGAAGGTAGCCTGGCTATAAAAATAAAAAGGGATAAAGGGAGAGAAGAGAACAAGAATAGGTATAATGAATAAAACTGGCATAAGATGATAAAACTGGTCATACTAGCAGAATAGACATACGGTGACATGATTAGGAAAACTAATAGGATAGGGATGTCATGAACAAACATATGAGAGCTAAACAGTAAATTAGATATGCAAGTAATGGCAGATCTATTGTGATTCAGATTTCTAACAGGCATAAACTTAGATACAAGCTTATAAACATGTCAAGATTACATTTTAAGTGTTCATATCTAAAAATAACATAGACTCACTGTGACTGGATCTAAAGAACAGAAGATTGATCGTAGATGATGTAGCACAGATCTCTGAATACGTATAACTTGTTGTTGAAGAAGAATAGGCTAGATCAAACTGAGTTGAGACAACACCTCATTGTCGCCATTGATTTAGATGAATAAAACAATGGGATTAAGGTCCTTTATATAGCCATCAGCCAGTGAACCAGGACACACAGCAGGTCCAGATTCATCAGGGGGGTCGACGTGGGTGTCGACACCCCTGTTGTGGTGTCGACTCACGGGTCGACACCCTTAGGTCACGGGGTCGAGCGCCAACGGGCCGTGTTCCCGCGCCTTCCCACTTCTGGTTTTCGAAATATTTTGAATGTTTTGATTGGTTATGTATATATATAATTCTCTTGTGCGTATATAAACTTCTAACCTTAATAACTTCTTTATACGATGTCCGTTTTATGCAAACTTGGTGTCTATCTTAAGGAGAATTCTGAGATGAACGTATTGGCATAGTCCATTTTACTTAATTCCAAATATTTAATTAAAAATTCCTTAGTTTATCATTATAGTATTGTAGGAATTACGGGGTGTGACAATAATGGTTGCTCGAGAAGGTTGCTTGAGCTATGAAAAGTCATCGGGTTGGATGACTAGAGATGTGAAGGCCGAGAGATTATCGTTGTCGTAAGTTCTAGCAAGCTTGAAGAAGGGGTACAATAGAGGCACCTAAAAGATCAGAAGGTTGCTAGTCGAGTATCTTGGGTATCGTTAGAAGACCTAGTTGTCAAGATTGGACAAATATACGTATCGTTGAAAGGCGTGTGGAGTTTATGCTAGAACTGGGGTTACCATTAGCACTTGACATATGGCAAGGCTGGCCGTCATACGATTAACGATAATTTTGAAGAAGGATTGGCGGTGATAGCCAGAGTCTGTCATGGTCGATTGGTAGCTCTGTTTGTACCATCTCACGTAAATTGTCCAACGTCGAAGGAGATGTTTCTTGGGTGCTTGTCTGATATTGGTTTAGGCCTCTAGGGATTGTACTTGAGAGGTGTTGAATTCGATTAGGATAGTCTACGTGATATATATATATATACATGTATATATATAATATGTATGCTATGAGTGCTAGCGGTGGTTGCTTTTGATTACCACGAATGAGTGGTTTTTATGATTACCGTGGATGTATGGTTAAAATGGTTGTGTAAAGACTATCACTGTCCGATGTGGAGAAGGCATGTTTGAGTTCTTCTCTGGTGTTGTGGGTATATTAGTATGTTTATCTATCCATTCTCATATACTTTATTGATGATGTTAGTTAATTTTTTTATCGCTCACTAAGACTGTTGTCTGACTCAAGGTTTTATGTTTCCCTCTTACTACCTTGGGCTCTTTGTGACAACCCAAATTCCGACAGATAGATTTTTTTCAAAATTCCAATCCATCGAAAGTCGGATTGGTTTGCTCTAGTATCCTACAGAAAAGACAGAGACATAAAATATGTTAGAGCTCAGAAAATATCTCACAGCAGAATGGATAAAATATAGTATAATCAAAACATAGCCTTACCGTATTATTAATATTGCCTAACCAGTATCCAATGCTATCATGTCTCTGCCACAAATATAACCTGCGAGTATGTTATAAGGAGGGGGCTAGAACACAAGTTCTGGTGACTGGATTTAAACTACACACTTTGGATAATCCTACATATACCGTTCAATCATATTATCTTATTAATTAGGTTACTTGGTTTAACAACAGTCAAGGCTTACACACACGTCACACCCATTTACTTCCCAGTGAATTAACCTAATACAGTATATGTGTAGCTATCCCCAATATCGAGGTACACCCCCATGGAACCCCACGCGCACGGTCTCCACCGTAACACTATCGCAATATACGCAGTCCCTCATCCTACGCTGTAGTGACATACGGACAACAATATTACGTTCCGCATATATCTATCATTACTATGCAACGCAAACGTACGGACTACCACCTTTGTTCCAATCTGACTCCATAACGGAGTAACGCCCTCAATTCTACAATACACCACCCAGAGCCGATATGCATGTATCTAGACTGTCCACCAAACGTATCTTCATTTATAGCTTGATGCCTCAATCGCACGTTCTCTAATGTGCACCGAGTTCCATGGCAGGGCGATACAAGAAACACGAAACTCGGTCGGGAGCTTTTCCATATCTGTTCAGGCCCGTATTTAAAGAGCCTCTACAGATATACCTAGGGTCTGTTTTAATGGTGGCTATGGCCCCACCTCGGCCCCTCCCTCAACTAGTAAAGACTACAAGAGCTAAGCGACCGCCCCTACGCAAACAATCTAAACATCCATGTGGCGTCTCCCCTCAACCCCTTACCCCGATAGTGAAGGGTGAAATGGTATCTTGGGTTTATCTCTAGTCTTTCCGCATCCCACTGGCTGCCGATGACGGGTATCCGATGATCTACTATCCTTGTTGGTCGTGACCCTCTGCCTCCTCGTGAGGCAACCGCCGAACCACCCTGGTGTCACCTCGTCACAGCATTTTGACTACATAGCTACGTCTGCAGTCAAGGCCCACCCACCTAGTAGTTACACGCATACCCAACCTCTGCGGACACAGCCTAAGACATCTTCCGTCACACAGAGGACTACTAGGAGCACCTTACGTACCTCAGGAAACCGTTTGCTTCCCCTTCCAGTCCTTCGGAGCTGTCAGAACAATGAGATGAATGTGCGCGCCCCCCTCATGCCTTATAACACCTCGATGATCTACCTCGTTGGGTTATTCACCCTCAACCGCACGGATTAGTCTAAGCGCCTTACTTTAGCATGTTGTTAGACCCTACGTCTAAACATTCTTTTATGCGCTTGCCTCACCTCATCAGGTTTCCAGTTAACTTGGTTATTCCAGTTTGTATTGAATTCTTATTCAAATTACCAAGTTCTCTTTCTTATTAATTTCAGTCATACAACCTAATCCATTTAAGTTCATTAATAAGCCCACAACATGTTATTCTCTAGATTGTGGCCCAAGGTCTGTAATCCACAACCACTTTTTATCTTCTTGTCGATTTCATCATTACAATAACATGTTTTACTTAATATGTAATTAAGTATATCCAATTCACATGTTTTCTAATTAACATGTCACTCACCATATATGATTAAATATAACTTATTTCATTCCATAAGTTTTCCTCATTCTTTCCCATTTAATCATAATTCCATTTTACATTGTCAATACAACTTATCGTTGTTTACTTATTAACATATTTCCATTAACCAAGGTCCATTAATAAGTTTCTTTACCCGTTTATTATAACCTATGCTATAATTTCCTCTTGTCCCTAGGACAAGCCTAAACATTCTTATCAATGGGGTTTCAGACTTCCAAGCTTACAGATTACTTTATAATTAAGTACAACTTCCTATATTTCATATATTTCCCCCTTTTCTCAACTGGTTTCTGGCTTTCCCCATTTGCTGATTACTTAATTTACAATTAAGTGTCCCTTATCTCATTTCACCAATTATCCCATTTCCTTATTAGTTTATTATAACCTAAATTATAATCTTCACTTGTACCTAGGACAAGTCTACCTATTATACAACATTTTCATTTTATTTATAGTAGGTGATTATCATTTTTATAAGTTATGCTAACCCTAAAATGTACCTTTAATTACATAACTTTATTATTTCTACCGGTTATGTATTCCAATAGGCATCTTTAATTACATAACCTTATCGGACTAAGTTTGCGGGCTTATATGTAAATATTGCCCACCCCCTTAGATTTGCCTAGCCCGCCCACTATCCAACCAAGTTTTACTTAACCCTAACTTTAGTTCATATTCATACAATCCCTATGGATTAGATTAGGTTAAGTAGTCTAATTCATTATCATGTCCATTTACGATTTATAATGGGCTAGACCTCCCACATTAGGCCTACAACTTGTGGATGCTGGATATGCCGGTCGGGTCCGAGCAGACTTCTTCCACAAGTTGGGCTTAACCTCGTGTCATAGGCCATCTCGTATTTGCGCACTTAGACCTCTCACATTAGGTTCAACATTAGTGGTTGCTGGATATGTCGGTCGGGTCCGGGCAGACTTTCACTACTAATGCAACCAACCTCGTGTCATAAGTGCAATTACAATTTCTAATTGTAATCCTAGGCATTCATTATTAATCAATTATTTTAAAATATGCTTTTATAGGTGTTAATGCCCATTTACCCAATAATATTCATGATGGGTTATATATCTAAATTCATATTATTCGAATTATGCCAATTCATATTTTATATATGATCCCATTTGCGCCCAAATCATTTTTCTATACTTATGATCCAATTCAAGATCTTTAAACATAATTTGGTCGATGTCCTAAACCCATATTTATTCGATTCTATGCTAACATGAATCCATATAGTCATATACTTACTCCAGTTATTCCCTGTATATAATTGGGACAAATTTTTCCCACATGTTCAAATTAATATTATAACATGTAAACATTCCAACATTTCAACTGATTCAATATATGAATTATTCATATTAACAATTTGACGTTATATCATGCTAATCATTCCCCAATTTAATAGATTCAACATATGAATTTCCTGATCTATTCATATTAATGTCTCAACTTGTTATAACAGCAATTTATAATTAAACTGGCAATTTCACAATTTATTAAAAGGATAATGTTAAACGATACTCATAACATTATCTAAATATTATAGTTTAAACCCACTCACCTTTCATGCTTTCTCAAATTTTGGATATGATCCGTTCTATCGTCCATCGTTTTCCTTTCCCCTTTAATTTGATTTGAAGCTTAGTAATGTGGATCGACTATTTTCATTAAGAGATAAGGGAAAGAATATAGGAAGAATATAAATAGATTGGATCAGGGGTGTTACCTTGCTTTTCACGTAATTCTGAACGCCTTTTAATAAAAACACCAATCTATTCCTTCCATATCTTAATTTAATATTTTCTAATTTACAAATCTAAATTTCTGAATATGTTTAAGGAGGGGGGAGAGAGAGGGAGCAATGGTGGAGCACCAGCGTAGCCGTCGAATTATGAGATTTAGGGCCTAGGGTCTTATTTATAGGAGTAGCGGAGGAACCAGGACCCTCAGATCAAAATTTAAGATATCAGAACCAAACACGTCAGAAGAACTTTCTGGATCCTCGGGTGGGTCGACCTCTAGGTCGACACCCCTGTTGGTGGGTCGACCCCCAACGGTCCATTTTCCCTCCGAACTTTCCCGCCCACCATTTTGATTTTTGAACATTTTTTCGAATTTTCTGGATGTATTTATTTAATATATATATATACACACACATATAAGCTCCTTATATTTATACAAACTTCTAATGCTCATAACTTCTTCATACGGTGTCCATTTTACGCAAACCAGGTGTCTATCTTGACCAGAATTTTGAGACGGACGCAATTGCGTAGTCTGTTTTACTTAATTATGAATATTCAATTAAGTTATCCCTATTTTATTATTTTAAAAATACGGGGTGTTACACTGTTCATCCGATTGTTGGATGGGCAGACTAGGTGGCAGGTGACATATGATAGCTTAGTGAGGACGATGTTGTAGTTCGAAGGCAAGCAGGAGGCTGGCGTATTATCTTACTTACTATACAATATTTGGATTTCCACTATTTGTTATTCTTCTCTAAGTATTGTAGTAAGGCAAAGTTGTATAAACATTATTGTTGTTATCCATGTATGGATATTACTTTCTAGTTGTTATGGAAGTTTGGTGTTTTCTACTTCACTATTAATACATGTTGTGTTTGTGAGTTATGACAGGTTGCGATGTTGTTGTTTACCTATGATGATCGTCCACAGCTGCCTGACACATCTTTCAGTGCATTATTCCTCTTGTTTAGTGTAGGGGTTGTGGGTGGTCATCCCACGGAACATCTTCTTTCTTTGAAGGAGCCTTACTACTTTCCGGAGCACCGTGGCGAAGGCTGGATCATCTTCCACATCAATGTATTCCTCGGCCTTTTCATAGAATCTTTCTAGGGTGTCAGGCTTCTTCATCTTCAACTACCTTCCAAACTTTGACTTTTTAATGGTAGCGCGCTTTAATTCCATTAGAACCAGCCAAGGCTGCGGTTCTGCAACCTCTACTGCTATGACATTGAATCGAGTTAGGAAGGATTTGATAGACTCGCCAGGTCTTTGCTCTATGTCATTCAGTGACGTTACATCCTTGACCTTTTTTGATTGCAGTCTGAACTGCTCCCTGAACTTCTTAACAAGAGAAGAAAAGTTATCCACCGACCTTGGCGAAGTTTCGTGAATCAGAGCAAAGCTACCCCTTCCAAATACATCGGGAAGTACAGGCATTTGAGTTCATCGATGGCCCAAGCACTGTCCATATGCTGATCGTATTTGTATAGGAATAAGTTAGGATCACCGGTCCCTTTGTAAGCTTGTATTGTTGGCGGATTGAACTTCTGTGGGAATTTGGTTAACTCGATACTTTTGGTGGGTGGGGTTTTAGATGGAGCAAACATCCACTCCTTCTCGTCATCATCCCTCTCGGCACTTTCCTTCATAATTTGTCGGACCATGTCCTCAAGACACTCTTTCTCATCGCGGTGATCCATGGGGCGGACGTTGTCTCCCTCACCAGATGTTCACTTACGCAAACGGTCACGGGTAAGGATCTGGAGCCCTGGCCTTCCCTCATGGGGAAGTGCCCCTTTGGCAGAACTTTTCGCTTTACGAGAAATTGGTCTTTCCGCATGGTTCCTAGTAGGTGGTTTAGAATCTGCATGATCAGCTTAATCTCGATCATCGATTTCCTGATCATATTTGTCATGATTTGGAATGTTGGCAGAAAAATGAGCTTCTTCCATGCGGGTGGCATTAGTGTAACTTTTGCTGTGGCGGCTTGACGAGCAAATAGAGTTTAGCCTCTTCATCATAGCATTTGTTGGAATTTCCATCAGATGCGTCAAACCAGCTACAACTTTATCTACCTCTTCTCTAGTCACATCTACTTCGGCTCTAGAGGACTCACCAACCTCAAAATTAGTTTATGGACTGATAGGATCATTTGCTGCATTTCCCAAAGTTGCAGCTACTACAATCTTGCTAGTTGGTGGCTTTTTCGACGGCATTATGTCAGATAAATTTTTATACTTCAAGGAAAACTCTTCGATCGGCCCTGATCTTAGATTTGAAGGATCTATCGTAGGAAAATGCTTCAAACACTTTCTCCACAAAGCACTTTGACTTAAGAATGTGACCGTGGCCCCACGGTTGGCGCCAAAAAGTGTATACACTAAAAATGGCACAAACACCCCCAAAGAGGATATATAAATGCACAAGCAAATAGATTGGAACCACAAACATTCAAAAGCAAGTAAAAGACACGAGAATTTAGAGTTGTTCAGCTTAGAAGTAGCCTACATCCACTATGGAAGCACTTTTCATTATCATACTTGAATTTACAAGGTACACACGATATGCTTTTACATTCATTTTTTCACTCTTTAATGATATTTCTCTACCTACTTCCTTAATTCTTCTTTGACTCACTTGGATCCACCAATGGAATGGCCTAATCTTTCTACGTATGATGATTTTGAGGGAAATCTTCAATATTCGAATACCTGATTTTGGATAATTTCATGGATGATTTGATGATGAATCTTAGCTTGAAGGAATTTAATGGAGGTTAGAGTAGCTTGGAATGATGGAGAAAATAATTGGGCAACACTTCATGGAGTTAAGAATCCGTCCCCATTAATGTGGAGGTCATGGGGAATTTATGGGAGTGGATAAGGAGTGGTGCAACTTGAAAAAATGGTGTGCAGGAAGTCATGTCGTAGGTGCGACTTGGCTAATGTCGAGCATGATACAGGTGGCAATAGCTGGCAGCGGTATGACTCATGTCGGTTACGGCATGGCTTACATGACTTGACTCATGCATCTACAACATGGTTAGCTAGCTTCATGGCTTGAATCCATGTCAGTTACGACATGAATTATTGTGCCTTGCGGCTTTGCTTCACATCCAGAAGAGTGCCTTCATTCCTTAAGTCATTAAGCGACTTAAGTCTAATACGAGAGAACGACATGGCTTGAAAACGGCATGGAAGCCTGGCGGCTTGACTCATGTCGGCCACAACATGGTTTGGTTCCAACTATCAGGCGTGTGAATGGCTTGGAAACAGAACGACTTGGCTTCTACGTCATGAGCTTGAGATTGACTTGTCACTTTTTGGATTGCCCAACGACTTGACTAATAACGAAATGACTTAGGTATCACTTTTATATAATATCAGACCCATATTTTATGGGTTAACATTAGGAAATTGTTTTAGTGGGAATTATGGTTGAAATGATTCAAATGTGGATTAAGGATTTTCTAAGGAAACTGGATTTGGATAACGAGTTATCGAACGGAAAGTTAATTGAGGTTTTGAGGCTATATATCTTTGATTTAAACGATGTGTTTAAAAGGAGAAAAGTTAGAATATGGATTTTGTTAAAGGTAATTTGAGAATGAGTTTAAAGAAGTTTAATTTAACAAATCCAAGACAGAAGGAGATTTGGTTGAAAGCCTGTGTGTTTCGTAATTGTGTTTTAAAATTGCACTTATTATCTGGAAAGATTGGGATCAGATTTATGTCCGAAAATCATTCCAAGTAATAATACGACGTTGTGGAGAAATTGAAGACACTGAAGACGGTATTGAAGACCAGCACCCTTCATATCATAAGGATGACTTGTTGAATGTCTCAAATGGGTAGCTTCCATTTGCAGATGGATTTTGTATAAGTTAAGTGGCAAGAAGCTTGAACGTATGAACAAAAATTCCAGATTGTTGTTTCATTCAGACCTAGAACAGACATGTATGGATTATGTGTCTGACATTATAATTGGCTGCACAGCAGTGGTTTCTGTTAGATAAATATCCGTTCGGCGGCGAAGAATGTATTCTCTTAGCTTAACACCTTCTTTAAGACGTATGACCTTAGTGGTTATATATTGATGGAAATCGTTGATGCGTAGTGAATGGACAATGTGGCATACTTAAGTTATGTGATGAGCTATGGACGATCAAAGCATGGCTTATTGAAGCATAGCTTTTTGTATATTATGACCTTGACAAGCCTCATACCTCAGTAAATGGCCAAAATAGAAAGAAATGAAGCAAGGTTATGAGGTGTTGTCTCCTTCTAGATAAAAGGTTTACCATGGTATGGAGCCCTGGTATTAACCTATGTGGAAAACATCTACTTTTGTGGTTGTTTTTGGCGCGTGCTCGTAAAGGTCGGTAACGATCGGGAGATGACATACTTAGGCGTACTCTAAGTTACCTAGTTATAGAGGTATCCCGACATTGTGTTGGCATGAAAAGCATTCGGTTCGGTTAGGCAGTTCCTTTGTCTGGTCATTTTTGGAAACCCAATCTCCACTATGATCCTGTACGATTTTGTTTGTATTGTAAGGATTACGTCAATATGCGATGGGGAATTATGTTGTCTTGTTTAATACATTTACTTTCGAAAGGTTTTTTACACTATGAACTAATAATAATATGAAAGAGCATTTTCACGTAAAAAGCATTTATTTTACTATCATAAGGAGAAACCTCGCCCATTTGCGTGTTTGCATTGTGTGTGTGTTCCTAGAGACCATATGTTAGTTTCATTTTTTTAAAAGTCATTGCAAATTTCTATGCACTAGTATTCACATAAAGTAAACTCGTTTCACGTTAGCGACGTGGTCCGATGAAATACCTAACTTTAAAATAAACCCAAAAAACAACTGTTTTTGAGTTCTCACAACAATTCCATGAATGAAGTAGAGTTTATTATTCCCACATCTAAACTCTGGGTGCCATTAATTTTTACACGTACAACTAGTAGTTTGATTTGCAGATTTAGCCTTGGATTTGGTTGGAGAATGATTCTAGTTTTAGCAAGAGCTATTATATCTTGGAGCATTCATATTATTCCGCTGAGTTTAGTACCTTTTCCGCTGTGTAATAGATGTACTCTGACGTAACTCTCGTAACTCTGATGTAATATTATTGTAATGATAATGGAAAAGTGCAGCAACCCACTTTTTCAGTACAGTTAAAGCCGACATTTGTTAAAGCATGTTAACTCAAATTATACAAAAAACAGATAGTTATTAGAAAGAAATTATAGGGTGAGATAAGAAAGAAAGAAATATTAGAATAGAAGAAGAAGAACCAACACAACACAGATTCTCACATCGCAGTGAAACAAACATAATATAGTAATAAATATTTATTGAGAGCTTAAAACAAAAAATTACTATCATCAGAGTACATCAACACATCTGGATAGTTATAATAACCTGCCCTCATATACAATACATAGCGGAATAATATATGTATAATATCATACGTCTGAACTCTTCCAGCTCGTCTTTTCACAACATCCGATAACTTAAACCTGTAAAACCCAGTATAACCCGAGCATTACAAACATTGGATCAGTCTGGTGAACCAGAATAAGAAACCCACTAAGTTTAAAGGTATCACACAACTTGATTTTAAAGTCAAAATCTTTTTGAAAGAAAAGGATAGTCGTAAGACCAAATCCATATACAAATACAGATGGTTTTTACCTTATGATAAACCAAAATATTTTTGAAATCAATATCTTTTCTGATATTATAACAATGTCTAAACACAAATAAATAATAATCTAGCAGAACGCTTGCATCCCACGCTCTACATACATAGTATTCAATCAAAACCGTGGGCTCTTATTGGAGAATAGATTTCCTGGCAAGGTATGGGACCACCTTCCGACAGTGTATCTCTAGAGAGGAATACACCAGGTTCAACAAAAACATCTTGCAACCTAGGTTAAACATGACTGACCCCTCACTTCGCTTAAGAGTACCAAATGTATTGTAACCTAACGAATTTTTGTCACGACCACCGTAGTTCTCGGGAGATTAAAAAATGAAAAGAAGTAAAAAATATGAATGTTCTCTAGATGGTGACAATACACCCTAATTGGGAGGGATCCACTTATTCATGCAACCTACCCGATTTTATATCATTTTCCAGTTGGTGAGGCTTGAGGTTATAAATCTTCTTTCAGAACATCTGGCCACCATTCACTTTGAATGCCACATCGTCAGATCCGTCAGGAAATCACTAATTGACGTCTACAAAAATACTCTAGTTATTAAGTTAAGAGAAAGGCCTTTTCTCTGCCATCAACTATGGTACATTTAAAGAAATCAACGTATGCGATCCCTTTGGAAATACTCTGTTAGACATCCATCCATACAAGTCATCCAGTAATAGGATGAACCGAAGGCACCCTCCCACTACATCCTAGGTATCACCCTAATGATCAATAGCGATTAGTCCTTGCAAATCCGTAGATTTCAATTATGACAGAATCATAAGTCGTAATAACTCTAGAGGCCAAACTTGAGAAATTTAACAAGTAGCTCTTCCGCTCATGAAAATCAACGGTCTTCAGTTGCTTCATCTTCAATCAACATCTTCTATCTCTTACGTATATGCTGGTCGGAATGGTTTTCGGAGATAATTTCGATTTCGGTCTTTCTGTACCAACAATCGTATAAGCCAGATTTGATAGTCGGTTATTTAACTATCAAATAAACACCCATTCCACCATAAGAATAAAATAAATTTACTGATGCAAAATTTAGCATCATTTATCCTCTTTAATTAGTTGTCTGTTAATTATACTCTTTAAATCTTCCAATGTTTGGAATATGACTTTCTACTTCTTATTATAACATAAGAATTTTCTCAAATCATTTTATTTAACTTATAAACCTTTCAATACAGTATATAATATAATTTATGGAAATCATAACTTATTTCCCTCAACTCCTCTCGTTTATAAACTAATATCATCCTCGGATAATCATGAAGTCGTTCAAGTTGGTGTATTATATTTACCTCTCAGACCTTGATCAACAACATTCTCATCCTCAGAATAGATAGAAGTTTATTAACCCATCCGTTTTCCTTTGAAATCCTTATTTAAATCTCAATACGTTTACTGTAACACCCCACACCCGCTAAGGTCACTCATAAGAGGGGAATGCCTTAGTTTCGGTGAAGTATTTTGAGTGAATATAGAACAGTAAAATTACAGCAAGACAGATACAAGTAATACTTGAAAATTTAAAACATCATTTCATCGCAGCGGAAAGTAAAACATGTTTGGTTACATCACAAAACCATACAAGAGTCAAGTACAGAATATCCATCTTGATAAAAATAAGTACATAATCCCACTGAGTAATCAATAGCCATAAAAGAAAAGATGAACTGAGCTTTACTTCAACGATCCAAGCTCCAAAGGATAGATACAACAATCTGATCAAAGCCCACTAGCACTAAGCCCACTCTGATAACCTGGGGTTGGGGGAAAAAGATAAAAACAACGGGGTCAGACATAAGTCTGAGTGAGTCCTATAACCCTAACAATACAATCATTAAAGTAATTAGGGTATGATATAAACAAGGTATGGTACCTCTGGGGATAATGACTACACTACGTAGCCAACTAAAACACGGGATGTACTAAGATAACCGGAAAGACGCCTTTATCCACCCAAGGATAATTACTAGATTACACCATCCCAGACTTATCCACCCAAGGGTAATTCCTACACTTCACCACACCAGTTCTACCTACCAAGAGTAATTCCTACTTAAAGGTTGATCCCACTAAATGTACTTAGTAATTTAGACCCAGCAGTTTCTTGTACCCCTAGCTAACTACATAGGTGTACCCACTACTCCCAAGCGATCGGCTCCCTAACGTAGATATCCGTGCTGGTCCCACAATGGGGTGTATCATTCCCCAAAGTG
The DNA here is from genome assembly GCA_030737875.1 of Allium sativum. Classification (NCBI taxonomy): domain Eukaryota; kingdom Viridiplantae; phylum Streptophyta; class Magnoliopsida; order Asparagales; family Amaryllidaceae; genus Allium; species Allium sativum. The sequence goes on from CM060920.1 coordinate 249,650,316, forward strand.
GCAACCTGATAATATCAACGGTGCACGGCTTTATACCTACACGATGCAACAACGACTTACTAACCAGCCCGGGTCCACACACGCATACGAAACCCGTTGGTCCTACGTTGCCATCGCTAACCCGTTTTGGCCTCTTATAGTCAAGCCCAATATGCGTGTCCCGTCACTCGACTTGAGTCGAGCCCACTAAGATACGTTTGGGATATTGGTTGAGATGGGCCCCCACAAGCTACCACCTAAGCTTGTTATTCTATCTAGTGTATCCCACTTAACCCTTTTTAATAATCATGTCTACCTTCATGTTATAAATCCTGGTTAAGTTATTTAATCATATTTTAATTACCACTCAAGGCACCCACTAGATTTCCACATGCCACCCACGGCACTTACTTAACCCTTTAATCATGTCTACTTACATGTCCTACTTTGGTTAAGTATTCTAATCGTATTTTTCATGCCACCCATGGCACTTACTTAACCTTTTAATCATGTTTAATTACATGTTCCACTTTGGTTAAGTATTCTAATCGTATTTTTCTATTGCCACCCAAGGCAACCCACTAGATTCCACATGCCACCCCAGGCACCCCACTAGTTACCACAAGCCACCCAAGGCACCCACTTAACCCTCATGCCCCACTACATGCTTATATGGTTAAGTGTTTCTTAATTAATTATGACCGTGATCCTCATAAAGACCTCTCACATTAGACTATCTTTTATGACCGCTGGTTAAGCCGGTTGGGTCCGGGCAGCCTTATGTCATAACCGAGTCTAACCTCGTGTCTTTACATTAATCACGTATTTAGTTTGTGCCTAAGACCTCTCACATTGGGCTAACATTTGTAGCAACTGGTTAAGCCGGTTGGGTCCGGGCAGTTTTACACTACAAATGAGTCCAACCTCGTGTCTTAGTCGATTAATTACATCTAATTAATCATCCTCCTAATTTATATTAATTATCCTTAATTAATATTAAGTTTTTCATAACATGGGTAAACCTAACTCAATAGGTAAATTCCCATGGGGTAGACCTAACTCAATAGGTAAATTCCCACTTATGTTAATTTATTTTTATGGTATACTTAATCATACCCAATCATACTTTTATTAACATATTTATTAACCCCATCGTTCCCCACGTAAATCGTTCTCATTTCACGACATAATAAAGGGAAGATGCATCACAAATATCTTGGGTTTAACCACATCTTAGCATATAACTTTGTCATGGGTTAAGAGGATGTCAACTTGCATATATGAGCATATATTAACCCAACTACATTTAATCCCAAACTTGCATATATGAGCATATATTAACATGTTAAACTTGCATATAAGCATTCACATAACTTGCATGACATGTTAAACTTGCATTTAAACATATACATAACTTGCATATGAACTTGCATAACAACATACATGTAACTTACATAACATCATACACATAACTTGCATATGAACTTGCATAACAACATACATGTAACTTACATACATCATACACATAACTTGCATATGAACTTGCATAACAACATACATGTAACTTACATACATCATACACATAACTTGCATATGAACTTGCATAACAACATACATGTAACTTACATACATCATACACATAACTTGCATATGAACTTGCATAACAACATACATGTAACTTACATAAAATCATACACATAACTTGCATATGAACTTGTTAGACATGCATAAACCAACTTATTATACATGCATAATATCACATACTTAGCATGCATAGAATCACATACTAAACTTGCATAATATCATATACTTAGCATGCATAGAATCACATTCTAAACTTGCATAATATCATATACTTAGCATGCATAGAATCACATACTAAACTTGCATAATATCGTATACTTAGCATGCATAGAATCACATACTAAACTTGCATAATATCATATACTTAGCATGCATAGAATCACATACTTAACTTGCATAATATCATATACTTAGCATGCATAGAATCACATACTTAACTTGCATAATAGATCAATGTTCAACTTAGTGTTTTACATCATAATCATCATGAAACATAGCACCAAACTTGCATATGGATGTCATGACTACATAACATTAAACTTGCATGACATATGGTATATAACTTGCAAAACACATAACATACACTACACAAAGCTTGCATAAACACATTGATCCTCAAACATATCCATACATCATCATATCCTATCTTAATCAATTTAACAATTGATTATTAAGGAGATAGAATCTCACCAAAACAAAATTAGCAAACTAATGAAGAAGATTAAGAGGCTAGAAGTTGATTTGGAATGCTACCCCTTCTCTAATTTTGATGGAGGCTCTTTCAAGTTTCATTTTGCCATAGTTTAGTTACTAGATTTAATTATGAATGAATTAGGGTAGGGTTAGGGTCTTATTTATAGGATTAGGTAGTGATTTTAGGCCCTTAGATTAACCCTAGATTAGATTAGGACCATCAGATCCGTCAGATCCAAGAAGCTTCCAGAACCAGCCCTCCAAGCCAGCCCAAGAACCCAAACTGGTGCACCCAGTTTCACTGGGCGCCAGCCCCCTGTCGACAGGCAAGTCGACACCCCTGTCGACAGGCCTGTCGACAGCCCTGTCGACATGGGTAGGGCGGGAATCTTCCCGCCTGGCCCCGCTTGCTCTATTTTAAAATCTGAATTTAAATTATTAAATCTGTTTTTAGCTTAGAATTTTCTGCAAACTTCATCGGGCCATAACTGGGCCATACGGGCTCCGATTTCCGAAAACTCGGACTCTATTTCGCGTATTTTTCCGAGACGAACGCAATGACGCAGCCCGTTTCCCCTAATTCCCACATCTGAGATTATTTATTCTGTAATTAGTGAATTTTAGCATTAACCGAAATTCGGGGTGTTACATTCTCCCCTCCTTAAAGGATTTCGTCCCCGAAATCTCTAAGCTAAGGAGAATGCATATCCTACCATCCAAACAACCATCTACTCAATCCATCAAACACGGGCATCCATTGTCCTTAAAACAATTTCTAATGATGTATGAGCATATGCGAAAAGTGCGTGTATATGTTCCCTATCTAATGTACGAACATATGCAAACCATGATAGTGCCATGCATCCAATATGTATGCGAGATAACCCTATCGACACATACAGTATCTATATGAGTGCACAACCATTCACCAAAATGCATCATCCATATGATAACACAATCATTATACATTCATAAATATAGCTACCTACACACAATTATATGCAATATGCAATATGAAGTGACTGAGCCGATCTAGTGCCTAGAGTGTGTATATATGCATCCACGAGCAACCACTAGCAAACACTTGCATCCACTTGCATCCATCAACCATAACATGTCTCAAACACATGTTTCAACCATAGGTTTACCCTATCTAAAGGTCAAAAGTACTAACGAGAGGACATACTAAAGATAAGATAAGTACTAGACAAACGATAGAGGAGAAATTATACTCTTAAAAAGAAATGGATACAAAGAACGCATCTTCGCTTCCGTCTCCCAAGTAGCATTGCTTCCGTCATCTCCCCATTGCACCTTAACTAGCTGAACTTCTCTGATCCTCAACTTCCTAGTTTCTGACCCAAGGATGCGAATAGGAGCTCGTCGAATCGTCGCATCACGCTCTACTTCCACTTCTCTAAGTAAGCTCGGCTCTACTACCTATGCGGTCTCGTGTAGGCACTTCCTCAAATGTGACACTTGGAATACACCATGTACACTACTAAGTCTCTCAGGCAACTCCACCCTATATGCCATCCGTCCAATCCTTTCCTTAATAGGAAACGGTCCAACAAACCTTGGTGCTAACTTCCCAACAGATCCAAAGCGAACCACATTCCGCAACGGAGATACCTTGATAAAAAGCATGTCCTAATATCAAACTCAAGCTCTGTTCTCCTCTTATCCGCATAAGATTCCGCCGCTTTCATCCTTCTTCAAACCAAGTCAATCTTCTCTGAAGTCTCTCTAACCACATTGGCCCAACCAAGATCTTATCCGTAGATTCCCACCAACATGTAGGTGATCAACAAGGCCTTCCATAAAGAGCTTCGAAAGGAGCCATACCAATACTAGACTGAAAGCTGTTATTATACGCGAACTTCACCAATGGAAGATGCTCTTCCCATGTACTTCCAAAATCCAAAATACATAACGTCAAAATACGATTTACCCTCTCAGTCTAGCCGTCCGTCTGAGGATGATATGCGGTACTAAAACACAACTGAGTCCCTACCGCCTCTTGCAAACTCTTCTAAAACTCTCTAGTGAAGATAGGATCTCGATCGCTCACTATACTGGAAGGTACACCATGCAATCTATTAATCTCTTGAACGTAAACTGAAGCTAGCCATGGAGCAGTTCTCTTACTCTTCACGGGTATAAAATGGGCACACTTAGTAAGTCTATCTACCATAAGCCCAATCCCCGTATTACCCTTCCTTGATTTCGGTAATCCAATGAGACACTATCCCACTTCCCATTACGGAACTTCCAACGGGTGAAGCAACCCTCCGGGTTTCTTCTGCTCCGCTTCCACTTGTTAGCACACCAAGCATCTAGCGACATACTTGGCCGCGTCTTTCTTCATACCGGCCCAGAAGAAAACTCGCTTCATGTCTTGGTACATCTTGTCCCTTTCGGGATGAATGGTCATCTTCGACCGATGTGCATCATCAAGTATAGCCTTCCACAAACCCTTGTCTTGCGGTACACAAAGTCCACCGTCTCTACGCAACCACCCCTTACCATCTAGGGTGTACCTATTCAAATGGCTGGATGACTCCCCCTCCTTATGAGCTTCCCTACTAACTCAACCAACTGTGGGTCGTCTCGCTATGCCTCGTCAATTCATCCCAAAAGAGTAGGCCTAACCTCCAAGGAGGCTAGCAAACCGGGTACAAAGTCAACGGAAGGTCTAAAGTCAAACATAGAAACAAACTCTAAGCTCCGTCGTTCAACGAACAATGAACTCAGGGACAACCTCTTTCTACTTGAGGCGTCCGCTACCATGTTTCCCTTGCCATGGGTATACGCTATTTCAAACTCATAGGATGCTAAGAATCCCATCCAAAATCATCACAACTGTCCATCTCTCACGCAGACCACCCTAGTCGAGCTCGACATCCCCCAAATGCAAGCCCCAAAGGCCTAAACCAATATCAGACAAACACCCAAGGGATATCTCCTTCGAGTTCAGGCGACCTACGTGAGATGATACTAATAAAATAAATAATGGCTAAACAATTAAGCCTTTGACCAACTTTGGATGTCCTCGCCAGTCTCGCTCCAAAACCACCGTTCTTCCCATGACTGGCTTTACTCACCCTATTGAGCACATACGGAAACTTATTTCGCTCCTAGAAAAGACCAAGATGTCACCCACCAAGACCATCACGAACTTATTTAGGTACTCCCTGAACACCCTTCTCATCAAATCAACAAAGTATGCGGGGGCGTTCGTCAACCCAAATGGCATCACCAGCCACTCATCAAAACCATCCGGAGTCCTAAAGGCAGTCTTCTCTATACTATCCTCAGCCACTCTTCAACTGACGAACCCTGTAGCTAAATCCATCTGCGAAAACCTTGAGGCGCCAACCAACTGATCAAAGAGATCATCAATCCTCAGCAATGGGTGTCTATTCTTCTTTGTGAGTTTATTTAGTTCTCTTTAGCCTACACAAAGTCTGAAGGACCCATCCGCCTTCGTGGCAAAAACTACTGGAGCACCCCACTCCGATATACTTCGTCTTATGAACCCCTTCTCAAGCAAATCGCCTACTTACTCATGGAGTTCCCTCCTCTCACGAGGAGCCTTGTGGCACACTGGCCAAGTCACTGGTTTGGAATTGTTTACCAGATATATTCGGAAGTCAATCTCCCGCTCCGGAGGTAAGCCCTTCACCTTCTCAAACACATCCGAGTATTCCCGGACCACTCTAACAGATCGCAAACTCTCGACCGACGTGTCAAGCGATTCTAGATAACTTAGCATAACAGATTCTATGGGATTACAAGAGATCTCGAGAGTGTTACCCAAGCGGGTCATAAGCCTAACAACTCTCCCCTCAAAATCAAGAACGGCACCCCTACTGGATAACCAGTCCATGCCCCCAAACTAACCCATAGCCCGTGAAGCCCAAAAAGCATCACATCTAAACTTAACGCTAAGTATAGAAACTTTCAAACCCAAACACATCATGGAGCCCCAATTGGGTTTGAAACAACTAAGGGATCATCTACCAAACTGGTGTCTAAGTGCAGTGACTCAACTAACAATGATGAGATAAACGAACTCGATGCGTCAGAATCAAATAAAGTTTGAATCAGATAATATAGAAATCCCAAATTCCAACCTAGACGGTCCTATCCCCATCTGGTACACTAGCCGTGAGGGAATACAACTACCCTCCAGAAGATTCCGTACCTTGCCCCTGCCTCTTTGGATAATCCTAATAAAATGTCCTATTCCTCCTAAAGGATAACTACTCGCCTTCTTTTTCCCATTCTCCACTCGCAACCTCCCACCAATGAGGTTTCTTCCTTCATTAACCAAACAACTATTTAAGCCTTCCTCCCATTGTCCATCCAATAGGTAACTACAAGTCCTCCTCCTTCTTGAACCTACTTCTAATCCAACTAACGTCTAAGTCCCTTGAAGTGGTCTTCCATTCTTATCTATCTTAGAAAGATCATCTATACGCGGAGGGGAAACTCAAAATGAGAGAGAGGAAGAGATTCAACCGGAGAATTCGAAAGATAAAGATATGGCTATCGGGGATTATGCTTTTCTCTCAAAAACTTTTCTCTTAAAAGACATGTTTTTGAAAATACTCTTTCAAAAATTTTCTTAGAAAAATAGTTTTGCTAAAATTTTATCTGTTCTGGTAACCTTAAGCTCTGATACCACGTGTAACACCCCACACCCGCTAAGGTCACTCATAAGAGGGGAATGCCTTAGTTTCGGTGAAGTATTTTGAGTGAATATAGAACAGTAAAATTACAGCAAGACAGATATAATTAATACTTGAAAATTTAAAACATCATTTCATCGCAGCGGAAAGTAAAACATGTTTGGTTACATCACAAAACCATACAAGAGTCAAGTACAGAATATCCATCTTGATAAAAATAAGTACATAATCCCACTGAGTAATCAATAGCCATAAAAGAAAAGATGAACTGAGCTTTACTTCAACGATCCAAGCTCCAAAGGATAGATACAGCAATCTGATCAAAGCCCACTAGCACTAAGCCCACTCTGATAACCTGGGGTTGGGGAAAAAAGATAAAAACAACGGGGTCAGACATAAGTCTGAGTGAGTCCTATAACCCTAACAATACAATCATTAAAGTAATTAGGGTATGATATAAACAAGGTATGGTACCTCTGGGGATAATGACTACACTACGTAGCCAACTAAAACACGGGATGTACTAAGATAACCGGAAAGACGCCTTTATCCACCCAAGGATAATTACTAGATTACACCATCCCAGACTTATCCACCCAAGGGTAATTCCTACACTGCACCACACCAGTTCTACCTACCAAGAGTAATTCCTACTTAAAGGTTGATCCCACTAAATGTACTTAGTAATTTAGACCCAGCAGTTTCTTGTACCCCTAGCTAACTACATAGGTGTACCCACTACTCCCAAGCGATCGGCTCCCTAACGTAGATATCCGTGCTGGTCCCACAATGGGGTGTATCATTCCCCAAAGTGGCAACCTGATAATATCAACGGTGCACGGCTTTATACCTACACGATGCAACAACGACTTACTAACCAGCCCGGGTCCACACACGCATATGAAACCCGTTAGTCCTACGTTGCCATCGCTAACCCGTTTTGGCCTCTTATAGTCAAGCCCAATATGCGTGTCCCGTCACTCGACTTGAGTCGAGCCCACTAAGATACGTTTGGGATATTGGTTGAGATGGGCCCCCACAAGCTACCACCTAAGCTTGTTATTCTATCTAGTGTATCCCACTTAACCCTTTTTAATAATCATGTCTACCTTCATGTTATAAATCCTGGTTAAGTTATTTAATCATATTTTAATTACCACTCAAGGCACCCACTAGATTTCCACATGCCACCCACGGCACTTACTTAACCCTTTAATCATGTCTACTTACATGTCCTACTTTGGTTAAGTATTCTAATCGTATTTTTCATGCCACCCATGGCACTTACTTAACCTTTTAATCATGTTTAATTACATGTTCCACTTTGGTTAAGTATTCTAATCGTATTTTTCTATTGCCACCCAAGGCAACCCACTAGATTCCACATGCCACCCCAGGCACCCCACTAGTTACCACAAGCCACCCAAGGCACCCACTTAACCCTCATGCCCCACTACATGCTTATATGGTTAAGTGTTTCTTAATTAATTATGACCGTGATCCTCATAAAGACCTCTCACATTAGACTATCTTTTATGACCGCTGGTTAAGCCGGTTGGGTCCGGGCAGCCTTATGTCATAACCGAGTCTAACCTCGTGTCTTTACATTAATCACGTATTTAGTTTGTGCCTAAGACCTCTCACATTGGGCTAACATTTGTAGCAACTGGTTAAGCCGGTTGGGTCCGGGCAGTTTTACACTACAAATGAGTCCAACCTCGTGTCTTAGTCGATTAATTACATCTAATTAATCATCCTCCTAATTTATATTAATTATCCTTAATTAATATTAAGTTTTTCATAACATGGGTAAACCTAACTCAATAGGTAAATTCCCATGGGGTAGACCTAACTCAATAGGTAAATTCCCACTTATGTTAATTTATTTTTATGGTATACTTAATCATACCCAATCATACTTTTATTAACATATTTATTAACCCCATCGTTCCCCACGTAAATCGTTCTCATTTCACGACATAATAAAGGGAAGATGCATCAAAAATATCTTGGGTTTAACCACATCTTAGCATATAACTTTGTCATGGGTTAAGAGGATGTCAACTTGCATATATGAGCATATATTAACCCAACTACATTTAATCCCAAACTTGCATATATGAGCATATATTAACATGTTAAACTTGCATATAAGCATTCACATAACTTGCATGACATGTTAAACTTGCATTTAAACATATACATAACTTGCATATGAACTTGCATAACAACATACATGTAACTTACATAACATCATACACATAACTTGCATATGAACTTGCATAACAACATACATGTAACTTACATACATCATACACATAACTTGCATATGAACTTGCATAACAACATACATGTAACTTACATACATCATACACATAACTTGCATATGAACTTGCATAACAACATACATGTAACTTACATACATCATACACATAACTTGCATATGAACTTGCATAACAACATACATGTAACTTACATAAAATCATACACATAACTTGCATATGAACTTGTTAGACATGCATAAACCAACTTATTATACATGCATAATATCACATACTTAGCATGCATAGAATCACATACTAAACTTGCATAATATCATATACTTAGCATGCATAGAATCACATACTAAACTTGCATAATATCATATACTTAGCATGCATAGAATCACATACTAAACTTGCATAATATCATATACTTAGCATGCATAGAATCACATACTAAACTTGCATAATATCATATACTTAGCATGCATAGAATCACATACTTAACTTGCATAATATCATATACTTAGCATGCATAGAATCACATATTTAACTTGCATAATAGATCAATGTTCAACTTAGTGTTTTACATCATAATCATCATGAAACATAGCACAAAACTTGCATATGGATGTCATGACTACATAACATTAAACTTGCATGACATATGGTATATAACTTGCAAAACACATAACATACACTACACAAAGCTTGCATAAACACATTGATCCTCAAACATATCCATACATCATCATATCCTATCTTAATCAATTTAACAATTGATTATTAAGGAGATAGAATCTCACCAAAACAAAATTAGCAAACTAATGAAGAAGATTAAGAGGCTAGAAGTTGATTTGGACTGCTATCCCTTCTCTAATTTTGATGGAGGCTCTTTCAAGTTTCATTTTGCCATAGTTTAGTTACTAGATTTAATTATGAATGAATTAGGGTAGGGTTAGGGTCTTATTTATAGGATTAGGTAGTGATTTTAGGCCCTTAGATTAACCCTAGATTAGATTAGGACCATCAGATCCGTCAGATCCAAGAAGCTTCCAGAACCAGCCCTCCAAGCCAGCCCAAGAACCCAAACTGGTGCACCCAGTTTCACTGGGCGCCAGCCCCCTGTCGACAGGCAAGTCGACACCCCTGTCGACAGGCCTGTCGACAGCCCTGTCGACATGGGTAGGGCGGGAATCTTCCCGCCTGGCCCCGCTTGCTCTATTTTAAAATCTGAATTTAAATTATTAAATCTGTTTTTAGCTTAGAATTTTCTGCAAACTTCATCGGGCCATAACTGGGCCATACGGGCTCCGATTTCCGAAAACTCGGACTCTATTTCGCGTATTTTTCCGAGACGAACGCAATGACGCAGCCCGTTTCCCCTAATTCCCACATCTGAGATTATTTATTCTGTAATTAGTGAATTTTAGCATTAACCGAAATTCGGGGTGTTACATTTACTAAATAAATTCTTAAGTAAACTCTTATTCAAGCTCTTTCTTTTGCTTTATTAATCCTTTACAAAATTTCATACTAGCTTTGATTCTATAAATAGAATCCTTTATAAATCTCTTAAAATATCCTTTTATACACATATTCATTTCAAATCATATATAAATATCGTTTACAATTCTGATATAAATATCTTTACCATTCTTATATAATTATTCTTTGCACATCTTATATATTATTAATCCAAGTTACTCCATTTAATGTCTGTAACAAAGTTACGGATTTTATTTTCAAAACCCTTAGTCTTTGTTTATCATATCCTTTTGAAATCAATTCCAACTACTAATTCGTTTTATAATTCATGTAATGATCTTTTATAAAGATCTTCTGTTTATTAATCAAATAGTTCAAATTATTATCATTTGTAACAAATGTTACACATCTTATTTCAAAACCTTTAATTTCATTTACAAATATCATTTGAAAATCATTAGCGATGACTAATATTCGATCCCATTCCAAATCTCTTAACTTCATTTGAAAATCCCATTTGTAATTCATTATCGACAAATAATATACGTTGTTATTTTCAAACCTTTAACTTAGCTTATATTCTCAACTTCGTTTAACATTCCAAACTTCGGAATATCACATTCCAAACCTCGAAATAAAAATCGTCTTAGCCATTTCATATCATTTCCCAATTTCTCAATTTATACTTATCCAATTCCTCTATCCTAGGAGTTTATTTTATAGTTCTTTCATGAATAATCAACTCATATTCCTTTATTCAGTTATATTATATTTTGGGAAAATCTTAATTTAACAATCTATTTCAACTACCGAATTTTAATCCAATTATAAATCCATATCTATCATTTCAACTCCAATCCCATTTATAAATTCAAATCCCATTTGTAAATTCAATTCCATTTAAAAATTCATATTCCTATCTTCAACTCTAATTTCATTTAAAAAAAGAAGCTGAAATCCCATTCCCAAATCAATACTCATCTCCAGTTCCATTGATTCGTTAATCTTATTCGCGAAAAACCATTTTATCACATTTTATTTATTTATAAACAACGTTTATAAAAATATTTATTAGTTACGAAAAACCATCTTACTACTCATTTAAATCAATTCTCTTATATTCCACTTCCATTTGTATATTCTAACATCTTAAATTCTTTTTAAAGTTCCCTTTACCCTACTAAAACCCTTCTTCGTAACTATTTTAACATTACCATTTAGTTTGTACCATATAACCATTTATTTGTTAATATATATGAATTTCCATTACTTAATCTATGATTTAAATAGTTTTAAAGACTTAAATAAATTTTCCATGTTTATATTTAAAATAAACATCTCATTTCATATATATAAATATAACTTTGAAAACGTTCACGATCGATTTAATATCAATTCAAAAATCATTAAAATTTATCGATGGTACTAAAGAGGTGCTAAAGTACCAAACTGTGAAATAAAAACCAATTTAACGTCCAATGAACACAACAAATCATATTGATAAACTTTATCAATATTATTGAGAATCCTGTTGGATTTCTCCAACCTGTCAATCCCTGCATCACATATTCTCTTTATTCAACAGATATTATAATATAATAAAATTTCACAACTACTTCGAGGAATCCTGTTGGATCCCTCCAACCTGTTATTCCCTGCATCCAAATACTACCTCAATATGATCATTCAATTCAATATATCGATATAAATTCAATAATCGACCAATAACAACAATTTAACATCAACCATTTAATTTAACACGTTTATATAAATATAAATGTGACCAAAAAGGTAAGTTACCTTAATTGGTTCCAATCGTTAAAATAACGATTTTGTTTTTCACTGAAATTAAACAACATTTAATTTCATTAGTTCAATCAATATATGAATATACATTTAACAAACAGTCAATCATTAGCAACCATAACACACAATTACAAAACCTGACTTATAAAATATAAGCGAGAAGAACTGAGTTAGTTTAACTCACCTTGATTTGATTTCGTTTTCAATGGCTCATTTTAACTAAATCAAACAGTCGTTTAATTTAATTAATAATTCTGAATGATTCCAAGTTTTTCTAGTTCGGTTCCATGCCATCATACTCATCAACACGATTCCAACGGTATATGATTTTTCCGATTATGACCGTAAATGCACAAGTTTTCAATATTTTAACTTTTACGGTTTTAATAGCATAATTATATTCTTAATTAAATTAATAAAAACTAATTACATTTAATAATTTTATAATCAAGCCGATAATGTTTGTCTCCATTTCGTTTGCTATTTCCAGATCTTCACCTTCAATCAGTATTCACGTACGTGATAATTCCACAACCTAAAACGCACAGTTTATACTAAAATTAGTTAACTATTTAGTTAAGGATTATAAGCATTTAATTACATGATTTAAGAATATGGTCCTATCACCAAAACCTTCACCTGGCTTCATTCACTCCAAAAATGAACACGACTACATACCATCCCACGATATAAATCGACTTTTTAGTTAAAATAAATTAACTCTTAATCCCTTAATTAAAGAAAATTAATTACGTTTGTAATATAAACAGTGGTCGATTAGCTTACATTTCCTTCATTCAAAAGTGCCCAATTCTTTTATCCCCATTTGAATTAATATGACCGACTTCTTTGTATATATATATATATTTCCACTGCTTTGTTCCCATATTCCAAGTTATAATCCATCCCCCTGTTCAAAACCCTTTAACCCCGTACTATTTCTCGTCATCATCTCTTCGTTCCAATACCACTTAACACGCACGAACTTCCAAAAATTCGTTGCCCTTCTAAAACATCGGACCGTGATCAAAGGTCATCATCATCGGCCGCCTAGTCCCCTCTGCCTACACCTCGAGTTTCGTGCACCCCGCCGCTACCAGTCGCCGGCAATACTCCCACAACCACCATCCATTTCGAGTTGAACTGCTGCCACCATAGTGCTTCAGTTACGATCTCAGTCGTTCAAAATCAAGAGCTTAACGAGATGTAGTTATTCGCAGTTGATAGTTTTTGAAATTTAAGAATGAATGGGAAGATCAGGGGAAGATTATGTTGGAACATTTCCAATCGTAAAAAAGTGTGGAGGCGGGTTCCATGCCGCGTTGACCACATGCATAATGTTTTAGGTTTTTTACCAACATTTTAAAGGGTACTTATAGGGATCCAACCATTATTATATTATTATAATAACTTATACACGAAGTAATGTGTAGAAACTACCACGAATAACATCCGATTGATAGTGCTAAGATCCATATCAAACTACATTTTGCAATCTGCACCACCCTAAACACCCTATATCTAACCGTCCATCAACGAAGCTCCGGATCAGTTAATTTGATACAAATTTTGGCCAAATCGAATGCGTATCATATTGTGCACCCCATTAGTTTCTCCGAATTAAAATTTTGGCCGCTCCCTTTTTCTTCTGTTTTACTTTAATGTTGACCGAAAACCCAAATTAGGGTTTTCAGTCACCAAATCGTTCCTCTACCTTTCTCTGGAATCTCCCATATCGACAGAGACGAACAACCCTATCCTTCGACGCAGCAACCCTTAGTCCCTAGCCCTCCGTTGACCGCAGGTACGTATTTCAATTGAATTGTGTTTTGCATGCCCGATAATGGGAATTAGGGAACAATTTGAAGCCTTTGTGTGTTAGGTGACCCTTACTTTGTTCAAATTTGTTAGCTCTTTCAATTGAACTATGTTGTGCATGCCTGATAGTAGGGATTAGGGAATAAGTTGAAGTCTTTGTGTGTAAGCCGATTGCTACTTTGTGTTAGTGTGTTAGCTATTTCAATTAAATTGGTATGTACTAGTGTGTTAGCTAGTTGTTATACCCTGGAATCAGAGAAATCAAATTTGAATCATGTTTTATGATAATGTAAAAAACATCTAAATTGCTATTGGGAACATGTATGGTATAATTTTAGATTGCGGTATATATATATCCATGAAACAAAGAAATTACAATGAGTTAGTCATAAGGATGCAGTAACCTTTACTAATGTTAAGATGTTTAATGTCAATTGTCCATTACCTGATTCTATTTGCAATAGCCATTTGATGATATGTTCTTTAGACCGCTTTCCTCGTTGAATCCAAAATGTAGTAACCACATCCATGTACAAGTTGTCACTGATTTATAGTTTAACTATTTAGCAACTAAAAGTTTTCCATTTCTTAAACTGAGCAAATGGATAATTCTATAGTTCAATATTTAACCATGATTTCATCGTCATTTGACTGTTTGTTTGCCTTATGCTTGAAATTTAAATTGGGTTGTCTTATAACAAGTTTACTCTGTTTTGAGAGATAACAAGTTTACTGGATATATAATAAAAGGTTTGCTGAAACCTAGGAAGATGGATGATTACTCGACTTTCTAGTTAATAATTTAATGAGATGATCCACCAGGTGGATGCATTTTAGCTCACGCGTAGGGTCGGGTATACATGCTTATTAGCTTTATCCAAATGTCGAATGTTGCTGCACCTAACCTTAGTAAAAAGCTTTTTTCACTAGCAACTTTCACCTACTTTGTAGCAGAGAATGTAGTGTAAGTTACCTTGCACTACACAGTCAGCTTCAAAGAAACTGAAAGTTGCAAGTGAAAGCAGCTTTTTCCAAAGGTTAAGTGAAGCGGCATTCGATATTTGAATAAAACTAGTTAGCAGGAATACCCGACCCTACACGTGAGCTAAAATGCATCCACCTGGTGGATCGCCTAGTAAATTCTTAATCAGAAAGTCAAGTATGTGTGTCATCCGAAGATGATGATTCGATATCTTTAGCCGTTGGAGCAGGTATATATTATTCTACACTTATCTCTACGTAGTATCTTACATAAGAATTGAATGGACATGTACTTGTTGCACAACAACGACACTGATAGAAAGAATGTTGACAAATGTCAGCTTTAGTTTTTTAAATAGACTTCAACAAGTCATTTGATACATATCTTTGACAGAAATAAAGATAGTTGATCGAAATTTATTTCTTAGAAAATAAAAACAGATCATGATAACTAATAATATAGAGAGCTTAAATATCAATGGTGAAACACTACTGGTTCTATTAATTCTCTTGCTTCATTCACATTAATGGTTAGCATGTTGTACCATTTTAATTATTGGCAATTTATGTCTGTTTTCTTATATGAAATATGCAGGAGTTTTCAGGGCTCATGAAGCAACTTGAAACAGAATTAGAAAACTTATCACTGGTTAAACTATTATTCATTTCAAAATTTTAATAGACGTCACACATATATTATGGAAATTTATGTTGTGTGTGTGTATGAATCATTTTTTTAGGACTTCACACAGTTAAAAACCACTCTCCGAAGCAACAACAAGATGTTGCGAGTAATCTGAAGAATTTTGGTGTAAGTGATCACTAGTCAGCTGTCAGCCTATTTACAATTTATTCACATACATGTAGTGTGTGGAAAAATCAATATATAATCATGTTATGCTTTGTAATTTTAATTGTTTTAATTATCTAGCATCTTAATGATATCTCTAAACATTCCAAGGTGCACTTTTGGCCCCTACTACCCTCGAACCCTGGCTCCGCCACTGTATATAGGAAGATATTCTGTATGCTAGGGTACGAACTACCGGTGTTGCATATGGACTACACTGCAGGTGATTCTTCTTTTGGGTTTGCATTTTTAATGACTATCAACTAGGTTGTTGTATGAATTTAGGCCGTATGGGTAAAAATTAGTCGACTAATCGATTAGTCGATTCGACTAGGTTGTTATTAGTTCCCAGTGAAGTATTTGTACACAAACACACTGATCGAATACGTACCGTTAAATTACACAAACGCACTGATCAACACGATATGCTCTTCACTATTATTGGTGTCCAGTGAAATTACACAAGTCCAAAATATTGAAATTATCATCTAATCCATCACTGTTATATCTATATTAACATACACTTAGCTATATATTCATATTTTTATCTTAGTCACAGTGAGTTACAATGTCGATCTACTATCCAGCTTCTGTTATTCCTGTGTATACTTTATAGTATGTATGCTCTGTGTTATGAAAGATGTGTTACAACTTCTGTTTTTATATATATATACACATATATGATATATATATACACATGTGTATATATATATGTATATATATATATATGTGCACACTCACATATAATTAGACACGGTCAAAGACCGTGTCTGATTAGACTTTAGATACGGCTTATAGTCGTATTTTAAAATATTGAGATACGGTTTGTAGCCGTATCTAACAATTTAACACACCACTTTTTGATACGGCTATTTACCATGCCAAAGTGCTTTAGATACGGCTAAAAACACAGTCTAATCAGCATATACGGTGTAGTGAGATAGAAATTTATTAACCCATCCGTTTTCCTTTGAAATCCTTATTTAAATCTCAAAACGTTTACTAGATAAATTTTTAAGTAAACTCTTATTCAAGATTTTCCTTTTACTTTATTAATCCTTTACAAAATTTCATACTAGCTTCATTTCTATAAATAGAATCCTTTATAAATCTCTTAAAATATCCTTATATATACATACTCACTTCAAATCATATGTAAATATTGTTTACAATTCTGATATAAATTTCTTTACCATTCTTATATAATTATTCTTTGCACATCTTATATACTATTAATCCAAGTTACTCCATTTAATGTTTGTAACAAAGTGACGGATTTTATTTTCAAAAC
Source organism: Allium sativum (assembly GCA_030737875.1). Classification (NCBI taxonomy): domain Eukaryota; kingdom Viridiplantae; phylum Streptophyta; class Magnoliopsida; order Asparagales; family Amaryllidaceae; genus Allium; species Allium sativum. The sequence goes on from CM060920.1 coordinate 249,667,761, forward strand.
CCTTAGTCTTTGTTTATCATATCCTTTCGAAATCAATTCCAACAACTTATTCGTTTTATAATTCATATAATGATCTTTTATAAAGATCTTCTGTTTATTAATCAAATAGTTCAAATTATTATTATTTGTAACAAATGTTACACATCTTATTTCAAAAACTTTAATTTCATTTACAAATATCATTTGAAAATCATTAGCGACGACTAATATTCGATCCCATTCCAAAACTCTTAACTTCATTTGATAATCCCATTTGCAATTCATTATCGACAAATAATATACATTGTTATTTTCAAACCTTTAACTTAGCTTATATTCTCAACTTCGCTTAACATTCTGAACTTCGGAATATCACATTCCGAACCTCGAAATAAAAATCGTCTTAGCCATTTCATATCATTTCCTAATTTCTCAATTTATACTTATCCAATTCCTCTATCCTAGGAGTTTATTTTACATTTCTTCCATGAATAATCAACACATATTCATTTATCCAGTAATTTATATTTTGGGAAAATCTAAATTTAACAATCTATTTCAACTACATAATTTCAATCCAATTATAAATCCATATCTACATTTCAACTCCTGTCCCATTTATAAATTCAAAAACCCATTTGTAAATTCAATTCCATTTAAAAATTCATTGTAACACCCCGTATTTTCTGAGAACATTAAAATAACAAATTAAAGAATAATTAATTTTTAAAAGAAGAATTAGGTGAAACAGGATATGCCATTGCCTTCTTCTCGGAATTCTACTTGACGGAATTTGCGTAAAACGTATACCGTATGAAGGAGTTACGGACGTTAGAAGTTTGGCAGAACAATCAGGAAATGGGCCAGAATGCACTGGCGCACTTAGGAAGTGCGCCAGTACAAAAATACATTGGCGCACTTGGGAAGTGCGGCCAGGCCGAGGACCAAAACCTGCAGAATTCTAGAGTGTTCCCTGATGACGTGTCTTGCTGGGATTGGCTGGATGACGTGTCTTTTGAGCTGTACGGTTCTGATGGCTCCTAAGCTAATCTAAAGGCCTTTATTCATCACATACACCTATATAAACATACTGAAACACCCCACCTCCGTTAAGGTCACCAACAAAGGGAATTCCTTAACTTCGGTGGAGCATTTTAGGTAAAAGATACAGATAATTTACATGATAGATATATAAATAGCGGAAAAACTAAATTTATTTCATAAGTACGTGGTTCAGTCAAAACATTACAACAACTGTCTCAAACCAACTTCCAAATCATTGCAACAAAATCTTTTTCTTGATTAAAACATAAAGAAGCATAAAATAAAAATAAGCCACCATAAATCACCAATAAGAGTACATCCAAAGCCATAGCCCAAGGAAAGAGAATCCAAGCAATACATCTACTCTCTTCAAGCTGGAAATGTCCGAACTAAGCTGAAGTATTCCCTCCCTACGGACCTGGGAGGGGGGAACGGAAGAAAAGAAGACGAAAGAAAAATGGGTTAGACATGAGTCTGGTAAGTCCAGTGATTATTTAGCATGTAAACAGAAAAAGGATCATGACATGAAAAAACTGAACCTAGGATAGCACCCTAGAAATAAGATAATAAAACTGAATAAGCTATCGCACTCATTACTATTTCTCTACACCCGCTTACAAGTGTTTCAACTAGCACCATGTGTTCAAGATAAATGATCCCCTTTATCGATTGGCTCCTACTCGTATACGTGTACCACTTGTGTCATTCGGCCCCGCTAGATTGTAGATACCTGTGCTGGTCCCACCATGGGGTGTATCAAATCCTATGGTGGCAACCCGACACAATTCAAGATGCACAGTGTATAACCACTGATGCCCAGTGCCTGCTTTTCCACTCCGGAGTACGTGCACGCCCGCACTCCGTCGGAACCTACACTGACGCACCACCCGCCGTTATTTTGACCGCTTATAATCAGCCCAGTAATCGTGCCCCACCCCGCCTAGTTCAGGGTACCATGATATATCTACGTGGGTTACTGGTGAAATGGGTCCCCGTTACTAGGGTTTCCTAATCAACATGTTAAAATGGTTAAGTGTTCTCAAATTAACCTAACCCCATCCATCAATTTAGTTAACACGTTGTATTGGTTAAGTGTTGCCTTAATTAACTTAACCCTACCATTCCTGTCTTAGCTTTAATTCATTCATTAAAGCACCAACCACTCACATTAGATATGTATTGTTGCGGTCACTGGATGTGCCAGTCGGTTCCGGGCAGTCTTACACCGCAACTCAATCTAACCTCGGGTTCTTTTGGGCATGATGCGTTAACCTCTCACATTAGATCTATATTGTTACGATTGCTGGATGTGCCGGGCAGTTCCGAGCAGTCTTACACCATAACACAATCTAACCTCGGGTTAGGCATATTCGTCTTTTATTTAATTTACATATTTACCCATTATATATATAAATGTAAATTATCCACAATTATTGCCACACAAGTCACGCCCTATTTACCCACAAAATCATGTTCATAATTTTTAGGTATATATATTATACCAATTTATGCCACTAATCTTTTATATGATTATGAGCCAAACTATGCCAATAATTTGAAATTTAAGGATTTTCCCAATATTACCCCCATCATACGTTCGCAAAATTCACATAGAATGTTAGGCTCGCAACTTAGCCTAACTTATATACAAAAGGGAAAAGAGAGGAGCATGTACCATTCCCACAACATAAAATAATAAGGATCTAACTAAACATGTGTCATATAAATTTGGCATAAAACAATGAACTTGCATTTTAACATGTATCTTAAGCATGTGAATGGGGACTTACATAGAATTACACAAATCCAATTAGGCATGTAAATGTGAACTTGCATTTTGGATCCAATTAACATGAATCTTAAGCATATGAACGGGGGCTTACATAGAATTACACAAAGTCCAATTGGGCATATAAATGTGAACCTACATTTTAGATCCAATTAACATAGATTTAAACATAGGAGAATGTAGATCTAAACATATACATGACTTAGCCTAAAAACTTGCATGTAATGTAATATGAAAAAGTCACCAAATTAACATAATACACGATTGGTTTAACATACAACATAATAAGTCCAATAAACCACAATAGTCTCATAGGCATATATGATAGAAGCGTTACAAGAATAGACATGAATTAGCATCACCATTATTTTACAACTATACACAGCTCTAGTTTCATTTTATTACAAATCATAACTTTTAATTGTTCACATCTAAATAATAACAGGACTTACAAACAAAGAAAAATCTTGTTTTCTGGGATCTGTTTTCTGAAACTGAAAAGCAATCCCTTGACGTAGACTATCGATTCTCAAATTTAGATTAGATTCGTAGCTTCTAACTTGCTTTCTAGTTGGAGAAGAAATGGTGGCTAGGCTAGGTTGACCATGGACAACATGGTGGTTCCTTGGAATGAAATTGTGTGGTTTAGGGTTTAGGGTTGAGGATTAGGGTTGCTTTTATAGAGGTTTAGACTTGTATGAGCCGTTAGATCAACCTAGGAGCAATCACAACCATCCAGACTAGATAGAGCTATCTAGAAATTGCCACTTATGCCCTAGTGACTCGGCAACAACTCAGAAATCGTCACTGTTTGGATCTGGGCGAGGGGGTCGACACCTATAGGGGGTCGACACCTACGTCAACCCCCCCGGGGGGAGCCGACCCCTATGGGCGGGAATTTTCCCGCCCAGATGATTTACGTGATTTGGAAATTCAAATTGTTTTGTTTATTAAATATTAAATTTTCTGTTTAAATATGAAATCTTCTTAACTTCATAACTTCTTCATATGGAGTCCGATTCATGCAAACTCGGACTCTATCTCAAGTAGAATTCTGAGACGAACGCAATGGCGTAACCCGTTTCCCTTAATTCTCACTCTTACGACTAAGTTTTCTTTAATTCGTTACTTTAATAAACATAGAAATACAGGGTGTTACTCTCACTCTTAAGAATGTATATTCTACCATCCAATCGTCCATATACTCAACCATCAAACGCCAACATCCATTTTCCTTAAACGATTTCTAATGCTTTCATGACTGTATGCATAGTGTGTGTATATGTCCTTATCTACTACAAAATCGGGCGGTCTACTGATTCAGTTGATCTCCTTAATGCAAATTATGTCAGTGCCATGAGTCCATTATGTATGCAAGTATTCCTAATCATACTTTCTACATGAGTGCACAATCATTCACACAAATGCAACGTCCATATGATAACACACCAAGTTTCAATCCATATACAAATACATATATGCATATGCAATATGAAAGTGACTGAGCCGATCTAGTACCTAATGTGTGTGTGTGTATATGCACCCACAAGCAACCACTTGAAAACATCAACCATAACATGTTTCAAATACATCTTTACATCCATTGGTTTTTACCTAAGGATCAAGAATAGGACCGAGGAGATATACTTAAAAGATAGATATAAGCATGCATAAACTTATGGAAAAGAGATCAAGGATGTACCCTCAAAAAGAAAAGGGTAGGCGGCGCGTATCTTGTCCTCAGTCTCCCAAGTCGCGTCTTCTTTAGTGTTAATACATTGAACTTTAACAAGCTTGACTTCACGGTTGCGTAGCTTTTTGACTTCCGTACCCAAGATACGAGTTGGAACTCTTCTCAAAGTCGCTTCACATTCCACCTCTACTTCCTCTAGTATACTTGGCTCCATAACTTCCGCAGACTCATGTAATCACTTTCATAGTTGAGAAACATGAAAAACATTATGAACTCCAGCCAGTTTTTCGGGTAGCTCTACTCTGTAAGCCATCGTCCCAATCCTTACAATGATAGGAAATGGTCCTACAAATCTTGGCGCCAACTTTCCTACGGACCCAAAGCGAATGACATTCCTCAAAGGAGATACTTTAAGGAACACCCTATCTCCAACCTCAAACTCAAGGTTGGTCCTTCTATTGTCGGTGTAGGACTTCTGTCTATCTTGTGCTGTCTTCATTCGTCTTCTTATCAAGTCCACCTTTTCTGAAGTTTCTCTAATCATGTCTGGACCAAGTACGAGCTTGTCTGTAGACTCCCACCAACAAGTTGGTGATCGACATGGTCTTCCATATAAAGCCTCGAAGGGTGCCATGCCTATGGTGGCTTAGTAGCTATTGTTGTAAGCGAATTCCACCAAAGGAAGATGATCCTCCCATGTTCCTTCAAAGTCAAAAATGCACAATCTCAAGAGATCTTCTTGTACTCTATTCACCCTTTCCGTCTGACCATCGGTTTGAGGGTGATAGGCAGTGCTTAAGCATAGCTATGTGCCTATAACCTCTTGCAAACTCCTCCAAAACTCGCTCGTAAAGATAGGATCTCGATCACTCACTATGCTGGAGGGTATCCCATGGAGTCGAACTATCTCTTTAAGATAAATGGATGCTAAGGACGAGGCAGTCCTTCTACTCTTAATAGGTATAAAGTGAGCACTTTTAGTGAGCCTGTCCACTATTACCCAAATACTGGTATTGCCCCTTCTTGACCTAGGAAACCCATCAACAAAGTCCATCGAAATGCTATCCCATTTCCACTGTGGGACCTCTAGAGGATGAAGCAGACCACTAGGCTTCTTCTGCTCCGCTTTGACTTGCTGGCATATCAAGCACTTAACAACGAACTCAGCTACATCCCTCTTCATGCCATTCCAAAAGAGAACCCTTTTTATGTCTTTATACATCTTGTCTCTACCTGGGTGTATGGTCAGCTTAGAATGGTGTGCTTCTTCGAGAACCGTCTTCGCCAAATCCCTTGCTTGTGGGACGCATAGCCTTCCATCCCGTCTCAACCAACCCTTATCATCGATGGAGTATTTGTTAAGGTGACTAGAAGTCTCACCCCTAATTAGCTTATCCATCATATCAACTAGCTGAGGGTCTTCTCATTGCACAGTTCCTATTGAGTCCAAAAGAGTAGGTTGCACCTCTAGCGATGCTAACAGAACAGGTACAAATTCAGAGGAGGGTCTAAAGTCAAAGTTCGCTATATACTCCAAGCTTTGCCTTTCTACAAAGAGAGGACTTAAGGTCAGCTTCTTTCTACTCAAGGCATGTGCTACCACATTGCCCTTGCCAGGGGTATAGGAAATCTCAAAATCGTATGAGGCCAGAAATTCCATCCACCTTTGTTGTCTTAAGTTAAGATCTTTCTATGAGAAAAGGTACTTTAATGATTTACGGTCAGTAAACAATTCAAACCTTTCTCCTAGCAGGTAAAGACGCCATGACTTAAGAGCGAAAACAATGACAGCTAGCTCCAAATCATGAGTTGGGTAGTTCTTCTCATGTACCTTCAATTGCCTTCCCCCATAAAAAACTACCTTGCCTTCTTGCATCAAGATAGCGCCTAATTCTGTACCGCATGCGTCTGTGCATACGGTAAACATTTTTCTCCCATCAGGCAATGTCAGGACTGGGGCTGTTGTTAGAGCCCTTTTCAAACGTTGGACAGCAACATCGCAATCCAAATCCCAAGTGAAAGTTAGGTTCTTCTTTGTCAATCTTGTGAGTGGGGCTGAGATTTTCGCAAAGTCTTTAATGAACTTTCGGTAAAAGCCCGCTAGCCCGAGAAAGCTTCAGACTTTGGTTGCATTCCGTGGAACCTTCCAATCTTGCACCATAACTACTTTTGCGGGGTCCACAGCTATCCCCTCTTTTGGACATCACATGTCCAAGAAACCTTACTTCTTCTCTCCAGAAATGGCATTTGGAGAATTTGGCTTTTAGCTGATGTACACGGAGAGTATCCATGACTTCCCTTAAATGCAGAGCATGCTCTTCTTCATTCTTCGAGAAAATCAAAATGTCGTCTACGAAGACCACCACAAACTTATTAAGGAACTCCCTGCTCATCAAGTCAATGAAATAAGCGCGTGCGTTTGTCAAGCCGAAAGGCATGACAAGCCTTTCGAAGAAACCATCCGGGGTTCTGAACGCGGTCTTATCAATGCTGTCTTCAGCCACTCTTAGTTGATGAAATCCGGTAGCCAGATCTAGTTGGGAGGAAACCGATGCACCTACAAGCTGATCAAACAAGTCATCTATTCTTGGATGTGGGTGCCTATTCTTCTTGGTCAGCTTTTTAGCTCCCTGTAGTCAACGCATAAGCGAAGTGAACAATCCGCTTTGGTTGCGAATACTAATGGAGCACCACATTCAGAAATACTCCGCCTTATGAACCCTTTTTTGAGAAGCTCTTTAACTTGCTTGCTGAGCTATTTTCTCTCCCTTGGAGCCATGTGTCTAACGGGTAGAGCTACAGGTTTTGCATTATCAACAAAGTATATGCGGAAGTCTATTTCCCGCTTCGGAGGTAAGCCCTCCACTTCTTCAAATACATCTGAGTATTCACGGACTATTCTAACAGACTGCAAGTTTTCAACAAACGCATCAAGAGATTCTAGGTAGCTAAGCATAACAGAATGCATGGGATTACAAGAGATTTCGAGAGTGTTACTGAGGTGAGTCATAAGTCTAACCACTCTCTTTTCACAATCGAGGACGACACCATTACTGGATAACTAATCCATGTTTAGAATCAACCCGTAGCCCGTGAAGCCCAAAACATAGGCATTACATCTAAACCCAACGCTTAGTATAGAGATTTCCAAATCCAAACAAATCATTGACAAATAAGCTGAGCCCCCAATTGGATTTGAAATAACAAAGGGATCCTCTACTATAGGGTGTCTAGGTGTAGAGATTCAACTAAAGCAGTAGATATAAAAGAGTGCGATGCGCCAGAATCAAAGAGTGTACGAACAGAATGATCAAAAAGATAAACTAAACTCTCAACATAAATATTTCTACCTCGTTCTTGGGGAGGTGCTATGAGAGCATGAACCTGCCCTCCAGAAGTAGATCCAGTCCTCTCCCCTTGCCCTTGCTTTCTTGGGCAGTCCTTAGCCATGTGTCATGTCTCGCCGTAGTGAAAACAACCACCCATCTTCCTCTTTTTCTTTATGCAGTTCTTAATCAGATGTCCAGGAATGCCACAAAAATTACACTTCCTCTTGTCACGAGGTTTGTTGTTCTTCCCGTCCTTCTTTGATTCTGACTTCTTATTCTGTGATCCCTCCACTTTCTTATCTTGAGGTACTTCCACCTTTGCCTCTTTCTTGCCATCCTTGTCTTCCTTCTGTAACAGTGCCATGTCCACCAGTCTCTCATAGGTCGCAACCATAGATATATGGGACATAGCTAGGCTGTGCAGTGGCTCATTCAACCCTTTAACAAAACGGAGAGCCTTCTTATGGGGAGTGTTCACTAATTCCAGTTCGAATCTAGCGAGCTGGTTGAATTGGTTGACGTATTCCTTGACCGACATACTTCCCTGTTTGAGAGCTAAGAACTTCTCCATCTGTAGGCTACGTTCAGCTTGTGAGAGGAATTTCATTTCAAACCTCATTCTGAAATCCTCCCAAGTTTCAACTGGTCTCTTAGCATTAGTAACTTCACACCAATAAGAGGCTTCGTCTTTAAGCAACCATACGGCCAACAGTATCTTCTGCCTATCGTCCACTTCGAAGATAACAAAAAAGTCCTCGGTTTCTTTGAGCCAGTTTTTTGCCTCTACAAATGACTCAGTCCTATTAAAGCTCTTTCCACCCATGGCTCGAAAATCTCTACATATCTTTGAGAAAGCATTTGCACGACGAGGAGGAGGAGGAACAGCTGCAACTGGGGGAGGAGGAACGTCTGCTGGCCCTACATCATTAGCCCTAGCCTCTAGGTACCTTCTGAACCAGCCAGGTACCAGTACGCCCTCTGGAAGGTTAAGATCCCTAGACATGCTGAAACGAAAAAGAAAAGATTCAAAACAAAGGATAGAAAGATAGTGCATATGGCTTTGGGGATTATGCCTTTTAAAATAAAAACAACACTTTTTCTTGAAAATGCTTCTTTAAATCTTCTTTTTGAAAATTAGTTTCCAAAATTTTTTATCTGACCTGGCAACCATCAGCTCTGATACCAAGTGAAACACCCCACCTCCATTAAGGTCACTCACAAAGGGAATGCCTTAACTTCGGTGGAGCATTTTAGGTAAAAGATACAGATAATTTACAAGATAGACATATAAACAGTGGAAAAACTAAATTTATTTCGTAAATACGTGGTTCAGTCAAAACATTACAACAGCTGTCTCAAACCAACTTCCAAATCATTACAACAAAATCTGTCTTGATTAAAACATAAAGAAGCATAAAATAACAATAAGGCAGCATAAATCCCCAATAAGAGTGTATCCAAAGCCATAGCCCAAGGAAAGAGAATCCAAGCAATACATCTACTCTCTTCAAGCTGGAAATGGTCCGAACTAAGCTGAAGTACTCCCTCCCTGTGGACCTGGGGGGGGGGGACAAAAGAAAAGAAGACGAAAGAAAAATGGGTCAGACATGAGTCTGGTAAGTCAAGTGATTATTTAGCATGTAAATAAGAAAAAGGATCATGACATGAATAAACTGAACCTATGACAGCACCCTAGAAATAAGATAATAAAATTGAATATGCTATCTCACTCATTACTATTTCTCTGCACCCACTTACAAGTTTTTCAACTAGCACCATGTGTTCAAAATAAATGATCCCCTTTATCGATCGGCTCCTACTCGTATACGTGTACCACTTGTGTTATTCGGCCCCGCTTGATTGTAGATACCTGTGCTAGTCCCACCATGGGGTGTATCAAATCCTATGGTGGCAACCCGACACAATTCAAGATGCACAGTGTATAACTACTGATGCCCAGTGCCTACTTTTTCCATTTCGAAGTACGTGCATGTCTGCACTCGGTCGGAACCTACGCTGACGCACCACCCGCCGTTATTTTGACCGCTTATAATCAGCCCAGTAATCGTGCCCCACCCTGCCTAGTTCAGGGTACCATGATACATCTTTGTGGGTTACTGCAGAAATGGGTCCCCGTTACTAGGGTTTCCTAATCAACATGTTAAAATGGTTGAGTGTTCTCAAATTAACCTAATCCCATCCATCAGTTTAGTTAACATGTTATATTGGTTAAGTGTTGCCTTAATTAACTTAACCCTACCATTCCTGTCTTAGCTTTAATTCATTCATTAAAGCACCAACCACTCACATTAGATATGTATTGTTGCAGTCGCTGTATGTGCTGGTCTGTTTTGGGCAGTCTTACACCGCAACTCAATCTAACCTCGGGTTCCTTTGGGCTTGATGCGCTAACCTCCCACATTAGATCTATATTGTTATGGTTGCTGGATGTGCCAGGTGGTTCCGGGCAGTCTTACACCGTAACTCAATCTAACCTCGGGTTAGGCATATTCGTCTTTTATTTAATTTACACATTTACCCTTCATATATATATATATATATATATATATATATGTAAATTATCCACAATTATTGCCATTCAAGTCATGCCCCTTTTATCATCTAAATCATGTTCATAATTTTTAGGTATATAAATTATACCAATTTATGCCACTAATCATTTATATGATTATGAGCCAAACTATGCCAATAATTTGAAATTTAAGGTTTTTCCCAATGTTACCCCCGTCATACGTTCGCAAAATTCACATAGAATGTTAGGCTCGCAACTTAGCCTAACTTATATATAAAAGGGAAAAGGAAGGAGCATGTACCATTCCCACAACATAAAATAATAAGGATCTAACTAAACATGTGTCATATAAATTTGGCATAAAACAATGAACTTGCGTTTTAACATGAATCTTAAGCATATGAACGGGGACTTACATAAAATTACACAAATCCAATTAGGCATGTAAATGTGAACTTGCATTTTGGATCCAATTAACATGAATCTTAAGCATATGATTGGGGACTTACATAGAATTACACAAAAACCAATTAGGCATATAAATGTGAACTTGCATTTTGGATCCAATTAACATAGATTTAAACATAGGAGAATGTAGATCTAAACATATACATGATTTAGCCTAAAAACTTGCATGTAACTTAACATGGAAAAGTCACCAAATTTACATAATACACGATTGGTTTAACATACAACATAATACGTCCAATAAACCACAATAGTCTCATAGGCATGTATGATAGAATCGTTACAAAAATAGACATGAATTAGCATCACCATTATTTTACAACTAGACATAGCTCTAGTTTCATTTTATTACAAATCATAACTTCTAATTGTTCACATCTAAATAATATCAAGACTTACAAACAAAGAAAAATCTTGTTTCCTGGGATCTGTTTTCTGAAACTGAAAAGCAATCCCTTGACATAGACTATCGATTCTCAAATTTAGATTAGATTTGTAGCTTCTAACTTGCTTTCTAGTTGGAGAAGAAATGGTGGCTAGGCTAGGTTGACCATGGATAACATGGTGGCTCCTTGGAATGAAATTGTGTGGTTTAGGGTTGAGGATTGGGGTTGCTTTTATAGAGGTTTAGACTTATGTGAGCCGTTAGATCAACCTAGAAGAAATCACAACCATCCAGACTAGATAGAGCTATCCAAAAATTGCCACCTATGCCCAAGTGACTCAGCAATAACTCAGAAATCGTCACTGTTTGGATCTTGGCAAGGGGGTCGACCGCTATAGGGGGTCGACACCCCAGTCAACACCCCTCTTGGGGGGTCAACACCTATGTCGACCCCCTTGGGGGGAGTCGACCCCTATGGGCAGGAATTTTCCCGCCCAGCTGATTTACGTGATTTTGAAATTCGAACTGTTTTGTTAATTAAATTGCTAAATTTTCTATTTAATTATGAAATCTTCTGAACTCCATAACTTCTTCATACAGAGTTTGATTCACGCAAACTCGGACTCTATCTCAAGCAGAATTCCGAGACGAACGCAATGGCGTAACCTATTTCCCTTAATTCTCACATTTACAACTAAGTATTCTTTAATTCGTTACTTTAATAAACATAGAAATACAGGGTGTTACACATACCTAAGCCTAAACCCTAATTTCATTACACAAATCCATGGCATCCTCATGCTGTCCAAATCTGAATTAAAATAAGTCCTCCTTCCTCTTCAAGTCAGCTTAGGATTAAAAGAGAATAGATCTACAATTGCAACCCGTATTTCTTTTAGATCCAACCGAGGTGAGTTCGTGTTACTTTCAGAAATGAAATTTAATTGTAATTCTGACATGTTAATGAATCTGAATCTGAGACTATGCCTATTTTTGTTTATCAAATTTATCCTTCTATATCCATTAATTGGATCTATTTTATTGTTCTATATCAGTTCGTACTTCATATGCCTATTTTTAGGCCCGTTTTGACGGCATGATTCTCTTCTCTTCCCTTATTTTCCTTTTATTTATGAGATTGGGCTAACTTCAAGCCTAATTATATTTTACATTGAATTATACATACGAATGACGTGGGAAAAGTTTGGAAAATATTGAATGATTTGCAACTGGGGCATAAATTGATTTGTAAACATGTAATCGATTTGGGGACATAACACATTTTGTAATTTAAGACCTAAATCTAGGGCATACTATATTTATGACTTAGAAGAAGGGGATTATTGTGCATAATGATATATGACTTGGGGAAAGGGCATGAAAACCTATATTGAAATTGGGATAACTGTTAAATATGAACACGCCTAAATTGAGATTTTGGGTAATTGGCATGCACTGAAATTAAAGCCTATAATTTGGCATAACTTGTATTATGAATCATGGCTGGGGTTTTGGGAGCACAACATGTGTTGTACGAAATTGACTAAAACTTGGGCGAATGTTACTTATGACTGTAATTTGGGTATGTAAATCCATAGGCTCAATCTAAGATTGAGTAGAACATGATAATGGAACTTTAAATAACCTACTGTAACTTGCGGAGATGTTTAATCTGTTAAATTGACTAATCTGCTGAAATAAGCTAAAACTTAATAATGTAATTGGAAAGCCTATGATGTAAATGAATAAAATTGGCTAAGATAAGCATGTTGAGACACGAGGTTAGACTCCGCTTGTGGTAGAAGCCTGTCCGGAACCAACCGGCTTAACCAGCAACTGCAAACGGTCAGTCTAATGTGAGAGGTCATAGGCATAACTAAAAGATGCTTAGACACGAGGTTAGGTCTGGCTTGTGGCAGAAGTCTGCCCGGAACCGCACGGCACATCCAGCGGCCACAAGCCATCGACTTAATGTGAGAGGTCGGTGCATTAATAACTAATTAATGATGATTAGAGATGAATATGATTCCTAAAACATGTTAGGTGGGTGGGGTTAAGTTAACCTGTGTAAGATGACAACTTAACCAATAATACATGAACAAGTGGATAGGGTTAAGGAAAGTTTAACCAATAATACATATTGATTTGATAAGTGGATGGGGTTAAGTCAACTGGGCGGATGAATCTGATAAACCCGTTTCGTAAAATCTGTAGGCTTAACGTAAGGTTAAGTGAAACGTATTAATCTATAAGTTTGTTAATTCGTACATCTGATCTGTTAATCTGTAAACCTATTAATCTGTATGTCTAATCTGAAAACTTGTTAATCTGAAATCTGTAAGCAAGTAAATCTGAAATCTGTTAGTCTGGGGACACAAGGTTCGGAGGGGTAATTACTTGTGTCATCTGTTGTGTGGGACCTATATTAGTCAGTAATCCTTTCTAGTATCAAACTACGACCCAACACTAGGTAGAGGTTCGGGCATGCTTACTGAACTAATTATAAGAGGTTCATTCTGATAATGGCGAGGGGTGTCGATGGCGCATTCCAACCGGGTCATGTGCATGCATGGATCCCGTCTGCTCTGGGGAAGTTAAGACGCCGTGACATATGTAAATAAGTCTGTGTCTTTCTGTAAGTTGCCACTTTAGGGAGTGATACACCCTTCCGTGGGGCCGACACAAGGTATTTATGTATTAGGGAGACGACCACTTGGGGTAGAATTTAGGGTACATCTAGTTCTGTCTGCTTCTGTTGGGGTACCGTCTGTTTCTATTGGGGTGGTAACACCTGTCTGCTTCTGTGTGGTACCATCTATTAGGGTGGTAAAGGCCCATCACTAGTGTACACCTGATTCTAACATTCTGTTTCCGCGGGGATTATTCTGTTTCCATCTCTGATTCTGTTTCTTCTTCTGTTTCTTTACCGTCTGACTCTATTAGGGTGGTAAAGGCCCATTACTAACATTCTATTTCTGAAGAGATCATTCTGTTTCAGTTTATACATTAGGGTAACGTCTAATCCTGTTATACTAGTATTGGTGCAGAGAAGTGAAAAGAAAGTGAGAAGCATAGCTTGGTCTATGTCATTCTGTTTCCTCTGTTTAACCTATGTATATCTGCTACTCCTGTTACGGTTATCTCTCATCTAGTTTTATTTACATGTCATGATACTATTATCTGTTTATATGCTGAAAGTCACTGGACTCGCCAGATTTTACGTCTGACTCCTTTTTTCCGCCTCTTTCCTTCCATTTCTCCTCCAGGTTCTCAGGGAGGAATTACTCAAGCTTAGTTCGGATATCTCTTTCTCCCAGGTTGAAGTCAAAAGATGTATTGCTCAGCTTTGTTTCTCTTTCATATGGCATTTTGGATTGGGGATTATGCTTTTAAAAATTATGCACTCTGATGGCTTTTGTACAAGACTGATATTATGAATTTGGTTTTGATGTAATGGGTTTAAAGATGTAACCAAACTTATTTCTATTTCCTCTGCAATAAAGTTATGAATTTTCAAGTACTATTTTATGTATCTATCTTGTAATATTCTATTCTGTTTACTTATAACGCTACACGAAACTTAATGCATTCCCTTTGTGAGTGACATTAACGGACGTGGGGTGTCACACTTGGTATCAGAGCTGAAGGTTACCAGATTAGATAGAAGTTTTTGAAAACTATTTTAAAAAAATGGTTTTAAAAAGGAAGTATTTTCAAAAGGAAAGTTTATTTTGAAAAACATAATCCCCAAAATCCATATATCTTTCTTTCGATTCTCTACTTGAATCTCTTTTTCCTTTTTTTTCCATAGTTCCGCAGGGATGTTAAAACTACGGCACATGTCGGAGGGCAAAGAAGTGCCAAACCTCCATCTGTAGCTGTGGTAGTTTCATCTATGGCTAATATTCTTTCAAGCTTCATAGGGTTCTCCGTGCGATGGAGGTAGCTTTCGAGAGACTTGTTAACATGATGGAAAAAAAAAGAGAAGAGTTTAGGCTAAGGAGCACAACCCAAGGATGAGATACTTGTTGATATGGCTTTAATCCACGAAGAAGGTAAAAGTGAAAAGAAAGAGGTTAAAGTGGAAAAATCACAAAATAAGAAAGTAGAACCTAAGAAGGGTGGAAAGATTAATAAACCCTGTGTCAAGAGGAAGCTAAAGGTGAGAAGAAAGAGGAGAAGCTCGAAGAACCACAGAACAAGAAAGTGTGGCCCAAGGAGGAAATACAAAAGAAGGATGAAAAGCCTGAGAATAAGAAGGAGAAAAAGTGCTTTACTTGTCGAAGCTTGAGTCATCTGAAAAAGGATTGCAGAAAGAGGAAGGGCGCTTGCTTCAACTATGGTGAAATGGGACACTTTACTCGGGACTGCCCGAGGAAACGAGGACAAGGACAAAGGGCAGGATTTTCTGGAGGGCAAGTGAATGCTCTCGTGGCTGGTGGACATGATAGAGGTAGGAAAATTTCTGTAGAAGGTTTAATTTCCTTATCTGATTATTGAGTTATAGCTCTTTTTGATTCTGGCATTTTGATTCTGTAGTTGAGTCTCTGCACCATAATACTAGTCTTGTTTCTGATCCTGGTATAGTCTCAAACCCCATAAGGGTTATGGCTCATCTGTTTGTGATAGGTTGGGGTTTGAGGGTATCTGTGTTAGGCGTTGAGTTGACTGTGACACGTACGTTCCGAATTTTGTGGGATATGGCTTGGTTTTAGAAAGGGATTTCTTATAACCCCAAAAGGGTCTATTATGCTTAGTTTCCTAGAATCATTTGATAATCTACGATCGGTACCCGTAGTCTGTAAGTGTCCGGATATTCTTGACAAGGTTAGGGGCTTACCTCAAGGCGTGAGGTAGATTTCCAATTTTGACATTGCCTAGTGGGAACAAAGTTTTTTTTATTTGTACTTGCTTCTATCACTCGACTGTATCCTATCGATCGGGTCTTCGACCTTTAGGTAGAAACTAATGGGTGTAAACATGTGTTTGGGACATGTTATGTTTGATGGTTGCCAGTGGATGCGAATGGTTGCTAGTGGTTTCTCGTGGATGCATACACACACACACACACTAGGCACTAGATCGGCTCAAAAATACTCTCATACTACATATGGATGTGTGTGCATTTTCAATTTTTATGGATGCAAAATGGTTGACTCAACACAAGGGTGTTGCATATTAATGAATGGTTGTGCACTCATATAGAAATGATATGTATCAAATAGGAATAACTGCATATATGTTGGACGCATGGCACTAACATAATTCGCATTAAGGAGGTCAACTGAATTAGTAGACCGCCTGATCTTTTGCATCAGATAGGGGACATGTACACACACTTTTGCATATGTTCATATTGCATTAGAAATCTTTTAAGGACAATGAATGCTTGTGGATGATGGATGAGTAGATGGATGATGGTTGGTAGGATACATTCTTCTTAACTTAGAGATTTCGGGAATGAAATCCCTTAAGGAGGGAAGAATGTAACACCCCATATTTTCTGAGAACATTAAAATAACAAATTAAATAATAAATAATTTTTAAAAGAAGAATTAGGTGAGATGGGTTAAGCCATTGCGTTCTTCTCGGAATTCCACTTGAGATAGAGTCCGAATTTGCGTAAAACAGATACCGTATGAAGGAGTTACGGACGATAGAAGTTTGGCAGAACGATCAGGAAATGGGCCAGAATGCACTGGCGCACTTGGGAAGTGCGCCAGTACAAAAATACACTGGCGCACTTGGGAAGTGCGCCCATGCCGAGGACCAAAACCTATAGAATTCTGGAGTGTTCCCTGATGACGAGTCTTGCTAGGATTGGCTGGATGACGTGTCTTTTGAGCTGTATGGTTCTGATGGCTCCTAAGCTAATCTAAAGGCCTTTATTCATCACATACACCTATATAAACATACCTAAACCTAAACCATAATTTCATTACACAAATCCATGGCATCCTCATGCTGTTCAAATTTGAATTAAAACTTGTCCGCCTTCCTCTTCAAGTCAGCTTAGGATTAAAAGAGAATAGATCTACAACTGCAACCCTTATTTCTTTTAGATCCAACCGAGGTGAGTTGATGTTACTTTCAGAAATGAAATTTAATTGTAATTCTGACATGTTAATGAATCTAAATATGAGACTATGCCTATTTCTATTTGTCAAATCTGTCCTTCTATATCCATTGGATCTATTTTATTGTTCTATATCAGTTCATACTTCATATGCCTATTTTTGTGCCCGTTTTGACGTCATGATTCTCTTCTCTTCCCTTCTTTTCCTTTTATTTATGAGATTAAGCTAACATTGAGCCTAATTATATTTTACGTTGAATTATACGTACGAATGATGTGGGAAAAGTTTGGGAAAATATTGAATGATATGCAAATAGGGCATAAATTGATTTTAAACATGTAATTGATTTAGGGACATAATGCATGTTGTAATTTAAGACCTAAATTTGGGGCATACTATATTTATGACTTGGAAGTAGGGGGTTATTGTGCATAATGACATATGACTTGGGGGAAGGGCGTGAAAACCTATATTGAAATAGGGATAACTGTTAAATATGAACACGCCTAAATTGGGATTTTTGGTAATTGGCATACACTGAAATCAAAGCCTATAATTTGGCATAACTTGTATTATGAATCATGGCTGGGATTTTGGGGGCACAACATGTATTGTACAAAATTGACTAAAACTTGGGCGAATGTTAATTATGACTGTAATTTGGGTATGTAAATCCATAGGATCAATCTAAGATTGAGCAGAACATGATAATGGAACTTTAAGTAACCTAGTGTAACTTGCAGAGATATTTAATCTGTTAAATTGACTAATTTGCTAAAATGTGCTGAAACTTAATATTGTAATTGGAAAGCCTATGATGTATATGAATAAAATTGGCTAAGATAAGCATGCTGAGACACGAGGTTAGACTTCGCTTGCGGTAGAAGCCTGCCCGGAACCAACCGCTTAACCAGAAACCAAAAACGGTCAGCCTAATGTGAGAGGTCGTAGGCATAACTAAAAGATGCTTAGACACGAGGTTAAGTCTGGCTTATGGCAGAAGTCTGCTTAGAACCGCCCGACACATCCAGCAGCCACAGGCTATCGACTTAATGTGAGAGGTCTGTGCATTAATAACTAATTAATGTTGATTAAAGATGAATATGATACCTAAAACATGTTAGGTGGGTGGGGTTAAGTTAACCTGTGTAAGATGACAACTTAACCAATATTACATGAACAAGTGGATACGGTTAAGGCAAGTTTAACCAATAATACATATTGATTTGATAAGTGGATGGGGTTAAGTCAACTGGGCGGATGAATCTGATAAACCCAATTCGTAAAATCTATAGGCTTAACGCAAGGTTAAGTGAAATTTATTAATCTGTAAGTATGTTAATCCGTACATCTGATCTGTTAATCTATAAACCTATTAATCCGTATGTCTGATCTGAAAACTTGTTAATCTGAAATCTTTAAGCAAGTAAATTTGAAATCCGTTAGTCTGGGAACATAAGGTTAGGAGGGGTAATTACTTGTGTCATCTGTTGGGTGGGACCCATATTAGTCAGTAAGCCTTTCTGGTATCAAACTACGACCTAACACTAGGTAGGGGTCCGGGCATGCTTACTGAACTAATTATAAGAGGTTCATTCTGATAATGGCGAGGGGTGTCGATGGCGCATTCCAACCGGGTCATGTGCGTGCATGGATCCAGTCTGCTCTGGGGAAGTTAAGACGCCGTGACATCTGTAAATTGGTCTGTGTCTTTCTGTAGGTTACCACTTTAGGGAGTGATAAACCCTTCCGTGGGGCTGACACATGGTATTTATGTATTAGGGAGTCGATCACTTGGGGTAGAATTTAGGGTACATCTAGTTCTGTCTACTTCTGTTGGGGTACCGTCTGTTTCTGTTGGGGTGGTAACACCTGTTTGTTTTTGTGTGGTACCGTCTATTGGGGTGGTAAAGGCCCATCACTAGTGTACACCTGATTCTAACATTCTATTCCATAGGGATTATTCTGTTTCCGTCTCTGATTCTGTTTCTACTTCTGTACCGTCTATCTCTATTAGGGTGGTAAAGCCCCATTACTAGCATTCTATTTCTGAAGAGATCATTCTGTTTCCGTTTCTGTTTCAGTTTAGACATTAGGGTAACACCTAATCCTGTTATATTAGTATTAGTGCAGAGAAGTAAAACGTAAGTGAGAAGCATAGCTTGGTCTATGTCATTCTGTTTCCACTGTTTAACCTATGTATATCTGCTACTCCTGTTACGGTTATCTCTCATCCAATTTTATTAACATGTCTTGATACTATTATCTATTTATATGCTGAAAGTCACTAGACTCGCCAGACTTTATGTCTGACTCTTTTTGTTTCACCTCTTTTATTCCGTTTCTCCCCTCCTGTGACGATCCCAAAATCCGAGGGGCGGTATTAAGGATAATCATTGGGAAATAACACATTAATCATCATAGCAGAGTACAGATAATAGCAGAAACAATAAATAAAATACTTTTACATGGATATGACAGCGGAATCACAACATGTAGGAATATCAGAATAGCATAACGTGGGATATACTTAGTAAAAAGAAAGGTAAGTGATCAGTCATCATCGCCAGAGGCGGAATACATACATGCAGTGACATAATAAGAGTATCAGTCTACATCGCCGAAGGCGGAATACATATACATATAGTGAGAAATACGGAAAGTAAATCAGTCTGCATCGCCAGTGGCGGAATCATAATATAAACACAGTAATGGCGGAAAATATCTAAGTCATCTCTATGAAGTCAGCCTCGCCAAGAGCCAAAAGTGCATGCTATGCAGCAGTGCAGAACCAAAAACCACCTGTCACCTGTGTATTAGGCTGCCCGTGTGAAAATAAGGGCACCTGCGTTTGCAAAGTGAAACAAACAACGAGTCAGTCATGGGGACTGGTATGAGGAATCTACTTAACAGTTAAACAACAGTAATAGCAAATCATAGGACCACGCCACTTTCGCGGAACGGGTTTACTCCAGTGATTGCTAGTGCATCTGAAACAAAGTAAATTCTTTTTAAGACAACGCAATGCTTTTAGAAAGAATGAAGCCATTATAAGACTCAGGTCCCATCACACAATGCAACGCAAGCCGGAGGATAGAGTTTTACCTTATAATAGCCAAATATGCTTGATACGTATAAAGCAAAATCATTTGATATTATTACTAGTGCATATATGTTTCAAAAACGAATAGCATCATAAATATCAATCATAGACGGCATAAGTGCCCCATACCACTATATCGCCATACTAGTTCTACAATCAAGTCCGTTATTTCGTATTGGAAATTGGATTTCCGTCATGAGTCGAGGAAGGGGGCAAGCTCCTCTCCGCTTCGAGACACTCTAGCAAATGCCTCAGGACTACGCACACTGGGTAACCCCTGGATTCGGCTGGGCCGGTCCTCACTTACGTTAGAGGATTAATTATGCCTGAACACACGTTTCCCGGTCCTTACAGACCTATAATCGAGGCGCCTCGCATTCCAACAACCACAAAGGTGAAAAGTAGATATATATGTCAGGGCTGGTAAGTCACTGACACCACCATAGCTAGAAAGAAACGTCGTGCTCTCCCAGCGGTCCGTATCCCGTTTTTAACTCATACCGGGGTGTGAGGTTCGCGAATCTACGAAATACACAAAGCTAGGCCACGTAGGCCTTGCTTTGATCATCATCCACAAGACTTTGCTTTGCAACAGAAGCCTTGATCACAGCATCTTGGCATGCCACATAGGCAGTCCACTCCATACGATTGATTTCCATCGATATATAACCTCTAAGCTCGTACATCTCAGAGAAGGGCGTTAAGCAAGAGAATAAATTCTCCGCCGCCAAACAGATATATATTTAACAGAGATCAATGAGTATAGAACAAAATCCAATGTCAGACACACAGTCCATTTACAAGTCCGTCCCGGGTCTGAACGAAACCGGAGGCGTCAAATTCCTCGTATATCCGTCCAATCAACATATACGTTCAGACGGCTACTACTTCCGTCCCCTTCCGGTAGCTACTCCGGGTAGGAACCTCAGTAGCGCCCATCCAACCGATACGAAGATCGTCGGTCTTGAATCGTCTTTGCATTTTCCAATTCGAATCGCTCGATGAATTATTTGAAATGAGGGTTAGCTCGGCCTTTTCAAATAATTCACGTCATTAGAATTTAAATCGATTCTTTATATGGTTATATTATTCGACATCCATCTTTCAGTTATTTAATGTTATTTTCATGTCATACACATACAACCATCAAATATCAAACAATTCAAGCCCACTTGGTCTATTTGCAACCTATGTTGCTTATAATATTTTATAACGATCTTTCGCCATTTTTATTTGTTTAAAAATGGCCATATTCAATTAAACGACGTTTCAGGTCGTTTCGTGTCACTGGCGCTGTTTTTCCCTTAATTTGTTTTACACATATCGGAAAATCTAACCGTTGGATTTCTACAAAGTCTATATCAGTGGGAAGAAATTCCCAAAGCGAACCCAACGGTTCCAGTTTCGTGAGAATCCGACGGTCGGATCTTCCACACTAGTCGTTTGAAGTTACGGTTTCGAAATTCGAACTGCAGCGTCGTTATTCGATTTAATTTAATTATATTTATATTTATATATAAATATAAACGATTCTAGCGCTGTTTTTCTTCAGATTTGAATTAGACATTCCGGACAATCCAACCGTTGGATTTTTACAAGGTTGGTGCCGTTGGAAAGATATTTCCAAGGCGAACCCGGCGGTTGCAGTTTCAGGAAAATCCGATGGTCGGATTTTTCGTACTAACCGTTTCAAATTACGATTCCGAAACGCGAACTGCACGGCCTCTATTCCTTTTAATTATATTTATATTTATATATATAAATATAGTTCAATCTATAGTTTCAACTATAGTTTATTTTATATTTTCAACTTCGTTTTCACTTCAAATATTTCACTAACGCCTTAATATTTCGAAAAATTTCGCCATAACCTCCTTTGTACGGGGAGGGGTTTGGAAATTTATTGGGCCGTATTAGGTACCCAATAAATCCTAAAAAGAATTCACATATTTTTAGTGATATATTCTGGTGTTTACGGGGGAGCATGTACTGATAATCACTCCAGAGAATAAATTCCCGTCACCCCGTTTCCGTGTGGAAAGAAATAGTCCATGTGCCGTATCTAATAACTAGAGCGACGTGATTATTGTCAACTCTAGACCCGTGTGGGGTTTTTATTAATCTGGCATTTTATTGTTATAATTTATATAGTCCATATCAGTCATCAGTTCAACCTGTAGTACATAGTCATCGCCATACAAGCCTCTTGCTTATATGGTAAATCTTCTACCTCGTCACACAAGCTCCAATTGCTTATGTGGAATATGATGAAGTATGCCTATCGTCAAGAAGTATGCCATGTAGTGTAGTTCAAAATTAATTGTTACTATCCTATGGCGTTGTTTATTATTTCACACAGAAAAACCGGCACTCCGCATCCAATGGCATTCACAGGAGTTGATATATAAATAAAATTGCGTAGCCAACTCATCAAGGTTTACCTATTTGTCGGGCACGCAAATAATTTCTTTACTCAACAGCTAATCCATTTTTCCTGTTCAACACATGTATATATATGCAGAACAAAGCTAAAAATAATATTCCTAGCAAACTATTATTTATTTCAACACGTGTGTATTTTTAACTAAGCGTATACATGATAAAAGGGATATTTTTATCATCAAAAATATTTATTCGACACATGTGTATTTTTAACAAAGCGTATACATGATAAAAGGGATATTTTTATCATCAAAAATATTTATTCGACACATGTGTATTTTTAACTAAGCGTATACATGATAAAAGGGATATTTTTATCATCAAAAATATTTATTCGACACATGTGTATTTTTAACACTTCATATTTATCATAAAAATATAGTTTTCAATGTCGATTCATTTTATTTTTAAAAGACGATGACATTCAACACATGAACTTCAACTCAACGAATGAATTGGAATTCAACACATGAATATTCTATATAGTTCGTATATATATAAAAATGTGATTTTTATTGCTAAAGCCATTTGTTTAAATTCGAATAATACTCAACACATGAATTTCAACTCAACGAATGAATTGCAACTCAACACATGAATATTCGATATAGTTCGTATATATATAAAAATGTGATTTTTATTGCTAAAGCCATTTGTTTAAATTCAAATAATATTCAACACATGAATTTCAACTCAACGAATGAATTGCAACTCAACACATGAATATTCGATATAGTTCGTATATATAAAAAAAATGTGATTTTTATTGCTAAAGCCATTTGTTTAAATTCAAATAATATTCAACACATGAATTTCAACTCAACGAATGAATTGCAA
The DNA here is from genome assembly GCA_030737875.1 of Allium sativum. NCBI lineage: Eukaryota > Viridiplantae > Streptophyta > Magnoliopsida > Asparagales > Amaryllidaceae > Allium > Allium sativum. Next base: position 249,691,440 of record CM060920.1, read on the forward strand.
CTCAACACATGAATATTCGATATAGCATATGTAAATAATTTCAATGAAGGAAAATTATTCTAACACATAAATATTTCAGAAAATTTCGGCAGCATAACGGCAGGGTAGTTAAAACCGGGACCGTCCCCAGTACGGCTCCTCGCTCTACCTTAAAACCTCGCGGTTTTTGACAATGGGGATCATGCATCTAGTTCGCACGCAGGCGGCATGTTTTATTTTCAATTCCACAATCCTATTCTATTTGTTTCAACCACAAGAGGGTATTTTTCAACCACAATATCAACCACAAACAATTATTTCCAACCATTCGTCATACCATATAATATCACGTCAAACACAAGCAATAAATATCGTCCATGGTTTGTGGACGAGGGGAGTATATATATATATATAGTATAATAATTCACTTGCATTTCATCACAATTCAAAGCATATATGTTTCAAACAACGCTTGTATAATTTATACATCGCTAATATAACTTATACAACACATGTACATGAGGTATACAATGCGTATATAATTTACACTTCGCTTATATAATTTATACAACGCGATTACATTCACACAAATAGTTTAGATTCCTCACATTGGTTCTTGCGGTGCTAAAAATCGTAGGAAGGTCAGAAAAATCCGCGGCTTCTTCTAGAATGTAGAGAGCCTCCTTGCGGTCACGGTATCTCCTGTTTCATCGAATTTCGTTAACATAGCAAAAAGATATGATTTTTACAAGTTTGCAACGCTTTAAAGTGTTAAAACAGTTTCAGCCGTATACCCCTTTTTGATTCGAAAGCTAGGGTTGAATTTTTCGGCAAATCTACGAAGCTTTAGGACGAACGGCCAACGCTACGTCGTAGAGGGAGGAGAGAGCTTCCCGATGACACCTGAGATGGCCAACTCGACGCCTCCCGGAGGGCACGGCGGCGGCGCAAAGATCGGAGCTTCCCGCCTCGATATCTCTCCCAATACTCAATGATAATTCGTGAAATTACTATGGATTTGAAGATCTCTCAACGCTCTTCAAATTGGAACTGGGTTTGCTTGATTTCGTTGAGTGGATGCGGAGAAATTGAAGAGAGAAGATCGGGAAGAGTTTCCGCGTCGCGACAGAGCTTTTCGAGGGAGACGATGAAATCTGATTGGCCCGTGCCCTTTTTATTTTAATTTTTAATTTATTTAATTCCAAAAATACCCCCTTCTACAAACGACCTCTAAATCACACCCAACGACTGTCGTCCCTAGCTAAATACCCCCATTCCGGACACAATGGGATATGTTTCGTTGGCCATTTCGACTGTTACAGTCAGTTATTTTTCAATTTAAAATATAAAACATTCGATATTTAATTTAAACGTACATTTCAATTTGCCAGGGCCACAAACTGAATCGAAAAATTCCAGAAAAATAAATCTAGCTTTGTTTTGACGATACGGTCCTAACAAAACCAGTTTCGTCGAATTCTGAGCTCGTTTGAAAAACGGCCATTTTTAGGTCGACCCATTTTAACAGAATTTGACCAAACACGTTATCTTTTGCCCCGCTCACATACTAGCTTCAAAAATTACGAAATTTGAAACTTAGCAATAATTTGACATCCCGGACCCAACAAAAGTGGTTTCGTCGAATTCCGAGATCGTATGCAAAATCTCAATTTTCAAGAGCTATATATACTATATAGCGACCTTTCTGAAAATTCATTTGGCCATAACTTTTGATTTCCGTTATGAAATTTTGATTTTTCAGATTCGTTAGAAAGGTATTGATAAACAGATTTAAATATTTTCAGTTTCGTTAAAATCCGTTATATTTTCCACCCGGTACAGTCAGACTTAGTTTGTATTCAAAATTTCAAACGGCCATATTATACACAATTCTATATTTTATGGAAATAGGCTATTTTAATCATTCAAATTTCTTGTTAATAACCTAATTTAAAAATTTTAAACTGGTTCACATTTTCCGGGTTATTACAATCTCCCCCACTTAAAACTTTTCGTCCTCGAAAAGGAAATAACAGTTAAGCAGGAAATAAAATGTAAATGCAAAGTATTGTAAAGGTACCTTGCACCGGAGTTAGTCAGAGATGTCCACTCTGCATTTGGGATAGGCTTGTTTAATGCTTTCCTTAGTTTCCCAAGTACAGTCTCTAGGATCACTACTCCACTGCACCTTGACTAAATGGATCTTTTTCCTCCTTAGCTCTCTGGTTTCTTTGCCAGCTATCTTTAATTGATCTCTCTTGAGTGCTAATTCTGGAGTTATGTCAATATCATGTTGTGCTGCTTCTTCCACAACAAGATCTGGATCGTGAACATGTTTTCTGAGTTGAGATACGTGGAACACATCATGTATACCGGGCAACCAATTAGGTAATGATACCCTATATGCAAGAGTTCCAATCCGTTCAAGTATAGGAAAGGGACCAATAAATCTCGGTGCCAACTTCCCAGTCTTGCCAAATCTGATTACCCCTCGCATTGGAGAAACTCTTAAATAAACATAATCGCCAACGGCAAACGATATATCCCTTCTTCTCGCATCAGCATAACTTTTCTGTCGGCTCTGAGCGGTTTTCAACCTCTTCTTAATGAAATCGACTTTATCCGATGCTTCTTGAATCATATCGGGCCCTAACACAAGTCTGTTGCCAGGTTCTACCCAACATGCGGGAGATCTGCACGGTCTACCGTACAATGCTTCAAATGGGGACATTCCCAAACTTGCTTGATAGCTATTGTTGTAAGAGAATTCTGCTAAGTGTAAATGATCTTCCCATGAGCCTCCAAAATCAATAACGCAAGCCCGCAGCAAATCTTCTAAAATTCTATTCACCCGCTCAGTTTGGCCGTCTGTCTGAGGGTGATAAGCGGTGCTTAGATTTAATTTGGTCCCCAATTCTTCTTGGAATGCTTCCCAGAATTTACTAGTAAATAGGGGATCTCTATCGCTGACTATACTGAGCGGTACTCCATGAAGTTTAACTATTTCTTTGAAGTAAATCTGTGCTAGACTTTGAGCCGTTCTGTTGGATCGGACAGGTATAAAATGGGCAGTCTTCGTGAAGCGATCTACGATTACCCATATACTGTCGTTTCCTTTTCTAGTTCGAGGCAAGCCATCGATGAAGTCCATCGAGATTTGTTCCCACTTCCAACCTGGAATTTCTAATGGTTGTAATAATCCAGCCAATTTCTGCTGATCACTCTTAACTAGCTGACAAGTGGGGCATCTGCTAACATATAATGAGATATCTCTTTTCATCGCCTTCCACCAGAAGGTGCGTTTGATATCGTTGTACATTTTGCTCACACCGGGATGGATGCTTAATTTGGATTTGTGGCATTCATCAAGCACTTCTCTTTTTAGCTCGGAGATGTCGGGAACACAAATTCTTCCTTTTAATCTCAAAACCCCCTCACTATCCACTTGGAAGCTGGAGTCTATGCCTTCATTGATCCTTTTTATCATTACCTTTACAAAATTATCCTCCTTTTGAAGGGTCGAGATTCTGTCTATTAATGAAGACGTAATGACAAAACTGGCGATGATTTCATTCTTTCTGCTGAGCGCATCTGCTACAACATTGGCTTTCCCTGGAGTGTATATAATTTCAAAATCGTATGCTGCAAGGAATTCTAACCAACGCTGTTGCCTCAGGTTTAAATCTTTCTGGGTGAACAAATATTTCAAGGATTGATGATCGGTATATAGTTCGAATTTCTCGCCCAATAAATAATGCCTCCATATTCTTAAAGCAAACACGATGGCTAATAACTCAAGATCATGAGTAGCATAGTTTCTTTCATGCGGCTTTAGTTGACGGCTAGCATAAGCGATCACTTGGCCTTTTTGCATTAACACTGCTCCTAGCCCTCTAATAGAAGCATCTGTCCATACTGTCAAGTCTTGGTTACCTTCTATTATTGTCAATACCGGAGCGGTTGTCAACTTCAGTTTCAGCTCCTGGAAAGCTTCTTCACATTCGGGAATCCATTTGAATTTCTCATGCTTCTTTGTAAGCTTTGTCAGTACTCCTGATATCTTTGAGAAATCCTGAACGAATTTCCGATAGTAACTAGCTAATCCGAGGAAACTTCGAACTTCTGTGGGCGAGTAGGTTGTTTCCAATTCTGAATTGCTGTAATTTTGCTTGGATCTACAGCAATTCCTTCTTTTGACACGACATGGCCAAGGAATTTAACTTCATTCTGCCAGAAGACACACTTAGAAAATTTAGCTTTCAAGACATTTCTTCTTAGAATTTTCAACACTTGTTCTAAATGTTTTGCATGCTCTTCTTCCGACTTAGAGTAGATTAGAATGTCATCGATGAAGACTAGAACAAATTTATTCAACACACCACGGAACACTCTGTTCATAAGATCTACGAAGTATGCCGGAGCGTTGCACAAACCGAACGGCATTACTAACCATTCGTAGAATAAATCGGGACCCCTGAAGGCTGTCAAAGGAACACAGTCTTCGGCTATACGCAAATTGTGGAAACCCGTAGCTAGGTCCATTCTGGAGAATACGGTTGCTCCATTTAATTGATCTAACAGATCGTCTATTCGGGGCAAAGGATATTTGTTCTTCAGTGTTTGTTTGTTGAGATCCCTGTAATCAACGCAAAGTCTTAGAGTACCGTCTGATTTAGGGACAAATACTACTGCGGCTCCCCACGCTGAAAAGCTTGGTCTGATTAGACCTTTCCAAAGTAATTCTCGGGTTTGGCTACTTAGCTCTTCTTTTTCTTTCGGGGCCATTCTTCTTATTGGATGGACTACTGGTCGGGCATTCGGAATTAGATCAATTCTAAATTCAATTTCTCTTTGCGACGGTAAGTTTTCTACTTCTTCAAACACATCCGCGTAGTTTTTCACGACCGGTATCTTTTCTAATGAAGGGGGAATAACTTCTAAAGAAGACCAAAATTCGGTTCTATTAATTTCTGAGCCATGGCATGGTATATATATAGGTCCAAGCTTCGTTTCGACTTTAACGATTCTTTCGGCACATCTAACTTCAGCCTTATATTTGGTTAACCATTCCAAACCGAGAATAACATCGAATTCTGATAAATCCATGACAATTAAGTGGATGGGAAACTTGTAACGTGAATAAGAGATAGGCACTCTGCAGTATATACTGAGACTAACAGAACCTCCTATCGGGTTTTGAACTTTAATCGGTTCCTTTAGAATTCTTTGTTTCAATTTTAACTTGTGTACAATTTTACCAGAAATGAAGCTACGTGATGCACCGGTATCAAAAAGTACAGAAACAGGAATATTTTTAATAGTAAGGGTACCTCCCAAGACATCGGGTTTACCTGATCCATCGGTGGTAGCTGGCGGGGTCTTCCCGTCATAAACATGGGCCACTTGTGCGCTCTTCTTCAAAGGACAATTCTTGCTATAGTGCCCCTTCTTGTGGCAGTTGTAGCATTCAGCTGAGTCACTGGCCCTTGGCTTCTTTGGGGCTTTGCACACGTTAGAGAAATGACCGGGCTTCCCGCAATTGTAGCAGTTTCCTTTCGGGATCATTGCGGGTTTTTGAGTAGCGGCCGCGGTGATGCTAGATTCGGGTTGGTCAGTTGAAGTCTTGCGCTTATTCCCTGCTTGGCTCTTAGCGCGGTCTTGGCTAGCATGCCTCTCATCCATGTCTTCGTAGTTGCAAGCCATCTCTACGAGTTCTGTAAAAGAGAGTTTGATGTTGCTCATAGCTCTATCATGGTATTTGCGCTTCAGCCCAAAAATGAATCTCTTATTCTTCGCTTTGTCGGTCAAAACCAGTTCTGGAGCATAGCGCGATAGCTGAGTGAACTTATTCAGATAGTCTTGAATAGAGAGGTCTCCCTGCTGGAGATTAGCAAATTGCTCCCGCATCCTCTCAAGAGCTTGTTCTGGCACAACTTCTCATTGAATAAAGTCTTGAACTGCTCCCAAGTCCGGATAGTACCAGCTGCATCCCCAGAAGTAATGGCATCCCACCACAGCTCTGCCTCTTCCTGAAGAAGCCGAATGCCAAGTCGGGCTTTATTGTTAGTTCCCATGCCCATACCTTCGAAGATTTTCTCACAGGTTTTCAGCCAAGCGATAGCTTCGGTCACTGTGCCAGTGCCAGTAAAAGGTTTCCCTCCAAGATTTCGGTATCTCTTTGCCACTTTATCTAACTCAAAGTCTTTTGGTGCTGGTGGCTGAATAATAGGGATCTCCACAGCTACGGGGATATTCCCCCGTCCTCCTGCTGCAACTCCTCGGCCCCCTCGGCCTCCTCTAGCTGCTGCTCGTGTAGCCATCTAAGAGAATACTGTATAAGCAAGAAAAGAGTCAAGCTCACAGATTTGATAATTTTCATAAATGATAAAGCAAGGGAATACAAAGAAAGATAATGATGATGTACTGATCAAATTGTTTTGCTAATCTGTTTAGCTCATTCTAGGATATTGCTAATCCTATCTCTAATGAGCTACTCACATTAGAACACTACTGATTCTTTTCTGACGAGGTGTTTAATGTGTTAGATCCCGGAACTAAGGTTAACCAAAGCTCTGATACCAACTGTGACGATCCCAAAATCCGAGGGGCGGTATTAAGGATAATCATTGGGAAATAACACATTAATCATCATAGCAGAGTACAGATAATAGCAGAAACAATAAATAAAATACTTTTACATGGATATGACAGCGGAATCACAACATGTAGGAATATCAGAATAGCATAACGTGGGATATACTTAGTAAAAAGAAAGGGAAGTGATCAGTCATCATCGCCAGAGGCGGAATACATACATGCAGTGACATAATAAGAGTATCAGTCTACATCGCCGAAGGCGGAATACATATACATATAGTGAGAAATACGGAAAGTAAATCAGTCTGCATCGCCAGTGGCGGAATCATAATATAAACACAGTAATGGCGGAAAATATCTAAGTCATCTCTATGAAGTCAGCCTCGCCAAGAGCCAAAAGTGCATGCTATGCAGCAGTGCAGAACCAAAAACCACCTGTCACCTGTGTACTAGGCTGCCCGTGTGAAAATAAGGGCACCCGCGTTTGCAAAGTGAAACAAACAACGAGTCAGTCATGGGGACTGGTATGAGGAATCTACTTAACAGTTAAACAACAGTAATAGCAAATCATAGGACCACGCCACTTTCGCGGAACGGGTTTACTCCAGTGATTGCTAGTGCATCTGAAACAAAGTAAATTCTTTTTAAGACAACGCAATGCTTTTAGAAAGAATGAAGCCATTATAAGACTCAGATCCCATCACACAATGCAACGCAAGCCGGAGGATAGAGTTTTACCTTATAATAGCCAAATATGCTTGATACGTATAAAGCAAAATCATTTGATATTATTACTAGTGCATATATGTTTCAAAAACGAATAGCATCATAAATATCAATCATAGACGGCATAAGTGCCCCATACCACTATGTCGCCATACTAGTTCTACAATCAAGTCCGTTATTTCGTATTGGAAATTGGATTTCCGTCATGAGTCGAGGAAAGGGGCAAGCTCCTCTCCGCTTCGAGACACTCTAGCAAATGCCTCAGGACTATGCACACTGGGTAACCCCTGGATTCGGCTGGGCCGGTCCTCACTTACGTTAGAGGATTAATTATGCCTGAACACACGTTTCCCGGTCCTTACAGACCTATAATCGAGGCGCCTCGCATTCCAACAACCACAAAGGTGAAAAGTAGATATATATGTCAGGGCTGGTAAGTCACTGACACCACCATAGCTAGAAAGAAACGTCGTGCTCTCCCAGCGGTCCGTATCCCGTTTTTAACTCATACCGGGGTGTGAGGTTCGCAAATCTACGAAATACACAAAGCTAGGCTACGTAGGCCTTGCTTTGATCATCATCCATAAGACTTTGCTTTGCAACAGAAGCCTTGATCACAGCATCTTGGCATGCCACATAGGCAGTCCACTCCATACGATTGATTTCCATCGATATATAACCTCTAAGCTCGTACGTCTCAGAGAAGGGCGTTAAGCAAGAGAATAAATTCTCCGCCGCCAAACAGATATATATTTAACAGAGATCAATCAGTATAGAACAAAATCCAATGTCAGACACACAGTCCATTTACAAGTCCGTCCTGGGTCTGAACGAAACCGGAGGCGTCAAATTCCTCGTATATCCGTCCAATCAACATATACGTTCAGACGGCTACTACTTCCGTCCCCTTCCGGTAGCTACTCCGGGTAGGAACCTCAGTAGCGCCCATCCAACCGATACGAAGATCGTCGGTCTTGAATCGTCTTTGCATTTTCCAATTCGAATCGCTCGATGAATTATTTGAAATGAGGGTTAGCTCGGCCTTTTCAAATAATTCACGTCATTAGAATTTAAATCGATTCTTTATATGGTTATATTATTCGACATCCATCTTTCAGTTATTTAATGTTATTTTCATGTCATACACATACAACCATCAAATATCAAACAATTCAAGCCCACTTGGTCTATTTGCAACCTATGTTGCTTATAATATTTTATAACGATCTTTCGCCATTTTTATTTGTTTAAAAATGGCCATATTCAATTAAACGACGTTTCAGGTCGTTTCGTGTCACTGGCGTTGTTTTTCCCTTAATTTGTTTTACACTTATCGGAAAATCTAACCGTTGGATTTCTACAAAGTCTATATCAGTGGGAAGATATTCCCAAAGCGAACCCAACGGTTCCAGTTTCGTGAGAATCCGACGGTCGGATCTTCCACACTAGTCGTTTGAAGTTACGGTTTCGAAATTCGAACTGCAGCGTCGTTATTCGATTTAATTTAATTATATTTATATTTTTATATAAATATAAACGATTCTGGCGCTGTTTTTCTTCAGATTTGAATTAGACATTCCGGACAATCCAACCGTTGGATTTTTACAAGGTTGGTGCCGTTGGAAAGATATTTCCAAGGCGAACCCGGCGGTTGCAGTTTCAGGAAAATCCGATGGTCAGATTTTTCGTACTAACCGTTTCAAATTACGATTCCGAAACGCGAACTGCACGGCCTCTATTCCTTTTAATTATATTTATATATATAAATATAGTTCAATCTATAGTTTCAACTATAGTTTATTTTATATTTTCAACTTCGTTTTCACTTCAAATATTTCACTAATGCCTTAATATTTCGAAAAATTTCGCCATAACCTCCTTTGTACGGGGAGGGGTTTGGAAATTTATTGGGCCGTATTAGGTACCCAATAAATCCTAAAAAGCATTCACATATTTTTAGTGATATATTCTGGTGTTTACGGGGGAGCATGTACTGATAATCACTCCAGAGAATAAATTCCCGTCACCCTGTTTCCGTGTGGAAAGAAATAGTCCATGTGCCGTATCTAATAACTAGAGCGACGTGATTATTGTCAACTCTAGACCCGTGTGGGGTTTTTATTAATCTGGCATTTTATCGTTATAATTTATATAGTCCATATCAATCATCAGTTCAACCTGTAGTACATAGTCATCGCCATACAAGCCTCTTGCTTATATGGTAAATCTTCTACCTCGTCACACAAGCTCCAATTGCTTATGTGGAATATGATGGAGTATGCCTATCGTCAAGAAGTATGCCATGTAGTGTAGTTCAAAATTAATTGTTACTATCCTATGGCGTTGTTTATTATTTCACACAGAAAAACCAGCACTCCGCATCCAATGGCATTCACAGGAGTTGATATATAAATAAAATTGCGTAGCCAACTCATCAAGGTTTACCTATTTGTCGGGCACGCAAATAATTTCTTTACTCAACAGCTAATCCATTTTTCCTGTTCAACACATGTATATATATGCAGAACAAAGCTAAAAATAATATTCCTAGCAAACTATTATTTATTTCAACACGTGTGTATTTTTAACTAAGCGTATACATGATAAAAGGGATATTTTTATCATCAAAAATATTTATTCGACACATGTGTATTTTTAACAAAGCGTATACATGATAAAAGGGATATTTTTATCATCAAAAATATTTATTCGACACATGTGTATTTTTAACTAAGCGTATACATGATAAAAGGGATATTTTTATCATCAAAAATATTTATTCGACACATGTGCATTTTTAACACTTCATATTTATCATAAAAATATAGTTTTCAATGTCGATTCATTTTATTTTTAAAAGACGATGACATTCAACACATGAACTTCAACTCAACGAATGAATTGGAATTCAACACATGAATATTCTATATAGTTCGTATATATATAAAAATGTGATTTTTATTGCTAAAGCCATTTGTTTAAATTCGAATAATACTCAACACATGAATTTCAACTTAACGAATGAATTGCAACTCAACACATGAATATTCGATATAGTTCGTATATATATAAAAATGTGATTTTTATTGCTAAAGCCATTTGTTTAAATTCAAATAATATTCAACACATGAATTTCAACTCAACGAATGAATTGCAACTCAACACATGAATATTCGATATAGTTCGTATATATAAAAAAAATGTGATTTTTATTGCTAAAGCCATTTGTTTAAATTCAAATAATATTCAACACATGAATTTCAACTCAACGAATGAATTGCAACTCAACACATGAATATTCGATATAGCATATGTAAATAATTTCAATGAAGGAAAATTATTCTAACACATAAATATTTCAGAAAATTTCGGCAGCATAACGGCAGGGTAGTTAAAACCGGGACCGTCCCCAGTACGGCTCCTCGCTCTACCTTAAAACCTCGCGGTTTTTGACAATGGGGATCATGCATCTAGTTCGCACGCAGGCGGCATGTTTTATTTTCAATTCCACAATCCTATTCTATTTGTTTCAACCACAAGAGGGTATTTTTCAACCACAATATCAACCACAAACAATTATTTCCAACCATTCGTCATACCATATAATATCACGTCAAACACAAGCAATAAATATCGTCCATGGTTTGTGGACGAGGGGAGTATATATATATATATAGTATAATAATTCACTTGCATTTCATCACAATTCAAAGCATATATGTTTCAAACAACGCTTGTATAATTTATACATCGCTAATATAACTTATACAACACATGTACATGAGGTATACAATGCGTATATAATTTACACTTCGCTTATATAATTTATACAACGCGATTACATTCACACAAATAGTTTAGATTCCTCACATTGGTTCTTGCGGTGCTAAAAATCGTAGGAAGGTCAGAAAAATCCGCGGCTTCTTCTAGAATGTAGAGAGCCTCCTTGCGGTCAAGGTGTCTCCTGTTTCATCGAATTTCGTTAACATAGCAAAAAGATATGATTTTTACAAGTTTGCAACGCTTTAAAGTGTTAAAACAGTTTCAGCCGTATACCCCTTTTTGATTCGAAAGCTAGGGTTGAATTTTTCGGCAAATCTACGAAGCTTTAGGACGAACGGCCAACGCTACGTCGTAGAGGGAGGAGAGAGCTTCCCGATGACACCTGAGATGGCCAACTCGACGCCTCCCGGAGGGCACGGCGGCGGCGCAAAGATCGGAGCTTCCCGCCTCGATATCTCTCCCAATACTCAATGATAATTCGTGAAATTACTATGGATTTGAAGATCTCTCAACGCTCTTCAAATTGGAACTGGGTTTGTTTCGTTGAGTGGATGCAGAGAAATTGAAGAGAGAAGATCGGGAAGAGTTTCCGCGTCGCGACAGAGCTTTTCGAGGGAGACGATGAAATCTGATTGGCCCGTGCCCTTTTTATTTTAATTTTTAATTTATTTAATTCCAAAAATACCCCCTTCTACAAACGACCTCTAAATCACACCCAACGACTGTCATTCCTAGCTAAATACCCCCATTCCGGACACAATGGGATATGTTTCGTTGGCCATTTCGACTGTTACAGTCAGTTATTTTTCAATTTAAAATATAAAACATTCGATATTTAATTTAAACGTACATTTCAATTTGCCAGGGCCACAAACTAAATCGAAAAATTCCAGAAAAATAAATCTAGCTTTGTTTTGACGATACGGTCCTAACAAAACCAGTTTCGTCGAATTCTGAGCTCGTTTGAAAAACGGCCATTTTTAGGTCGACCCATTTTAACAGAATTTGACCAAACACGTTATCTTTTGCCCCGCTCACATACTAGCTTCAAAAATTACGAAATTTGAAACTTAGCAATAATTCGACATCCCAGACCCAACAAAAGTGGTTTCGTCGAATTCCGAGGTCGTATGCAAAATCTCAATTTTCAAGAGCTATATATACTATATAGCGACCTTTCTGAAAATTCATTTGGCCATAACTTTTGATTTCCGTTATGAAATTTCGATTTTTCAGATTCGTTAGAAAGGTATTGATAAACAGATTTAAATATTTTCAGTTTCGTTAAAATCCGTTATATTTTCCACCCGGTACAGTCAGACTTAGTTTGTATTCAAAATTTCAAACGGCCGTATTATACACAATTCTATATTTTACGGAAATAGGCTATTTTAATCATTCAAATTTCTTGTTAATAACCTAATTTAAAAATTTTAAACTGGTTCACATTTTCCGGGTTATTACACCTCCCCTCCCCCAAAGGTTCTCAGGGAGGAAATACTCAAGCTTAGTTCGGATATCTCTTCCTCCCAACTTGAAGTTGAAAGATGCATTGCTCAGCTTTGTTTCTCTTTCATATGGCATTTTGGATTGGGGATTATTCTTTTAAAAATTATGCACTCTGATGGCTTTTGTACTAGACTGATATTATGTACTTGGTTTTGATGTAATGGGCTTAAAGATTTAACTAAACTTATTTTTGTTTCCACTGCAATAAAGTTATGAATTTTCAAGTACTATTTTATGTATCTGTCTTGTAATATTCTGTTCTATTTACTTATAATGCTCCACGAAACTTAATGCATTCCCTTTGTGAGTGACATTAACGGACGTGGGGTGTCACATTCATATTCCTATCTCCAACTATGATTTCATTTTAAAAAAAGCTGAAATCCCATTCCCAAATCAATACTCATCTCCAGTTCCATTGATTCGTTAATCTTATTCGCGAAAAACCTTTTATCACTTTTCATATATTTATAAACAACGTTTATAAAAATATTCATTAGTTACAAAAAACCATCTTTCTGCTCATTTAAATCAATTCTCGTATATTCCACTTCCATTTATATATTCTAACATCTTAAATTCTTTTTAAAATTCCCTTTACCCCACTTAAACCCTTCTTCGCAAATATTTTAACATTACCATTTAGTTTATATTGTCTAACCATTTATTTATTAATTCTAGGAATTTCCATTACTTAATCTATGATTTGAATAGTTCTAAAAACTTAAATAAATCTTCGATGTTTATATTTAAAATAAACATCACATTTCATATATATAAATATAACTTTGAAAACGTTCAAGATCGATTTAATATAGATTCAAAAATCATTAAAATTTAGCGATGGTACTAAAGAGGTGCTAATATACCAAACCATGAAATAAAAACCAATTTAACGTCCAATGAACACAACAAATCATATTGATAAACATTATCAATATTATTGAGAAATCCTGTTGGATTCCTCCAACCTGTCAATCCCTGCATCACATATTCATTTTATTCAACAGATATTATAATATAATAAAATTTTACAACTACTGCGAGGAATCTCGGTGGATTCCTCCAACCTGCTATTCCTTGCATCCAAATACATTACCTCAATATGATCATTCAATTTAATATATCGATATAAATTCAATAATCAACCAATAACAACAATTGAACAGCAATCCTTTAATTTAACACGTTTATATGAATATAAATGTGACCAAAAAGGTAAGTTACCTTAATTCGTTCCAATCGTTAAAATAACAAAAAAAAATTCACTGAAATTAAATAGCATTTAATTTCATTGGTTCAATCAATATATGAATATACATTTAACAAACAGTCAATCATTAGCAACCATAACACACAATTACAAAACCCGACTTATAAAATATAAGTGGGAAGAACTGAGTGAGTTTAACTCACCTTGATTTGATTCCGTTTTCATTGGCTCGTTTTAATTAAATTAAATGGTCATTTAATTTAATTAATAATTCCGGTTGATTCCAATTTTGTCCAGTTTGGTTCCATGCCGTCATACCCATCAAGACGATTCGAACGGTATATGGTTTTTCCGATTATGACCGTAAATGCACAAGTTTTCAATATTTTAACTTTTACGGTTTTAATAGCATAATTATATTCTTAATTAAATTAATAACAACTAATTACATTTAATAATTTCATAATCAGGCCGATAATGTTTGTCTCCCTTTCGTTTGTTGTTTCCAGATCTTCACATTCAATCAGTATTCATGTACGTGATAATTCCACAACCTAAAATACACAGTTTATACTAAAATTAGTTAACTATTTAGTTAAGGATTATAAGCATTAAATTATATGATTTAAGAATATGGTCTGATCACCAAAACCTTCACTCGGCTTTGTTCACTCCAAAAATGAACACGCCTACATGCCATCCCACAATATAAGTTAAATCCATTTTTTAGTTAAAATGAATTAACTCTTAATCACTTAATTAAAGAAAATTAATTACGTTTGTAATATAAACAGTGGCCGATTAGCTTACATTTCGTTCATTCAAAAGTGCCCAGTTCTTTTATCCCCATTTGAATTAATATGACCGACTTCTTTGTGTGTGTGTGTATATATATATATCCACTACGTTGTTCCCACATTCCAAGTTATAATCCATCCCCCTATTCAAAACCCTTTAACCCCGTACTATTGCTCGTCATCATCTCTTCGTTCCAATAGCACTCAGCGCGCACAAACTTCCAAAAATTCATGGCCCTTCTAAAGCATCAGACCGTGATCAAAGGTCATCGTCGTCGGCCGCACAGTCCCCTCTGTCTACACCTCGAGTTTCGTGCACCCACCGCTCCCAGTCACCGGCAATACTCCCACAACCCCCATCCATTTCGAGCAGAACTGCTGCCACCATAGTGCTTCAGTTACGAACTCAGCCGTTCAAAATCAAGAGCTTAATAAGATGTAGATATTCGCAGTTGATAGTTTTTGAAATTTATGAATGAATGGGAAGATCAAGGGAAGATTATGTTGGAACATTTCTGATCGTAGAAACGTTCAGAGGTGGGTTCCATGCTACGTTGACCACATGCATAACGTTTTAGGTTTTTTACCAACATTTTAAAGGGTATTTATAGGAATCCAACCATTATTATATTATTATAGTAACTTACACATTAAGTAATGTGTAGAAACTACCACAAACAACGTCCGATTGAGATGAAAATGTAAAGTCTAGCATAAAACAATATTTTGGACATGGCGGGAAAGGGTTCATTGAATTCCGGGATCGTATGTGAAAATCCATTTATAACCCATATATGTGAATCGACACACATTTAAATTGCACTTGATCCCAAAAATAGTTCCAAATAACTTGGAATTTAAATAATACAATTATAAATAATTATGGACTTAATAAAATTAATTTCATCGAAAACGGAGATATTTAGAAAACAGTTATTCTTGAATACCAAATTAAATCGACAAATCAATTAAATAAAATCCAAGACATTTATGGCTAACATTGTCACATACAACATCGGTTTACCACGAAATTTGATATCATACAACAATTTAGCATTACGGTTCCAATGAAACTAATTTCATCGAAAACCGAGGCCATTTGCTAAAATCGTTATTTTAAGGCTTATATAATATTAATAAAATATTGTATAAATACAAAAATAATCAAATTAAATAATAATAAATAATTATCGTCATAAATATCCAAATAAAATTATCATATAGCTTCATATATAAACAATATGGATTATAATACTCAATATTGACATTTCGAGTTAAACGTTATCCAAGTTATATTAAAAATCCTTTTTAATTTATTAAATAAACGTTATAGTTTATTAACTATTTTCGTAGCGACTATTTTAAAATTTGAATTGGACATAACTAGCAATTTAAACACGAAATCTCGATTTTTCTCTTTCATATGAAAATTATAATCAACTAGATTCAAACCTCTCTTGTTTCACAGAATTCCGATTTATATCGGATTCTGTATATTAAATTAAATTTCAAAACTCAATATTACTAACTATTGCGCCATTTCGAGCTCGATTTTAATTAAATATAAATTTAACGTTTAAACTTCGTTTTAATAAACATATTTGATATTAAAAACCCATTAATATTCTAAATATAATATTTAAAACAATAAATAAATAAAATATTTAGTTACCAAAAATACAGGACATTACATTCCTCCCCCCTTAAAAGAATTTCGTCCCCAAAATTACTAAAGTAGGAAAAATGTTACAAATCCATTTACTATTCAAAAATCCAATTTGTATTAAATTGAAAACCAATTCATTATTGTCAATATAAATTTCAAAAATATCAAAAAAATTCTAATGCATTAAATTCTCGAAAAAAATCAGCAGAGTCACCTTTGTACGGAGTGACTTCTGCGATATCGCAGGAACACATAATTTATATACATCGACCCACATGGTCGGAAAACAAATACCATAAATCAAAATTTATATTTTTACGTAGGCGTACCTTTTACGAGCGCTATTTAGCATACTTGCTCAATTTATTTCGATCTATGCACCCAAAATCTAATCCTTAGAGCCATCTGGCACTTGTACCCAACTCAATTTGACATATAAGTAACCGATACATGAAACTATAAATAACTTTTTATTTATTAACCAGAATAACAACGCCAATTTCCCTAAATCAACATATACCATCAATCAAGCAAATACATGGTTAAATCATCCAGGTTTTAATTCATAAATGATTTCATTCCACTTTATTATACTGGAATTCATTCTCTTTAGCTTATAATTCATTCAACTTTTTATAAATCCATAGATGAGTTATATTCAACCAATCTAACACAAAATCAACAAACAATACACAATCAACATAAGCCAATCATTCAAGTGAATTCATATTCAATATTAATATTTACTTGGCTATCTTTACTTGGGTCATCAATCGATTAATATCCGATTGATTTCTAATTAATTACTATCAATTCAGTTCCCAAATTCCAAATTCCAAATTTATCTGACTCCTTATCAATATCCATCTTAATTTAACCCACTAAACCAAGTTAAGTTTTAATTTAAAATTCAATAAACTATTTTTTTTAAATTTATTTCATTTCCATTTCAAAAATCTAAATTCTGATTTCATTCCAAATATCATCCAATTCCTCTTCAAATTTTGTTTAACTTATTTTCAAGTTAAATTCTTATTCATTTTAATTCCACTTTAAAATTTCCATTCACAAACTCCATATGTGAAATTTCTTCGGGTTATATTAAACCATTCAAATTCAAAATCCAAATTGGATTCCATTCAAATCAATCAAACACACCAATAACGATGAAAATTATTCTTTTTATACAAAAATAGAATTTGGGTAAAATTATTTTATTTACCCTTTTTACAAAATAACATTGTATCCATTGCCAGTTCAATGCTTCTTAACACTTGAACCGATCATACAACACAATACAAAACACTTGTATATAAAATCTACAAATACGCTCTCATATATGTACATTCAACTCAATCTAGGGTATTTCTAGCCCCATCTCTATCAAGTTACGCCACAAAGCCAAGGTTATTACTACACCAATAGCTTTGATACCAAGTGCAACGACCCACTTTTTCAGTACAGTTTAAGCCGACATTTGTAACATACCGACGTTCCTGTACCCTTTGAGCTAACTAATTACAACTCAAGTCAACTCAAATCGCATGAAGAACATGTAGTTAGAAGAAAGAAATTAAAGGATGAGATAAGAAATAAATATTAGAATAGAAAACGAAGAAGAAGAAGAACCAACACAACATAGAGTCTCACATCGCAGTAGAACAAATATAATATAGAAATAAATTTTTATTGAAATCTTGAAATAAAAACATACAATCATCAGAGTACATTAACACATCTGGACAGATATAATAACCTTCCCTCATATACAACACACAATGGAATAATATACATATATAATACCATACGTATGAACTCTTCCAGCTCGTCTCTTCAAAGCATCCAATAACCTGAACCTGTGAAACCCGGTCTAACCCGAGCATTACAAACGCCGGATCAGTCTGGTGAACTACAGTGAGAAACCCACTAAGTTTGATGGTATCACACAACTTGATTTTAAAGTCAAAATCTTTTTGAAAGAAAAGGATAATCATAAGACCAAATCCACACATAAATACAGACGCTTTTTACCTTACGATAAACCCAAAACAATTTGACATCAATATCTTTTTTTGATATTATAATAATGCCTAAATACAAATAAATAACAATCTAGCAGAGCGCTTGTATCTCACGCTCTACATACATAGTATACAATCAAAACCGCGGGCTCTTATTGGAGAACGGATTTCCTGGCAAGGTATGGGACCACCTTACGACAATGTATCTCTAGAGAAGAATATACCGGATTCAACAAGAACATCTTGCAACCCAGGCTAAACATGACCGGCCCTCACTTCGCTTGAGGGTACGGAATGTATTATCACCTTACGGCTTTTTCTCACGATCACTGTAGATCCCGGGAGATACATAAATGAAAATAAGTAACAAATATGAATGTTCTCTAGATGGTGTCAATACACCCTTATTGGGAGAGACCTCTTAGCCATGCGACCTACCCGATTTTATAACATTTCCCGATTGGTGAGGCTTGAGGTTATAAATCTTCTTTCAGAACACCTGGCCACCATTCACTTTGAATGCCACATTTTCAGATCTACCAAGAAATCACTAATTGTCGTCTACAAAAATACTCTAGTTATTAGGCTAAGAGAAAGGTCTTTTCTCCACCATCAACTATGGTACATATAAAGAAATCAACATATGCAATCCCTGTGAATATACTCTGTCAAACATCCGTCCATACAAGTCATCCATGAATAGGATGAGCCAAAGGCACCCTCCTACTACATCCTAGGTATCACCCTAATGATCAGTAGTGAGTAGTCCTTGCAAATCCGTAGATTTCAATTACGATAGAATCACGAGTCTTAATAACTCTGCTGGCCAAACCAAAAATAATAATGTAACACCCCGTAATTTTAACAACACTAAAAATGATAAATTAAAGAATAGTTAAATAAATATTCAGAATTAAGGGAAACAGACTGTGTCAATGTATTCTTCTTGGAATTCGGGTCAAAATAGACACCTGGTTTGCGTAAAAAAGACAATGTATGAAGAAGTTATTAAGATTTAAAGTTTGTATGCATATAAGCCAGTTATATATGGATAAAATAAGTTCCAGAATTCAAAACAGTTCAAAATCGAGCTGTAGTATGGAGCGGGAAAAATCCCGCCTATGGGTGTCGACCCCTGGGTCGACACACCTAGGGGGTCGACTGCCTCACAACAGAACTGTGTAGACTCTTTTGTTTGAACGTGGACTCCTTTGTTAGCTTGGTTCATTGGCGTTAGGCTATAAATAAGACCCCATTTCTCTTGTTTTTCCACACAAAAAATAATGGATAACTAGATGCTACCTCTACTCGGATTAAATTAAGCCTTTTCTTCTTCAACAATCAAGTCATTCTTGTTTAGAGATATGTGACTCAATATCTGCAATCTCTCTTCTATTTTCTTAGATCCAATCATGGTGAGTCTACATTAATTTTAGATCTAAATGCTTAAAAGTTAATATTGACATGACTATAAACTAGATCCAAGCCTGTGACTAATTGAATCATATCAGATCTGTCATAACCTATGTATCAAAGTTATTTTGACATAACTATGAATTGGATCTAAGCCTATGTCTATTTATCATGTCAGATCTGTCATTATTTGTAGATCTAATTCACTGTTTAGATCTCATCATGCCTGTTTATGATGTCCCTATTATGTTAGAATTAGTTCTACTATCACATGTTCATCAGATCTGTTCCTATATGCCTATCTTGTCATTATGCCCAACTTTGTCACTGTATGTTCATTGGTTGTTATACCTATTTCTGCCAATATATGTCAATCTTGTTATTATGTTCATTACTATCCTCTGCTCTTCTTCTTTTCCCTTTTTATTTTTATTGGCAGGCTATCTTCGAGCCTAGGCATGCCGCTGAAATATGCGAACACGTGGAGTTGGGAATGAGGGGAAAAACATTAAAATTGGGGCATAACTTGTATTGGAAAATTTGGGCATAAATTGAATGTAATTGTAACACCCCGTAATTTTAAAACATGACATAAGGGATAATTAAAGAATAATTAATTTTTAAAAGAAGAATTAAGTGAAACGGGTTACACCATTGCGTTCATCTCGGAATTATGCTTGAGATAGAGTCCGAGTTTGCGTAAAACAAATACAGAATGAAGGAGTTATGGACGATGGAAGTTTGGCAGAACAATTAGGAAACATGCCAGGATAACTGGCGTACTTGTGAAGTGCGCCAGAACAAAATTGCACTGGCGCACCCGCGAAGTGCGCCCATGCCGAGCCAGATCTACAGAATTCTGGAGAGTTCCATGATGACATGTCTTTTTAATCTGAGCAGTTCTGATGGTTTCTAATCTAATCTAAAGGTCATAATTCACCTAATACATCTATAAATAAACACCTAAACCTAACCCTAATCTCATTCAACCCTAATCCATGGCGCCTCCATGCTGCTGCTCCATCTCAAATTAATTTAGTTTCTTCTCCATCAAATCAAATTAGAAGATCAAATCTACAAATCAAAATAGGTGTATTCTAAGATCAAGATCTGCTACAACAAAGCCTAATTCTCTTTTCTAAGAATCCTATCGCTGTGAGTTTATGTCACTTTCACATATAATTAAATTAAAAAGTAATTGTGATAGGATTGTAAATTGGATCTAATGTATATGCCTGTAAATAAGATGAATCAAATTAAGTTTTAAAATTTATCCTTTAGATTCACACCCAATTGCTATTATCATATGCCTTTCTGATCTATTTTATTGTTATTCAATTCACATGCCTATTTATATGTTTATGCCAATTTTGAAGTTTGATTCTCTTCCCTTCTTCTTTTCATTTTTCCTTTTTGATATTAGGCTAACTTCGAGCCTAAGCATATTGCGTTGAGATTTACGTACGAATAACATTGGAATGATTGGGAAAATTTTGGGAAATATGTAATAAAATGAGATTTGGCATAAATTGTTGATGGCTATGGAAATTGGTTTGGGCATAATTTGGCATAACTTGTACACATGAGTTTATAGGCATAATTTGGATTAAAATTATAAACACAATTTAGATTGGAAATTATGGGTGATTGAAATATATTATAATCCAAGATTTGAAATTGGGACTTGAATCAAGAAAGTGATAATGAACGCCTAAGACACGAGGTTAGATTCAGATTGCGGTATAAGCCTGCCCGGAACCGCTTGGCATATCCAGCAACCGCAAAACGATAATATAATGTGAGAGGTCAAAGGCAGAAATTAAATGTGTAATAATGCAAAGACACGAGGTTAGATTCAGGCTGTGGTATAAGCCTGCCCGGAACCACCAGGTCCAGCAACCACAAAACGGTAATCTAATGTGGGAGGTCTTACAAGATTACGGTTATAATGAACTAATGAACACTTAACCAAGATAAGACATGTGATTAGACATGGAGATAATAAAGGGTTAAGTGGGTAACATGGGTAGCATGTGAAACATAATTAAAGCACTTAACCAAGCTGAGACATGTGATTAGACATGGGGATAAAGAGAGGTTAAGTGGGAATTCCTAGTGGGGACCAAGCTTAGGAGGGAAGCTTGTGTCAAGTGTGTGGACCTTTTTCAACCAGTAACTCATTTAAGTATCTATATGAGCTCAAAATAGGTCGAGAACAGGGATACACTTACTGGGGTTGATTGTAAGAGGTCAATAAAGAGTTAGCGATGGCAGTGCAAGTCCAACGGAGTCATGTGCGTGCATGGGTCCGGGCTGGTAGGTAAGACATTGTTGCATCGTGTAGGTATAAGCTATGCATTTCTTTAGTATCGGGGTTTCCACCTTAAGGAGTGATACACCCTATTATGGGACCAACACATGTATCTGTGAGGTTAGGGAGCTGATCGAATGGGGAGGGTAGTGGGTACAACTAGTGGTGGTAGGAGCAAGTGGGCAGCTGTGAGAGCAGCTAGGAGTACACGAAGCTACCATTATTATGATTAGTAGGGAGGGATCATCTTTTAGTATGTAACTAGTATGTTGGTACGGTGAAGAGCATATCTTATAGTGGCTAGGAGCGTAGTCGATGTTCTATCTTGCTTACCTTGTTTACCTTGTCATATCTGCTTATGTTACAGTCATCTCTTATATCCCGTTTATGTTCTTATCCTGTTACTTTACTGATTATATTGTTAAAGTCACTAGACTCGCCAGACTTTATGTCTTACCCTTTTTGTTTCGCCTCTTTTCTTTCTTTTTCACCCCAAGTCCTCAGGGTGGGATTGGTGAAGCTTGACTCGGATCTCTTTCTTCTTGAAGTGCTTGGAAGTGTTGAAAGTAATGCTCAGCTTTATCTCTTTTTCATTATGGCTATTTGGAGTGGGATTATGGTTTTGCTTTTATGTACTCTGATAATAATTTTTTTCAAGATGGATATTTGTGTACTTGGCTTTAGTATATGGTCCTGATGTTGTAACCAGACATGTTTTGCTTTCCGCTATAATGAATAAATTTTGAATTTTTAAGTAACATTTTATATATCTGTCTTGGGATGTTCTATTCTATACTCTTATAATACTTCATGAAAGTTAATGCATTCCCTTAGTGAGTGACATTAATGGACGTGGGGTGTTACAGTAATACATGAATGTGGATTTGGGGCATAAACCACAATTGTGATTAAAGACCTTAATTTGGGGTATATGGTTCATTATGAACATGACTTGGGAAAGGCGCATGAAAAGCTATAATGACATAGGAATAATTGGTTAATAATGGAAATGCCTAGAATTACAGTAATTAGAAATTGTAACTGCACTTGGACACGAGATTAGATTACACTTGTGGTGGAAGTCTGCCCGGAACCAACCGGCATATCTAGCAGCAACAAGTGGTGAATCTAATGTGAGGGGTATAAGTGCATAAACATGAAACGTGCTAAGACACGAGGTTAAGCCCGACTTGTTGAAGAAGTATGCCCTAAACCAACCAGTATATCTAGTATCCACAGGGTGTAGATTTAATGTGGGAGGTCTAGCACATTATAACCATAAATGAATATGTT
Organism: Allium sativum; assembly: GCA_030737875.1. Taxonomy (NCBI): domain Eukaryota; kingdom Viridiplantae; phylum Streptophyta; class Magnoliopsida; order Asparagales; family Amaryllidaceae; genus Allium; species Allium sativum. The sequence continues at coordinate 249,714,748 of CM060920.1, forward strand.
AATAAACTTGAATATTTAACCTAGTTGAATCCATAGTGATTGTATATGTTAACTTGAGTAGGGGTCAAGTAAAATTGTATGAAACAGTAGGAGGGTAAAGTATATCTTGGGTTGGTGGGTAATATTTATATATAGGCCCTCAAACTTAACCTGTGGGGTTATGCAATCTTTTTACTCTAGTATGGCATAACCAATGGAAAACCTAGTAGTAGGGATGCAAGCGTAGGGGGAAGCTTGTATCATCTTGAGTATGGGACACGTTTCAATTAGTAACCCATATATAGGTATCAAACGAGTACTCCGAACCAGGTTGGAGTTGGGGAACGCTTACTGGGCTGATTGTGAGAGATCCAAATGTAGGGGATGGTGTGGGCGGCGCATTCCGACGGGGTCATGTGCATGCATGGGTCCGTCTGAGGAGGTTTAGACGTCGTGAAACCTGTAGATATGGTTGTGCACATCCTGAAAATGAAGGGTTGCTACTTTAGGAAGTGATACATCCTACTGTGGGGCCAACACAGGGTATCTACGGAGTAGGGAGCCGATCGATTGTGGCAGCAATTATGATACATCTAGACTTCATTATGTATTATCCTTAGGGGTAACTCTGGTATGGTGGGATACCTTTTATTGTATGGGGGTAAAACCCCTCACTAGAAGTACGCCTAAGTCTACCATCTTATACTTGTAGGAATCATTTTGTTCATACGACACTAGTATTGGTGGAGAGAAATAGAAAGCACTAGAGAAGCGCAATATATTCTATCATGTTTATCCTGTTTACCTTGTCATACCTGCCTTATTGTGCTGTTATCTATCTCTCCAGTTTATATGCTTGTCATGATACTTTTACCTATTTATATGCTAAAGGTAACTGGACTCGTCGGACTTTATGTCTAACCCATTTTGTTTCCTCTTCTATCTTTTCTGTTTCCCCCCAGGTTCTCAGGGTGGGAATACTCAAGCTTGATTAAGATTTTTCTTTCATCTTGCTTGGATCTTCTTAGATGTACAGCTTGATTTCATATCTCTCTCTACTATGGCTATGTTTTGGGGATTATGCTTCTTTTATTATTATACTCTAATGATTTAAGTACAAGACACACGTTTTAAATTGATGTACTGGATTTTATGCATTTCGGACATATTATGTAACCATGTTTTAAACTACGATGTTTTCTGCTTAATAAAGTTTTGAATTCCGCTGCTATTTATTATCTGTCTTATAATGTTTCTATTTCTATTTACCTGTACCGCTTCACGAAACTTAATGCATTTTCTTAATGAGTGACATTAACGGACGTGGGGTGTCACGCTTGGTATCAGAGCTGAAGGTTACCAGATCGGATAAAAGATTTTAAATCTTTTTTCAAAAAGGTTTTATAAGAAAGCATTTTCAAAAGAAAAGTCTGCTTTGAGAAACATATTCCCCAAAGCCATATGTAATATCTTTTGATTCTCTGTTTGAATCCCTTTTCCTTTTCTTTTCAGCATGTCTAGGGAACTTAATATTCCTGAGGGCGTTATGATACCAAGCTGGTTCCGTAGGTTTTTAGAGGCCACGGCCCCCACTAGTGGCCAAGCAAACGTTCCTCCTCCAGCTGCACCCTCTGTTCCTCAACCTCCTCCTCCGTGAGCAGATAGTTTCTCTAAAATCTGCAAAGATTTCTGTGCTATGGGTGGGAAGCCATTCTGAGGAACCAAAACGTTCATAGGGGCAAGGAATTGGCTCAAAGAGACAGAGGATTTGTTTGGAATTTTCGAAGTTGAAGACCGTAGGAAGATTCAGTTAGCCACATCGCTGCTGAATGACGAGGCTTCATTCTAGTGGGAGGTGATGCAAGCAGGGCGTCCAGTGGAGACTTGGGATGATTTTCGATAGATGTTCGAAATGAAGTTTCTTTCTCAAGTAGAGAAAAGCATGCAAATGGAAAGGTTTCTGGCACTCAAGCAAGGAGGCATGACTATCAAAGAGTATGTTAACAAATTCAACCAACTAGCAAGGTTTGGTTTGGAGCTAGTGGATTCCCCGCATAAGAAAGCTTTACGGTTTGCTAAAGGACTGAATGAACCCCTCCATGTGTTATTTATATCCCATATTCCGATGGGAGCAACTTTTGAAAGGCTTGTTGATATGGCAGTGATGCATAAGGAAGATAAAGCTGAAAATAAAGAAGCTAAGGCGGAGGAAACACAAAACAAGACAGTATGGCCCAAGAAGGGACAACAACAACAACAAAAGAAGGGCGGAAAAAATGGCAAGGCTAAGGATAAGAGGTAGTGCCATAATTGCGGACGCGAGGGTCATTTGATCAAGGACTGCAAAAGAAGGAAGAATGCTTGTTTCAGTTGTGGAGAGGTCTGACACTTTTTTAAGGAGTGCCCAAAGAAGCAAGGACAAGGTCAAAGGACAGGAGCTTCTGGAGGGCAGGTGCACGCTCTCGTGACCAGTGCTCCCGTTAGAGGGAGGAAAGTTTTTGTGGAAGGTTTGGTTTCTCTTTCCAATCATCCTATTAGAACTCTTTTTAATTCTGCCGCTTCGCATTCTTTTATATCTGATTTTGTGGTTGATTCTCTACACCTTAGTACTATTATGGTAGTGGATCGCGTTGTTGTCTCAAACCATTGGTCGTACGGCTCATTTGTCCATGATTTGTCGGTGTTTGAGAATATCTATGTTAGGCATCGAGGTTGAGTGCGACACATACGTTCTTGGTTTTTTTGGGCTATGGTTGATTCTAGGGATGGATTGGCTAGCCATATATGGTGCCATTTCGGATTGTGAGAGGAGGGTCGTTAGACCTTTGAATTGTCATGGGAGGACCCTCGAGATTTCTTGTGACCCAAAAGGGTCTGTCATGCTTAGTTTCCTAGAGTCACTTGATGCATTTATCGACGATTGCGATCTTTACCAATAGTCCTTAAGTATTCTGATATTTTGATGAGGTTAGGGGCTTACCCCTGAAGCGCGAGATTGATTTCCGTATATATTTGGTGGACAATGCGAAGCCAGTTGCATTGCATGTGCGCCATATGGCTCCAAGAGAAAGAAGGGAGCTCAACAAGCAAGTAGGGGAGCTACTTGAGAAAGGGTTTATTAGGCGAAGCATATTTGATTGGGGTGCTTCGGTGGTATTCGCAACAAAGGCAGATGGTTCGCTTTGTTTATGTGTAAACTATAGAGAGTTTTTAAAAACACTCCATGCGCACCAGCTTAAGGCAAAGTTCTCCAAGAGTCATTTTTGGAGGAAAGAGGTGAGATTCCTGGGGCATGTAGTGTCTAAAGATGGGATAGCAGTAGATCTCGTGAAGGTAGTTGCAGTTCAAGATTAGCAGATCCCAAAGAATGCAAAAGAGATGAGAATTTTTCTGGGGTTAACAGGTTATTATAGGAAGTTCATTAAGGACTTCGCGAAGATATCAGCGCCACTCACCCGACCGACGAAGAAGAATCTAACGTTTTTATGGGATATAGATTGTGATGTTGCTTTCCAACGATTGAAGAGGGCTCTGACAACAGCCCCAGTCTTGACCATGCCCGATGGGAACAAAGTGTTTACAGTATACACTTATGCATGTGGTACAGGGCTTGGTGCGGTTCAGATTCAAGAGAGAAGGGTAGTATGTTATGGAGGTAGACAGTTAAGGTTTCATGAGAAGAACTACCATACCCATGACTTAGTGCTAGCTACCATAGTATTCACGCTTAATACTTGGCGCCATTATTTGCTTGGAGTGAAGTTCGAGTTGTACACCGATCATAATTCTCTTAAGTACTTGTTCTCGCAAAAGGATCTTAATTTAAGGCAACAAAAGGTGGATGGAGTTCCTAGCATATTATGACTTCGAGATTACTTATATCCCTGGCAAGGGTAATGTGGTGGCAGACGCATTGAGTTTGCAGAGGATGGCCTTAAGTCCTCTGTTTGTCGAGCGGAAAAGCTTGGAGTCTATATCGACCTTAAACTTTAGACCCTCCACCGAGTTTTTTCCTGGCATATTAGCATCACTAGAGGTGAGACCTACTCTTATGGATCAGATAGGAGCTTTGCAGCGAGAGGATCCACAAATTCAGACATCTTGGATAGGCTCAGTAAAGGGAAGACTTCTAGTCACCTTAGTAGATATTCCACGGACGATAGAGGGTGGTTGCGACAAGATGGAAGGCTTTGCATTCCTCGAGTTGGGAGTTTGTTAAAGATAGTCCTAGAGGAAGCCCATCATTCTAAGATAACTATTCATCCAGGAGGTGATAAGATGTATAGAGATATAAAGAGGGTTTTCTTTTGGGCTGGGATGAAGAAAGATGTGGCGGAGTTTGTTTCTCAATGTTTGATTTGCCAGCAAGTCAAAGCTGAGCAAAAGAAGCCCGGTGGTTTACTTCATCCTTTGGAGGTCCCACAGTGGAAGTGGGAGAGCATCTCTATGGATTTCATCCATGGTTTTCCTATATCAAGGAAGGGCAACACCAGTATTTGGGTTGTAGTAGGCAGACTTACTAACAGCGCTCATTTCATCCCATTTAAGAGTAAGAGGATGGAGACATGGTTGGCAGCAGTTCACGTTCGTGAGATAGTTCGTCTTCATGGAGTACCTTCCACTATCGTAAGTGAACATGACCCCATTTTCACTAGTGAATTTTGGAGGAGCTTGCAAGAAGCATTAGGTACACAATTATGTTTGAGCACCACTTATCATCCTTAGACCGATGGACAGACGGAAAGGGTGAACAGAGTTCTTGAGGATCTTTTAAGACTGTGTATCCTAGAGTTCGGAGGGACTTGGAAAGAGCATCTTCCTTTAGTAAAGTTCTCCTACAAACACAGCTATCAAGCTAGTATTGGCATGGTACACTTCGAAGCATTGTACGGACGACCCTGTAGATCACCAACTGGTTAGTAGGAATCTCCAGAAAGACTTTTACTTGGACCAGATATGGTTAGAGAAACTTCCAAAAAGATTGATCTTATTAGATGGCGAATGAAGACTGCTCAGGATAGGCAAAAATCCTATGCAGATAAGAGAAAGACTGACATTCAGTTTGAGGTGGGAGACATGGTTTTCATTAAGGTATCACCATTACGGAATACGATTCGCTTTGGATTTGTAGGGAAACTGGCACCAAGATTTGTAGGGTCATTTCCCATAACAGTAAATATCAGTCAAATAGCCTATAGAGTAAAGTTACCTGAGAGATTGCCCGGTGTTCATGATGTTTTCCACATTTCTCATTTACAGAAGTGCTTACATGACACCGAAGAAGCAGTTGAACCGAGTATGCTTGAGGAAGTAGAGGTGGAACGGGAGGTGGCAGTATGGTGAGTTCCTACCCGTATTCTTGGATCAGATGTTAAGAAGATACGCAACTGAGAAGTCAAGTTGATGAAAGTTCAGTGGGGAGATAACCAAGAGGATGCAACTTGGGAGACCGAAGACAAGATTCGCGCTTCGTACCCTTTTCTTTTCAAGGGTATGTTCTTAACTTCATTTCCAAAGCTTTTATTCATGCTTTTTTCTATCATTTAAGTATATGTGATCGATCTAATCTTCGACCTTTAGGTAGGAATCCCATGAATGTAAACATGTGTTTGAGACATGTTATGTTTGATGGATGCAAGTGTCTGCTAGTGGTTGCTCGTGGATGCATACACACACACACATTAGGAACTAGATCGGCTCAATCACTCTCATACTACATATGGATGTGTGTGCATTTTTTTAATATTTTAATGGATGAAAGTGGGTGTATCATCATATGGATATTGCATTTGGATGGATGATTGTGCACACATATAGAACTTACATGTTATAATAGGATTATTTGCATACATGTTGGATTCATGGCGCTAACATACATTGCATTAAGGAGGTCAACTGAATCAGTAGACCATATGATCTTTTGCATTAGTATTGGGACATGTACACACACCTTTGCATATGTTCATATAAGCACTAAAATCCTTTAAGGACAATAGATGCCTTTGATTGGTGGATGACTAGATGGGTGATGGATGTTAGGATATACATTTTTCTTAACTTATAGATTTCGGGGACGAAATCCTTTGAGTAGGGGAGTCTGTAACACCCCGTAATTTTAACAACACTAAACATGATAAATTAAAGAATAACTAGGTATATATTCAGAATTAAGGGAAACTGACTACGCCATTGCGTCTGTCTCGGAATTTTGGTCAAAATAGACACCTGGTTTGTGTAAAACGAACACCGTATGAAGAAGTAATTAAGGTTTATAGTTTGTATACATATAAGCTAGTTATATATGAATAAAATAAGTTCCAGAATTCAAAACAGTTCAAAATCGAGTGGCAGTAGGGAGCGGGAAAAATCCCTCCCTCGGGTGTCGACCCCATCAAGGGGGTGTCAACCCTGGGTCGACACCATCAAGGCGGTGTCGACCCCTGGGTTGACATACCTAGGGGGTTCGACCCACTCACCACAGATCTAGGCAGATTCTTCTGTTTGAAGGTGGGCTCCTTTATTCGCTTGGTTCGTTGGCTTTAGGCTACAAATAAGACCCCATTTCTCTTGTTTTTACACACCAAAAACAATGGAGAGCTAGATGCTGCCTCTCCCCAGATTAAATTAAGCCTTTTCTTCTTCAACAATCAAGTCATTCAAGTTTAGAGATCTATGATTCAATATATGCAATCTCTCTTCTATTTTCTTAGAACCAGTCACGGTGAGTCTACATTAATTTTAGATCTAAATGATTAAAAGTAAATCCTGACATGACTATAAACTAGATCCAAGCCTGTGACTAATTGAATCATATCAGATCTGTCATAACCTGTGTATCTAAGTTATTTTGACATAACTATGAATTGGATCTAAGCCTATGCCTATTTATCATGTCAGATCTGTCATTAATTTAGATCTAATTCACTGTTTAGATCTCACCATGCATGTTTATGATGTCTCTATTATGTTAGAATCAGTTCTATTATCACATGTTCATCAGATCGGTTCCTATATGCCTATCTTGTCATTATGCCCAACTTTATCACTATATGTTTACTTGTTGCTATACCAATTTCTGCCGTTATATGTCAATCTTGTTGTTATGTTCATTTCTGTCCTCTTCCCTTTTTATTTTTATAGCCAGGCTATCTTCGAGCCTAGGCATGCCACTGAAATATGTGAACACGTGGAATTGGGAACGATGGGAAAACGTTAAAATTGGGGCATAACTTGTATTGGGAAATTTGGGCATAAACTGAATGTAATACCTGAATGTGGTCATAAACCACAATTGTGATTAAAGACCTTAATTTGGGGGCATATGGTTCATTATGAACATGACTTGGGAAAGGGGCATGAAAACCTATAATGACATAGGAATAATTGGTTAATAATGGAAAGGCCTAGAATTACAGTAATTAGAAACTGTAACCGCACTTAGACACGAGGTTAGATTACATTTGTGGTGTAAGTCTGCCCAGAACCAACCGGCATATCCAGCCACCACAAGTGGTGAATTTAATGTGAGGGGTCTAATGCATAAACACGAAACGTGCTAAGACACGAGGTTAAGCCCAACTTATGGAAGAAGTCTGCCCGGAACCAACCGGCATATTCAGCATCCACAGGTTGTAGGCTTAATATGGGAGGTCTAGCACATTATAACCATAAATGAATATGGTAATAAACTTGAATACTTAACCTAGTTGAATCCATAGGGATTGTATATGTTAACTTGAGTAGGGGTAAGTAAAATTGTATGAAACAGTGGGAGGGTTAAGTATATATTGGGTTGGTTGGTAATTGTTTTCACTAAAAGATGGCTCAAACACCAAGAGTACGAGGATTGTACTTCACCAACATGGTTAGGGATTGAAAGGAGCCACAATCGCAAAGCAAATAGGAAAAAGTAAGTAAAAACATAAGAATTTTTATAGTGGTTTGATCCTAAAGTAGATCTACATCCGCTTTAAAGTGATTCTCGTTATCATGGGGGGATTTACAAAATTCATCATTTCATACATCTCACTTTTGCCTATTCTCTCTTGCACAATGATTTTTCCTCTCTTTATTGACTTGATTCTTTCTAGCGACTATGGAAATAATTGGATCCTTATGAATGCGATGAACGTGAGAATGTATGTTCCACGGTTTGAGCACTTAGAGGAACAACAGTGAGTCCACGGCAGTTGAAGTGCAAATCGAAGCCTCGAGGGAGTTTAATGGCAGCAGGAGAGAAGTAGAACGGAGCTTGATAAGATGGAAATGACGGATCTTGGTTTGAAATGGATGGTGAGAGCTTGGATTGACCTCTAGTGGAGGAAGAAGGAGACTTGGTCCATTTGGTGATAGAGAAAGATGAAGTGAACTTTGGCGGTCATTAATGGAGCTTGAGAAGCTTCAGGACGGTGGGGGAAAGAATTTTGCAGCACTTTGTGGTGGTCCTGAGTCTCTCCTTTTTCGTGGAAGCTTTGGCCAATTTATAGGTGAACCCTTATGAAGAAATAAGATAAAATCCATATCTACAGGCCTCAGGTCGTTCGTCCCCGTAATTACAAGAATGCCATTGTTTAGCTGTAGCCGGTTGTCAGTAGTTGCTACCAGCTGTTTTGTGCGAGTGATTCTAGAGGAGCGAGCGGCTGCATGGTACTGAGTAGATTGATCAGGTGGAGAGTGCACTGGCGACCGGGGCTCCATGTTAAACCTTTTCGACTGGCCGACAAGTAGAGTCTGGTTGGGAGATCATGCCTGGTTGTAAATTAAAGGGTAATTAGTATCATATCCTTGTTGAATGGATATAATGCGATCTTTCAGGAGTTACTATTTGTCCGTCCAGCGAGCGGTATCCGCCTAGAGAAGCATATGTGATTGAGCAGAGCAACTTGAACGAGCGACCATGGAGATGTGCGACCTGCTGTAGTACTTACTCCCTTTCCATGCGAACGACCTTTGCATATATGCGAGCTAACCCGTTATGCTTGACCTGATTCTGATGAGTGGTCGTCCTTACCAAAAGGTGGAGCGATTTTTTTGTGTGCGAGTGGTTCCCAAAGGTGTGTGGGTTATCCCGTGTCTATACTTTTTAGTGCTAGAGCGGTCACCCCTCTTTCTGGCTCGATTCTTCATGCCATGCTTGTTCTTGACTTGGGCTCGATTAAAATGAATGTTGTTCGGTGGCTTCTGATGACAATGGATGAATATTTTTGATGACCTAAAGTGCATTAGAATGGCCTAAATATTGACGAGTCTAAGAGCAGGGTAACCAAAAGAGCTTGGCGACCCAAACTATATGAATTGACTAAAACAACATACCGATCTAAATACTTGTAATAGACTAATATCAATGGAAAGCTATGTCGTAACCTAAGGGCTTTTCATGACTCAAACACACGTTGTTACTTTTGATCCATATTGTATGGATTAACATTTGCCCCTCGAAGTTTATATTCATTGAAGATAATACAAGCTTCGATTTAAACAATTCTGACATGTGTTAGGTCGTGCTAATCCTTCTATCGCAATACACTTTAGATCGTTTCATGCTCTAGGTCGTATAGTTTCGCAGATTACTTTTGGGCTCTTAACTTGAGTTTGGCCCATTTACTTTCTACCCGTATATTATTCTTTGACTCACGCCGTCATCCTTTCTTACATTTCCTTTTTTACTTCGAGCTTATTAATGGTGGCTCTTTGAGGTTAAATTTTAACCATCATTGATTTGTCAACGAATTCGATCAACCAAACTACTCAATCTTAGAGCTTCACGATTCAGGATTTTTTTTTTTGATTTTTTTGAATAGGCTCTAAAGGTCGTCGGTTATTTGTGATGCCCTTTACTGATGACGATTACGCTAAAATGATAATTTTGCGTACTCTTACTGTTCACCAGTGATCTTAATCTGCAAAACCATGTCTTGACATTTCTCTAAAAGACGAAAACACCTTTGTTATTTGTCTCAGATTGTTGCACTTTTTACAGTTTGTAGGGGGTACTCTTAAATTAGGTTGTTTCCATCATTCAACTAGGATTTTTTGGTAGTCCTTAGACTTGATTACACACATACCAATTTGTATTCAACTTCATTTTTCCCCCTAGGTCCGAGGATGAAGCTTTCTTTGCTAAAAAGACTGAGGAGGAAGAGGGTTGAGAAGATCCATAGGGAAAGGAAGAAAAGGAGGGATCCGAACGGGGGCAATCTTAGGAAATGCCCCAAGATGGACAAGTCTTCCATGCCACATATTCAAACCAATTCTCTTCAACCATCTTCGACTTCTCCATCTTCTATTTCAACCTCTACGGATCTTCAAGCAATTGTGCATAAGCCTCATTATGCCCCTGATCCATGTAATCTGATGCTTGCTGCACGATTGGAGGGTTGGTGCTTACAAGGCATAACTCTTGATTTGGAAGTAGACCCGTATGATAATTGGGTTGTGGCTGGCAAGATGGACACCATGAAAGATTTTATGCTGGCTCAACTTGACACCATCAAAGATCAGATGAAGGAGGTAATTGATACGGTTAGGAATCATGCTGTGAGACGGTTGAGTGCCTGGCATATGCTTGCTTGTGATCTCCAATGATTAAATAGGGAGAACATCAGACGAACCCATACTTTAGAGAATAACAAGATTGATCTTGTCAAGGCCCTTAAATCACTGCATCTTTCCTCTAAGGAAATGTGAAACCAAGAAAATCTGGTAACAAGAGGAGTCGAAACCGTGGGCTACGATTTACCTGCTTTTTCTTTTATCTTTTGCTTTTGATCGGTTGTATATGCGGGTGCTGGCCCTCGCTAACTACTTTTATGTTGGTTTATGTCTGATATCTTTGTGCTGGACTTATGATGTGGGGGTGGAAATGCATTTTTCTTGTTGTACTTTAAGCCTTCGCTTTACCTTTGCTGTGCTTTTGCTTTGCATTAAGATCCAGCAATGTCTTTTGCTGAGACGAACCATGCTTCACATCATCATCTTTCAATCTGTCTCTGGCAATGGATTAGACGATTATTAACAATGACTTGCAGTAGGTTTTATTTTAAACAGAATAAGACATTTGCACTAATCCAATGGTTTAGAACAAAATCTCGTCTATGTCCTAGCTTGGTTGATTCAAAAGAAGTGCCCCGAGAGAGGACTCCGGTTATAACCTTAAAGTTCGTCGTTATTAGATCAGATGTTTTCTAATACCGACGATCATTTGAGCATTCGTTATTTCTCACATTCGATGTTTCGAATGCTATGCAGATCTATTGATCACTCCTCACATTTGACCCTTTCAGATGCTATGCGAATTAATTGTTTATTCTTCACATTTGACTTTTCAGATGTAACGTGAATTAATTGATTATTCTTCACATCTGACTTTTCAGATGTTACGCGAATTAATTGATTATTCTTCACATCTGACTTTTTAGATGTTACGTGAATTAATTGATTATTCTTGACATCTGACTTTTCAGATGTTATGCGAATTAACTGATTATTCTTCAAATTTGACTTTTCAGATGTTACGCAAATTAACTGATTATTCTTCACATCTGACTTTTCAGATGTTAAACGAATTAATTGATAATTCTTCACATTTGACTTTTCAGATGTTACGCAAATTAATTGTTTTATTCTTCACGTCTGACTTTTCAGATGTTACGTGAATTAATTGACTATTCTTCACATCTAACTTTTCAGATGTTACGCGAACTAATTGATTATTCTTCACATCTGACTTTTCACATGTTACGCGAACTAATTGATTATTCTTCACATCTGACTTTTCAGATGTTATGCGAACTAATTGATTATTCTTCACATCTGACTTTTCAGATGTTACGCGAATTAATTGATTATTCTTCACATCTGACTTTTCAGATATTACGCGAATTAATTGTTTTATTCTTCACATCTGACTTTTCAGATGTTACGCGAATTAATTGATTATTCTTCACATCTGACTTTTCAGATGTTACGTGAATTAATTGATTATTCTTCACATCTAACTTTTCAGATGTTACGTGAATTAATTGTGTTGTTCACATCTGGAGACTCTATATGTTACGCAAGCGAATCGAGCGGCTTTTATACCATTTCGTGGGGCAATTATTAATCCCACTGTCGGATGCTTGACTTGGCAGGTAATTTCGGATCAGGAACTGGAGCTTAGAACCTCCCGTTTGGGAACACACCCTTTCGATGAAGGCTACAGCTCCCTCATTTGTTCGTCGTGGCGCTTGTTCGTTGTTTTGCATTTGTATTTATTGATGTTTATAGTTTTTGACACTTGAACTAGTGTTGTTGGGGTCACAATGATACAAGAGCAGGCGCTCGACTGGCGGCCTGCAATATGAAATCGTTTCTTTTAAGCAAGTTTTGATTTGACATATAATTTTGCAAGTAAGAAACTCGTTCAGACAGATATGCTCTTAGTTGCAGAGCTAATCGTTCAGCACATCACTTGCAGATTACTATAGACTGTTTACAAGAAGTCTTGAGTGCAACAGAAAGTAAACATGAAGTAAAACATGAACTAAAACAGAAATAGAGCGATGGCGATGTTGATCGCTTATTCTGAGCCATTGAGATTGGGGCGGCAGTCCTTGATCCTTAATTGATGATCGGCCTTGGATTAATTTGAGCTGGGGCTCTATTGTTTGGATCAAACTGATTGTTTGATGCCCCAGGCCCTTGAAGAGTTTCCGCGGGATTGGTGGTCTGCGGATTCTTGACGTACTATTGCAGCCTATTCTTCCTGATTAACTCCTCGATGAGGTTCTTCAAGTGTCGGCACTCATTGGTGTTATGAGTAAGCTGGTTGTGAAATCTGCAGAATTTTCCTGAGTTTTCCGCCTTATCGCTTATTGTCATCCAATTTGGCTCCGCATACTCCTCAGAATTCTTTGTCGCAAAATAAATATTTTCCGGAGTATCATTCAAAGGCGTTAGCTCTGATGAGTTGAAGAGGCGAGACTTTTTATTAGTTTCGTTGCCATTCCCGTTATTGGCGCGTTTTTGTGCCTGATTACTCTTCTGATTACACTGGATAGCAGTATTTTTAGGAGCTTCAAGAAGCGGGTTGGCATCAATAATCTGAAGAGGTACAGGATTAGCATCAACTCTCATGTATTCCTCGGCCTTTTTGTAAAAAAATTCAAGTGTATTTGGTTCTTTTATTTTAATCCATCTACTAAACTCGCTCTTTTCATATATGGCACCAAGTAAAGACATTAGGATTATGTGAGGTTCCAGATTTCTCACTTCGGACAAGGCGAAGTCGAATCTACTGAGAAAAGCTTTGACAGATTCCCCAGGATTCTGCTTCATTGATGAAAGCGTTATAGCATCTTTGGATTTGGTAGCATATAGGTGGTACTGCTCCTTGAACTTTTTGGTTAAGTCAGAGAATCGGTCTATAGATTTAGATGACAGCTTTGTAAACCATAATGATGCAGCACCTTCTAAGTAGAGAGAGAAGTGCATGCATCTCATCTCATCAGTTGCTTTGGCCGCTCCTATATGCCATTCATATTTGAACAGAAAGTAATTTGGATCAACAAGCCTATTGTATGGGGGCAAGGTTGGAGGATTGAATTTCTTTGGACACTCGGCTTCGAGGATTCTCTCAGTGAACGGGGTACTATCAGGGGAAAAGTCCCATTCCCTTTCTTCGCCATTGCCAACTTGATTCTTTTTCATAGTTTGTTCTATCATGTCCGAGATGTACTCTTCTGTGTTACGGTTCTCAACAAGACTGAGCTCTTTCCCAAATGTTCGTCTAGGAATGTGATTCAGGTTAGAGAATTCTGGTCTTTTACCTTCGCGGCGAGGAGGTGCCCTCGTGATAGGAATGGTAACTCTTTGGCCTTTCATCTCGGAATGACTCTTAGCTTATGGCTTTGAGTTCTCGATGTCATCTTCTTCCTTGTCACTCGACCGATCGTTATCATTTTCCATGTTGTCGCGGCAATTAAGATCAAAAGTGGATGAATTGCCATTTTCTTCGAGGTCATCGTGGACTTTCGGAGGGGATGATTTGATCGAGCATTAAGGATGGCCTCGAGTTTCTCCATCGTAGCTTTGGTAGAAGGATTCATTTTCTGGTTCATGTTCGCAATAGTGGTGTTGAGCTCAGCTTTAATTACACCGGCCCCATCAATGGAGTTTTCATCGTCTTCAAAGCGATTAATAGGCGGTGTAGTTTCATTGATGGTATCTCTAGTAGTTTCTTCATCCATCTTACTAGTGGTCTTCTTTGACTTCGCCATTATGTTGGAGAAAGAAGTGGTTTAAACTTTCAACACAAGGCCTTCAAATTTGCGAGAAATTATGAGAAGGAGGCGCGACTTTCGCCCCAAGGTGGTTTCACCAAAAGATGGCTCAGACACCAAGGTTACGAGGATTGTACTTCACCAACACAGTTAGGAATTGAAAGGAGCCACAATCGCAAAGCAAACAGGAAAACGTAAGTAAAAACACAAGAATTTTTATAGTGGTTCGATCTAAAGTAGATCTACATCCACTTTGAAGTGATTCTCACTATCATGGAGGGATTTACAAAATTCATTATCTCATACATCTCACTTTTGCCCATTATCTCTTACACAATGATTTTTCCTCTCTTTACTGACTTGATTCTTTCTAGCCACTATGGAAATGGTTGGATCTTTATGAATGCGATGAACATGAGAATGTATGTTCCACGATTTGAGCACTTAGAGGATCAACAGTGAGTCCACGGCGGTTGAAGTGTGAATCGAAGCTTTGAGGGAGTTTAATGGCGGCAGGAGAGAAGTAGAATGGAACTTGAGAAGATGAAAATGGCGGATCTTGGTTTGGAATGGATGGTGAGAGCTTGAATTGACCTCTAGTAGAGGAAGAAGGAGACTTGGTCCATTTGGTGATGGAGAAATATGAAGTGAATGTTAGCGGTCATTAATGGAGCTTGAGAAGCTTCAGGATAGTGGGGGAAAGAATTTTGCAGCACTTCGTGGTGGTCCTGAGTCTCTCCTTTTTCATAGAAGCCTTGGCTCATTTATAGTTGAACTCTTATGAAGAAATGAGCTGAAATCCATATCTGCAGGCCTCGAGTCGTTCGTCCCCTTAATTACAAGAATGCCACTGCTTAGCTGTAGCCAGTTGTCAATAGTTGCTACCACTGTTTTCTGCGAGTGATTCTAGAGGAGCGAGCGGCTGCATGGTTTTGAATAGATTGATCAGGTAGTGAGTGCGCAGGCGACTCGGGCTCCATGTTAAACCTTTTGCTACCGGCTGACAAGTAGGTTCTAGTTGGGTGATCATGTCTGAATGTAAATGATTAAGTGATCAGTATCATATCCTTGTTGACTGGATATAATGCGATCTTTGAAGAGTTACTATTTGTCCGTCCAATGAGCGATATCTACCTAGAGAAGCATATGTGATTGAGCGGAGCGACTTGAACGAGCGACCATGGAGATGTGCGACATGCTGTAGTACTTACTCCCTTTCCATGCGAACGACCTCTCCATATAGGCGAGCTAAGCCATTATGCTTGATCTGGTTCTAATGAGTGGTCGTCCTTACCAAAAGGTGGAGTGAGTTTTTTGTGTGCGAGTGATTCCCAAACGTGTGCGGGTTATCGTTTGTCTACACTTTTTAGTGATAGAGCGATTGCCCCTCTTTTTGGCTCGATTCTTCACGCCGTGCTTGTTCTTGACTTGGGATCGACTAACATGAATATTGTTTCGTGGCTTCTGATGACAATGGATGAATGTTTGTGATGACCTAAAGTGCAATACGATGGCCTAAATATTGAGCGAGTCTAAGAGCAGGGTAACCCAAAGAGCTTGGCGACCCAAACTATATGAACAGGCTAAAGCATCATATCGATCTAAATACTTGTAATAGACTAATATCAATGGAAAGCTTTGCCGTGACCTAAGGGCTTTTCATGACTCAAACACACGTTATTACTTTTGATCCATATTGTATGGATTAACACTAATATTTATATATAGGCCCACAAACTTAACCTGTGGGGTTATGCAATCTTTTTACTTTGGTATGGCATAACTTGTGGAAAACCTAGTAGTGGGGATGCAAGCGTAGGGAGAAACTTGTATCATCTTGAGTGTGGGACTCGTTTTAGTCAGCAACCCATATATAGGTATCAAACAAGTACTCCGAACTAGGTCGGAGTCGGGGAACGCTTACTGGGCTGACTGTAAGGGATCCAAATGTGGGGGATGGTGTGGGCGGCGCATTCCGACAGGGTCATGCGCGTGCATGGGTCCGACAGAGGAGGTTTAGATGTCGTAACACCTGTAGATATGGTTGTGCACATCCTAAAAACGAAGGTTTGCCACTTTAGGAAGTGATATATCCTACTGTGGGGCAATCACAGGGTATCTACAGAGTAGGGAGTCGATCTATTGGGCTAGTAATTAGGATACATCTTGACTCCGGTATGTTTAGGAGCCCGTTATTATCCTTTGGGGTAACTCCGGTATGTTGGGCTGCCTGTTATTATATGGGGGTAAAACCTCTCACTAGAAGTACGCGTAGGTATACCATCTTATACTAGTGGGGATCATCGTGTTCATACGACACAAGTATTAGTGTAGAGAAATAGAAAGTATTAGAGAAGCACAATATATTCTATCATGTTTATCCTGTTTACCTTGTCATACCTGCCTTATTATGTTGTTATCTATCTCTCTAGTTTATATGCCTATCATGATACTTTTACTTATTTATATGCTAAAAGTAACTGGACTCGCCAGACTTTATGTCTGACCCATTTTGTTTCCTCTTCTTTCTCTTCCGTCCCCCCCAAGGTTCTTAGGGTCAGAATACTCAAGTTTGATCAAGATTCTGCTTTCATCTTGCTTGGAGCTGCTTAGATGTACTGCTTGATTTTGATTCATACTTGTGTAACAATTCAAGTCAAAGTTTTCAAAATAATCAAAATTCGAATTCACTTCCAAATTCAAACGATTTTGATTATAACCCTTGCCAATTCAATTACAAACTCCAAAATGGAAATGTGAATCAATTTTCAAATGTTTTGGGCAATGGGAATAATATAAATTATGGTGAACCAAAAAATTTTTGTTCTCAACAATTTCAAATTGAAAATTTTCAAGTAATTAATTATAAATTTGATTTTGTTGAGCAAATGAATGAAATTAACGACAATCACACAAATTTGTTTTTTGAAAACTACCTGAATTTTCGTGAAAAACAAGATAATCAAAACCGAACGTGTGACGATTCGAATGATAATCCATCTTTTACCAAACTCGACGATTTTCAAATAACGAATTTGAAAATTGAAAATAACGATCTAAATGAAGTTGTCAATAATACGGAAATTGATTTGGATTTCAATTCTTTTGAGAGGGTGGAACTAAATCTCAAATTCGATCTTCCTTTCTATGAAAATTTGAAATTAACGACTTTGGACTTTGAAAATGATATACGTTATGAAGTTGTTAATCATTCAAAAGAAGATGAACTAAATGAAAACGAATTTTTTGGACTTTTTGATAATGAGTTGAATCTTAATGAGGTAGATTTGAATCATCATTTGGATTTTGAAACCAATATTTTTGAACAAATTTTCAATGATAATTTTGAAATTCAAATTGGTGAAATTAAACATGAAATTCAATCAATGATTCAATCTACCCCAAAAATCATTGAAAATAAACCAACTCGTTCGATTTTTAATAAAACGACATTTGTTTTTCCAAATCTACATCTAACTTCGGAAGCTTAAGATTTGGTTTTTCGAGCTTAAGCTGTGTCTCTCATACTTGAAGGGACAAATGAATCGGTCTTTAGAAGACCGTTTCATTTACTTCTTGTCAATATATTTTCTGATATACTTTAATATTTTTCCTTTTTTGTAAATATAGGGTTTATTTTTATTTATTTTTCTTTTCTCCTTCCACTTGGGTTGCCTGTGGGGACACAGTCAAAATCAAGTGTGGGGGAGTTTCATATTTATTTTGGTTTTTGCGTAAATTTCGTTTTTCTTTTCCTTTTTTCATCAAAAAAAGTGCATTTTAATTTACTTTTAAATGGGCATGATGAAGTAAATATACGGTTTTGGTCGTACAATTAAAATATTTGCAATTTTACTTCTCTTAACGGATAACGAAAGAAAAGTTTGGATTATGAGCAAATTTAGTTTAACTGGTATATAGGGAGATTTGTAGGTGATGAATATGAAATGTTTTCTAAATTGTAATCCGATTAAATGAACGGTTGATTTAGGTTACTTGCGATAACATTTTATATCGTTTAAGTGAAGTTATGCTAAGATATTGTCATTGAGCTCTCTCTTAAAAAAAGAAGAAAAAAAAGAAAAAGAAAAGAATATGTATATATAATAATCCAAGGATATCCAACATTGCTGGTACATCTGCTGTTGGTGTGCAAACCCGCCAAGCTCTTTCCGGCACCTTGTTGACAAAGTCAACATCGGTATAACTTGGTCTCATTTCATGAGTTGGACACCTTAGGATTACTGACCCTCACATAAGTCGTAATGCAGTGTAGGGGTGGTATACCTAGGTATTTGTAAATAATAATAATATAAATATTTTGTAATAAAGAGAGGGTTAGCACTTGCAACCCAAGCACGCTCTTCCCTTATTTGACCTAACTTGCTAACCAAAAGTAAATAAAGATGCCATTTTACGATTGTTGATATCAATTACAGAATTCATTTCATGTTTGCACTATGTTTTTACCAAAACAACTGGCCAAGCTGGAGGAGTTTGTAATGATAACTGACTTTTGTTTGAAGTTTTGATTAGTAATAGACTTAAATTTCATAGTGACGACCCATACTTGTGTTAACTCCTTCGTGTTGAATTTAAAAGTAAATTACCCATTTGTAAATACTCCTTTAAAAAAAACTTGCATTCATCTTGTAAATATTTTCTAATCTTGCATTTTGTAAATATTTTTTGAATTTAACATTTTGATTTTGTGGGTAGTATCCACTGAAAACCCTCACAAGACAACACTCGTCCTATTGAGGACACCCAGATGTTTAACGACTTGTAGCATAAGCTCAATGCAATCGTGCTCCCTACGAAAACAGATTTATCCTAGTTATCTTTATTGTTGTTTATTCGAGGATGAATAAAAAGATAAGTATTGGGGTATTTAATGTGCACGTAAATGTGCACATTTATATTCTAACATTTATTCTTATTTTAATTAAATAAATAACATAATTGGTTATTTTTACATCTTTTAAACCAAAATCCTAAAATTCTCAAATTGCCATGCATTAATCCTCATTTAAGGTGTAAAATGGTCACTTGTGCGTGTTTTAATTTGTGATTGCATTTACTTGTTTTTTGTATCTGTCTCTTATAGGAATTTTGGAGCATAAATAATGCATACACATGAAGATTTGGAGCATAAATGCATGCATACAAAGGAATGAGGAAGAAATAATTCTCATAAATGATCATGGAGGACCCTACCTCTCAAATTACCCTCTTTCTCATAAGCTTCTTGTTAAATACTAATTGAATAAGACAAAAGGTCTCATGCATCCTACATGACTCATTAGTGGCTAAGAGAGGATTAGAAGCTTCATGAAGCGACATTTTGGGGAGTTCCTAACAAATGTCATTAGGGTTTTGGGTTAGAATAATATATATACCCCTTTATGTGATGTAAATAGCCTCTTCTCTTTTGATCCCCTTCTTTAGTTTAGTTGAGAGGAGCACAAGCTCTCTTGTATTTCCATGGCTACTTAGCCATTTTCTTTATGTAACTTCTTTGTTTTAATGGAATTTAATTTCTATACTCTTTACTTCCATGTTCATAGCTTAGATTTAC
Source organism: Allium sativum (assembly GCA_030737875.1). Taxonomy (NCBI): domain Eukaryota; kingdom Viridiplantae; phylum Streptophyta; class Magnoliopsida; order Asparagales; family Amaryllidaceae; genus Allium; species Allium sativum. The sequence goes on from CM060920.1 coordinate 249,734,566, forward strand.
ATTCATGTTCATAGCTTAAATTTACTTTCATGTTCATTTACTTTATGTTCATATCTTAGGTTTACTTTATGTTCTTAGTTTAGTTCTTTTCTTGTTCTACTTAGTTTTTCTTTCATTTTGCTTTACTTTCTAAGGTTGAAACTTACATGTTGATATGATAACACATATGAGTGGCTAATCCCTTGATTTAGGGGTAATGATGCTCTCTAACTTTATGTAAGTTCAACATTTGTATGATTTGCGATCTCTAATATGTGCTTCATGTTAGTGAATGTTGATGTAAGTTTATACAAATGGTTTTGATAGTCAATGTTTGTTGACACCAAAATAGGCTATGCTTAGTCAATGTAAACACAAATTACATCAATATTTGCTAAGTGGTTATTGATTTTGAAATGAAAGTAAGAACAAAATTTGATGGTCAATAGTTCTAGTTAATAATTCATAGGCAATACTTAGAATAGTTTTGCTTTAGTTCCATTTTCATGAGAATCATAAGTGGTTTAAATATTGCATTTATATCACTTAATGGAGATCATAAATTGTATTTTTGATAACTTACGTAAATGTGAGAGTTGATTTGCCTCTATATTGTTTTCATTTCATATTTAGCTCTCAACTTAGTTTATAGTTTTCATTTAGCTTTTATTAGTTAAAACTTCACTTGAATTTGGTTTAATTTGATTGAGTAAAATCTAGAATTAATTCTTTCCCTACCGATCGACTCGTATTCGCCACATACTAATAATTGTACGTTGTGCGCTTGCGGATTGATTTTCTTATTCTTCGGATTGATTTTCTTATTCTTCTGGAAAAAAAGTTGTGTAATTGTTGTGTTTCGTTTTGTGTTTATTTTTGTTTGTGTGCTTTCTTGTTTTCATATAGTTTTGTTTTAAAAAAAAGTTTTCATGCTTTAGTATTCTCATTTTGTTATTTGTCCCCTTCTTGCTTTTGTTTCTTGTCTTTCTGTTCACTTCTAAAGGAAAAAAAAGAGTTTGTGTATTTCTTCACTCATCAGTTTGGTTTGGTGCATTTTATTTAGTTTTGTTTGTTTTGGTTTCTTTGAAAAAAAAACTCTTGTTTTACTCTTTTGTGCATTTGTTATTGCATTCTCTGTTTCATTATCTATCCATTGCATTTTCTTGTTCTGTGTTAGCATTTGTTCTGTGCATTTTCTTGTTCTGTGGTTTTGTGCATTTGTTCTGTGGGTTCAGTTTTTCTACAATCTGTTTTTTGTTTTTATTTTCTTATTTAAAGAAAAAAAATACATACCTTTCATACACAAAATCACTTCATTTCATTCGAAATTACACTTTTGTTTGTTCCTCTTCTCAATTTTCTACATTAACTACATTTTTCTATTTTCACACAATTCTCAATTTCAATACACAGTTGTCTGTCTTCATATTTCATTTCTTCCACATTACAGTACCTGAAGCCTTGCAACTCCAAACATTCACTCCACTCCCGTCCCCATCCCTCATTCATCAATACACGGAATCAATAGACATTTGCATCACCACTCTCTCAATCAGTAATATCAACCATATACTACACAACCATTCAACCACTCCATTATCTACTACCAACAACCACAACCTGCTACCACCCTCAACTTCTCTTACAACTCCATATCACTCCACCTCTTCCGAGCAACTTTTCCTACACAAACACCTTCTTTGCCTTGCCATTTCCTTAACTACACATTCAACCCCACTGCCATTCAACACTAACCAGTCCATACAATCCACTTGCTTACTTGAACAAAAAACCGGCACACTTTCAAACTGCACGTCCCTGTGCATTCGACTCAACCTCCCTCTTGTCACAAACCAGACCTCCACCGACCACCTCAAACCATTCACAACTTCTGTCCCGTCCACCAAATAGCACCTTTCTTGTAACACCTCGTACTTTCTATTAATGTTATAATCCTATGGTACTTAATTTAAAATGTGAGAATTAAGGGAAATGGGCTATGCCATTGTGTTTGTCTTGGAATTCTGGTTGAGATAGAGTCCGAGTTTGCGTGAATTGGACTTCGTATCAAGAAGTTATGGCTGTTAGAAGTTTCAGAAATTCGAATAAATTCAAACAGTTCGAAAACGAGTTCAAAATTCAAACAGAAGCCAGAAGCGGGCTGGGTGGGAAAATTCCCGCCCAGGCAGGTCGACCCTAGTGTCGACCTCCCCCCTTGAGGTCAACCTAGGGGTCGACCTGGGGGTCGACCTGGCCCCCAGCCAGATCTGAAATTCGAACATCTGCTGACTTGATGCTGAGTCACTAGGGTTTCTGGATGGTCCTAATCAGGTCTGAGTGGCTGTGATTAACCCTAGGTTCATCTGACGGCTATAATCAAACTGAAATTCTATATAAACAACTCAATGCCTAACCTAAAAACACACAGAAAAATAAACCTAGAACTGAAATGCCGTCAATGGAGGATTTGGAATAGCCGTCACCCTTTTCAATTCAAAAGACAAGTTAAAAAGCTACATCTAAAATCAAACTACAACTAGTTTAATTCAACGATCTTCATCAAAGGCGCGCATCTTCAATTTCAGAATTCAGATTTCAGTACGCAAGAATTTCTTTTAGTTTGTAAGTTAGCTGTTACGCAGATTTACACATTCCTTTCGATTGAACCATGACATGTTGTAACTGGAATATAGTACGATGCTTATGTGTGAGATTTGATTCTCGTTTATCTTAAAATATCGTTGAAAATTAATCTTGTCTATATGTTTGTGGCGATGAACATGTTGTATATTTCATATCTATATGCTTATGGCAATGAACATGTTGTATACCTCATGTGTATATGTTTGGGTGATGTACAACATCATATGTTATTACGATTGAGTAAAGAACTTATTATGCCAACAAAATGGTAAAACATGTCATGTTGTAATTTGGTGGTTATTTGCAAGTTTAGGATCAAAAACTCATGTTTACATGTTAGATTTACTTTTATAAATATTTAGAACTATGCCAAGCTGAATCTATTTATGTTAGTGGAATTGTAGTCCTCTTTTGTTGTTAACATCATGCTAAATTTTGATAAGAAAATGATTATGATAGCTTTCTTATGTTTTGACATAGATAAGATTATATGCCAAGTTGTAGGTTGAAACTGTGATTATATGTTAAACTTTCATGCTAGACCTTTGTCAAGTTTACATGACCATTAGATTCAACTTAGTCACAAGTTCACCTTTGCCCAATTGATTAAAGTTAAAGATATACATCTATGCCAAGTTACATGTGATAAGTTTAATGTATGCTATTTTATGTTTATGTCATGTTCTTTGTTTATTACCCCTTTTTGTTTATGGGTTTGGGCTAATATGCTAGCCCAACATTTTATGTGATTTACGTATACGTTCCTCGGGGGTAGCGATGGGAAATATGAAAATTCATGGCATAGATTTGTTCATTAAATGGTATATTTGATATACCATTTATGTTGAGCAAAATCACAGGATAATTATGTCATGATTAAATTAAATTTAATTCACATAAAGAAATTTGACATATATAGAAAAATATGAATTTATAAAAGACGTATATGCCTAACCCGAGGTTAGACTGAGTTCTGGTGTAAATCTGCCCGGAACCGACCGGCATATCCAGTGACCACAACAAGACCTGTCTAATGTGGGTGGTTAGTGCATCAATCCCAAAAAGAACCCGAGGTTAGACTGAGTTGTGGTGTAAATCTTCCCAGAACCGACCGACATATCCAGTGACCACAACAAGACCTGTCTAATGTGAGTGGTTAGTGCTTTAATAAATTAAAGCTAAGTTAGGACTGGTAGGGTTAAGTAAATTAGGAAAACACTTAACCGATTCAACATGTTATCTAAAACGAATGGGCTGGGTTAGGTAAACTTGGACACTTAACCAAATAAACATGTTGATTAGAAAACCCTACTAACGGAGACCCATTTCAGCAGTAACCCACATAGATGTATCATGGTACCCTGAACTAGGCAGGGTGGGGCACGATTACTGGGCTGAACTATAAGCGGTCAAAACGTCAGCGATTGGTGGGCCAGTGTATGATCCGGCGGAGTATGGGCGTGCACGTACTCCGGAGTGCAAAAATCAGGCACTGGGCATCTGTAGTGTACACTGTGCATCTTGAATCGTGTCGGGTTGCCACCAGAGGGACTGATACACCCCATGGTGGGACCAGCACAGGTGACTACAATCAAGCGGGGCAGAAGGACACATGACTTGAATACATGCGAGTAGGACCTGATCACTAAGGGGATCGTTTGTTGTAAACACGTGGGCTGGTTGAACCAATGGTTAAGTAGGTGCAGAGGCTATAGTAATGGGTGCGATCACATGTCCCTCTTATCTTATATTAGCGTATTGTCCTATGTTCTTTTATCACTGTCATGATCCCTTTCCTTGTTTAAATACTAGTAACCACTGAACTTACCAGACCTATTGTCTGACCCGTTTTCTTTCGTCTTCTTTTCTTCCGTTTTCCCCCCTCAGGTCCACAGGGAGGAAATACTCCAGCTTAATCAGACTCTTTACAAGCTTGAAGAAAGTAGATGTATGACTTGGACTCACTTGCATTGGCTATGGCTTTGGATATGATCCTTGGGGATTTATGCATTTTTACTTTTTGGTTTATGCTTCTTTATTGAATAATCAAGATAGAAATTATGGTGTAATGTTTTGAAGTTGTTTTTGAGACAAATTTGATGAATGCTTTTGTATTAAACTACGTATGAAATAAATGTTTGAATTCCGCTGCTTAAATTTATCTGTCCTGTAAATTTTTCTATGCCTTGTAACTATAACCCTCCACCAAAGTTAAGGCATTCCCTTGGTGAGTGACCTTAATGGAGGTGGGGTGTTTCACTTGGTATCAGAGCAAAAGGTTTACCAGATCAGATAAGAAATTTTGAAAACTATCTTTCAAAAAGAATTATAAAGAAGCATTTTTCAAGAAAAAAAAGCGTTGTTTTAAATTTAAAAAGGGCATAATCCTCAAAGCTATATGCACTATCTTTCTATCCTTCATTTTGAATCTTTTCTTTTTCATTTCAGCATGTCTGGGAATCTTAACCTTCCAGAGGGTGTGCCAATACCTAGCTGGTTCAGGAGGTACCTAGAGGCTCGGGTCAACGACGTAGGCCCAACAAATATTCCTCCTCCAGCTGCAGCGGTTCCTCCTCCTCCTCGTGCAAATGCTTTCTCAAAGATCTGTAGAGATTTTAAGGCCAAGGGTGGAAAGGATTTCAAGGGAACTGAATCATTCGTAGAAGCGAGGAATTGGCTCAAAGAAACTGAGGGTCTATTCGTTATCTTCGAGGTGGACGATAGGAAGAAGGTACAGTTGGCAGTATGGTTGCTCAAAGATGAAGCTTCCTATTGGTAGGAAGTCACTAACGCTGAAAGACCTGTTGACACATGGATGGATTTCAGGATAAGGTTTGAGATGAAATTCCTCTCACAAGCTGAACGAAGTCTACAACTGGAAAAGTTCTTATCTCTTAAGCAAGGAAGTATGACTGTCAAGGAGTACGTCAATCAATTCAATCAGCTGGCCCGATTTGGACTGGACTTAGTGAATACTCCTCATAAGAAGGCTCTCCGTTTTGTCAAGGGATTGAATGAGCCACTTCACAGCTTAGCTATGACCCATATACCTATGGGGGCTACTTACGAGAGGTTGGTGGACATGGCACTCTTACATGAGGAAGACAAGGGAAAGAATGAGGCAAAAGCAGAAGTGCCTCAAGATAAGAAGGGGGAAGGGTTGCAGAACAAGAAGGCTGATTCAAAGAAAGGCGGGAAGAACAAGAAACCCCGTGAAAAGAGAAAGTGTAATTTCTGTGGCATTCCCGGGCATCTGGTCAAAGACTGCAGGAAGAAGAAAAGAAAGATGGGTGGCTGTTTCAACTATGGTGAGACAGGACACATGGCTAGGGCATGCCCAAAGAAGCAAGGGCAGGGAGCTGGACCCTCATCTGGAGGACAAGTTCACGCTCTCACGGCACTTCCGCAAGAACGAGGTAAAAATATTTCTGTCGAAAGTTTAGTCTATCTTTTTTATCATCCCGTTCGTACATTATTTGATTCTGGCGCATCGCACTCATTTGTATCCGCTGATTTAGTTGAATCTCTGCACCTAGACACTAGTTTAGTAGAGGATCCCTTGGTTGTTTCAAATCCAATTTGGGGTTCAGCTTATTTGTCAATGGTTTGTTTGGGTTTGAAAATATATATTCTAAGAATTGAGTTTAGATGCAATGCCTATGTTTTGGGTTTCACGGGCTATGGGTTGATTCTAGGCATGGAATGTATATCCAGTAATGGTGCCATCCTCGATTGTGAAAAGAGAGTGGTTAGACTCATGACTTGCCTCGGTAACACTCTCGAAATTTCTTGTAATTCAATGAACTCCGTCATGCTCAGTTATCTAGAATCACTTGATGCGCCTGTTGAGAACTTACAGTCTGTGAGAATAGTCCGTGAATACTCAGATGTGTTTGAAGAGGTAAAGGGCTTACCTCCAAAGCGGGAGATAGACTTCCACATATACCTTGTTGATAATGCAAAGCTCGTTGCACTACAACAAAATGACCCTATTACAACGGTGGAACACCGTTGTAATAGGGTTTTTACAATGGTGGGCAAACCGTCGTGTCTTAAGAAGTTGTAATAGCCTAATATCTTTTACAACTTTTCTGCACTGTTGCAAGACCGTTGTAATATGTATATTTTACAACTTTTTTCCACCGTTGTAATAAGTTTATTACAACAGTTATGCACCGTTGTTGTTTTAATTTTTACATTTTATTACAATTTTTATATTTTACAATTGTAATATATCCACAAATTATATACACATTACTAATAAAAGAATTCATTGCAGAACATATTATCTACAAAAATGAAAATATCAAACAAACTTAAACCATGAACCAAAACAATATATTATTAATTTCAAACTCATCATTTTTTTTACATAATACATTGACAAAACTGAAGATACAAAGACTTTATAACAGTTCTAACTTTCTTCTGCTCCTGTTAATCTCCTTGTGCTCCTTTTTCTCCTTAATATCCATTCCTAAGAAAGAAATTATCAAACTGTTAGTGCTGCAGTATAGATTTATGCATGTAACAAAAATTGAAAAAATGTGAGTGCACAAAATAAACAGCTAATACAATGCATTCAAACCATTATATACGTAAATAACCAGACCATTATATACAATGCATGTAACGTTGGATGATTCATTTTGTTATATACAATGCACTGAAAAGCTTTGCCGTGGCAAAGCTATGCAGTGCAATCACTTTGCCGCGGCAAAGCTTTGCAGTGCAAAGCTTGCTGCCGCAAAGCTTTGCACTGCTACTTGCAGTGCAAAGATTTGCTACAGCAAAGCTTTGCACAGCAAAGCTTTGGCAAAGCTTTGCACAGCAAAGCTTTGGCAAAGCTTTGCACAGTGTGCAAAGCTTTGCCGCAGCAAAGCTTTGCACTGTAAATAGCAGTGCAAAGCTTTGCCGCGGCAAGCTAACAAAACACCATACTCACATGAGCAAAAATCACGTTCAGTTATATATTATAAACAATCATGCATTATTATACCATCATGCACGGCTAAACTGTCATGAACATAACAAGGTCAAATATAATACATATGTAAAAACCATACTTGACTAGTGTAATTTCAGTATGCTACATGTCAAGCATGCAGGCCAGAAGCAATTCTACATAAGCATGAGAAGCTAATAAGGACTATAAGCAAGATGATCAACCAAAACAGTACTAGGTATAAAATGTACAATTGCCAATGTATACACATACCATAAATGCGCATAAACTTAAGTTTCCAGAGGAATAAGACAAGCATAAGTAAACTACTCAACTCATTATACAAAATGTATGTCAGACAACATGTTTTTGACTCAACATAAATTATATGACTGTTATTCTTAACTAACATAGATGATTTATGAGAATGAATACTGACTGTCAATCCTATACTTTGCAACAACAAAAATGATCTCTAAATTCCACAACCATTGCATGCCAATTTACAGTGGAATATATGTTCACTATTACTAAGTCAAAATATCCTAATAATACAAATAAACACTTGCATTGAATAATATCTGTGCGAACTGTGTCCCTGCAAATTGCAATACTATCCTACAGTACAACAAAAATGTTCCTTTCCATTACTTAGACAGTTTTCAAGCATTACTCTACTGATTTATTAAAGCACTTCCCATTTTGACATAGTTTCAACTCTATGTTACCAAGCACTTAGCATACAAATGTAGAAGTTATGCATTCAATATGGTGGTAAAAGGTGAAAGCATACATATATATAAGGTGACCCAAAGGTTAAATGCATGCAAACATTACATATCGAATAAGCAAATAATATTCATAAGCCTCTTATTTACCGGGTTTGCTATCCTGTAACTAAGAGAACAAAGCAAATATGACCCAAATGGACAACAAGGAGAACCATACAACACTATATGGCGTTAACAACAAATTCGATGAGATCATTTGCAACTCAAAGTGGGTACCGATACACCGTCCGGGTTATGCAACAGCAAATGGGCAAACAGTGGACAAGTGAATGCAAAATCAACTATACCCACCAATGTTAAATGTCAAAGTTCAACTTATTATACACAGTAGGATATACGTATGTAAACAACATATTGACAAGGCCAAAACTCAATGATTAATGACTGAAATTACACATATATAGCAATCAACCAAATGATAACAACCACAACCTAAACAATTCTAAATCATGAAAGTGTGAAGTGGATCCTTGAAATAAATTTAATCGTAAGCTATGCTTACCTTAAATAGAGACGCAGCGCTGGAAATGAAGCAGGAGCGACGGATTGGGTGTTGGAGCCCAAAAGATAGTGACTTGACTAGACAGCGACGGACGGTGGTCAAGGGGCGGTTGGGGTCACGGCTTCCTCCTTCTCCCTTTTTTTTTTTTTACTTTCAGTTCCAGGTTTCGAATTGGAAAGAGAAGCTTGCGATGGAGGATGGAGATGACTTCGATCGCGCAAGCTGGAAGGAGGCGCGAAGGATTGGCTTCGACCAGTGACGCCACCAGGAGCTACAGTGAAGGGGTCGGAGCCTTGCTGGTCGGTGGAAGGAAGATCCGTTGCTGCATCACCACCAGAACCCGTCTCCTTCACGTATCGACCATCGCTTTGGTGCGAGATGATCAATTGCTGATTTTCCCCAATTTTGTTTCTAGGGCTTTCGCCATTTTTCCTAAAGTTTCTTTTTTTTATTTAAGAACGAGAGAATGAAATGGAAACCGACGGCCTATTTTCTTTTATTTAGTTTGATTCATACGGCTAGGGTTTCACCATTGCCAATACCCGTTTTGCCCTTAGATTTAATATTAACCCTTATAACACTTAAGCCCCAAATCATAACACAAACAAATTTTCTATGTCACATACACAATATACAAACAAATGTGTGTGTTTATTCACCATTTTAATCATGCACAATTTCCCATATTCATCACGTACATATCACAAATGATTTATTTATTTATTTATTAATCATCAATTAAGCGGTTTTTATCTAATCGAACAGTAATTAATAGTAATTGGTATTAATTTGTAAATTTATTATTGAACATGAATTATTCTTAAATGTTAATATTACTAATTATTAAATAGAAGTTGTTATTAATATTTAATAGGTCTCTAATACAAGAAATAGAAAAAAGAGTTACTAAAAATAAGTATAAACAAATTTCTAATTTAACTATTAATTATCAGCAATTAATTAGTATATATTAGTTATATTAGAAAAAGAGTTACCAAATCAAATATTACTTATTAATAATAGTTATTATTTAACTTTTACTTATTTCAACTTAGATATAATCGATTAATAATTATTAAAAGCTGATAATGTATGTTACTAATTATTGATTAATAAGCAGTTAACATACATTAACTATTAAAAATAAATTACTAGTTATTAAATAGTAATTTTTTATTAATAATTAATAAATATTATTGATTCCTAAGTTTATTATTAATTATTAGTTATTATTAAATATTAATATAATTGGTTATTAAATATAGATATTATAAACATGAAGTTTGTAATGGGCATCTATTACAACTAACAAAGTAAAAAGTTGTTGAAAATATGTTTATTACAACTTTAGGGAACTGACAGTTGTAAAAAACCATTTATTACAACGGTGTTTTTACCACCGTTGTAAAAAATCATTTATTACAACGGTGCTTTTACCACCGTTGTAAAAACCCATTTATTACAACGGTGCTTTTACCACCGTTGTAAAATTAAAGTTGTAATATGGTGTTTTTGTTGTAGTGTTGCTTTACCTGTTAGGCACATGGTCCCAAGGGAGAGAAAGGAGCTCAGCAAACAAATCAAAGAGCTGCTTGAAAAGGGGTTCATAAGACGGAGTATTTCTGAATGGGGTGCTCCGGTAGTGTTCGCAACAAAAGCTGATGGTTCGCTTCGCCTGTGCATTGATTCTAGGGAGCTAAACAATCTGACTAAGAAGAATAGGCACCCACTCCCAAGAATAGATGATTTGTTCGATCAGCTTATGGTGCATCGATTTTCTCCCAATTAGATTTAGCTACCGGGTTTCATCAGCTAAGAGTGGCTAAAGACAACATTGATAAGACCACATTCAGAAATCCCGATGGTTTCTTTGAGTGGCTTGTCATGCCCTTCGGCTTGACAAACGCACCCGCTTACTTCGTGGATTTAATGAGCAGGGTGTTCCAAGAGTTCCTCAATAAGTTTGTGGTGGTCTTCGTAGACGATATTTTGATCTTCTCCAAGAACGAGGAAGAGCACGCTCAACATCTAAAGGAAGTCTTGGATACTCTCCGTGCACATCAGTTGAAGGTGAAATTCTCTAAGTTCCATTTCTGGAGAGAAGTTAGGTTCCTTGGGCACGTGGTGTCCAAAGAGGGGATAGCTGTAGACCCCGCAAAAGTGGGTGCTGTGCAAGATTGGAAAGTTCCTCGAAACGCAACCGAAGTCCGAAGCTTTCTCAGGTTAGCAGGCTTTTATCGAAAGTTTATCAAAGATTTTGCAAAAATCTCAGCTCCACTAACAAGATTGACAAAGAAGAACCTAGCTTTCAATTGGGATTTGGATTGCGATATTGCTTTCCAACGTTTGAAAAGGGCTCTAACAACAGCCCCAGTTCTGACATTGCCTGATGGAAGCAAGATGTTTACAGTATACACCGATGCATGTAGAACAGGACTAGGCATTGTTCTGATGTAAGAAGGGAAGGTAGTGGCTTATGGGGGAAGGAAATTGAAAGTACATGAGAAAAACTACCCAACCTACGACCTAGAGTTGGCAGCAATCGTTTTTGCGCTTAAGTCTTGGCGCCATTATCTCCTAGGTGAGAAATTTGAATTGTATACTGACCATAAATTGTTGAAATACCTATTCTCGCAGAAGGATCTCAATTTGAGGCAGCGAAGATGGATGGAGTTTCTTGCCTCGTATGATTTTGAGATTTCCTACAATCGTGGCAAGGGCAATGCAGTAGCAGACGCCTTGAGTAGAAAGAAACTGACCTTAAGCCCTCTCTTTGTGGAAAGGCAAAGCTTGGAGTTCATAGCAAGCTTTAACTTCAGACCCTCCACTGACTTTATGCCTGGCTTGCTAGCAACGTTAGAAGTGCGACCAACTCTATTAGACTCAATCGGAGCCGCGCAAAGAGAAGACCCTCAGCAAGCCAAAGTGATGGAAAAATTAATTAAGGGTGAGACTTCCAGTCACCTCAATAGATACTCCTTTGATGCCAAGGGCTGGTTGAGACGAGATGGAAGACTATGTGTCCCATAAGCAAGGGGCTTGGTAAAGGCAGTTCTGGAAGAGGCACACCATTCCAAGTTGACAATACACCCAAGCGGAGACAAAATGTATAAAGACATCAAAAGAGTTTTACTTTTGGAATGGCATGAAGAAAGACGTAGCTGAATTTGTTTCTAAGTGTCAAATATGCCAACAAGTCAAGGCGGAGCAGAAGAAGCCTGGTGGTCTGCTTCATCCTCTAGAGGTCCCACAGTGGAAATAGGATAGCATCTCGATGGACTTTATAGATGGGTTTCCTAGGTCAAGAAGGGGCAATACTAGCATTTGGGTTATAGTGGACAGGCTCACAAAAAGCGCCCACTTTATACCCGTCAAGAGTAGAAGGACTGCCTCATCTCTAGCATCCATATATCTTAAGGAGATAGTTCGACTCCATGGGATACCCTCCAGCATAGTGAGTGATCGAGACCCTATCTTCACGAGCGAGTTTTAGAAGAGTTTACAAGAGGCTGTAGGCACACAGTTATGCTTAAGCACGGCATATCACCCTCAAACCGATGGCCAAACAGAAAGAGTCAACAGAGTATTGGAAGACCACTTGAGGTTATACATTATTGACTTCGGAGGAACTTGGGAGGATCATCTACCTTTGGTGGAATTCTCTTACAACAATAGCTACCAAGCCATTATAGGCATGGCGCCTTTCGAAGCTTTATATGGAAGGCCGCGCAGGTCACCAACTTGCTGGTGGGAGTCCACAGACAAGCTCATACTTGGACCAGACATGATTAGGGAGACTTCAGAGAAAGTAGACTTAATACAAAGAAGAATGAAGACTGCCCAAGATAGACAGAAGTCCTACGCAGACAAAAGAAGAACTGACCTTGAGTTCGAAGTTGGAGACAAGGTGTTCCTTAATGTATCTCCTTTGAGGAACGTCATTCGCTTTGGATCATAGGAAAGCTAGCACCAAGATTTGTAGGGTCGTTCCCTATCATCGAGAAAATTGGGAAGATGGATTATAGGGTACAACTGCCCGAAAGATTGGCCGGGATTCGTAATGTCTTTCATGTCTCTCACCTGCGAAAATGCTTACACGAGTCTGCGGAAGTGGTAGAACCAAGTATGCTAGAGGAAGTCGAAGTTGAACAAGAAGTAACGGTGAGGAGAGTTCCAACCCGTATCTTGGGAACATAGGTCAAAAAGCTACGCAACCGTGAAGTTAAGCTCATCAAAATGGAGCAACACCGAGGAAGACGCGACTTGGGAATTTGAGGACAGAATACGCGCAACCTACCCTTTTCTTTTTGAGGGTACGTCTTTAATCTCTTTTTCCTTAAGTTTATGCTCGTATCTACCTTTTTAGGTATATCTCCTCGATCATATCCTTTATCCTTAGGTAGGAACCCATTTGGATGTAAACATGTAATTGAAACATGTTATGATTGATGGCTGCAAGTGGTTGCAAGTGGATGCATATACACACACCTTATGTATTTGATCGGCTCAGTCACTTCCATATTGCATATGCATATATGTATTGGTTTATGGATTAAAACTTGATCATATGGACATTGCATTTGTATGAATGATTGTGCACTCATGTAACAAATTTTGAGTAGGAAGAAATTGCATTCATAATGGACTCATGGCACTAACATAATTTGCATTAAGGAGGTCAACTGAATCAGTAGACCGCCTGATTTTGCATTAGATAAGGACATATACACACACAATGCATATGATCATGAAGCATTAGCAATCTTTTAAGGACAATGGACGCCTGTGTTTGATGGTTGAGTAGATGGGTGCTTGGATGGTAGGATATAAGTTCTTCTCGACTTGAAGATTTCGGGGACGAAATCCTAAAAGGAGGGGAGAATGTAACACCCCGTACTTTCTATTAACATTATAATCCTATGATACTTAATTTAAAATGTGAGAATTAAGGGAAACGGGCTACGCCATTGTGTTTGTCTCAGAATTCTGGTTGAGACAGAGTCCGAGTTTGCGTGAATTGGACTTCGTATGAAGAAGTTATGGCTGTTAGAAGTTTCAGAAATTCGAATAAATTCAAATATTTCGAAAACGAGTTCAAAATTCAAACAGAAGCCAGAAGCGGGCTGGGCAGGAAAATTCCCGCCCAAGCAGGTCTACCAGGGGGTCAACCCTAGTGTCGACCTCCCCCCTTGAGGTCGACCTAGCCCCCGGCCAGATCTGAAATTCGAGCATCTGCTGACTTGATGCTGAGTCACTAGGGTTCCTGGATGGTCCTGATCAGGTCTGAGTGGCTGTGATTAACCCTAGGTTCATCTGACGACTATTATCAAACTGAAATTCTATATAAACAACTCAATGCCTAACCTAAAAACACACAGAAAAACAAACCTAGAACTGAAATGCCGTCAATGGAGGATTTGGAGTAGACGTCACCCTTTTCAATTCAAAAGACAAGTTAAAAAGCTACATCTAAAATCAAACTACAACTAGTTTAATTCAACGATCTTCATCAAAGGCGCACATCTCCAATTTCAGAATTTAGATTTCAGAATGCAAGAATTTCTTTTAGTTTGTAAGTTAGTTTTACGCAGATTTAAACATTCCTTTCGATTGAACCATGACATATTGTAATTGGAATATAGTACGATGCTTATGTATGAGATTTGATTCTCGTTTATCTTAAAATATCGTTGAAAATTAATCTTGTCTATATGTTTGTGGCGATGAACATGTTGTATATTTCATATCTACATGCTTATGGCAATGAACATGTTGTATACCTCATGTCTATATGTTTGGGTGATGTACAACATCATATGTTATTACGATTGAGTAAAGAACTTATAATGCCAACAAAATGGTAAAACATGTCATGTTGTAATTTAGTGGTTATTTGCAAGTTTAGGATCAAAAATCACATGTTTACATGTTAGATTTACATTTATAAATATTTAGAACTATGCCAAGTTGAATCTATTTATGTTAGTGGAATTGTAGTCCTCTTATGTTGTTAACATCATGCTAAATTTTGATAAGAAAATGATTATGATAACTTTCTTATGTTTTGACATACATAAGATTATATGCCAAGTTGTAGGTTGAAACTGTGATTATATGTTAAACTTTCATGCTAGACCTTTGTCAAGTTTACATGACCATTAGATTCAACTTAGTCACAAGTTCACCTTTGCCCAATTGATTAAAGTTAAAGATATACATCTATGCCAAGTTACATGTGATAAGTTTAATGTATGCTATTTTATGTTTATGTCATGTTCTTTGTTTATTACCCCTTTTTGTTTATGGGTTTGGGCTAATTTGTTAGCCCAACATTTTATGTGATTTACACATACGTTCCACGGGGGTAGCGATGGGAAATATGAAAATTCATGGCATAGATTTGTTCATTAAATGGTATATTTGATATACCATTTATGTTGAGCAAAATCACATGATAATTATGTCGTGATTAAATTAAATTTAATTCACATAAAGAAATTTGACATATATAGAAAAATATGAATTTATAAAAGACGTATATGCCTAACCCGAGGTTAGACTGAGTTCTGGTGTAAATCTGCCCGGAACCGACCGGCATATCCAGTGACCACAACAAGACCTGTCTAATGTGGGTGGTTAGTGCATCAAGCCCAAAAAGATCTCGAGGTTAGACTGAGTTTCGTTGTAAATCTTCCCGGAACCGACCGGCATATCCAGCGACCAAAATAAGACCTATCTAATGTGAGTGGTTGGTGCTTTAATAAATTAAAGCTAAGTCAGGACTGGTAGGGTTAAGTAAATTAGGAAAACACTTAACCGATTCAACATGTTATCTAAAACGAATGGGCTGGGTTAGGTAAACTTGGACACTTAACCAAATAAACATGTTGATTAGAAAACCCTAGTAACGGAGACCCATTTCAACAGTAATCCACATAGATGAATCATGGTACCCTGAACTAGGCAGGGTGGGGCACGATTACTGGGCTGAACTATAAGCGCTCAAAACGTCGACGGTTGGTGGGCCAGTGTAGGTTCCGGCAGAGTATGGGCATGCACGTACTCCGGAGTGGAAAAATCAGGCACTGGGCATCAGTAGTGTACACTGTGCATCTTGAATCGTGTCGGGTTGCCACCAGAGGGACTGATACACCCCATGGTGGGACCAGCACAAGTGACTACAATCAAGCGGGGCCGAAGGACAAAGGACTTGAATACATGCGAGTAGGAGCTGATCACTAAGGGGATCGTTTGTTGTAAACACGTGGGCTGGTTGAACCAATGGTTAAATAGGTGCAGAGGCTATAGTAATGGGTGCGATCACACATCCCTCTTATCTTATATTAGGGTATTGTCCTATGCTTCGTTATCACTGTCATGATCCCTTTCCTTGTTTAAATACTAGTAACCACTGAACTTACCAGACTTATTGTCAGACCCATTTACTTTCGTCTTCTTTTCTTTCGTTCCCCCCCTCAGGTCCATAGGGAGGAAATACTCCAGCTTAATCAGACTCTTTAAAAGCTTGAAGAAAGTAGATGTATGACTTGGACTCACTTGCATTGGCTATGGCTTTGGATATGATCCTTGGGGATTTATGCATTTTTACTTTTTGGTTTATGCTTCTTTATTGATTAATCAAGACAGAAATTCTGGTGTAATGTTTGGAAGTTGTTTTTGAGACAAATTTGATGAATGCTTTTGTATTAAACTACGTATGAAATAAATGTTTGAATTCCGCTGCTTAAATTTATCTGTCCTGTAAATTTTTCTGTGCCTTGTAACTATAACCCTCCACCAAAGTTAAGGAATTCCCTTGGTGAGTGACCTTAATGGAGGTGGGGTGTTTCATTTCTCCTCGAGCTCCAGTCTTCAAACTTAAACCGCAAACTCCATAACCACCTTCTTTCACGTCAACTCCCCTCTTTCACCAAACCACGACAGAATACCCTCCCTGAAACCGCAAATCACAGTTGCCATCCCCCGTGACCCCTGAAATCACCAACATCCTCAAACCACTTTCCCAATCACAAATTGCCTTCACCCTAATCACTCAAATTCACCCACTGCAAAACCCGCTCCCCAAAAAACAGCACTTCCGCCTCTAATTCGCATTGCCACCGAACGAATTTCACGAACCCCAAATTCGCAAATTACCAAAATCACCACACGCAATCCTCACAGACCTCCATCTCATAATCTCCTCATTTACAAGAACCTCCACCGCTTCAGACTAGAAATCTAAACTCCCATCCCTATACAGACCTCGGCCCATTTTTCAATCACGTCGAAAGCAGCAAATTCCCAAATCCACAATCGTCAACCCCAACAGCTTTTCGATTTTCCCTTAATCGCATCTGGTTTCGTGATTTTTCTGTTAGCAGAGAGAAACTTCTATGTTCTTTTATTTTGGTTAAGTCTAAGTGAAAGTTTCCAAGTCTAAGTGAAGGATTAGTGGGCCGGTCAAGATATATAAACTAGTTTGGGCTGTGCTTGTTCATTTTTTTATTTAGAAAAAGCCCCTTTTGTTTTTAGACAATTAATCATTGATTTGGTGGTTTTTCTTGTCATTCTTAAAAGCAGTAGTTTGAGTATCCATTATTAAAAAAAATCGTTTTCCACTTGTCTTGTATAAAAATTCTTTTCAAGTTGCAGGGATTCAAAAAGGAATTGTTTTGCTTTGATCAAGATTGCTTGTCAAAAATCACACCGCTTTGCATGGCTTTCTGGCTAAAAAATTGCCGCTAAATAAAAAAATTGCTAATAAATTCAGACCCTCTGGAATTGTTCTCTTCTCCCTTGTTTTTATTTAATTGCATTGTTGTCTGCTTGCATTTGCATTTACAAAAAATCCAAAAACAAACAAAAATTCATTCGTAATTGCATTGTAATTCACGTTTAATTTCTGTTTTGCATTCATCTCGTTTTAATTTTATTTTTTTAGGACATCGTTATATATTGACAAATTGGTTTCTTTCCAACGAATTTTTTCTCGGTGTCTAGACTACGGCAGAGTAATAACCGTTTATAAATATTATGGTGATTCGTAAATATTTTATCGGTTGTTCCTCTGAAGGTACTTAAACCTTCGACTGCATTGCTAGGGTGATTCCTGGTGCCTCGATAACTCCTATTCGTTAACTAGCTGAGAAATCTTTTATTGAAATTAATCTAACCGTCATTATATAATTTTAGATAATTTGTAAATATTTAGTTTGCATTCATATAGTTGCATTAGGTTCATGCATACATAAAAAAGTCAAAATCTAAAAAAAAAAACTTTTGTTAATATTTCCTTTTCTCTTAAATAAAAAAAAGCTTCTTGAAAATGTCTCAATTTCCTTATTCCTACGGATTTTATGATAATTGTGAAAATCAATATAATCCATATAATTTTACACCAAATTCATATGGATATTTTAGTAACAACTATTGTACAAAAAATTTGGATTTTACACCATCAGCTTTTCAAAATTTTCAAAATAACTCCGAATTTGCACCACATAATTTTCAACCTAATGACCAACCTTCAACTCTTGAAACACAAATTAAATCTTTACTTGAAGTGAGCACATAACAAAATCAATGAATAAATGAATGGTGTAATCCATACTTGTGTAACAATTCAAGTCAAAATTTAAAAAATAACCGAAATTCAAATTCACTTCCAAATTCAAACGATTTTGATTATAACCCTTGCTAATTCAATTTCAAACTCAAAAATGGAAACGTGAATCAATTTTCAAATGATTTTGGCAATGGGAATAATTTCAATTATGGTGAACCTGAAATTTTTTGATCTCAACAATTTCAAATTGAAAATTTTCAAGTAAATAATTATAAATTTGATTTTGTTGATCAAATAAATGAAATTCACGATAATCACACAAATTTGTTGTTTGAAAACTACCTGAATTTTCGTGAAAAACAAGATAATCAAAATCGAACGTGTGACGATTCGAATGATAATCCATCTTTTACCAAACTCGATGCTTTTCAAATAACGACTTTCAAAATTGAAAATAACGATCTTAACGAAGTTGTTAATAAAACGGAAATTGATTTGGATATGAATTCTTTTGAGAGGGTGGAACTAAATCTATAATTCAATCTTCCTTTTTCTGAAATTAACAACTTTGGACTTTGAAAATGATATACGTTATGAAGTTTTTAATTATTCAAAAGAAGATGAACTAAAGGAAAACGAATTTTTTGGACTTTTCGATAATGAGTTGAATCTTAATGAGGTAGATTTGAATCACCATTTGGATTTTGAAATCAATATTTTTGAACAAATTTTCAATGATAATTTTGAAATTCAAATTAGTGAAATTAAACATGAAATTCAATCAATTATTCAAGCTACCCCAAAAATCATCGAAAATAAACCAACACGTTCGATTTTTAATAAAACAACATTTGTTTTTCCAAATCTACGTCTAACTTCGAAATCTTTTAAGATTTGGTTTTTTGAGCTTAAGCTGTGTCTCTCATACTCGAAGAGACAAATGAATCGGTCTATAAAAGACCGTTTCATTTACTTCTTGTCAATATATTTTCTGATATACTTTAGTATTTTTCCTTTTTGTAAATATAGGGTTTATTTTCAGTTTTTTTCTTTTCTCCTTCCACTTGGGTTGCCTGTGGGGACACAGTCAAAATCAAGTGTGGGGGAGTTTCATATTTATTTTTGTTTTTGCATAGATTTCGCTTTTCTTTTCTTTTTTTCATCCAAAAAAAATCAAAAAAAAAAAAGAAATTCCAAAAAAAAGAGTGCATTTTAATTTACTTTTAAATAGACATGATAAAGTAAATATAAGTTTTTGGTCGTACGATTGAAATATTTGGAATTTTACTTCTCTTGAATTACGAGCAAATTTAGTGTAACTGGTATATAGTGAGATTTGTAGGTGATGAGTACGAAATGTTTTCTAAATTGTAATACGATTAAATGAACGGTTGATTTAGATTACTTGCGATAACATTTTATATCGTTTAAGTGAAGCTGTGCTAAGATATTCTCGTTAAACTCTCTCTTAAAAGAAAAGAAAAGAAAGAATATGTATATATATAATAATCCAAGGGTGTCCAACATTGCTGGTACATCTAGCGTTGGTGTGCAAACCCGCCAAGCTCTTTCTGACACCTTGTTGACAAAGTCAGCGTCGGTATACCTTGGTCTCATTTCATGCGATTGGACACCTTAGGATTACTAACCCTCACGTAAGTCGTAATGCAGTGTAGGGTAGGTATACCTAGGTATTTGTAAAACATAATAATGTAAATATTTTGTAATAAAGAGATAGTTAGCACTTGCAATCCAAGAACACTCTTCACTTATTTGACCTAACTTGCTAACCAAAAGTAAATAAAGATGCCATTTTACGATTGTTGATATCAATTACAGAATTTATTTCATATTTGCATTATGTTTTTACAAAAACAACTGGCCAAACTAGAGGAGTTTGTAATGATAACCGACTTTTGTTTGAAGTTTTGATTAGTAACGGACTTAAATTTCATAGTGACGACCCAAACTTGTGTTAACTCCTTCGTGTTAAATTTAAAAGTAAATTACCCATTTGTAAATACTCCTTTAAAAAAACTTGCATTCATCTTGTAAATATTTTTCTAATCTTGCATTTTGTAAATATTTTTTGCATTTAACAATTGGATTTTGTGGGTATTATTCGCTGGATACCCTCACGAGACAACACTTGTTCTATTGGGGACATTCAGAGGTTTAATGGCTTGTTGCATATGCTCAACGCAATCGTGCTCTCTACGAATACGGATTTATCCTAGTTTTTTTTTGTGGTTATTTATTCGAGAACAAATTAAAAGATAAGTGTAGGGGTATTTGATGTGCACGTAAATGTGCACATTTATATTCAAACATTTATTCTTATTTTAATTAAATAAATAACATAATTGACTATTTTTACATGTTTTAAACCAAAATCCTAAAATTCTCAAATTGTCATGCATTCATCCTCATTTAAGGTGTAAAATGGTCACTTGTGCATGTTTTAATTTGTGACTGCTGATCGACGCTAGTCTATGAATTAGAAAAGCGCGACATTTAAATTAAATTCTGCAAGCATACAGGTGTGTAGCATACAGGTCGAACACAGGGAGGTTTAATTAAAAATTATTGTTTATTTTTTTCTTGGGCGTGTTAGACGAAGCTGGAGGTTGATTTTTTTTTCGCAAAGTAAAATAAAAACTGAAACTACGAATAAAAGATGCAATTAAATTCACTACAGATTCGAATCTAATCGGATCTGTAATAAATTCAATGATTAAAATAAAATAGAACACTGGAAATAAAATTGCAGAAAAGAAATCAACAACTGAAAATAAAAACTAGGATTACCGCTGAATCTAATCAGACGGTCAATCACTAGTAAGAAAAATAGAAGCAATAGCAAATTGTGTTCTAGCAATCTAATTGACTAGACAACACAATATGCCATGAAAATAAAATGCAGAAACTAAAGAAAAGAAAGCTTTATTACTACTGAAAGAGAGTACAGAAAAATGAATGAATTTTTACAATGGTTACAATCACATATTTATAGATGAGAATGGGAAAACCCTAATTAGGTCTATGAATAAATGGGCCTCCTTATTCATGAATATCTCTTGCCTTCCTTGACTGACTTGATTGGAGAAAATCTGGGCATATCATGGTAAATATTTTCCATATCTTTTAATTTTCCCATGTGGCTTGATTGATAGAAGATTGCATCTAATTAATTCTTCCAAACAAGGACGCTTATCAGACTCCAAAGGCCATATAAGATAAAATCTTCAAAATTGATTTTTCTTCTTGGCAACAATTCAATCAGCAATTCTTCTAATTGAAATTGAATGATTTGAATTTAATTCCATGATAAGAATATGGCTATTGCTGAAATGTTAATTGGTGCACATCATAAATACATACACATGAATATGTGTATGTATATATAACATAACACTAATCCAGATATTTCTCAAAGCAAAGGGCCAGTGTGAACGCGCTCCGTTTCTTAGGTAAAAAGTGAGCTTGACGGGGTTCGAACTCAGGTCACTCAGCACCAATTCCTATGCCTTTACCAGTGAGCTACTGCTTCTTTTGCAATTGAAATGAATTTGATGTGAGGAAGTAGCTCTTTCTTGTAGTTGGCCTTTGAATTGAATTGAAGGAGGCATTTCTTGATATCCTGTAAAAACATACAAAAGTAACCAAAGTATCATTTATTTATTTACAAAAGATAAAGCATAAGAGTAATAAAATAAACACTTTTCAGTGTCAATCAACTGCATTTACTTATTCTTTGTATTTGTCTTTTATAGGACTTTTGGAGCACAAATAATGTATACACATGAAGATTTGGAGCATAAATGCATGCATACAAAGGAATGAGGAGGAAATAATTCTCATACATGATCATGGAGGACCCCACCTCTCAAATTACCCTCTTTCTCTTAAGCTTCTTATTAAAGACTAATTGGATAAGACAAAAGATCTCATGCATCCTACATGACTCATTAGTGGCTAAGAGAGGATTAGAAGCTTCATGAAGGGGCATTTTGGGGAGTTCCCAACAAGTGTGATTAGGGTTTTAGGTTAGAAACATGTATATTTACCCCTTAATGTGATGTAAATAGCCTCTTCTCTTTTAATCCCCTTCTTTAGTTTAGTTGAGAGGAGCAGAAGCTCTCTTGTATTTCCATGGCTACTTAGCCATTTTTTTATGTAACTTCTTTGTTTTAATGCAATTTAATTTCTATGCTCTTTACTTTCATGTTCATAGCTTAGATTTACATTCATGTTCATAACTTAGATTTACTTTCATGTTCATTTACTTTATGTTCATAGCTTAGATTTACGTTATGTTCTTAGTTTAGTTCTCTTCTTGTTCTACTTAGTTTTTTTTCATTTTTCTTTATTTTCTAATGTTGAAACTTACATGTGTTGATATGATAACACATATGAGTGGCTAATCCTTCGATTTAGGGGTAATGATGCTCTCTAACTTTATGTAAGTTCAACATTTGTATGATTTGTGATCTCTAATATGTACTTCATGTTAGTGAATGTTGATGTAAGTTTATACAAATGGTTTTGATAGTCTATGTTTGTTGACACCAAAATAAGCTATGCTTATTCAATATCAACACAAATTACATCAATATTTGCTAAGTGGTTATTGATTTTGAGATGAAAGTAAGAACAAAATTTGATGGTCTATAGTTCTAGTTAATAATTCATAGGCAATACTTAGAATAGTTTTGTTTTAGTTCCATTTTCATGAGAATCATAAGTGGTTGAAGTATTGCATTTTTATCACTTAGTGGATATCATAAATTGTATTTTTGGTAACTTATATAAGTGTGAGAGATGATTTGCCTCTAAATTATTTCATTTCATATTTAGCTCTCAACGTAGTTTATAGTTTTCATTTAGCTTTTATTGATTAAAACTTCACTTGATTTTGGTTTAAATTGATTGAGTAAAGTCTAGAATTAATTCTTCCCCTGTGGATCGACTCATATTCGCCACGTACTAATAATTGTACGCCTTGTGCTTGCGATATTATCACGATATTTCATGTTAACGGTTTTCTAATTCAATAGAATATCCGTTTAGCGAACATATAACAACCCAAAATTTTGGCGATATAAATTAATTATTAGAATTTCAAAAATAGGTATTTATGCAAACGATGGAATTTGGCCGCGAGACTTTAACCATTGCATTCGTCCCAGAATTCGGGTCAACTTTCATATTTGGAGTTTCGGGAACGGTGTAACACCCCGGATTTTTGAATAATCGAATTAACTAAATTAAAGAATAATTAATCTCAGACGTGAGAATTATGGGGATTGGGTTGCGCCATTGTGTTCGTCTCGGAATTCTGGTTGAAATAGAGTCTGAGTTTGCGGGAAACGAGTACCGGATGAAGGAGTTATGGACGAACGAAGATTGGTGGCCAAAAGTAGAAGGAAAAAAAATGCACTGGCGCACTTGGGAAGTGCGCCAGTACATATTTACACTGGCGCACCTGCCAAGTGCGCCCAGGCCGAGGCAAAAGCCTGCACAGCTTTCTGGTTCAGGCTGACCCGTGTTGTTGAGTCCTTTCTAACTCCTTGCTGAGTCATTAGGGCTGACTCATCACCCTATCATGATTGAATGGTTTTGATTAACCCTAAGACCATCCGACGGCTTAAATTAATTCATAACTCTATAAAAAGACCCATAGACTCAAACCCTAAATCAGAATTAAAATTGAAACTATGGCCGTCATGCTGTTGTCTTGAACTTTAGAGCAGCCGCCACTAAATTAAAGAGGAAGAACAGCAACCAAATCAGAACTACTCAACCCTAACAGCGAATCTTCATCAAAGGATAGCTAATTCAACTCCAGAAATCAGAATTCAGAACTCAAGACTGCTTTTGAGTTGTGAGTTCGATAGTCTTAACAAAATAATTAATAAATGAATTGGATTGAGTTATAATGCAGATAATTTCGATGTGATATGAAT
The DNA here is from genome assembly GCA_030737875.1 of Allium sativum. Lineage (NCBI taxonomy): Eukaryota > Viridiplantae > Streptophyta > Magnoliopsida > Asparagales > Amaryllidaceae > Allium > Allium sativum. The sequence goes on from CM060920.1 coordinate 249,758,960, forward strand.
TGTTGATTGCATGTTGTAATTATGTTGTATAATTGTGTTGTAATTTCTATGATATTATGTTATGATGCTATCATTTATGATGCAAAGTTATGATGCTATCACCCATGTTATAATCCTATGATTGGCTTATGTCTAGTTGAATCATCATGTTTCTTATGCTAGTTTGTTATATTGATTCATATGATAAATCATATGTAGGAAAGTTTAGATGTTGATTCAAACATGAACCATATACAAGTTTGGGTAGAATTATATGTGACCTTACATGGCTATGGCACCTAGTTTATGTGAAAATTTAATTGAAAGTTAGGCTATGACATATGCTAAATTCTACATGATAATTTACATGTTGGACACTAGTCTACACCATTGTTGCGATGTATAAATCACATATGTGAGTTTATGAGTTGGATATGAATCATGTTATGTTGTTACCTATGCAAGTTTAACCCCTTTAGATATAGATCTATGACATATGTTGTTTATGCAAGTTTGTACCAAGTTTCAACGAACAAACGTACAACGTGGGGTAAAAAAAGGGGATAATATTAAAAAGATTTAATTTTCATAAATGCCTTAAAAGGCATAAAATATAATTGTGGTGAAAATTGGTATGATTTTACATTCCATAAATGGATGGACATAATTGAGTCAATTATGGACATCGTTAAATTTGGAATTGATTGATAATTTGAATAGGGAAAGTAATTCAAATTGGGGGATGATTAATTAGGAGTAATTAATCGTCTAAGACACGAGGTTAGACTCTTTTGTGGTGTAAGACTGCCCGGACCCGCCCGGCAAATCCAGCTGCCACAAATGTCAGTCTAATGTGAGAGGTCTTAGGCATAAACTAAACACGTAACAATTGTAAAGACACGAGGTTAGGCTCTTTTGTGGTGTAAGACTGCCCGGACCCGCGCGGCAAATCCAGCTGCCACAAATGTCAGTCTAATGTGAGAGGTCTTTATGAGGTTACGGTCTTAATGAATTAAGAAACACTTAACCAGATAAGCATGTAGTGGGACATGAGGGGGTTAAGTGGGTGCCTTGGGTGGCATGTGGAATCTAGTGGGTGCCTTGGGTGGCATTTGGAAATACGATTAGAAACACTTAACCAAAATTTAAAACATGTAATTGAAATATGAATAAGAAGTGGGTTAAGTGGGATGTACTAGAGGGGACCAAGCTTAGGTGGATAGCTTGTGTCAAGTAATGGGGGCCCGTTTCAACCAGTAACCCATACGTATCTTTGTGGGCTCGACCCAAGTCGAGGACGGGACACGCATACTAGGCTTGACTGTAAGAGGCCAAACCGGGTTAGCGGTGGCAACGCAAGTCCAACGGGTTCATATGCGTGTGTGGACCCGGGCTGGTAGGTAAGACGTTGTTGCATCGTGTAGGTATAAGCCGTGCATTCTTGGTTGTATCGGGTTGCCACTTTGGGGAGTGATACACCCCACCGTGGGGCCAGCACGGGTATCTACGAGTTAGGGAGCCGATCGTTTGGGGGTAGTGGGTACACCTAGAGGAGATAGGGGCAGACGACCCTATGAAGGAAGCTAGGGGTGCACGAAACTACCAATACCATTATTAAGTCTGTAGGCGGGATCAACCTTAGGGTGACTAGTGGTGGTGCAGTATACTAGTGGCGGTGCAGTATAGCAATTATCTCATAGTGTTGGTGTAGTTTAGTAAATTATCTTAGTGGGTTTAGGTGTGCTTCAAACGATATCGTTGATCATCCTGTTTCCTTGTTTACTCTGCCATACTCAACGGTTCATGATCATTTCCTTATTTTCCAACTTATGCCTTAGCCTAGTTACTTTGTTATTTATATTGTTTGAATTATCGCACTCGCCAGACTTTATGTCTGACCCCCTTTTTCCATCTCTTTCCTTTTTTTCCCCCAGGTGCTCAGGTTGGAACTAGCACCAGTGGAGCTTGATTTTGGACTGCTCTTAGAAGATTTCTAGGATCGCTGAAGTAAAGTTCAGGTTCTCTTTATTTATGGCTATTTTAATGTTGGGGATTATGTCTTTCAGATTATGTACTTTGTTTTATCAAGATGGATATGATGTACTTGACTTTGGTTTATGGTTTTGATGATGTAACCAAACATATTTACCTTCTACTGTAATAAATAAATTTTTGAATTTTCAAGTACTGTTTTATATCTGTCTTGTTGTGATTTACTGTTCTATACTTACTCAAAACGCTCCATTGAAGTTAATGCATTCCCTTTGTGAGTGACATTAATGGACGTGGGGTGTTACACGTGGTATCAGAGCGAGGTTACCAGAACAGATATGAATTTTTGAAAAACTATTTTTCTAAACAATTTTTATAAAGAAGTACTTTCAAAAGTATGTTTTAAGGAAAGTATTTTCAAGAGAAAAGTATATTTTGGAAATCATAACCCCAAGAGCCATATATCTTTCCCTCGGTTCCTTTATATTGAACCTTTCCTTTTTTCGTTTCAGCATGTCTGAAGCATCTGAGATACCAGAGGGTGTTCATGTACCCGGCTGGTTTCGTCAATATCTCGAGGCTAGAGCCTCCACCGCAGGTCTAGCCAATGCTCCTCCCCCTCCTCCTCCTCCTCGTGTCGATAATTTCGCAAAGATATGTAAGGACTTTAGAGCAATGGGTGGAAAACCTTTTCACGGAACGGAGACATTTGTTGAAGCTCGTAACTGGCTAAAGGAGGTGGAAGAATTGTTTAGAATCTTTGAAGTGGATGATGAAAGAAAGGTCCAGTTGGCTGCCTGGCTAATGAAGGATGAGGCTTCGTTTTGGTGGGAGGTCACTAATGGGGGACGTCCAGTCGATACATGGCTAGATTTTAGGCAGAGGTTTGAGGCGAAGTTTCTCTCACGGGCTGAAGAGAATCTATACATGGAAAGGTTTTTGGCGCTAAAGCAAGGGGATCTATCGGTGAAAGAGTACGTTAACAAATTCAACCAATTGGCAAGGTTTGGCTTAGACTTGGTGAATACTCTAGAAAAGAAGGCTCTAAGATTAGTTAAGGGTTTAAACGAGTCGCTTCATGGGTTAGCTGTGACCCACATTCCCATGGGGGCTACCTTCGAGAGACTAGTTGACATGGAGCTCATGCATGAAGAGGAGAAGGGCGCCAATGCTAATAAGGCACCCGAGAAGAAAGGTGGCAAAGGCAACAATGCTAAGGGGAAGAAGAAATGCTTTAACTGTAGGACACCAGGCCATCTAAGTAAAGATTGTAGGAAGAAGAAGAAGACCGGTTGTTTCCACTGTGGCGAAGCAGGACATCTTATTAAGGACTGCCAAAAAAAGGGCAGAGGGCAGGGTCTACCTCGGGAGGACAGGTGCAAGCTCTTATGGCACCGGAACAGGCAAGGGGACAAGTTCAGGCTCTCGTGGTCCCACTGCTGCAAGTACGAGGTAGAGAAATTTCCGTTGAAAGTTTAGTTTTTCTGTTTGATCATCCTATCCGTAACTTATTCGATTCTGGCGCATCGCATTCGTTTATCTCTGCATCGTTAGTTGAAATACTGCACCTAGATACTAGTCTAGTTACTGATCCCTTAGTTGTCTCAAATCCTGTTGGTGGTTTGGCTCATCCTTCAAGGGTTTGTCGGGATTTAAGAGTGTCTATCTTGGGCGTTGGATTTGAATGCAATGCCTTCGTCCTTGGTTTCACGAGCTATAGTTTGATTCTAGTGGTGGATTGGCTAGCCAGGCGGGGTGCCATCCTAGATTGTGAAAGGAGGTTAGTTAGACTATTGATTCATTATGGAAAGATCCTCATATTTCTTGTGACCCTAGGGGTTTAGTGATGCTTAACTGCCTAGAATCTTCTGGCGCATCCAACGATGATTAGGAATCTGTTTGTGTGGTCTGTGAGTATGGAGACGTCTTTGATAAAGTGCGGGGTTTACCCAGAGGCATGAAATAAGTTTTTGTATGTGTTTAATAGTTTAAGCAAAGCCAGTTATGTAATCAGCGGTGGTTTTGGAGTAAGACTGGCAAGGATAGCCAGAGTCGGTCAAGTGCTCAATTGGTTGGCCGTCTTACTAGTATCATCTCACGTAGGTCGTTTGAATTCGAAGGAGGTATCCCTTGGGTGTTTGTCTGATATTGGTTTAGGCCTTTGGGGCTTGCACTTAGGGGATGTCGAGTTCGACTAGGATGGTCTGCGTGAGGGATGGATAGTTGTGACGATTTTTCATGGGATAATATCCTGGTTTTCTCTAGAAGCAGAGAAGAGCATGCCCTACATCTTAGGGAAAGCTTAGGGACCCTACAAGTGCACTAGCTTAAAGCTAAGTTCTCCAAAATACCATTTTTGGAGGAAAGAAGTGAGGATTTTAGGGCATGTGGTCTCTAGGGAAGGGTGATAGGTTTTGGTGGATAGAGTTCTTGGCGTCCTACGATTTCGAGATAGCATATACCCCTGACAAGGGTAACGTTGTGGCGGATGCTTTGAGTAGGAACAAGTTGACATGGAGTCCTTTGTTTGTCAAGCAAAGTAGCTTAGAGTTTATCTCTACCTTTGACTTTAGACCATCCATTGATTTTGTATCCAGTTTGCTAGCATCCTTAGAGGTCAGACCTACGCTTTTGGGACGGATTGGCGAGGCACAGCGAGATGACCCACAGTTGGTTGAGTTAGTAGAGAAGCTCAAAGGAGGGGAGTCATCGAGCCATCTCCGTAGGTATACCCTAGATGATAAGGGTTGGTTACGTAGGGACGGTAGACTTTGTGTACCAAAAGACGATGACCTAAGGAAGACCATTCTAGATGATGCACATCGTTCGAAGATGACCATCCATCCCGGCGGGGACAAAATGTACATGGACATGAGACAAGTTTACTTTTGTGCCGGTATGAATAAAGACGTGGCCGAGTATGTCGCTAGATGCTTGGTGTGCCAAAAAGTAAAAGCAGAGCAAAAGAAGCCCGGTGGATTGCTTCACCCATTGGAAGTACCACAATGGAAATGGGAAAGCGTCTCGATGGATTTTTTTTTGACGGATTACCAAGATCGAGGAAGGGTAATACGGGGATTTGGGTCGTGGTAGACAGACTTACTAAGAGCGCCCATTTCATTCCCGTGAAGAGTAAGAGAACTGCTCCACGGTTAGCCTCCGTATACATTCGAGAAATAGTTCGTTTGCACGGTGTTCCTTCTAGCATAGTGAGCGACCGCGATCCCATCTTCACTAGCGAGTTTTGGAAAAGCTTGCAAGAGGAGGTAGGGACTCAGTTATGTCTGAGCACCGCATATCATCCTCAGACGGACGGCCAGACCGAGAGGGTGAATCGTATTCTAGAGGACCTATTGAGGTTGTGTGTCTTAGACTTCGGAGGTACATGGGAGGAACATCTTCCGTTGGTAGAGTTCGCATATAATAATAGCTTTCAGTCTAGCATTGGCATGGCACCGTTCGAAGCTCTTTATGGACGGCCGTGTCGTTCGCCTACATGTTAGTGGGAATCTACGGATAAGACCTTGCTTGGACCCGATATGATTTCGGAGAAGATCGATTTGATTCGAAGGAGGATGAAGACGGCGCAAGATAGACAGAAATCTTATGCGGACAAGAGGAGGTCAGATCTTGAGTTTGATGTCGGGGACATGGTCTTTGTCAAGGTGTCTCCATTACGAAACGTCGTTCGCTTTGGGTCCGTTGGAAAGTTAGCAACAAGGTTCGTAGGGCCGTTTCCTATTAAGGAAAGGATTGGGCAGATGGCGTATAGAGTGGAGTTGCCCGAGAGACTTAGTGGTGTACACGATGTATTCCATGTATCACATTTGAGGAAGTGCTTGCACGAGACCGCGGAAGTGGTAGAGCCGAGCTTGCTTAGAGAGGTGGAGATCGAGCGTGATGCGACGATTCGACGAGCTCCTACGCGCATTCTTGGGTCGAAGATTAGGATGTTAAGGAATCGAGAGGTCAAGCTAGTCAAAGTGCAATGGGGAGATGATGAGAGCGACGCTACTTGGGAGACAGAAGCGAAGATGCGTTCATTATACCCTTTTCTTTTCGAGGGTATGTCTTTTAAATTTCTCCTTTATCGCTTACCTTGTACTTATCTTATCTTTAGTATGTCCTCTCGCTAGTATCTTTGACCTTTAGATAGGATAGTCCTATGGTTGAAACATGTGTTTGAGACATGTTATGTATGATGGATGCATGTGGATGCAAGTGTTTGCTCGTGGATGCATATACACACACTTTAGGCACTAGATCGGCTCAGTCACTTCATATTGCATATTGCATATAAATGTATGTACATATTTAAGTAATGGATGTATAATGGTTGTACCATCAAATGGATGTTGCATTTTGGTGAATGGTTGTGCACACATGTAGAAATAATATGTATCGATAAGTTTCTTTCGCATACATAATGGACGCATGGCACTATCATGGTTTGCATTAAGGAGGTCAACTGAATCAGTAGACCGCCTGATTTTGCATTAGATAAGGAACATATACACACACTTCTTGCATATGTTCATACAGCATTAGAAATTTTATAAGGACAATGGATGCCCGTGTTTGATGGTTGAGTAGATGGTTGTTTGGATGGTAGGATATGCATTCTTCTTGACTTGGAGATTTCAGGGACGAAATCCTTTAAGTAGGGGGGAATGTAACACCCTGGATTTTTGAATAATCAAATTAACTAAATTAAATAATAATTAGTCTCAGACGTGAGAATTATGGGGATTGGATTGCGCCATTGTGTTCGTCTCGGAATTCTGGTTGAAATAGAGTCCGAGTTTGCGGGAAACGAGTACTGAATGAAGGAGTTATGGACGAACGAAGATTGGTGGCCAAAAGTAGAAGAAAAAAAATTAACGCACTGGCGCACTTGGGAAGTGCGCCAGTACATATTTACACTGGCGCACCTGCCAAGTGCGCCCAGGCCGAGGCAAAAGCCTGCACAACTTTCTGGTTCAGGCAGACCCGTGTTGTTGAGTCCTTTCTGACTCCTTGCTGAGCCGTTAGGGCTGACTCATCACCCTATCATGATGGAATGGTTTTGATTAACCCTAAGACCATCTGACGGCTTAATTTAATTCATAACTCTATAAAAAGACCCATAGACTCAAACCCTAAATCAGAATCAAAATTGAAACTATGGCCGTCATGTTGTTGTCTTGAACCCTAGAGCAGCCGCCACCAAATTAAAGAGGAAGAACAACAACCAAATCAGAACTACTCAACCCTAATAGCGAATCTTCATCAAAGGAGCGCTAATTCAACTCCAGAAATCAGAATTCAGAACTCAAGACTGCTTTTGAGTTGTGAGTTCGATAGTCTTAACAAAATAATTAATAAATGAATTGGATTGAGTTATATTGCGGATAATTTGGATGTGACATGAATTGTTGATTGCATGTTGTAATTATGTTGTAGAATTGTGTTATAATTTCTATGATATTATGTTATGATGTTATCATTTATGATGCAAAGTTATGATGCTATCACCCATGTTATAATCCTATGATTAGCTTTTGTCTAGTTGAATCATCATGTTTCTTATGCTAGTTTGTTATATTGATTCATATGATAAATCATATGTAGGAAAGTTTAGATGTTGATTCAAACATGAACCATATACAAGTTTGGGTAGAATTATATGTGACCATACATGGCTATGGCACCTAGTTTATGTGAAAATTTAATTGAAAGTTAGGCTATGACATGTGCTAAATTCTACATGATACTTTACATGTTAGACAATAGTCTACACCATTGTTGCGATGTATAAATCACATATGTGAGTTTATGAGTTGGATATGAATCATGTTATGTTGTTACCTATGCAAGTTTAACCCCTTCAGATATAGATCTATGACATATGTCCTTTATGCAAGTTTGTGGCCATTATTTCATCAAGTTCACACCTTTAGATTTGGATCTATGTCGTATATGTTGTTTATGCAAGTTTGTGGCCATTATTTCATCAAGTTCACACCTTTAGATTTGGATCCATGACATATGTTGTTTATGCAAGTTGTAACTTTGGCCTATGCAAGTTTTAGATGTAGAACATCATTCATATATGCAAGTTCACCCCGATGTTAGATCTATGTTTTAATTATGTGTATATATTGCGATGTTTTCTTTTATTTCATGAGTTAGACTATTCGAGTCTAACGTATATTTTACGTTCAACGAACAAACGTACAACGTAGGGTAAAAAAGGGGAAAATATTAAAAAGATTTAATTTGCATAAATGTCTTAAAAGGCATAAAATATAATTGTGGTGAAAATTGGTATGATTTTACATACAATAAATGGATGGACATAATTGAGTCAATTATGGACATCGTTAAATTTGGAATTGATTGGTAATTTGAATAGTGAAAGTAATTCAAATTGGGGGATGATTAATTAGGAGTAATTAATCGTCTAAGACACGAGGTTAGACTCTTTTGTGGTGTAAGACTGCCCGGACCCGCCCGACAAATCCAACTGCCACAAATGTCAGTCTAATGTGAGAGGTCTTAGGCATAAACTAAATACGTAACAATTGTAAAGACACGAGGTTAGGCTCTTTTGTGGTGTAAGACTGCCCGGACCCGCCCGACAAATCCAGCTGCCACAAATGTCAGTCTAATGTGAGAGGTCTTTATGAGGTTACGGTCTTAATGAATTAAGAAACACTTAACCAGATAAGCATGTAGTGGGACATGAGGGGGTTAAGTGGGTGCCTTGGGTGGCATGTGGAATCTAGTGGGTGCCTTGGGTGGCATTTGGAAATACGATTAGAATCACTTAACCAAAATTTAAAACATGTAATTGAAACATGAATAAGAAGTGGGTTAAGTGGGATGTACTAGAGGGGACCAAGCTTAGGTGGATAGCTTGTGTCAAGTAATGGGGGCCCATTTCAACCAGTAACCCATACGTATCTTTGTGGGCTCGACCCAAGTCGAGGACGGGACACGCATACTGGGCTTGACTGTAAGAGGCCAAACCAGGTTAGCGGTGGCAACACAAGTCCAACAGGTTCATATGCGTGTGTGGACCCGGGCTGGTTGGTAAGACGTTGTTGCATCGTGTAGGTATAAGCTGTGCATTCTTGGTTGTATCGGGTTGCCACTTTGGGGAGTGATACACCCCACTGTGGGGCCAGCACGGGTATCTACGAGTTAGGGAGCCGATCGTTTGGGGGTAGTGGGTACACCTAGTGGAGATAGGGGCAGACAGCACCTATGAAGGCAGCTAGGGGTTCACGAAACTACCAATACCATTATTAAGTCTGTAGGCGGGATCAACCTTAAAGTGACTAGTGGTGGTGCAGTATACTAGTGGCGGTGCAGTATAGCAATTATCTCATAGTGTTGGTGTAGTTTAGTTAATTATCTTAGTGGGTTTCGGTGCGCTTTAAACGATATCGTTGATCATCCTGTTTCCTTGTTTACTCTGCCATACTCAACGGTTCATGATCATTTCCTTATTTTCCAACTTATGCCTTAGCCAAGTTACTTTGTTAATTATATTGTTAGAATTATCGCACTCGCCAGACTTTATGTCTGACCCCCCTTTTTCCACCTCTTTCCTCCCCCCCCAGGTGCTCAGGTTGGAACTAGCACCAGTGGAGCTTGATTTTGGACTGCTCTTAGAAGATTTCTTGGATCGCTGAAGTAAAGTTCAGGTTCTCTTCATTTATGGCTATTTTAATGTTGGGGATTATGTCTTTCTGATTATGTACTTTGTTTTATCAAGATGGATATGATGTACTTGACTTTGGTTTATGGTTTTGATGATGTAACCAAACATATTTACCTTCTGTTGCAATAAATAAAGTTTTGAATTTTCAGGTACTGTTTTATATCTTTCTTGTTGTGATTTTCTGTTCTATACTTACTCAAAACGCTCCATTGAAGTTAATGCATTCCCTTTGTGAGTGGCATTAATGGACGTGGGGTGTTACAAACGGGGTCCGTATGAAAAAGCTACCGGCGAAAAACGAAAACAGACTGAAAATAAATAAACAGAATATTTAATTAATAACATGCCTTAATTGTAAAAACCCGTAACTTCCCCGTAAAGGAAAGCGGCGGATAGTTCGAGAACAAGCCACAACAGAATGCATACAAAAGAACGTTTCATTGTATATTACAACAATGCATCAGAATACAAGAATATACAGAGTATAAATGAATAAATATTACACAGAAATATCAGAGATTTAAATTATATTTAAATACATCGCAGCGGAAAATAATACAATGCACAACTAGAAGAGATATACGGATACAAAGCTTTCCGGATATCATTCCAGCTGTAAACCAGGATCCTGTGAATATAAATCTGCAAAACCAAAACTACTAGCTGCCCGTGTCAAAATAAGGGCACCCAGAGTTTAGGTTAAAACAATAAACTCCAGGTCAGTCATGGGACTGGTGTGAGAACTAAAACAGTTAATAATCTTTATCTTTAAAGTTAGGTAAATCAAGGGACCACGCCGTATAACACGGAATGGGTTTCCTCCCAAGAATACCAGTGCATAAAACAACAGCGCAATGCTAAATAAAGAAAAATGAAGCTGTTATAAGACCCAGGTCCTATCACACAATGCAACGCAAGCCAGGGGATAGGGTTTTCCCTTATAACAGCCAAAGAATGCTTGATACGTTTAAAACAAATCATTTGATACTATTATAAGTGCATAGTGTCAAAACAATTTCAATCATAAATATAAATCACAGACGGCATGGGTACCATATATCATGTCGCCATACTAGTTCTACAATTAAAACCGCAAATGTCGTATTGGAAGCTGGGTTATCATTTATGGTATGAACCGAGGCTAGGGGCAAGATCCTCACCGATTCGAGACGCTCTAGTCCGTATCTCAGGCAAGCGCGCAGGCAAGCCTTGGAGCGACAGGGCCGGTCCACCGATGTGGATTATTATGCCTGAACACTACGTTTCCCCACCCTATGGGGTGTAAGCCTGGCCCGTCAGCCGACCAGAAGCATCGGCCGAAACCGATATCACGAGGCGCCTCGCTTTTCAGCAAGTAATAATAAGCAATATCCACATGAGTCAAACTCGTCAGCCAGTTCAAGCACTGACGCCACTCCTAACTAGAAAGAAACGCATGTCCTCCCTGAGGTCCGTCTCCCGTTTTTAGTTCATACCGGGTGTGATACTCGCAAATCAACGTTACACAAAGCTACGCCACACAAGGCCGTGCTTTGATCATCAACCACAAGATTTTGCTTTTCAACAAAAGCCTTGATCCATGCAACTCAACATGCCACATTGTCAGTCCATACTGTACCACTGATTTTTGCCAATATATAACCTCTAGGCTCGTACGTCTCAGAGAAGGGTGTATAGAAAGAGAATAAATTATCTGCCACCAAACAGACATATATTTAGCAGAGATCACCAATACAGTATAAAGGAATACAACGTCAGACACACTATCCATTTACAAGTCCGTTCTGGGTCTGAACGAAACCGGAGGCACTTTCCTCGCATATCCATCCATCTCCAAGTACGTCTGGACGATCACCAACTGTTTCCATCTTCTTGGGTGTACAGCCCAATCAAGATCATCAGTAATCACCCAAACAACGTGAAGACTTCCGGTCTTCGACCACCGTCTTCATCTTCGACTTATCGTCGTATCAGTTATTCAGAATGGGATAAACCCGGTCTTTCCGAATAACTCACGTATATTTTAAATAAGTGTTACACAAACAGAACATACACCTCATTCCAATTCATCAGTCACTAACCGTAAATTACTCAAGAGAATAATTCTCCAAATATTAACCCCGAAGGCCGAAACCAACATCAGATCAATATTCAGAAAACCATTCTACTTGGCTAACCGACAGTTAGTTCCTAAATTTCACATTCAAAGGGAAAGGTTCCCATTAATTTTATCCAAGATAAATTTCTTGAATTTATTCTTTAATCTATTTTTGAATATCAATTCAAAACTAGTCGGGATTAGCGAACCTTACCGAAGTAATCATTGGTTTTAATTTCCCAATCCCAACCCATTCATCCCATGAAGTAAAACTGGTAGTACTTCATATCTAACACCACGGTGTTATCGGTAAATTCAATTACCATTTCACGTTCAAATCTAATTAAAGATTTAACTATCGCCTGGAGCAAAACTGGTGATACTCCATTCTCGATCATTTCAATCTAATTAAAGATTCATTAAAACTCCACTTAGTTTTAATCGTTAACTGGGTTAAAGAATCCGTGTCATTTAAAACACGGTTCACGATAAACCCAAAGTCACATTCCATTAATTATCGGGTTAAAGAACGAGTGTTATTTAAAACACTGTTCACGATAAACCCAAAAATCAATATCAATTCAATTCCAATTAAATATTATTTAATTGGTACACTTCATTAAATCTAAATAAAAAGATTTAATCTTTTCTCAACTGGGTTCAAGAACAGTGTTAGTGAAGACACCATTCACGACAAACCCAAATCACATTTGATATTAAACACAAGGCTCTGAATAGAAAATATACCGGCTTATATTCAATATCAAATTCTACGACTAACAAATATCGTATTGGAAATAACGATATATATATCTATATCTTTCAAATTTCCATAACAACATTTGTATAATCACGAAATCCAACATCGAAATATTCCGAAGACAATTTCGATTCAAATCCATTCCAATGCAATCATTGGAAATTTTGGTTATTTTCAAAACCATTTCAAATTCAATTTATTTATTTAAAAATAAATAGAATTATAATTCTAGTTCGAAACTAGTTCATTTCGATAAAAATCTATTTTTATCTTTTCAAATATGGAGTTTTTCATCCCAATTCTTTCTAAATCATTTCTTATGATTTTACACAAATTATTACTATTTTTAATAATTTTATCAAGGCCCGTACAGTCGATTTCCATCAATGGCCATCGAACTGCACGTATAGCGACCTTTTTCAAATTTGATTTGGACATGATTCCAAATCCAACTGTTAGATTTCTAATTTATCACATTCGTTAGAAAGCTCTTTTCGATACGAACCCAACGGTTCCGGTTTTAGGAGAATCTGACGGCCGGATCTCCCGTAATGTCCGTTTGAAATCAATGGTCGAAATTCGCGAATTGCCGCGGCGCGGCGCGTTCTATTCAGGCCATTATATTATATATATAATATATATAATACATATTTCGTCGATTTCTATTTAAAATGAATTATATAAATAGTTTTAAAATTCGTTTCAAAAGCAATTTCAACTTCCATTTCAATTCAAATCAAAATTTAATTCTTCTTTATAAATTCATTTTAAAATTCATTTCTACTCAATTCAAATTTCAATTCAATTTGAATTCATTTCAATTCGCTTTCAATTCAATTTGAATTCGTTTTCAATTCATTTCGAAATCGTTTTCAATTCAATTCATTTCGAAATCGTTTTCAATTCGATTCATTTCGAAATCGTTTTCAATTCAATTCATTTCGAAATCGTTTTCAATTCAATTCATTTCGAAACCGTTTAAAATCGATATAAATATCGTTCACGTCAAAATGGCATCAATCTAATCAACACGACTTCATATATTTCTAATTTCAAATATTCTATTTCAAATATTTCTATTATTAAAATATTTCGTTCAACACATGACCAATCTCAATGGATGAGTACTGTCAACACATGAACCTTTATTTTATATTAATAAAGACGTAAATTTTATTACTAAAATATTTCGTTCAACACATGACCAATCTCAATGGATGAGTACTGTCAACACATGAACATTTATTTTATATTAATAAAGATGTAAATTTTATTATTAAAATATTTCGTTCAACACATGACCAACCTCAATGGATGAGTACTGTCAACACATGAACCTTTATTTTATAACATTCTATATTTTTCAAATTGGAATGAGGCCCAATCAATCACCATATAATATTAATTATATGGATTTTCATACATCACATGTATATAATAGCATTGAAAAATAATCAACCATCAACCAAAGTGCACTACACTGTATAAGCATCAAATATAGATATCTAACGCTTATAATAGCCTGTCAATCAATCGATCGACATATTTAATCAATCAGGATGAGTGCACTTCAAATTTCATCCCAACACCCGTGTGGGGTTTTCAAACAATCAAACATAGATTTTTATTTGTGCAGTTGGGCGATGTGTAAAATTTATCGACCCAATCAATGTCTTCAAATAGGTGTACACAAACAAACCGTCCGGTTTGTAAATGAATATTTTATTTTATTCACTTCCACGTTAAAACTATATTTTTAACGATAAAATATTTTATTTAACTTATGAATGCTCTATCCAGTTCATTTATTCAATAAAATGATATTTTTATTTTTCTAACATATTTTAGAAAATTTCGGCGGCATAATGGCACGATACTAGAAACGGGACGAGGCCTAGCCTTATCCCCAGTCTAGTGAAGGCCCACGCCATTCACACATCAATCAAATCCATTCATTTCACCAAACAATTCAATTTCAAATCAAATCATCTAACTAATCTATGCAACCAAACAAACAAGTCCATGGTCTGTGGACGATTGTGTCGGGTGCTACTAAGCATCGTCTGCATCCTAGTATATATATATATATAACTAGAAAAGAAGAGTTAGGGTGAGAAGTTCTCACCGATAGCTAATCCAAACGCCACGACTCTTCTTATGTAGGACGTCTTCGCCGTGTCTCCTTTTGTTACTTTTGGCGCCCGCATTCACTACATATATAAAAAAATCACCTTTTTATATTCTCCAGTATATAAAGATCATATTTTTGTTATTGCCACTATATAAAAATCATATTTTTGTATTTATACCGCCCATATCAAAATCATGTCTTTTCCTTCATATCTTCAAATATCGTTTCTTTATATTTTTAAATATCGTTTCTTTATATTTTTAAATATCGTTTCTTTATATTTTTAAATATCGTTTCTTTAGGTATAAAAATCAGATCTTTTCCTTTGTAAAGAACAAATCTTTTTATTTCTAAAAATCAAATCTTTGAACGATAAAAATCTACACTTTACCCAATAAAGATCTAAACCTTTTAAACGATAAAAATCCAAACTTTCGCTACATAAAAATCCTAGCTTTCATAAATTAAAAAAAACCCAACCTTTTAATACGATGTATATATATTTTCAAAACAATTTTAATTTCAGTTTTCAACATGCTAATGTTATATAAAAAGAAAAAAAACTGAAAACAAATTAGGAGAAAACAAAAATATGAATAAAATCACTGTTGGAATCGAATGGGGTGGTTGGTTCGCGCCGGAGTGTAGTGGTGGACAAGGGAGGTCGCGCTCAGAGGTTGGAGGGTCGGAGCTCCTTCCTGGAGGCGGCGGTCTGGTGGAGGCGGGGCGAGAAGGTGGTGCGGTGGTTGCTTCGACGGGTTTAGGGTTTACAGGGGGAGGCTAACGGTTCTTAGCAGAGGGGGAAAGGAGGAAGGGGATCGCGACTGGGGGGAGGTGGATGGAGTGGTGGCTGGAGGCATGCACGCTGGAGGCGGCGACTGCGGGGAGGTGCAGATCGTGATTCGCAATTTAGGTGATTAGGGTTTTTTTATTTTATTTAATTTCTAACTGAAATCCAACGTGGAAGGGGGGGGGAGTTAAAAGGAGAATTATAATTTATTTATTATTTTATTCTATTTTTAATTCCAACAAGGTTGACTTTCCATTCAAACACGAAATCAAACCCAACGACTGTCGCCTCTAGCTAATTACCACCATTCTGAACACAATGGGATATGTTTCGTACACCATTCGACTGTTACGATAGGTTTTCGTCAGTTTTAAATTATAAATCAGTATATATTTAATTTTAACGCACATTTTAAATTACCGGGGTCACATACTGACATCGAAAATTTCAGAAAAATTATTTCTAGCTTCGTATCGACGATACGGTCCTAACAAAACTAATTTCGTCAAATTCTGAGACCGTTTGAAAAATGGCCATTTTCCAGTCGATTAAATTCAACTAAAATGGTCAAACGCGTTTTCCTTTGCCACGCTCACATATTGATTTGAAAAATTATGAAATTTGGAATCTAGCAATAATTCGACATCACGGACCCAACAAAACTGGTTTCGTCGAAATCCGAGGTCATTTGCAAAATGTCCACTTTTAAGGGCCTGAATTCCATAGCGACTATTCAGAATTTTCAACTGGACATATCTTTTGATTCCCGCTATAAAACTTTGATTTTTCGGATTCGTTGGAAAGATATTATCAATTAGATCCTAATGTTTTTGGTTTCACTAAAATCTGAATTGTTTTGCACCCGGTACATTCAATTGAAGTTTGAAATCGAATTATCGAACTACCGTGCCATTTTCAATTCTATTTATAATTATATATAAATATTTATATTCTAACGATGACGTATATAATATATACGTGGAATTATATTCAAAATAAATTTCTCGTCGATATTATTTAAAATAATCTATTTTAAATAATCAAAATTCGCTAAAATTGCCAAAATAAAAATTTTAAACTGGCCCAGATTTTCGGATTGTTACAATCTCCCCCACTTAAAACTTTTCGTCCCCGAAAAGGAACAAAGTCGAAAGTGGTTTGATTAATCAGCTCTACGTTTGATCTCGCTTCCATTCTCCAAATTTTCAGTTTCTGAGAATTTTCAAAATTTCAAAAATTTGGCTAACACCCTAAATTTTTGAAAAATTTCGCCATAACCTCCCCTGCACCGGGAGCATCGGGGAATTTCAAATAGCTCCCCCGGTCCTTCAGATCTCAAAAAGAAAAAGAAAAAGCCAAGCGGCTAGCCAATAGGCTCATAAAATCATCATCACCCAAACAAAACAGTAAATTATGTAGTAAACATGTACCTATTTGTCGGGCAAACAAATTTTATTCTCTGCTCTAGTCTCCTTGCTATGACCTGTTCAATATAAGTATATGTATATGCAAGCAAATGCGACCAATTTTCAATATAGTTCAATATTTGGTTCGATTTAGCATAATGGTTCAAAATTAGCAAACAAATGAACAAACAACACAAACAGCAATCAATTAGTGAATTTAACGTTTCAAATTCATAATTTTGATACATATACAAAAAATCATGTTTTGGTGCCAAATCAGAACAATGTATTCTAGCTATATTAGTTTTGGTTCTCACACCAGTCTAATGGAAATATATAGAAAATCACACCTTCGAAACTCGAACATAAATGTTGATGATGCGATCGCTATCATCAATATCATCTTCGGGCGACTAGAGTGTGATGCTATATCTATCCAATATATTAAAACTTTGAATACACGCGGATCAGACGTATACGCAAAATCTTTATATACTGGACTGTCCAACTCAATATAAATAGATAATCAGATACGAATAATTGATTTAAATTTTCAAAACAAAAATTGTTTTCATTTGAAAAATATACTCTTCACACTCGTTCTAGGATACTACTGATCCCATCTCTAACGAGTCATTCTCGTTGGATATTACTAATCCAATATCTGATGAATTCTTTCGTATGGTTCTAATGTGTCTTGTTCTCGAGCTCTGTAAACCAAAGCTCCGATACCAACTGTAAAAACCCGTAACTTCCCCGTAAAGGAAAGCGGCGGATAGTTCGAGAACAAGCCACAACAGAAAGCATACAAAAGAACGTTTCATTGTATATTACAACAATGCATCAGAATACAAGAATATACAGAGTATAAATGAATAAATATTACACAGAAATATCAGAGACTTAAATTACATTTAAATACATCGCAGCGGAAAATAATACAATGCACAACTAGAAGAGATATACGGATAGAAAGCTTTCCGGATATCATTCCAGCTGTAAACCAGGATCCTGTGAATATAAATCTGCAAAACCAAAACTACTAGCTGCCCGTGTCAAAATAAGGGCACCCAGAGTTTAGGTTAAAACAATAAACTCCAGGTCAGTCATGGGACTGGTGTGAGAACTAAAACAGTTAATAATCTTTATCTTTAAAGTTAGGTAAATCAAGGGACCACGCCGTATAACACGGAACGGGTTTCCTCCCAAGAATACCAGTGCATAAAACAACAGCGCAATGCTAAATAAAGAAAAATGAAGCTGTTACAAGACCCAGGTCCTATCACACAATGCAACGCAAGCCGGGGGATAGGGTTTTCCCTTATAACAGCCAAAGAATGCTTGATACGTTTAAAACAAATCATTTGATACTATTGTAAGTGCATAGTGTCAAAACAATTTCAATCATAAATATAAATCATAGACGGCATGGGTACCATATATCATGTCGCCATACTAGTTCTACAATTAAAACTGCAAATGTCGTATTGGAAGCTGGGTTATCATTTATGGTATGAACCGAGGCTAGGGGCAAGATCCTCACCGATTCGAGACGCTCTAGTCCGTGTCTCAGGCAAGCGCGCAGGCAAGCCTTGGAGCGACAGGGTCGGTCCACCGATGTGGATTATTATGCCTGAACACTACGTTTCCCCACCCTATGGGGTGTAAGCCTGGCCCGTCAGCCGACCAGAAGCATCGGCCGAAACCGATATCACGAGGCGCCTCGCTTTTCAGCAAGTAATAATAAGCAATATCCACATGAGTCAAACTCGTCAGCCAGTTCAAGCACTGACGCCACTCCTAACTAGAAAGAAACGCATGTCCTCCCTGAGGTCCGTCTCCCGTTTTTAGTTCATACCGGGTGTGATACTCGCGAATCAACGTTACACAAAGCTACGCCACACAAGGCCGTGCTTTGATCATCAACCACAAGACTTTGCTTTTCAACAAAAGCCTTGATCCATGCAACTCAGCATGCCACATTGTCAGTCCATACTGTACCACTGATTTTTGCCAATATATAACCTCTAGGCTCGTACGTCTCAGAGAAGGGTGTATAGCAAGAGAATAAATTCTCTGCCACCAAACAGATATATATTTAGCAGAGATCACCAATACAGTATAAAGGAATACAACGTCATACACACTATCCATTTACAAGTCCGTTCTGGGTCTGAACGAAACCGGAGGCACTTTCCTCGCATATCCATCCATCTCCAAGTACGTCTGGACGATCACCAACTGTTTCCATCTTCTTGGGTGTACAGCCCAATCAAGATCATCAGTAATCACCCAAACAACGTGAAGACTTCCGGTCTTCGACCACCGTCTTCATCTTCGACTTATCGTCGTATCAGTTATTCAGAATGGGATAAACCCGGTCTTTCCGAATAACTCACGTATATTTTAAATAAGTGTTACACAAACACAACATACGCCTCATTCCAATTCATCAGTCACTAACCGTAAATTAATCAAGAGAATAATTCTCCAAATATTAACCCCGAAGGCCGAAACCAACATCAGATCAATATTCAGAAAACCATTCTACTTGGCTAACCGACAGTTAGTTCCTAAATTTCACATTCATAGGGAAAGGTTCCCATTAATTTTATCCAAGATAAATTTCTTGAATTTATTCTTTAATCTATTTTTTAATATCAATTCAAAACTAGTCGGGATTAGCGAACCTTACCGAAGTAATCATTGGTTTTAATTTCCCAATCCCAACCTATTCATCCCATGAAGTAAAACTGGTAGTACTTCATATCTAACACCACGGTGTTATCGGTAAATTCAATTACCATTTCACGTTCAAATCTAATTAAAGATTTAACTATCGCCTGGAGCAAAACTGGTGATACTCCATTCTCGATCATTTCAATCTAATTAAAGATTCATTAAAACTCCACTTAGTTTTAATCGTTAACTGGGTTAAAGAATCCGTGTCATTTAAAACACGGTTCACGATAAACCCAAAGTCACATTCCATTAATTATCGGGTTAAAGAACGAGTGTTATTTAAAACACTGTTCACGATAAACCCAAAAATCAATATCAATTCAATTCCAATTAAATATTATTTAATTGGTACACTTCATTAAATCTAAATAAAAAGATTTAATCTTTTCTCAACTGGGTTCAAGAACAGTGTTAGTGAAGACACCATTAACGACAAACCCAAATCACATTTGATATTAAACACAAGGCTCTGAATAGAAAATATACCGGCTTATATTCAATATCAAATTCTACGACTAACAAATATCGTATTGGAAATAACGATATATATATCTATATCTTTCAAATTTCCATAACAACATTTGTATAATCACGAAATCCAACATCGAAATATTCCGAAGACAATTTCGATTCAAATCCATTCCAATGCAATCATTGGAAATTTTGGTTATTTTCAAAACCATTTCAAATTCAATTTATTTATTTAAAAATAAATAGAATTATAATTCTAGTTCGAAACTAGTTCATTTCGATAAAAATCTATTTTTATCTTTTCAAATATGGAGTTTTTCATCCTAATTCTTTCTAAATCATTTCTTATGATTTTACACAAATTAATACTATTTTTAATAATTTTATCAAGGCCCGTACAGTCGATTTCCATCAATGGCCATCGAACTGCACGTATAGCGACCTTTTTCAAATTTGATTTGGACATAATTCCAAATCCAACCGTTAGATTTCTAATTTATCACATTCGTTAGAAAGCTCTTTTCGATACGAACCCAATGGTTCCGGTTTTAGGAGAATCCGACGGTCGGATCTCCCGTAATGTCCGTTTGAAATCAATGGTCGAAATTCGCGAATTGACGCGGCGCGGCGCGTTCTATTCAGGCCATTATATTATATATATAATATATATAATATATATTTCGTCGATTTCTATTTAAAACAAATTATATAAATAGTTTTAAAATTCGTTTCAAAAGCAATTTCAACTTCCATTTCAATTCAAATCAAAATTTAATTCTTCTTTATAAATTCGTTTTAAAATTCATTTCTATTCAATTCAAATTTCAATTCAATTTGAATTCATTTCAATTCGCTTTCAATTCAATTTGAATTCGTTTTCAATTCATTTCGAAATCGTTTTCAATTCAATTCATTTCGAAATCGTTTTCAATTCGATTCATTTCGAAATCGTTTTCAATTCAATTCATTTCGAAATCGTTTTCAATTCAATTCATTTCGAAACCTTTTAAAATCGATATAAATATCGTTCACGTCAAAATGGCGTCAATCTAATCAACACGGCTTCATATATTTCTAATTTCAAATATTCTATTTCAAATATTTCTATTATTAAAATATTTCGTTCAACACATGACCAATCTCAATGGATGAGTACTGTCAACACATGAACCTTTATTTTATATTAATAAAGATGTAAATTTTATTATTAAAATATTTCGTTCAACACATGACCAACCTCAATGGATGAGTACTGTCAACACATGAACCTTTATTTTATAACATTCTATATTTTTCAAATTGGAATGAGGCCCAATCAATCACCATATAATATTAATTATATGGATTTTCATACATCACATGTATATAATAGCATTGAAAAATAATCAACCATCAACCAAAGTGCACTACACTGTATAAGCATCAAATATAGATATCTAACGCTTATAACAGCCTGTCAATCAATCGATCGACATATTTAATCAATCAGGATGAGTGAACTTCAAATTTCATCCCAACACCCGTGTGGGGTTTTCAAACAATCAAACACAGATTTTTATTTGTGCAGTTGGGCGATGTGTAAAATTTATCGACCCAATCAATGTCCTTCAAATAGGTGTACACAAACAAACCGTCCGGTTTGTAAATGAATATTTTATTTTATTCACTTCCACGTTAAAACTATATTTTTAACGATAAAATATTTTATTTAACTTATGAATGCTCTATCCAGTTCATTTATTCAATAAAATGATATTTTTATTTTTCTAACATATTTTAGAAAATTTCGACGGCATAACGGCACGATACTAGAAACGGGACGAGGCCTAGCCTTATCCCCGGTCTAGTGAAGGCCCACGTCATTCACACATCAATCAAATCCATTCATTTCACCAAACAATTCAATTTCAAATCAAATCATCTAACTAATCTATGCAACCAAACAAACAAGTCCATGGTCTGTGGACGATTGTGTCGGGTGCTACTAAGCACCGTCTGCATCCTAGTATACATATATATATAACTAGAAAAGAAGAGTTAGGGTGAGAAGTTCTCACCGATAGCTAATCCAAACGCCATGACTCTTCTTATGTAGGACGTCTTCGCTGTGTCTCCTTTTGTTACTTTTGGCGCCCGCATTCACTACATATATAAAAAAATCACCTTTTTATATTCTCCACTATATAAAGATCATATTTTTGTTATCGCCACTATATAAAAATCATATTTTTGTATTTATACCGCCCATATCAAAATCATGTCTTTTCCTTCATATCTTCAAATATCGTTTCTTTATATTTTTAAATATCGTTTCTTTATATTTTTAAATATCGTTTCTTTATATTTTTAAATATCGTTTCTTTAGGTATAAAAATCAGATCTTTTCCTTTGTAAAGATCAAATCTTTTTATTTCTAAAAATCAAATCTTTGAACGATAAAAATCTACACTTTACCCAATAAAGATCTAAACCTTTTAAACGATAAAAATCCAAACTTTCGCTACATAAAAATCCTAGCTTTCATAAATTAAAAAAAACCCAACCTTTTAATACGATGTATATATATTTTCAAAACAATTTTAATTTCAGTTTTCAACATGCTAATGTTATATAAAAAGAAAAAAACTGAAAACAAATTAGGAGAAAATAAAAATATGAATAAACTCACTGTTGGAATCAAATGGGGTGGTTGGTTTGCGCCGGAGTGTAGTGGTGGACAGGGGAGGTCGCGCTCAGAGGTTGGAGGGTCGGAGCTCCTTCCTAGAGGCGGCGGTCTGGTGGAGGCGGGGCGAGAAGGTGGTGCGGTGGTTGCTTCGACGGGTTTAGGGTTTACAGGGGGAGGCTAACGGTTCTTAGCAGAGGGGGAAAGGAGGAAGGGGATCGCGACTGGGGGGAGGTGGATGGAGTGGTGGCTGGAGGCATGCACGCCGGAGGCGGCGACTGCGGGGACGTGCAGATCGCGATTCGCAATTTAGGTGATTAGGGTTTTTTTATTTTATTTAATTTCTAACTGAAATCCAACGTGGAAGGGGGGGAGTTAAAAGGAGAATTTATAATTTATTTATTATTTTATTCTATTTTTAATTCCAACAAGGTTGACTTTCCATTCAAACACGAAATCAAACCCAACGACTGTCGCCTCTAGCTAATTACCACCATTCTGAACACAATGGGATATGTTTCGTAACACCATTCGACTGTTACGATAGGTTTTCGTCAGTTTTAAATTATAAATCAGTATATATTTAATTTTAACGCACATTTTAAATTACCGGGGTCACATACTGACATCGAAAATTCCAGAAAAATTATTTCTAGCTTCGTATCGACGATACGGTCCTAACAAAACTAATTTCGTCAAATTCTGGGACCGTTTGAAAAATGGCCATTTTCCAGTCGATTAAATTCAACTAAAATGGTCAAACGCGTTTTCCTTTGCCACGCTCACATATTGATTTGAAAAATTATGAAATTTGGAATCTAGCAATAATTCGACATCACGGACCCAACAAAACTGGTTTCGCCGAAATCCGAGGTCATTTGCAAAATGTCCACTTTTAAGGGCCTGAATTCCATGGCGACTATTCAGAATTTTCAACTGGACATATCTTTTGATTCCCGCTATGAAACTTTGATTTTTCGGATTCGTTGGAAAGATATTATCAATTAGATCCTAATGTTTTTGGTTTCAATAAAATCCGGATTGTTTTGCACCCGGTACATTCAATTGAAGTTTGAAATCGAATTATCGAACTACCGCTCCATTTTCAATTCTATTTATAATTATATATAAATATTTATATTCTAACGATGACGTATATAATATATATGTCGAATTATATTCAAAATAAATTTCTCGTCGATATTATTTAAAATAATCTATTTTAAATAATCAAAATTCGCTAAAATTGCCAAAATAAAAATTTTAAACTAGCCCAGATTTTCGGGTTGTTACATTAATTAACCAAGCCGACCTGTGCACTTTGATGCCCAGGCAGTCAACATGAGGGTCGACCACTCAGGTTGACCTACTGGGCGTTAAACAGCCCAATGACGACTAGGTTTTGAGGTATTGGTTTATTATATTATTACAACGGGTAGACGGATATAACTTAAAACTAGCACAACGGTTCTAGGCCATTTCCACCCCTATAAATAAAGGGTTAGAGCCCCATTCTCTTCTAGTCAAATCAATAGTGGCAGCGGAGCTCTGCCATATTTCTTCCTCTTCAAACCTAATTTGTAAATAAAATATATTCATATATATACCAAATCAAATTAAATTCATATGAAATTGGGAAGATTAATAGATTCAATGGAAGAGGATGCTCGATGTTAGAATCTTCGCTGTATTCCCTTTTTCTTACATTTCTACAGATCTAGAATATTTCCATTTCAAGATAAATTGTGGATATATAAGAATTTAGGGATTGTAAGCCTAAATGGTTCAAAATTGAGAAATTAGAAGCTATAAGGTGAGTGGGAAATTTACTAATACAGTTATAATGACTTATTTCATTTGAATCCAATATATGTTTTATACTTATCAGATCTATTTATTTAAATAATTGTGAATTGTTGGCAACCATCAGAACTGATTATGAATATCGTTAAAAGTTAAATGATAAGTCGTGATTATGTATAACATGAATTGTTGGATTCTTAAAATTTTTCCCATATTTTCCTACAATAATGTCATGAAATATGTTGTACATGTTACATAGCAATGTGGATATGGAAATCAGTCCCATTAAACATAAATTTGTTGTAGTTATGTCCTAGATCTTTAGTTTAGTGCTGAAATATGAAATATGTGAATTTGGGTAAAAAGGTGAAATTTGTTTATCATGTGATTGTAAGAATAAAGGAAAGATTCCTGATTATATCCAATATTTTTGAGTTTTGGCTTAAGCATTGTAAAATATGCCTTTTTCTTCCATAAATATAAAGAGACATTATTTTGGAATCACAAGAAGTATGACAAAAAAGAATTAAAAAGGGAAGAGTGGTGCAAAGGTACATATAAATAAAAATATATACATTTGTATGTAATTTGCATCGACTATTCCAATATATATATATATATATATGTATATATATGTATATATATATTATATTATATATAAATATATTTCTTGTGATTTGAAAAATATGTCAATTCCACAAATTAGGCATTTTTACAATGATTACTGCTAACGGTCCATTATGGGGCTTGAAACCTTTTGGCAGGTTTTAATACAAAAGGGAAATGTTTGGTTAATTGATTAGACCAAATAATCAATTTAATAATAATAATATAATAATAAGTTGACCGCACGAAAACATAAAAATAAATATATACCTATTATCGGTCCAAATCAACGTGAAACGGTAAAATGTACATTTTATGGAATATTTGAATTATCGAATAAAGTTCAATTATGGAATTATGTGCAAATGTAAAACATTTTGAATTAATATTTTATTGGTGACCATTTGTAGCAATCAATGTAATTAACTATTATAAATAAGACTGCAAATAAAGAAATAACTATTGTAATTAATATTGATTTAGGGAAAATAAATGCGATGGAAAAATGGTTACAATCCCTAAAATCAATTAAGATAAATGCTGTGAACCCCAATTAGGAAATTTGAACTATAACTGCATTTAGACACCGGGTTAAACTCAACTTGTGGTGTAAGCCTGCCTGGAACCAATCAGCAAATCCAACAACCACAGATTGTAAGTTTAATGTGAGGGGTCTAATGCATAAATATAATCGTATTAAGGCACAAGGTTAAGTTCACTTGTGGTAGAAATCTGCCCGAAACCGATTGACAAATTCAGCATCCACAGGTAGTCAACTTAATGTGAGAGGCCTGGCACGTATATATATATATATATATATATATATATATATATATATATATATATATAACAGCCAAACAATAAATAAATGAACAAGAATAGAAATTGCTTGTTGGGGTACAAAAAATATATAACTTGGGACTGATAAATAGTTGCCTTTGGAAAATATGGCCGTTAGAGTCATCAAGGGCAATAAAAAGGAAATGTGCGTCATAAGGGAATTTATGATTGTCATTTAAACACTAAGTCCAAATTAGGGAAGGTATTAAATAATTATCCTAGGGAAAAAGGAATATAACCT
The DNA here is from genome assembly GCA_030737875.1 of Allium sativum. NCBI lineage: Eukaryota > Viridiplantae > Streptophyta > Magnoliopsida > Asparagales > Amaryllidaceae > Allium > Allium sativum. The sequence continues at coordinate 249,785,189 of CM060920.1, forward strand.
TCCTTATTAATAGTAATGGAAATAGAAAATATAGTTGGACTTAGTAGGTTAATAACGTAAGATATTGTTAACCATATAAACCTATGACACAAATAAATGGTGTACATATAGTATTTCCGTATAAAGGGACTAAACGGGAATGACTTAATAACGTAGCCTACTTTATCCCAGAAAGGGAAAGATGTTAAAGGGAAATGGGGTACAAACTAATAACCTTCGTGTATAGTCCACTTCCTGGGTCCTAAAAGGCTAAATGACTAGGGTTAAAGATTCCACCTGGGAATATGTTTTCAGTATAAGGGTCTTAAATGGCATGTGTGTGTGGGTCTACCCAAACCTGGAAATTAAAAAGGCCAGATATGACCACTTGTCCTACGGGAAATAATATGAGACTTAGGATTTTATCTAGTTAGATCAGCTAGAAGGTATAACGAATGATAAAATACATTCTCTCACCTTATGAGGGGCAAGGGTATATGCGTGAATGCCGGAAGCCTTAACTAGTAGGGCCCATAGCTAGTGTCATCTAGTTTATGTTAATGTTGAATACATTATCGAGGGTTAATAAGTGACCAATAGGTCCGCCTAGCGCCTTAAGTGATCAGGAAGAATTCACTATATATATCATTGATAGTCAGACAATAAATAATAAGGAATAATGAATGGGAATATATATAGGAACCCTGTATTAGGGGCCCACTCTCGATATAATGAACTAGTTAGGCTATGGTATAAAGGTTTCACAAAAATATAAGTAATGGTTCTATCTCGGTAATATACTTTGGGAATACTACTTTAGGAACAGTAGTTGTAACAACCCGAATTCCGACAGACCGATTTTTTTTCCTTCAAATTTCTAATCCATCGAAACCCGTGTTGGTTGCTCTGGTATCTTGCAGAAAAGATAGAGATATAAAATATATCAGAGCTCAGAAAATATCTCACAGCAGGATGGATAAAGTATAATATAATCAAAGTATAGCCTTACTGTATTATAAATACTACCTAACCAGTATCCAAAGCTATCATATCTCTGCCGCAAATTTAACCTACGAGTATGTTATGAGGAAGGGGTCATAACACAAGTTCTAGTGATTGGATTTAAACTATACATTTTGGAAAACCCTACATATACCATTCAATCACATTTTCTTATTTATTAGGTTAATTGGGTTAATAGCAATCGAGGCTTACACACACGTCGTACCCATTTACTTCCTAGTGGATTAACCTAATATAGTATATATATATAGCTACCCCTAATATTAAGGTACACCCCACGGTACCCCACTCGCACAGTCTCCACCTTAATGTTATAGAAATGTACACAGTCCCTCATCCTACGCCAGAGTGACGTACGAATCTCTATATAACAATGTTACGTTCTGCATATATCTGCCATTACTACGCTACGTAAGCGTACGGACTGCCACCTTCTATCGAATTAGATTCCATCATAGAGTAATGCCCTCAATTCTACGATACACCTCCCAGAGTAGACATGCATGTATCTAGACTTTCCCACGTATGTATCGTAAATCGTAGCTCGATGCCTTAACTGCACATGCCCTCTAATGTGCACCGAGTTTCGTGGCAGGGCTATATAAGAAACATGGAACTCGATCGGGAGCTTTTCGATATCTGCATAGGTCCGCCTAAGGGCCTCAAAATACCGATATCCCTCGGGTCTGTTTTTCATGGTGGCTACGGCCCCACCTCGGCCCCTCCCTCAACTAGTAAAGACTACAAGAGATAAGCGACTTGCCCCTAACAAACAATCTAAATATCCATTTGACGTCTCCTCTCAACAACCGTACGTCAATAGTGAAAGGTGAATGGCATCTTGGGTTTAGCTCTAGTCTTTCCGCATCCCACTGGCTGTCGATGATGCGTACCTGATGATCTACTATCCTTGTTGGTCACGACATCGCCTCCCATTGAGGCGATCGCCGAATCACCCTAGTGTCACCTCGTCACAACATTCTGACTGCAAAGCTACTTTTGTAGTCAAGGCCCACCCACCTGGTAGTAACGCAAAGACCCACCCTCTGCGAGCACAACTTAAACATGTGCCACTGCATAGAGGACTACTAGGAGAACCTTACGTATCTCAGGAAGCCGCATGCTTCCCCTTCCAGTCCTTCGGAGCCGACAGAATAATCAGATCCCCTCGTGCCTCATGACACCACGATGATCTACCCCGTTGGGTTATTCGCCCTCAAATGTGCAGACTGGTCCAAGCGCCTCATTTTAATATGTTATTAGACCCTATGTCTAAAATTCCTTTATGCTCTTGCACTACCTCATCAGGTTTCCATTTAACTTGGTTATTTCCATTCACATTAACTTCTTATTCAAGTTACCAAGTTCCTCTTGCTTATTAATTTCAGTCATATAATTTAACCCATTTAAGTTTATTAATAAGCCCACAACATGTTATTTCCTAGATTGTGATCCAAGGTTTGTAATCCATAATCCCGTTATATTCTTGTTTGATTTCATAGTCACAATAACATGTTCTACTTAATATGTAATTAAGTATATCTCAATTAACATTTTTTCTGTTTAACATGTCAGTCATTATATATGATTAAATATAACTTATTTCATTTCATAAGTTTGCCTCACTCTTTCCTATTTAAGCATAATTCCATTTTACATTGTCACTACAAGTTATCGTTGTTTACTTATTAACTTAGTTCTCTTAACTAAGGTTCACTAATAAGTCTCCTTTCCATTTATTATAACTTATGTTATAATTTCCTCTTGTCCCTAGGACAAGCCTAAACGTGTTATTCTTATCAGTAGATTTCAGATTTCCACGTTTATAGATTACTTAATTTATAATTAAGTACAACTTCTTACATTTCATGAATTTCCCCCTTTTCTCTACTTATTACAAACAACTGGTTTCAGTTTTCCCTATTTACTAATTACTTAATTTACAATTAAGTACCACTCATCTCACTACATAAGTTATCTCATTTTCTTAACCGTTTATTATATCCTAAGTTTTAATCTCCACTTATCCCTAGGACAAGTCTATCTATTATATAACATTCTCATTAATGTAATTAATTTATAATAGGTTATTATCATTTCCTGTTCATTCCATTCTTTTTACTGTTGTAACTTCCATTCAATTCCCATTAATTACAATTAATGCTATTTATCAATCCTGCAATTTATATATATTCATATATATGTATTTATGCACTAGACCTCTCACATTAAGCCTACACATGTTGATGCTGGATTTGTCGGGCAGTTCCAAGCAGACTTCTTCCACAATTTGACTTAACCTCGTGTCTTAGCACCGTTACATGTTTATTTACGCACTAGACCTCTCACATTAAATTATCAACCTGTGGACGTTGGAATTGACGGGCAGTTACGGGCAGACTTCTACCACAAGTTGAATTTAACCACGTGTCTAAGTGCAGTTACAGTTTTCTATTTACTGTAAATTTTTAATACAATTTAGGTCTATCCATTCTTTTAAATTTTCACTGTAATCTATATTTTACATGTCATCATATTATGCCCATTTTACGTCGCATGTCCTTTCAAACATTTAACTAATTTTTATCTCAAAATAACATGTGATCGCCAAATCATGTAATTATTCTTATTTTAACATGTAATTATTCCCATTTCTACAATTAAGGGTTCAAGTACATAATTGTCACAAGCTAACATGTAATTATAACAACAGTTTTAACAACCCGAAAAATCAGAACCAATTTAAAAATTTTAATTTGGCTATTTTAGAGAATTTTGAATATTGTAAATAAATTACTTTAAATAATAATGACCAAAAATCTATTTGGATCGAAGTTATAGCGAATATATTTATTTTAATTATAAAACAAGGCCTGAAATGGCGCGGCAGTTTGAAAATTTGAATTCGAACTTTGACTGACTGCACCGGGTGCAAAATAAAACGGATTTTTGTGAAACCAAAAATATTTATATCTGTTTATAAATATCTTTCTAACGAATTTGAAAAATCGAAATTTCATTGCGGGAATCAAAAGTTTTGGCCAAATGAATTTTCAAAAAGGTCGCTATAGAGCTTATATAGCCCTTGAAAATAGACATTTTGCAAACGACCTCCGTTTTGGACGAAACCACTTTTGTTGTATCCGGGATGTCCAATTATTACTAGGTTTTAAATTCCATAATTTTTAAAATCAATATGTGAGCGTGGCAAAGGAAAACGTGTTTGGTTAATTTCAGTAAATTTGGATCGACCAGAAAATGGCCAATTTTCAAACGGTCTCCAAATTTGACGAAACTAGTTTTGTTGGGACCGTATCGTCCAAACAAGCTAGATTTATTTTTCTGGAATTTTTGGGATTAGTATGTGGCCCCGGCAAGTTGAAATGTACGTTCAAATTAAATATTGAATGTTTTATATTTTAATTTGAAGAAAAACTGGCTGAAACAGTCGAATGGGCTTACGAAACATATCCCATTGTGTTCGGAATAGGGGTATTTAGCTAGGGGTGATATTCATTGGGTTTGGATTGGAGTTCGTATGAGAAAACCCTAATTTTAGAGTAAATATAAATATCGACCAATAAGACAATTTCTTTCATTAAATTAAAAAAATAAAAAAAACCACGTTCTCTCTCTCTCCCCGATCTCACGGCGAACTGAACTCCGCCCTTCCCAGTCATTTTTCGACCAAACCACGCCCCGTTAACCCTAGCTCCAGTTAACCTTTTTGAAGCTCTCCTTCACAGCTTCAAATCAACGCCAACCACGTCCTCCATCGTCGAGTATCCTACTCGAATCGAGCTTGCAAAGCCGCCGCCTTTGGAGAGCCGCCACTACTGATTGGAGCCATCGAACTGCACCCCACCACCGCGCGCGAGAAGCCTGTTCCTCCCTCTTCGACGCTGTATAGTCTGATCGACGCAACACTTCGCGGATTGGAAGATAAAACGAACCCTAGTTTTGAACCTTTTTAGAGAGGTAACAACTATGATTATATTTTACTGTTAATAACACTTTAAAAGCGCTACGGATTTTGATTTCACGACAAAAATTATATCTTTTTGCTATGTGGTCGAAATCCAGTGAAACAAGAGACACCAAGACCGTGGCATCGTCTTCTACATTCTAGAAGAGACCGGAATTTTTTTGGAGCTTCCTACAATTTTTGGAGGAGTGGAACCCAATGTGAGATTTCTAAATTATAAACGATATGGAATGACGATGTATAAATTATATAATCGATGTATGAGTTATATAAGCGTTGTACACCTCATGTATAAACGTTGTATAAGTTGTATGTGCGATGTATAAGTTATATATGCATTGTAAAAATCATATGTGCGTTGAATGGAATTGAAATGATATTGAAATGAAATCGAAATATATTTATATACGTATATCTATACATATATACTCCCCTCGTCTACAGACCATGGACGATATATATTGGTTGTGATTGTTTGGATTTTGGTTGACGTGAAATTTGGTTGATAAATGCGAATGGTTGATAATGTTTGTTTGTGGTTGAAATAAAATTGGAATTATTTGTGGAAATATTCATTGTGATATGAAAATGATCGAAATATTTAGATTATAAGGATAAGCCCCTTTGGGAACGCTGCGAGGCGTAAGGTAGTGCGAGGAGCCGTACTTGGGACGGTGCCGGTTTTTAACCCCCTGCCGTTATGCTGCCGAAATTTTCTGAAATATTCATATGTTTGACTATTATTCATGTGTGGAAATATATTCATGTGTTGGAGAAAAAATCATGTATGAAATGAAATTGTTTGAATGATAAAAAAAATATAACATTTTTATTGAACGTATGAAATAAATTGTTTGAACGATAAAAACAACATTTTTATTAAATGTATGAAATAAATTGTTCGAGCGATAAAAACAACACTTTTAGTGGATGTATGAAATGAAATGGTTTGAATGATAAAAATAACATTTTTATAGTATGTACGAGGTATATAAAATATTCATGTCTGAAATAAATTGTTAAACAATAAAAAATCACGTTTTTATAATATATATGAATCGCTAAATATCTTCATTTTTAAAATCACATTTTTATAATATATATGAATCGCTAAAAATCTACATTTTCAAAAAAAATTGTTATAACAATAAAAATCACATTTTTATCTGTATATGAAGTGTTAAAGATAGTCATATGTTGAAATGAATATTTGTGGGCTAAAAATATTATTTTATCAAATATATGAAATGAATATGGTTTGGAAATCATAACTTTAAACGATTGTACCGTGAGATCCGACCATCAGATATTCTCGAAACCGAAACCGTTGGGTTTGCTTTGGAAATATCTTTCCAACGATACCAACTTTGTAAAGATCCAGCGGTTGGATTGTCTGGAATGTTTAATTAAAATCAGAATGAAAATAGCGCCAGAATGGATGATATATATATATATATAATTAAAATCGAATAACGACGTTGCAGTTCGTATTTTAAAATCGTAACTTTAAACGATTGTACCGGGAGATCCGACCATCGGATTTTCCCAAAACCAAAACTGTTGGGTTCGTTTTGGAAATATCTTTCCAGCGATACCAACTTTGCAAAGATCCAACGGTTGGATTGTCTGGAATGTTTAATTCAAATCTGAATGAAAACAACGCCAGAATGGATTATATATATATATATATTTAAAATAAATCGAATAACGACGCTGGAGTTCGTATTTTAAAATCGTAACTTTAAAAGATTGTACCGGGAGATCCGACCATCGAAATCTGGGTGGAGTACCGTTCTCAGGCAATGAGTCCATTATTCAAACTGAAGCTTGGATGCGCTCTGCTGCGAGAATTTTTGAAGGTTTCAAATTGCGAGATGATCAGAAAAGATTACTGGCATCTTGGGCACTCAAAGACGAAGCTTTATTCTGGTGGGAAGTCGTTATTAAAGATAATCCAGAAGGTAATATTACCAACAATAGATTCAAACAATTTTTAAATGAAAGATTAATTCCTCCAGAAGCAACTGAGCAGTTAAGTGATGAATTCTACTATCTGATTCAAGGAGAAATGACTGTTCCAGAATAACATAATATATTCAATGAACTTTCTCGTTTTGCCCCGCATCTCATTTAAAAACCAAAGATGAAGAATCTAAGGTTTATTAACGGGCTACAAAGAAAGTAACAAAGTAGGGTAACATCACATGTGCAACAATCTTTTTATGAAATGATATACATGGCTTATCAGTATGAAAGTCTGGATAAGCAAGGTCTTTTAGTCGATGAAGAGGAAGTCAGTTCTAGCAACAAAACGAAATTTGAAGCTGATAGTACAGAGACAAGTACACAGCCTAAGTCCAGTACGAAGTCTGAGTTCAGAAAGAAGCCTAGATTCGATAAGAAAAAGGTTAAATATGAGGAAGAACCAATAATGAATGCCACATGCTCGAGCTGCAATAGGCAAGGGCATTTGGCGATAAATTGCAAATCTTGGAACAAACGAAAGAAGGATAAATATGAATCCAAGAACAAGCTTCTAAAGAATAGGGGATGCTATAAGTGCCACCAAGCTGGTCACATTTTGAAACATTGACGACTATCAAGGGAATCTGAAGTAGTTCAGGTAAATGAAGTAGCAGAAACTTATGAACCCTCAGCTAGCCAGGGAAGGCCATATGTTTTGGAAGGCACGCTTACTGTCAAAAACATTCCAGTTAAAGTACTATTTCATACAGGCGCGTCACAAAGCTTTATTGCAAGTAATGCGGTTAAGAAACTGGATTTGAATTTGAAAAAGCTTAAAACACCCATGACTGTCCATAATTCAGTTGGGGGTTCCCTCAATCTTAGTTGGATTTGTGGGGTGCCGGTTTCTTTTTCCTGCTATCGGTTCCCTACTCTCTCTATCTTCATGAATTTCACAGAATTTGATCTTATTCTGGGATTGGATTGGTTAACCAAATATGAAGATGAAGTTAAATGCATCGACAGAGTCGTAAGAGCGAAGATTAAATTAGGCAATTATATAACCATTCCATGTGAAGGTCCGAATACGGATAGAAAAGACTTCTGGGAAACTTTGGATGTTTCTCCTGCTCAATTAGAACCTGTTCCTGTCGTTATGGAGAATATTCCGGTCGACATAGAAAATATTCTTGTCGTGAAGAATTATGTGGATGTGTTCAAAGAAGTTGTTAGCTTACCTCCACGTAGAGAAATCGATTTCAAAATCTCTTTGATTCTGAATGCAAGGCCAGTAGTTCACGCTATTCAAAGAATGACCTTGAAGGAGAAAGAAAAGTTAGATAATCTAACTTGATAGCTTGTATAGAAGGGTCTGATCAGACCTAGTTTCTCTGATTAGGGTGCAGCAGTTGTGTTTGTCCCAAAGTTGGATGGTACTCTCCGATTATGCGTATATTATCGTGACTTGAATAAACAGATGACGAAGAATAAATATCCATTGCCGCAAATTGATGATTTATTGGATCAATTGAATGGTGCACGAGTATTTTTCCGAATGGACCTAGCTACAGGTCTCCATCAGCTTCGTATTGCCGAAGAGTTTGTTCCTTTGACAGCATTCAGAGGTCCAGATTTATTCTATGAGTGGTTAGTAATGCCGTTCGGCTTATGTAACGCTCTAGCTTATTTTGTCGATCTAATGAACCGGGTATTCAGAGAAGTATTGAATAAATTTGTACTGGTCTTCATTGATGATATTCTAATCTTCTCTAAGTCAGAAAGCGAGCATGAAAAAAATTTGGAACAAGTGTTAGAAATTCTCAGAAAGAATGTTTCAAAAGGCAAATTTTCCAAATGTATATTCTGGCAAGAAGAAGTCAAGTTTCTTGGCCACGTTGTGTCAAAGGAAGGAATTTTGGTGGATCCCAGTAAAATCACTTCTATTCAGAATTGGAAACAACCGACTACACCCACAGAAGTCCGAAGTTTTGTTGGATTGGCTAGTTATTATCGGAAGTTGGTTAAGAATTTTTTGAAGATGTCCGGTTCCTTAACAAAGCTTACTAAGAAACATTCGAGGTTCAATTGGACTCCAGAATGTGAGGCAGCTTTCCAAAAGATGAAGTTAAGGTTGACAACTGCACTAGTGTTAACGATTATAGATGGCAATCAAGACTTGAAAGTCTGGACAGATGCTTCTAAAGAAGGTCTTGGTGCAGTACTAATGCAAAGAGGCCAAGTAGTCGCTTATGCTAGCCGTCAATTGAAGCCACATAAGAAAAATTATGCAACTCATGATCTTGAGTTGTTAGCCATCGTGCTATGAAAATCTGGAGGCACTATCTATTGGGTGAGAAATTTGAATTATATACTGATCGTCAATCATTGAAGTACTTATTCACCCAGAAAGATCTGAATATGATGCAGCAGCGGTGGTTAGAATTTCTCGCGGCTTATGATCTGGATATTTTGTATACTCCGGGGAAAGCCAATGTTGTGGCTGATGCGCTCAGCAAAAAGAATGTGATCATCGCCAATATTATAATTACACCATCATTGATTGATAAAATATCTATTCTTCAGAAAGACAATAGTTTTGTTAAGGAGATGATCAAAAGAATTCAAAGGGGCGAAGTCTCCAGTTTCCAAGTGGATAGCGCAGGAGTTCTGAGATTGAAAGGAAGAATTTTTGTTCCCGACAACCTTGAGCTCAAAAGAGAAGTAATGGATGAGTGTCACAAGTCCTTGCTGAGCATCCACCCAGGGGTTAGTAAAATGTATAATGATCTCAAGCGAACTTTCTGGTGGAAGGCGATGACAAGAGACATCTCTATTTATGTTAGCAGGTGTTCTACCTGTCAACAAGTCAAAAGCGATCAACAGAAACTCACCGGATTTTTGCAACCATTGGAAATTCCAGGTTGGAAGTGGGAACAAATTTCTATGGATTTCATTGATGGTTTGCCCGGAACCCGGAGAGGAAATGACAGTATTTGGGTGAGCGTAGATCGTTTCATGAAGACTGCCCATTTCATACCTATCAGATCGAATAGAACCGCTCAAAGCCTAGCGCAGATTTATTTTAAAGAAATTGTTAAACTCCACGGAGTTCCCATGAGTATTGTTAGCGATCGTGACCGGATTTTTTCTAGTAAATTCTGGGAAGCATTCCAAGCAGAATTAGGAACAAATCTGAACTTGAGCACCGCTTACCGTCCTCAAACAGATGGTCAAACTGAGAGGGTGAACCGTATACTAGAAGATTTATTGCGCGCATGTGTTATTGATTTTGGCGGATTATGGGAAGACCACTTGAATTTGGATGAGTTCTCATACAACAAAAGCTACCAAGCGAGCCTGAAAATGTCACCATTCGAAGCACTGTATGGTAGACCGTGCAGATCTCCCGCTTGTTGGGTAGAACCTGATAATAGACTTGTATTGGGACCCGATATGATTCGCTAAGCTGCGGATAAAGTCGATTTCATTAATAAATGATTACTAGCCGCCCAAAGCCGACAGAAGAGCTATGCAGATTCGAGAAGAAGAGATTTATCTTTTTCTGTGGGTGACTATGTATATTTGAGGGTATCTCCAATGAGAGGAGTAGTCCGATTTGGCAAAATAGGGAAGTTGGCGCCCAGATTTATTGGTTCATTTCCTGTGCTCAAACGGATTGGAACTCTTGCTTATAGGGTTCGACTGCCTAATTGGTTGCCTAGAGTACATGATGTGTTTCACGTATCTCAACTTCGAAAGCATGTGCATGATCCAGAGTTGGTCATGGAAGAAGCCGCGCAACAAGATTTGGAAATTACTTCAGAATTAGATGTGAGGAGAGAGCCGATAAAGATTATTGGCAAAGAAACTAAAGAGCTGAGGAACAAGAAGGTTCACTTAGTCAAAGTGCAATAGAGTGGAGATCCACGAGACTGTACTTGGGAAACCAAGGAGAGCATTAAGAAAGCCTATCCCAATTGCAGGGTGGATATCTCTGATTAACTCTAGTGCAAGATACATTTACCATATTTTGCATTTCCGTATTGTTTTCTACTTGGTTGTTGTTTCCTTTTCATGGATGTAGAATTTTTAATTATATAATTTGAATGATCTTAAAGGAGTATATGAATTAATTACTATATATTTGAAAAGGTTAAAAATAAATTGATTTTTGTTTGTGTGGAGTGATTGTTAGTTCAAAACAAATAACATTGGAATAATAAAATCAATAAGAGAATGAAGGGTAAATTTATGCAATTGACTCCAGTTTTAAACTGATTTGGAATAAATAAAAATATATGCATGTACATTATATATGTTTGAGCAGGTAAATGGATTTGCTATTGAGTAAAGAATTTATTTGCGTGCCCGACAAATAGGTAAACCTTAATGAGTTGGATGCGCAATTTTATTTATTATACCAACTCCTGTGAATGCCATTGGATGTGGAGTGCTGGTTGTTCTGTGTGTAATAATAAACATCGCCATAGGATAGTAAAAATTAATTTTGAAGTACCCTACATGGCATACTTCTTGAAGATGGCATACTTCATCATATACCACATAAGCATTTGGAGCTTATGTGACGAGGTTGAAGATTTGCCATACAAGCGAGAGGCTTGTATGGCGATGACTATATTACAGGTTGAACCGATGACTGATATGGACTATATTAAATATAATGATAAACTGCCAGATTAATAAAACCCCACACGGGTCTGGAGATGACAATAAACACGTCTCTCTGGTCATTAAGGCACAAAAACTATTTATAGGGTGACGAGAATTTATTCTCTGGAGTTATGATCTATACACACTCCCCTGTGGACACCGGAATATATCACTATAAATATGTGTATGCTTATTAGGATTTATTGCGTACCTAATACGGCCCAATAAATTTCCAAACCCCTCCCCGTACAAAGGAGGTTATGGCGAAATTTTTCGAAAATTTAGGGTGTTAGCCAAATTTTTGAAGAATTGAAAAATTCTTAGAAACTGAAAAGTTGAAGAATGGAAGCCATAATGAGAGTTGAGTTGGTTAATTAAACAACTTTCATCTCCGTTCCTTTTCAGGGACGAAAAGATTTTAAGTGTGGGAGATTGTAACAACTCGGAAAATCAGAACCAATTTAAAATTTTTAATTTGGCTATTTTAGAGAATTTTGAATATTTAAAATAAATTACTTCAAATAATAATGACCAAAAATCTATTTGGATCGAAGTTATAGTGAATATATTTATTTTAATTATAAAACAAGGCCTGAAATGGCGTGGGAGTTTGAAAATTTGAGTTTGAACTTTGACTGATTGTACCGGGTGCAAAATAAAACGGATTTTAGTGAAACAAAAAAATATTTCAATCTATTTATGAATATCTTTCTAACAAATCTGAAAAATCGAAATTTCGCAGTGGGAATCAAAAGTTATGGCCAAATGAATTTTCAGAAAGGTCGCTATGAAGCTTATATAGCCCTTGGAAAAAGACATTTTGCAAACGACCTCCGTTTTCGACGAAACCACTTTTTTTGGATCCGAGATGTCAAATTATTTCCAGGTTTCAAATTCCATAATTTTTGAAATCAATATGTGAGTGTGGCATAGGAAAACGTGTTTGGTTCATTTCGGTCATTTTGGATCGACGAGAAAATGGTCATTTTTCAAACGGTCTCCAAATTTAAGGAAACTATTTTTGTTGGGACCGTATCATCCAAACATAGCTAGATTTATTTTTCTAGATTTTTGGGATTAGTATGTGGCCCCGGCAAATTGAAATGTACGTTCGAATCAAATATTGAATGATTTATATTTTAATTTGAAGAAAAACTAACTGAAATAGTTGAATGGGCTTACGAAACATATCCCATTGTGTTCGGAATGGGGGTATTTAGCTAGGGGCGACACTCGTTGGGTTTGGATTGGAGTTCGTATGAGAAAACCCTAATTTTCGAATAAATATAAATATCGACCAATAAGGAAATTTCTTTCATTAAATTAAAAAAAAACCGCGTTCTTTCTCTCCCCCCGATCTCGACGGCGAACTGAACTCCGCCCTTCCCGGTCATTTTTCCTACCAAACCACGCCCCTTTAACCCTCGCTCCAGTTAAGCTTTTTGAAGCTCTCCTCCCTAGCTTCAAATCAACGCCAACCTCGCCCTCCATCATCGAGTATCCTGCTCGAATCGAGCTTGCAAAGCTGCTACCTTTGGAGAGCCGCCACCGCCGATTGGAGCCATCGAGCTTCACCCCACCATCGCGCGTGAGAAGTCTGTTCCTCCCTCTTCGATATTGTATAGTCTGATCGACGCAACACTTCGCGGATTGGAAGATAAAACGAACCCTAGTTTTGAACCTTTTTAGAGAGGTAACGACTGTGATTATATTTTACTGTTAATAACACTTTAAAAGTGCTACGGATTTTGATTTCACGATAAAAATTATATCTTTTTGCTATGTGGTCGAAATCCAGTGAAACAAGAGACACCGAGACCGTGGCATCGTCTTCTACATTTTAGAAGAGACCAGAGAATTTTTGGAGCTTCCTACAATTTTTGGAGGAGTGGAACCAAATGTGAGATTTCGAAATTATAAACGATATGGAATGACAATGTATAAATTATACAATCGATGTATGAGTTATATAAGCTTTGTACACCTCATGTATAAGCATTGTATAAGTTGTATGTGCGATGTATAAGTTATATATGCGTTGTAAAAATCATATGTGCGTTGAATGGAATTGAAACGATATTGAAATGAAATCGAAATATATATTTATATACGTATATCTATATGTATATATATATATATATATATATAAATTCCCCTCGTCCACAGACCATGGACGATATATATTGGTTGTGATTGTTTGGATTTTGGTTGACGTGAAATTTGGTTGATAAATGCGAATGGTTGATAATGATTTTTTGTGGTTGAAACAAAATTGGAATTGTTTGTGGAAATATTCATTGTGATATGAAAATGATCGAAATATTTAGATTATAAGGATAAGCCCCTTAGGGAACGCTGCGAGGCGTAAGGTAGTGCGAGGAGCCGTACTCGGGACGGTGCCGGTTTTTAACCCCCTGCCATTATGCTGCCGAAATTTTCTGAAATATTCATATGTTTGACTATTATTCATGTGTGGAAATATATTCATGTGTTGGAGAAAAATTCATGTATGAAATGAAATTGTTTGAACGATAAAAAAAAAAATCATTTTTATTGAATGTATGAAATAAATTGTTTGAACGATAAAAACAACATTTTTATTGAATGTATGAAATAAATTGATTGAATGATAAAAACATCATTTTTAGTGGATGTATGAAATGAAATGGTTTGAACGATAAAAATAACATTTTTATAGTATGTACGAGGTATAAAATATTCATATTTGAAATAAATTGTTAAATAATAAAAAATCACATTTTTATAATATATATGAATCGCTAAAAATCTTCATTTTTAAAATCACATTTTTATAATATATATGAATCGCTAAAAATCTTCATTTTCAAAATAAATTGTTATAACAATAAAAATCACATTTTTATCTATATATGAAGTGTTAAAGATAGTTATATGTTGAAATGAATATTTGTGGGCTAAAAATATTATTTTATCAAATATATGAATTGAATATGGTTTGGAAATCGAAGAACGGATTATATTTATATATATATATATATAAAATTAATTAAAGTAAATCGAATAACAACGCTGCAGTTCATATTTTAAAATCGTAACTTTAAACGATTGTACGGGGTGATCCGACCATCGGATTTTCCCGAAACCGAAACCGTTGGGTTAAATTTGGAAATATCTTTCCAACGATACCAACTTTGTAAAGATCCAACGGTTGGATTGTTTGGAATGTTTAATTCAAATCTGAATGAAAATAGCGCCAGAATGGATTTTATATATATATATATATATAATTAAAATAAATCGAATAACGATGCTGTAGTTCGTATTTTAAAATCGTACCTTTAAACGATTGTACCGGGAGATCCGACCATTGAATTTTCCCGAAACCGAAACTGTTGGGTTCGCTTTGGAAATATCTTTCCAACGATAAAAACTTTGTAAAGATCCAACGGTTGGATTGTCTGGAATGTTTAATTCAAATCTGAATGAAAACAGCGCTAGAATGGATTTTATATATATATATATATATTTATATATATATATATATATATAATTAAAATAAATCGAACAACGACGCTGCAGTTCGTATTTTAAAATCGTAACTTTAAACGATTGTACCGGGATATCCGACCATTGGATTTTCTCGAAACCGAAACCATTGGGTTCGCTTTGGAAATATCTTTCCAAGATACCAACTTTGTAAAGATCCAACGATTGAATTGTCTGGAAAGTTTAATTCAAATCTGAATGAAAACAGCGTCAGACTGGAGTATATATATATATATATATATATATATATATAATTAAAATAAATCGAATAACGGCGCCGCAGTTCGTATTTTAAAATCGTAACTTTAAGCGATTGTATCGGGAGATCCGAACCTCGTATAATATACATCCATCATGTGTGCATCCAATTTTTCGAACATTGTGCACTTTGTGCAAAGTGAAATACAACATAATAATGCATGTATGCCTAAGCGATACCTCCTATGTGTATGCAAATATTTCAAAAATCTTTTTAAAATACGATGCTTACATCCTAAATATACTGGGAGTTCTACCAGAATGCAATATTTTTTAAAATTAAAATATATTTTCATCCAAATTTTCCACATTCTTGCAGAGCAAGAGCGCAGTTCATCCAATTGTTGCATCCAAAATCCAACCAACCAACTTTATTTTTCGAATTTCAGAAAAATATAATTTCCTAATTTCGATTTCCTATGTTACAAAAAGAGGAAAACAGAAAACTTCACATCTTCCGTTTTTCTTTTTCGACCTTTTTCCAAACATACTTGGATTTTGTGAAACTATTTATAAAGATTCCCCTATTTTCCTATCCAAGCACAGCCCACATAAGAAATTTTCTCTGTTGTAGCTTTTCTTTTTTGTCTTTTCTTAGAAATTTTTACTCTTATCCATCTATTCTCATAATTTGTCAAGTTTATCGCTTTACTGAATTTGTTGTTTCCTTTTTAGTTATGCCTTTACTCTTCTCTTAGCTTATTTAATCATCTAATCTAAGTTTAGTTTTCAAATAAGCCTTCTAGCCTTTCAACTAAAATAGGAAAACAAACGCTCTACACAACTACTACTAAGGGCCAAAAATCTCTGGAATATATCCCCTCAGACAGAAAAGTTCAAACCATATGATCCACGATAGGTTTAGGTGTTACCCTAACTACCCAACAAGAAAAATAACAGAACGATCCCAACAGAAATGCAATAACGGGTTGTACCCCTAACATGAAAATTAGCAACATGATCTAAATACTCACTTGTCCTTTTACTATCTAGTAGTCACCACTAGTCTTACCTGTGTACCAACAATTATATCAAGCAACACCCTAGGCTTTTCAATGCTTACGTATTCTATGGGAACTTACTATTATTCCAAGATAGTTCTCGATATTTTCTTCATAGCCTCAAAAAAATTTCCGTCTTTCCTATAGACTAATCCTTACCTACTCCATACTTTTAAAACACGGTTTGGCCTTTTCATTTAAATTTTCTATCAAAAATTAGAAGTTTCAAAATTTTATTGTTCTCATGAAAACTCACTTTTGCCAAACCATAAAAACATGTCATCTTAAAAAAATGTAAATCATATTTTTCAAATCACAAAAACTGGAGTAGATAAGGACAACTATTTCTCAATCGGGTTTATAACTTGTTCTTACCTATAAGGTCGGTTCAGTCTCTTACTACAAGTGCAACCATCTACTATATTCTTAATTTCTACAACTTATTTTGTCCACCCAACAAAACATTCTCTTTTAAACAATTTATCAAAAATGATTGTCAAAAGAATAGAGACTTCAAAACTTTCTTTATTAAAAAATCTTGTATGAAATATAACAAGAAAACTAGCGAGCTATACATGCTTTATAATATGCACCTTTTACTGAGAGAATTTTACTTTAGACAAAGTTTTCGCAAGAAATCACTATTTACAAAATATACCCCATTTTACTTTAAAACTCAATATGTGTACTTTACATATTTAAAACTATAACTTTTAAGATTAAAACTTGAAAATACCATAACCATTTTCCCAAAACTTTTATAATTTCAAGTTCTTAAAAGTTAACAATGGGGTTAGACTCAATGTGGGTTTCCAATTTTTCTAGGCTTTCCTAGACACTCCCACAAAGTCAATTCTCTTAACTATATATATTCCTAATCCATTTTTCTCTTTTTAACCTTTTCCGATTCATAAGGTTTTACTACCAAGGCCACTAATATGAAATATTAACATATGGGATTCGCTTTTCTCTAGTTCAAATTATATTGTAAACTTCCCACCCAAATTTCCTCAGGGTCTCAAATTTCCATATTCATCCCTTTAGTGTACAAAACGAATATCCCAATTTTACCATATTATACTCTTTCTATTTAGTGGGTTTATCTATGGATCTAGGTATATATATATATATATATAATATTTATATTTTTAAAAATACAAATACATTCACTCATAATCTACACAAGAACCCTAAACCTAAGCTATGATACCAGATGTAACAACCCGAATTCCGACAAACCGATTTTTTTTTCAAAATTCTAATCCATCGAAACCCGTGTTGGTTTCTCTGGTATCCTACAAAAAATAAGAGATATAAAATATATCAGAGCTCAGAAAATATCTCACAGCAGAATGGATAAAGTATAATATAATCAAAGTATAGCCTTACCTTATTAATAATACTGCCTTGCCAATATCCAAAGCTGTCATGTCTCTGCCACAAATCTAACATGCGAGTATGTTATGAGGAGGGGATCAGAACACAAGTTCTGGTGACTGGATTTAAACTATACATTTTTGATAACCCTACATATATTGTTCAATCACATTTTCTTATTTATTAGGTCACTTGGGTTAACATCACTCGAGGCTTACACACATGTCGTACCCATTTACTTCTCAATGGATTAACCTAGTACAATATATATGTATATATATAACTACTCCCAATATTAAGATACACCCCATGGTACCTCACTCGGACGGTCTCCACCGTAATGCCACAGAAATGTACGCAGTCTCTCATCCTACGCCGGAGTGACGTACAGGTCTCTATATAATAATGTTACGTTCCACATATGTCTGCCATTACTACGCTACGTAAGCGTATCGACTGCCACCTACGATCGAATAAGATTCCATCACAGAGTAATGCCCTCAAGTCTATGATACACCGCCTAGAGAAGATATGCATGTATTTAGACTTTCCCACGTATGTATCGTAAATCGTAGCTCGATGCCTTAACTGCACATGTCCTCTAATGTGCATCCAGTTTCGTGGCAGGGATATACAAGAAACACGGAACTTGGTAGAGAGCTTTTCCATATCTATACAAGCCCACCATTAAGGGCCTCAAAATACAGATATCCCTCGGGTCTGTTTTTCATGGTGGATATGGCCCCACCTCGTCCCTTCCCTCAACTAGTAAAGACTACAAGAGCTAAGTGACTTTCCCCTAACAAACAATCTAAACATCCAGTTGGTGTCTCCCCTCAACCACCATACCTTGATAGTGAAAGGTGAATGGCATCTTGGGTTTAGCTCTAATCTTTCTACATCTTGCTGGCTGCCGATGACGGATACCCGACGATTTAATATCCTTATTGGTCCTGACCTTGCCTCCCGTTGAGTCGATCGCTGAATCACCCTGTGTCACCTCGTCACAGCATTCTGACTGCAAAGCTACTTTTGCAGTCAAGGCCCACCCACCGGCTAGTAACGCACAGAGCCAACCTCTGCGAGCACAACCTAAACATTTTCCACCGCACAGAGGACTACCAGGAGCACCTTACGCATCTCAGGAAGCCACGTGCTTCCCCTTCCAGTCGTTCAGAGCCCACAGAATAATCAGATCCCCTCGTGGCTCATGACACCACGATTATCTACCCCGTGGGGTTATTCACCCTCAAACGTGCGGACTGGTCCCAATGCCTAATTTTAATATGTTATTAGACCCAATGTCTAACATTCCTTTATGCGTTTGCTTTACCTCTTCAGGTTTCCATTTAACTTGGTTATTCCCATTCACATTGACTTCTTATTCAAGTTACCAAGTTCCTCTTGCTTATTAATTTCAGTCATATAACTTAACCCATTTAAGTTTATTAATTAGCCCACAACTTGTTATTTCCTAGATTGTGATCCAAGGTCTATAATCCACAATTCCTTTATATTCTGGTTTGACTTCATAGTCACAATAACATGATCTAATTTGTTAGACCAAAATTTGGTACTAACACCCAAACTCAATGTGAAATCCTCACAATCACCAGTCACAAAGAATAAATGCAGAAAAAAGTAGTAAATCACAGGGGACACACGAGGTTTTTAAAGTGGTTAGGCTCAAACTAAGCCTACGTCCACTTTATAGTTTCTTAAATCCTAAGATTTGTATTTTAATGAAGAAGTGGGGGAAAAGAGAGTGGTTTTATACACGAAATCCTCGTGTCAATTTAGTTCAAGAAGCACAAAGTCCTTATGTTGTAGCAATGGTGGATGCCATGAAGAACTAGTGCTAAAACTCCCCTTAATTTGCCTTTGGCTGGTGTTTATAGCTGATTTCTAGGTTCGGTTCGGGTGCCACGTGGCACGTCCATAGGAAATCTCGAAAAGTAGTGGAAATGTGGAGAAGGCCTCTCAAGTTCATGCTCTACCATATGGCATTTGATCCGTGCATGTAGGAGGTAGTTGCTCCTTAAGAATCGGTCAAAGTTGCTGTGCATGCAGAAGTTGCCAGGTGGATCAGATCGTCGTAAGCCAAACCAAACCGGTTGTATACACTTCTGTGCAGTTGATGGATCAGGTCGGGTCCCTCATCTCCTTCTGATCCATTGATGCTCATGTACTAGAAAATGCCAAGTTGTTCCAAAGTGTGGGGTTAGGTCGAATTGGGTCCGATCCGAACCAAAACCTCCGATCTGATCCAAGGTTTTTCCCATGCTCCGAGTTTTCAAGCTATTCCAATTTTGTGCATGTTCACGGAAACAGGCGTAACTTCCAACCGCAAGTCTGTTTTGACCAAATTAAAGTTCTACTCGAAGATAATTCAGAGGGCTACAAGAGTTACCAAGAGAAGCTCCGTAATTGATGTTTTCAGGGCCAAAAGAGGTCATCTGCTAGGATTTTCGGGCCATTCTATGTTTGCGATATGATTTCAAACAAATCGCTCCCTGTCTTATGACAATGTTCCCAATACTTGAGCGTATTGTTAACCAGAGATTTCACGTGTGACTGCTTTGACCAAAAAGCATGTTAACATTTTGCCCTCCAGAACATATCTTGCTGATTGAAGGAAGATGTGTTCTGGATAGTCCAAGAAATCTAAGGCCACGTCGGGCCTGCCAGCTGCAAGTATAATCCATACCTACGAAGAAAAAGAAGCGAACAAATGTGTCAAATCCTGACAACTTCGCCTAACCTTTTCAGGCATAAACCATGCTTAGGCGTTTAGTTGAGCATAAACCATACTCAAGGGACGTTCGAACCATCCTGCCAAGACCTGTAGAGGGACCTAACCTTCCAGGCTTAAGCCATGCCGAGAAGTTCAAACTGAGCATAGGCCATACTCGAGCTTTATTAAGTTCCTTTACCAGATTCTGACGAGACTACTCGCCGTTCCAGAGTATAATCCATACTCATATTGAGATAGAGTTGTACTTGCCAAACACTTACAAGAGAGTCTGCCCCTAGGCATAATCCATACCTAGGGTTCTGAGATAAGTATAAGCCATACTTTAATTGAGATTGAGGATCCTGCCACAACCTGACAAGATACTTAAATTTTTCAAACATAATCCATTTTCGGTAATTCCTTCTTATTTAATTCAAAGTACAAAATCAAAGCAAATCCTGATTGGTTTGTCCTCGAGTCCAGAGCATGCTCTGGGGCTAAGTCCTAACCCCGTACGTGTGTACTCCAATTTAGTCAATCAGAAAACCTAAAGAAAGCAAGAAACATATCTTAAATCCTAAGAAAAGCAGGAAATGCGTAGCAATCCAATCCAGATCAGTTCACGATGAGCCCATGAGAGCTCGATCCAGGTTCATTTTCTCTCCGGGGAGTAGGTGGTGGCAGCGTTGATGCAGGCGCTGTCGGTTGTTTCACATACTCAGGTAGCTCTCCACATCTAACCAGTTCCTCAATCAGATCTCGCAGGTGCCTACAGTCATTTGTGTCATGACCGTCCATATCATGAAATATGCAATGTTTTGCAGAATCACATTCTCTTTTCGATGGCTCCTTCCTAGGAGGATTTGGATAAGAGACGACACCATTTGTGTCCATGTAGATGTCTATTAGTGAGACGACCCAAACTTCCCATAAAGGAAAGCCCGAATTGAATTGAGAATACGATGCATCAAAACACAAATAGAAGAACATTTCATTGCTCATTACAAACAATTTACATCATAGTACAAGAATATAACTGAGTATGAATAAATATTACACATTGGAAAATATCAGAGATTTAAATTACATTTAAATACATAGCAGCGGAAAAACAATACACAATACAACTGAAAGAGACACACGGATACAGGGCTTTCCGAATATAGTTCCAGTTGTAAAT
Source organism: Allium sativum (assembly GCA_030737875.1). Classification (NCBI taxonomy): domain Eukaryota; kingdom Viridiplantae; phylum Streptophyta; class Magnoliopsida; order Asparagales; family Amaryllidaceae; genus Allium; species Allium sativum. Next base: position 249,806,890 of record CM060920.1, read on the forward strand.
CCAGGATCCTGTGAAAATAATAATCTGCAAAACCCAACTACTAGCTGCCCATGTGGAAAATAGGGGGATCCTGAGTTTAGGTCAAAACAATAAACTCCAGGTCAGTCATGTGACCGGTGTAAGAACTATAAACGGTTATTAACTTGGTTTTAAAGTAAGATAAATCAGGGGACCACACCGTATAATGCGGAACGGGTTTTAACCCCAAGAATACCAGTGCACAAACAAATAGCGCAATGCAAAAGAAGAAAAATGAAGCTATTATAAAACTCAGGTCCCATCACACAATGCAACGCAAGCCGGAGGATAGAGTTTTACCTTATAATAGCCAAATAATGCTTGATACGCGAAATTTAATCATTTATTATTACTATAAGTGAAGAAATCAACTTCAAATATAAACGTATCAATCATAGATGGCATAGTATCCCATGCTACTATGTCTCCATACTAGTTCTACAAATATAACCAAAATGTCACGTATTGGAAATTGGATTCCATCTATGAACCAAGGCAAGGGATCGTCCTTACCGCTTCGAGACAATCTAGCCTACCATGTCCCTGGAATAGCTGTAATTGCAACTTGGATCTTCAGGGCCGGTCCACATTTTAAGTGGATTAATAATCCCTGAGCGATACGTTTCCCCGCCCTATGGGGCGTAATGGTCAGTATGTCGACCATATAATCCATCGACCCCGTAGTGACCGATATATCCGAGGTACCTCGCTTTCCATCATCCACATAAGTAAAAATATCTGGGCTCCATACCATGACACCACTCTTAGCAAGAAAGAAACGCATCTCCTCCCTGCAGTCCTCTCCCGTTTCTAGTTCACACTAGGGTGTGAGGCTCGCGAATTAACATCATACACAATGCTATGCTATTTAAATTTGTGATTTGATCATCCACCACAAGACTCTGCTTGTCAACAGAAGCCTTGATCATTTGCATCTCAGCATGTCACACTGACAATTCACGCCATGCAACTAATGTCTATCGATATATAACCTCTGAGCTCGTACATCTCAAAGAAGGGTGTTAAGCATGAGAATAAATTCTCCGCTACCAAACAGATATATATTTAATAGAGATCAATCAACATAGAACAAAATCCAATGTCAGACACATATCCATTTAATAGTTCGTTCTGGGTCTGAACGAAACAGGAGACACCTTATTCCTCGTCCCATATGTCCAAATAGGAGAGAGGTCCTCGCATATCCGGTCGATTTCCAAGTACGTCTAGACGATCACTACTTATTACCTTGTCTTGGGTGTACAGCCCAATCTAGACATCAGTAATCATCCAAACGATGTGAAGACCTCCGGTCTTCAACCACCGTCTTCATCGTCGACTTATCGTCGAATCAGTTATTCAGAACGGTTATAAACCCAGCCTTTCCGAATAATCCACGTATATTATAATCAAGTGATATAAACACACAACATACGCCTCATTCCAATCTAGAATATTCTTTTAGCCAATTATTCACATCATTAGAGAAAGGTTCCCATTAATTTTATCAAAGATAAATTCTTTTAAATTTATTCTTTAATCTTCCTTTGGATATCATTTCAAACTAAATTAAGGTTTATCCAACCTAGTCGGGATTAGCGCACCTTACCAAAGTAACCATTTGTTTTATTTCCCAATCCCAACCTATTTATCCCATGGAGCAAAACTGGTAATGCTCCATATCTAACACCACGATGTTATCGATAAATTTAAGTACCATTGTAACGACCCAAGGATTTTCGACCCCGAAAATCGACATAAAATCACCATATCGACTATTGAAATATCGAAAACACAGGATTGTCAATAGAAAGAAATTAGAGGATGAGGAAAGAAAGAAAGAATATTAGAATAGAAGAAAGAAGAAGAACACCACATCAGAATCTCACAGCGGAACGAATAAAATATAATATCACAATCTTTTTACAAAAGAGCTATATAAACATACCACTCATCAGAGTACAACATATATCAGTCACAGCGTAAAATAACTCTATATATCTAACGGTGAATCCTCCTGCTTCCAGCCCCTGAAACTCCAAGCGAAACCTAACCTGGAACATACTCGGTCTGACCCGAGTACATTTGAAGCAAAGCAAAATACACCGGGTCAGTCTAGAATACTATCAGTGATAAATTCATAGCACACACACACAACTTGCTTAACTTTGTAAAATCCTTTATGAAATCAAAAGGATAATAGTAAAACATCCCATACATAAACACGGACGGTTTTTACCTTACTATAACCCAAAACATTTTTGAAATCATAACTTGGTATGATATTATCATAATGTCTAAATACAAATAATTAACAATCTAGAGGAACGCTTGCATCTCACGCTCCCCCTATATAGCATACAATCAAAACCGCGGGCGCTTATTGGATATTGGATTCCGACTTTGACAAGGTATGGGACCACCTGCCGATAGTGTATCTCTAGAGGCGAATACACTGGGTTCAACAAGAACTTCTTGCAACCCGACCCACACATGACCGACCACTCATTTCGCTTGAGTGTATCGAATGTGTATCACCGACGGTTGGGATCAGCAACCGTCTCCCGATAAGGGACAACATTGAATATAGATTAAAGAAGCAAATGGAATTTCTCTAGATAGGTGATTATACACCCTAATGGGAGCGACCCACATAGCCATGCCGCCTGCCCGATTTTTTCCATCTCCCGGCTGATGAGGCTTGAGGCTAGAATTTATCTCTGGAATATCTGACCACCATTCACTTTGAATGCCACATCGTCAGATCCATCAGATATCACTAATTGACGTCCACAAAAATACTCTAGTTGGGAGCCAACCAACTCTAATACGTTTGAAGAAATCAACGTACATGGCCCTTTGGAAATACTCTATCAGACATTCGTCCATACAAGCCATCCAGGAACAGGATGAACCGAAGGCACCCTCCTACTGCATCTCATATAGGAATCACCCCATGGATCAGTAGCGAGAAGTCCTTGCAAATCCGTGGATTTCAACCACGACAGAATCACAAATCAAATAACTCTGGTTGCAAGCCAGAGAAATTCGACGAGTAGTCCTTCCGTTTATGAAGATCCACGGTCTTCACTTGCTCCATCTTCAATCAATGTCTTCACGTATTTGTTGGTTGGAATGGTATTCGAATATAAATTCGATTCCGGTTTTTCCGTTCCAACAATCGTATTTGGTCAGGTTTGATAGACGGTGATTTAACTATCAAATAACAATAGTGTGAATGAGTTTATTGATTCGGTACTTGGCATGACTTGGCCTCTTAAAATTTATTTAACAAAATCGTTAATAACTTTAAAGTCTCCTCTTAAATTTAAACCTTTATATTTATCCTTAATTTATTATAACAAAAACTATTTCTATATGTATCGAGTTTGTATATACATATGTATACCCAACTTTCCAATTCCTTTACTATTGGAAATATCATTATATTTCTACAAAACCTTTTCCAATTCCCTTAAATTTTGCATCTCAATATATACATTTACATATGTAATACTTAATGGCATAAAACCAGTTATCGATCCTGATACAGGTAAAACACATGTCGATTTATATAATTTAAAATCATTTATTCTTATTTATATTGAAACTAATATCGTAGTATTATTTATATTCCAACATCTCGCACTTATATTAAATACATTACGTATGGGATATCACACCAATCACAACACCTTTCACTCATTTCAAACTAATACCATTCCTCGATAAAAATGAAGTCGTTCAAGTTGGGGTATTTTATTTACCTCTCAGACCTTGATCGACAACGTTCTTATCTCAGAATAATATCAGTTCGTAACTTAACCCCTGATATTAAAATCTCATTTCCCCTTTGATTTCAAATCTGGTTTTATAAACCATTTCTTCCTTTTGAAATCCTCGTTCGAAAATCTCTTTACTTAATTCCTTTAATTAAGTAAAATTTTATTTAAATCTTCACATTCGCTTAAAATCTTATTTGCAAATCTCGTTCGACAACTTTGGATTTATAAATCTCCTTATAACCCTTATCGCTCCTCTTTAATCAAAACTAATCGCCACTTAAACATTCCTTAATCGATGTCTAATTAAAGGTCATCGCTTTAATTAATTAAAATAAAAATTAACTTTTGTATTAACTATATTAAAAATAGTTAACTATGCTACTAACTAAAAACAGTCTAAAATTATCATTTTTAAAATCTTATTAAATAAAATCAACTTCATTAACATAATTCAATAATTTCCTTAATTTATAGTTAATCGAAGATTAACTAATTATTTCACACCATTCGTTAAACTTTAAAGAATATTCAAAATATTTAAATCAAATTACTTCGATTATCAATTTCAAATAAAGACGGTTGATTTTTGTCGACCGTACACCTCACTTAGCAGTTAACTGATTATCATTTGTCATTTCCCCTTTTTAAGTTAATCGAATAACTTAATTAATTTAAAATCACCATTTGATTGTTTAAAAATACAATTATCCTACTTTACCATCACACAGGTGATTTCTTTGTCTTTATAGCTTTTGAAACTTGTATAAACCATTTATATAATTTCTTATATAAACTTCATTTAAAATATATGTTTATAAATTCTAATTTTATTACTTATATAAAATAACAGAAAAACTTCAGTTTAGTTATAAAATAATTTATAACATTAAAACTGCGTCGATTCACCGAACGGTAGAATGATGTCTAAAACAACACATTTTAGGCCATTCACTGCCAACTACCCAATCAGCACTGTCGGTTGATTTTAAACACAACACAGATGAATATTTATTCAACCATCACGCTCAAACAGTTTTTTTTCTAACATATGGGGTTCAATCAATTCAAATATCAACAGTATAAAACAAACAACACATGTAATATTTGAGAAATCTGGTCGGATCCCTCCAACCTGTCCTTCCCTGCATCACAGCTCGTTATACATTTCATAATAATATATGAAATAAATTTCAAATGATCAATGTAACACCCACGTCCATTAATGTCACTCACAAAGGGAATGCATTAACTTCAATGGAGCGTTTTAAGTAAGTATAGAACAGAAAATCACAACAAGACAGATATAAAACAGTACTTGAAAATTTAAAACTTTATTTATTACAGCAGAAGGTAAATATGTCTGGTTACATCATCAAAACCATAAACCAAAGTCAAGTACATCATATCCATCTTGATAAAACAAAGTACATAAACTGAAAGACATAATCCCCAACATCAAAATAGCCATAAATAAAGAGAAGCTGAACTTTACTTCAGCGATCCAAGAAATCTTCTAAAAGCAGTTCAAAATCGAGCTCCATTGGTGCTAGTTCCAACCTGAGCACCTGGGGGGGGGGAGGAAAGAGATGGAAAACGGGGGGTCAGACATAAAGTCTGGCGAGTGCGATAATTCTAACAATATAATTAACAAAGTAACTAGGCTAAGGCATAAGTTGGAAAATAAGGAAATGACCATGAACCATTGAGTATGGCAGAGTAAACAAGGAAACAAGATGAACAACGATATCGTTAAAGCGCACCTAACCCACTAAGATAATTTACTAAACTATACCAACACTATAGGATAATTGCTATACTGCACCGCCACTAGTGTACTGCACCACCACTGGTCACCCTAAGATTGATCCCGCCTACAGACTTAATAATGATATTGGTAGTTTCGTGCACCCCTAGCTGCCTTCATAGGTGCCGTCTGCCCCTATCTCTACTAGGTGTACCCACTACCCCCAAACGATCGGCTCCCTAACTCGTAGATACCCGTGCTGGCCCCACAGTGGGGTGTATCACTCCCCAAAGTGGCAACCCGATACAACCAGCAATGCACGACTTATACCTACACGATGCAACAACGTCTTACCTACCAGCCCGGGTCCACACACGCATATGAATCCGTTGGACTTGCATTGCCACCGCTAACTCGGTTTGGCCTCTTACAGTCAAGCCCAGTATGTGTGTCCCGTCCTCGACTTGGGTCGAGCCCACAAAGATACGTATGGGTTACTGGTTGAAACGGGCCCCCATTATTTGACACAAGCTATCCACCTAAGCTTGGTCCCCTCTAGTACATCCCACTTAACCCACCTCTTATTCATTTTTCAATTACATGTTTCAATTTTGGTTAAGTGTTTCTAATCGTATTTCCAAATGCCACCCAAGGCACCCACTAGATTCCACATGCCACCCAAGGCACCCACTTAACCCCCTCATGTCCCACTACATGTTTATCTGGTTAAGTGTTTCTTAATTCATTAAGACCGTAACCTCATAAAGACCTCCCACATTAGACTGGCATTTGTGGCAGCTGGATTTGCCGGGCGGGTCCGGGCAGTCTTACACCACAAAAGAGCCTAACCTCGTGTCTTTACAATTGTTACGTATTTAGTTTATGCCTAAGACCTCTCACATCAGACTGGCATTTGTGGCAGCTGGATTTGTCGGGCGGGTCCGGCCAGTCTTACACCACAAAAGAGCCTAACCTCGTGTCTTAGACGATTAATTACTCCTAATTAATCATTCCCCAAATTTGAATTACTTTCCCTATACAAATTATCAATCAATTCCAAATTTAACGATGTCCATAATTGACTCAATTATGTCCATCCATTTATGGTATGTAAAATCATACCGATTTTCACCACAATTATATTTTATGCCTTTTAAGGCATTTATGCCAATTAAATCTTTTAAATATTATCCCCTTTTCCCTACGTAGTACATTTGTTCGTTTAACGTAAAAATATATGTTAGACTCGAATAGTCTAACTCATGGAATAAAGAGAAAACATCACAATATACACATAATTAAAACATAAATCTAACATAGGGGTGAACTTGCATATGTGAATGATGTTCTAAACTTAAAACTTGCATAGGCCAAAATTTCAACTTGCATAAACAACATATGTCATGGATCCAAATCTAAAGGTGTGAACTTTGATGAGAAATTGGCCACAAACTTGCATAAATAATGTATGTCATTGGTCTATATCTAAAGGTGTTAATTTGCATAGGCAATACCCCTAAACTTGCATAACATGATTCATATATTCATACAACTTACATATGTGATTTATACATCATAACAAGGGTGTAAACTTGCATTGGTAATAACATAACATGGTTCATATCCAACTCATAAACTCACATATGTGATTTATACATCGCAACAATGGTGTAAACTAGTATCTAACATGTAAAGTATCATGTAGAATTTAGCATATGTCATAGCCTAACTTTTAATTAAATTTTCACATAAACTAGGTGCCATGGCCATGTAAGGTCACATATAATTCTACCCAAACTTGTATATGGTTCATGTTTGAATCAACATCTAAACTTTCCTACATATGATTTATCATATGAATCAACTAACATATGAAACATGATGAATTGATTGTATATAAAATTACAACATGGATGATAGCAACATAATTTTACATCATAAATGATAACATCACAACATAACATCATAGAGATTTCAATAACAATCCTAAAACATAATTACAACATGCAATCAATACTTCATATCACATCCATACAATCCGCATTATATCTTAATCCAAATAAATTACTAATTATCTTATTAAAACTATCGAACTCACAACTCAAAAGCCGTCTTGAGTTCTGAATTCTGATTTCTGGAGTTGAATTAGCTCTCCTTTGATGAAGATTCGCTGTTAGGGTTGAGTAGTTCTGATTTGGTTCGTTGTTCTTCCTCTTAATTTGGTGGCGGCTGCTCTAGGATTCAAGACAACAGCATGACGGCCATAGTTTTAGTTTTAATTCGGATTTAGGGTTTGAGTCTATGGGTCTTTTTATAGAGTTATGAATTAATTTAAGCCGTCGGATGATCTTAGGGTTAATCGAAACCACTCAATCATGATAGGGTGATAGGTCAGCCCTAATGACTCAGCAAAGAGTCAGAAAGGACTCAGCAACATGGGTCAGCCTGAACCAAAAAGCTGTGCAGGCTCACTGCCTCGGCCTGGGCGCACTTGGCAGGTGCGCCCGTGTTAATTTGTACTGGCGCACTTCCCAAGTGTGCCAGTGCATTTTTTTCCCTTCTTTTGCCACCAATCTTCGTTCGTCCATAACTCCTTCATCCGATACCCGTTTCCCGCAAACTCGGACTCTATTTCAACCTGAATCCCGAGGCGAACACAATGACGCAACCCAATCCCCATAATTCTCACGTCTGTGATTAATTATTCTTTATTTTAGTTAATTCGATTATTCAAAAAATCTGGGGTGTTACATTCTCCCCTCCTTAAAGGATTTCGTCCCCGAAATCTCCAAGTTAAGGAGAATGCATATCCTACCATCCAAACAACCATCTACTCAACCATCAAACACGGGCATCCATTGTCCTTATAAAGTTTCTAATGCTGTATGAACATATGCAAGAAGTGTGTGTATATGTTCCTTATCTAACGCAAAATCAGGCGGTCTACTGATTCAGTTGACCTCCTTAATGCAAACCATGATAGTGCCATGCATCTATTATGTATGCGAAAGAACCTTATCGATACATATTATTTCTACATGTGTGCACAAACATTCACCAAAATGTAACATCCATATGACGGTACAACCAATATACATCCATTACTTAAATATGTACACACATTTATATGCAATATGCAATATGAATTGACTAAGCCGATCTTGTGCCTAAAGTGTGTGTATATGCATCCACGAGCAACCACTAGCAAACACTTGCATCCACGTGCATCCATCATACATAACATGTCTCAAACACATGTTTCAACCATAGGACTACCCTATCTAAAGGTCAAAGATACTAGCGAGAGGACATACTAAAGATAAGATAAGCACAAGGTAAGTGATAAAGGAGAAATTAAAAGACATACCCTTGAAAAGAAAAGGGTATAATGAACGCATCTTCGCTTCCGTCTCCCAAGTAGCATTGCTTTCATCATCTACCCATTGCACTTTGACTAGTTTGACCTCTCGATTCCTCAACTTCTTAATCTCCGACCCAAGAATGCGCGTAGGAGCTCGTCGAATCGTCGCATCACGCTCGATCTCCACTTCTCTAAGCAAGCTCGGCTCTACCACTTCCGCGGTCTCGTGCAAGCACTTCCTCAAATGTGATACATAGAATACGTCGTGTACACCACTAAGTCTTTCGGGCAACTCCACTCTATACGCCATCTGCCCAATCCTTTCCTTAATAGGAAACGGCCCTACGAACCTTGGTGATAATTTTCCAACGGACCCAAAGCGAATGACGTTCCGTAATGGAGACACCTTGACAAAGACCATGTCCCAAATATCAAACTCAAGATCTGACCTCCTCTTATCCGCATAAGATTTCTGTCTATCTTGCACCGTCTTCATCCTTCTTCGAATCAAATCGATCTTCTCCGAAGTCTCTCTAACCATATCGGGTCCAAGAAAGGTCTTATCTGTAGACTCCCACCAACATGTAGGCGAACGACACGGCCGTCCATAAAGAGCCTCGAACGATGCCATGCCAATACTAGACTGAAAGCTGTTATTATATGCAAACTCCACCAATGGAAGATGTTCCTCCCATGTACCTACGAAATCTAAGACACACAACCTCAATAAGTCCTCTAGAATACGATTCACCCTCTCGGTCTGGCCGTCCGTCTGAGGATGATATGCGATGCTCAAACATAACTGAGTCCCTACCGCCTCTTGTAAGCTCTTCCAAAATTCGCTAGTGAAGATAGGATCGCGGTCGCTCACTATGCTAGAAGGAACACCGTGCAGACGAACTATTTCTCGAATGTATACGGTGGCTAACCATGGAGAAGTCCTCTTACTCTTCATGGGAATGAAATGGGCGCTCTTAGTAAGTCTGTCTACCACGACCCAAATCCCCGTATTACCCTTCCTCTATCTCGGTAATCCGTCAATAAAGTCCATCGAGACGCTTTCCCACTTCCATTGTGGGACCTCCAATGGGTGAAGCAATCCACCAGGCTTCTTTTGCCCTGCTTTTACTTGTTGGCACACCAAGCATCTAGCGACATACTCAACCACATCTTTCTTCATGCCGGCCCAAAAGTAAACTCGTCTCATGTCCATTTACATCTTGTCCCCGCCAGGATGAATGGTCATCTTCGAACGATGTGCATCTTCAAGAATGGTCTTCCTTAGATTCTCGTCCCGTGGTACACAAAGCCTACCGTCCCTACGCAACCAACCCTTATCATCTAGGGTATACCTACGGAGATGGCTCGATGACTCCCCTCCTTTGAGCTTTTCTACTAACTCAACCAACTGTGGGTCGTCTTGCTGTGCCTCATCAATCCGTCCCAAAAGCGTAGGTCTGACCTCTAAGGATGCTAGCAAACCAGGTACGAAGTCAATGGAAGGTGTAAAGTCAAACGTAGATATGAACTCTAAACTTCGTCGCTCAACAAACAACGGACTCAAGGATAATCTTTTTCTACTTAAGGCATCTGCCACCACGTTAGCCTTGCCAGGGGTATATGCTATCTCGAAGTCGTAGGATGCTAAGAATTCTATCCACCATAACATATCACCCTTCCCTAGAGACCACATGCCCTTAAATCCTCACTTCTTTCCTCAAAAAAAGGTGTTTTGGAGAACTTAGCTTTAAGCTGCTGCACTTGTAGGGTCCCTAAGCTTTCCCTAAGATGTAGGGCATGCTCTTCTCTGCTTCTAGAGAAAACCAGGATATTATCCCATGCAAAATCGTCACAACTATCCATCTCTCACGCAGACCATCCTAGTCGAACTCGACATCCCCCAAGTGCAAGCCCCAAAGGCCTAAACCAATATCAGACAAACACCCAAGGGATACCTCCTTCGAATTCAGACGACCTACGTGAGATGATACTAGTAGGATGGTCAATCAATTGAGCATTTGACCGACTCTGGCTGTCCTTGCCAGTCATGCTCCAAAACCACCGCTGATTACATAACTGGCTTTGCTTAATCTATTAAGCATATACGAAAACTTATTTCGCGCCTCTTGGTAAACCCCGCACTTTATCAAAGACGTCTCCATACTCACGGACCACACAAACAGATTCCCAATCATCGTTGGATGCGTCAGAAGATTCTAGGCAGCTAAGCATCACTGAACCCCTAGGGTCGCAAGAAATATGAGGGTCTTTCCATAACGAATCAATAGTCTAACTACCCTCCTTTCACAATCTAGGATGGCACCCCGCCTGGCTAGCCAATCCACCCCTAGAATCAAACTATAGCCCGTGAAACCAAGGACGAAGGCATTGCATTCAAATCCAACGCCCAAGATAGACACTCTCAAATCCCGACAAATCATAGAAAGATGAGCCGAACCACCAATAGGATTTGAGACAACTAAGGGATCAGTAACAAGACTAGTATCTAGGTGCAGTGTTTCAACTAATGATGTAGGAATAAACGAATGCGATGTGCCAGAATCGAATAAAGTACGGACAGGATGATCAAACAGAAAAACTAAACTTTCAACGGAAATTGCTCTACCTTGTACTTGCAGCGGTGGGACCACGAGAGCTTGAACTTGTCCCCTTGCCTGCTCCGGTGCCATAAGAGCCTGCACCTGTCCTCTCGAGGTAGACCCTTCCCTCTGCCCTTTCTTTGGGCAGTCCTTAATAAGATGTCCCTCCTCGCCACAGTGGAAACAACCAGTCTTCTCTTTCTTCCTACAATCTTTGCTTAGACGGCTGGGTGTCCCACAGTTAAAGCATTTTTTCTTCCCCTTTGTGTTGTTGCCTTTGCCACCTTTCTTGTTCTGTTGTTGCTGTTGCGACTACTTTTGATCCCCTTTCTTCTCGGGTGCCTTATTAGCATTGGCGTCCTTCTCCTCTTCAGAGCGCCATGTCAACTAACCTCTCAAAGGTAGCCCCCATGGGAATGTGGGTCATAGCTAACCCATGAAGCGGCTCGTTTAAACCCTTAACAAATCTTAGAGCCTTCTTTTCTGGAGTGTTCACCAAGTCCAAGCCAAACCTTGCCAATTGGTTGAATTTGTTGACGTACTCTTTCACCGATAGGTTCCCTTGCTTCAGCTCCAAAAACCTTTCCATGTATAGATTCTCTTCAGCCCGCGAGAGAAACTTCGCCTCAAGCCTCTGCCTAAAATATGGCCATGTATTGACCGGACGTCCCCCATTAGTGACCTCCCACCAAAACGAGGCCTCATCCTTCATTACCCAGGCAGCCAACTGGACCTTTCTTTCATCATCCACTTCAAAGATTCTAAACAATTATTCCACCTCCTTTAGCCAGTTACGAGCTTCAACAAACGTCTCCGTCCCGTGAAAAGGTTTTCCACCCATTGCTCTAAAGTCCTTACATATCTTAGCAAAAGTATCGACGAGAGGAGGAGAGGGAGGAGGAGGGGTATTTGCTGGACCTGCGGTGGCGGCCCTAGCCTCAAGATATTGACGAAACCAACCAGGTACATGAACACCCTCTGGTATCTCAGATGCTTCAGACATGCTGAAACGAAAAAGGAAAGATTCAATATAAAAGAACCGAAGGAAAGATATATGGCTCTTGGGGTTATGCTTTCTAAAATATACTTTTCTCTTGAAAATACTTTCCTTAAAACATACTTTTGAAAGTACTTCTTTATAAAAATGTTTTTGAAAAACAGTTTTTCAAAATTCATATCTGTTCTTGTAACCTTCAGCTCTGATACCACGTGTAACACCCCATGTCCATTAATGTCACTCACAAAGGGAATACATTAACTTCAATGGAGCGTTTTAAGTAAGTATAGAACAGAAAATCACAACAAGACGGATATAAAACAGTACTTGAAAATTTAAAACTTTATTTATTGCAGCAGAAGGTAAATATGTTAGGTTACATCATCAAAACCATAAACCAAAGTCAAGTACATCATATCCATCTTGATAAAACAAAGTACATAAACTGAAAGACATAATCCCCAACATCAAAATAGCCATAAATAAAGAGAAGCTGAACTTTACTTCAGCGATCCAAGCAATCTTCTAAAAGCAGTTCAAAATCGAGCTCCACTGGTGCTAGTTCCAACCTGAGCACCTGGCGGGAGGGGGGGGCGAAGGAAAGAGATGGAAAAAGGGGGGTCAGACATAAAGTCTGGCGAGTGCGATAATTATAACAATATAATTAACAAAGTAACTAGGCTAAGGCATAAGTTGGAAAATAAGGAAATGACCATGAACCATTGAGTATGGCAGAGTAAACAAGGAAACAAGATGAACAACGATATCGTTAAAGCGCACCTAACCACCTAAGATAATTTACTAAACTATACCAACACTATAGGATAATTGCTACACTGCACCGCCACTAGTGTACTGCACCACCACTAGTCACCCTAAGGTTGATCCCGCCTACAAATTTAATAATGATATTGGTAGTTTCGTGCACCCCTAGCTGCCTTCATAGGTGTCGTCTGCCCCTATCTCCATTAGGTGTACCCACTACCCCCAAACGATCGGCTCCCTAACTCGTAGATACCCGTGCTGGCCCCACAGTGGGGGTGTATCACTCCCCAAAGTGGCAACCCAATACAACCAACAATGCACGGCTTATACCTACACGATGCAGCAACGTCTTACCTACCAGCCCGGGTCCACACACGCATATGAATCCGTTGGACTTGCGTTGGCACCGCTAACCCGGTTTGGCCTCTTACAGTCAAGCCCAGTATGCGTGTCCCGTCCTCGACTTGGGTCGAGCCTACAAAGATACGTATGGGTTACTGGTTGAAACGGGCCCCCATTATTTGACACAAGCTATCCACCTAAGCTTGGTCCCCTCTAGTACATCCCACTTAACCCACCTCTTATTCATGTTTCAATTACATGTTTCAATTTTGGTTAAGTGTTTCTAATCGTATTTCCAAATGCCACCCAAGGCACCCACTAGATTCCACATGCCACCAAGGCACCCACTTAACCCCCTCATGTCCCACTACATGTTTATCTGGTTAAGTGTTTCTTAATTCATTAAGACCGTAACCTCATAAAGACCTCTCACATTAGACTGGCATTTGTGGTAGTTGGATTTGCCGGGCGGGTCCGGGCAGTCTTACACCACAAAAGAGCCTAACCTCGTGTCTTTACAATTGTTACGTATTTAGTTTATGCCTAAGACCTCTCACATTAGTCTGGCATTTGTGGCAGCTGGATTTGTCGGGCGGGTCCGGGCAGTCTTTCACCACAAAAGAGCCTAACCTCGTGTCTTAGACGATTAATTACTCCTAATTAATCATTCCCCAAATTTGAATTACTTTCCCTATTCAAATTATCAATCAATTCCAAATTTAACGATGTCCATAATTGACTCAATTATGTCCATCCATTTATGGTATGTAAAATCATACCAATTTTCACCACAATTATATTTTATGCCATTTAAGGCATTTATGCCAATTAAATCTTTTTAATATTATCCCCTTTTCCCTATGTAGTACGTTTGTTCGTTTAACGTAAAAATATATGTTAGACTCGAATAGTCTAACTCATGGAATAAAGAGAAAACATCACAATATACACATAATTAAAACATAAATCTAACATAGGGGTGAACTTGCATATGTGAATGATGTTCTACACTTAAAACTTGCATAGGACAAAATTTCAACTTGCATAAACAACATATGTCATGGATCCAAATCTAAAGGTGTGAACTTTGATGAGAAATTGGCCACAAACTTGCATAAATCATGTATGTCATAGGTCTATATCTAAAGGTGTTAATTTGCATAGGCAATACCCCTAAACTTGCATAACATGATTCATATATTCATACAACTTACATATGTGATTTATACATCATAACAAGGGTGTAAACTTGCATAGGTAATAACATAACATGATTCATATCCAACTCATAAACTCACATATGTGATCTATACATCGCAACAACGGTGTAAACTAGTATCTAACATGTAAAGTATCATGTAGAATTTAGCATATGTCATAGCCTAACTTTCAATTAAATTTTCACATAAACTAGGTGCCATGGCCATGTAAGGTCACATATAATTCTACCTAAACTTGTATATGGTTCATGTTTGAATCAACATCTAAACTTTCCTACATATGATTTATCATATGAATCGACTAACATATGAAACATGATGATTTGATTGTATATAAAATTACAACATGGATGATAGCAACATAATTTTACATCATAAATGATAACATCACAACATAACATTATAGAGATTTCAATCACAATCCTAAAACATAATTACAACATGCAATCAATACTTCATATCACATCCATACAATCCGCATTATAGCTTAATACAATTAAATTACTAATTATCTTGTTAAAACTATCGAACTCACAACTCAAAAGCAGTCTTGAGTTCTGAATTCTGATTTCTGGAGTTGAATTAGCTCTCCTTTGATGAAGATTCGCTATTAGGGTTGAGTAGTTCTGATTTGGTTCGCTGTTCTTCCTCTTAATTTGGTGGCGGCTGCTCTAGGGTTCAAGACAACAGCATGACGGCCATAGTTTTAGTTTTAATTCTGATTTAGGGTTTGAGTCTATGGGTCTTTTTATAGAGTTATGAATTAATTTAAGCCATCGGATTATCCTAGGGTTAATCGAAACCACTCAATCATGATAGGGTGATAGGTCAGCCCTAATGACTCAGCAAAGAGTCAGAAAGGACTCAGCAACATGGGTCAGCCTGAACCAAAAAGCTGTGCAGGCTCACTGCCTCGGCCTGGGCGCACTTGGCAGGTGCGCCAGTGTTAATTTGTACCGGAGCACTTCCTAAGTGCGCCAGTGCATTTTTTTCCTTCTTTTGCCACAAATCTTCGTTCGTCCATAACTCCTTCATCCGGTACCCGTTTCTCGCAAACTCTGACTCTATTTCAACCAGAATCCCGAGACGAACACAATGGCGCAACCCAATCCCCATAATTCTCACGTCTGAGATTAATTATTCTTTATTTTAGTTAATTCGATTATTCAAAAAATCCGGGGTATTACAATCAACTAATTTAAAATGATGGAATATAAATGACAGCAACTAATCAAACAGTAACAACCAATAACAGCCAATCAACCAATTTATACTTTTAAATGGTAAATTAAATTTTAATATGAATTTACCACATCACAGGATTCCAGAAGGTGTGAGAATTAACTCACCAGTAAATACGGTTGACGGTTGATGCATTTGTTTCATATAATTTTAAACGGACGTTTAAAATTACATGAAATTCCAACTGTCTCTGTTTGCAACCCAACCAGTGTGTACGCGTAGTGCTCGTCGCCACAATCCCAACGGATCCAGTTTTGCTGAAATCCGATAACGTATGATAAAGTTATCGATTATTAAAGATTTAATTTGAATTAATTGAATTGTGATTAACTAAAATTATAAATTTAAATATTAATCAACTTAATTACAGTTAAAACAGATCCACGTCATCCTCGTTCAGCCCAAAAACATGTTTCCTCTTTAGCGGACATCTGAAACCCGATCGTTCCTCCCTTCTTCAGGAAAACACGAACGCCTCACCACCATTTAAACCGCCGTCACCACCAATAACTTCACCGGAGACCCCACTGACCCCATCGACCATCGCGCCTGAGCCCTAGACGCCACCTCCCAAAGGCTCGACACCCCAGATCATCTCGGCCGCCTGAAAATCCGTGAAGAACGAAACCTGCTTCCACCTCGATTTCTCCCCCTACACACCACCGTACACTACGAAACCGCCGCCAATGGAAAGGTCTCGCCACTGGTCACCGAACACCTTCAGATCTCCGACACTAAGTCCTCCCCCATCGCCGTCCAAATGGTGAAACCCGATTCCAGCTTTCAAAAACAACCCAAAATCATCACCTCCGTTCAACTCCTCCCTACGACCACCACAATCAGTTTCAGACCGTCGATCCAAAGGTGAAAATTACCACCTCCTCTCCCTCTACAAGTTTGGCTTTGGCCCTGGTATCAATCGACACTCCAAATCGCCACAAAACCCAAAAGAATGAAACTGGTTTTCGATGGAAATTGGTGATTTCCGGCCAACTCCGATGAACGTTGGTCCTGGAAGTTTTGGTGAAGGTCGACCTCGATTAGATTTACAACTTTGCTTCAGGTTGCTACCACAAATTCCTTCTAGAATGGAAGATAAAATTCATTTTGTAACGGGGGTATTTTCTGCAAAATTCTGTGAAGAATTGATGAACGGAAGTGAAATTGCTGAAGTTGGCTGAACATTGGCTGTATAAATAATTAGAAATAATATATTTTAAGTTGACGTGTGATGATGACTAACGATAATTATTTCGTGTCTATCGCAATTTCGAACATCGTTTATTCGCTCATGCGCTCGCATATAAACTTTGTTCGCAACGGAAATTGACGTCATAGTATTATTTTAATTACGGTCCTAATTAAACTTGTTTCGTCGAATTCCGTGCCCGTTTGCTCAAACAGCGTTCGTTTATGTCCAAATAGTCGTTTTTATTTGTATTTTATTTTGCCACGCTCGCAACTTAACCCCGATTTGCGTGCAAATTGAAAATCTAGCAATAATTTGCTATTGCGGTCTCAATAAAATTTGTTTCGTCGAAAACAAAGGTCGTTTGAATAAAGTCCCTTTTATAACTGCCCAATTCAAATAAAATAAACCAATTTTAAAATACCTCAATATAATATTATTAAAATATTGAAATTAGCCATACACGACCAGAATTACATATACTACCAAGATAAAATATCACGGGTTGAATTTCAAGCCAAATCGATATCTTAAAAATTTAAAAACCCCTTTATTTAATATAAATAACGTTATAATATATAAAGGAAATTCTACAACGATCTTTTCAAAATTTGATTTGGACATAAAATAAAATCTACAACATGAAAAATCGATTTTTCTCTTTCATTAGAAAAATATTCTCCAACAGATTCAGACGTTTCTTGTTTCAAGAAAATCCGACTCATTTTGGGCCATGTATAGCCGTTTAAAGTTCAGAACGCCAATTTACGAACTACCGTGCCGCTACAACTCGTTTTATAATTAAATTATAAATTTAACGTTATAACGTCGTTTTAATAACGAATATATTTATATAATTCAATATAAATTATATTTAAACCATTTTAAGTTATCCGCTCACTCTATACTGCGAATTCAACATTTTCCCAATATTTCAGAAATTAAAATATTATTATAATATTAATATAATTTTAAATATTTATGTTAAAATGGTCGAAATCGATTATTTAAACTCAAATCAATATTTTAAATAAATAAAATATTTCAATAAAATAGCCAGAAAATACGGGACGTTACAACCATTTCACGTTCAAATCTAATTAAAGATTTAACTATCGCTTGGAGCAAAACTGGTGATACTCCATTCTCGATCATTTCCCAAATTTGATAATTTAAATTATCAATTCACATTTTAATCTAATTAAAGATTTATTAAAACTCCACTTAGTTCTAATCTTCCCAAAAATCAATATTAATGATTATTTAACTCTGGAAAATCAAACATGCCGCGTCAACAACCTACACCGTACCATTGATTTCTGCCGATATATAACGTCTGAGCTCATACGTCTCAGAGAAGGGTATTAAGAAAGAGATTAAATCCTTCGCCACCAAACAGATATGTATTTAGAAGAGATCAACGATACAATTCGAAATACAATGTTAGACATGAAATCCTGTCTTTAACTGGATTAAAGAATTAATGTCATTTAAAACACAGTTCACGATAAACCCAAATCCTCTTCCATAAAAATGGAATCTTCACGGAAAAACAAATCAATATATAATCGATATCAATTTCCGTATCCGACCAATAATATAAATGGAATAACGACAAAACCTTTCAAATTCCATATATATTAATAGTCTTCCTCCACAGAAGCTCACTTCGATTATTACCAATCAAATTCCATTCAATTCCAATTTAATATATTAAATTGAAAAACTTTCCTTTGGAAAATCCCATTAAATATTAATAAAAGATTTATATATTTCAAATCACATTTCACTGCAAATCGGGTTAAAGAACGAATGTCGTTAAAACACAGTTCACAATAAGCCCATTCCACATTCCATTTTATTCCAATTAAATGTTAATTAACTAGAAACATTAATAATCTTAATTAAAAGATTTATTCTTTTCACACGGGTTTAAGAACAGTGTTATTTAAGACACCATTCCCGACAAACCCAAAATCTAATTCTTTTATTCAATTCCAGTTAAATCTTAATTAATTGGAAAACTTCACTAAATCTTAATTAAAAGATTTATTCTTTCCTCAACTGGGTTTAAGAACAGTGTTAATGAAGACACCATTCACGAAAAACCCAAAATCCAATTCAATATTAAATACAAGGCTCTAAATAGAAATTATATCGGCTTATATTCAATATCAAATTTTGAAATCAACAAATATCGTATTGGGAATAATGATATATATCTTCCAAATTCCTCCACAATATCCGTATAATCATGTCCAATATCGAAATATTATGAAGATAATTTCGATTCAAATCCATTCCAATCCATATATTGGAAATTCTGGTTATTTTTAAAACCATTTCAAATCCAATTTATTTATTTAAAAATATCGGATTATAATTCTAGTTCGTAACTAGTTCATTTTGATAAAAATATATTTTTATCTTTACGAACGTGGAATTTTTCATCCAAATTCATTCCAAATCATTTATTATGATTTTACAAAAATTATTAATATTTTTAATAATTTTATCAAGGTAGTCGATTTCCATAAACGGTCATTGAACTGCACTTACAACGACCTTTTCCAAATTTGATTTGGACATAATTCCAAATCCAACCATTAGATTTCGAATATCTTATATTCGTTGGAAAGCTCTTTTCGATTTGAACCCAATGGTTCTGGTTTTAGGAGAATCCGACTGTCGGATCTCCCGTAATATCAATTCTAAGTCAATGGTCGAAATTCGCGAACGGTCGCGGGGCTGCGCATTCTATTCTGGCCATTAAATATATATATTATATATATATTTCATCGATTTTCATTTAAAACGTGTTTTATAAATCGTTTAAAAATTCTTTTTAAAACGATTATAACTTCATTTTCAATTTTAAATCAAAACTGAATATTCCATATCACTGTAATATATAAATGATAATATTTTCAAAATATCAGATTTTGAAATCATTTCCTTTTCGATATTCATTATAAGAACGAATAAAACCGATATTAATATCGTTTGCGTCAAAATGGCGCATAACTAATCAACACGGCTTCATATATTTCGATATTCTCATGTCCATCCAAAATCGGACATTAAAATCAGATTTTAATCATTTACTGAATATTATTTTAAAAATATTCCTTTATTTTAAAATATTCATTATTTTAAAATATTTTTTCCTTCTGGATTGGAATCAGACACGGTCATTTACCATATAATGTTATTTATATGGATTTCATACAGCACATGTATACAACACCAATCAGAATCAATCAACTATCATCTAGAGTGCATCACACAACTGCATAAGCATTAAATATAAATAATTAACGCTTACAACAGTCTGTCAACCCATCGATTGACATACAACTAAATAAATTGGATTAGTGTACGTCAAATATCATCCCAATACCCATGCAAGGTTTCAACCAACAAATATCGAATGTTGTTTGTGCAGTTGGGCGATTTGTAAAATTTATCGTCCCAATCAATATCAGTTAAATGTGTGTACGTAAACAAATCATCCGATTTGTAAACGAATATTTATTTTATTCATATACACGTTAAAAATCAATATCAGTCTAGCCATATCCCTCGCCTAATACTGGCTCATGCCATATATATACCAATTCTAATCTATTCAATTTACATCCCAAATCAAATTCAACCAACTTATTAATCAAAACAAACAACCAAACATCCATGGTTTCAATCAAAGGTGTCGGGTGCTTCTAAGCACCGTCTGCATCCTAGTATATATATTTAGCTAGAAAATAAAATTAGAGTGAGAAGTTCTCACCTTGGGTTTCCACTCCACAGTGCTTTGTTGTAACCCAAATTCGCTTTTCTGATTCCAACGCAATCTGTTTCACGCAATTTGTATTAAAAATTATATTTTTATTTCGCTACATATAAAAAAATCATATTTTATAATGATGTTCATATAATAAAAATCATATTTTTATACCGCCACTCATATCATAAAAATCATATTTTTATACCGCCATTCATATCATAAAAATCATATTTTTTATGTACATACAAATCATATCATTTTATAATTAAAAATCATATCTTTTTATAATTAAAAATCATATCTTTTTATAATTAAAAATATATCTTTTTATATGTTTTAAAAAGAATTCTATTTATATTTTAAAAAAAATACTATTTTATAAAGAATTCACATTAAAAAAAGTTGTTTATACAAAGAAATTTATTTACTGCTTAATCAACAAATTAAATAAACTAATTACAAAAAAATCACCTTTTCTTGTAAAAATGGAATCTCGGATGGAGGAGGTGCCACTGTCAGAGTGACGGTCAAAGAGGGTGGCGCAAGGGGTACTGAGGCATGGGAGGGTAGTGCAGGTGATTTGCGGTGGGGCCAGGCGGGGGCTGCGGCTGTGATTTGCATGGTTTTAGGGTTTTCTTCAATTTGAGAGAGGGAGGAGGAGGAAACGCGGAGGGGGCGGTCTTGCCTGACCGACGGCGGCTGAGGGGAGGGCGACGATGACGATCGGTGGTGGGGAGGGCTAGGCGACGCAGTGGCTAGGGTTTTTTTCTTTTTTTCTTTTCTTTTCTGATTTTGAACAATGGAAGATAGGGATGGGGTTATATAAAATTATTTGCTTTCTTTATTAAATTCCAAAAAGTTGATTTTTATTTCTAACTCCAAATTAAGCCCAATGACTGTCGCCACTAGCTAATTACCCTCGTTTCAGACACAATGGGATATGTCCCGTAAGCCAATTCAACAGTTACGATCAGTTTTCCTTTAAATTAAAATATAAATCAATGTATATTGAATATAAACGTACATTTTAATTTACCGGGACCACATACTGACTCCAATAATTCCAAAAAAATAAATCTAGCTATGTTTTGATGATACGGTCCTATCAAAACTAATTTCGTCGAATTTGGAGGCCATTTGAAAAACGGTCATTTTCTAGTCGATTAAATTCAAACTGAATTGACCAAACGCGTTTTAATTCACCACGCTCACATATTAACTCCAAAAATGATGAAAATTGGAATCTAGCAATAATTTGACATTCTGGATCCAACAAAAATGGTCTCATCGAAAACGGAGGTCGTTTGCAAAACAATTATTTTAAGGGCTATATATTATATTAAATATATACAAATTCCATAGCGACTATTTCGAATTTTAAAATGGGCATAACTTTCAACTCCCATTATGAAATCTGGATTTTTCACATTTGTTAGAAATATATAATTAATTAGATTCAAATATTTCCGGTTTTACTGAAATTCGATTTATTTTGAAACTTGTACATTCATTTAAAATTTGAAATCAAATTTTCAAATTGCCGCGCCATTTCAAGCTCGTTTTATAATTAAAATAAAATTATTCGTTCTGACTTCGATTTAAATAAATTTTTAGTCATTATTATTTAAAATAAATCATTTTAAATATTCAAAATTCATTAAAATTGCCGAAATAAGTTTTTTAAATTGGTTCTGATTTTTCGGGTTGTTACAGTTAGCGTTGAATTGAGTTCACTGTAATTCTTGTATCTAGGCCCTTTCCGAGGCTTAGTGTTGGGGTCACTTTTGACAGCGGCTTTTCCCTTGCCCTTTCCAGAATCTTACGGTTCTCTATCTTTAATCATGTTGACATCGAGAATGCGCTTCTCGGAAGTTGCATCTTCTTCCCGTAGAAATCTATCTGCTTCAAGGTAAAATTCACCGAGGTTTCACGGTGGGTCTCGGTACAAGGATTTTTTGAATTCCGAGTTATCCAAAATGCAGGATACTACTGCCATTAGTACCATCAAGGGTTCAAGACCTCTGTTTGATTGTAGTGAGAGATACGACATTTTTGGGTCGAGCAATATGGACCTGAAATTGTTCAACAAAGCGAGCAACCAACATGTACCAACTGTTGATCGATTCAGATTCCAGCTGCCGAATCCACATAGCAACTATATCAGTCAAGAAGAGAGGAAAACATTTTTCCATGACGTTTTTCGATGTCGATTGAACTTCCATATGCCGTTTGTATCACATTAGGTGCACGGTAGGATCTGTCATGTCGTTGTAAGGCTCTAGAACTGGAAGTTTGAAATCTGGGGGATTACGGGAATTCCTGATTTCCTAAGTGAACGGATTGTGATTGACGTCGTCTACGTCGTTCTGATAAGTGCGGCCTCTCGAGAGGCATTCAATAAGATTGGCGTGCCGATTTCCTTCAAAGAGTTGTTGCAAGCTTCTTAGATCAGAGCTGGTGCCCCCAGCGTTAAATTCAGAAGAGTTCGAAAAAGCATGGGGTGCTTGGAGTGTGATCCAGTTCGGATCGGATGCCGGCAGGTCGGAGGGATCAAACTGAACCGGTTCGTGTTGTCCGATCCAATCCGGTTATTGGATGCTGGTCCAAGTTCCTCCTTGATGTCGCTGCCTTTGTGTGGGTTTTATCCGAACAGGAGCTGATGTTGGTCGCGCTCGACCTGTTCCTTGATTTCTAGGGGGATGCTCCTACGCTCGATCCCATCTAGATATGCGGTTCAGATCGGATCCGAACCGACCCGGTCGGGGTTTCCCCCTGCTTCCATTTGCTATCCAATTCAGATTTGGACCAATCCGATCTGGTCATTGGCTGCTGTCTGAGCCATTTCCGTGCTATTTCCAGTGAGTTATGCATTACCGCTTGGCCTGCCTTCCATCCGAGCGAAGAATTCTTCCATCATCTCCTGTTGTTTCTGGAGGAGATCATCTTTCCTTGCCATTTGAGCCCTCGGTTCGGTGAGAACGCCATCCATTTCATCTCTAGTCAAGTATGTTGATGGACTTTCATGAGAGCAATCCTCTTGACTCGCCTCGTTTCTCCTTCCTCGAGCTTCAACATCGTTTTCTCAGGATATCTTTCGTTTGACCATCGATCCAGTAGCCAAATAATCTGTTTCCTTTCAAGCTAGAAGAAGAATTTGTATCGTTTGCCCCCTTCTTGGCGCGCCAAAATGTTAGACCAAATTTTGGTACTAACACCCAAATTCAGTGTGAAATCCTCACAATCACCAATCACAAAGAATAAATGCATAAAAAAAGTAGTAAACCAAAGGAGATACACAGATTTTTATAGTGGTTCGGCTCAAACCAAGCCTATGTCCACTTTATAGTTTCTTAAATTCTAAGAAATTACCAGTACAATGTTGTCTTACAATCCGTAAGATTCGTTCACATACAACATCCTTGTATTTTAATGAAGAAGTAGGGAAAAGAGAGTGATTTTATACACGAAATCCTTGTGTCAATTTAGTTTGAGAAGCACAAAGTCCTTGTGTTGTAGCAATGGGGGATGCTGTGAAGAACTAGTGCTAAAAGTCCCTTTAATTTACCTTCAGGTGGTGTATTTATAGCTGATTTCTGGGTTCGGTTCGGGTACCACGTGGCACGCCCAGAGGAAATTTCGAAAAGTAGTGGAAAATGTGGAGAAGGCCTCTCCAGTCTGTGCTCTGCCATGTGGCATTTGATCCATGCATGTAAGAGATAGTTACTCCTTAAGAATCGGTCAAAGCTGCTGTGCGTGCAGAAGTTGCCAATTCAGAGGGCTACAAGAGTTGCCGAGAAAAGCTCTGTAGTTTATGTTTTCGCGCCCAAAATTGGTCATCTGCTAGGTCTTTCAGGCCATTCTATGTTTGCGATGTGATTTAAAACAAATTACTCTGTGTCTTCTGACGATATTCCCCATACTTGAGCGTATTGTTAACTAGAGATTTCACATGTGACTGCTTTGACCAAAAAGCACGTCAACATACTTAATATGTAATTAAGTATATCTCAATTAACATTTTTTCTGCTTAACATGACAGTCATTATTTATGATTAAATATAACTTATTTCATTTCATAATTTTGCCTCACTCTTTCCAATTTAATCATAATTCCATCTTACATTGTCACTGCAACTTATCGTTGTTTACTTTTTAACTTAGTTCTCCTAACTTAGGTTCACTAATAAGCCTCCTTTCCATTTATTATAACCTATGTTATAATTTCCTCTTGTCCCTAGGACAAGCCTTAACATGTTATTCTTATCAGTAGATTTCAGATTTCAAAGTCTATAGATTACTTAATTTATAATTAAGTACAACTTCTTACATTTCATAAATTTCCCCTTTTTCTCCACTTATTACAAACAACTGGTTTCAGTTTTCCCCATTTACTGATTACTTAAATTACGATCAAATACCATTCATCTCATTACATAAGTTATCTCATTTTCTTAATCGTTTATTATAACCTAAGTTATAATCTCCACTTGTCCCTAGGACAAGTCTACCTATTATATAACATTCTCATTAATGTAATTAATTTATAATAGGTTATTATCGTTCCCCGTTCATTCCATTCCTTTTACTTTTGTAACTTTCATTCAATTCCCATTCATGTCTATTAATTACAATTAATGCTATTTATCAATCCTGCTATATATATATACATATACATATATGTTTATGCACTAGACCTCTCACATTAAGCCTGCACTTGTGGATGCTGGATTTACCGGGCGGTTTCAGGCATACTTCTTCCACAAGTTGACTTAACCTCGTGTCTTAGCACCATTAAATGTTTATTTACGCACTAGACCTCTCACATTAAATTAACAACTTATGGACGCTGGATTTGCTGGGCAGTTCCGGGCAGACTTCTACCACAAGTTTAATTTAACCTCGTGTCTAAGTGCAGTTACAGTTTTCTATTTACTGTAAATTTTCAATACAATTTAGGCCTGTCCATTCTTTCGAATTTTCATTATAATCTATATTTTACATGCCATCATATTAAGCCCATTTTACGTCGCATGTCGTTTCTGACATGCATGTGATCGCCAAATCATGTAATTATTCTAATTTTAACATGTAATTATTCCCATTTCTACTATTAACGGTTCAAGTACATAATTGTCATAAGCTAACACATAATTATAACAATAGTAATCGCTACACGTATTTTTAACAAGTTTACATGTCAATAGGTGAACATTTCAGCACAATAAACGTTTCAACATATGAATTTTCTAACGTATTAATATTTTATCATATTAATATCTCAACATATCATTCTAGCATTTCATCACTTTTAGTCATTGTATCAGATTTATATGACACGTTAACGAGGAATGTTAAACGAAAATATACCATCAAAAATGATATAACTTAAATCCACTCAACTAATTTGCTTTCCAATTTCTGGATCTGCTCCGGATCTAGCATTCCATGGTTTCCCCTAACTGGATTTAGAACCTAACAACCATGGATCCAAAAATTTTACTAAAAGAAAAAGGGAAGAAAGAGGAAGAAAATTGAATAGACTAGATCTAAGAATTTACCTTACTTCACATATGATTCTGAACCACTTCTTATTAAGATTCATTCTTTTCCTCCATATCTTGATTCAGAATTTTCCTAAACTAATTATCTTAATTTTCTGAAGAGATTTAAGGAGGAGGAAGAATGGAAGAGCTTAGATGTTGCCTCAGGGAATGTGAGATTTAGGCTAGGCTCTGCTAGTCTATTTATAGGTGTTCAGGATCTTATCATATATGCAGCGCTAAGTCAGCATTGAACCTAGTTAAGAAAATAATCTAGATTCATCGATGAATCCGGTGGATCTGGAGGGTGTCGACCCCCTACAGGGATGTCGACCCCCTACAGGGATGTCGACCCCCTATGGGTCCCGCG
This sequence comes from Allium sativum, assembly GCA_030737875.1. Classification (NCBI taxonomy): domain Eukaryota; kingdom Viridiplantae; phylum Streptophyta; class Magnoliopsida; order Asparagales; family Amaryllidaceae; genus Allium; species Allium sativum. Next base: position 249,833,847 of record CM060920.1, read on the forward strand.
AGCAGTTTTGGCGTAAATGTTTGAATTTCGAATGTTTGAATATCTGAAATTTATTTAACTATTATATTCATGTGTAATTTTCTTGTACGTATACAAATCTTTTAATGACCATTTTACGTGTATATATATACGCACAACTTTCTTTTTATTTTCCAATTTCAAACGGTGTAGCACCGTTATTTGATTCTTTCCACATTCATTGATTGTAGCCTTATCTTGAACTTTATCTCTTATATATATATATATGTATTTGCACTTATATACATATATATTCTCATATATATATATATATATATATATATATACACACACATATATTTTCTTTACTTCCTTAATGTATATTTTTCCTTATATGTGCGTTTATACATATTTCCTCTCATGAACATGTGTTATTTTAGCTGTTCCCTTAAAACAAAAATATGACGGCGACGGGGATTAAACTCTGTACCTCTTGTATGCAAGTCACATGCTCTAACCAAGTGGGCTATTATGGCTATTGTTAACAAGGCTTAGAACAATGGTAGTTATTGTTCTCTTCTTATTCCTCTTTTTTCATATTTTTTACAATGTCTCATTTAAACCATTGCATTAAAAAATTTCTTTTATTTCTCTTTTATTATTAATGCATAATCAGTGCACACAACATATTTACACTGCATGCAACCAATCCCTTCTTTCTTTTAAAGCATGCATTACATTTTTATTTGCATTACCTTTATTTTATTCTTCATATATACATTTATGTCTATGCATATATATGCATTATTTAATTATTAAATTGTCATAAAATGTGGGGTGTAACAGTAATAGAGTCATGTGTAAACATTAACAAGGTTGGCTTAGAATCACTAACCTGGTCAGGCATACAACTTGGGTTGAACCAAACAGGATATATCTGTGTTATAGTTTGTATTGTGCATTTCTTAGCCACCAGAACTTGTTGTTCTGACCCCCTCCTCATTACAACCTCCTAGGTTTCCTAGAGAAGGTCGGGTTCTCATAGATGATTAAGTTTGGCTTTCAGTTCTCGTTCTGTCTCATGCTCGGTATTGGCAAAGTGACTTACATTGAAAAGGTAGTTACTTGAGTTAATACTAATTATCATATTTTGTTTCCACTGTAAGTTATATTTATCGTTTTCTGATTACCCTCATGCTCAATTATTGCAGGTACCAGATATACTGAAACACCCGGCCTCCGTTAAGGTCACTCACAAAGGGAATGCCAACATTATAGGTAAAAGATGCAGATAAATTACAAGAAAGACAAATAAAGTAGCGGAAAATAAAGTCATTTTATAAACAACTTAATTCAGTCAAGATTTTACAACAATTTTCTCAAATCATACTTAAAATTAATACATAAAACTTCTGTCTTGATTTATTAACTTCCAAGTATAAAAGAAGCACAAAAATAACAATGATATTCCCCCATAAAGCATGAACCAGCCATAGCAGTGGAAGTGAGAGTCCAAAGCAAAACATCGACCATCTTCGAGCTTGAAAAGAAAACTGAGCTAAGTGGTAACATTTCCTCCCTGTGAACCGCGGGGGGAGGGGGGGGGGGGAGGGGGGAACGGAAGAAAAGAGGCGAAACAAAACTAGGTCAAACATAAGTCTGGTAAGTCCAGTGATTATTCAGCATATAAACTGGTAAGAGAATCATGACATGAATAAACTGGACGCAGGACAATAACAAAGAAATAAGGTAACATAGGATAAGCATAAGGTATGGTAAGGCAAGATAAACTGAATGCGCTCCTACTCTTTCTCTGCTTCGCTACTACCTTGTTATTCTAATTTTTACATCCATCTCTGCCCCCACCTAACTAGTGTCCGAACTAGTTATCTGTATAAAATGATAACATGATCCCAATCCCCGTAATTGTGGTAGCCTTCAGGTGTACATCTATCGTGAGGATTCCACCTCAATAAGCCTAATTGCCATGAACATGTTAGATGTACCCTTACTACCCTATCGATCAACTCCTACTTGTATTCATTTCCCTTGTGTCTGTGTCAACCGGCCCTCTCTTGCATGTAGATACCCTGTGCTGGTCCCACCATAAGGTGTATCAATCCTTATGATAGCGACCCGACATGATTCAAGATGCACAGTGTATAACTACTGGTACCCAGTGTCTGCTTTTTCCCACTCTGGAGTACATTCACGCCCGTAAACCGATGGAACCTACACTGACGTACCCCCTGCCGCTGCTTTGACCACTTACAATCAGCCCAGTAATCGTGCCCCACCCTGCCTAGTTCAGGGTACCGTGATACATCTATGTGGGTTACTGCTGAAATGGGTCCCCGTCACTAGGGTTTCCTTATTGGTTAAGTTTGTGGGCCAATATATACAAATTTTACCCACCTACACGAAATGTACTTAACCCTCCCACCGGTTCTAGCATGTTTTCTTAATGGTTAAGTTTGTGGGCCTATATGTACTAATATTACCCACCTACACGAGATGTACTTAACCCTCCCATCGATTCAAGTATGTTTATTTAACGGTTAAGTTTGTGGGCCTATATTTACAAATATTACCTACCAACACGAGATGTACTTAACCCTCCCATCGATTCAAGCATGTTTATTTAACGGTTAAGTTTGTGGGCCTATATTTACAAATATTACCCACTAACACGATATGTACTTAACCCTCCCAATGATTCAAGCATGTTTATTTAACGTTTAAGTTTATGGGCCTATAATTACAAATATTACCTACCAACACGAGATGTACTTAACCCTCCCATCTTTTCAAGCATGTTTATTTAACGGTTAAGTTTGTAGGCCTATATTTACTAATATTACCCACCAACCCGATATTTACTTAACCCTCCCGCACATTATGCCATATTGGTTAAGTGTCGCCCGTTCATGTTAACTTAACCCACCCATTAATCATGTCATGTTGGTTAAGTGTTTCTTATTAGCTTAACCCTCCTCACTTATCATGTTGAATTGGTTAAGTGTTTCTTATTAACTTAACCCCGTTCGTCCATCAAGTTATCTTGGTCAAGTGTTCCCTATTAACTCAACCCCACGTGTTCATCATGTTGTATTGGTTAAGTGTCATCAATCAATTCAAGTTAACTTAACCCACATACTTGTCATATTACTTTGGTTAAGTGTTGCCTTCTTGTGTTAACTTAACCCTACCACAAATCAAGTTATATTGGTTAAGTGTTACCCTCTTGTGTTAACTTAACCTTACCACAAATCAAGTTATATCGTTTAAGTGTTGCCCTCTTGTTTTAACTTAACCCTACCACAAATCAAGTTACATTGGTTAAGTGTTTCTTAACCTTAACCTTACCCATTCATCATGCTATACTGGTTAAGTGTTTCCTATTAACTTAACCCTAGTCATTCATCTTGTTGTATTGGTTAAGTGTTACCTTAATTAACTTAACCCTACTATTCTTGTCTTAGCTCTAATTCATTCATTAAAGCACCAACCACTCACATTAGACAGGTATTGTTGCGGTTACTGAATGTGCCGGGCGGTTCTGGGCAGTTTTACACCGCAACTCAATCTAACCTCGGGTTCTTTTTAGGGCTTGATGCACTAACCTCTCACACTAGATATATATTGTTACGGTTGCTGGATGTGCTGGGCGGTTACGGGCAGTCTTACACCATAACTCAATCTAACCTCGGGTTAGGCATATTTGTCTTTTATAAATTTACATATTTACCTTCTATATTTATATGTAAATTATTGTCAATCAAGTCATGTCCAATTTCTCTCTAAATCATGTTCATAATTTTTGGTATGTAAATTATACCATTTCAATGCCATTAACCATTTAAAATATGCCAATAACATGTAACTTCATGTTTTTCCCAACGTTACCCCCGCTAAACGTTCGCATAAATTTCGTAGAATGTTAGGCTTCGCAATCTAGCCTAACTCAAAATCAAGAGGGGAAAAGGAAGAGACACGTAGCATTCAAGACAAGCATAATATGGATCCAACATATGTCACATAAATTTGGCATAGAATAAATATATGTTTAATTATGAACTTGCAATTTTGAACCTAATCAACATAAACCATATGCATATGGATGGGAGTTTACATAGAACTACACAATTCCAATTAGTCATATAAAGGTGAACTTGCATTTTCGGATCTAACTAACATGGGTCTTAAACATACGAAAGTACCCAAATCCAAATAGGCATGTATATGCAAACTTTTATTTTGGGTCCAATGAATATAAACCTTAAGCATATAGAATTTCACAAGTTCAACTAGACATGTGAATGTAAACTTTAATTTGGATCAAACAATCATGAATCTTAAACATATGGAATTACACAAGTTTAGCAAGGCATGTAAATATGAACTTTAATTTTTGAATCCAATTTTCATAGATCTAAATGTGAATCTAGACATAATACATGTCTTAGCCTAACAACTTGCATAAACATAGCAAAATTCCCAAATTGACATACAACATATAGGTGTCATCATGATATGTCATCGCCAAAATTATACAACATGATATCCATCGCCAAATTATACAATATGGTATGTCATCACCAGATTACACAATACGATATGCCATCGCCAAATTATAATATGTCATCGCTAAATTACACGACATATATGTTATTGCCACATATGGATTCATTGCTAAGCATTTAACATTTATCATCAAATTACATACAACTTAGCATGATAAGAATCATAGTCTTAATCAATTCAGTTTTAACAAAAAAAGATAGGATAGATTTACATTAGGCGATGTTCTACATCGATTTATTTAGTCACGATTCTAATATCATTTAGGTCTGAATGATAACTGGACTTACAAAAAGGAGACTAGTCTTGAGTTATGGGATCTGTATTCTGAATTTGAATAGCTATCCTTTGTTGTAGACATTGAATTCTCTTAGTTGAATTAGATTTGATTTGTAATTCCTACTTGTTTTCTAGTTGAATGAGAATGGCGGCTACTCTAGGTTGAGTGTTGACAACATGACGGTCTTTAGGAAAATTTTTGTGTGGCTTAGGGTTTAGATTTAGGTTGCTTATATAGAAGTTTGATTTAATAGGAACCGTCAGATTAACCTAGAGCAAATCAAAGCCATTCAAACCTAAGAGAACCAACCAGAACGTGCCACACAAGCCCTAATGACACAGAAATTCATCACAGGAGAAAACATGTCAGATTTCAGATCAGACCCGAGGGGGAGGTCGACCTCCAGGTCGACCTGTATATAGGGAGGTCGACCCCCTGGTCGACCTGGCCTGGGGTAGATCGACCCCCAGGCCGACCTGCCTTGGTACTTAATTTTCTGAATTGTTTTATATAATTTTCTAAAAGTTCCGAGGGCCATAACTTCTTCATACGAAGTTCGATTTTCGAAAACTTGGACTCTATTCCAAGCAGAATTTCGAGATGAACGCAATGGCGTAACCCATTTTCCTTAATTCTTACATTTGAAATTTATTATTCTTTAATTTGTTATTTTAATATTCTCATAAAATATGGGGTGTTACATATATAAGCTCCATGCTTGGATGTGTTCAAGTTTTGATTTTTGTCAAAATTTGGGTGCAGAAAAGCATGAAGTGTTACATTTGGTATCAGAGCTTAGGTTAAATGATTAGAGGAATTAGTTAAATTAGGATTCATGATAGAATGTAATTCAATTTTCTTTTCTGTTATTCTTTGTCTTTCTTACTTGACTTTAATTTATTTTGACAAAGAAATTAGTCGTGGGCCTAATTATATAAAATGGGCTTTGAGCGACTAAGGGTTGAAATATGTTGAGTTCGAGTTTCTAGCTAATTCTGTCTTACCCTACAGTACGTTGGCAATTTCGTCGTGAAGAGCATGAGGACGGCATATAGTGGATCCCGTTGATTCGAGTTTGGAGATTGGACAAAATCTAGCTACAACCGAGATAGTCATCATTCTTGGTTTGGTTTTGTTCAGTAGTTCCAGTTATAACCATTACTTGATCCAAAACGGGGAAAGAACCCATTTTAGTATGTCATATCCATTTTGGAAATATAATTACAAGTTGTACCATTTGTTACTTTGTTGGATTTCCGAATCTACCTTTGTTGAAACATTCATTTGGGTTCTTAGCCTGGTATTCGAGGAAATTTAATTTTTAAAACTATTTAGAAAAATTAAATGGGTTTCAATGGTTTTGAATGACGGTTTCGGAAAATGGTTTTATAAAAGCGTAGTTTCTTAAAGATATTGTTTTTAAATTCTTAGTCTATTCATGTTTCAAAATTATATGGCTATTGTGTAATTTTAATAGATATGGTCTGATTAGTAGGAAAAATGGAATTAGAAATGACAAGAAATATGCCATTAAGCATGAAAACAATAAATATCTAGTCCTTGTGATTTTTAATGTCCCATTTCCTATATATATTAGATAATTTATTGAAATTATCACAATTAATCCTTAAGATTCTAAAGCTCTAACATTTTTGGACACGAAAAGATTTTTCCGGTTTGAAATATAAAACTCGAACATAAATAATAGTAATAATAAACTTGGTTTATAAATACAAAACCGTTAGTTTATAATATATACCATTGTTGGAGAAGTTTTAAATTTTTCTTCACAAAGGCTAAGAAAAATCCTTCGTCCGGATTTTTGGCGTATTTTGTGAATCGTCTGTTTGTTGTCAGCTAGGTAAGGGGAAAATCCATTTTAATTTATATTAATGGAGTTTTAGCTAAATTATTTTTGGAATTTGTTCGTTCGTTGTGTAGTAGCTACATCGTTGTTGAGACTATGAATCCTTGGAGTTGGTTTGGAGTTTAATTACGGTCTTTAAATACCGCGGTGATGAGGATAATTATTTTGGGATCGCATTAAATCTTAAAAGATGATGCGGGACGATTAATATTTTAATCCGGCCTAATAAGGTCAAGTTCAACCTTTGTCCAAAGCCCATTTGGTAGTTGACCGTTCGGTGCTATGCTAGGACGGTCAATTAGTTGATGAACTTTGGTACAACTTGGACCTAGGATCAACCATAGAAGTTGCGTTACCCCCATTAACTTCTTTCTTTCGTCCTTCCTTCCTTGTCTAGTCGAAACATATTCCTATTCTTCTTTTCGTCACCTTGTCTCCTCCTTTTCCGCGTTGTTTGCACATTAGATCTTGCCTCACTAGTACTCCAAGATCTAATCTCTTCTCCGAAAATTTCTTGGCCTATAACACCTATTTCCACTATTCGATCTTACTCACACCATTTAAGTCTTATCCTTGGGTAGAGATCATTTGGTTAGATCGGAATGAGCAAAAATGTCTTACCACTTTAGAGCTAAGAAAATTTGGCAAGGCAGTTGGGCTAGCACCAGCCCATTGCTTCGAGATCTTAGAATAGGATTTGTGTTTGTGCTGCATCTGCCTTTGCTATACCTTGTTCGAATAGGTTCTTTCGAAGGCGATCATCGTTTCGGAGAGGAAGATTAAGCTATCATTTGATGGGTTTTCTGAGGAGAATCTCGATGAGAATTTTGAGGAATCCGTGTTGTACGCGAAATTATATGGTCTTTTATTTGACCGACTTCGGAGATTTTGCTGCAAATCTTTTTTTTTATGTTGGTTTTTGTGTTTGGAATCTATGTTTAAACCCCCATGTAGACATGTGACCCATTTCGCACATCGTTATATAAATGAGAAGTTATGACTAGATTTGTCTCATGATGCAAAAATTTATCCTTTACTTGATCGATGGCGTAACCATCATTTGGTGACGCATCATTTTGGTTCAGCTTGTTGCTTTTGTTTGTAGTCTCATGGAGTTGCTTTATGTAAATTCACCTATTCACTATTATCTGTAGGCAATATTAGGTGGATTTCCATGAGAAGCAGTTTTGTGGTAGGTTTCTTTTCTCATCATAAATTCTCTCTTAGAAGAGATGGTGATGTGGAAACCTCCAACAACACCAGCAGTGTTTGTAACACGAGAATGAGCATTTTTGCTACCATGGTATGGTTAATCAAAGATCATAAAAATGGATTGAGCTCTAGCCGCAGAGCAAGGCATCTCGTTGTTTATAGCCATTGTTTTGGGAGTCTGGTGTTGTTTTATCGTTGTCTTTGTTGTTATCCCTTTTTAGTATCAGGTTCTTGGCTTTGTGGTGATTCGTACTTGTAATTGTTAGTGTTGTTCAAAATCGCACGACTTAGGTTAATGAGATTTCTAAGTTTGGAAATGTTTATGTCATTCATGCATGCTTGTTTGAATGAAATCTCATTTTCGTATATAAACTAACAGTTGTCATAGGGCTGGAAAGAATAGAATTCTGTTTTGGGTAAATTTTAGTAAAGGACCGATTTTACGTCACGGGTACATAAATAAATAAATCACCGTTCCTTATTAAAGCTAAAATTTATTTTTATCTTTTTGTGTGTGATTAGATTGTGTGACATTTTGGATAATAAGTTTTGGATGCAAAATTGGTTGCTTCACACTTCTATTCATAGTTGTGTAAGGGTTATTGTTGAAAAATAATTTCAAAATTTGCATCCATATTGAGTTGCCAGTATATTTAGGATGTTCTGCACCATGTTTTCAAAAATATTTCAAAAAGTTTAGTGCAAACATATAGGAGGATCCGATTAGAATCATCTTGCATGCATGTTTTTGGTTGAAATTGCATTATTTACACCATGCACATATACACATGGTTGCAAAGTGTATGTACACAAATTGGTTGTATAACATAGGATTATAGGCGTCATAATTTTGGGACGAAATTCCTTTTAAGCAGGGAAGAATTTAACAACCCGAAATTTTGGTGATATAAATTAATTATTAGAATTTAAAAAATTGGAATTTCTACAAATGATGGAATTTGGCTGTGAGACTTTAGCCATTGCATTCGTCTCAGAATTCTAGTCAATTTTCATGTATAGAGTTTCGCGAATGGAGTCCGTATGAAAAAGTTACGGACGAGATACGAAAACGGACGGAAAATAAATAAATAGACTATTTAATAACATCCATTAATTAACCAAGCCAACCTGGGCAGTTTGATGCCCAAGCGGTCGACATGGGGGTCGACCCCCCAGGTCGGCCTACTAGGCGTCAAACAGCCTAGTGACAACTAGGTTTTAAGATATTGGTTTATTATATTATTATAACGGATGGACGTATATAACTTAAAACTAATCCGACGATTCTAGGCCATTTCTACCCCTATAAATAAAGGGGTAAAGCACCATTCTCTTCCATTCAAATCTATAGAGGCAGCGGAGCTTTGCCACTTTTCTTCCTCTTCTAACCTAATTGCTAAATAAAATATATTCATATATATTCCAAATCAAATCAAATTCATATGGAATTGGGAAGATTAGTAGATTCAATGGAATAGGATGCTCAACGACAGATTCTTCACCCTTTTCCCTTTTTCTTACATTTCTACAGATCTAGATTTTTTCCATTTCTAGATAAACTGTAGATTTATAAGAACTTGAAGATTGTAAGCCTAAAGGGTTCAAAACTGAGAAATTGGAATCTATAAGGTGAGTGAGAAATTTGCTAATACAATTATAATGACATATCTTTTTCGTTTGAATCCAATCTATGTTTTAAGCCTATCAGATCAGTTTATTTAAATAATTGTGAGTTGTTGACAACCATCAGATCTGGTTAAGAATATTGTTAAAATTGCTAAATGATAAGTCATGATTATGTATAACATGAATTGTAGGATTCTTAAATATTTCTCCCAAATATTCCTACAGTTATGTCATGAAACATGCTGTACATGTTGCATAGCACCGTGGATCTAGAAAGCAGTCCCATTAAACATAAATTTGTTTTAGTTATGTTCCCGATCTTTAATTCAGTGCTGAAATATGAAATATGTGAATTTGGGTAAAAAGATGAAATTTGTGTATCATGTTGTAAGAATAAAAGAAAGATTCCTTTTTATATCCAATATTTTAGGTTTTGGCTTAAGCGTTGTAAAATATGCCTTTTTCCTCCTTAAATATAAAGAGGCATTATTTTGGAATCACAAAAAGTATCACAGAAAAGAATTAAAAAGGGAAAAGTGGTGCAAAGGTACATATAAATATAAGTACATACATTTGTATGTAATTTGCATCGATTATTCCAACATATATATAGATATATATTTCCTGTGATTTGGAAATATGTCAATTCCACAAAATAGGCATTTTTACAATGATTACTGCTAACAGTCCTTTGTGAGAGTTGAAACCTTTTGGCAGTTTTGAATATAAAAGTGAAATGTTTGGTTAATTGATTAGACCAAATCATTAATTTTATAATAATAATAATAATAACAACAACTACGTTGATCGAATGAAAACATAAAAATAAATGTATATACCTATTATCCATCTAAATCAGCGTAAAACGGTAAAATATACATTGTATGGAATGTTTGAACGATTGGATAAGGTTCAATTATGGAATTCTATGTAAATATTATCCATTTTGAATTAATATATTTGTGGTGACCATTTGTAGCAATCAACGTAATTAATTGCTACAAATAAGGCCGCAAATAAAGAAATAACCATTGTAACCAATATTGATTTGGGGAAAATATGATGGGAAAAATGGTTACAATTCCTAAAATCAATTAGGGTGAATGTTATGAACCCCAATTAGGAAATTTGAATTATATTCGCATTTAGACACGAGGTTAAACTAAATTTGTGGTGGAAGCCTGCTCGGAGCCGACCAAAAAATCCAGCAACCACAGATAATCAGTTTAATGTGAGGGGTCTAAAGCATAAGTACAATCGTATTAAGGCACGAGGTTAAGTTCACTTGTGATAGAAGTTTGCCTGGAACCGACCGACAAATTCAGCATCCACACGTAGTTAACTTAGTGTGAGAGTCCTGGTGCATATATATTTATATATATATATATAATAGTCAAATAATAAATAAATGAATAAGAATAGAAATTGTTCATTGGGTACAACAAATAGATAACTTGGGACTGATAAATAGTTGTCGTAGGAAAATATGATCGTTAGACTCATAAAGGGCAGTAAAATGGAAATAAATGGAAATGGGCGTCACAAGGGAACTTATGATTGTCGTTTAAACACTAAGTCCAAATTAAGGAAAGTATTAAATAATCATCCTAGGGAAAAACGAATATAACCTTCCTTATTAATAGTAATGGAAATATAAAATATAGTTGGACTTAGTAGGTTAATAACGTAAGATATTATTAACCATATAAACCCGTGACGCAAACAAATGGTGTATGTATAGTATTTCGGTATAAAGGGACTAAACCGGAGTGACTTAATAGTGTAGCCTACTTTATCCCAAAAAGGGAAAGGCGTTAAAGGCAAATGGGGGTACGAACTAATAACCTTCCCGTATAGTTCGCTTCTTGGGTCCTAAAAGACTAGGTGACTAGGGTTAAAGAGTCTAATTGGGAATAGGTTTTCATTATAGGGGTCTCATATGGCATGTATGTGAGGGCCTACCCAAACCTGAAAATAAAAAAGGTCATATATGGACACCTATCCTACGGGAAGTAATAAGCGACTGAGAAGTTTATCTAATAAGGTCAGCTATAAGGTATAACGAACGATAAAATACCTTCTCTCACCTTTTGCGGGGCTAGGGTATATGCATGAATGACGGAAGCCTTAACTAGTAGGGCCCGTGGCCAGTGCCCTCTAGTTTATGTTAACGTTGAATACATTATCAAGGGTTAATAAGTGAGCAATAGGTCCGCCTAAGGTCTTAAGCGATCAGGAAGAATCCACCCTATTTATCATTGATAGTCAGGTGATAAATAATAAGGAATAGTGAATGGGAATATATATATATGGAAACCCCATATTAGGGGCCCACTCTCGATATAGTGAACCAGTTAAGCTCTAGTATAAAGGCTTCACAAAAATATGTGTAAAGGTTCTATCTCGGTCATATACTTTGGGAATAGTAGTAGAGTCATGTAACAAGGTTGGTTTAGAATCACCAACCTTGTCAGGCATACAGCTTGGGTCGAACCAAACGGGATATATCTGTGTTATATTCCATGTTGTGCATTTCATAGTCACCATAACTTGTTGTTCTGACCCCCCCTCCTCTTTACAACCCCCAGGTTTCCTAGAGAAGGTCGGGTTCCCACCGATGATTAGTTTTGCTTTCGGTTCTCGATCTCTCTCATGCTCGGTATTGGCAAAGTGACTTACTCTGAAAAGGTTGTAACTTGAGTTAATACTAGTTATCCTATTTTGTTTCCGCTATGAGTTATATTTATTGTACTCTGATTATGCTCTTGCTCATTTGTTGCAGGTACCAGATATACGTGATCCATGCTTGAATGGGTCCAAGTTTTGATTTTTGTCAATATTTGGGTGTAGAAAAGCATGGGGTGTTACATGTATATCTAGTAATACTATATTTTAGGAAAATCTTAATTTAACAATCTATTTCAACTATCGGATTTTAATCCAATTATAAATCCATATATGTTATTTCAACTCCAATCCCATTTATAGATTCAAATCCCATTTATAAATTCAATTTCATTTAAAAATTCATATTCCTATCTTCAACTCCAATTTCATTTAAAAAAAAACTGAAATCCCATTCCCAAATCAATACTTATATCTGGTTCCATTGATTCGTTAATCTTATTCACGAAAAAACATTTTTATCACATTTCATATATTTATAAACAACGTTTATAAAAATATTCATTAGTTAAGAAAAACCATCTTTCAGCTCATTTAAATCAATTCTCATATATTCCACTTCCATTTGTACATTCTAACATCTTAAATTCTTTTTAAAATTCCCTTTACGCCACTTAAACCCTTCTTCACAACTATTTTAACATTTCCGTTTAGTTTACACCGTCTAACCATTTATTTATTAATACCTAGTAATTTCCATTACTTAATCTATGATTTAAATAGTTTTAAAAACATAAATAAATCTTCGTTGTTTATATTTAAAATAAACATCGCATTTCATATCTATAAATATAACTTTGAAAACGTTCACAATTGATTTAATATTGATTCAAAAATCATTTAATCTATCGACTATACTATAGACGTAAATATCTGCTAAAGTACCAAACCATGAAATATAAACCAATTTTACGTCCAATGGACATAACAAATCATTTTGATAAACATTATCAATATTACCGAGAAATCCTGTTGGATTTCTCCAACCAGTCAATCCCCGCATCACAAATTCATATTATTCTACAGATAATATAATATAATAAAATTTTCGACTACTAAAAGGAATCCCATTGGATCCCTCCAACATGTTATTCCTTGCATCCAAATACGTTACCTCAATATAATCGTTCAATTCAGTATACCGATATAAATTCAATAATCAACCAATAACAACAATTTAACATTAACCATTTAATTTAACATGTTTATATAAATATAAACGTGAGCAACAAGGTAAGTTACCTTAATTGATCCCAATCGTTAAAATAACGATTTGATTTTTCACTGAATTTAAGCAGCGTTTAATTTCATCTGTTCAATCAATATATGAATACATATTTAACAAACAGTCAATCATTAGCAACCATAGCAACCCTAACATACAATTATAAAACCCGATTGTAAAATATAAGTGGGAAGAACTGAGTGAGTTTAACTCACCTTGATTTGATTACGTTGTCAACGGCTCGTTTTAGTTAAATTAAACGGTCGTTTAATTTAATTAAAAAAATTCATTGATTCCAATTTTATCCAGTTCGGTTTCATGACGTCATACTCATCAAGACGATTCCAACGGTATATGGTTTTTCCAATTCTGACTGTAAATGCACCAGTTATCAATATTTTAACCTTTATGGTTTCAATAGCATAAATGTATTTTTAATTAAATTAATAAAAACTAACTACATTTAATAATTTCATGATCAGGACGATAATGTTTGTCTCCCTTTCGTTTGTTGTTTCCAAATCTTCACCTTCAATCAGCATTCACGTACGTGATAATTCCACAACCTAAAATACACAGTTTATACTAAAATTAGTTAACTATTTAGTTAAGGATTATAAGCATACTATTTAGTTAAGGATTATAAGCATTTAATTATATGATTTTAGTATATGGTCCGATCAACAAAACCTTCATGCTGCTTCGTTCACTCCAAAAATGAACACGCATGCATGCCAACCCACGATATAAGTTAAATCCACTTTTGAGTTAAAATTAATTAACTCTTAGTCCCTTAATTAAATAAAATTAATTATGTTTGTAATATAAACGGTGGTCGATTAGCTTACATTTCCTTCATTCAAAAGTGCCCAGTTCTTTTATCCCCATTTGAATGAATATGCCCGATTTCTTTGTATATATATATATTTCCACTGCTTTGTTCTCATATTCCAAGTTATAAGCCATCGGCCTGTTCAAAACCCTTCAACCCCTTACTATTGCATGTCATCATCTCTTCATTCCAATACAACTCAGCACGCAGAACTTCCAATAATTCGTGTCCCTTCTAGAACGTCGGACCGTGATCAGAGGTCATCGTCATCGGCCGCCCAGTCCCCTCTGCCTACATCTCTAGCTTCATGCACCCCACCGCTCCCAGTCGTGGGCAATACCCCCAGAACCGCCCTCTGCTGCCACCATAGTGATTCAGTTACAATCTCAGCCGTTCAAAATCAGGAGCTTAACGAGATGAAGATACTCACAGTTGATAGTTTTTGAAATTTAAGAATGGATGGGAAGATCAGGGGAAGATTATGTTGGAATATTTCTGATCGTAGAAAAGTGTGGAGGTGGGTTCCATGCCGTAGACCACAGGAATAACGTTTTAGATTTCTTACCAACATTTTAAAGGGTATTTATAGGGAACCAACCATTATTATATTATTATAATAACTTACACACGAAGTAATGTGTAAAAACTACCATAAACAACGTCCGATTGAGATGAAAATGTAAACTCTAGCATAAAACAATATTTCAGACACGATGGGAAAGGTTTCGTCGAATTCCATTACCGTCTGTGAAAATTCCTTTATAACCCATATATGTGAATCGACGCACATTTAAATTGAGTATATCCCTAAATAGGTCCAAATAACTTGAAATTCGAAATATTAGAATTATAAATCACTATGGATTTAATAAAATTAATTTCGCCGAAAACAGAGTTCATTAGTAAACAAGTTATGCTTAAATACTTAGTTAAATTGACAAATCGATTAAATAAAAACCAAGAAGTTTACAGCTACCATTGTCATATACGACATAGTTTTACTACGAAATTTGATATCATACAACAATTTAACAATGCGGTTCCAATGAAACTAATTTCATCGAAAATCGAGGCCGTTTGCAAAAATCGCTATTTTAAGCCTTATATAATATTAATAAAATATTATATAAATACCAAAATAATCAAATTATATAATAATAAATAATTATTATCATAAATATCCAAATAAAATTATCATATAGTTATGGATTATATTACTCAATATTGACATTTCAGGTTAAACGATATCCAAATTATATTAAAAATCCTTTCTAATTTATTAAACAAACGTTATCAATTATTAACGATTTCCATAGTGAATATTTTAAAATTTGAATTGGACATAACTAGCAATCTATAATACGAAATCTCGATTTTTCGCTTTCATATGAAAATTATAATCAACCAGATTCAAATGTTTCTTATTTCACAAAATTCCAATGTATATCGGATCTTGTATATTAAATTAAAGTTCAAAACTCAATATTACGAACTACCACGCCATTTTGAGCTCGATTTTATATAGATATAAATTTAACGTTTAAACTTCGTTTTAATGAAAGAATTAGATATTAAAAAACCACTAGTATTTCAAATATAACATTTAAAACAATAAATAAATAAAATATTTAGCTACCGAAAATACAGTACATTACAAAAAGTACTTTTACTTTTGTGTAAATGTATTAGTACCCCTAACAATTCGTCTTTATGAAAGGTTTAAGTCGGTTTAATTACCGTGAAAACCGGTAAAAAGGCGGGTCATTATAATCCATTTTCCACTATGAGCCTATACAATTTTATTTGTATATGTAACGACCCAACTTTCGAACACATCGGAAGTCGTGCCATTAATAAGAAATGAGAATAGTTAGAAGATAAAAATCACAGAACATCAGAGTCTCACAGCGGAATTTTCACAAAAGATAATACTTTATAAATTTACACAGCGGAATATATTACATCAGAACATACTGAACAAGTGATACAACCCATTCATAGTACATCAGTACATATCATAGATGATCAATTGACAGACTTAACTATACAGTAGATAGATGGACCAGCACACAACAAAATCTTCATCTAGCTTCATAAGTTTCATCAAATCCTGATTCACTTGCCTATTCATAACAAGTGTCATGAATACCCAAGAGTTTAAGGGAAAAATACAGAAAAATAAACTCCGGGTCAGTCAGGGGACTGGTATGAGTAAACAGTTTAAAAACAAATAAAAATATCTCATAAGACCACGCCGTAAGTACGGAACGGGTTTTTACCTTATGAGATCAAAACACTTTGTATACTTTAAACCAGATATTATCATAGTGTCTATTTGGTTTTTCACAAATAATTTAGAATCTAGAAGAATGTTTGCATCTCACATTCACCTATATAGTATACAAATAAAAACCACTTGGCGCTTATGGAAATTGGATTTCCAACTATGACAAGGTATGGGACCACCTTCCGATGATGTATCTCTAGAGGCCAATACACCTGGGTTCAACAAAAACGTCTTGCAACCCGGCCCTCACATGACCGACCACTCATTTCTCTTGAGTGTATCGAATGTATATCACCAATGGTTGTGTATGGCAACCATTCCCGAATGGATAGATTAAGAAACAAAAGGAATTTCTCTAGATAGGTGATGCTACACCCTAATGGGAGCGACCGACATAGCCATGCTACCTGCCCGATTTTTGTCATTTCCTGGGTGTGAAGCTTGAGGCTAGACTTACCTTTTCATTATCACTGTTTAATTTCTCTGAATGCCACATTGTCAAACCCGTCAAATCACAAATTTATCTCGCCAAAACCACGGGTATAAAGCTAAGAAAAACGAATTCCTCCGCCACCAAACAAAGTTTTGAAGAGACCAACTTACGCGATCTGTTAGGTATACTTTGTCAGACATTCGTCCATACAAGTTGTCCGGGGACTGGACAAACCGAAGGTACTATTCAAAAATAGTCCTTGTATATCACCGTCTTCAATTTAAAAATCTCTGACGTGCGGCGTATAATCAAATCAAAGTGAAATATTTTATTTCGGCCTCTTTGAAATGATTAACGAACATTTTCCTCTTTAAATCTAACAAGGTTATAATCAAATTTGTATATCCAGTTATAGTCAAACTAAACAGTATACGATCATCTGGCCTATAACTGGTATTTTGATCATCTTTTCAAAACGACCAATTTTAGCGTGTGCGCTGCACACGGTTTTTGTAACAACGCGAATTTTAATAACATATTAAAATCATAAATCAAGGCAGAATTAAATTTTAAAATAAGAATCATGGGAAATGGGTTGCGCCATTGCGTTCGTCTCGAAATTTTACATGAAATAGAGTCCGAGTTTTCGAAAATCGGAGTCCATATGACCAAGTTATGGCCTGTACAAGTTTCAGCAGACTTTCAGGCAGACTGACCCCAGGTCGACTGTAGTGTCGACTGCACAGTTGACTCCCCTCCCCCCCAGGTCGACTGTAGTGTCGACTGCACAGTTGACTTCCCCCCCAGGTCGACTGTAGTGTCGACCTCCCCCTGTACAGGTCGACCTGGTGTGGCCCAGAACCCATTTTTGAGGCCCGGGATGAGTTTTGATGGTCCGGATTGAATCTAGGGATGATCTAAGGGCCTAAATGAGTTCCTACATCTATAAATACAACCTAAAGCCTAACCCTAATTCACTACAACATGTCTAGCCACCATTATACTACTAAAATCCCTCTTGGTCATGGTCGCCGTCTCTAATCTTCTTCTTAAGCTTTCATACGCAATGCAATGCAAAGATGAAGACTTCTACAACAATTCAAGGAGATGAATTAACAACTCTACAACGTTTCTACATCGATTTCAGTTCTTAAATTCGCTAGCTATGCTATGTAAGTTCTAGTTACTTTTTAGATTAAAATACTTAACTTTAATATTGCTATGGAATAAAGTGTAATTAGATATAAGCATGTTTATTAATTCAGACCTATTCCTGTTTACCTTTGAACCTTGAGTTTTGAGAGTTGTTCATCTCCATTCTTATGTCTAGTCCATGCTCTATTCAGTCGTTGTAAATCAGTTTCTTGGATTCATGTTGATATTATTATCAAGATCCAATCTTTATGCCTATCATGATGTTTTTATGTTGTTTTCTCTCTGGTCTTGTTTTATTGCAAAATTCTACCTTTCCCTTATTTATTTTCTTTTGATGAACCTAGATCAATTTCGGATCTATGCCTAAACCACGATTTTGCATACGATTGAATACGGGGAAAAGTATGCGAATATTACCTATTTGGATATATGTGATTGGTGGAATTGATGGCATAACATGAAAATTGGATATATATGTATTATTGCAATTAATATAAAATTCGATAATTGGGTATTGCCATTAAAAATGGTAATTGTAAGAATTGGGATTGGCATATGTAATTTTTGGCTAGAACTTGATATGTGTAAATTGACATAAAAATTGGCATACATATAAAATGGCATGAACTGAACATATGTAAATTTGGTATGAATTAGGCATATGTAAAACGGACATGTAATCTAGAACTTGGGCATATGTTAATTATGTGAGATTTGTAGTTGAAACACATATGATAATTTATGTCTTGAAAAAGGGCTAATATGAACATGCCTAAGTGGGTTTTGGGTAGTTGGCATGTAATAGCCTTAAAGGAGGGATAGATATAAATTGAGATAAGTTGCCTTTAATGGGATAAGATAAATTGTGGTAAAATTGATATGATTTTTGCATACCATTAATTGATGAACATAATTGAGTCAATTATGGACATCGTTAAATTAGGAAATAATTAATAATTTGAATAGGGAAATTACTAAGACTGGGGTAAATGATTATAAGTGATAATCAATGCTTAGAACACGACGTTGGACTCATTTATGACGTAAAACTGCCCGGACCCGCCCGGCAAATCCAGTAGTCACAAATGGTAGCCCAATGTGAGAGGTCCTAGGCCCAAATTAAAAGTGTAACAGTTGTAAAGACACGAGGTTAGACTTTTATGGTGTAAGACTGCCCGGACCCGCCCGGCAAATCCAGCTGCCATAAATGTCAGTCTAATGTGAGAGGTCTTTATAGGGTTACGGCATTAATGAATTAAGAAATACTTAACCAGATAAACATGTGGTGGGACATGGGGGTTAAGTGGGTGACATGTGGGTGACATGTGGAAATACGAATAGTAATACTTAACCAACATAACATGGTAACTAGACCAGTGGGTAGGGTTAAGTAAACTAAGAACACTTAACCAATATGGCATGAATGGGCGGGTTAAGTACTATGACCAGGCTAATGACACTTAACTGTTATGACATGAATGGTTGAGTTAAGTAAATCTTAATTAATGCCTAAGTGGAAATGATAACTTATGGAATAAAGTAAGTTAGGCGGAATAATAGATAAGATGAAATAACTTATGTAATAAGGAAAGATGTGCTTAATTGTAGATAAAGCAATATGTAAAGACAAGAATGAATTTACAATTGAAGGCGACATAAGTTATATTATAAAAAGGAACAAAATATTGGTTAGGTTGGATAATCCTCTGAGTATCAATCTGATGTTGATTCCGGTCTTCGGGGTTGGTATTTAGGGAATTATTCTCTCTCCAATGAGTTTGTAAGTTATGGGGTACTTGGTTGTAAAGGTTGAATAAGAACATGTTATTGTACCATAACGGGGGTTAATGTATGAATCATAGGAGTAACATGTTGTGGGCTTATTAATGGACTTAATATAGTGCAAGTTAAGAATTGAATTAATAAGCAAAGTTGAAGGATAGTATAAATGGAAATAACCAAGTTAAATGGTAAGACTGATGAGGCAGCACAAGCGCATAGTTAATGGATAGACATAGGGTCTAATGGCAGATAAAGCCAAGGCGCTTGGTTAAACCCAGACATAGGGGGTAATATGAATGACATGTAAAATATAACCTATAAGCACTTAACCAAGATAAAGCATGTATTAAGACACTAGGATGATGTAGGGGTTAAGTGGGGGACATGGGTAACATGTAAGACATAACTGGTGTATACTTAACCAAAATTTAAGCATGTAAGTGGACATGAATAAGAAGGGGTTAAGTAAGATTTACTAGAGGGGAACAAGCATAGGAGGGAAGCTTTTGTCGAGGAAAGGGGACCCTTTTCAAACCAGTAGCCCATTACGTATCTTTGTGAGCTCGACCCATGTCGAGGACGGGACACGCATACTGGGTTTGATTGTAAGAGGTCAAAACGGGTTAGCGGTGGCAACGCAAGTCCAACGGGTTTCATATGTGTGTGTGGACCCGGGCTGGTAGGTAAGACGTTATTGCATCGTATAGGTATAGGCCGTGCATCTCTGTTGTATCGGGTTGCCACTTTGGGGAGTGATACACCCTACTGTGGGGCCAGCACGGGTATCTACGAGTTAGGGAGCCGATCGAATGGGGAGGGTAGTGGGTACGACTAGTGGAGATAGGAGCAGGCAGCACCTATGACAGCAGCTTGGAGTACAACTACCATATTATGAATATTGTAATTAGAATGGGGAGGGTAGTGGGTACCACTAGTGGAGATAGGAGCAGGCGGCACCTATGACAGCAGCTAGGGGTACACGAAACTACCATTATTATTATCACTTATGTTCAGTAGGCAGATCACCTTATTATATAACACGGGCTACTAGTTGGGACACTAGTAGGGGGTAAGGATCCTTGTTACATAGAACACTAGTTGGAGTACTAGTAAGAGTACAGATCATTCCTTGTAAGACACTTGTGAGGATGCTAGTTAGGTGGTGCAGAGCAAGTAGATCTCATAGAAATATTTTATTGGCGAAGCAGAGGAATCTTGTTATGTTTGATAGGAATCTTACGAAATTATACTTAGTTTATCTTGAATGGGAACTTTGCGATGTTACTTGACAAAAATCACGTCTTAGTTAACTTTCCTGTTGCTTATCTTGTCATCATGCTTATGTTTACTTTCAGTTTACTCATGCCATATTATCCTTAACTATTTTTATGCTGAAAGTCACTAGGACTTACTCAGTCTTTATGACTGACCCGTTTTGTTTCACCTCTTTTTCTTCCGTTTCCCCCCTAGGTTCGCAGGGTGGGAATACAGCTTAGTTCGGATCTTACCAAGCTCCAAGGCTCTTTCATGTATGGCTTGGATTTCTCTTGGCTATGGCTTGCTTTGCTTTATTGGGGAATACTACAGTTTGTTTTTATGCTTCTTTGTTTTTGAGCAAGACATATATTTTAACTATGTAATTGGGTATTAGAAGTTGATGGGATTTTATTGTAAACATTTATATTTAATAAATGATTTTAAGTACTTCCACTTTACTTTCCGCTGTTTTATATATGTCTGTCTTGTAATATTTCTGTTCCAGTACCCATATTGCTCCGTTGAAGTTAAGGCATTCCCTTTGCGAGTGACCTTAATGGATGTGGGGTGTTACATTTGGTATAAGAGCAGAAGGTTACCAGACTGGGCAAAAGTTTTCAAAAACCTTCTGAAACTAGTTTTCAAAATGTTTACAAAGAAGCAGATTTTCAAGAAAACTTTGTTTTGATTAAAAGGCATATTCCCCAAAGCCATATGCACAATCTTTTGATTCTCTCTTGAAATCTCTTCTCTCTCTTTTCACCATAGTTTCGTAAGCATCCGACTTATGTCAGAGGGCAAAGAAGTGCTCAACCTCCATCTGTAGCCGCAGTAGTTCCATCTGCGTCTAATCTTATTTCAAGTTGTGTAGAGTTGCCGTGCGTTGGAGGTAGCTTCGAAGGACTTGTCAACAAACTATACAGGGACAGTAAGAACAAGAGACTAGTTGTTATAGCTTAATCCACGAAGGAGGAAAAAGGTGAAAGGAAAGAGGCCAAAGTGAAAGAATAGTAGAACCCATGACAAGAGAGAGTATCTTTAGTATGGTAAGGAGGGAGTGTAGTATTATAGGACAAGGACAAGGGCAAAGGACAGGATCGTCGAGAGGGCAATTGTATGCTCTCACTACTAGCGTACCTAAGGGAGGTGGTAACGTTACAGTTAAAGGTTTAGCTTTTCTTTTCTATCATCCCGCTAGAACTTTGTTTTTGTACATCGCATCCTTTTAATTCTGCTTCGATAGTTGAGTCTCTGCACCTTAGTACTAGCGTATTGGAGGATCCCAATTTTTGTCTCAAATCCGATTGGGGAATCAGCTCATTTATTCATGACTTGTTAGGATTTAAGAATGTCTAAGCTAAGTGTTGAGTTTAGAAGGAATGCTCATGTTTTTGTGAGCTATGGGTTGATTCTAGGGATGGAGTGGTTATCCAATAAGGGTGCCATTCTCGGTTTCAAAAGGAGGGTAGTTAGACTTTTGACTTGCCTCGGTAATACCCTCGAAGTCGCGTGTAACCTTTAGGGTTCTATTAGGATTAGTTACCTAGAATCTCTTGATACATTAGTTGATCCGCTCGAGTAGTGTTCGCCACTAAGGCGGATGGGTCATTTCTCTTATGTATGTGATGTAGAAAATCGCCTTAGTAAGTACGTTTAGCAACATGGTTGACATTTGTTTATTTTCAAGAGATAATTCATCTATGTGGAATACCTTCTAGTAAGTGAACGAGATCCAAGATTCACTAGTGAATTTTGGAGAGCTTGTGTGAAACCATGAGTACGCTGTTATGTGTAAGCCGAGTATACTAAAAGGAGAATAAGTGTAAGTGGAATGAGAGGCAATAGTGAAATGAGTTCCAACTCATATTTTGGAAACAAGAATTAAGAAGCTACGAAATTGTGAAGCTAAAGACGGTCAAAGCACAATGGAGTTAAGCTCAAGGGAATGTGGCTTAGAAGATTGAAGACTATATTCGTGCATCACATCTCTTTTTAAGAGTATATCCTTGATCCCTCTTTTCCTGTAGAGCTTACTTGCATGCTATCTTTTGTGTATATCATCTCGGTCCTATTCTCAATCCAATTTCTGTTGCAAACCCCATAGGGAGTATGACTCATCTGTTAGTTTTACATGTTGGGGCTTGAGGGTGTCCGTTGGGTTGATTAAACCTTTTGGGTTTTATAGGATATGGGTTGGTTTTAGGAAGGGATTTCTTGTGACCTAAAAGGAGTCCATCATGCTTAGTTTCCTAGAATCACATATATATTGGTTGGGTTGAAAATTTCTTTGGGTGTCAGTCTGATGTTGATTTCGGTCTTCGGGGCTGGTGCTTAGGGAATTCTTCTCCTAATCAGTATATATGTGACGTAGATTTCCAGCTTTGATGGGCGCAGAGTTTTTACTTGCTTCTATCATTCGACTATATCTTTAGGTAGGAACAATTGGGTGTAAACATGTGTTTGAGACATGTTATGATTGATGGTTGCAAGTGGCTGCAAGTGGCTGCAAGTGGTTGCTAGTGGTTGCTCGTGGATGCATATACACGCACATTAGGCACTAGATCGGCTCAGTCACCTTTCATATTGCATATGCATGAGTGTTTACACTTGTTTATGGATGAAATTGAATGTGTTATCATACGGATGTTGCATATGGATGGATGTTTGTGCACACATATAGTGTTTATGTGACTAGGACTATTTGCATACATGTTGGACTCATGGCACTAAACATATTTTGCATCTAGAAGATCAATCAGGCCTGATCATTTACATTAGATAAGGAACATATACACACACTTCTCGCATATGTTCATATAGCATTAGAAATTTCTTAAGCACAATGAATGCCTGTGATTGATGATTGGGTAGATGGATGATTGGATGGTAGGACACATTCTTCTTAACTTGAAGATTTCGGGGACGAAATCCTTTAAGGAGGGGAGAATGTAACAACCCGAATTTTAATAACATATTAAAATCATAAATCAAGGCAGAATTAAATTTTAAAATAATAATCAAGGGAAATGGGTTGCGCAATTGCGTTCGTCTCGAAATTTTACATGAAATAGAGTCCGAGTTTTCGAAAATCAGAGTCTGTATGACCAAGTTATGGCCTGTACAAGTTTCAGCGGACTAACCCCAGGTCGACTGTAGTGTCGACTGCACAGTCAACTCCCCCCCCCCAGGTCGACTATAGTGTCGACCTCCCCCCTGTACAGGTCGACTTGGTCGGCCTGGTGTGGCCCAGAACCCATTTTTGAGGCCCGGGATGAGTTTTGATGGTCCGGGTTGACTCTAGGGATGATCTAAGGGCCTAAATGAGTTCCTACATCTATAAATACAACCTAAGGCCTAACCCTAATTCACTACAACATGTCTAGCCACCATTATACTACTAAAATCCCTCTAGGTCATGGCCGCCGTCTCTAATCTTCTTCTTAAGCTTTCATACGCAATGCAATGCAAAGATGAAGACTTCTACAACAATTCAAGGAGATGAATTAACAACTCTACAACATTTCTACATCGATTTCAGTTCTTAAATTAGCTAGCTATGCTATGTAAGTTCTAGTTACTTTTTAGATTAAAATACTTAATTTTAATATGGCTATGGAATAAAGTGTAATTGGATATAAGCATGTTTATCAATTCAGACCTATTCCTGTTTACCTTTGAACCTTGAGTTTTGAGACTTGTTCATCTCCATTCTTATGTCTAGTTCATGCTCTATTCAGTCGTTGTAAATCAGTTTCTTGGATTCATGTTGATATTATTATCAAGATCCAATCTTTATGCCTATCATGATGTTTTTATGCTGTTTTCTCTCTGATCTTGTTTTATTGCAAAATTCTACCTTTCCCTTATTTATTTTCTTTTGATGAACCTAGATCAATTTCGGATCTAGGCCTAAACCACAATTTTGCGTACGATTGAATACGGGGAAAAGTATGGGAATATTACCTATTTGGATATATGTGATTGGTGGAATTGATGGCATAACATGAAAATTGGATATATGGGTATTATTGCAATTAATATGAAATTCAATAGTTGGGTATTGCCATTAAAATGGTAATTGTAAGAATTGGGATTGGCATATGTAATTTTTGGCTAGAACCTGATATGTTTAAATTGACATAAAAATTGGCATACATATAAAATGGCATGAACTGAACATATGTAAATTTGGTATGAATTAGGCATATGTAAAACGGACATGTAATCTATAACTTGGGCATATGTTAATTATGTGAGATTTGTAGTTGAAACACATATGATAATTTATGTCTTGAAAAAGGGCTAATATGAACACGCCTAAGTGGGTTTTGGGTAGTTGGCATGTAATAGCCTTAAAGGAGGGATAGATATAAATTGAGATAAGTTGCCTTTAATGGCATAAGATAAATTGTGGTAAAATTGGTATGATTTTTGCATACCATTAATTGATGAACATAATTGAGTCAATTATGGACATCGTTAAATTAGGAATTAATTAATAATTTGAATAAGGAAATTATTAAGACTGGGGTAAATGATTATAAGTGATAATCAATGCTTAGGACACGAGGTTGGACTCATTTGTGACGTAAAAATGCCCGGACCCGCCCGGCAAATCCAGTAGTCACAAATGGTAGCTAATGTGAGAGGTCCTAGGCCCAAATTAAAAGCGTAACAGTTGTAAAGACACGAGGTTAGACTCTTTTATGGTGTAAGACTGCCCGGACCCGCCCGGCAAATCCAGCTGCCATAAATGTCAGTCTAATGTGAGAGGTCTTTATAGGGTTACGGCCTTAATGAATAAAGAAATACTTAACCAGATAAACATGTGGTGGGACATGGGGGTTAAGTGGGTGACATGTGGGTGACATGTGGAAATACGAATAGTAATACTTAACCAACATAACATGGTAATTAGCCCAGTGGGTAGGGTTAAGTAAACTAAGAACACTTAACCAATATGGTATGAATAGGCGGGTTAAGTAATATGACCAGGCTAATGATACTTAACTGTTATGACATGAATGGTTGAGTTAAGTAAATCTTAATTAATGCCTAAGTGGGAATGATAACTTATGGAATAAAGTAAGTCAGGCGGAACAATAGATAAGATGAAATAACTTATGTAATAAGGAAAGATGTGCTTCATTGTAGATAAAGCAATATGTAAAGAGAAGAATGAATTTACAATTGAAGGCGACATAAGTTATATTATAAAAAGGAACAAAATATTGGTTAGGTTGGATAATCCTCTGAGTATCAATCTGATGTTGATTCCGGTCTTCGGGGTTGGTATTTAGGGAATTATTCTCTCTCTCCAGTGAGTTTGTAAGTTAAGGGGTACTTGGTTGTAAAGGTTGAATAAGAACATGTCATTGTACCATAACGGGGGTTAATGTATGAATCATAGGAATAACATGTTGTGGGCTTATTAATGGACTTAATATAGTGCAAGTTAAGAATTGAATCAATAAGCAAAGTTGAAGGATGGTATAAATGGAAATAACCAAGTTAAATGGTAAGACTGATGAGGCAGCACAAGCGCATAGTTAATGGATAGACATAGGGCCTAATGGCAGATAAAGCCAAGGCGCTTGGTTAAACCCAGACGTAGGGGGTAATATGAATGACATATAAAATATAACCTATAAGCATTTAATCAAGATAAAGCATGTATTAAGACATGAGGATGATGTAGGGGTTAAGTGGGGGACATGGGTAACATGTAAGACATAACTGGTGTATACTTAACCAAAATTTAAGCATGTAAGTGGACATGAATAAGAAGGGGTTAAGTAAGAATTACTAGAGGGGACTAAGCATAGGAGGGAAGCTTGTGTCGAGGAAAGGGGACCCTTTTTAGACCAGTAGCCCATTACGTATCTTTGTGAACTCGACCCATGTCGAGGACGGGACACGCATACTGGGTTTGATTGTAAGAGGTCAAAACGGGTTAGCGGTGGCAACGCAAGTCCAACGGGTTTCATATGCGTGTGTGGACCCGGGCTGGTAGGTAAGACGTTGTTGCATCGTGTAGGTATAAGCCGTGCATCACTGTTGTATCGGGTTGCCACTTTGGTGAGTGATACACCCCACTGTGGTGCCAACACGGGTATCTACGAGCTATGGAGCCGATCGAATGGGGAGGGTAGTGGGTATGACTAGTGGAGATAGGAGCAGGCGGCACCTATGACAACAGCTAGGAGTACAACTACCATATTATGAATATTGTAATTAGAATGAGGTGGGTAGTGGGTACCACTAGTGGAGATAGGAGCAGGCGGCACCTATGACAGCAGCTAGGGGTACACGAAACTACCATTATTATTATCACTTATGTTCAGTAGGCAGGATCACCTTATTATATAACACGGGCTACTAGTTGGGACACTAGTAGGGGGTAAGGATCCTTGTTACATAGGACACTAGCTGGAGTACTAGTAAGAATATGGATCATTCCTTGTAAGACACTTGTGAGGATGCTAGTTAGGTGGTGTAGAGCAAATAGATCTCATAGAAATATTTTAATGGCGAAGCAGAGGAATCTTGTTATGTTTGATAGGAATCTTACGAAATTATACTTAGTTTATCTTGAATGGGAACCTTGCGATGTTACTTGACAAAAATCACATCTTAGTTATCTTGCATGTTGCTTATCTTGTCATCATGCTTATGTTTACTTTCAGTTTACTCATGCCATATTATCCTTTATTATTTTTATGCTGAAAGTCAGTAGGACTTACTCAGTCTTTATGACTGACCCGTTTTGTTTCTCCTCTTTTTCTTCCGTTTCCCCCCCCAGGTTCGCAGGGTGGGAATACAGCTTAGTTCGGATCTTACCAAGCTCCAAGGCTCTTTCATGTATGGCTTGGAATTCTCTTGGCTATGGCTTTTGCTTTATTGGGGAATACTACAGTTTGTTTTTATGCTTCTTTGTTTTTGAGCAAGACAGATATTTTAACTATGTAATTGGGTATTGGAAGTTGATGGGCTTTTATTGTAAACATTTATATTTAATAAATGATTTTAAGTACTTCCACTTTACTTTCCGCTGTTTTATATATGTCTGTCTTGTAATATTTCTGTTCCAGTACCCATAATGCTCCATTGAAGTTAAGGCTTTCCCTTTGCGAGTGACCTTAATGGATGTGGGGTGTTACAGTTTTTCTCTCCGTTTTGTTCGTCACTTCTAAAAATAAATAATTACATTATTTTCTCTATAGAAAAATATTACTCATCACTACTTCTAAATCTATTCACTTAAAAATGACTTAATTTATAATTTAATCATTTATTTACAATTTTTACACTTGGTATTTCTCGTCAAATTTTCCCCTTTGATCCTTTATTCTTTATTTACTTATTCTTATTTCTATACTGATAAAGTTCCTCCTTTTAATTTATCAGTCTAACCACGATTAAAAACATTATTCACAGTTCTTGTTTTGAAAAGAAATACAGAACTGCTCGTGATCAGTTTCTTATGTCAGATATTTTAGATATCAGATAAAAACTGACAAATTCTACCGTATATGTTACATACAATATTCTTTTACCTTGTTTTTCTCAAAATCTAAAATATCTTATTAGAAAATAAAATTCTAATTTAAATTATAAAATAAATTTATAATTTCATGAATTACAGTTCCTGTATTAACTTCTCGTCCTCTGTTAAAACTATACTCGATCCTTTCCACTTGATCGACTTTTTTTGACTTTTGACTATTTCATTAGAAAGATCATTTTTATTCTAGTTATAAATAAAATTTATAATTTTTATTAAATTTCAACTTCTGTATTTTAATTTCAGTTTTTGACGAAGACTGAATTTTAGATCCTGATTCACTTCCTTCTTTTGCTCTTGCAAATTAAATAAAAATATTACTTTTATTTAAAAAAATCTCCTTTTATTTAAACCATAATTTAATTTAAAACAAGTTTAAATTAAAAATATAATCAAAAATCCTTGTTTTAAACTCAAAATAGCAAAGTACCACTTTTAACTAAAGTACCACTTTAAAACTACCCCGCGCCCCTTGCCAAGTCACCCCAGATCACATGATTTTCACAAAGTACCACTTGTTGATTTCTTTGCCAAAGTACCACATTAGCAAACCCTGATGTTTCACCACTAGATCACTCCAAAAACCACATGCTCCCGTCAATGCCAGCTCCAACCAAGTGGTAGTACTACTTTGCAAAGTACCACCCCTATGAAAACTCGACCGTTCACCTCAAAAACCTGGTGTGTCACCTTGCCCGATCACCATCTTCCTCTCCCCCTTTAAGTGCACAGTTGTGCACGTGCACAACCCATCTGGCCACCTGGAAGCTGTCGCACCTCCCTAGACATGTCACTCTGCAACCTCAAGTCGTCATCGACCAACCTTCCGAACCCCAGAGTCCCTCTTCCTTAAAAACACTCCACCATTAAAACTGTAGAAAAAACCTGCAGCAGACGACTCCAAAAACGCCACCCCTACGATCACGTCCGGCCACCTGACGACTTGCCACCACCTCCGACCAATTCCCCGACCCCGCCATCCCCTATCCTCCCAATTCCGGCCCACTCGATCTAGTGTGGACCCCACACGACGTCTCCAAAATCTATGCACAAAAACCTCCTAAAAACCTAAATCGATCTCGTCCAATTTATACAAAGCTCTAGAATTTTTTTGACTATTTTTCCCTGAATCCCTGATCCTATACGATGCTCCACCCCCAACCCCACCTTCTCTGATCGCCTAGATGATCGGAATTTGCCCCGAGTACAAATTCTGACCATCCCAAGATTTCTCGTGATTTAGGTCATTATAAATCCTGATTCTTCTTTTAACAATCATCGTTCCTATCCTTTATTATGTTTATGTAATTAAACCAAGTTTTAAAATCATTTGAAAACCCATTTTGATTTTTCCAAACAGAGAGTACTGCTGTTGGCTATCAGTAGTGTTTTGGCAAAGTTTTGCTTCATTTTGAATAATTAGATGACCATATTAAGGGTTTTGAAATATAGTCTGATGTCTAATTCCTAATCCCCTACTATAGATGTTCTGATCCATTCAGATTTTTAGGGGTTCATTCAAAAATACAGGGTCTGTTAACAGTAACAGAAAATAAACTTTTCTAACTATTTGTACTTAAGGTCTTTAACTAACAACCAAAGATTTTCTCCTACCAAACCAGAATTCCACACAAACATATTACTTAACCAGATCATCATATAACCCAAGTTTCCATGTACAATTCAAAACAGCAAGATGCAGGCAATTCAAACAGGAATAAAAAAAACAGTTTACTCACCTTAGAAAGCTTGAAACCCCTTAGGATTTTCTCCTCTTTACTGATAAAAATGAAGTGTTTGTGTGAGTGAAAATGGTGTGTGTTTGTGGCCATTTATAGTGGTAGGAGGCCATTAAAGTATTGTGACAAAATCAGTTTTAGATTATGTGTTTGACAAGTGAAAGACAACACAAAAATATATCTTCTCTCTTGTCAACTCAGAACAGCCAATACCCCATTCACATGGCTTTACCTCAGCCTAGATCCCACCTAAAATCCCTAGGAAACCACCATATTACCCCATTGGTTTCTACGACAAATCATTTCATAAATGCTTATGATCTTTCACAATCTTCCTTCGTTTTCAAATAAATTAAAACATCATTTTGTACCATTTCAAATCAGTTTTTGTCTTGGGTTTATAAAACATATCTTCACAAGATAGTTTGATTTAACAACTAAATATATAAAAGCAACACTTGCCTTCCAAGGCAATGCAAAAATCTGAAAATTTCTGCATCACTTTGCTCTCGGCCATGGGTGGATTTGACATGAAAAAATCTCAGAAAATCCTTGTTTTGGTGTTTATTTAGTGTAGGAAAGATCATGGTGTCCATATATGATTTTTCAATTTTATTTTATTTTATTTTTATGCATGTGTTCCTTGACAAACTTGCCAAGGTTTTTGAAAAATGAACAAGAGGGGTAATTTCAGAAAATCAATTGAAAGAAAAGAGAAAGATTGTAAAACTGAAAATACTTTCATTCAAAAATGATTTTATTATGTGCCATATCTTCCTTAAGATCCTACTTGCTAGCATCTATAGTGTATGTGATATGAGGACATGATTTTTCAAGGGAATTTGACAATACATGTTTATTGACAAAACATGCATATTTTTTTGAAAATGAAAAAGGCAAAGGTCATTTCAGCAAATCCTTTTGAAACTGAAAATATTTGGTAGATTTTGTCATGTGAACAAAATATTTCCTTAGGTCTTCTCCTTACTAGCTTATCTAGTGTAGGTGTTGTCTTAACATTTTATATGAAGACATGTTTGCAAAAGAAAAGAATATTTACATGTTTTGGTGTCGTATATGTGAACTTGAATCTTGCTTTGAACTTGCTTTACCAAAAGGTTTTGGCATGCCTTATCCCATGTGTTAAGTTTTTAAATCAAAAATTTGCAAACTTAATTTCTAAATTCTTAAAAATGAAAAAAACATATAAGATGGCATTTTTAAGACATGCGATTTAAAAGTGTTGTCTTCATAAAATTAAACAAACGCTATTAAATTCATGCTATCAAACAGGATGTGTAAAAACTAGTTTTAGTCAGTGTTGTGCTGTATACACATGCAAATGTTGTTATTCATAAATTAATAGGGTTTTGAAAACTCAAAGTGTAACAACCCGGAAATGCGAGGCAGTTTAAATTTTTTATTTTGGCAATTTTGATGAATTTTGAATATTTAAAATAGATTATTTTAAATAATATCGACGAGAAATTTATTTTGAATAGAGTTAGAACGTATATAGTTATATGAATCGTCGTTAGAATATAAATAATTATTTATATTTATAAAAGGAATTGAAATGGTGCGGTAGTTCGATAATTCGATTTCAAAATTCAATTGAACATACCGGGTGCAAAATAAACCGGATTTTAGTGAAACCAAAAATAATGGAATCTAATTGAGAATATCTTTCCAACGAATCCGAAAAATCGAAATTTCATAGGGGGATAAAAAGTTATGCCCGGTCGAATTTTCAGAATAGTCGCTATGGAATTCTGGCCCTTAAAAATGGAAATTTTGCAAACGACCTCGGATTTCGACGAAACCACTTTTGTTGGGTCCGTGATGTTAAATTATTACTAGATTCCAATTTTCATAATTTTTCGAATAAATATGTGAGCGTGGAAACAAAAAACGCGTTTGACCAGTTTTAGTTGATTTTAATCGACTGGAAAATGGCCATTTTTCAAACGATCTCAGAATTCGACGAAATTAGTTTTGTTAGGACCGTATCATCAATACGAAGCTAGAAAATATTTTTCTGGGATTTTTCTAGTTAGTATGTGACCTCAGTAAATTGAAATGCGCGTTCAAATTCATTATATAGAGTTTATATGTTGATTTTGACGAAAACTGATCGAAACGATCGAATCAGCCTACGATACAAATCCCATTGTGTTCGGAATGGGGGTAATTAGCTATGGATGACAGTCGTTGGGTCTCGTTTTGAGTTTGAAATAAAAAGTTACTTTTTGGTGGAAAATAAATTAATTAAATATAAATAAATGGGCCAGGCCCCTTTACCTTTTCTCCTAGTCAACGCCCCCTATCCTTTTTGTTCAAAAATCCGCTCAGATAAAATAAAAAAAGAACCCCGCCCCCCCAAATGTCAATCTCGCCTGACGGCCCTTACCCAACCCCACGCCGCCATCGCGGCCAGCGCTAGCGCCGCCACCAGTGAGGTCCGCCTCCCTTTCCCCCTTTACTCCAGCTCTCCAATGACGCACCCCCCCTTAATCCCCTAGAAACCCGACGGAACCCCCACTCCAACCACCGAGACGTAGCGCCCACCCCTTGAACGGGCCCCACCACCACCAGCAGTCCTCCCGACGGCCTGTGCCCTTCGACGAATGGTGCTCTTCAGCCCTCCGAACTGTGACCATTCTCCTTTGTATTTTAGTTCATTTAATTTTGTTTATTTTCTGAAATTAGGTTTTAAGTATAAAAAAATCAGTTTTCGCTTTAACCGTATAAAGTTAATATTTTTAACCATATAAAGATTATGTTTTTATCGTATAAAGATAATATTTTTAGCTAGGATCTTTGTTTTAGAAAAGCTAGAATTTTTAGTTATAAAAAGATCGGATTTTTATCAAGAAAAAAGCGATATAAAAATATAATTTTTATATGATGTAAAGAATTAAAATATAATTTTTATATAATGTAGAGAATAAAAATATGATTTTTTATATTATAGAAAGATTAAAAATATGATTTTTATCATATGTGAAATATAAAAATATAATTTTTATTATAGTAGAGTATTAAAAATTTAAATTTTATATGATGTAGATATTAAAATTTTGATTTTTATATTATAGGAATTATAAAAATATGATTTTTATAATTTGGAGAGCGATAGGAAAATATTGTTTTTAGCTAGAGAAAAATATGATTTTTATTTATTGAATGAAGCAATAAAAATATAATTTTTATTATGAATAGCGAGAAAAGGACTGCAATGGGCATTTCAAACCGATCCAGACGGTTCAGCAGTTCAAAAGCAAAGCACGGCGAAGTGGAACCCTCGGTCAGAACTTCTCACTTTAAATTTCTTTTCTAGTTATAAATTATATACTAGGATGCAGACGGTGCTTAGCAGCACCTGACACCCGTCATCCACAGAACATGGATGGCTTGTATGTTTGATTGTTTGTTGTGGTGAAAATTGATTGTGTGATGTGAAATGAAATAAAATATTTGTGTAGTTAAAAATATTTTATCGTTAAAAAAATAATTTTTAACTGGTATGTGAATAAATAAAAATCTGTGCTTGTTGATTTGAAACCCCACACGGGTATTGGGATAAAATACGGCATACACTAATCCCAATAATTAGTTGTATGTCGATCGATTGATCGACAGGCTGTTATAAGAGTTAGATATCTATATTTGATGCTTATGCAGTGTAGTGCACTTTGGATGACGATTGATTATTTATTGTTGTGATTATATACATGTGTTGTATGGAATCCAAATAATTAACATTATATGGTAATTGATTGGGCCTCATTCCAATTGGGAAAATAAAGAATAGAATAAATAATCATGTGTTGAAAATTATCATGTGTTGAAAGAAATATTTTAACAATAAAATTTACATCTTTATCATATTTAAAGTTAGAAACTAACTAGAAAATAGATAAGATGAGTGGTTTCCAGGGTATTGATCTGATATTGGTTCCGGCCTTCGGCGTTAATACTTAGGGAATCATTCTCTTACTACTTTACAGTTGGAGTCTGATTTGAAAATTAAACGATAGATACCATAGTTTTATAAAATATATTAAATAAAATAAATAGTCATGTGTTGACGATGTTCAGGTGTTGAGAATTCATGCGTTGAAAGTGTATTCATGTGTTGAATAAAATATTTATACAATAAAATTTACCTTTTTATTGTAAGTAAGAAGAAATATAGATTCATGTGTTGAATGGAATAAATATTCATTTGTTGAATAGAATAACGAATTTATTGAAATATATAAAGCCATGTTGATTAAAGATGCGCCATTTTGACGTGAACGATATTTACATCGATTTTATTCATTTTTTAATGAATATCGAAAAGTGATTTCAAAATTGAATTGAAATGAATTCGAATTGAAATCAAATGGAAATGAATTCGAATTGAAATCAAATAGAAATGAATTCGAATTGAAATCAAATAGAAATGAATTCGAATTGAAATCAAATGGAAATGAATTTGAATTGAAATTGAACCGAAATGAATTTGAATTGAAATTGAAATGAAATGAATTCGAATTGAAATTGAATTAATTTGAAATTCAAATTGAATGGAAATTGAATTAAAAATCGATTTGAATTGAAATCAATTTGAAATGAATTTAAAACGAATTTATAAAGGAAAATTCAATTTTGATTTGAAATTGAAAGGGAAGTTGAAATCGTTTCGAAAACGATTTATAAAATTCGTTTTAAAAGGAAATCGACAAAATATATATTATATATATATTATACATATAATGGCCTGAATAGAACGCGCCGCGCTACGGCAGTTCGCGAATTTCGACCATTGACTTCGAATTGACGTTGCGGGAGATTCGACCATCGGATTCTCCTAAAATCGGAACCATTGGGTTCGTATCGAAAAGAGCTTTCCAATGAATATTAGAAATTTGAAATCTAACGGTTGGATTTGGAATTATGTCCAAATCTAATTTTGAAAAGGTCGCTGTACGTGCAGTTCGATGGCCAAGGGTGGAAATCGACTGTATGGGCCTTGGTAAAATTATTAAAAATATCTATAATTTGTGTAAAATCATAAGAAATGATTTGGGAAAAATTGGGATGCAAAACCCCACATTTGAAAAGATAAAAATAGATTTTTATCGAAATGAACTAGTTTTGAACTAGAATTAAAAATCAATTTATTTTTGAAATAAATAAATTGAATTTGAAGTGGTTTTAAAAATAATGAGAATTTCCAATAATTGAAGTGGAAATGGATTTGAATCGAAACTATCTTCGGAATATTTCGATGTTGGATTTCGTGACTATACAGATATTGTTGTGGGAATTTGAAAGATATATTTGATATCGTTATTTCCAATACGATATTTGTTGGTTTCAGAATTTGATATTGAATATAAGCCGGTATATTTTCTATTCAGAGCCTTGTATTTAATATCAAATATGATTTGGGTTTATCGTGAATGGTGTCTTCATTAACACCGATTCTTAAGCCCAATAGAGAAAAAGATTAAATCTTTCTATTTACATTTAATGAAGTGTACCAATTAAATAATATTTAATTGGATTTGAATTTGAATGTGATTTTGGGTTTATCGTGAACTGTGTTTTAGATGACATTGGTTCTTTAACCCAGTTAAAGACAGGTTATTGATTTTTGAGAAGATTAAAACTAAGTGGAGTTTTAATGAATTTGTAATTAAATTGGAATGTGAATTGATAATTTAAATTATCAAATCTGAAAGGTGATCGAGAATGGAGTACCACCAGTTTTGCTCCAAAGCGATAGTTAAATCTTTAATTAGATTTGAACGTGAAATGGTAATTAACTTTACCGATAACACCGTGGTGTTGGATATGGAGTATTACCAGTTTTTCTCCATGGGATGAATAGGTTGGGATTGGGAAATAAAACAAATAATTACTTCGGTGTGGTTCGGTAATCCCGACTAGTTTGAAATGATATCCAAAGGAAGATTAAAGAATAAATTTAAAGGGATTTATCTTTGATAAAATTAATGGGAAACGTTCCCCTAAGAATGTGATTTTGTGAATAAAAGAATATTCTGAATTGGAATGAGGCGTTTGTTGTGTTTGTGTAACATTTGATTATTATATACGTAGGTTATTCAGAAAGGCCGGGCTTATACCCATTCTGAATAACCGATTCGGCGATAAGTCGAAGATGAAGATGGTGGTTGAAGACCGGAAGTCTTCACATCGTTTGGGTGATTCCTGATGATCTCGATTGGGCTGTACACCCAAGAGGAGAGAAACAATTGGTGATCGTCCAGACGTACTTGGAGATGGATGGATATGCGAGGAAAGTGCCTCCGGTTTCGTTCAGACCCAGAACGAACTTGTAAATGGATTGTGTGTCTGACATTGGATTTTATTCTGTGTTGATTGATCTCTGTTAAATATACATCTGTTTGGCGGCAGAGAATTTATTCTCTTGCTTAACGCCCTTCTCTGAGACGTACGAGCTTAGAGGTTGTATATCGATGGACATCAGTCGCATGGAGTGGATTGCCAGTGTGGCACGCGTAAGTGGCAATTGATCAAGGCTTCTGTTGAAAAGCAAAGTCTTGTGGTTGATGATCAAAGCACGGCCTGTGTGTCGCAGCTTTGTGTATAGCGTGAATTCGCGAGCCTCACACCTCGATATGAGTCAAAAACGGGATACGGACCGTTGGGAGAACACGACGTTTCTTTCTAGCTAATGGTGGTGTCAGTGCTTAAACTGGCTGACATTTATATACTTTTCACCTGTGTGGTTGTTGGATGAGGCGTCTCGATATTAGGTCTGTTAGGACCGGGAAACGTGTGTTCAGGAATTGCCAATCCTCAAAAGTAAGAGAGTACCAGCCCAACCGATTCCAAGGATTACTGTGTGTGGTCCTGAGACATTTGCTAGAGTGCCTCGAACGGAGAGGAGCTTGCCCCTTGCCTCGACTCATGACGGAAATCCAGTTTCCAATACGTGATATTGCGGTTTTAATTGTAGAACTAGTATGGTGACATGATATATGGTACCCATGCCGTCTATGATTGATATTTATGATTGAAATTGTTTTGACACTATACACTTATAATAGTATAAAATGATTTGTTTTGAACGTACCAAGCATGTTTGGCTATTATAAGGGAAAACCCTATCCTCCGGCTTGCGTTGCATTGTGTGATGGGACCTGGGTCTTATAATAGCTTCATTTTTCCAAAAAGCATTGCGTTGTTTTGTTATATGCACTGGTATTCTTGGGAGGAAACCCGTTCCGTGTTATACGGTGTGGTCCCTTGATTTACCGAACTTTAAAATAAAGATTAATAACTGTTTTAGTTCTCACACCAGTCACATGACTGACCTGGAGTTTATTGTTTTAACCTAAACTCTGGGTGCCCCTATTTTCCGCACGGGCAGCTCGTAGTTTTGGTTTTGCAGATTTATATTCACAGGATCCTGATTTACAGCTGGAACGATGCTCGGAAAGCTCTGTATCCGTGTATCACTTTCAGTTGTGTTTTATATTGTTTTTTTTTCGCTGCTATGTAATTTATTGTAATCTCTGATATTTTTCTATTATATAATATTTATTCATACTATGTATATTCTTGTATCTGATGGAATTGTTGTAATAAACAATGAAATGTTCTTCTGTTTGCGTTCTATTTTGTCTTGTCCTCAACGCAATCCGTTCTTTCCTTCACGGGGAAGTTCGGGTCGTGTCAGTTTGGTATCAGAGCTTTGGTTTATAGAGCTCGAGAACAAGACACATTAGAATCGTACGAAAGAATTCATCAGATATTGGATTAGTAATATCCAATTAGAATGACTCGTTAGAGATATGATCAGTAGTATCCTAGAACGAGTGTAAAGAGTATATTTTTCAAATGAAAACAATTTTGTTTTGAAAGTTAAATTCGAGTATACGTATTTGAATATTTATTTATATTGAATTTGGACAATCCAATATATAAAAATTTCGCGTATACGCGTCATGAACGTATATTCGAAGTTTTAATATACTGGATATATATAGAATCACACTCTAGCCGCCCGGAGATGGTTCTGATGATTGATCGATCATCATCAGAATTTATGTTCGTGTTTCGAAGGTGTGATATCTATATATTTCCATTAGACTGGTGTGAGAACCAAAACTAGATAGATTTATTGTTGTGATTTGGCATCAAAACATGATTTTCTGTATATATATCAAATTATGAATTTGAAATGTTAATCCACTAATTGATTGCTGGTTGTGTTGTTTGTTTATTTGTTTATATTTTGAACCATTTAGCCTAATAGAACCAAATATTGAATTGTATTGAAAATTGGTCGCATTTGCTTGCATATACATGTACTTACATTGAACAGGTCATAGCAAGGAGGCTAGAGCAGAAGAATAAAATTGTTTGCCCGACAAATAGGTACATGTTTACCATAATTTACTGTTTTGTTTGGGTGATGATGATTTCATGAGCCGATTGGCTAGCCGCTTGGCTTTTTCTTTTTCTTTTGAGTTGAAGAAGGCCATGGGAGGCTATATGAAATATCTCGAAGTCCCCGGTGCAGGGGAGGTTATGGCGAAATTTTTCGAAAATTTAGGGTGTTAGCCAAATTTTTGAGAAATTTGAAAAGTTCTTAGAAACTGAAAAGTTGAAGAACTTAAGCCGTAACGAAAACAATGGAAGTTGAGTTGATTAGTTAAACAAATTTCGGCTTCGTTCCTTTTCGAGGACGAAAAGTTTTAAGTGGGGGAGAATGTAACAACCCGGAAATGCCAGCCAGTTTAAAAATTTTATTTTGGCAACTTTGATGAATTTTGAATATATAAAATAGATTGTTTTAAATAATATCGACGAGAAATTTATTTTGAATAGAGTTAGAACGTATATAGTTATATGAATCGTCGTTAGAATATAAATAATTATTTATATTTATAAAAGGAATTGAAAATGGCGCGGTAGTTCGATAATTCGATTTCAAAATTCAATTGAACATACCGGGTGCAAAATAAACCAGATTTTAGTGAAACCAAAAATAATGGAATCTAATTGAGAATATATTTCCAATGAATCCGAAAAATCGAAATTTCATAGTGGGGATAAAAAGTTATGTCCAGTCGAATTTTCAGAATAGTCGCTATGGAATTCTGGCCCTTAAAAATGGAAATTTTGCAAATGACCTCGGATTTCGACGAAACCACTTTTATTGGGTCCGTGATGTCAAATTATTGCTAGATTCCAATTTTCATAATTTTTCGAATCAATATGTGAGCGTGGCAAAGGAAAACGCGTTTGACCAGTTTCAGTTGATTTTAATCGACGGGAAAATGGCCATTTTTCCAACGATCTCAGAATTCGACGAAATTAGTTTTGTTAGGACCGTATCGTCAATACGAAGCTAGAAAATATTTTTCTGGGATTTTTCTAGTTAGTATGTGACCTCAGTAAATTGAAATGCGCGTTCAAATTCAATATATAGAGTTATATGTTGATTTTGATGAAAACTGATCGAAACGATCGAATCAGCCTATGATACAAATCCCATTGTGTTCGGAATGGGGATAATTAGTTGTGGACGATAGTCGTTGGGTCTCGTTTTGAGTTTGAAATAAAAAGTTACTTTTTGGTGGAAAATAAATTAATTAAATATAAATAAATGGGCCAGGCCCCTTTACCTTTTCTCCTAATCAACGCCCCCTATCCTTTTCGTTCAAAACCCGCTCAGATAAAATAAAAAAAGAAACCCCCTCCCCCCACCAAATGTCGATCTCGCCTGACGCCCCTTCCCCAACCCCACGCCGCCATCGCTAGCGCCGCCATCGGTGAGGTCCGCCTCCCTTTACCCCTTTACTCATGCTCTCCAATGAAGCACCACCCCTTAATCCCCTAGAAACCCGACGAAACCCACTCCAACCACGGAGACGTAGCACCCACCCCTTGAACGAGCCCCACCACCACCAGCAGTCCTCCCGACGGCCTGTGCCCCTCCGACGAATGGTGTTCTCCAGCCCTCCGAACTGTGAGCGTTCTCATTTTTATTTTAGTTCATTTAATTTTGTTTATTTTCTTAAATAAGGTTTTATGAATAAAAAAAATCAGTTTTTGCTTTAACCGTATAAAGTTAATATTTTTAACCATATAAAGATTATGTTTTTATCGTATAAAGATTATATTTTTAGCTAGGATCTTTGTTTTAGAAAAGCTAGAATTTTTAGTTATAAAAAGATCGGATTTTTATCAAGAAGAAAGCGATATAAAAATATAATTTTTATATGATGTAAAGAATTAAAATATAATTTTTATATAATGTAGAGAATAAAAATATGATTTTTATATTATAGACAGATTAAAAATATGATTTTTATTATATGTGAAATATAAAAATATAATTTTTATTATAGTAGAGTATTAAAAATATAAATTTTATATGATGTAGATATTAAAATTTTGATTTTTATATTATAGGAATTATAAAAATATGATTTTTATAATTTGGAGAGCGATAGGAAAATATTGTTTTTAGCTAGAGAAAAATATGATTTTTATTTATTGAATGAAGCAATAAAAATATAATTTTTATTATGAACAGCGAGAAAAGGACTGCAATGGGCATTTCAAACCAATCCAGACGGTTCAGCAGTTCAAAAGCAAAGCACGGCGGAGTGGAACCCTCGGTGAGAACTTCTCACTTTAAATTTCTTTTCTATTTATTAATTATATACTAGGATGCAGACGGTGCTTAACAGCACCCGACACCCGTCATCCACAGACCATGGATGGCTTGTATGTTTGATTGTTTATTTTGGTGAAAATTGATTGTGTGATGTGAAATGAAATAAAATATTTGTGTAGTTAAAAATATTTAATCGTTAAAAATATAATTTTTAACGGGTATGTGAATAAATAAAAATCTGTGCTTGTTGATTTGAAACCCATACGTGTATTGGGATAAAATACGGCATACACTAATCCCAATAATTAGTTGTATGTCGATCGATTGATCGACAGGCTGTTATAAGCGTTAGATATATATATTTGATGCTTATGCAGTGTAGTGCACTTTGGGTGATGATTGATTATTTATTGTTGTGATTATATACATGTGTTGTATGGAATCCATATAATTAACATTATATGGTAATTGATTGGGCCTCATTCCAATTGGGAAAAAAAAGAATAGAATAAATAATCATGTGTTGAAAATTATCATGTGTTGAAAGAAATATTTTAACAATAAAATTTACATCTTTATCATATTTAAAGTTAGAAGCTAACTGGAAAATAGATAAGATGAGTGGTTTCCAGTGTATTGATCTGATATTGGTTCCAGCCTTCGGCGTTAATACTTAGGGAATCATTCTCTTACTACTTTACAGTTGGAGCCTGATTT
The DNA here is from genome assembly GCA_030737875.1 of Allium sativum. Lineage (NCBI taxonomy): Eukaryota > Viridiplantae > Streptophyta > Magnoliopsida > Asparagales > Amaryllidaceae > Allium > Allium sativum. The sequence continues at coordinate 249,875,719 of CM060920.1, forward strand.
GAAAATCAAACGATAGATACCATAATTTTATGAAATATATTAAATAAAATAAATAGTCATGTGTTGACGATGTTCAAGTGTTGAGAATTCATGTGTTGAAAGTGTATTCATGTGTTGAATAAAATATTTATACAATAAAATTTACCTTTTTATTGTAAGTAAGAAGAAATATAGATTCCTGTGTTGAATGGAATAAATATTCATTTGTTGAATAGAATAACGAATTTATTGAAATATATAAAGCCGTGTTGATTAGAGATGCGCCATTTTGACGTGAACGATATTTACATCGATTTTTTTTAATGAATATCGAAAAGTGATTTCAAAATTGAATTGAAATGAATTCGAATTGAAATCAAATGGAAATGAATTCGAATTGAAATCAAATAGAAATAAATTCGAATTGAAATCAAATAGAAATGAATTCGAATTGAAATCAAATGGAAATGAATTCGAATTGAAATTGAACCGAAATGAATTTGAATTGAAATTGAATTGAAATGAATTCGAATTGAAATTGAATTAATTTGAAATTCAAATTGAATGGAAATTGAATTAAAAATCGATTTGAATTGAAATCAATTTGAAATGAATTTAAAACGAATTTATAAAGGAAAATTCAATTTTGATTTGAAATTGAAAGGGAAGTTGAAATTGTTTCGAAAATGATTTATAAAATTCGTTTTAAAAGGAAATCGACAATATATATATATATATATATATATATATATATATATAATGGCCTGAATAGAACGCGCCGCACTACGGCAGTTCGCGAATTTCGACCATTAAATTCGAATTGACGTTGCGGGAGATCCGACCGTCGGATTCTCCTGAAACCGGAACCGTTGGGTTCGTATCGAAAAGAGCTTTCCAATGAATTTTATAAATTTGAAATCTAATGGTTGGATTTGGAATTATGTCCAAATCAAATTTTGAAAATATCGCTATACGTGCAGTTCGATGGCTATGGGTGGAAATCGACTGTACGGGCCTTGATAAAATTATAAAAAATATCTATAATTTGTGTGAAATCATAAGAAATGATTTCGAAAAAATTGGGATGCAAAACCCCACATTTGAAAAGATAAAAATAGATTTTTATCGAAATGAACTAGTTTTGAACTAGAATTAAAAATCAATTTATTTTTGAAATAAATAAATTGAATTTGAAGTGGTTTTAAAAATAATGAGAATTTCCAATAATTGAAGTGGAAATGGATTTGAATCGAAACTATCTTCGGTATATTTCGATGTTGGATTTCGTGACTATACAGATATTATTATGGGAATTTGAAAGATATATTTGATATCGTTATTTCCAATACGATATTTGTTGGTTTCAGAATTTGATATTGAATATAAGCCGGTATATTTTCTATTCAGAGCCTTGTATTTAATATCAAATGTGATTTGGGTTTGTCGTGAATGGTGTCTTCATTAACACCAATTCTTAAGCCCAATAGAGAAAAAGATTAAATATTTCTATTTACATTTAATGAAGTGTACCAATTAAATAATATTTAATTGGAATTGAATTTGAATGTGATTTTGGGTTTATCGTGAACCGTGTTTTAGATGACATTGGTTCTTTAACCCAGTTAAAGACATGTTATTGATTTTTGAGAAGATTAAAACTAAGTGGAGTTTTAATGAATCTGTAATTAAATTAGAATGTGAATTGATAATTTAAATTATCAAATCTGAAAGGTGATCGAGAATGGAGTACCACCAGTTTTGCTCCAAAGCTATAGTTAAATCTTTAATTAGATTTGAACGTGAAATGGTAATTAACTTTACCGATAACACCGTGGTGTTGGATATGGAGTATTACAAGTTTTGCTCCATGGGATGAATAAGTTGGGATTGGGAAATAAAACAAATAATTACTTCAGTGTGGTTCGCTAATCCCGACTAGTTTGAAATGATATCCAAAGGAAGATTAAAGAATAAATTTAAAGGGATTTATCTTTGATAAAATTAATGGGAACCTTTCCCCTAAGAATGTGATTTTGTGAATAAAAGAATATTCTGAATTGGAATGAGGTGTTTGTTGTGTTTGTGTAACATTTGATTATTATATACGTGGGTTATTCAGAAAGGCCGGGCTTATACCCATTCTGAATAACCGATTCGGCGATAAGTCGAAGATGAAGACGGTGGTTGAAGACCGGAAGTCTTTACATCGTTTGGGTGATTGCTGATGATCTCGGTTGGGCTGTACACACAAGAGGAGAGAAACAGTTGGTGATCATCCAGACGTACTTAGAGATGGATGGATATGCGAGGAAAGTGCCTCCAGTTTTGTTCAGACCCAGAACGAACTTGTAAATGGATTGTGTGTCTGACATTGGATTTTATTCTGTGTTGATTGATCTCTGTTAAATATACATCTGTTTGGCGGCGGAGAATTTATTCTCTTACTTAACGCCCTTCTCTGAGACGTACTGTAACAACCCATATTTTTAATAACATGTTATAATGTAAATCAAGGCAGAATTAAATTATAAAATCTGAATCAAGGGAAACAGGCTGTGCCATTGCGTTCGTCTTGGAAAAATACGCGAAATAGAGTCCGAATTTTCGAAAAACGGAGTCCGTATGACCAAGTTATGGCCCATTGAAGTTTTCAGAAAATTCCAAGCCCGAAAACAGTTCAAATTCGAATTCAGATTCGAATTGCAACCAAGGCAGAAAGGGGGAAAATTTTCCCCGCCCCACGCAGGGTCGACATAGGGGTCGACACCCCTGTCGACCCCCCCAATGGGTCGACACCCATGTCGACCCAGGGGTCGACCCCCCCCGGTCGGACCAGTTTTTCTGGTGCACCATTTGTGACAAGTGAATCTTGCTCTAGAAGTTTCTGACGGGATTTGACGGACCTGATGTGTTTTAGGGTTAATCCTATGGTCTAAACTAACCTAATCACCTATAAAAAGACCCCTAGACCTAGCCTAAACCCTCATTAATCATTCCTACAACTAAATGCTACCCAAATGTTTAATCATGGCCTCCACCCTCTTGTCATAGCCTCAGTCTTCATTCGTATGGGAGTTCCTAAGCTTGTTTGAGAGTTTCTAAGCTTGAATTAAGGCCAAAGTTCAATCTTTCTTCATCAAAGCAAGGATCATTTGCTTGTTTCTCAAGGGTTTTCATTGGAGCTTGTCATTTGGGGGTGTTTAGAGTTGCTAGTGGCTTCGTCTCAATCTTAATTTATATTAATTATAGTCTTCATAGCATTGTAAGCCCTATAATACTCTTAGATTCTAACTATGAAGTTAAATGTTACATCTTACAAGTTGAGTTTGGGCCTAAGTATGATATGTGCTTTGATTCGAACATGTTATGCATATGTTTACCCTATGCAAGTTTGTAAAGCTATCACCTTGACCTTGTGCATAGAACGCTATGACCTTTGATTTGAAATGTTGCATTATGCAACATGAGAACCCTCATAACCTTTATGATAACTTGCATATAATGTTATATGCGAACTTCTAGCCATCATCCTATGTCATTTATGATCATGTTTCACCTATTTGCTTAAATTCGATATTATGCATGTTTTGAGGCCTATGATGTAATATGCAAGTTTATGAATATATCTATGTCTCATATGACACCATGTTTAACTTGTGGCCAACCCTATTACCTTATGCCCTTTTGTCATGTTTTTGCCAAGTTCCCTCTTTTGATCTATGTTATGTTATGCGAAACGTTCATGCGATGGGAATGCATTGGGTTTGGGTAATATTAATGACATGAAAACATGGTTTTAAAATATGACATGAACATGGACTTGTGATTATGTTTGTAAACATAATGATGGACATGACACTTAGAAAATATGAGTGTGGCCAACTCGAGGTTGGGTTGAGTTTGTAGCATAAACCTACCCGGAACCGACCGGCTTAACTAGTGGCTACAAACAATAGGACCCAATGTGAGTAGTTGGTCACATCATACTTGAAACCCGAGGTTAGACTAAGTTGTGGTGTAAAGCTACCCGGACCCGCCCGGCTTAACTAGTAACCACAACAAGGTCTAATGTGAGAGGTTGGGTGCATTAAATTAATTAATGCCACATGATAGGGTTAAGTCATGGACTACTTGAATATACTTAACCAATTAAACACGATTGATTGGTAGGGTTAAGTCATGAACTACTTGAATACACTTAACCAATTAAACCCGATGTATTGATAGGGTTAAGTCATGAACTGCTTGAATACACTTAACCAACTCAATACATGGTTAGGGTAGGGTTAACCACACTTAACCCACTTGAAACCCTAGTTACGTGGTCCTTTTCAGCAGTAACCAACTTCGAAGTATCATGGGTACCCTGGACTAGGCTAGGGTGGGGCACGATTACTGGACTGATTGTAAGAGGCCAAAACGAGACAGCTGAAGGGTGCACCGGTTGTTCAGGCGGACCATGGTCGTGCACATTAAGTCCGGAGTTGAACATGGGCACCAGTAGGTTTAGACTGTGCGTGCTTGAATTGTGTCTGTGGTTTACACCTTAGGGCAGGATACACACTGGGGTGGACCTAGCACAGTTAACTACAATCCGCGATTAAGCCGTACGACACCGATACACGACGAGTTAGGCTTATAGGGAGCCGATCGACTAGACCGAGTAGTTGGACCTCGATTTAGGTCATCTCATGATGTGGGCTAGCTTTGGGCCAAGGGATCATTTCTTGATTATACTTGACATGAATTGGAATACTAGTACACACTTGGTGCAACTTAACCTTGTATATGCGATGCCACACTTCATCTGTCTTGTTAACTTTTTACCATGCCATTTATCACCCTGTATCTCATCCCTGTTTACATGTTCAGTTAACTTTACTAGTTGTTATACTAATAGTAGATAGGACTTACCAGTCTTTTTGACTGACCCGTTTTCTTTCGCCTCTTTTCTTCCGTTCCCCCCCCCCAAGGTTTGTAGGGTGGAAACACTGTTACCTAGCTTGGATCTTTAGCTGCTTTTCTGGATAGCTCATGTACGGTTTGGACTTGAGCACGCTATGGCTTTATTCTACCTTGGGGATAGTTACTTTATGATGTTATTTCCAGTTTTTAGTTGATGTTTCTAGACTATGTTTTGTGGAAAATAATGACCAAGTACTTTGATGTAACTTGACTATGGTTTTGAAATGTTAGTTTTATCCGCTGCTTTATTTACTCTGTTTTTACTTATATGTTCTGTCTTGTGATATCTGCATGCATGTTTACCTCGTTTAACGCCCCTCCAATGCCAGTGCCCTTGCAAGAGTGGTATTGGCGGAGGTGGGGTGTTACATTTGGTATCAGAGCATAAGGTTTACAAGATTTGAGCAAAAGGTTTTTAAAACTTACCTTTTGAAAAACTATTTTCAAAACCAATTAAGTGTTTTCCAAGAAAAGTCTAGTTATTTGAAAAAGGCTATTCCCCAAAAGCCATTAGCACTATCCTTCGTTTCCTCGTTCTGAATCTATCCATCTTTTTCCTTCGTTTCAGTATGGCCGATAATTTTGCCATCCCAGAGGATGTACCAGTACCTATTTGGTTTAGAAGGTACATGGAGGCAAGGGCGAATGAAGCCGGCCCCACGGATATTCCTCCTCCTCCTCAGCATACACAAGCGGATTTCGCGGGGCTTTGCAAAGACTTTAAGGCGATGGGTTGCAAGAATTTTGTCGGAAAGGAGACTTCCGTGTATGCAAGAAACTGGTTAAAGGAAACTGAAGACCTCTTTGCTATCTTTGATGTGGAAGATCGTAGGAAAGTTCTGTTGGCAGTATGGCTATTGAAAGGGGAAGTTGCTTATTGGTGGGTAGTCACCACCACTACTAGACCAATTGAGACTTGGGATGAGTTTAGGAGAAGGTTTGGACTAAGGTTTCTATCATCGACAGAAGAGAACCTTCGGATGGAGAGGTTCCTATCTCTAAGGCAAGGGGACATGACAGTTAGGGAATACGTGGATACGTTTAATCAACTTGCTCGGTTCAATCTAGACTTGATTAACACAACTCAGAAAAAGGCCCTACGATTTGCTCTAGGATTGAATGAGCCATTGCGCGGTTTGGCCATGTCTCATATACCCATGGGGGCGACCTTCGAAAATTTGGTGAATACGGCCCTACTTCAAGAGGAAGATAAGAGTGACAAGAAGAAGGTCAAGGCAAATAAGTCTCAAGGCAAGAAGATAGACTCCGGGAAAGGAGGAAAGAACGACAACAAGTCAAGTAAGAAGAGGAAATGCAACTTTTATGGGATCAAGGGGCATCTGGCCAAGGATTGCAGGAAGAAGAAGAGGAAGTTAGGCGAATGCTTCCATTGTGGAAAGACTGTACACTTTAGCAAGGATTGCCCCAAGAAGCAAGGACAAGGGCAGGGGCAGAATCAGCGTGCAGGACCTTCTGGACGGCAAGTGCATGCCCTCAACACTGCTCCAGTTCAGGACCGAGGTAGTATTTCTGTAGAAAGCCTTGTTTATATTTCTGATTATCCTGTTCGCACCTTATTTGATTCTGGCGCATCGCATAGTTTTATTTCTTCTGACATTGTTGAAAATTTGCACCTAAGTACTATTCTAGTTGAGGATCCCGTTAGTGTTTCAAATCCAATTGGGGGTTCCGCCCATCTATCTATGATTTGTGTGGATTTGAAGATTTCTATCTTGACTGTAGAATTCACGTGTAATGCTTATGTTCTCGGGTTCACATGATACGGGTTGATCTTGGGCATAGATTGGTTGTCCAGTTATGGAGCCATTCTCGATTGTGAACATAGGGTGGTGAGGCTCATGACTCGCCTCGGTAATACCCTAGAAATTTCTTGTAACCCTAGGGGTCCCGTCATGTTATGTTATCTTGAATCTCTTGACTCGTCCATCGATGATCTGCAATATGTAAGGGTTGTCCGAGACTATCCTGATGTCTTTGAAGAAGTTAAGGGGTTACCCCCTAAACGAGAGATAGATTTCCGCATTTATCTAGTCGATAATGCCAAGCCAGTATCATTGCCCGTTAGGCACATGGCCCCACGTGAGAGAAGGGAGCTCAGTAAGCAAATCAAGGAGCTGCTTGAAAAAAAAATTATTAGGCGAAGCATTTCTGAATGGGGTGCTCTAGTGGTATTCGCTACTAAGGCGGATGGTTCGCTTCGTCTATGGTTGATTATCGAGAGTTAAACAAGCTGACAAAGAAGAATAGGCACCCATCACCGAGGATTGATGATCTCTTTGACCAGCTTGTAGGTGCTTCTGTTTTCTCTCAACTCGATCTAGCCACCGGATTACATCAGCTTAGAGTGGCTGAGGATAGTATTGATAAGACTGCGTTTAGGACTCCAGATGGATTCTTTGAATGGCTTGTCATGCCATTCGGTTTGACTAATGCACCCGCCTACTTCGTAGACTTGATGAGTAGGGTGTTCAGGGAGTTCCTTAACAAGTTTGTTGTTGTCTTCGTGGATGATATTCTGATCTTCTCAAAGGATGAGGAAGAGCATGCTAGGCATCTCACAGAAGTGATGGATACGCTTAGAGTGCATCAGTTGAAAACCAAGTTCTCCAAATGCCATTTCTGGAGAAGGGAAGTTCGGTTTCTTAGACATATAGTTTCTAAGCAAGGCATAGCGGTGGATCCCGCGAAAGTGGTCGTGTTTCAAGACTGGAAGACTCCTAAGAATGCAACCGAAGTAAGAAGCTTTCTCGGTTTGGCGGGCTACTATAGGAAGTTCATCAGGGACTTCGCTAAGATTTCGGCCCCTCTTACTAAGTTGACGAAGAATAACTTAGTCTTTTCATGGGACTTGGAGTGTGAGCTTGCTTTTCAATGGCTCAAGAGAGCCCTTACCACAGCTCCAGTTTTGGCATTACCCGATGGTGGTAAGGTGTTTACCATGTACACCGATGCATGTGGCACGGGGGTAGGCGCTGTTCTAATGCAAGAGGGAAGAGTGATATGTTATGGGGGTAGGCAACTTAAAGTTCATGAGAAGAACTATCCCACTCATGATTTGGGGTTGGCGGCGATCGTCTTTGCACTCAAGTCCTGGCGCCACTATCTTCTAGGCGAAAGATTCGAGTTATATACGGATCACAAGTCGCTCAAGTATCTCTTCTCGCAAAAGGATGTCTATGCTAAGTGTTGAGTTTGGAAGTAGGGATTATGTTTTTGGGCTTTGGGTTGATTCTAGGGATGAAGTGGTTATCCAGTACCATCCTCGGTTTTGAAAGAAGGGTAGTTAGACTCTTGACTTGCCTTGGTAATACCCTCGAAGTCTCGCGTAACCTTTAGAGTTCTGTCAGGATTAGTTACCTAGAATCTTTTGACCCATTTATTGGAAATTAATGATCTATTCGATTAGTGTTCGCGGGTGGTTCATAGAAATCATGTTAATAAGTGCATTTGGCCACATGGATTGGTATTTATTTCCAAAGGAAAGTTCTTCTACGTGGAATACCTTACAGTGAATTTTGGGAAAGCTTGCATGAAGTCATGAGTATACAGTTAAGTTAAGGACCGAGTATGCTAGAAAAAAAAATAAGTGAAAGTGAAATGAGAAGCGACAGTGAAATCAGTTCCAACTCACATTTCTGAAGTAGGAATTGGGAAGCTACGGAATTGAAAGGTTAACAACGGTCAAAGCACAATGGAATTAAGTTCTTAGAAGGTTGAAGACTAGATACACGCATCGTATATCTTTTTAGGAGTATATCCTTGATCCCTGTTTTTCCGTGGAGCTTACTTGTATACTATCTTCTCGATCTCTTTTCCTAATTAGCATATCTTTCTTTTGCTATCCATGTTTATCTTGTTTATCTTGTTATCTCGTAATCGTGTCATGAGAACCTTAGGTAGAAACCCTTTGGATGAAACATGTATTTGAAACATGTTATGCTTGATGTTTGCAAGTGGTTGCAAGTGTTTGCAAGTGGATACTCGTGGATGCATGATACACATTAGGCGCTAAGATCGGCTCACACACTTTCATGTTGCATATGCATGAGTGTTTATGCTTATTCATGGATGAAACTTGTTGTGCTATCACGTGGATGTTGCATATGAATGAATGCTATGTGCACTCATGTAGAGATTATAAATTATGTTAGGAATTTGCATACATATGGACTCATTTCACTAACATACTTTGCATTAAGGAGGTTTACTGAATTAGTAACCGCCTGATTTTCGCATTAGATAAGTACATATACACACACCTTTGCATATCTTCATACAGCATTAGAAATCTTTTAAGGACAATGATTACTTGTGGATGTTGTTTTGAGTAGATGGATGATGGATGGTAGGATACGTTCTTCCTAACTTGGAGATTTCGGGGACGAAATCCTTTAAGGAGGGGAGAATGTAACAACCCGTATTTTTAATAACACGTTATAATGTAAATCAAGGTAGAATTAAATTGTAAAATCAAAATCATGGGAAACGGGCTGTGCCATTGCGTTCGTCTCGGAAAAATACGCGAAATAGAGTCCGAGTTTTCGAAAAACGGAGTCCGTATGACCAAGTTATGGCCCATTGAAGTTTTCAGAAAATTCCAAGCCCGAAAACTGTTCAAATTCGAATTCAGATTCGAATTGCAACCAAGGCAGAAAGGGGGAAAATTTTCCCCGCCCCAGGCAGGGTCGACACAGGGGTCGACACCCCTGTCAACCCCCCCAATGGGTCGACGCCCATGTCGACCCAGGGGTCGACCCCCCCCCCCCCCCCCGGTCGGACCAGTTTTTCTGGTGCACCATTTGTGACAAGTGAGTCTTGCTCTAGAAGTTTCTGACGGGATTTGACGGACCTGATGTGTTTTAGGGTTAATCCTATGGTCTAAACTAACCTAATCACCTATAAAAAGACCCCTAGACCTAGCCTAAACCCTCATTAATCATTCCTACAACTAAATGCTGCCCAAATGTTTAATCATGGCCTCCACCCTCTTGTCATAGCCTCAATCTTCATTCATATGAGAGTTCCTAAGCTTGTTTGAGAGTTTCTAAGCTTGAATTAAGGCCAAAGTTCAATCTTTCTTCATCAAAGCAAGGATCTTTTGCTTGTTTCTCAAGGGTTTTCATTGGAGCTTGTCATTTGGGGGTGTTTAGAGTTGCTAGTGGCTTCGTCTCAATCTTAATTTATATTAATTATAGTCTTCATGGCATTGTAAGCCCTATACTACTCTTAGATTCTAACTATGAAGTTAAATGTTACATGTTGCAAGTTGAGTTTGGGCCTAAGTATGATATGTGCTTTGATTCGAACATGTTATGCATATGTTTACCCTATGCAAGTTTGTAAAGCTATCACCTTGACCTTGTGCATAGAAAGCTATGACCTTTGATTTGAAATGTTGCATTATGCAACATGAGAACCCTCATAACCTTTATGATAACTTGCATATAATTGTTATATGCAAACTTCTAGCCATCATCCTATGTCATTTATGATCATGTTTCACCTATTTGCTTAAATTCGATATTATGCATGTTTTGAGGCCTATGATGTAATATGCAAGTTTATGAATATATCTATGTCTCATATGCCACCATGTTTAACTTGTGGCCAACCCTATTACCTTATGCCCTTTTGTCATGTTTTTGCCAAGTTCCCTCTTTTGATCTATGTTATGTTATGCGAAACGTTCATGCGATGGGAATGCGTTGGGTTTGGGTAATATTAATGACATGAAAACATGGTTTTAAAATATGACATGAACATTGACTTGTGATTATGTTTGTAAACATAATGATGGACATGACACTTAGAAAATATGAGTGTGGCCAACTCGAGGTTGGGTTGAGTTTGTAGCATAAACCTACCCGGAACCGACCGGCTTAACTAGTGGCTACAAACAATAGGACCCAATGTGAGTAGTTGGTCACGTCGTACTTGAAACCTGAGGTTAGACTAAGTTGTGGTGTAAAGCTACCCGGACCCGCCCGGCTTAACTAGTAACCACAACAAGGTCTAATGTGAGAGGTTGGGTGCATTAAATTAATTAATGCCACATGATAGGGTTAAGTCATGGACTACTTGAATATACTTAACCAATTAAACACGATTGATTGGTAGGGTTAAGTCATGAACTACTTGAATACACTTAACCAATTAAACCCGATGTATTGATAGGGTTAAGTCATGAACTGCTTGAATACACTTAACCAACTCAATACATGGTTAGGATAGGGTTAACCACACTTAACCCACTTGAAACCCTAGTTACGTGGTCCTTTTCAGCAGTAACCAACTTCGAAGTATCATGGGTACCCTGGACTAGGCTAGGGTGGGGCACGATTACTGGACTGATTGTAAGAGGCCAAAACGAGACGGCTGAAGGGTGCACCGGTTGTTCAGGCGGACCATGGTCGTGCACATTAAGTCCGGAGTTGAACATGGGCACCAGTAGGTTTAGACTGTGCGTGCTTGAATTGTGTCTGTGGTTTACACCTTAGGGCAGGATACACCCTGGGGTGGACCTAGCACAGTTTACTACAATCCGCAATTAAGCCGTACGACACCGATACACGACGAGTTAGGCTTATAGGGAGCCGATCGACTAGACCGAGTAGTTGGACCTCGATTTAGGTCATCTCATGATGTGGGCCAGCTTTGGGCCAAGGGATCATTTCTTGATTATACTTGACATGAATTGGAATACTAGTACACACCTGGTGCAACTTAACCTTGTATATGCGATGCCACACTTGATCTGTCTTGTTAACTTTTTACCATGCCAGTTATCACCCTATATCTCATCCCTGTTTACATGTTCAGTTAACTTTACTAGTTGTTATACTAATAGTAGATAGGACTTACCAGTCTTTTTGACTGACCCGTTTTCTTTCGCCTCTTTTCTTCCGTTTCCACCCCCCCCAGGTTTGCAGGGTGGGAACACTGTTACCTAGCTTGGATCTTTAGCTGCTTTTCTGGATAACTCATGTACGGTTTGGACTTGAGCACGCTATGGCTTTATTCTACCTTGGGGATAGTTACTTTATGATGTTATTTCCAGTTTTTAGTTGATGTTTCTAGACTATGTTTTGTGGAAAATAATGACCAAGTACTTTGATGTAACTTGACTATGGTTTTGAAATGTTAGTTTTACCCGCTGCTTTATTTACTCTGTTTTTACTTATATGTTCTATCTTGTGATATCTGCATGCATGTTTACCTCGTTTAACGCCCCACCAATGCCAGTGCCCTTGCAAGAGTGGTATTGGAGGAGGTGGGGTGTTACACGTACGAGCTCAGAGGTTGTATATCAATGGACATCAGTCGCATGGAGTGAATTGCCAGTGTGGCACGCGTAAGTGGCAATTGATCAAGGCTTCTGTTGAAAAGCAAATTCTTGTGGTTGATGATCAAAGCACGGCCTGTGTGGCGCAGCTTTGTGTATAGCGTGAATTCGCGAGCCTCACACCTCGGTATGAGTCAAAAATGGGATACAGACCGTTGGGAGAACACGACGTATCTTTCTAGCTAGTGGTGGTGTCAGTGCTTAAGCTGGCTGACATTTATATACTTTTCACCTGTGTGGTTGTTGGATGAGGTGCCTCGATATTAGGTCTGTTAGGACCGGGAAACGTGTGTTAAGGAATTGCCAATCCTCAAAAGTAAGAGAGGACCGGCCCAAGCGATTCCAAGGATTGCTGTGTGTGGTCCTGAGACATTTGCTAGAGTGTCTCGAACGGAGAGGAGCTTGCCCCTTGCCTCGACTCATGACGGAAATCCAGTTTCCAATACGTGATATTGCGGTTTTAATTGTAGAACTAGTATGGCGACATGATATATGGTACCCATGCCGTCTATGATTGATATTTATGATTGAAATTGTTTTGCCACTATACACTTATAATAGTATAAAATGATTTGTTTTGAACGTACCAAGCATGTTTGGCTATTATAAGGGAAAACCCTATCCTCCGGCTTGCGTTGCATTGTGTGATGGGACCTGGGTCTTATAATAGCTTCATTTTTTCCAAAAAGCATTGCGTTGTTTTGTTATATGCACTGGTATTCTTGGGAGGAAACCTGTTCCGTGTTATACGGCGTGGTCCCTTGATTTACCGAACTTTAAAATAAAGATTAATAACTGTTTTATTTCTCACACCAATCACATGACTGACCTGGAGTTTATTGTTTTAACCTAAACTCTGGGTGCCCCTATTTTCCGCACGGGCAGCTAGTAGTTTTGGTTTTGCAGATATATATTCACAGGATCCTGATTTACAGCTGGAACAATGCTCGGAAAGCTCTGTATCCGTGTATCACTTTCAGTTGTGTTTTATATTGTTTTTTTTTCCGTTGCTATGTAATTTATTGTAATCTCTGATATTTTTCTGTTGTATAATATTTATTCATATTCTGTATATTCTTGTATCTAATGGAATTGTTGTAATAAACAATGAAATGTTCTTCTGTTTGCGTTCTATTTTGTCTTGTCCTCAATGCAATCGTGCTTTCCTTCACGGGGAAGTTCGGGTCGTGTCACAAAGTCTGGATTTTTAAATCGTATTTATAAGTAAGTGCTTACGATCAATCATTATCTGTGTCAGTGTTGTGTAAAAATCCCAGGTTATTACATTCTACCCCCCTTATAAAAATTTCATCCCCGAAATTTGTAAATAGTAGATTAGAGTTATCGACTTATATAATTAACACACATCGGAAATATCCTATTCAAAAATATCTGTCCAAATTTCCTTCTTAACTCATCAGTCGATTTACTTAACTCCGTTAAGTATTTCCCAAAATCTTCATTCACGTGCTTAACGATCTCCATTTTGGGATTCACAAATATGATTTAATTTCATAAATCGTCCAAATTACATCCCTCGAGTTCATATCCAATTAATACTTAAGTCTAGCCTCAATCTCAGGAAATCCAAATCTTAATTCTATTTAAAATTCTAACTTGATTTCCGGTATCAATATGATTGGATATTATTCTAATTTAATCCAACCATATTTAATAAATCTCAAGGCTGACCTTGGTTGATTAACTCCTTTTATCTAAAAGAGTAAGGTACCTTCTGAAGCTCCTTCCACCTTCACATTCTCAGAGGTTGATGACTTATCCATTAAAGCATAGACCTTTGGTTGCTGTGCGTTTTTCAGTGGACAGTCTCTAAACAAATGCCCAGGCTGATGACAGTTATAGCATGAAAACTTTTGGGGAATAACATTACTTGTTCCTTTTTGTTGAGGTTGCTCCGGCTGCTGAGATTGCTGTGGCTTTTCCGCTGCTAGCTTGGTGCAGAACTTGGCAATATGTCCTTTCTCCAAACAATTATGGCATTTGGTATCTTTGAATCGTTCTTTGGCCTTTTCTCCCATCTTAGGTACTTCCTTGTTGTTGTTGTTCCAGTTTGGGTAGAATTTCCTTTTGTTTGGATTTTCCCCACTAGATCCTCCTGTCTGTGCTGCTTTTGCAACTGGCTTCTTACCCTCCAGTGCCTCATAACGGACTGCCATATCAACAAGATCAACGAATGGAATCTTGAGATGTCCAATCATCTGAACTTGCAGGCTATCTTTCAATCCCGCTATGAACATTTCATTTTTCTTAAGTGGAGTGTTGATCAGTTCTGGGCCGAAACAAGAAAGCGAGTTGAATTTGTTCTCATATTCAGATACTTTCATATTCCCCTGCTTTAGGTCAATAAAAACTCGATACAACCTCGTCATCCCAGCGGCAGGCATAAATTGCGCTTCAAATGCTTCTTTAAATTTTTCCCAAGTGAATTCTTCCTCAGGAATATTTGTGGTCTGAGCATCCCACCAAATAGCAGCAGCTTCATGAAGTTGCCACGAAGCTAAGAGACGTTTCTGCTCATCATTCAATTTCAGTCCCTTGAAAATCCTTTCACAGGACCTCAACCATGCTTGGATTCAGTGAAAGATTCCGCCCCTTTGAAATTTTTTCCTCCCAGAGTCGTATACTCCTTACAAATAGTCGCAAAGCTCTTATCCTGTGGGACTGGTGCAACTTCCTCTACTGTTTCCCCTTGGTCTTGGGATCCAGTATTACGACCAGTAGTAGTGGGAGTTCCACTAGCTCGACCTCATCGTCCTCGGTTACTCATCTTAATCTCCTGAATATAACAGGTCGTCAATCCAGACTTGATTGGATATAACTAACTTAGGTATACTATCCAAGCTTATTTAAATTTATTTTAAATTTTATAAAAATACGCTCTCTCACACTCACTCAAAGCCTAGGTAATCAGTAACCTAAGCTCTGATACCAACTGTAACGACCCAACTTTCGAACATATCGGAAGTCGTGCCATTAATAAGAAATGAGAATAGTTAGAAGATAAAAATCACAGAACATCAGAGTCTCACAGCGGAATTTTCACAAAAGATAATACTTTATAATATTACACAGCGGAATATATTACATCAGAACATACTGAACTAGTGATACAACCCATTCATAGTACATCAGTACATATCATAGATGATCAACTGTCAGACTTAACTATACAGTAGATAGATGGACCAGCACACAGCAAAATCTTCATCCAGCTTCACAAGTTTCATCAAATCCTGATTCACTTGCCTATTCATAACAAGTGTTATGAATACCCAAGAGTTTAAGGGAAAAACACAAAAAAATAAACTCTGGGTCAATCAGGGGGCTGGTATGAGTAAACATTTTAAAAACAAATAAAAATATCTCATAAGACCATGCCGTAAGTACGGAACGGGTTTTTACCTTATGAGATCAAAACACTTTGTATACTTTAAACCAGATATTATCATAGTGTCTATTTGGTTTTTCACAAATAATTTAGAATCTAGAAGAATGCTTGCATCTCACATTCTCCTATATAGTATACAAATAAAAACCGCTTGGCGCTTATGGAAATTGGATTTCCAACTATGACAAGGTTGGGACCACCTTCCGATGATGTATCTCTAGAGGCCAATACACTTGGGTTCAATAAGAACGTCTTGCAACCCAGCCCTCACATGACCGACCACTCATTTCTCTTGAGTGTATCGAATGTATATCACCAATGGTTGTGTACGGCAACCATTCCCGAATGGGCAGAATGGATAGATTAAGAAACAAAAGGAATTTCTCTAGATAGGTGATGCTACACCCTAATGGGAGCGACCGACATAGCCATGCTACCTACCTGATTTTTGTCATTTCCTGGGTGTGAGGCTTGAGGCTAGACTTACCTTTTCATTATCACTGTTTAATTTCTCTGAATGCCACATTGTCAAACCCGTCAAATCACAAATTTATCTTGCCAAAACCACGGGTATAAAGCTAAGAGAAACGAATTCCTCCGCCACCAAACAAAGTTTTGAAGAGACCAACTTATGTGATCTGTTAGGTATACTTTGTCAGACATTCGTCCATACAAGTTGTCCTGGGACTGGACAAACCGAAGGCACTATTCAAAAATAGTCCTTGTATATCACCATCTTCAATTTGAAAATCTCTGACGTGCGGCGTATAATCAAATCAAAGTGAAATATTTTATTTCGGCCTCTTTGAAATGATTAACGAACCTTTTCCTCTTTAAATCTAACAAGGTTATAATCAAATCTGTATATCCAGTTATAGTCAAACTAAATAGTATACGATCATCTGGCCTATAACTGGTATTTTGATCATCTTTTCAAAACGACAAATTTTAGCGTGTGCGCTGCACACGGTTTTTCTCTCCGTTTTGTTCGTCACTTCTAAAAATAAATGCTTACATTATTTTCTCTATAAAAAAATATTACTCATTACTACTTCTAAATCTGTTCACTTATAAATGACTTAATTTATAATTTAATCATTTATTTACAATTTTTACACTTGGTATTTCTCGTCAAATTTTCCCCTTTGATTCTTTATTCTTGATTTACTTATTCTTCTTTCTATACTGATAAAGTTCCTCCTTTTAATTTATCAGTCTAACCACGATTAAAAACATTATTCACAGTTCTTGTTTTGAAAAGAAATACAGAACTGCTCGTGATCAGTTTCTTATGTCAGATATTTTAGAAATCAGAAAAAAACTGACAAATTCTACCGTATATGTTACATACAGTTTTTTTTACCTTGTTTTGCTCAAAATCTAAAATATCTTATTAGAAAATAAAATTCTTATTTAAATTATAAAATAAATTTATAATTTCATGAATTACAGTTCCTGTATTAACTTCTCGTCCTCTGTTAAAACCATACTCGATCCTTTCCACTTGATCGACTTTTTTCGACTTTTGACTATTTCATTAGAAAGATCATTTTTATTCTAGTTATAAATAAAATTTATAATTTTTATTAAATTTCAACTTCTGTATTTTAATTTCAGTTTTTTGACGAAGACTGAATTTTAGATCCTGATTCACTTCCTTCTTTTGCTCTTGCAAATTAAATAAAAATATTACTTTTATTTAAAAAAATCTCCTTTTATTTAACAGGAAAAAAATGTGAAGGACAAAAAAACCAAAAAAATTGCCCAAAAGGACAAGGGGTAAAAACTTGTCCAAAAGGACAAGTTTTAGTGCAAAGTGGAAAAACATGGGACCCCCCTGAAATTCACCATTTGCACTAAAACTTGTCCTTTTGGGCAAGTTTGTTGATGGTTGTCCTTTTGGGGAAATAATTTGATGAGTTTGTCCTTGTGGGAAAAATCCCCTTTATTTAAACCATAATTTTATTTAAAACAAGTTTAAATTAAAAATATATTCAAAAAATCCTTGTTTTAAACTCAAAATAGCAAAGTACCACTTTTAACTAAAGTACCACTTTAAAACTACCCCGCGCCCCTTGCCAAGTCACCCCAGATCACATGATTTTCACAAAGTACCACTTGCTGATTTCTTTGCCAAAGTACCACATTAGCAAACCCTGATGTTTCACCACCAGATCACTCCAAAAACCACATGCTCCCATCAATGCTAGCTCCAACCAAGTGGTAGTACTACTTTGCGAAGTACCACCCCTATGAAAACTCGACCGTTCACCTCAAAAACCCGGTGTGTCACCTTGCTCGATCACCATCTTCCTCTCCACCTTTAAGTGCACAGTTGTGCACGTGCACAACCCATCTGGCCACCTGGAAGCTGTCGCACCTCCCTAGACATGTCACTCCGCCACCTCTGGTCGTCATCGACCAACCTTTCGAGCCCTAGAGTCCCTCTTCCTCAAAAACACTCCACCATTAAAACTGTAAAAAAACCTACAGCATGTGACTCCAAAAACGTCACCCCTACGATCACGTCCGGCCACCTGACGACTTGCCATCACCTCCGACCAATTCCCCGACCCCGCCATCCCCTATCCTCCCAATTCCGGCCCACTCGATCCAGTGTGGACCCCACACGGCGTCTCCAAAATCTGTGAACAAAAACCTCCTAAAAACCTAAATCGAGCTCGTCCAATTTATACAAAGCTCTAGAATTTTTTTGACTATTTTTCCCTGAATCCCTGATCCTATACGATGCTCCACCCCCAACCCCACCTTCTCTGATCGCCTAGATGATCGGAATTTGCTCCGAGTACAAATTCTGACCATCCCAAGATTTCTCGTGATTTAGGTCATTATAAATCCTGATTCTTCTTTTAAAAACCATCGTTCCTATCCTTTATTATGTTTATGTAATTAAACCAAGTTTTAAAATCATTTGAAAACCCATTTTGATTTTTCCAAACAGAGAGTACTGCTGTTGGCTATCAGTAGTGTTTTGGCAAAGTTTTGCTTCATTTTGAATACTTAGATGACCATATTAAGGGTTTTGAAATATAGTCTGATGTCTAATTCCTAATCCCCTACTATAGATGTTCTGATCCATTCAGATTTGTAGGGGTTCATTCAAAAATACAGGGTCTATTAACAGTAACAGAAAATAAACTTTTCTAACTATTTGTACTTAAGGTCTTTAACTAACAACCAAAGATTTTCTCCTACCAAACCAGAATTCCACACAAACATATTACTTAAACAGATCATCATATAACCTAAGTTTCCATGTACAGTTCAAAACAACAAGATGCAGGCAATTCAAACAGGAATTAAAAAAACAGTTTACTCACCTTAGAAAGCTTGAAACCCCTTAGGCTTTTCTCCTCTTTACTGATCAAAATGAAGTGTTTGTGTGAGTGAAAATGGTGTGTGTTTGTGGCCTTTTATAGTGGTAGGAGGCCATTAAAGTATTGTGACAAAATCAGTTTAAGATTATGTGTTTGACAAGTGAAAGACAACACAAAAATATATCTTCACTCTTGTCAACTCAGAACAGCCAATACCCCATTCACATGGCTTTACCTCAGCCTAGATTCCACCTAAAATCCCTAGGCAACCACCATATTACCCCATTAGTTTCTACGACAAATCATTTCATAAATGCTTATGATCTTTCACAATCTTCCTTGGTTTTCAAATAAATTAAAACATCATTTTGTACCATTTCAAATCAGTTTTTGTCTTGGGTTCATAAAACATATCTTCACAAGATAGTTTGATTTAACAACTAAATATATAAAAGCAACACTTGCCTTCCAAGGCAATGCAAAAATCTGAAAATTTCTGCATCACTTTGCTCTCGGCCATGGGTGGATTTGACATGAAAAAATCTCAGAAAATCCTTGTTTTGGTGTTCATTTAGTGTAGGAAAGATCATGGTGTCCATATATGATTTTGCAATTTTATTTTATTTTATTTTTATGCATGTGTTCCTTGACAAACTTGCCAAGGTTTTTGAAAAATGAACAAGAGGGGTAATTTCAGAAAATCAATTGAAAGAAAAGAGAAAGATTGTAAAACTGAAAATACTTTCATTCAAAAATGATTTTATTATGTTCCAAATCTTCCTTAAGATCCTACTTGCAAGCATCTATAGTGTATGTGATATGAGGACATGATTTTTCAAGGGAATTTGACAATACATGTTTATTGACAAAATAAGCATGTTTTTTTGAAAATGAAAAAGGCAAAGGTCATTTCAGCAAATCCTTTTGAAACTGAAAATATTTGATAGATTTTGTCATGTGAACAAAATATTTCCTTAGGTCTTCTCCTTACTAGCTTATCTAGTGTAGGTGTTGTCTTAACATTTTATATGAAGACATGTTTGCAAAAGAAAAGGATATTAACATGTTTTGGTGTTGTATATGTGAACTTGAATCTTGCTTTGAACTTGCTTTGCCAAAAGGTTTTGGCATGCCTTATCCCATGTGTTAAGTTTTTAAATCAAAAATTTGCAAACTTAATTTCTAAATTCTTAAAAATGAAAAAAACATATAAGATGGCATTTTTAAGACATGCTATATAAAGTGTTGTCTTCATAAAATTAAACAAACGCTATTAAATTCATGCTATCAAACAGGATGTGTAAAAACTAGTTTTAGTCAGTGTTGTGATGTATACACATGCAAATGTTGTTATTCATAAATTAACAGGGTTTTGAAACTCAAAGTCGGGATTTTTAAATCGTATTTATAAATACGTGCTTACGATCAATCATTATCTGTGTCAGTGTTGTGTAAAAATCCCAGGTCATTACATTCTACCCCCTTACAAAAATTTCATCCCTGAAATTTGTAAATAGTAGATTAGAGTTATCGACTTATATAATTAACACACATCGGAAATATCATATTCAAAAATATCTGTCCAAATTTCCTTCTTAACTCATCAGTCGATTTACTTAACTCTGTTAAGTATTTCCCAAAATCTTCATTCACGTACTTAACGATCTCCATTTTGGGATTCACAAATATGATTTAATTTCATAAATCGTCCAAATTACATCCCTCGAGTTCATATCCAATTAATACTTAAGTCTAGCCTCAATCTCAGGAAATCCAAATCTTAATTCTATTTAAAATTCTAACTTGATTTCCGATATCAATATGATTGGATATTATTATAATTTAATCCAACCATATTTAATAAATCTCAAGGCTGACCCTGGTTAATTAACTCCTTTTATCTAAAAGAGTAAGGT
Organism: Allium sativum; assembly: GCA_030737875.1. Classification (NCBI taxonomy): domain Eukaryota; kingdom Viridiplantae; phylum Streptophyta; class Magnoliopsida; order Asparagales; family Amaryllidaceae; genus Allium; species Allium sativum. Next base: position 249,896,689 of record CM060920.1, read on the forward strand.
ACCTTCTGAAGCTCCTTCCACCTTCACATTCTCAGAGGTTGATGACTTATCCATTAAAGCATAGACCTTTGGTTGCTGTGCCTTTTTCAGTGGACAGTCTCTAACCAAATGCCCAGGCTGATGATAGTTATAGCATGAAAACTTCTGGGGAATAGCATTACTTGTTCCTTTTTTATTGAGGTTGCTCCAGCTGCTGAGTTTGTTGTGGCTTTTCCGCTGCTAGCTTGGTGCAGAACTTGGCAATATGTCCTTTCTCCAAACAATTATGGCATTTGGTATCTTTGAATCGTTCTTTGGCCTTTTCTCCAATCTTAGGTACTTCCTTGTTGTTGTTGTTCCAGTTTGGGTAGAATGTGATCATCATTTGATTTCTTGTTGATTCTCTACGCTTTCACCATTCCGTTGTTTGTTGGAACTATATACATAGTCTATAAGCTATTTGAAAATTTCAAATATGATGATCACATTTATGTTGCTTATAAATATATATGAGTTCTATTTGTTGTTATATTTTAGCGATTTCCATCTTGTCGTTTCTATTGTGTCTGAGATTACCTATCGCTTAATCTTAGAGCATAGGAAAATTTGAGTAATGCAAACACGTGAGTTTTTAGCCTAATATTATATGTTAAAAATCATGCGAACGTAAAATAAGGCTAATATTGTTAGCCTAATACTTAGATGGGGTAACGGTTGGAAAAATTGGTAATTATAGGAAACTTGACATAAATGGGTGAAAATTATATGAATTGGCATGTTTGTCACATGCCAAAATTGGTGGCTCTTAAACGGTATAAATTCTTATACCAAAAATGTTAAACTTGGAAAGCGGGCCATAACATTTAATTGTTAGCAAATTTACATATAACAAGTAATAAAGACAAATATGTAAAATTAGAAAATACGAGTATGCTTAACACGAGGTTGGATTGAGTTGTGATGTAAACCTGCCCGGACCCGCCCGGCTGTCCAGTAGTCACAACAATACCTATCCAATGTGGGTGGTTAATCATTGAGCCCAATAAGGACCCGAGGTTAGACTGAGTTACGATATAAACCTGCCCGGAACCGACCGGCACATCCAGTAACTGTAACAATACCTGTCTAATGTGAGTGGTCGGTGCTTTAAAAAGCTAAGGACAGACAAGTCAGGATGGTAGGGTTAAGTTAACTAAAACACTTAACCAATTCAACATGTTAAATTAAACTGATGGGTGGGGTTAGGTAAATACAGACACTTAACCACTTAACATGTTTGACTAGAAAACCCTAGTAACGGGGACCCATTTCAGCAGTAACCCAATTAGGTATCATGGTACCCTGAAACTAGGCAGGGTGGGGCACGATTACTGGGCTGATTGTAAGCGGTCAAAAGTGTAACGACCCGGAAAAAGTCGATCTTGGTTATCCGATATACAACACATATCGAACATCCAAGGATCAAAAATACCGGTAGTTAATGAAAGAAATTAGAGGGTGACGGAAGATAAGATAGAAACTTAGAATAGAAGAAGAAGAACACAACATCAGAGTAACACGAACCTCACAGCGGAACGAATAAAATATAATATACAACATAACCTAAAATCACAAATCTGTATTTGTATGTTAGAGTACAACACTTACATCACAGCGGGAATAAACAATAGTTTTAACATCCTGAAGCCTCCTGCTCCAGCTCTTCAAGTATATCTGTAAAATCCTGACCACTTGACTGCCCGTACAAAATTGGGCACCCAAGAGTTTAGGGAAAACAAAACAAAATAAACTCCGGGCCGGTCATGGGACTGGTGTGAGTAAAACAGTTTGAGCAAGTAAATGATATCTCATAAGACCACACCGTATAACGGAACGGGTTTTTCCTTTATGAGAATCCAAAATATCTTTATATCAAAAACCTTTTGATATTATAATAATGTCTACCAACCACAATATAATAATCATCTAGCAGAAACACTTTCATCTCACGTTCTACATATATAGTATACAATCAAAACCGCGAGCACGTATTGGGTAATGGATTTCCAACTATAACAAGGTATGGAACCACCTTTCGCTAGTGTACCTCTAGAGAGGAATACACTGGATTCAACAAGAACATCTTGCAACCTGGCCACACATGACCGATCACTCATTTCGCTTGAGTGTATCGAATGTATATCACCAACGGTTGGGATCAGCAACCGTTTCCCGAATGGGACAACATCAACAATAGATTGTTAGAAGTAAATGAAACTCTAGATCAGGTGATTATACACCCTAATAGGTGCGACCTACATAGCCATGCTGCCTGCCCGATTTATGTCATTTACCGGTTGATGAGGCTTGATGTTACGCTTTATCATCACATCAGATTCACTTCGAATGCCACATTGTCAGATCCATCAAAAATCACTAATTTGACGTCTACAACCATACATTACGTGTCAGCTAAAAGAAGTTTCCTTCTCCGCTTCCACTCTTGGTACGGTTGAAGAAATCAATGTATGTGACCTTTCTGGAAATACTATGTCAGACATTAATCCATACAAGTCATCCAGGAACAGGATGAACCAAAGGTACTATTCAGTATATACATCTTAGGCACTGTTATCTAAGATTTATACAACAGCCCTTGCACTTTACTCTGTCTTCAATTATCTTTGGCATATATGATTCGTAACGCATATGCCAATACAGAGTGGTTCTTTCGATAATAATCCAACCGGTCTCTCCATATTAACAACATTAAAATGGTCAAAACTTTGATAGTCTGTGATTTAACTATCAAAGAAAAACACGTGTGTAAACAACGATATTATTTCCAAATGGAAATTCTATAAATCAATCGATCATCAATCATATATATATATATATATATCCTTATTTTCTATGTTTAGAAAATATATGTTAACGCTAGAAAACATTTCCATAACTTATTTACGTATCACTATTCTTCTACAACTATCAGTCTCTGATTGTAAACTAGTATAAGAACAATTCCCTAAGTACCAATCCCGAAGGTCGAAACCAAAATCAAATAGACACTTAGGAAACCATTCAACTTAACAAGTCTCCAGTCAATTTCTGATTTAGCTTAACTCCATTTCTTAACTCCTTATACATGAACATTCCCATTTCTAATTGATATTTCCAATTTCAATATTTGATTACGTTTCTGATTCTATTGGGAAAACATTTCCAAATCTTCTTTACTTGGATTTAAACAGATGTTTAAATCAACATCGCGACGACAACTCAAACCACTATACTTATTTACTAAAATCACTCAACCACTTTCACTCTCGAACCTTAACCATTTCTAAATTAAAAACGAAGTCAATCAAGTTGGGGTATAACTACCTCTCAGACCTTAATTGAACAACATTTCAAATCTCAAAATAGGGTAAGTTCATCTTTTAACCCTTTAACACTTCCTTACGAACCCTCTAATTCTATTTACGAACCCCCTTCTTTTACAAGTTTACGTGATTATAACAATGGTGTTATGATCTCCTGCATACGAAATATATTATCTTTAATATGACTTTTATGTCCTAACTCGAATAATATAACGACAACTAATTTATTTACTCCTATTCGGTTAACTCTAATCTTTAACTCTTATTTTGAATAACTCCAACCTAATAACGCTTACTGGATTAACTCTTATTCGAATAACTTATTCGAATAACTTATATTCGATTTGCTTACTTTCGAATACTTATATTCGATAATCTCTTTCTTCGAATCAGTCTTATTCGATTTAACTCCCGTCGAATAACTAGATTCGATCAACTCACTTCAAATATTTCTGATTCGATTATCTCACTTCAATATCTCTGATTCGATTCACTTATTCGAATAACTAAATTCGATTAACTCATTTCAACTCTATTCGAATAAACTAAATTCAATTAACTCCAACTGATTAACTCTAACTGGTTTAACGCTAACTGATTAACTCCTACTGGTTTAACTCTACGGTTTAACTTAACTGGTTAACCCTAATGGTTTTACTCTAACTGGTTAACCCTAACTGATTAACTCTTTGTCCTTATTCAGTTTCAAACATCGATCTTGAAATCGATTTTTACTTCTTTATATAAGTCCTGACTTATATATTCTATTTATCCAAATGATAAATATTTAACTTAATTTATAAATATCATTTATAAATCAATCTGCTCCTTTTATCTGTTTACTTCTTCATATATAAGTTCAGACTTATATATATATATATATATATATATATCTATTTATCAAAGATAAATATTTTCTTTATAATCTATTTGTTTTCTAAATGCCTTTACCCATATTTCCTTTTTAAATCTTTATTTGCAAATGGCTTACAAATATTACCCTTTTAAATTCTATTTGCAAATGGTTTGCGAATATTTCCTTTTCAACTTTATTTGCAAATGTGTTGCAAATATTTCTTATATAATATCTTATTTGTTTTCTAAACAAATATTCCTTTTATCTTATTCTATTCATTTAACAAATAAATATCTTTTCTTATCCTATTTATTTAACAAACTAATATCCTTTATAACCTATTTGTAAATGTTTAACACATATTTCTCTTTCTATTTTATTTGTAAATGGTTTACAAATATTTCTTTATTCATTCTCTAAATAAATAATCCCTTTTTATAACTTATTTATTTCCTACTGAATATCCTTTTAATAACTTATTTATTTTCTAAGTAAATATCTCTTTATCTTATCCTATTTATTTAACAAATAAATAATCCATTTAAATATCTAATTTATTTATTCTAAATAAATAATTCACTTTATAAATATTCCGTTTATAAAGATTTCCCATCATATAAAATTCCACTTAAACATATTTCCTATTTATAAATATTCCATTTATAAATAAATTTCTATTTCTAAGTATTCCATTTATAAAAAAATTCCTTTATAAAATCTTCTTTGATTTTAAAAATATTATCTCTTTTATAAAACCCCTTTGATTTTATAAATAACCTAATTTCAATATTCATTTTGAAAATCCCCTTTTCTCCAAATTCCGGTGTGTTATGGTGTTTAACATATCAAATTACGATGTCCAATATCGTCCATACACATAAAATCAACAACAGATTATAACCCACGTCATACATCACAATATATGAAAATAATAAAATATCTGTTGAGGAATCCAGTCGGATTCCTCCAACCTGTTTCCCTGCATCCACAGATGTTACACAATAAAATCAACATCACTTTCTATTCCATATGATATATTCTTTTAAACAGAATCAATATAGAAATTCAACTAACTGACTAGCAGTTCAATCAAACAGTCAACACACAGTCAATCAGCCAATATTTAACAGTTCTAAAAAATACAACATGAAATTATAAACTATTCAGAGTTAGTGAGATTTACTCACTTTGGCAGTTCATCGTTAAAGAACGATAAACTGTTGTTTGATTTGAATCAAACAGTTTATTTTGCCATAAATTCAAACAAGCCCCAGTTCACTCCCAGTCAGCTCCATTGGGTAGTATCCGTCCATACGATCCTGACGGATCTTGTTTCGTCCAATTCTAACACCGTATGAAATAGATATACATTTTTTAAGTTTGAACTAATTTAAATTAAAATTAAACTAGTCAAAAGGTTTAATGGGCTTTAACCTTTTAATTTTTTCCCCGGCCCAACGTTACCACGCCCAAATCCTTTCTTCCCCAAACCAAGAAAAATCACGTTGCTCCTCGTTTCATCCATTCCGCATACCACTCCCATCACCGCACTTCACAAAAATCAAAACCAAAAATCACCAATTTTCATTTGGTTCCACCCTTTTTCATACCATAAAAAGGTATAGCTCGCATCCACCTTACAGACATAGCCGCACTTACAAACTCCCACTCGTCCATCAATTTCAACTTAGACATCACCGAACTCCTTCATTCCATCACCGTCGGACTGCTCCTCGCAAACCCCACTCGACAACACCTTCAAACCCTTGTTCGAACCCCACATCGTCGAACTGACCTGCTGCCTCAAACAAGAAACTGTAACGACCCGCATTCTACGCATCATAGGATCGTAGAATATTTATTTCTGTCACATACGAAGTCGTATGGTCATGTAACTTTGGGAGACGACTATTGGGGTCATTTCCCATGTTCATGATTTTTCCCGATTTTTAAATGACCATTTTACCCCTAGTTGGCACTGTTTTGGCCATAACTTTTGACTGGAAAGGAATTTTGACCTGAAACCACTTCCATTGGCTCCGGATGATGGTTTCTCTTTCCGTAGAGTGGTCACATTAGTCAAACGGACTCACCGTTTGGGGGATATGGCTGAAACAAGTTTCAGATGGTGAAAAATAGCTTAATTGGGCTTAACCGGGTGATTAGCAGCTAGGCCCAGAGGGGAATTTCGGGTTTAGAGGTATAGGAGGACTGATTAGGTTTAGGTTATCACTTTCATTTCAGTTTTGAGCCGCCACAAACCTTCTTGAGACCTTAGTAATGGCTTCCATCCTCTAAAACCACCCCAAAACACATTTTTAGTGAAGATTAAGCCTAAACTACATCAAAACAAGGCCAAATAGCAACAAAGCAAGGTTGGAGCTGCTGCTATACATAGGAATTCGACCCAAACGGAGAAGATTTCAGATTTGGTGATTTATTTTGTGGCCAAGGTGAGTGATTTGCATAGTTTTACACTAATTACGGCTAATTAGGGTAATTAGCGAAGATTAGCGAAATTATAACTCAGAAAAATCTAGAAAAATTCCTAAAATTCTAAAACACCATTTTATGCCTATGATATGAATTTGGGTTGATTTCGACTAATTTTGTTAATCCCGGAATTTAGGGGATTAAGGGGTAATTAGGGGGTAATTAGCGAAATTATGCACCATAAAAATATGGAAAAATATGCAGAAATTCTAAAATATTTTTTCAGGCCTATGACAGAAAATTGGGTTAATTTGGATATGTTTTACTAATTCTATCATTAGTTATGCTTAAATGTGATTAAGGGGAAAATAAGTGGTTTTGGGCACATTTGATCCATTTTGACATATAAATTCATTGTTTTGGTGTTTGAGGTTAGTTTGCTATGTTGTTATGACTATTTGACATGATTTTTGATTGATTAGAATAGTTAGATTTTCCAAAAACGTCGTCGAACGGCGTAAACAAGTTGCTGGAAAAGTTGCAGAAAGTTGTGCAGGGCTTCGGATCGGATCGGATGAGGGCTCGGATCGGATATGTGAACTGGGCAAGAAAACCCGACCCGAACCGGAGTTTGGCACATAGAAGACTTGACAAAAAGGAAGGCCGTTTTCTTAGAGTTGGAGTGGACAAGGGGATCGGATCGGAAGGGTAATGGAAGCCAGATCGGATCGGCTCGAGAATGGAAGGCTACGACTAGAGTAAGGCGAAGCGATCTGATCGGATCAGAGTAGATGGAAACGAGGGAGCTGATTGGAGAAGGAGCATGAGCTGGAGGAGGACAGCACCCCGACCCGACCCGGAGGAGGACACCGACCCGACCCAGAGTGAAGTACCCGACCCGAACCGAATGGAAGATGACAAGGATGGAGGACCGACCCGAACCGACGCTACCGAACCGAACCGAGTTCTAGGACTGTTACTGCACGACAACTTTTCTGAAGACCCACTCCAATTCGATCAAAACCCGAGATGCAAAGGAAGTCCAAATGAGAAGTTAGAGCTCAAGATTTAGATGGGAATCAACGAGTTCGCTTCATGGTTGGGCTTTGCTGCGGGACGCGTGTTAAGGGGTTATTGATGTCTATAGCTTTGGACCACTATGGTAGGAGGTACGAAGGCGGATTCAGGGCCATTATGGCATTGGTAGAACCAAGGGCTACGACCAATGAAGTGGGTCATTGAAATGTTTGGTCATGACTCCAAGTGTTTGGCTTGGTCACAGCAGGGTTTCTACAAGTCGGGATTCGTCGTTACCTCAGTTTGTCTAGTGTTCCAAAGTGGTAGATATCGTACGCTTTACGCACTGAGTGAGTGATGTGAGGATGGTTGTTATGGATGGTTCGTTTGCTATCATTATGACATACACACCCCACCCCCGTATTCTTTACACTATTCATTATGGCACCTTGGAGTATTGTACGGTATGTGGTACTAACTCTTTGGTTGCAGGTCCAGGTTCAGGTATGGTTTAGTATACCTATTATCATTCTGTTTAGATGCTTATCGCTCACACCAGGCTTTATGTCTGACCCAGAGTTTTATGTCTCTTCTTATTACTCTGGGTGCTCACACGAGCAGACTAGAGACAGGTTAGCTGGTGATGCACGGGTAGATGATCCGGAGACGAGCAGGAGGCTTCCACGTAATATATATAGTATTCTCTCTGTGTTGTTGAAGATCACTGCTTGGGCATTGGTGGTGCATCTTCTACTTTAGTTTTCTTTTGTTAGAGACAGTAAATTTGGAAAGTTGTAATAAGCTGTATTTGGATTTCCGCTGCTTTGATGTTGACATTTATTATTAGTTATCAGCTTATGCACTGTCTCGCCTGTTTTATGTCAAGTATGTTATTATTATATTTTATCCCATGCGCTGTGAGACATTCTACAGGTTCCTTGATTAGTTCATTCTCTTCTTTCCTTTCTCCTGACGACCGTCCCGTGCTAGTTGGGCATGTGTACAGCGCACTTTCGGAGGAAATGCAGGCTGGTGCGGGGCGGGCCGTCACAGAAACCCTACGTCGCTTACTTCCAGCGACCGTCGGAGTTCCCCTCCCCGACGCCATCGATTGCGCCTCGCCCCTCCGGTCTTTCCCATCACCTTGGATCGAACACCCATGGCCCAGAATAAATCTCAACCTGTTAGCATAATTCACTGCCAACTATGAAGCACCAAATATTTGCATCGCTTGTAATTTGAGGCATAACAACCTGAAGCTTTCACAACTAAGAACCCAACGAACCCAATCTCATTCGATTTCATTAAGATTTCATTTTGATTTAATCACTTGAAGTATTGTTAAGTGGCGGCCGTTCTTTTGTGTTTGCTGTAGAAAATAATTTAGGTTATAAGGGGATGTTAATGTGCATTTATAAGGAAATGGGTGAGATATTTTGTTAGATATTTGTAGATATTTTCATGTAATATTCCATTCCTATTCACTCGAGTGTTTGAGCTCGCACGTCCACAAAACAAATCCCGAATTCCACGAAATTTGTTAATCTGCTATGCTGTGATATTCCGAACTTGATGACACTGCTTTCGTCGAATTCCGACACTGTTTGCGAAAATATTATTTTCACACGTAAATAAAAATCGAATTAATATTTAACTGGTTTTCAAACACTTCTATTCTCTGATAATCAATTTATATTATCGTTCACATTCAAATACGAATTTTCATTAGCTTCGAATTCAATTTAATTTCATATTAAATTCATATTCGATTCGGTTATTTATAATAACCCGTATTTTCTGAATTTAAGTTATTCAGCTTCTAATTTAATATTTAAATAAATTAAATATTCAGACGCCAAAAACCCGGGTCATTACATTCTTCCCCACTTAAAATAATTTCGTCCTTAAAATTGCTAAGGTAGAAAACAAACCGTATCGACTGGTTAGAACTTATTTGTTCACTTCTTAACTTCAGTTTCAAATGAACCAATTTAATTTCAATTAAATTATTAATTCTTATTATCGAAAATTTTCAAAAATCCTGAAAATTTTCTAACGCCTTAACTTTTCGAAAAATTTCGCCAGCACCTCCTTTGTACTGGTCAATACGTCAAACCACCACTTGCCTCTCTAGGCCATCTCCATCCCAAAAGAAAATCAAACAGCCAAGCGGCTTTCCAATTCGGCTCATAAATCTTATATCCAATAGAAATATAAACTTGTACCTTTTGTCGGCATATCATTTTATCCTTTCCACCTGTTATCAATTCAGCAGATACAAGGGTCATCCCAATCAAATTCCAATCTTCTTTTATCCACAACACAATCATTCGCTTATATCCGAGCCAAATATCATTTCAACTCGAGTTTCTTCTCGATTCCCAACTCTTAACTTGATTATCGCATTACACTTCAAATTTGAATCTCACAATCCAATTTGTCTTGATATCATTCTAATTCAATCTCAGTTACCACTTTACTGGCTTTACTTTAATTCAAATTTGCTTTCACAAATTTCTGTTAAATTTGCTTTTAATTCAAACAGTCTTTCCCTGGGAGTTTTTAAACAGTTTAATCTTTTCAAAAATTAAAATTTCCTTTTTGAAATTCAACACAACTTGTCTTTCCCAAAACAAATTCAAAACAGTATCTCTGGTAGTAATTCGTCACTTACAACTCGAAAATGAATACTGATGATGCAGATGTCATCATCAGAATCTATTTTCCAGCGATCGAAGTGAGTTCAATACTATAAAACCATTTCTAAACATTTCCACTTTGAAATTCATTTCGAAATATAATTCACACTGCTTGTAAAACAATTTAAAATCTCCCAAGATCTTAAATTTTCCTTATTTTTAATCCAAATCCATTTACAAACACTGTAACAACCCGAAAATCTGGGCCAGTTTAAAATTTTTATTTTGGCAATTTTAGCGAATTTTGATTATTTATAATGAATTATTTTAAATAATATCGACGGAAAATTTATTTTTAATATGATTCGACGTATATATTATATACGTCGTTGTTAGAATATAAATATTTATAAATAATTATAAATAGAATTGAAAATGGCGCGGTAGTTCGATAATTCGATTTCAAACTTCAATTGAATGTACCGGGTGCAAAACAATCCGGATTTTAGTGAAACCAAAAATAATGGAATCTAATTGTGACCATCTTTCCAACGAAACCGAAAAATCAAATTTTCATAGCGGGAATCAAAAGATATGTCTAGTTGAAAATTCTGAATAGTCGCTATGGAATTCAGGCCCTTAAAAATAGACATTTTGCAAACGACCTCGGATTTCGACGAAACCAGTTTTGTTGGGTCCGAGATGTCAGTTTATTGCTAGGTTTCAAATTTCATAATTTTTCGAATCAATGTGTGAGCGTGGCAAAGGAAAACGCGTTTGACCAGTTTCAGTTGGTTTTAATCGACTGGAAAATGGCCATTTTTCTAACGGTCTCAGAATTCGACGAAACTAGTTTTGTTAGGACCGTATCGTCAATACGAGGCTAGAAAATATTTTTCTAGAATTTTTAGAGTTCGTGTGGGACCCCGGTAAATTGAAATACGCGTTTAAAATTCAATATAGAGATTTAAATGTAAATTTAACGGAAACTGATTCAAACGATCAAATCAGCTTGCGATACATATCCCATTGTGTTCGGAATGGGGGTAAAACGCTATAGACAACAGGCGGTGGGCCTCGTTTAGAGGTCGAAAATAAAAGTTGCTTTTTAGTGATAAATTAAATAATAAAAAAAAATTATTATTTAATCTCCCTCCTCCCCACACTCTATACCTGGCCCCCCCAAACATTAACTTTAGTCGATCCCCAAATCAGATTTTCTCGATAGGAAAAATCGTTGCTCCTCGAATGGCCAACCGCGACGCCAGTAGCCCCACCTCCGCTTCACCGCCTCCTCCTCCATCCGCCGTAGACCCCCCTCCATCGCTCAGCCCTCCGCTTTCTTCTTCGCCCTCATAGACCCCACCCTCGCGCTCCTCCGAATCTTCTGGAGACCAACGCCGAGATCGAGACCCCCCCTCTCATCTCTTCTGAAAGCCGCCAGCATACGAGGGTCCCACCGCGAGCCTGAGGCGCTGCCACCGCCATCAGGAGGACTGCTTCGCCTCTCCTGCCACCTCGAGACGCTGGTGCTACTCCCCCTCTGGCCGTGGAGCCTCCGACAACCCAAAACAGTGAGTGTGCATTTTATTTTTCATTTTTACTTAATGAAATCAGTTTTTAAGTTATAAAAATTATCTTTTATACATACATAAAAATGGGTTTTTATTTGTTTGAATGGTAATAGCAAAGTTAGATTTTTAAATATATGATTTGGTGATTAAAAATATGATTTTTATATTTTTTTTAAAGTATTAAAAATATAATCTTTACTATATAGAAGATGTAAAAATATGATTTTTGGTTAGGTAGAGAATTAAAAATATAATTTTTACATGATAGGAGTACTAAAAATATCATCTTTATATGTGTAGAAAAATAAAAATGAGATTTTTATAAAGATGAAATCTTTAAATTTGAAAAGGCGAAGTCTATGTTTTTATAAAGGCGAAATATTTATTTTAGAAAAGGCGAAATCTTTATATGGAAAATAGCGTGATAAAAATATAATTTTTATCTATATAACATAGTAGTAAAAATTTGAATTTTATATATTGAATAACAGAATAAAATTTTGATTTTTAAATGTAGGAAGCGATTATAAAAATATGATTTTTATTTTAAAGACATCAGCAAATATAAAAATGTGTGATTTTTATATATGTAGTGGCTACGGGCAACGAAGATGACGAAGATGCGATAGCGATAAAGATTTCTATCAATGAAGTGTCGTGGAGCTAGGATAGCTATTTGTGAGAATTTCTCACTCTTCAATTTCTTTTCTAGTTATATATGTATACTAGGATGCAGACGGTGTTTAGTAGCACCCGACACAATCGTCCACAGACCATGAACTTGTTTGTTTGATTGCATAAACTAGTTAGATGATTTGATTTGAATTTGGTTGTTTGGTGAATTTGATTGATGTGTGAATGGCGTGGGCCTTCACTAGACCGGGGATAAGGCTAGGCCTCGTCCCGTTTTCGAGTATCGTGCCGTTATGCCGTCGAAATTTTCTAAAATATGTTAGAAAAATAAAAATATCAATTTTATTGAATAAATGAACTGAATAGAAATTCATATGTTAAAATAAAATATTTTGTCGTTAAAAATATAATTTTTAACATGGAAGTGAATAAATAGATATTTATAGACAAATCGGCCGATTTGTTTATATGCACTGATTTGACTGATATTGATTGGGTCGATAAATTTTACACATCGCCCAACTACACGAATAAAATTTGTGTTTGATTGTTTGAAACCCCACACGGGTGTTGGGATGAAATATGAAGTTCACTCATCCTGATTGATTAAATATGTCGATCGATTGATTGACAGACTGTTATAAGCATTAGATATCTATAATTGATGCTTATACAATGTAGTGCACTTTGGGTGATGGTTGATTATTTTTCAATGCTATTATATACATGTGTTGTATGAAAATCCATATAATTAATTTTATATGGTGATTGATTGGGCCTCATTCCAATTTAGAGAATAAAGAAATAATTTAACAATAATAGTCACACGTGGACAGTACTCATTCGTTGAGATTAGTCGTGTGTTGACAAAAATAAATATTCATTGGTTGAATAGGATAAAGGAATATATGAAGCCGTGTTGATTAGATTGACGCCATTTTGACAGGAACGATATTTATATCGATTTTAGTAATTTTAAAATGAATATCGAAAAGTAAATTTGAAATGAATTGAAAACGATTTCGAAATGAATTGAATTGAAAACGATTAGAAATGAATTGAATTGAAAACGATTTCGAAATGAATTGAATTAAAAACGATTTCGAGATGAATTGAAAACGAATTCAAATTGAATTGAAAGCGAATTGAAATGAATTCAAATTGAATGGAAATTTGAATTGAATAGAAATGAATTTTAAAACGAATTTATAAAGAAGAATTCAATTTTGATTTGAATTGAAATGGAAGTTGAAATTGCCTTTGAAACGAATTTTAAAACTATTTATATAATTCGTTTTAAATAGAAATCGAGGAAATATATATTATATATATAATATATATAATATAATGGCCTGAATAGAACGCGCCGCGCCGCGGCAGTTCGTGAATTTCGACCATTTATTTCAAACGGACATTACGGGAGATCCGACCGTCGGATTCTCCTAAAACCGGAACCGTTGGGTTCGTATCGAAAAGTGATTTCTAACGAATATTAGAAATTTGAAATCTAACAGTTGGATTTGGAATTATGTCCAAATCAAATTTGAAAAAGGTCGCTGTAAGTGCAGTTCGATAGCCGTTGATGGAAATCGACTGTACGGGCCTTGTTAAAATTATTAAAAATAGTAATAATTGGTGTAAAATCATAAGAAATGATTTAGAAAGGATTGGGATGAAAAACTCCATATTTGAAAAGATAAAAATAGATTTTTATCGAAATGAACTAGTTCTGAACTAGAATTATAATTCTATTTATTTTTAATAAATAAATTGAATTTGAAAAGGGTTTTAAAAATAACCAGAACTTCCAATGATTGCATTGGAGTGGATTTGAATCGAAATTGTCTTCGGAATATTTCGATGTTGGAATTCGTGATTATACAGATGTTGTTATGAAAATTTGAAAGATATATTTACATCGTTATTTCCAATACGACATTTGTTAATCGTAGAATTTGATATTGAATATAAGCCGATATATTTTCTATTCAGAGCCTTGTATTGAATATCAAATGTGATTTGGGTTTGTCGTGAATGGTGTCTTCACTAACACTGTTCTTGAACCCAGTTGAGAAAAGATTAAATCTTTTTATTTAGATTTGATGAAGTGTACCAATTAAATAATATTTAATTGGAATTGAATTGATATTGATTTTTGGGTTTATCGTGGACAGTGTGTTAAATAACACTCGTTCTTTAACCCGATAATTAATGAATGTGATTTTGGGTTTATCGTGAACTGTGTTTTAAATGACACTGATTCTTTAACCCAGTTAAAGATTAAAACTAAGTGGAGTTTTAATGAATCTTTAATTAGATTGAAAAGATCGAAAATGGAGTACCACCAGTTTTGCTCCAGGCGATAGTTAAATCTTTAATTAGATTTGAACGTGAAATGGTAATTGAAATTACCGATAACACCGTGGTGTTAGATATGAAGTATAACCAGTTTTACTTCATGGGATGAATAGGTTGGGATTGGGAAATTAAAACAAATGATTACTTCGGTAAGGTTCGCTAATCTCGACTAGTTTGAATTGATATTCAAAAATAGATTAAAGAATAAATTCAAGAAATTTATCTTGGATAAAATTAATGGGAACCTTTCCCTATGAATATGAAATTTAGAAACTAACTGTCGGTTAGCCAAGCAGAATGGTTTTCTGGATATTGATCTGATGTTGGTTTCGGCCTTCGGGGTTAATATTTGGGAAATTATTCTCTTGATTAATTTACGGTTAGTGACTGATGAATTGGAATGAGGCGTATGTTGTGTTTGTGTAACACTTATTTAAAATATACGCGAGTTATTCGGAAAGACCGGGTTTATCCCATTCTGAATAACTGATACGACGATAAGTCGAAGATGAAGACGGTGGTTGAAGACCGGAAGTCTTCACGTCGTTTGGGTGATTACTGATGATCTTGATTGGGCTGTACACCCAAGAAGATGGAAACAGTTGGTGATCGTCCAGACGTACTTGGAGATCGATGAATATGCGGGGTACTAGGTGCCTCCGGTTTCGTTCAGACCCAGAACGGACTTGTAAATGGACTGTGTGTCTGACATTGGATTTTAGTCCGTGTGATTGATCTCTATTAAATATATATCTGTTTGGCGGCGGAGAATTTATTCTCTTGCTTAACGCCCTTCTCTGAGACGTACGAGCTCAGGGGTTATATATTGATGGATATCAAACGCATGGAGTGAATTGCCTATGTGGCATGCCGAAGTGGCAAATGATCAAGGCTTCTGTTGAAAAGCAAAGTCTTGTGGTTGATGATCAAAGCACGGCCTTTGTGGCATAGCTTTGTGTAACGTTGAATCGCGAGCCTCACATCCCGGTATGAACCAGAAACGGGAGAAAGGACCTCAGGGAGGGCCTACGTTTCCTCCTAGCTAAAAGTGGCATCAGTGGTTTTACACGCCCTGACGAGTTTGACTTATGTGGTTGTTGCTGTTGCGAGGCGTCTCGGTTAGATCGGACGATCCGGGTCCGATGGAGTCACTTGTTGGCTCGCTTACACCCCAAAGGGCGGCGAAACGTAGTGCTCAGGCATTTTTAATCCACTCCGTGTGGACCGGCCCTGTCGCTCCAAGGGTCGATGCGTTCTGATCCTGAGACTCGGGCTAGGCAGTCTTGAATTCGGTAAGGACTATCTTTTGCCTTGGTTCATGACGGAAACCCAATTTCCAAATACGTGACTTTGCGGTTTTATTTGTAAACCTATATATGGCGACATAGTAGCATGGGACGCTCATGTCGCCTATGATTGATACTTATGATTTGAAGTTGTTTTATACACTATGCACTTATTATAGTATCAAATGATTTGTTTTAAACGTATCAAGCATTCTTTGGCTGTTATAAGGGAAAAACCCTATCCCCCGGCTTGCGTTGCATTGTGTGATAGGACCTGGGTCTTATAACAGCTTCATTTTTCTTTATTTAGCATTGCGCTGTTGGTTTTAAGCACTGGTATTCTTGGGAGGAAACCCGTTCCGTGTTATACGGCGTGGTCCCTTGATTTACCTAACTTTAAAAATAAAGATTAATAACTGTTTTAGTTCTCACACCAGTCACATGACTGACCTGGAGTTTAATGTTTTAACCTAAACTCTGGGTGCCCTTATTTTGACACGGGCAGCTAGTAGTTTTGGTTTTGCAGATTTATATTCACAGGATCCTGGTTTACAGCTGGAATGATATCCGGAAAGCTTTGTATCCGTATATCTACTTCTAGTTGTGTATTGTATTATTTTCCGCTGCTATGTATTTAAATGTAATTTAAATCTCTGATATTTCTGTGTATTCATTTATACTCTGTATATTCTTGTATTCTGATGCATTGTTGTAATATACAATGAAATGCTCTTCCGTCTGCGTTCTGTTGTGGCTTGTTCTCGAACTATCCGCTCTTTCCTCATCGGGGATGTTACGGGTTTTTACAGTTGGTATCAGAGCTTTGGTTTACAAAGCTCAGAGAACAAGGCACATTAGAACCATACGAAAGAATTCATCAGATATTGGATTAGTAATATCCAATTAGAATGACTCGTGAGAGATGGGATCAGTAGTATCCTAGAACGAGTGTGAAGAGTATATTTTTCAAATGAAAACAATTTTGTTTGAAAATTTAAAATCAATTATTCGTATTTGATTATTTATTTCATATTGATTAGGACAATCCAATATATAAAGATTTTGCGTATGCGTCTAGCTAGCGTGTATTCGATGTTTTGATATATTGGATAGATATAGAGTTACACTCTAGTCACCCGGGGGTGATTCTGATGGTTGATATATCATCATCAGAATTTATATTCGAGTGACGAACGTGTAATATCTATATATTTCCTATTGACTGGTGTGAGAACCAAAAATTAGATAAGGCCTATTGTTGTGATTTGGCATCAAAAACATGATTTTTGTATATGTATCAAAATTATGAATTTGAAACTCTAATTCACTAATTGATTGATGTTTGTGTTGTTTGTTCATTTGTTTGCTAATTTTGAACCATTTAGCCTAATTGAATCAAATATTGAACTGTATTGAAAATTGGTCGCATTTGCTTGTATATACATATACTTACATTGAACAGGTCATAGCAAGGAGGCTAGAGCCGAAGAATAAAATTTGTTTGCCCGACAAATAGGTACATGTTTACTACATAATTTACTGTTTTGTTTGGGTGATGATGATTTTATGAGCCTATTGGCTAGCCGCTTGGCTTTTTCTTTTTCTTTTTGAGATTAGAAGGACCGGGGAAGCTATTTGAAATTCCCCGATGCTCCTGGTGCAGGGGAGGTTATGGCGAAATTTTTCGAAAATTTAGGGTGTTAGCCAAATTTTTGAAAATTTGAAAATTCTCAGAAACTGAAAAGTTGGAGAATGGAAGCCAAATCGAACGTAGAGTTGATTAATCAAACCACTTTCGACTTTGTTCCTTTTTGGGGATGAAAAGTTTTAAGTGGGGGAGATTGTAACAACCCGAAAATCTGGGCCAGTTTAAAATTTTTATTTTGGCAATTTTAGCGAATTTTGATTATTTAAAATGAATTATTTTAAATAATATCGACGGAAAATTTATTTTTAATATGATTCGACGTATATATTATATACGTCGTCGTTAGAATATAAATATTTATATATAATTATAAATAGAATTGAAAATGGCGCGGTAGTTCGATAATTCGATTTCAAACTTCAATTGAATGTACCGGGTGCAAAACAATCCAGATTTTAGTGAAACCAAAAATAATGGAATCTAATTGTGACCATCTTTCCAACGAATCCGAAAAATCAAATTTTCATAGCGGGAATCAAAAGATATGTCCAGTTGAAAATTCTGAATAGTCGCTATGGAATTTAGGCCCTTAAAAATAGACATTTTGCAAACGACCTCGGATATCGACGAAACCAGTTTTGTTGGGTCCGCGATGTCAGATTATTGCTAGGTTTCAAATTTCATAATTTTTCGAATCAATGTGTGAGCGTGGCAAAGGAAAACGCGTTTTACCAGTTTCAGTTGATTTTAATCGACTGGAAAATGGCCATTTTTCTAACGGTCTCAGAATTTGACGAAACTAGTTTTGTTAGGACCGTATCGTCAATACGAGGCTAGAAAATATTTTTCTAGAATTTTTAGAGTTCGTGTGGGACCCCGGTAAATTGAAATACGCGTTTAAAATTCAATATAGAGATTTAAATGTAAATTTAACGGAAACTGATTCAAACGATCAAATCAGCTTGCGATACATATCCCATTGTGTTCGGAATGGGGGTAAAACGCTATGGACGACAGGCGGTGGGCCTCGTTTAGAGGTCGAAAATAAAAGTTGCTTTTTAGTGATAAATTAAATAATAAAAAAAAAATTATTATTTAATCTCCCTCCTCCCCTCACTCTATACCTGGCCCCCCCAAACATTAACTTTAGTCGATCCCCAAATCAGATTTTCCTGATAGGAAAAATCGTTGCTCCTCGAATGGCCAACCGCGACGCCAGTTGCCCCACCTCCGCTTCACCGCCTCCTCCTCCATCCGCCGTAGACCCCCCCTCCATCGCTCAGCCCTCCGCTTTCTTCTTCGCCCTCATCGACCCAAATCCATTGAACGACGACCCTCGCGCTCCTCCGAATCTCCTGGAGACCGACGCCGAGATCGAGACCCCCCCTCTCATCTCTTCTGAAAGCCGCCAGCATACGAGGGTCCCACCGCGAGCCTGAGGCGCCGCCACCGCCATCAGGAGGACTGCTTCGCCTCTCCTGCCACCTCGAGACGCTAGTGCTACTCCCCCTCTGGCCGTGGAGCCTCCGACAACCCAAAACAGTGAGTGTGCATTTTATTTTTCATTTTTACTTAATGAAATCAGTTTTTAAGTTATAAAAATTATCTTTTATACATACATAAAAATGGGTTTTTATTTGTTTGAATGGTAATAGCAAAGTTAGATTTTTAAATATATGATTTGGTGATTAAAAATATGATTTTTATATTTTTTTTAAAGTATTAAAAATATAATCTTTACTATATAGAAGATGTAAAAATATGATTTTTGGTTAGGTAGAGAATTAAAAATATAATTTTTACATGATAGGAGTACTAAAAATATCATCTTTATATGTGTAGAAAAATAAAAATGAGATTTTTATAAAGATGAAATCTTTAAATTTGAAAAGGCGAAGTCTATGTTTTTATAAAGGCGAAATCTTTATTTTAGAAAAGGCGAAATCTTTATATGGAAAATAGCGTGATAAAAATATAATTTTTATCTATATAACATAGTAGTAAAAATTTGATTTTTATATATTGAATAACGGAATAAAAATTCGATTTTTAAATGTAGGAAGCGATTATAAAAATATGATTTTTATTTTAAAGACATCAGCAAATATAAAAATGTGTGATTTTTATATATGTAGTGGCTACGGGCAACGAAGATGACGAAGATGCGATAGCGATGAAGATTTCTATCAATGAAGTGCCGTGGAGCTAGGATAGCTATTTGTGAGAATTTCTCACTCTTCAATTTCTTTTCTAGTTATATATATATACTAGGATGCAGACGGTGTTTAGTAGCACCCGACACAATCGTCCACAGACCATGGACTTGTTTGTTTGATTGCATAAACTAGTAAGATGATTTGATTTGAATTTGGTTGTTTGGTGAATTTGATTGATGTGTGAATGGCGTGGGCCTTCACAAGACCGGGGATAAGGCTAGGCCTCGTCCCGTTTCTAGTATCGTGCCGTTATGCCGCCGAAATTTTCTAAAATATGTTAGAAAAATAAAAATATCAATTTTATTGAATAAATGAACTGAATAGAAATTCATATGTTAAAATAAAATATTTTGTCGTTAAAAATATAATTTTTAACGTGGAAGTGAATAAATAGATATTTATAGACAAATCGGCCGATTTGTTTATATGCACTGATTTGACTGATATTGATTGGGTCGATAAATTTTACACATCGCCCAACTACACGAATAAAATTTGTGTTTGATTGTTTGAAACCCCACACGGGTGTTGGGACGAAATATGAAGTTCACTCATCCTGATTGATTAAATATGTCGATCGATTGATTGACAGACTGTTATAAGCATTAGATATCTATAATTGATGCTTATACAGTGTAGTGCACTTTGGGTGATGGTTGATTATTTTTCAATGCTATTATATACATGTGTTGTATGAAAATCCATATAATTAATTTTATATGGTGATTGATTGGGCCTTATTCCAATTTAGAGAATAAAGAAATAATTTAACAATAATAGTCACACATGGATAGTACTCATTCGTTGAGATTAGTCGTGTGTTGACAAAAATAAATATTCATTTGTTGAATAGAATAAAGGAATATATGAAGCCGTGTTGATTAGATTGACGCCATTTTGACAGGAACGATATTTATATCAATTTTAGTAATTTTAAAATGAATATCGAAAAGTAAATTTGAAATGAATTGAAAACGATTTCGAAATGAATTGAATTGAAAACGATTTCGAAATGAATTGAATTGAAAACGATTTCGAAATGAATTGAATTAAAAACGATTTCGAAATGAATTGAAAACGAATTCAAATTGAATTGAAAGCGAATTGAAATGAATTCAAATTGAATGGAAATTTGAATTGAATAGAAATGAATTTTAAAACGAATTTATAAAGAAGAATTCAATTTTGATTTGAATTGAAATGGAAGTTGAAATTGCCTTTGAAACGAATTCTATAACTATTTATATAATTCGTTTTAAATAGAAATCGAGGAAATATATATTATATATATAATATATATAATATAATGGTCTGAATAGAACGCGCCGCGCCGCGGCAGTTCGTGAATTTCGACCATTTATTTCAAACGGACATTACGGGAGATCCGACCGTCGGATTCTCCTAAAACCGGAACCGTTGGGTTCGTATCGAAAAGAGCTTTCTAACGAATATTAGAAATTTGAAATCTAACGGTTGGATTTGGAATTATGTCCAAATCAAATTTGAAAAAGGTCGCTGTAAGTGCAGTTCGATAGCCGTTGATGGAAATCGACTGTACGGGCCTTGTTAAAATTATTAAAAATAGTAATAATTGGTGTAAAATCATAAGAAATGATTTAGAAAGGATTGGGATGAAAAACTCCATATTTGAAAAGATAAAAATAGATTTTTATCGAAATGAACTAGTTTTGAACTAGAATTATAATTCTATTTATTTTTAATAAATAAATTGAATTTGAAAAGGGTTTTAAAAATAACCAGAACTTCCAATGATTGCATTGGAGTGGATTTGAATCGAAATTGTCTTCGGAATATTTCGATGTTGGAATTCGTGATTATACAGATGTTGTTATGAAAATTTGAAAGATATATTTACATCGTTATTTCCAATACGACATTTGTTAATCGTAGAATTTGATATTGAATATAAGCCGATATATTTTCTATTCAGAGCCTTATATTGAATATCAAATGTGATTTGGGTTTGTCGTGAATGGTGTCTTCACTAACACTGTTCTTGAACCCAGTTGAGAAAAGATTAAATCTTTTTATTTAGATTTAATGAAGTGTACCAATTAAATAATATTTAATTGGAATTGAATTGATATTGATTTTTGGGTTTATCGTGGACAGTGTTTTAAATAACACTCGTTCTTTAACCCGATAATTAATGAATGTGATTTTGGGTTTATCGTGAACTGTGTTTTAAATGACACTGATTCTTTAACCCAGTTAAAGATTAAAACTAAGTGGAGTTTTAATGAATCTTTAATTAGATTGAAAAGATCGAAAATGGAGTACCACCAGTTTTGCTCCAGGCGATAGTTAAATCTTTAATTAGATTTGAACGTGAAATGGTAATTGAATTTACCGATAACACCGTGGTGTTAGATATGAAGTATAACCAGTTTTACTTCATGGGATGAATAGGTTGGGATTGGGAAATTAAAACAAATGATTACTTCGGTAAGGTTCGCTAATCTCGACTAGTTTGAATTGATATTCAAAAATAGATTAAAGAATAAATTCAAGAAATTTATCTTGGATAAAATTAATGGGAACCTTTCCCTATGAATATGAAATTTAGAAACTAACTGTCGGTTAGCCAAGCAGAATGGTTTTCTGGATATTGATCTGATGTTGGTTTCGGCCTTCGGGGTTAATATTTGGGAAATTATTCTCTTGATTAATTTACGGTTAGTGACTGATGAATTGGAATGAGGCGTATGTTGTGTTTGTGTAACACTTATTTAAAATATACGCGAGTTATTCGGAAAGACCGGGTTTATCCCATTCTGAATAACTGATACGACGATAAGTCGAAGATGAAGACGGTGGTTGAAGACCGGAAGTCTTCACGTCGTTTGGGTGATTACTGATGATCTTGATTGGGCTGTACACCCAAGAAGATGGAAACAGTTGGTGATCGTCCAGACGTACTTGGAGATCGATGAATATGCGGGGTACTAGGTGCCTCCGGTTTCGTTCAGACCCAGAACGGACTTGTAAATGGACTGTGTGTCTGACATTGGATTTTAGTCCTTGTGATTGATCTCTATTAAATATATATCTGTTTGGCGGCGGAGAATTTATTCTCTTGCTTAACGCCCTTCTCTGAGACGTACGAGCTCAGGGGTTATATATTGATGGATATCAAACGCATGGAGTGAATTGCCTATGTGGCATGCCGAAGTGGCAAATGATCAAGGCTTCTGTTGAAAAGCAAAGTCTTGTGGTTGATGATCAAAGCACGGCCTTTGTGGCATAGCTTTGTGTAACGTTGAATCGCGAGCCTCACACCCCGGTATGAACCAGAAACGGGAGAAAGGACCTCAGGGAGGGCCTACGTTTCCTCCTAGCTAAAAGTGGCGTCAGTGGTTTTACACGCCCTGACGAGTTTGACTTATGTGGTTGTTGCTGTTGCGAGGCGTCTCGGTTAGATGGGACGATCCGGGTCCGATGGAGTCACTTGTTGGCACGCTTACGCCCCAAAGGGCGGCGAAACGTAGTGCTCAGGCATTTTTAATCCACTCCGTGTGGACCGGCCCTGTCGCTCCAAGGGTCGATGCGTTCTGATCCTGAGACTCGGGCTAGGCAGTCTCGAATTCGGTAAGGACTATCTTTTGCCTTGGTTCATGACGGAAACCCAATTTCCAAATACGTGACTTTGCGGTTTTATTTGTAAACCTATATATGGCGACATAGTGGCATGGGACGCTCATGTCGCCTATGATTGATACTTATGATTTGAAGTTGTTTTATACACTATGCACTTATTATAGTATCAAATGATTTGTTTTAAATGTATCAAGCATTCTTTGGCTGTTATAAGGGAAAAACCCTATCCCCCGGCTTGCGTTGCATTGTGTGATAGGACCTGGGTCTTATAACAGCTTCATTTTTCTTTATTTAGCATTGCGCTGTTGGTTTTAAGCACTGGTATTCTTGGGAGGAAACCCGTTCCGTGATATACGGCGTGGTCCCTTGATTTACCTAACTTTAAAAATAAAGATTAATAACTGTTTTAGTTCTCACACCAGTCACATGACTGACCTGGAGTTTATTGTTTTA
Source organism: Allium sativum (assembly GCA_030737875.1). Taxonomy (NCBI): domain Eukaryota; kingdom Viridiplantae; phylum Streptophyta; class Magnoliopsida; order Asparagales; family Amaryllidaceae; genus Allium; species Allium sativum. The sequence goes on from CM060920.1 coordinate 249,920,761, forward strand.
ACCTAAACTCTGGGTGCCCTTATTTTGACACGGGCAGCTAGTAGTTTTGGTTTTGCAGATTTATATTCACAGGATCCTGGTTTACAGATGGAACGATATCCGGAAAGCTTTGTATCCGTATATCTACTTCTAGTTGTGTATTGTATTATTTTCCGCTGCTATGTATTTAAATGTAATTTAAATCTCTGATATTTCTGTGTATTCATTTATACTCTGTATATTCTTGTATTCTGATGCATTGTTGTAATATACAATGAAATGTTCTTCCGTCTGCGTTCTGTTGTGGCTTGTTCTCGAACTATCCGCTCTTTCCTCACCGGGGAAGTTACGGGTTTTTACAAACACTTATCCAATTTTTCCAGAATTTTAATTCAATTCCTGGTTTAAATTTTAGATTTAACTCATCTGATTCCACGTATATCACTTATACGAATTCTGATTGGTTATTTACATAACCATTTAATTTATAATCTTACTCGATTATAATAACAACCAATATATCCACTATATTCTAATTTTGATATATATATATCTTCTCTATATCAAGATATACCTTGGGTAAACTTATTTTAATTTACCCTCTTTTCAAAACATATCGTGTCGACCCATCGTATTCGAGTGTTTAGAAACTCCTACCGATACAGTGGATCAAACTGATCGACCAGAACCCATAAACAACTCAACCAATGAATCTCCACAATATAAAACCACTTTATATCAAATGTAACGACCCGTATTCTACACATCATAGGATTGTAGGATATTTATTTCTTTCCCATGTGAAGTCTTATGGTCATGTAACTTTGGGAAACATCCATTAGAGTCATTTCCCATGTTCACGATTTTTTTCGATTTTTAAATGACCATTTTGCCCCTAGTTGGTACTGTTTTGGCCATAACTTTTGATTGGAAAGGAATTTTGACCTGAAACCACTTCCATTAGATTCGTTTGATGGTTTACCTTTCCGTAGAGTGGTCATAATAGCCAAACGGACTTACCGTTTGGGAGATATGGCTGAAATAAGGTTTGGAGGGTGAAAAACTGCTTAACCGGGCCAAATCGGGTGATTAGTGAGTAGGCCCATAACCCATTTCGGGATTAGAGTTATGGGGAGGCTGAAATGAGATAGAGGATCATTCCATTTCAGTTTTCAAGCCTCCACTTATCACCAAGGAACCCTAAAAATGGCCTTTAACCTCTAAATCACCTCCCAATCACCTCTTGGTCAAGGATTTGGCTTAGCAACCCCTAATCAATGAAGATCTTCACCAAAGCAACATAGGATCCGCTGTTTGGCATTGAGATTCACATCAAATCAGAGAATTATTTCAGATCTTAGTTTATTTGTGGCTAAGGTGAGTGATTTGCATAGTTTTGCACTAATTATGGCTAATTAGGGTTGATTAGTGTTAATTAGCGAATTTAAACATGATAAAATTCGGGAAAATTGTTCATAAATTCTTAAATGATGTTTGGATCTCTGATATGAATTTGGGTTAATTTGGTTAAGTTTTGCTAATCCTATCATTAGTTTCACCTAAACATGCTTAAGGGGAAATATGGGGTTTTGGGTATGTTTGATCCATTTTAACCTATCATGTTGATGTTTTGATGTTTGTGGTTGATTATGCATGTTGCTATGACTGTATGAAATGCTTTGTGATTGATTTCAATAGTTAGAATGGTCGAAAACGTCGTCGAACGGCGTAAACACTTGCTGGAACAGTTTCAGAAAATAGTGCAGGGTTCGGATCAGATCGGATATGGGGCTCGGATCGGATATGTTGAACTGAGCAAGGAATTCGATCGGATCGGAACCCAACACTTGGGGAAAATGGCAAAAAGGAAGGCCACGCTAGCTGAACTGGGATCGGATCGGATTAGGGAGTAGGGATTGGAGCGGAAGCATGAACTGGAGGGGGAGTGACACCCGACCAGAACCGAGGAGAAACGCCCGACCCGAACCGATGGAGTGGCACCCGACCCGAACCGCACCAGAAGGAGACCCGACCCGAACAGATGGAGGATACCCGACCCTAACCGATGGATTGAGAAGGAACCCGACCCGACCCAGTATTGACCAATAACCCGAGATGCAAAGGTAGTCCAATATGGGAAGTTAGAGCTCAGGATCCAGTTGGGAACCGATGAGTTCACTTCATGGTTGGACTTTGCTGCGGGACGTGTGCTAAGGAGTTGTCGACGTTCATAACTTCGATTCACCACTAAGAATGAATGAAGGGCTACTTATCAGTGCAGTAGGGTCATTATGACCTGAGGGGCAAAGTGATGGTAGCAAGACTACGTTATCAAAGCAGTAGGGTCATTATGACCTGAGGGCCAAGGTGATGCGTAGTAAGACTATGAGCCAGTGCAGTGGGGTCATTGCGACTCCATGGGGCAGAGTGGACATAGTAAGGATTAGTAAGGCTATGAGCCAGTGCAGTGGAGTTCTTGTGACTCCATGGGGGCAAAGTGGACATAGCGAAGGATTTGTGGCTACGTTATCAGTGCAGTGAAGCCATTTATGACTTCATGGGGCAGAGTGATCGTAGCAAGGTATGTTGGGTGATCGAAGTGGTGAATATCGTATGCTTTACGCACTGAGTGAAAGATGTGAGGATGGATGCTATGTTTGATTGTTTGCCATCATTATGACATGCACACCTCCCCCACCTCCGTATCTTTATACCGTTTGATATGGTACCTTAGAGTGTTGTACAGTATGTAGTGCTAACTCTTTGGTTGCAGGTCCAAGTTCAGGTATGTTTTAGTCTACCTGTTATTGTTCACTTTAGATGCTTATCGCTCATACCAGGCTTTATGTCTGACCCAGAGTTTTATGTCTCCTCTTATTACTCTGGGTGCTCACACGAGCAGACTAGAGACAGGTTAGCTGGTGATGCGCGAGTAGCTGATTCGAAGGCGGGCAGGAGGCTTCCACGTATGATATATATATATATATACACACATTCTCCCTGTGTCGTTGGTGGTCGCTACTTGGGCATTAGTAGTGTACCTCCTCTATCTTACTTTTGCTTTGAGACAGTTTGAAAGTTGTAATAAGCTATATTTTGGATCTCCGCTGCTATGATGTTTAGTTCTGATTTTCAGCTTATGCACTGTCTCTCCTGTTTTATGTCAAGTATGTTATTATTATATTTTGTTCTATGCGCTGTGAGACATTCTACAGGTTCTTTGTATGTTCATTTCCTTCTTTCTTTTCCTTCTGACGACCCGCTCCGTGCTAACTGGACATGTGTACATCGCACCTTTGGAGTAAATGTCGGTTGGTGCGGGGCGAGCCGTCACACTTGGTATCAGAGCTCTAGGTTGCGTAGTTAACCTAGGTAAAGACACTAGGGAGAGATAATACGTATATGAGAGAGTGTATTTGTGATTACTTTGGTTTTCAAAAGCTATGTATATATATACTATTAGTAGTATGAGAATGAAGTCGCACTGCAGTAGCACCACTATGGGGTCGTTAATCATTTCCCTTTTTCAGATTGACGATGAGCCGAGACACGAGGGGTGCTGGTAGAGGGACCAACCAAGGGAATGCCGCTGACATGAGGGAAATGTTTACTAACCTCATGAGAGACATGCTTAGATAAGTGCAAGGGGCAGTTCCCAATCCCGGAGTTGGTGTTGGCCCAGTAGTGCAGGCGCCTAGGGTCGATTTCGCCAAGTTGTGCAAGGATTACACTAATCTTGGTGGAAAGCCGTTCCACGGGACGGAGTCGACCACAGATGTTCAAGATTGGATGGATAGCTGTGATCGTATCTTTGATGACTTGGGTCTTGAGGATGCAATGAAGAGAAGGCTAGCGTCTCGTCAGCTGCAAGGGCGAGCGATGAATTGGTGGAATGCCATCAGAACAGCTACTCCATAGGATCAGGTTACTTGGGATCAGTTCAAGGCTCGCTTTAGTGAGAAGTTTATTCCAACTGCCCAGAAGTCAGTGTTGTTTAAGAGGTTCTTGGAACTCAAGCAGAACGGAAGGGCAGTTTCTGACTATATTGCTGAGTTCGACACTTTGTCGAAGTATGGACTGTCTCTCATTGATACTCCTGAGAAGAAGAATGAGAAGTTCATTACTGGGTTGGATGGATACTTGGGGGAAAGGCTTATTAACCACATCGATGAGACTTTTGAATCGATCGTGGGGAAAGCTTTGAGATCAGAGAGTCTTTACCCTAAGTCAAAGACTGAGGCTGCATCTGCAGAAGGACCAAAGCCGCAAGTAGGCGGTGGAGGCAAGAATAATTCTCAGAATAAGAGGAAGCAGGACCAATCTAAAGGTGGCCAGAAAAAGAGCAAGAAGGATGTTGAGTGCTTCAGCTGTGGAAAGAAGGGCCATTATGCTGAAGAATGTCGGGCCAAGCCAGCGGAAAGGAAGTGCTACAACTGTGGTCAAATGGGAGATCAGAAGGATAAGTGTCCGCAACCTCTTAAGGAGAAGCAGATTGTGAAAGCATATGCTATTGATGTTGTTCCTTCTTCGTCGAATGCCCCAACTGCGGCGGAGAAAGGAAAGAATGTTGTTATTCAAGGTATGCTTTCTATTTATGATGTACCAGTTCGAGTTTTGTTTGATACTGGGGCTTCCCGTTCCTTCATATCTAGTGACCTGGTAGATAGGTTGGGACTGGAACCCGAGATAGTCGATAGACCATTGGTTGTGACGAACCCGATTGGTGGTTCGACTAGCCTTAGTATGATTTGCAGGAATTTGGTCTTATCGAGTCATGGATGTATGTTTGTATGTGATTGCTTTGTTTTGGGCTTTACTGGGTATGGCATTATATTGGGAGTAGATTGGCTCCAAAGATACGGGGTGGTGGTAGACTGTGAGGGCTTTTTGGTGACAGTGAGGGCGGATGATGGGCGGAGGGTAGTGTTTGGTAGTCTACCTAGTGATGGGGTTATGGCTAGTTTTGTAAATTCCCTCGACATCCCGCAAGATGAGTTGTCAGATGTGCCCGTGGTTGGCCAGTATCCGGACATCTTCGAGGAGGTGACCGGGCTTCCACCACACTGAGAGATTGAGTTCCGTATTGATTTAGTGAAAGATGCCGGACCAATAGTAATGCCACTTCGTCGTATGGCACCAAAGGAGCAGCAAGAGCTCGGGGTGCAAGTCAGCAATCTTTTGAAGAAGGGATTTATTAGAAGGAGTGTCTCCGAGTGGGAAGCACCAGTTGTGTTTGCCACTAAGGCAGATGGTTCCCTTCGTTTGTGTGTGGACTATTGCGAGTTGAATAAGGTGACGAGGAAGAATAAGTATCCTCTACCGCGGATAGATGATTTGTTTGATCAGCTGGAAGGAGGTAGAGTGTTCTCCCAGTTGGACCTCGCGACATGATTTCATCAGCTTCGAGTAGCGGATGAGAGTGTTCCGAAAACGGCATTTAGGACGCCATCTGGATTTTATGAGTGGTTGGTCATGCCATTTGGGTTGACCAATGCACCAGCCTACTTTGTGGATCTTATGAATCGAGTATTCAGAGATCAGTTGAATAAGTCTGTTCTTGTGTTCGTGGATGATATCCTTGTTTACTCAAGGACAGAGGAGGAACACAAGGGACACTTGAGGATAGTGATGGAGGTGTTGAGGAAACACCAGTTGAAAGCGAAATTCTCTAAGTGTCATTTTTGGAGAAGGGAAGTGAGATTCTTGGGTCATGTTGTTTCCGAGAGTGGTATTGCCGTGGACCCTGCGAAGGTGGCTACGGTACAGGATTGGCCTACACCCAAGAATGCAACAGATGTAAGAAGTTTCTTGGGATTAGCTGGATATTATCGTAAGTTTATCTAGGACTTCTCCAAGATAGCAGCACCGTTGACTCAGTTGACTAAGAAGAATCAGTCCTTCATCTGGGACGAAGTGTGTGAGGATGCCTTCAAGAGTCTAAAGGAGAAGTTGATGCATGCGCCAGTGTTAGTCATTCCTAAAGAGAATGAAGAGATGATGGTATACACGGATGCTTGTGGTACCGGACTGGGTGCTGTATTGATGCAAGGAGGTAGGGTTGTAGCTTATGCTAGTCGACAGCTAAAGCCACATGAGAAGAAGTATCCTACCCATGATTTGGAATTGGCAGCGATTGTGTTTGCGCTGAAGATGTGGAGATACTATCTCTTGGGAGAAAGATTTGAGTTGTTTACCGATCATAAATCGTTGAAATATCTCTTCTCTCAGAAAGATCTGAATCTCCGTCAGCAGAGATGGTTAGAGTTCTTGGCTTCGTATGATTTTGATATCGCATATACACCTGGGAAAGGTAATGCGGTAGCCGATGCCTTGAGTAGGAGACATGCTAGCTTAGGGGCAATGTTTCTTGAGTGGAAGCAACTGGAGTATATCACGGGGTTTGATTTCAGACCAAAGTGCGAATTGGATCCAGTTATGCTAACTAGTTTGACGATCAGACCCACTTTGATAGAGCGGATTGGTTCTAGTCAGAGGGACGATCCTAATCTATTAGAAATCATCTCCAAGTTAGAGATGGACATCGACAGTGAGGAGATGAGTGTGTATGGGCTTGATCGAGATGGATGGCTTCGGAAGAATGGAAGACTAGTTGTGCCCAACGTAAATGGTTTGAGAGATGAAGTGCTTAGAGAATGTCATCACTCAAAACTGACTATACATCCCGGCGGTAATAAGATGTATCGAGACATGAGACAGACTTACTAATAGGAAGGGATGAAAAGAGATGTTGGGAAGTTTATATCTAAATGCATGAATTGCCAGCTAGTTAAAACCGAGCAAAAGAAGCCTAGTGGTTTGTTGGAACCATTAGAAATTCCCGAATGGAAATGGGAGCAAGTCTCGATGGACTTCATCGATGGCTTACCAAGGACTAGATTGGGACATGATAGCATTTGGGTAATTGTGGATCGATTGACTAAGAGCGCAAGATTTATACCAGTCAAATCGACCAGGACGGCAGCCAAGTTGGCAAAATTGTATATGAAGTGGGTAGTGAGATTTCATGGAGTACCCAAAAGCATTGTGAGTGACCAAGACCCGTTGTTCACTAGTGGGTTTTGGAAAAGCTTACAAGAGGCTCTAGGGTCAGGATTACATCTCAGTACCGCATATCATCCTCAGACCGACGGTCAGACGGAGAGGGTGAATCGTATATTGGAAGATCTCTTGAGAGCTTGTATATTGGATTTTGGTGGATCATGGGATGACCATTTGCATCTAGTAGAGTTTGCATATAATAATAGCTACCAATCCAGTATCGGTATGGCTCCATATGAAGCTTTGTACGGAAGACCGTGTAACTCACCATCATGTTGGATAGAGACTGGCGAGAAGTTTGTGCTTGGACCAGATGTGGTGAGAGAAAGTTCGGATAAGATTAAGATCATTCAGCAACGAATGAAAGCTGCCCAAGATTGGCAGAAGAGTTATGCTGATAAGAGGAGAAGAGACTTAAAATTCTCCGTTGGCGACTTGGTGTTTGTCAAGATCTCTCCGTTGAAAAGCGTGATACGATTTGGAAGGAGAGGCAAATTAGCACCAAGATTTGTTGGCCCATTCCCTGTTCTTGAACTAGTCGGGAATTTGGCATATAGAGTTGGCTTACCAGAGAAAATGGCGGGAGTTCACGATGTATTTCATGTTTCCCAACTAAGGAAGTTCGTTCACGACTCAAATGTGACTATTTCACCTGATCAGTTGGAAGACTTCGAGGTAGAACCCGAGGCGGTTGGTAACCGCAAGCCGATTCGTATTGTGGGGCACGATACGAAGCAACTTCGAAGGAAGTCGGTGAAGCTAGTCAAGGTTCAGTGGGGCGAGGACGAGAATGATTGTACTTGGGAGATAGAGGAGAGCATTAGGAAGGCATATCCAGAACTCTTTGCCTGGTAAGATTTACTTTGCGATTTAGTTATTCCGCATGCTAGGATAGACTTATTTTACTTGTTTTGCATGTTGATGGTTGTTTTATGGTTGATAGGCATGCGGGACCTTTGCGTGTGTTTTGATTAGGGAATTTCGGGGGCAAAATTTCTTAAGGGGGGAGAGTGTAACGACCCGTATTCTACACATCATAGGATTGTAGGATATTTATTTCTTTCCCATGTGAAGTCGTATGGTCATGTAACTTTGGGAAACATCCATTAGAGTCATTTCCCATGTTCATGATTTTTGTCGATTTTTAAATGACCATTTTACCCCTAGTTGGTACTGTTTTGGCCATAACTTTTGATTGGAAAGGAATTTTGACCTAAAACAACTTCCATCAGATCCGTTTGATGGTTTACCTTTCCGTAGAGTGGTCATAATAGCCAAACGGACTTACCGTTTGGGAGATATGGCTGAAATAAGGTTTGGAGGGTGAAAAACTGCTTAACCGGGCCAAATCGGGTGATTAGTGAGTAGGCCCATAACCCATTTCGGGATTAGGGTTATGAGGAGGCTGAAATGAGATAGAGGATCATTCCATTTCAGTTTTCTAGACTCCACTTATCACCAAGGAATCCTAAAAATGGCCTTTAACCTCTAAATCACCTCCAAATCACCTCTTGGTAAAGGATTTGGCTTAGCAACTCCTAATCAAGGAAGATCTTCACCAAAGCAACATAGGAGCCGCTGTTTGGCATTGAGATTCACATCAAATCATAGAATTATTTCAGATCTTAGTTTATTTGTGGCTAAGGTGAGTGATTTGCATAGTTTTGCACTAATTATGGCTAATTAGGGTTGATTATTGTTAATTAGCAAATTTAAACATGATAAAATTCGGGAAAAATGTTCATAAATTCTTAAATGATGTTTTGGATCTCTGATATGAATTTGGGTTAATTTGGTTAAGTTTTTCTAATCCTATCATTAGTTTCACCTAGACATGCTTAATGGGAAATATGGGGTTTTGGGTATGTTTGATCCATTTTAACCTATCATGTTGATGTTTTGATGTTTGTGGTTGATTATGCATGTTGCTATGACTGTATGAAATGCTTTGTGATTGATTTCAATAGTTAGAATGGTCGAAAACGTCGTCGAATGGCGTAAACACTTGCTGGAACAGTTTCAGAAAATAGTGCAGGGTTCGGATCAGATCGGATATGGGGCTCGGATCGGATATGTTGAACTGAACAAGGAATTCGATCGGATCGGAACCCAACACTTGGGGAAAATGGCAAAAAGGAAGGCCACGCTAGCTGAACTGGGATCGGATCGGATTAGAGAGTAGGGATTGGAGCGGAAGCATGAACTGGAGGGGGAGTGACACCCGACCAGAACCGAGGAGAAACGCCCGACCCGAACCGATGGAGTGGCACCCGACCCGAACCGCACCAGAAGGAGACCCGACCCGAACAGATGGAGGATACCCGACCCTAACCGATGGCTTGAGAAGGAACCCGACCCGACCCAGTATTACCAATAACCCGAGATGCAAAGGTAGTCCAATATGGGAAGTTAGAGCTCAGGATCCAGTTGGGAACCGATGAGTTCACTTCATGGTTGGACTTTGCTGCGGGACGTGTGCTAAGGAGTTGTCGACGTTCATAACTTCGATTCACCACTAAGAATGAATGAAGGGCTACTTATCAGTGCAGTAGGGTCATTATGACCTGAGGGGCAAAGTGATGGTAGCAAGACTACGTTATCAGTGGAGTAGGGTCATTATGACCTGAGGGGCAAGGTGATGCGTAGTAAGACTATGAGCCAGTGCAGTGGGGTCATTGCGACTCCATGGGGCAGAGTGGACATAGTAAGGATTAGTAAGGTTATGAGCCAGTGCAGTGGAGTTCTTGTGACTCCATGGGGCAAAGTGGACATAGCGAAGGATTTGTGGCTACGTTATCAGTGCAGTGAAGCCATTTATGACTTCATGGGGCAGAGTGATCGTAGCAAGGTATGTTGGGTGATCGAAGTGGTGAATATCGTATGCTTTACGCACTGAGTGAAAGATGTGAGGATGGATGCTATGTTTGATTGTTTGCCATCATTATGACATGCACACCTCCCCCACCTCCGTATCTTTATACCGTTTGATATGGTACCTTAGAGTGTTGTACAATATGTAGTGCTAACTCTTTGGTTGCAGGTCCAGGTTCAGGTATGTTTTAGTCTACCTGTTATTGTTCACTTTAGATGCTTATCGCTCATACCAGGCTTTATGTCTGACCCAGAGTTTTATGTCTCCTCTTATTACTCTGGGTGCTCACACGAGCAGACTAGAGACAGGTTAGCTGGTGATGCGCGAGTAGCTGATTCGGAGGCGGGCAGGAGGCTTCCACGTATGATATATATATATATACACATTCTCCCTGTGTCGTTGGTGGTCGCTACTTGGGCATTAGTAGTGTACCTCCTCTATCTTACTTTTGCTTTGAGACAGTTTGAAAGTTGTAATAAGCTATATTTTGGATCTCCGCTGCTATGATGTTTAGTTCTGATTTTCAGCTTATGCACTGTCTCTCCTGTTTTATGTCAAGTATGTTATTATTATATTTTGTTCTATGCGCTGTGAGACATTCTACAGGTTCTTTGTATGTTCATTTCCTACTTCCTTTTCCTTCTGACGACCCGTTCCGTGCTAACTGGACATGTGTACAGCGCACCTTTGGAGTAAATGTCGGTTGGTGCGGGGCGGGCCGTCACATCAAATTACAAATACGCACTCGTATATATACACTCAAACTCAATCTAGAGTGTTACTGACCCTATCTCTACCGAGTCACGCCATAGATTCAAGGTAATTACTTAACTTAAGCTCTGATAGCAACTGTAGTGACCCGAAAATCCGGTAGAATTTGAGCAGACTAAATAACACAAGTCCAACACAAATTGCACTAGAAATCAGGAAACTAATAGATAGAATTTAGAGGGTGAGAATAGATAAGATAGAAACTTAGAGTAGAAGAAGAAGAAGAAGAAGAACACAACATCAGAGTAACAAGAACCTCACAGTGGAACGAATAAAATATAATATACAACATAACCTAAAATCACAAATCTGTATTTGTATATTAGAGTACAACACTTACATCACAGCGGGAATAAACAATAGTTATAACAACCTGAAGCCTCCTGCTCCAGCTCTTCAAGTATATCTGTAAAATCCTGACTACTTGACTGCCCGTACAAAATTGGGCACCCAAGAGTTTAGGGAAAACAAAACAAAATAAACACCGGGCCAGTCGTGGGACTGGTGTGAGTAAAACAGTTTAAAACAGTTTGAGCAAGTAAATGATATCTCATAAGACCACGCCGTATAACGGAACGGGTTTTTCCCTTATGAGAATCCAAAATGTCTTTATATCAAAAACCTTTTGATATTATAATAATGTCTACCAACCACAATATAATAATCATCTAGCAGAAACGCTTTCATATCACGTTCTACATATATAGTATACAATCAAAACCGCAAGCATGTATTGGGTAATGGATTTCGAACTATGACAAGGTATGGAACCACCTTTCGCTAGTGTACCTCTAGAGAGGAATACACTGGATTCAACAAGAACATCTTGCAACCCGACCACACATGACCGACCACTCATTTCGCTTAAGTGTATCAAATGTATATCACCAACGGTTGGGATCAGCAACCGTTTCCCGAATGGGACAGCATCAACAATAGATTTTTAGAAGTAAATGAAACTCTAGATCAGGTGATTATACACCCTAATAGGTGCGACCTACATAGCCATGCTGCCTGCCCGATTTATGTCATTTACCGGTTGATGAGGCTTGAGGTTACGCTTTATCATCACATCAGATTCACTTCGAATGCCACATTGTCAGATCCATCAAAAATCAATAATTTGACGTCTACAACCATACATTATGTGTCAACTAAAAGAAGTTTCCTTCTCAGCTTCCACTCTTGGTACGGTTGAAGAAATCAATGTACGTGACCTTTCTGGAAATACTCTGTCAAACATTCATCCATAAAAGTCATCCAGGAACAGGATGAACCGAATGTACTATTAAGTATATCCATCTTAGGCACTGTTATCTAAGATTTATACAACAGCCCTTGCACTTTACTCTGTCTTCAATTATCTTCGGCATATATGATTCGCAACGCTTATGCCAATATAGAGTGGTTCTTTGGATAATAATCCAACCGGTCTCTCCATATTAACAATGTTAAAATGGTCAAATCTTTGATAGTCTGTGATTTAACTATCAAAGAAAAACACGTGTGCAAACAACGATATTATTTCCAAATGGAAATTCTATCAATCAATCATCAATCATATATATATATATATACTTCCTTATTTTCAATGTTTATAAAATATATGTTAACGCTGGAAAACATTTCCATAACTTATTTACGTATCACAATACTTCTACAACTATTAGTCTCTGATTGTAAACTAGCATAAGAACAATTCCCTAAGTACCAATCCCGAAGGTCGAAACCAAAATCAGATAGAAACTTAGGAAACCATTCAACTTAACAAGTCTCCAGTCAATTTCTGATTTAGCTTAACTCCATTTCTTAATTCCTTATACATGAATATTCCCTTTTCTAATTCATATTTCCAATTTCAATATTTGATTACGTTTCTGATTCTATTGGGAAAACATTTCCAAATCTTCTTTACTTGTATTTAAACAGATGTTTAAATCAACATCGCGACGACAACTCAAACCACTATACTTATTTACGAAAATCACTCAACCACTTTCACTCTCGAACCTTAATCATTTCTAAATTAAAAACGAAGTCAATCAAGTTGGGGTATAACTACCTCTCAGATCTTAACTGAACAACATTTCAAATCTCGAAATAGGGTAAGTTCATCTTTTAACCCTTTAACACTTCCTTACGAGTCCTCTAATTCTATTTACGAACCCCCTTCTTTTACAAGTTTACGTGATTATAACAATGGTGTTATAATCTCCTGCATCCGAAATATATTATCTTTAATATGACTTTTATTTCCTAACTCGAATAATATAACGACAACTAATTTATTTACTCCTATTCGGTTAACTCTAATCTATAACTCTTATTTTGAATAACTCCAACCTAATAACTCTTACTGGAGTAACTCTTATTCGAATAACTTATATTCGATTTGCTTACTTTCGAATACTTATATTCGATAATCTCTTTCTTCGAATAAGTCTTATTCGATTTAACTCCTGTCGAATAACTAGATTCGATCAACTCATTTCGAATATTTCTAGTTCGATTATCTCACTTCAAATATCTCTGATTCGATTCACTTCTTCGAATAACTAAATTCGATTAACTCATTTCAACTCTATTCGAATAAACTAAATTCGATTAACTCCAACTGATTAACTCTAACTGGTTTAACTCTAACTGATTAACTCTAACTGGTTTAACTCTACGGTTTAACCTAACTGGTTAACCCTAATGGTTTTACTCTAACTAGTTAACCCTAACTGATTAACTCTTTGTCCTCATTCAGTTTCAAACATCGATCTTGAAATCGATTTTTACTTCTTTATATAAGTCCTGACTTATATATTCTATTTATCCAAATGATAAATATTTAACTTAATTTATAAATATCATTTATAAATTAATCTGCTCCTTTTATCTGTTTACTTCTTCATATATAAGTTCAGACTTATATATATCTATTTATCAAAGATAAATATTTTCTTTATAATCTATTTGTTTTCTAAATACCTTTACCCATATTTCCTTTTTAATTCTTTATTTGTAAATGGTTTACAAATATTACCCTTTTAAATTCTATTTGCAAATGGTTTGCAAATATTTCCTTTTCAACTTTATTTGCAAATGTGTTGCAAATATTTCTTACATAATATCTTATTTGTTTTCTAAACAAATATTCCTTTTATCTTATTCTATTCATTTAACAAATAAATATCCTTTTCTTATCCTATTTATTTAACAAACTAATATCCTTTATAACCTATTTGTAAATGTTTAACACATATTTCTCTTTCTATTTTATTTGTAAATGGTTTACAAATATTTCTTTATTCATTCTCTAAATAAATAATCCCTTTTTATACCTTATTTATTTCCTACTGAATATCCTTTTAATAACTTATTTATTTTCTAAGTAAATATCTCTTTATCTTATCCTATTTATTTAACAAATAAATAATCCATTTAAATATCTAATTTATTTATTCTAAATAAATAATTCACTTTATAAAAATTCCATTTATAAAGATTTCCCTTCATATAAAATTCCACTTAAACATATTTCCTATTTATAAATATTCCATTTATAAATAAATTTCTATTTCTAAGTATTCCATTTATAAAAAAATTCCTTTATAAAATCTTCTTTGATTTTAAAAATATTATCTCTTTTATAAAACCCATTTGATTTTATAAATAACCTAATTTCAATATTCATTTTGAAAATCCCCTTTTCTCCAAATTCCGGTGTGTTATGGTGTTTAACATATCAAATTACGATGTCCAATATCGTCCATACACATAAAATCAACAACAGATTATAACCCACGTCATACATCACAATATATGAAAATAATAAAATAGCTGTTGAGGAATCCAGTCGGATTCCTCCAACCTGTTTCCCTGCATCCACAGATGTTACACAATAAAATCAACATCACTTTCAGTTCCATATGATATATTCTTTTAAACAGAATCAATATAGAAATTCAACTAACTGACTAGCAGTTCAATCAAATAGTCAACACATAATCAATCAGCCAATATTTAACAGTTCTAAAAAATACAACATGAAATTATAAACTATTCAGAGTTAGTGAGATTTACTCACTTTGGCAGTTCATCGTTAAAGAACGATAAACTGTTGTTTGATTTGAATCAAACAGTTTATTTTTCCATAAATTCAAACGAGCCCCAGTTCACTCCCAGTCAACTCCATTGGGTAGTGTCCGTCCATACGATCCTGACGGATCTTGTTTCGTCCAATTCTAACACCATATAAAATAGATATACATTTTTTAAGTTTGGACTAATTTAAATTAAAATTAAACTAGTTAAAAGGTTTAATAGGCTTTAACCTTTTAATTTTTTCCCCGGCCCATCAACGAACCCCGGCCCAACGTTACCACGCCCAAATCCTTTCTTCCCCAAACCAAGAAAAATCACGTTGCTCCTCGTTTCATCCATTCCGCATACCACTCCCATCACTGCACTTCACAAAAATCAAAACCAAAAATCACCAATTTTCATTTGGTTCCACCCTTTTTTATACCATAAAAAGGTACATCTCGCATCCACCTTACAGACATAGCCACACTTCCAAACTCCCTCTCGTCCATCGATTTCAACTTAGACATCACCGAACTCCTTCATTCCATCACCGTCGGACTTCTCCTCGCAAACCCCACTCGACAGCACCTTCAAACCCTAGTCCGAACCCCACATCGTCGAACTGACCTACTGCCTCAAACAAGAAACCCTACGTCGCTTTCTTCCAGCGACCGCCGGAGTTCCCCTCCCCAACGCCATCGATTGCGCCTCGCCCCTCTAGTCTTTCCCATCACCTTGGATCGAACACCCATGGCCCATAATAAATCTCGACCTGTTAGCATACTTCACTGCCAACTATGCAGCTCATATATTTGCATCGCTTGTAATTTGAGGCATAACAACCTGAAGCTTTCACAACTAAGAACCCAATGAACCCAATCTCATTCGATTTCATTGAGATTTCATTTTGATTTAATCACTTGAAGTATTGTTAAGTGGCGGTTGTTCTTTTGTGTTTGTTGTAGAAAATAATTTAGGTTATAAGGTGATGTTAATGTGTATTTATAAGGAAATGGGTGAGATATTTTGTTAGATATTTGTAGATATTTTCATGTAATATTCCATTCATATTCACTCGAGTGTTTGAGATCGCACGTCCACATAACAAATCCTGAATTCCACGAAATTTGTTAATCTGCTATGTTGTGATATTCCGAACTTGATGACACTGCTTTCATTGAATTCGGCACTGTTTGCGAAAATATTATTTTCACATGTAAATAAAAATCGAATTAATATTTAACTGGTTTTCAAACACTTATATTCTCCAATAATCAATTTATATTATCGTTCACATTCAAATACGAATTTTCATTAGCTTCGAATTCAATTTAATTTCATATTAAATTCATATTCGATTCGGTTATTTATAATAGCCCGTATTTTCTGAATTTAAGCTATTCAACTTCTAATTTAATATTTAAATAAATTAAATATTCAGACGCCAAAAACCCGGGTCATTACAAAAAGCGACGGCGGTGGATGCAATAGTGTGGGTTCTAACGGAGTGCGGGCGTGCACACACTTCGAAGCAGACAAACAGGGCATTGGGGGCACTGGTAGTATAACCTATGCATTTCTAGTATTGTGTCAGGTCGCCACCATGGGACTTGATACACCCCATGTTGGGACCAGCATAGGTATCTACAATCTTTGGGGGCCATAAGACACAGATGATTATGTGAGTAGGAGCCGATCTTTAGAAAAAGGGGATCACTTCACCTTCTGCATGGGGTGCCAGTTAAGACAATGCAAGTAGGTGCAGAGATATAGTGTGGGGGTGCGATAGTATATTCGATTCAAACTGCTTTATCTTAGTTTATGATACTTTCCTATTTCCAGTTTACACCTATCATGCCCTTTTTCTTATTCTCATACTGAAGAGTCACTAGACCTACCAGGCTTTATGTATGACCCTATTTTCTTTCGTTTTCTTTTCTTCCGTCCCCCCCAAGTCCATAGGGAGGAAACAACCCAGCTTGGTCAGAATCTTTGCAAGCTTCAAGATAGTAGATGTACGGTTTGGACTCTCTTTCCTTGGCTATGACTGTTGGACACATTCTATGGGGATTATGCAGTTTTAATTATGTTTTATGCTTCTTTATTTAATAACCAAGACAGAAATGATGATGTAATGTTTGGAAGTTATTATGTGACAGTTATGGAAATGTTTTGTATGAACACGTATTTATGAAATAAAAAGTCTGTTGTTTTCCGCTGCTTAAATATATGTGTTTATATATCTGTTTTTTGTTTATCTGTGACTTTTACTTATAAACCTCCACCAAAGTTAAGGCGTTCCCTTTGTGAGTGACCTTAATGGAGGGTGGGGTGTTTCACTTGGTATCAAAGCACGGTTTTACCAGACTAGATAAAAGTTTTTGAAACTATTTTCAAAAAGAAGTTTAAAGAAGCATTTTTTTTCAAGAAAAAGTGTTGTTTTTAAAAGGCATAATTCCCCAAAGCCATATGCACTATCTCTCTATCCTTTTGTCTTGAATACTTGCCTTTTTGTTCCAGCATGTCTGGAGATCTTAACCTTCCAGAAGGAGTACCGATCCCTGGCTGGTTCCGAAGGTACCTAGAGGCTAGGGCCAATGGTGCGGGCCCAGCAGGCATTCCTCCTCCAATAGTGGCAGTGGTTCCTCCTCCTCCTCCTCGTGGAAATACTTTCGCTAAGACGTGTAGAGACTTTAAGGCTATGGGAGGAAAGGACTTTTATGGAACTGAATCATTTGTTGTAGCAAGGAACTGGCTGAAGGAGACTGAAGATTTGTTCGTCATCTTCGAAGTTGATGACAGGCAAAAGATACAGCTAGCAGTGTGGTTGCTTAAAGATGAAGCTTCCTATTGGTGGGAAGTTACCCATGCTGAGAGGCCAGTGGAAACTTGAGAAGATTTCAGGATGAGGTTTGAGATGAAATCCTCTCCCAAGCTAAAAGAAGCCTACAAATGGAGAAGTTCCTAACTCTTAAACAAGGAAGTATGACAGTCAAGGAGTACGTCAATCAGTTTAATCAACTGGCCAGATTTGGGCTGGATTTAGTAAACACCCAACACAAGAAAGCCCTTAGCTTCGTCAAGGGTCTGAATGAGCCTCTACATAGCCTTGCTATGACCCATATACCCATGAGAGCGACCTATGAAAGCTTGGTGGACATGGCGCTGCTCACGAGGAAGATAAAGGCAAGAAAGAGGCAAAGGTGGAACTGCCTCAAGAAAAGAAAGAGGGTTTATAGGCTAAGAAGACAGACTTCAAGAAAGGCGGGAAGAACAACAAATACCGTGAAAAGAGAAAGTGCAATTTCTATGGCATTGTGGGACATATAGCGAAAGACTGCCGAAAGAAGAAGGCGAAGATGAATGGTGGTTGCTTCAGTTGCGGCGAGACTGGACACTTGGCTAAGAATTGCCCAAAGAAGCAGGGGCAAGGACAGAGACTGGATCCACCTCAGGAGGAAAGGTTCACGCGCTGGTGGTTCCTCCACAGGAATGAGGTGGAAATATTTCTGTAGAAAGCTTACTTTATCTCTATGATCATCCAGTTCGCACTCTCTTTGATGCTGGTGCATCACACTCCTTTATTTCACCTGCTTTAGTAGAATCTCTGCACCTAGACACTAGTATGGTAGAAGATCCCTTGGTTGTCTCAAATCCAATTGGGGGCTCGGCTTATTTGTCGATGGTTTGCTTGGATTTGAAAATCTCTATTCTAAGTGTTGAATTTAGATGTAGAGCCTTTGTTTAGGTCTTCTCAGGATATGGACTGATCTTAGGCATGGACTGGTTATCCAGTAATGGTGCCATTCTTGATTGTGAGAAAAGAGTGGTTAGACTCTTGACTCGGCTCGGTAACACTCTAGAAATTTCTTGTAATCCCTTGAATGCTGTTATGCTTAGTTATCTAGAGTCGCTTGACGCTTCTGTTGAGAATTTGCAGTCGGTTAGAGTGGTCCGAGAATATCCGGATGTCTTTGAAGAGGTGAAAGGCTTACCTCCGAAGCGGGAAATAGATTTCCGCATATATCTTGTTGATAATACAAAGCCCATAGCTTTGCCAGTTAGACACATGGCTCCAAAGGAGAGAAAGGAGCTCAGTAAGCAAGTTAAGGAGCTTCTCGAGAAGGGGTTTATAAGGCGAAGTATCTCGGAATGAGGCGCTCCAGTAGTGTTCGCCACCAAAGCAGATGGTTCCACTACAACAAAATGACCCTATTACAACGGCGGAACACCGTTGTAATATACATTTTACAACGGTGGGCAAACCGTTGTGTATTAAGAAGTTGTAATAGACTAATGTCTTTTACAACTTTTTTGCACTGTTTCAACACCGTTGTAATATGTATATTTTACAACCTTTTTCCATCGTTGTAATAAACTTTATTACAACAGTTATGCACCATTGTAATAAAATCTACTACAACTGTTATGCACCGTTGTGATTGACATTTGAGTTTTTTAAAAAATAAACATCTTTTGCAACTGAAAAGAACAATACACTAAATATAGCAATACTCCATAAGCAAATCCGATATTAGAGTTATTTGCAAACTAATTTATTAAAATACTCAAATATTTAGTATTACAAATAATAAATTTTAGACAACATTTCGTACATTATTACATACTTGACCGTTACAAAGCAACTTAGTATAAGCACAAGTTATCCACAAAAAATTGCATATCCTACGGGAGTACACCATCATCCATAATCTACTACAACTGTTATGTACAAGTTACCTAAATCTTTACACCATTATCCATAATGTCCTTATGTTCCAGTAATACATCTTCATAGTATTCCTTTAACCGGCCTTCAATCACTTTTTGAATGATATTTTCAGGCATCCATGAACTTGCAACCTTATAAAACCGAAAAAAGTATAAATGAGCCAACGATATGAGAAAGGACTTTAATTGGACGTTAACTAGAAAAATAATGGTACACTACATCTGAAAACTATATCTGAAACTTAATCAACACGTCAGATGCATGATCATTTAGAAATAATGGTCAAGTGTGATTTTGGATGACTGCAGAGAAATATACAACAATTTTAAAGGGAAAAAAAATTCAGAAATGGCAAACAAATTATATGCATGATTCACATACTACATGCATAAACAACCGAAAAGCAACACCGTACTTATCTTAGTTTAGATATTTACTTAGGCTGTGCCATATGACTATTCCCATATAGTTTCATATTTCACCTTTTCTAAAAAAAAAAACCGAACAGACAAAGAATGCTGACCATAATAACTATTGTTTAAGAATAATAGAGTAGATATTCGACATTCTTAGCAGTTCAAGTTAGATTTTAATCGATAGATTCATGACTATAGTAGAGTAGATAGTCGTAGTAGGCCTCTTTATTCTCCAATTTCATTGATGGCTACCTCTCTATTCCGATAAACTTGCCTGGATTCACGTTTCATACAGCCATGAAGGTTGACCATTATTTGAAATATTCAAATATATCTTGGTTGCTAGCAATCAATATTGTTTTAAACACAAAGATTCCTTTTTTCTGACATTAACAGTCCAGAGAAGCAATTATTGTGAAGATAAAGAATGTGATAGAAACGCGGAAAAACAACACTGATACGTTGAAAAACTATGGTGTACTTGGAAGATTATTAGAAGAGGAGAGTTTACCCGAAGAAGCAATATCAGACTTCATCATCAACCTTTTATTTGCTGGAAATGAAACTACCGCAAAGACTATGCTTTTTGCTGTGTACTTCCTCAATCAATGTCCAGAATCCCTACAACAATTAATAGTATGTAGTCAAATATACAATCTTTCTCTGTAAACTTAGAAACTGAACTAACATAAGTTTCCATTGCAAATATCTAACAGGATGAACATGAAACTATAAGAGTTAAACATGGAAGCATGCTTACTTGGGAGGATTACAAAGCCATGCCTTTTACTCAATGTGTAAGATTAACCTTTTTAATTAAAAAAAAGTGAAACTGAAACATCCAATTAATCAGAAGAAATTATGCAGGTTATCAATGAAACACTTAGACTAGGCGGCATAGCCAGATGGTTGTGCCACCTACATGAAATATACTACCAAATTAATATAACATAGTTTGGATTTGAGGTAACAAATAAAAGTGAACACGATAAAAGCACGACAGGTTAACATCTAAAAACAAAGTAACTGAGTTTGTATAAGTAATCCATCATTAGATATATTGTTGTGGTTATGCCTATCCAAGAAAACCGGTTTTGGATAACTATAGTAACAAAATAAAATATAAGAATAACGTTGACAGATTCTAGTACCTACAATTTTATAAGGTTTCTGTAATAAAAGATGCAACCCCACCACACACAAAAACACTCTCTAAATTAAACAATAATAATTCTGTTAAAGCACCACACATTACATAAATAAATAGCTGTCATTATATAATTTTGGAAGGCCTTTGATTTCACACTTTTTAGTATAATCCTAAACTTTTCAACACCTCCTTATTTTTTTTACTTGAAGAAATATTGACATAAATATGAGACTTAATTTTGATACCTATATATGAGTCTGCAATATTGATACCTATATATGAGACAACTCTGCAATTTTGATACTTATATACAACTCTGCAATTTTGAAACAAGACAAGTCTGCAATTTTCAAGCACATAAAACATGTAAGGCAACCAAGCACGATGAGCCCGACTAGCCCAGGCAGTGCATTGCGCCGGACAGTGGAGGCATGACAATGAGTGTTTCCTAACTCAGATGGGCAATCAGACAATGAGTGTTTCCTAACTCAGAGGGGTGCCTTAGGAAATAGGTTCTAACGATCCTTTCTAGTATATTTTTTTTCAGAAAATCTTTAAAAATGCACTGATTATTTGAATTCAAGGAAACAACCCAAGGAGGACTTCACGCATGCAGACTTGGCTATCCGAAGGAACAACACAAGCACACATGGGAGGTAAACACAAGCATGTACTCAACTAACTCATCCACTACGTTCACCTTTGCACTAGTCGATTATGACTGGTTGGTTGGTCGGAGCTGGTTCAGGCCATGCTAGGCATGGGTTGGGCATTATAAGCGGAATCGAAATTTCCAGTGATATAAAGGGTAATCTTGGAATAGGCATTAACACAAACACCGCTTGTGCAACCGACATCAACAACTAAGCCATAGAAAATTTGACAGCTTCGTTGCCTATGGTATCACAGCTTCATTATGATATCGCAACCTTTAAAATTATAATTCAATACATCTAAATGATCACCAAGACATATTCTAAAAAAAAGGAAACAACGCAATGTAATTTTGGAAAGAACAAAAAAAGCAGTGAAGTAATTTTGAAAAGCCATAACCATTTACACAAACTCATCCAATGCAGTGTTAAAAAGAAGCAGCAGTAAAAATAACAGGAGGCAGGTCAATCAACGAAAAAGGTTCAATTTTTGTAAGAAAATACTGCATGCAACAGAAATCAAAGCTTGAAATTGTCTAAATCTAACAGTTATTATCCAATAAATCAATAGCAATGAATACCAGTAGCAGTATGGTGAAAGTGTAGATCGATGTAAGTAAAACAACTAAAAAAAGACTAACCTTTTGGATTAAATAATAAGAGAATGTTCTCTTTAAATCTGATTTTAGGGGAGAAGAATGCTTCATATCTGAAGCCTTCGGACTCAACAAACAAAGAAGAATTGTGTTCTCTTCTTCTTTCTTTCGAAGCGATGCGAATGAAGGGAGGGTGATAATTTTAGAGCTATGCGGGATTTAGGGATTTTATCAGGTTTGGGTTCCGAAGCGAGGACTGAAGTTAGTAGGGACAGAGAAGAGGGAGCGTTTATTAATTATATCCGAAAATTTGGGTTTGGAGCTGAAAATTTGGCTTTGGAGCCGAACGGAAATTTGGATTTGGAGCCAACGACATATTGCATACCCATACAACATTCTACATAAATTAGATCTAAGGTAGGACTTTGAATAAATAATTGAAAAATTCAAAATCTATTTGTATTCGAAAAGACAAAAAATTATCTAATACCTTCAAAACAGCTATGAATAAGATTATAGTTATATCCGCATCTGATGATTATTTATCTAGTTTTAATCAAGGTAAATATTACTTTTTGGTGTGTTCTAGTGGATAAAATAATTGTATTTTACCATTTTATATACAAATTTTTTTATTATGTGTATAAAAATCAACATTTGTTGCTTAAGATTCTTTCCCTTAGCGTATATGCTATTTTTCTAAAAGTTTAGTATTAAAGTTGATTTATAATGAATCAAAATTTTCTATTTATTTGTTTAAACTTATTACTACTATTATTTAATATTAAATTTTAACTTTTAACTATTATTATTTTATTGATTATTATTTAATATAAAGAATAATTATTAATTATTGATTTCTAGTATTTAATTGTGAACTATTTATAAAATTATAGAAGATTTATTATTACTTTTTAATTAACATTAATTACTAATTATTAAGATGAATTATTTCATATTTTAAATTAATTACTAATATTTATTACTTTAATTAATTATTAGTTGTTGTTATTATTATTTAATGATGATTTTTAAATTTCAGTTTTAGTTTAAGTGTTAAATGAAAAAGGTGGTAATAGACAATTATTACAAGTGACGAAAAAGGAGCACTTAAAATATGCATCTATTACAACTGATAAAAAAGAAAGGTTGTAATATGCATATATTGCAACGGTCAAAATAAAAAAGTTGTTAAACATAAGTTTACTACAACTTTTTGCGAAAAAACGTTGTAAAAGAACATATTACAACTGTCATTTTTCCACAGTTGTAAAAATATAGTTGTAATATGGTCATTTTGTTGTAGTGTTCACTACGTCTTTGTGTGGACTATAGGGAGCTAAACAAGCTGACTAAAAAGAATAGACACTCGCTTCCCAGAATAGACGATTTTTTTGATCAGCTTGTAGGTGTGTCAGTCTTCTCCCAACTTGATCTGGCTACTGGGTTCCATCAGCTAAGAGTAGCATAAGATAGCATAGATAAAATGGCGTTCAGAACCCCAGATGGTTTCTACGAATGGCTTGTCATGCCTTTCGGCTTGACAAACGCACCCGCTTATTTCGTAGACCTAATGAGCAGGGTGTTCAGAGAATTCCTCAATAAGTTCGTGGTGGTCTTTGTAGACGATGTTTTGATCTTCTCAAAGAATGAGGAAGAACATGCTCAGCATCTGAAGGAGATCATGGAAACTCTTCGAGTTCATCAGCTAAAAGCCAAATTCTCCAATTGCCACTTTTGGAGAGAAGAAGTAAGATTTCTTGGACATATAGTGTCCAAAGAGGGGTTAGCTGTTGACCCCCGCGAAAGTGGTGGCAGTGCAAGATTGGAAGACGCCAAGAAATGCAACCGAAGTCCGAAATTTTCTTGGGCTAGCAAGTTTTTACCGGAAGTTCATTAGGGATTTCGCGAAAATCTCAGCCCCACTGATAAGGCTAACAAAGAAGAATCTGGCGTTCGCTTGGGATTTGTATTGCGAGTTTGCTTTCCAACGATTAAAAAGGGCTCTCACAACAGCCCCAGTTCTGACTTTGCCAGATGGAAGCAAGATGTTCAACGTATACACGGATGCTTGTGGTACGGGACTAGGCGTTGTTCTGATGCAAGAAGGGAGGGTAATAGCTTATGGTGGAAGACAATTTAAAGTTCATGAAAAGAACTACCCAACCCATGATCTTGAGTTGGCCGCCATCGTATTTGCGCTTAAGTCTTGCCGCCATTATCTCCTAGGTGAGAAGTTCGAATTATATACTGACCATAAATCGTTGAAGTATCTTTTCTCGCAGAAAGATCTTAACTTGAGGCATCAAAGGTGGATGGAGTTCCTTGCCTCGTATGATTTTGAGATTTCCTATACTCCTGGCAAAGGCAACATAGTAGCAGACGCGTTGACCAGAAAGAAGCTGACCCTAAGCCCTCTCTTTGTAGAAAGGCAAAGCTTGGAGTATATAGCCAGTTTTGACTTTAGGCCCTCCTCTGATTTTATACCTGGTTTATTGGCATCCCTAGAAGTACGGCGCACTCTTTTAGACTCAATAGGGGCCGCACAACGAGAAGAGCCTCAGCTTGTGGATGTGATTGATAAGCTAATTAGGGGTGAAACTTCCAGTTACCTCAATAGGTACACCATCGATGATAAGGGTTGGCTGAGGCGAGATGGGAGACTATGCGTCCCACAAGTAAGGGATTTTGTAAAGATGGTCCTCGAGGAAGCACATCATTCCAAGATGACAATACACCCAGGTGGGGATAAGATGTACAAGGACGTAAAGAGAGTTTTCTATTGGAGCGACATGAAGAAGGACGTGGCAGATTTTGTTTCTAAGTGCGTGACATGCCAACAGGTCAAGGCGAAACAAAAGAAACCTGGAGGGCTGCTTCATCCTCTAGAAGTCCCGCAATGGAAGTGGGATAGCATTTCAATGGACATCATTGATGGGTTGCCTAGGTCAAGAAGAGGCAATACTAGCATTTGGGTAATAGTGGACATGCTCACTAAAAGCGCCCACTTTATACCTATCAAGAGTAGAAGGACTGCCTCGTCTCTAGCTTCTCTTTATCTCAAGAAAATAGTTCGACTCCATGGAATACCCTCCAGCATAGTGAGTGACAGAGATCCCATCTTTACGAGGGAATTTTGGCGGAGTCTGCAAGAAGCTGTAGGCACACAGTTATGCTTGAGCACGGCCTATCACCCCCAAACTGATGGTCAGACAGAAAGGGTGAATAGATTATTAGAAGATCTTTTGAGACTATGCGTTCTTGACTTCGGAGGGACTTGGGAGGATCATCTTCCTTCAGTGGAATTCGCCTACAACAACAGTTACCAAGCCACCATCGGTATGGCGCCCTTCGAAGCTCTATATGGAGGACCGTGCCGATCACCAACTTGTTGGTGGGAGTCCACTGACAAGCTTATACTTGGGCCAGACATGATTAGAGAGACTTCAGAAAAAGTAGACTTGATACGAAGGAGAATGAAGACCGCCCAAGATAGACAGAAATCCTATGCCGACAAAAGAAGGACCGACCTTGAGTTTGAGGTTGGGGACAGGGTTTTCCTTAAGGTATCTCCTTTAAGGAACGTCATTCGCTTTGGATCTGTAGGAAAGCTAGCACCAAGATTCGTAGGACCGTTCCCTATCATCGAGAAGATTGGGAATATGGCTTATAGAGTAGAGCTCCCCGAAAGGTTGGCAGGAATTCACAACGTCTTTCACGTTTCGCATCTCTGAAAATGTCTACATGAATCTGCGGAAGTGGTGGAGCCAAGCATTCTAGAAGAAGCCAAAGTGGAACGCGAAACAACTGTGAGGAGAGTTCCAAATCGAATCGTAGGAACTGAAATCAAAAAGCTACGCAACCGCGAAGTCAAGCTCGTTAAAATTCAGTGGAGCGACGCCGAGGAAGACGCAACTTGGGAAACTGAGGACAGAATACGCGCGGCTTACCCTTTTCTTTTTTAGGGTACATCTTTTGATCTCTGTTTTTCCTTAAGTTGTGCTTGAATCCATCTTTTTAGGTATATCTCCTCGATATTATCCTTTATCCTTAGGTAGGAACCCCTTTGGATGTAAACATGTATTTGAAACATGTTATGGTTGATGGCTGCAAGTGGTTTCTAGTGGTTGCTCGTGGATGCATATACACACACAACCTAGGTTTTAGATCGGCTCAATCACTTCATACTGCATATGCATATATGTATTCATATTTGTATGTGGTTGAAACTTGATATGTTGTCATATGGATGTCGCATTTGTATGGATGGTTGTGCACTCATGTAGAATTATGAGTAGGGAAAAATTTGCATACATAATGGATTCATGACACTTACATGATTCGCATTAAGGAGGTCAACTGAATCAGTAGACCGCCTAATTTTTGCATTAGATAAGGACATATACAAACACATATATGATCATGAAGCATTAGAAGTCTTTTTAAGGACAATGGACACCTGTGTTTGATGGTTGAGTAGATGGACAATTGGATGTTAGGATTTACGTTCTTCTAGACTTGAAGATTTCGGGGACAAAATCCTTTAAGGAGGGGAGAATGTAACACCCCGAAATTTTCTGTTAACTGTAAATTAACAAATTAAAGTATAATTAATTCTAAATGAAATAATTAAGGGAAACGGGTTACGCTATTGCGCTCGTCTTGGAATTCTGCTTGAGATAGAGTCCGAGTTTGCGTGAATCGGTGTAATAACCCGGAAATCCGAGCCAATTTAAAATTTTTATTTTCGCAATTTTAATGAATTTTGAATATTTAAAATGAATTATTATAAATAAAAACGACGAGAAATTTAATTTGAATAGAATTAGAACGTATATATTTATATACGTCGTCGTTAGAATATAAATAATTATTTATAATCATAAAAGGAATTGAAAATGGCGCGGTAGTTCGATAATTCGATTTCAAAGTTCAAATGAATGTATAGGATTCAAAATAAACCGGATTTTAGTGAAACCAAAAATATTTGAATCTAATTGAGAATATCTTTCCAACGAATCGAAAAAATTGAAATTTCATAGCGGGGACAAAAAGTTAAGCCCAGTTGAAAATTCAGAATAGCCGCTATGGAATTCTGGCCCTTAAAAATGGCCATTTTGCAAACGACCTCGGTTTTCGACGAAACCACTTTTGTTGGATCCGTGATGTCAAGTTAGTGTTAGGTTTCAAATTTCATAATTTCCCGAATCAATATGTGAGTGTGGCAAAGGAAAACGCGTTTGACCAGTTTATGTTGATTTTAATCGACTGGAAAATGACCATTTTTCAAACGGTCTCAGAATTTGACGAAACTAGTTTTGTTAGGACCGTATCGTCAATACAAAGTTAGAAAATATTTTTTGGGAATTTCTAGAGTCCATATGTGGCCCCGGTAAATTGAAATGAGCATTCAAATTCAATATATAGAGTTATATTTTGATTTTGTCGAAAACTGATCGAAATAGTCGAATCAGCCTGCGATACATATCCCATTGTGTTCAGAATGGGGGTAATTAGCTATGGACGACAGTCGGTGGGCCTCGTTTCGAAGTCGAAATAAAAAGTTGCTTTTTGAAATTAAATAAAATAATTATATAAATATATGGCCCCCTCCTCTTTCTTGGTCAAACGGTCAAAAGAAAATTAAAATCAAAAAAAAATAAAAAGGCCCGATCCCCTTTCTCCTGTCGCCCCCCTCGATCTCGCCGTCCGCGCTACCGCCCACCGCCTGACCCTCCCTCCACCGCGACCAACCCCCTCCGATCCCCTTCCTTCTTCCCCTCTTTCCCCTCTCTCCACCGAAACCCCCAAAACCCGTTCAGCCCCTGAAAATCCACCACCATCCAAACCCTAACCGCCTGCTCCCCACGCCTCCAACCGCCACTAGCATCGAGACCCCCCCCCCCCCCCGACCACCCAGCGCCGACGAGCACCCCCCCCCCTCTTCCTCCAATGAACAGTAAGCGTTTATTATTATTATTTATTTTCAATGTTTTCTTTTATATAATTCAAACTTTATTTTAAATCAGTTTTTATTTGGATTCAGCTTTTCTTTTTATCAGTTTTTATATGTATATGTAGTTATAGAACGAAAAAGTTCGACCTTTTTATGTAATGAAAGAAGCGATCTTTATGTAGGAGAAGATATGGTTTTTATAGAATAAAAAGATTTGATTTTTTACTTAGGTAAAGATTTAATTTTTATTTACATAAAGTTATAATTTTTGATTATAAAAAGGCTTGACTTTTTATATGAAGAAAGCTATGATTTTTTTTAGAATATAAAAATATGATTTTTATATAGAATAGATAATAAAAATATGATCTTTATTTATGAAGAGTATTAAAAATATAATTTTTATAAGGTAGAGAATATAAAAATTCGATTTTTATATATTGAATAGTGAAATAAAAAATTTGACTTTTATATATTGAATAGCGAAGTAAAAATTCGATTTTTATATATGTAGCGAATACGGATGACGAAAGTGACGAAAGAAGAAACAG
The DNA here is from genome assembly GCA_030737875.1 of Allium sativum. Taxonomy (NCBI): domain Eukaryota; kingdom Viridiplantae; phylum Streptophyta; class Magnoliopsida; order Asparagales; family Amaryllidaceae; genus Allium; species Allium sativum. The sequence continues at coordinate 249,949,570 of CM060920.1, forward strand.
CGAAGAATTCCTACATATGAAGAGTCGAGGCGTTTGGTTTAGCTAGTCGGTGAGAACTTCTCACCTTTTAATTTTGTTTTCTAGTTAATAATATATACTAGGATGCAGACGGTGTTTAGTAGCACCCGACACCCGTCGTCCACAGACCATGGACGGCTTGTATGCTTGTTTGTTTGATTTTGATGTGTAGTTGATTGTGTGATGTGATGTGAAATAAAATATTTATATAGTTAAAAATATTTTATAGTTGAAAATAGAATTTTTAACGTGTATTTAAAATGAAATAAATATAAACAAATCGAAGGATTTTTTATATACACACATTGGACTGATATTGATTGGGACGATAAATTTTACACATCGCCCAACTGCACAAATAAAATCTGTGTTTGATTGTTTGAAAACCCCACATGGGTATTGGGATGATATATGACATACACTAGTCCCAATAATTAGCTGTATGTCGATTGATTGATTGACAGGCTGTTATAAGCGTTAAATATTTATATTTGATGCTTATACAGTGTAGAACGCACTCTGGATGATGGTTGATTATTTATCGTTGTTATTTTATACATGTGTTGTAGAAAATCCATATAATTAACATTATATGGTAATTGATTGGGCCTCATTCCAGTTTTGAAATAGAATATTTGAAATAGAATATTTGAAAAAAAGAAATATTTGAAACAGAATATTTGAAAATAGAAATATATGAAGCCGTGTTGATTAGATTTATGCCATTTTGACGTGAACGATATTTATATCGATTTTATTCATTTTATAATGAACATCGAAAGTGATTTCAAAATCTGATATTTTGAATAGAATTGAAATTCGAATTAAATTGAAAAGAATTGAAATTCAAATTAAATTGAATTGAATTGAAATTCGAATTAAATTGAATTAAATTGAAAATCGAATATAATTGAAATGAATTGAAATTCGAATTAAATTGAAAAGAATCGAAATTCGAATTAGATTGAAATTGAATTGAAATCGTTTTGAATTGAATTTAAAGCATATTGAAATTGAACTGAAATCGATTTAAATTAAAACCGATTTGAATTGAAATGGATTTGAATTGAAATTCGAATTAAATTGAATTAAATTGAAATTCGAATTAAATTGAAAAGAATCGAAATTCGAATTAGATTGAAACAGAATTGAAATCATTTTGAATTGAATTTAAAGCGTATTGAAATTGAACTGAAATCGATTTAAATTAAAACTGATTTGAATTGAAATGGATTTGAATTGAAATCGAGTTGAAATGAATTTAAAACGAATTTATATTGGAAAGATTCAATTTTGATTTGAATTTGAGATGGAAGTTGAAATCGTTTTGAAAACGAATTCAAATCGATTTATAAAATTCATTTCGAAAGGAAATCGACGAAGTATATATTATATATATAATGGCCTGAATAGAACGCGCCGCGGCAGTTCGCGAATTTCGACCATTGACTTCGAATGGATATTGCGGGAGATCCGACCGTCGGATTCTCCTAAAACCGGAACTGTTGGGTTTGTATCGAAAAGAGCTTTCTAAGAATATAAGAAATTAGAAATCTAACGGTTGGATTTGGAATTATGTCCAAATCAAATCTGGAAAAGGTCGCTGTAAGTGCAGTTCGATGGCCGTTGGTGGAAATCGACTGTACGGGCCTTGATAAAATTATTAAAAATAGTAATAATTTGTGTAAAATCATAAGAAATGATTTGTGAAGAATTGGGATGAAAAACTCCATATTTGAAAAGATAAAAATAGATTTTTATCGAAATGAACTAGTTTGGAACTAGAATTATAGTTCTATTTATTTTTAAAATAAATAAATTGAATTTGAAACGGTTTTGAAAATATCCAGAATTTCCAATAATTAAATTGGAATGGATTTGAATCGAAATTGTCTTCGGAATATTTCGATGTTGGATTTCGTGATGATACAGATATTGTTATGGGAATTTGAAAGATATATTAATACAGTTATTTCCAATACGATATTTGTTGGTCGTAGAATTTGATATTGAATATAAGCCGGTATATTTTCTATTCAGAGCCTTATATTTAATATCAAATGGGATTTGGGTTTGTCGTGAATGGTGTCTTCATTAACACTGTTCTTAAACCCAGTTGAGAAAAATATTAAATCTTTTTATTTAGATTTAATGAAATGTACCAATTAAATGGTATTTAATTGGAATTGAATTTGAATTGATTTTTGGGTTTATCGTGAACGGTGTTTTAAATAACACTTGTTCTTTAACCCGATAATTAATGGAATGTGATTTTGGGTTGTCGTGAACGGTATCTTCAATAATACTGTTCTTAGACCAAACTGAGTTAAGAAAATCAGAAACTAACTGGAGATTAGTTAAGTTGAATGGTTCCTTGGGTATTGATCTGATGTTGGTTTCGGCCTTCGGGGTTAATACTTAGGGAGTTGCTCACTTGCTAATTTACGGTTAGGGACTGATTGAAATGTGATGTGACTTTGGGGTTTATAGTGAACCGTGTTTTAAATGACATCGGTTCTTTAACCCAAGTAAAGATTAAAACTAAGTGGAGTTTTAATGAATCTTTAATTAGATTGAAAAGATCGAGAATGGAGTATCACCAATTTTACTCCAAGCGGTAGTTAAATCATTAATTAGATTTGAATGTGAAATGGTAATTGAATTTACCGATAACACCGTGGTGTTAGATATGAAGTATGACCAGTTTTACTTCATGGGATAAATAGGTTGGGATTGGGAGATAAAATAAATAATTACTTCGGTGTGGTTCGCTAATCCCGACTAGTTTGATGTGATATTCAAAAGAAGATTAAAGAATAAATTTAAAAGAATTTATCTTTGATAAAATTAATGGGAATCTTTCCCTAAGAATGTGAAATTTAGAAACTAACTGTAGGTTAGCTAAGCAGAACGGTTTCCTGGGTATTGATCTGATGTTGGTTTCGGCCTTCGGGGTTAATATTTGGGGAATTATTCTCTTGTTAATTTATGGTTAGTGGCTGATGAATTGGAATGAGGCGTATGTTGTTTTTGCGTAACACTTGTTTATTATATACGCGAGTTATTCGGAAAGACTGGGTTTATCCCATTCTGAATAACTGATACGACGATAAGTCGAAGATGAAGACGGTGGTTGAAGACCGGAGATCTTCACGTCGTTTGGATAATTACTGATGATCTTGATTGGGCCGTACACCCAAGAGGATGGAATCAGTTGGTGATCGTCCAGACGTACTTGAAGATCGATGGATATGCGGGGTACTAGGTGCCTCCGGTTTCGTTCAGACCCAGAACGAACTTGTAAATGGACTGTGTGTCTGACCTTGGATTTCAGTCTGTGTGATTGATTTCTATTAAATGTATATCTGTTTGGCGGCGGAGGATTTATTCTCTTGCTTAACGCCCTTCTCTGAGACGTACGAGCTCAGGGGTTATATATTGATGGATATCCATCGCATGGAGTGAATTGCCTGTGTGGCATGCCTAAGTGGCAATTGATCAAGGCTTCTGTTGAAAAGTAGAGTCTTGTGGTTGATGATCAAAGCACGGCCTGTGTGGCATAGCTTTGTGTAGCGTTGATTCGCGAGCCTCACACCCCGGTAGTGGACCAAAAACGGGAGAGGACCTCAGGGAGGGCATGCGTTTCCTTCTAGTTAGAAGTGGCGTCAGTGGTTTTACACGCCCTGATGAGTTTGACTTATGTGGTTGTTGCTGTTGCGAGGCGCCTCGGATATATCAGTGACTATGTAAAGCCGATGGAGTCATTTGTTGGCTCATTTACGCCCCAAAGGGCGGGAAACGCAGTGTTCAGGAATTTTAATCCACATCGGTGGACCGGCCCTGTCGCTCCAAGGGTCACTGAGCTCTGATCCTGAGGCTCGAGCTAGAGATTCTCGAATCGGTAGAGGACTATCTTTTGCCTCGGTTCACAAATGGAAATCCAATTTCCAAATATGTGATTCTGCGGTTTTAATTGTAGAACTAGTATGGCGACATGATATATGGTACCCATGCCGTCTATGATTGATACTTATGATTTGAAGTTGTTTTATACACTATGCATTTATAATAGTATCAAATGATTTGTTTTAAACGTACTAAGCATGTTTGGCTATTATAAGGGAAAACCCTATCCCCCGGCTTGCGTTGCATTGTGTGATAGGACCTGGGTCTTATAATAGCTTCATTTTTCTTTATTTAGCATTACGCTGTTGTTTTATGCACTGGTGTTCTTGGGAGGAAACCCGTTCTGTGTTATACGGCGTGGTCCCTTGATTTACCTAACTTTAAAAATAAAGATTAATAACTGTTTTAGTTGTCACACCAGTCACATGACTGACCTGGAGTTTATTGTTTTAACCTAAACTCTGGGTGCCCCTATTTTCCGCGCGGGCAGCTAGTAGTTTTGGTTTTGCAGATTTATATTCACAGGAACCTGGTTTACAGCTGGAACGATATCCGGAAAGCTTTGTATCTGTGTATCTTCTTCAGTTGTATTTTGTATTATTTTCCGCTGCTATGTAATATATTGTAAATCTCTGATACTTATTGAATGTATTTTATTTGCTTATACTCTGTTTATTCTTGTATTCTGATGGAATTGTTGTAATATACAATGAAATGTTTTTCTGTCTGCGTTCTGATTGGTCTTGTCCTCAAAGTATCCAGGCTTTCCTTACTGGGGAAGTTACGGGTTCTTACAATCGGACTCCGTAGGAAGGAGTTATGACCTCCGGAAGTTTCAGAATTCAATTTGAAATTCAAACAGTTCAAACGAAGTTCAAAATTCGAAAAACATACCCAAACTGGGCTGGGCAGGAAAATTCCCGCCCAGGCACCAGGTCGACCATAGGGTCGACCTGGGGGTCGACCTGCCCAGTCGACCTGGTTTGGCCCTGGCTGGCCTGGTCGGTTTCTGGTCGAATTTCTAAGCTTGGCTGTGTCACCATGGCTGACTTGTCGCTTTCTAATTGGCTTCTCTAGAGATGAATGGCCTTGATTAACCCTAGCTTCATCGACGGCTCTAATTAGTTTGAAATTCTATAAATACAACTCAACTCTCAACCTAAATTCACACAAATAATATAGAACTTGAGCCGTCATGCTGCTGGGAGGAAACTAGGAGTAGCCGTCAGTTAGAGAAATCTTAGAGACGAGCCAAAACTAAAGTAAAAACAAGAATCAATCAACGTTTGTCTTCCCAAAGGAAAGCATTTCAAATTCAGAACTCAGAAATCAGAACACAAGACCGTCGTTTTTTGTTAGTATAGTGATTTTTCCGATGTGAATAAAAGTTAGGATTTGATTCGATGTAAAATGGAAATGGAATTGTGTTATTATATAACGACAATGTTAATTCACATCTATGTGTTGTAATGATTGTGGTATTGTGATGTTTGTGGTATAATTGACTTGATGTTTGATCCATTAGAATGTTTGTGGATTAATCTTGTTGATGTTGGATCTATTCAAATTCACATACAAGTTATTTAGTTCATATCTACACCTCTGTGCTTAGGTGATTATGACAAGTTATATGCTTTACAATGGAACCTCTATGCCTAAACGATTATGTTCATATACATGCTCCTATGTTTATACAAAAGTTGCAAAGTTCATAATTGGATCCATGCCATGATCCACTTTAATACATGTTTCATGTTGTAATTAGACATATGCTTGGATCTAGTTCACACATGCGATGAAATTATACATACTTTATGAACATGTCATATTCTTGTCATATGCTAGTGATGTTCGATGTTATGCCTAGATCTAAACATGTTTAGGATTATGTTGTCTAAATCATATGCTAATTCATGTGACACCTGTTTAGTTAGATTCCCCTTTTTAATGCAAGTTCACATGACAAGTTGAAAACCCATGATTCGGTCTATGTTGCAAATTCACATATATGCATGTTGACTACTTTGCAAGTTCACACCCATGATGTTCATATTTAGTATGTCGATAATGCCAAGTTTACACCTATGTCATGTTTATGTTAATGAATTGCTTTATGCCAGTTTTGTGTATGCTAAATTAGGCTAAGTTTTTAGCCTAATATTATATGTTAAAAATCATGCAAACGTAAAATTAGGCTAAGATTGTTAGCCTAATACTTAGACGGGTAACGTTGGAAAAAATTGGTAATTATAGGAAACTTGACATAAATGGGTGAAAATTATATGAATTGGCATGTTTGTCACATGCCAAAATTGGTGGCTCTTAAACGGTATAAATTCTTATACCAAAAATGTTAAACATGGAAAGCGGGACATAACATTTAATTGTTAGCAAATTTACATATAACAAGTAATAAAGACAAATATGTAAATTTAGAAAATACGAGTATGCTTAACACGAGGTTGGATTGAGTTGTGATGTAAACCCGCCCGGACCCGCCCGGCTGTCCAGTAGTCACAACAATACCTATCCAATGTGGGTGGTTAAGCATTGAGCCCAATAAGGACCCGAGGTTAGACTGAGTTACGGTGTAAACCTGCCCGAAACCGACTGGCACATCCAGTAACTGTAACAATACCTGTCTTATGTGAGTGGTCGGTGCTTTAAAAAGCTAAGGACAGACAAGTCAGGATGGTAGGGTTAAGTTAACTAAAACACTTAACCAATTCAACATGTTAAATTAAACTGATGGGTGGGGTTAGGTAAATACAGACACTTAACCACTTAACATGTTTGACTAGTAAACCCTAGTAATGGGGACCCATTTCAGCAGTAACCCAATTAGGTATCATGGTACCCTGAAACTAGGCAGGGTGGGGCACGATTACTGGGCTGATTGTAAGCGGTCAAAAGCGACGGCAGTGGGTGCAACAATGTGGGTTCTAACGGAGTGCGGGCGTGCACACACTTCGGAGCAGACAAACAGGGCACTGGGGGCGCCAGTAGTATAACCTATGCATTTCTAGTATTGTGTCGGGTCGCCACCATGGGACTTGATACACCCCATGGTGGGACCAGCATAGGTATCTATAATCTTTAGGGGCCGTAAGACCAAGATGATTATGCGAGTAGGAGTCGATCTTTAGAAAAACGGGATCACTTCACCTCCTGCATGGGGTGCCAGTTAAGACAATGCAAGTAGGTGCAGAGATATAGTTTGGGGTGCGATAGTATATTCGATTCAAACTGCTTTATCTTAGTTTATGATACTTTCCTATTTCCAGTTTACACCTATCATGCCCTTTTTCTTATTCTCATACTGAAGTGTCACTAGACTTACCAGGCTTTATGTCTGACCCTATTTTCTTTCGTCTTCTTTTCTTCCGTCCCCCCCCCCAGGTCCACAGGGAGGAAACAACCCAGCTTAGTCAGACTCTTTGCAAGCTTCAAGATAGTAGATGTACGGTTTGGACTCTCTTTCCTTGGCTATGGCTGTTGGATACACTCTATGGGGATTATGTAGTTTTAATTATGTTTTATGCTTCTTTATTTAATAACCAAGACATAAATGATGATGTAATGTTTTGGAAGTTATTATGTGATAGTTATGGAAATGTTTTGTATGAACACGTATTAATGAAATAAAAAGTCTGTTGTTTTCCGCTGCTTATATATATGTGTTTATATATCTGTCTTGTGTTTATCTGTGACTTTTACTTATAAACCTCCACCAAAGTTAAGGCATTCCTTTTGTGAGTGACCTTAATGGAGGGTGGGGTGTTTCAATTCGGCTTTGGACCGTATGAAATTCCTATCAAATCCCCCCTCCCCCGTACCTGTACGTAGGCACGATCAAGTTTTGCCTTATCAAAACTTTCGGCCGAATAATCCCTCTTTTTATTTTGCAATGGCGACCACCGAATACCCAAATTAGGGTTTTGGTACTCGACCGACTTCCTTTGTCAATAATCGATCCACCGCAGTCCATGAGTTATCATCATCTCGCGATGCCTTCAGCTGACCGGCGAAGCCTCAGTCCACCGATGTCCATCCTTCTCGTCGCCTCTGGAGGTGAGTACTAGATCACCGTTAAATTTAAATATGAATTGGGTTTAGTTTGAATTCGAATTGGGTTTAAATTAGGTTTAATATGCTGCTATTGTGTTTAAATTGCGTATTACCCCCAGTATTATAGTGCGGCAGTGTATTTGCTATCATTTACTTGTGATGTATTTGTCTACCTTGAATTTAGACACTTTTGATTGTGCTGCCGTGCTCATTTGTGTGTATTATTGCACCATGTACACTGATCCTTATAACTGATCTGAAGTGCATGTGTATGATTTGATTTGAGAACTAAAGCATACTAGTTCTGTTGACTGAGCTGCATGTATCTGGTAATTGATATTGGGAAATTTGTGTGATTGAGTAGAAATGCCGGTGATGGATGCATGAATGAAAATAGAATGGCAATTATAGGTTGAGATTTAGTCAATTTGTTTGGTGTGTCATGTGTGTCACACTGCGTGTGAGTAAAGGCGTAAAACTGCTTTTCCATTTATGACTTGTTGCATTGAACCAAGTTGCTTTGTGCTCATGTAAAAAATCATTTTTGTTAGTCAACTTATGTGCAAAAATAGAAGATGACTATTAATATAACATGTGTGTGCAGCATGCAGCCTCCGTCATTTGGATGAAGCTAATAAGCATGGATGTGGGTTTGTTGATCTAAACTTCAGGTAATATCTCGCTTTTTCTATGAAAATTTATGTGTTATGGTATAGATACATGAAAATTTATGTGCAAAAATACTTCGTTTGATATCTATAACCTTTGCGGCGAGATCAGTTCGGCCATAAGATTTTGCAAGTACACGTTTTGTTGCTGCAAACACGGCCTGAGTCCATTTTTGAGTGTCCATAACTCTTTCATATCAAGTTGGAATTCATTAATTCTTTTAGCCTCAAAGTCGTAACTAGAAGCGATTTTAGATCAGGTCAAAACTAGAGTATGAGTCCATGTTTGAAGCTCTGAATAGAGCTGGTTAAGGGCGAATAGGGTTGGTTAAGGGCGATCACTCGTAGAACTTGCTAATGCAATGTTATATCTACATTGCAGCCAAGTGACAATAGTGAGAATTATAATAATGTGGACATGTCCTCTATATTGCTCTTTAATTAGGCTATAACAACTATCTTTAATCGAGACTCAGTCTCGAATGAACAAGTAAAAATGTTGTAGACTTGCAATATTCAGCTACTAATGAAAATAATAATGTGGACATATATCCTATCCTAAACTATGCGTTTTGCACTTTTTTACAGGTCTTTGTAGTGTACATGTTATATGCTATCCAAGCTAACTTATTACTAGGCCTTGGATAGAATAGTGTGTTGATCTTCCTGAAGGGTTCCTTCATGTCTTGGATAGAATGCAATGTTTTGGTGGATATTCATCTTGAAGGAAGCATTGATTCAACAAGCTCACGACGCCGGTTCGGGTATTTATCACAGCTTATTGTAATGTAACATTATCTATCTTCTTTAGTATAATGAAACATCGTGTACTTATTTATTGTAATGTAATCAAATAGCATGTATCATTATATATTGTAATGTAATGAAATATTTCATACAAATGTTTCGTTTACTGTTACAATTGTGAACTAGTGTATCCTGTGTTATATATGCTTTGTGTTACAAATAATATGTGTTGCAGTTTCTTCTATTATATATATATATATATATATATGTGTGTGTGTGTGTGTGTGTGTTTATAAGATACGGTTTTTAGCCGTATCTACATACACTTTAGATACGGCTAATAGCCATATGTTAATCCATTGAGATACGGGTTAAAGCCGTATCTAATAATTTAACACGCCACTTTTTTATATGGCTATTTACCGTGCCCAACAGCTTTAGATACGGCTAAAAACACAGCCTAATCAGCATATATGGTGTAGTGGAACCTATATTGTAAATTCTTTATTCGAAAGTATTATCATCTATGTGATATTATCCTTTAGCTATCATATACAAATTGGCTTGTGTACGCTAGACTAACCCATGTATTTTAGGTATTCAGGTCAGACCTTGTTACAGGTTAGGTATCTCATGTAGATTCCCGCTATACCTGCTTTTTCATGGATTATCTTATCATTCGTTAGATGCTATATCATGCTTTCAACAATAAAAAAACTGAATTCTTTATGCTAATTTAGGTTAGGGACAGCGTACGGAGTTAAACTTCCCTACGCCAACCCTATGCCAAAAATGAAGTTGGAAAATAGCACGTCGCAACTCTACGGATTTCCTATACCTGGATTCCAACACATTCCTTACGCTGTGTTCCATACAAGGGCGGAACCAAGAATTAAGATTAGGGTAGGCTAATTTTAAAGCTATCTTCTTTTTAAAGTTATAATGCGATTCTGATTACTACTACAATGCAATAATCACAAAAAAAGATTCAAAACAAGATTAACTTGCAAAGACATTTTAGAGATGCACTAACGAGATTTTTTTTATATAAATAAAATAGTAATGTCATATAAACAACAAATGGAACAACTGAATGTCCACAAGTAAGCATGCCATCACATACTGCAAACAATATAGTTTGAAATTCAATAAAACTGAAGATGTGACAGAAACAAACCTAAATGCAATTCTTGATGTCCTCCTCACAATCCTCAACATACTTGTCCAAGCTATCTCCAGAAAGCCTACAAATTCGCCACATAGGCATAACATCTGCCCCCATCTCTTTGTAAAACTTAATTGCATTCTCGTTCCAGTCCAAGACACACCAATCAACCCTCCCATATCCCATCTTCTTGGCTGCCCTTCCACTACCGCAATAATTCAAATTGCAACGTAAAAAATTAGGGTTTTCCAATTAAAGAATCAATCCTATCTAATAGTTTAAAAGCAAACAGAAAAAGAAAACCACCAGAATCGATTAAGGTATTGAGATGAATTGGAGAATCACCCAAAGGTTGGAAGTGACTTTTGACATTAGAAGGGATGCGTGAGAGCTTGAAGATAGCGAAAAACATAATAGTGGCAGAAAACTAAACGCGTTTTTACCAGGCTTCCTTCGTTTACGCTTCTGGGCGCATGGCTATAAGGCAAGAATTATTATTATTTACCCAGGGCTACAGCCCAGCTGAGCCCAGAGCTGATTCCGCCCTTGGTTCCATACGCCTTCCTTGTGCCACTTAACCTACGCATTACGTACGCCTAATTCCATATGCATTTTCTACGCATACATCTATACGTTTTCCCTACGGCTTCTTCCATATGCATTCCCTACGCCCAGCCCTCTTCTGTTTAAAGTGCAAAAATCGAAATTTTCTTAAGAATTCCCTATGCCACTGTGCACCAAAATTAAATATGGTTCTATTTTATTTATCTTCATCTACCACGCATATCATAATATAATGCAATAAAACAATATATACCATTAAAAACATTGATATAGAATTAATATCATCGTCAAATTACCATAAAGTTTCTAAAAATGTATTTAAAACAAATCATGTCCAACAGACAATAAAATAAATTTTCTACATAACTCAAACATGGTTATTTCTTCTAATTCAAACACCATATATTGTACCTTATACAAATAAATAAGAATAACTCATAAAGTATGTTATATCTCTGATTTTTTCTCCCGTCTCAACCCTTGTATAAACTCTTGCGTAGACCTCATCTCCTCCTACATAGAACATAAATCCCCTTGTAGTTTGTTAAACTTAACATTCATTTCTTGATTTTTATCCCTGGGTCTTCTACTTCGTCCAAGTTTTTTTCTGTCATCTGAAACTTCAAACCTAGTAGTGTATTGTCTCTATATATCTGTATAGAAATTATTTAATCCATTAGTACAACGAATAAACAAGAACAAAATATTGGTATGTAGCACAAGATTTTGGTAAACTATGATGAATAAACCTAAAATAACACAAACAAGAAAAGAATGCAAAAATGAACAAAAATGAACCATGGATAACACATGTGTAAATGCAGTAAACGGGTGCCTTTGCAATTGTGGGTGCCTTTGCAATTGCAATTGCAAACTCAATCCACCTTTGCAATTGCAAAGTACCCTGTGCTTTGCATTTGAAGCAAAGGCAGTGCAAACGTGCCTTTGCAAAGGTTGTGCAAAGCCTTTGCAATTGCAAAGGCACTGGGCAGTGCACTCAGCACTGCTTTGCAAAGGCAGTGCACACAACACACACAAAAATTAAATCAAGGTACTGCACACGGCAAGCAAAAATATGATTTTTCCAGAATATTTTAAATCGCTTACAATTTTCCTTAAACAATTCGAATAAGCATCTGAATGTTATGTATATTTTTAAAAATGTATGCATAATGATATTACTGCAATTGCACGATGGGTTCAAAGAATGCAAAAATTCACTTCTTAACTCTGCAACAACAACAACTAAACCATAGATACCAAACAAGATGGGGTTGGCTAGACATGGAACCCAAAAAAAGGGTAAAATCTTCCGTAAAAGTAAAATAAAGGTTTGAAAAATACAAAAACGAAGATTAAAAAGTTACATAAAAAAAGACCCTAAGGTTATAGTACAAGGATTGCTAACTTCCATGCACTCCTATCTGAAACCAGCTCTTCAGATATGTTCCAATTCCTTAAGTCTATTTTTACTATCTACTCCCATGTCATTTTAGGTCAGCCCCTACCTCTCCTTAGGCCTTCGGCACGACCTATAATTCCAATGCGCACTAGTGCATCGTGCGGTCTTCGTTGGAAATGTCCAAACCATCTCAAGCGGTGTTGGACTAACTTCTCTTCAACAGGTGCAACTCCAAGTCTGTCCTGAATATCATCTTTCCTAATTCGATCTCGTCTGGTATGCCCAAAGCTCCAACGTAGCATACACATCTTTGCTACACTTATCTTTTGGATGTGTTGCCTTTTAGTAGGCCAACATTCTGCACTATATAACATCGACACCCTGATTGTTGTTCTATAGAACTTTCCTTTAAGCTTTTGATCGATCTTCTTATCACAGAGAATGCCAGATGTAAGTTGCCATTTCAACCATCCTACTTGAACTCTAAAACTAACATCCCTATCAATTTCCCCCATCAGATTGCAACATATATCATAAATATCGAAAGGATTCATTCTTGGGTACTACTTGACTGATCAGGGTGACATCTCCATCATCTGACCAGATACCGCTGAACTCACACTTCATATACTCCGTTTTAGTTCTGGTAATCCTGAAACACTTTGATTCCAAGGTCTCCCTCCACAACTCCAATTGTCTATTTACCCTTAATCTACTTTCATTAATCTGCACAACATCACCAGCAAAGAGCATAGACCAAGGAATCTCCCATTGTATACCTTTCATGATTCCATCCATCACTAAACCAAAAATATAGAGGCTCAAAGCTGAACCTTGATGTAACCCTATGTTAATGGGAAAGTCACTGGTCTCACCATCACATTCCCTTACACTAGTCATAACCCCCTCATACATATCCTTAATAAGGGTAATGTACTTCGATGGCACCTTCTTCCTTTCTAGTGCCCACCACATCACCTTTCTCGGTACTCTATCATAAGCTTTCTCTAAATCGATAAAAACCATGTGAAGTTCTTTCTTCTGTTCCCTGTATCTCTCCATAAGTTGCCTAATCAAGAAAATCGCCTCAGTAGTTGACCTTCCAGGCACGAAACCAAATTAATCCCTAGAGACATGTGACACCCCACGTCCGTTAGTGTCACTCACAAAGGGATGCATTAAGTTTCGTGGAGCGTTATAAGTAAACAGAACAGAATATTACAAGACAGATACATAAAGCAGTACTTTGAAAATTTTATAACTTTATTGCAACGTAAACAGAAATAAGTTTGGTTACATCTTCAAACACTAAAACCAAGTACATAATACCAGTCTTCTACAAAAGCCATCAGAGTACATAATTTTTAAAACCATAATCCCACTCCAAAATGCCATATGTAAGAGAAACAAAGCTAAGCATTACTTTCAGCACTTCCAAGCACTTTAAGCAGAAAGAAATCTGAATCAAGCTTCTATGTTCCCACCCTGAGAACCGGGGGGAGGAAGAAAAGAGGCAAAAAAAGGATCAGACATAAAGTCTAGCGAGTCTAGTGACTTTCAGCATAAAAACAGATAATAGTATCATGACATGTAAATAAAACTAGATGAGAGATAACAGTAATAGGAGTAGCAGGTATACATAGGTTAAACATAGGAAACAGAATGATATAGACCAAGCTATGCTTCTTACTTACTTTTCACTTCTCTACACTAATACTAGTATAACGGGATTAGGTGTTACCCTAATGTCTAAACAGAAATAGAAACGGAAACAGAATGATCTCTACAGAAATAGAATGCTAGTAATGGGCCTTTACCACCCCAACAGAGACAGACGGTACAGAAACAGAAGCAGAAACGGAATCAGAGACAGAAACAGAATAATCCTTATGGAAACAGAATGTTAGAATTAGGTGTACACTAGTGAAGGGGCCTTTACCACCCCAACAGTTGGTACCACACAGAAACAGACAGGTGTTACCACCCCAACAGAAACAGACGGTACCCCAACAGAAACAGACAGAACAAGATGTACCTTAAATTCTACCCCGAGCGATCGGCTCCCTAATACATAAATACCCTATGTTGGCCCCACAGGAGGGTGTATCACTCCCTAAAGTGGCAACCTATAGAAAGACACAGACCTATTTACAGATGTCACAGTGTCTTAACTTCCCCAGAGCAGACCAGATCCATGCACACACATGACCTGGTTGGAACGCGCCATCAACACCCCTCGCCATTATCAGAATGGACCTCTTATAACCAATTCAGTAAGCGTTCCCTGACCCCTACCTAGTGTCGGGTCGTCGTTTGATACCAGAAAGGGTTACTGATTGATATGGGTCCCACACAACAGATGACACAAGCAAATACCCCTCCTAACCTTGTGTCCCCAGACTAACAGATTTCATATGTACAGATTTCAGATGTACAGATTTCAGATTAACACGTTTGCAGACTAACAGAGCAGATTTACATATTCACAGGTTTACAGATTAATATAGTAGATTTATGAATTAACATGTTTATGGATTAACAGGTTCGCAGATTAATGGATCAGATGTACGGATTATCAGATTTACAGATTAACAGGTCAGATTGTACAGATTCAAGATATACAATAGGTTAAGTTTGTCGTGTCTATATACATATAACCCACCCCATCGGTTTATTAGGATTAACTTAACCCCTCCCACTTGTTCAAACAAGTTTACTTAACCCCTACTCAACTTAACAGGTTCATGTAACCCCTACTGATTCAATTAGGTTAAGTATTCCAAGTTGACAAATTATTATCATTTCTGGTTAATGCACCAGACCTCTCACATTAGATTTACCACCTGTGGATGCTGGATAAGTCGGGCGATTCCGGGAAGACTTCTACCACAAGTGTAATTGAACCTCGTGTCAGAGTACTATTTCATATGTACGCATTAGGGTCCTCACATTAGATTCACCACTTGTGGTTGCTGGATATGCCGAGCGGTTCCGGGCAGACTTATACCACAAGTGCAGTCTAACCTCGTGCCTAGGCGCGGTTCAGTTTTAGGCATATTCATTCTTAAACAATTATTCATGTTCATCGTAGGTTTTTTCAATTACAATATTCAGTTTCAACAGATTTCAGCAAATTAGTCATTTTAACAGATTAAACATCTCCACAAGTTACAGCAGGTTACTTAACGTTCCATTATCATGTTCTGCTCAATCTTGGATTGAGCCTACAGATTTACGTACCCAAATCACGGTCCTAATTCGCAATATAACATTCGCCCAAGTTTTAGTCAATTTGTACAACAAAGATTGTGCCAAAAAAAAGCCCAGTCATGATTCATAATACAAGTTACGCCAAATTATAGTCTTTGATTACAATGTATGCCAATTACCCAAAATCCCAATTTAGGCGTGTTCATATTTAGCAGTTATCCCTATTTCATTATAGGTTTTCATGCCCTTTGCACAATATACCCCTTCTTCCAAGTCATAAATCATCATATACAGTATGCCCCAAATTTAGGTCTTAAATCACAACATGTGTTATACCCCCAAATCCCAAGTCATATTTTCCAACACACTTTATGCCCCCAAATTAATCTTTCCCAATGATTCCCAGTTTCGCGCGTTCGCATATTTCAGCGTTAGGCCTAGGCTCGAAGGTAGCCTGGCTATAAAAATAAAAAGGGAAGAAGAAGGAGAGAAGAGAGTAACAAATCAAGCATGTAATGGCATAAATATGCATATAAGAACAAACCGGATGAACAGAAATAGGCATATAAGAACAGATCTGATGAACAGAAATATGCATAGTCTCATATTCAGGTTTATTAACATGTCAGGATTACAATTAAATTTCATTTCTAAAAGTAACATGAACTCACCGTGATATGATCTAAAAGAACATAGAATTAATTCTCAAACAATGCAGCATAGATCTCTGAATACGTATGAATTGTTGTTGTAGCAAATCTGATCTTCTAACTTGACTTGATGGAGAAGAAAGGCTTGATTAGTTTAGATTAGAGTAGCATGGAGGCGCCATGGATTAGTGAAATGAGATTAGGGTTAGGTTTAGGTGTTTATTTATAGGTGTAAAAGAAGGCCCTGAACCATCGGATTAAGTCAAACAAAATCTGAGCCGCTCACATAAAGAAAAAATGTCACAGCAGAAAATTCGTATATGGGGGGTGTTGACACCGATGTCGACACCCCAATAGGGGGTCGACACCCATGTCGAAACCCCCTAGGGGGGTCGACACCCTAGAGCGAGAATTTTCCCGCTCAGCCTGTTTTGGCTGATTTCGAATTTCGAAACCATTTCTGACTTTCTGGACCTATTTCTGGAGTACTGAACCCAATATATATATATATATATATACACTATATATTCTCCTTGTGCATAAACAAACTTCTAAGGCATATAACTTCTTCATGCGATATCCGTTTTACGCAAACTCGGACTCTATCCCAAGCAGAATTCCGAGATGAACGCAATGGCACAACCCATTTCCCTTAATTCTTCTTCCAAAAATTAAGTATTCTTTAATTTGCCACTTTTTATATTCTTAGAAAATACAGGGTGTTACAAGACACTTGTTAACCTCCTCAAACGTTGTTCGCAGACTCTCTCCCAAAGCTTCATTGTATGACTCATAAGCTTAATTCCTTTGTAGTTTGCGCAACTTTGAATATCTCCTTTATTCTTGAAGAATGGAACTAAAATGCTTCTCCTCCACTCATTTGGCATCTTGTTAGATTTGAAAGTATTATTAAACAACTTAGTTAGCCAGGTTATCCCTGCATCTCCAAAGCATCTCCACATCTCAATAGGAATGTCATCAGGCCCAACCGACTTGCTTGTCTTCATCCATTTCAACACCCCTTTTACATCCGCCTCTTGAATTCTCCGAACGAAAATGTCTATCGATGATGTCAGCAGAGTCTTCCAACTCGATCGAGGAGCTGCCACTTTCTTCGTTGAAAAGCCTATCGAAGTATGCTCTCCACCTATTTTTTATCTCGTCGTCCTTCACCAAAAGCCTATCGTTCTCGTCCTTAATGCATTTAACCTAGTTGAAGTCTCTTGTCCTCTTCTCGCATAGCTTAGCTATTTTGTAGACATCTCTTTCACCCTCCTTCGTACCCAGCCTTTGATACAAATCTTTATATGCACGACCGCTTAGTTCACTCACCACTCTCTTTGTAGTCTTCTTTGACACTTTGTACTTCTGTATGTTGTCCTCGCTCCTATGATGGTGCATGCATTTGTAGCATTCCTTCTTTTTTATATCCTTTTGTACCTCGTCGTTCCAGTACCATGAATCCTTGGGTTCATGATATTTCCTCTTGTTTTCCCAAAACCTCAGTAGCCACTCTTCTAATGCAAGTTGTCATCTCATTCCACATGAAATTTGCTTCTCCTTCCACGTTTCATGCCTCTTCTCCCCTAACTCTATCTTTAAACACCCGTAAGTCTTCTGCTTTGAGTTTCCACCATCTCTTCCTACTAATCTTTGCTCTCTTATCCTTCATTGCCCGAAGACGGAAAACGCAAACCAAGAGCTGATGTTGTGAAATGACACATTCTCCAGGTATGACCTTGCAATCAACACAATCTTGTTTACTGTCCCTTCTAGTTAGAACAAAGTCGATCTGGCTAGAATGTTGGCTACTATCAAAGGTGATCAAATGTGATTGTCTCTTTCGAAAGAAGGTATTAGCAATCATGAGATCAAAAGACAAAGCAAACTTCAATATTTCTGCACCCCCTTGGTTCCTACCGCCAAAACCAAAACCACCATGGACTCTCTCAGATACTCTGCTAGATGAGCCAACATGACCATTGAAGTCTCCTCCTATAAAAAGTTTCTCGCTACTAGGCACATCTCTAACCATGACATCCAAGTCTTCCCAGAACTTCCTCTTGGCCTCTTCACTTAGGCTTACCTGTGGGGTATATGCACTAATGACATTCAGAACCACATTAACAACTACTGGCTCAACTAGGATGATCCTGTCCCCTCGTCTTATGACGTCGACCACTTTTTTCTTATGATTCTTGTCAATCAATATGCCTACCCCATTCTTATTATTTACTTCTCCCGTGTACCACAATTCAAATCCATTATTCTCTATCTCCTTCGCCTTCTGTCCCATCCACTTAGTATCTTGGACGCACAATATGCTTACACGTCTCCTAATCATAGTATCAACAATCTCTCTTAGTTTACCTGTTAAGGACCCTACATTCCAGCTACCTAACCTAATCCTACTATCACCGACTAGCTTCCTTGCACCTCACACCCGCCGAGAAAGATGCGAAGACCCTTGCTTACTTATCTCTACACCAGGGTGTTGATGTAGCGCACCACTAAGAGAATTGGTGTATATAACGGTGTTGTATACACAGTTGTATGATTTTTGTTGATGATAACAACCAAATATATATTAATATAAATGTGTTTGTTATTGTTTGTTATTGTACTGTTCTATATACACATCACGGACATGAATATAATATTTATATTTAAATAGAATGCGACTGTATAGACATTCATATATTCATACAGTATTGTATTTAAATATAATATTATATTTAAAACAATACAACTATTTATAAATCCACTATTTAAACATTCACTTCATATTGTACTTGTGTATAAACAGAATATGATAGACAAATTTGTTTGACAACAATAAAATAATATTTTGTTTCAATCAAATTTGTTTATTTCAAACATCGGTACAATTCATATATATATATATATATATATAAATAGCTCCTTACTACATCACTCATCACTCTATACAATTCATATATACAATTTCATTTACACATATTCGTATACATTTACACAGACACACTGACACCCTGCTTATTTTCAGTCTTCTGTCTTCACAGTCCTTCATCAGTCCAGTCCTTATACCTGTAACATGAAACAAACACACAGTACACTACAATAGAAATAATACTGAACACATGCGAATATAATTTTTATTTTGAAAATTTATTTGCCTCAGAATTTCGGTGTGTTTCTCATCATTATTCTAACTTGATCTGATTTATCCGACTGTGTCTAGACAGCTTGTGATATTCACAGTGATACAATATAAATACAACAAGGCAGACAGCATATATATATATATATCAATGCAGGGATAGGAAATATCTTCTGATGGTTGCATATACACACGTGTATAAATATACACGTGTGCACTGCCTTGCCAATCAGCGAGCAACTGAGGAGTAGCCACGTGGACCTTCTTGACTCAGTGCACATGTCAATAAAGTCAACATAACAAATCATGGTTCAAGTACAAAGTCAAAGTACAAGCCATAGTGAAAGCAAGCAAAAACAGCAAAAACAAGGGTGATGAAGGCTAAATGGTCGAGCCATGTACATGAACAAATTCAGCACACATATGTCATTACATGGGAAAATACAAATCTGGAGTCTACAATTAGAATGCAAGTGATCATAGCAATACAAGATGATATACAGTAGTGCACCAACAAGGTTAATGACATGTAAGTGGCAGCAGTAGTGGTAAATGGACAGTGCCAACTCAGGTGCACACAAACAGCATGGTGGATGTACTGAGCTCTAGTGAATTACAATGATCATGTATATGCAGCTGCAACCCATCAAGAAGACTTGCATGGTGTGTATGTATGTGTGATACAGAGCAGCAGTTAAGATGGCACTGAGCAGTTTTTAAGCAGTGTGATATGAATATACACAAGCATATTTTTTTTGGGTATATATACTTATAAATTTATGAAAGTTTCCTTCACCAATGAATCAACATACAAGATGAAGTACAAACTGCATATGGTAAGTCAGAGCAGTTCGTAGTGCTCGAGTGCAAACAGTTTCAAGTGTGCATGGACATGGGTTGTGTGTGTGTAAAATATAATGTAGCAGTAAGATTTCTGAACATGTAGCAAACAAAACATGAACATGCAACACAAGTGATATATACAGCAAATTTCTACATGGCATTTTGGATGTATACAAGGGAGCACAAGTTAAGGCAGTTTTATTCAAGGCAGAAACATGTCAAAACGGATGGAGCATACACTGTGCACATGTATCAAATTCAGTTCAGCTAAGCATGGTTCAACACATTTTTTAAGCATTGTGATCTTTTTCTGGTTCAAGCAAAACAATGATCAAAGTTGGCATGAAAAAATCTCCAGATTTTCTATAACAGATTTTCAATGACCATGCAAGGCAAATCAGTGAAAAGAAATGATACAAAAGATTTATGGAAAGATTAATCAAATATTAAACATGTTCAGAAATTCTGCCGTTTATTTGTGGCAAATATCATTTTAAGAATTTCCAGTTTTGGAAAGAGTTTTTCTCTTCTGCATATTTTTCTCTCAAATTCAATCAGAGAATTAATTATAGAGCGAAGGCTCAAGTTTTAGGAAATGCAAATGAATGTAACATGGTGCAAGTGTACACAGTTGTGAATACAATATGGTCGTGGCATGTACAAGGATGCAACCAGTCTAAGCTTGAAGGTGTGGCATATACAATGATTTCAGCATGCAGTTCTCGACCAGGTGGACACATACTTGGCAAGAGTAATTTTTCCACAGTTCAATCAATAATGTTTTTGGCAAGTATGAATCATCGGCATAAATCAATTTCAACTATTTTGGAATATGATTCCTGATATCAGTATATACATTTAATCAACGTGCAGATTTACAGTGTGACAGAACAGTTTCCAAAAATGATTCAAAGTCAATCAACAAGTTTTTTTAAGGCAAATTTCAATCATTTTTGGGAAATCAATTTTTGGCAAGATTTGGTAAATGGAAAATCACAGATTGTATCAAGACTATTTAATTGCCGAGGAAATCAAGTTCACAATGGTTCAAATACATATTTAGATTCATCATTTAAATCGAGTGATTCAAAAAGGGAAATAGGGCAAAAATCAGCATCGAGCCATTCATCGAAATCAGAGAGAAATTAAAGGATTCTACAATCCTATTTTAACACCCTATCATCATAGGCAATTGCATCGAAAAATCATTCGAACAAATTCAAAGAAAACATAGAAAATCATTTCGAAGAACTCACTTTGTTTTCGATCAAGAACCAGAGAGAAAAATCCCAAATCAAAGCATCACATAGCCACGAAATCTCGAGCATCGGAGAAAACAGTTTTATCAGTCAAAGCATCGCGATTTGGGATTTAATAGAAACCCTAATTTTCCAAAACCCTAGAGCCTCCGCCATTTTTGTTCAAAAGGGAAAGTGATCAGGTGATAAATGAAATAGGGTGCAACACAATCTAAAGGGGCCAGCCTATTCTTTGAATGATAAAGGGGATGAACCTTATTTTAATTTCCTAGGGTTTTTATTTATTTATTTTGTATTGTTTTTAATTTGTGTTGTAAAACAATTCGATCAGTTCTAGAGTCTGTAAAATCTAGGGGAGACTCGGTTAGGGTTTAACTGACCGTTTACTAGTGTCTGTAAAACTAGGGGAAAATCTGGTCTAGTGGATATAGACCACTCTAGGGTTTTGAGCGTAGGGTTACAATAGGAGCAGGGTTTGCGAGTGTACATGGTCTTGTATGCGGGGTCTGTTCTATCACCAAGTAGAAACCTTAGGAATGCAGCAGTAGGCAGGATTTTGCCGAAGCTGGGTATCTCTGTGTGTTATTTACTTTCGGTATTTTTATTTATGCTGCATTCTGTGATCTGTTTATTTTTTTATTATCTCGTTAGTTTTTTTTTTCAGTGAAAAACTGTGATAAACCCTATTTACCCCCTCTTTAGGGTTAATCTAGATCCAACAAGTGGTATCAGAGCAGGTGTTTTCTTTAACTCTAGAGAAATGGTGAACCCTAGTTGTCAGTCTTCTGATCGTTAGTCCGGTGATATTCCAATAATTTTCAATGGAACAGATTTTTTAATATGGAAATCAAAATTCGAATTATATTTAAAATCTGTTAATTTTGAATATTGGAATATTATTGAAAATGTGGGAGATATGTTAGATAAGAAAAATAAAGTTATCAATGCCCATGTTATACATATTCTCTATTCTTATCTCAGTAATAATCAGCTTGATCTTATCTCTCACTGTTTGACTGCGCAGGAAGTCTGGAGCACTCTCAACAAGCTGTATGGAAAATCTGACAACAACTCAAAACTCCAGGATGACAACTCAGATTCAGATCTATGCTTAACAATTCATGTAGATGAAACTTCAGATGGATCAGATGATGGAGAATCAACAAATGCTGAAACAGAAAATTTCTCATATGAAGATCTGGTTTACATGTGTCTTGATATAACGAAATCTGTTGATAAACTCCAACTGAAACATAAGTCTATGAAATCTACTAATTTTGATTTGACCAGCAAAATTGGTAATTTGGAATCACAACCTGAATATGTTAAAAATTCTTCAAATTCAGTTTGCAAAAATTGTTTGAAATTGAAACCAATCTTGTTCATCTCAATAAAAATATTCAAAAGTTCGAAAATGAAATTCTGTTCTTAAATGAGAACAAGACTGAGTTATCAAATTTGAATAACCTTCTGCAAAAGGAATTTGAAAATTTTGAAATAGATATAAATTCCAAATTTGAAATTGCTGAAAAGGAGAACTTGTTGAAATCAAATTTGATTTTAGGAGAACCTTAAAACGAGATTGAAAAATCCAATAAATTTGAGTTTGAAAAACAAAAACGATTTGAATCTGAAATTTCTGAGTCCCAAGTCAGAATTGAATTACTTGAATCTGAAAATTTGTTTTTGAGACAATATGATGCTGAAAGGAAGATCACTAACAACCATTGTTCAGATTTAATAAAAGAGAACGGTGATCTTAAATTCAAAATTCAACAACTAGAGTCAACTTTGGTTAAATTTTCTGATGGAGAAAAATCTTTAAATATGTTATTGAAAAACCATTTTTTTGCTAGAAATAAATGTGGACTCGGATTTGGGAATGCAAATGTTTTTGAAAAACAAAATCCAAATGATTTGAAGAACCCCTCAAACAACTTTGGAAAGATTCGTCTTGAAAATTTAAACTCTGAAAATTTCAAAGGCTTTTTGAATCAAAATAGTGATGTGAAATCATTTGATAAGAATCCATCTAAACAATCCTGGACCCCAAAAAGAAATACAGTGAATTCATCAAAATTCAAACAGATCTGGGTCCCTAAAGGCACTTTGGTAAATTCTGATGGGTTTCTATTCAAACAAGTTTGGGTACTGAAAGTTTGACACACAGCTATGAGTGGTAAAACAACTTTTGTTAGACCACTCAATTCTATAAACTATTAGGTACCGAAGGAGGCTGAGGAATTGCAGTGCAGAAAGAGAAACTGAATCTAATCTGCTTCATATTATCAGATTATTCACGGTTTCTTAGCCAAGACTATTGAGTTAGAGATTCTGTTTTACATTGGATTCTGGTATGATCTCTGAACTCAGCTTTGTAAATATATTTTTTCTATTTATTTCTCCTTCTATCTCCTTTTTTTATTTATCACTGCCATTTTTTTCCTTTATTCTGGGCTTCTTTAAACTTCCAATTGTAGAATTCATATTTTCTGGAAATTCACTTCATGTGTATAAAACTCTGATATTTTTAATCTTTTCCAGATCTTGAATTTATTTTTGTAAATATCTACAATTGATTTGAAGTTTGTTTTCTGATTCTCTGAATTCATAACAGTGTTGATGTATTCTTGTCATATCTTGAACATTGTTGATTAGAATTCTAAATTTTTGAAGATCTGAAAGTTTTGTGGAATTTCACACACCTTTGCTGTTTTGAGTCCTTTCTAATTCTTTTTGGAAAGTCTTGAAAATTTATACTCATTACAACACTCTGTTATTTATCAATTGTGATAATTTTAGAAATTTTTAGATTGGCTTGAATATTTTAATTTGTCTTGATTTACAGTGATACATCCTGGAATTCATTTTTTTTCGTGATCAGTACTATTGAAATTTGTTTGTTTGAAATCATCTGAAATTCTTGATATTTTGAATCTCACATACCTCTTAAATCTGAAATTATAAATCTTGTGTGGCTGATTCATTATATCTCAAAACTAGACATTGATTCAAGTGATTTGAAATAAATTATTTCGATCATGAATATTTCTCAAACTTGATGTAAAGGATCTGAAATTTTCTCATACTTGTCAGAGATATTTGTGAAAACTCTTTGAAAATCTGGTCTTAAATCTCATTGTAATTTCATGATTATTTGATTTGAATATCTATTTGTTTAAAATCATTTGAAATTATTGATTTATTGAATCTCACACATATCTTGAATCTGAAATTAATAATCTGGTGTGAGCGATTCATTAAATCTAGAGTTCTTCATATTCCTCAAATGATTTCAAATAAACGGTATTTTTAATCATTGGATCATGAATAATCTTATGTGACCTTCATCTTGACAAGTCAGATTTGAAACTATTTATTGTGCTGCTCTAATATTGTTTTGAAAATATTTTGGAAATTGCTTGTTCATGATCTGGTTGCTGCTCTGATGTTGTTTTCCAAATAACTGCTTGTTTTTGCCTGCTACTCTAATAAATGTGCCAAATGTGTAATCTTGTCTCTTTGAGCTTTGTCTTTGAAATTCTTTAGTCTGAGATATCTTGAGTGTGATTAAATTCCTTGATAAAGGAGACAACATTTGGTATCAGTTTTTTTTTCTTCTGTTTTTGAATTATTACCCTGTATAGATTCCACACTTTTTTTTGTTCTGTATAAATCACTTTAAGTTCCTCTTGTAATTGATTTTCAATTTTAAAATTATTTATTGATTATTCATTCAGAAATTGAAATCAATATCCAAATTGAACTGAATTTATAATTCATCAAAATTATTATCAGATTTTGAAATTGTGATGAATTGTGTCTGTAGTATATTTCACAACAAGAGGAAATTTTGTTTAGTGTCTCATGATGGTTGAACATTGATTATAATATCTTTGGATTGGCAATTATTTCACGACCATCCCCTTTAACTATCATCATTCTGCCATCCATGATAATTTTATATAAATATGGGGAGTTAATATGTTTTAAAAAATCTTTTCGAATAAACAGTGAAAGTATTTGTGATAGAAATTGGACTATGTTATTACTCAGAATTAGTGATAATTGAAAATTTTCAATGATCCCGATACAGTCGAGCATATTTCATAATATAATTAATTTATAAATTTATTTCACAGTCCATTTCAGTTCCTACCACATTTGTATCATTCATATTGGTTGTATATACGAGGAGTTTTTTCCTTTTAATGCTGAAATGATAAATATATATAATTAATATATAAGTGTGTCTCTAACCTCATTTAAAAATCCAAGCTCTGGTCATGCATGGTTAAGAGACAACTTATAATTTAAGCTGCGACTGACCTCATTTAAAAATCCAAGCTCTGGTTATGCATGGTCAGTGTGCTCTTAAATTAAAAAAAGGAAAATAATGTGCTATAAATTGAAATTTATCGGAAATTCTCCTTGGTGTATAAAAACCAGCCTATCAATCCATCTTTCTAATCTGTGGAGTGTGTTAATATTTTATGACGTATTATGATTTGTTGATTGATAGCTATTGGGACTTTAGAGCATTTTATTTTGTTACTTGAATTGAATTATTAATTATAGTCCAAATCCGTCACTGTTTTTGAACTTCATTTTTATAAAATTCTTTTGAAAATAATTGTAAATCATATTTTTTAACTCTCTCAATTTTTATAAAATTCATCGTAAATCTGTCATTCTCTGCAATGTGAGATATGCCACCTGTTCTCAGTTTATTATGATTTTTGTTTGACTGATTGAGATTTATGATGATCGTTCTTCCTCTTATGTTGAAATTGTATTTTTAGTCAATTTTCATCTATATTTTAAATTCTGAATCCTTTTGATGATAAAAAAAGGAGGAGAATGGGTTGAGATTTTGATTTATGAGTGAATATTTTATAAATATTTTTAATTTTGAAAATTCATTATTATTCAGTACATTTCACTCATGCACAGTTATAGGTGTAGTTTTTCTGTTGTAGGGGGAGCTAAAAAATAGGGGGAGTTCAATATTAACTATCAAACACATTTATTGTATACAAAATCTTTTATTTGTTTGTCATCATCAAAAGGAGGAGATTGTTGTATATAACGGTGTTGTATACACATTTGTATGATTTTTGTTTGATGATAACAACCAAATATATATATTAATATAAATGTGTTTGTTATTGTTTGTTATTGTACTGTTCTAAATATACATCACAGACATGAATAAAATATTTGTATTTAAATAGAATACAACTGTATAGACATTCATATATTCATACAATATTGTATTTAAATATAATATTATATTTAAAACAGTCAAACAGTACAACTATTTATAACTCCACTAGTTAAACATTCACTTCATATTGTACTTGTGTATAAATAGAATATGATAGACAAATTTGCTTGACAACAATAAAATAATATTTTATTTCAATCAAAATTGTTTATTACAAACATCAGTACAATTCATATATATATAAACAGCCCCTCACTACATCACTCATCACTCTATACAATTCATATATACAATTTCATTTACACAAATTCGTATACATTTTCACAGACACACTGACACTCTTCTTATTTTCAGTCTTCTGTCTTCACAATCCTTCGTCAGTCCAGTCTTCATACCTATCACATGAAACAAACACACAGTACACTGCAATAGAAATAATACTGAACACATGCGAATATAATTTCTATTTTGAAAATTTATTTACTTCAGAATTTCGGTGTGTTTCTCATCATTATTCTGACTCGATCTGATTTATCCGACTGTGTGTAGACAACTTGTGATATTCATAGTGATACACTATAAATACCACAAGGCAGACAACATATATATATATATATCAATGCAGGGATAGGAAATCTCTTCTAATGGCTGCATATACACACGTGTATAAATATACACATGTGCACTTCCTCGCCAATCAGCGAGCAACTGAGG
Organism: Allium sativum; assembly: GCA_030737875.1. Taxonomy (NCBI): domain Eukaryota; kingdom Viridiplantae; phylum Streptophyta; class Magnoliopsida; order Asparagales; family Amaryllidaceae; genus Allium; species Allium sativum. The sequence goes on from CM060920.1 coordinate 249,977,150, forward strand.
AGTAGCCACATGGACCTTCTCGAATCAGTGCACATGTCAATAAAGTCAACACAACAAATCATGGTTCAAGTACAAAGTCAAAGTACAAGCCATAGTGAAAGCAAGCCAAAACAGCAAAAACAAGGGTGATGAAGGCTAAATGGTCGAGCCATGTACATGAACAAATTCAGCACACATATGTCATTACAAGTGAAAATACAAATCTGGAGTATAAAATTAGAATGCAAGTGATCATAGCAATACAAGATGATATACAGTAGTGCACCAACAAGGTTAATGACATGCAAATGGCAGCAGTAATGGTAAATGGATAGTGCCAACTCAGGTGCACACAAACAGCATGGTGGATGTACTGAGCTCAAGTGAATTACAATGACCATGTATATGCAGCTGCAACACATCAAGAAGACTTGCATGGTGTGTATGTGTGTGTGATACAAAGCAGCAGTTAAGATGGAACTAAGCAGTTTTTAAGCAGTCTGATATGAATATACACAAGCATATTTTTTTTTGGGTATATATACTTATAGATTTGTGAAGGCTTCCTTCACCAATGAATCAACATACAAGATGAAGTACAAACTGCATATGGTAAGTCAGAGCAGTTCATAGTGCTCGAGTGCAAACAGTTTCAAGTGTGCATGGACATGGGGTGTGTGTGTAAAATATAATGTAGCAGTAAGATTTCTGAACATGTAGCAAACAAAACATGAACATGCAACACAAGTGATATATACAGCAAATTTCTACATGGCATTTTGGATGTATACAAGGGAGCACAAGTTAAGGCAGTTTTATTCAAGGCAGAAACATGTCAAAACGGATGGAGCATACACTGTTCACATGTGTCAAATTCAGTTCAACTAAGCATGGTTCAACACATTTTTTAGGCATGGTGATCTTTTTCTGGTTCAAGCAAAACAATGATCAAAGTTGGCATGAAAATATCTCCAGATTTTCAATGACCATGCAAGGCAAATCAGTGCAAAGAAATGATTCAAAAGATTTATGGAAAGATCAATCAAATATTAAATATGTTTAGAAATTCTATGGTTGAGGCATGTACAAGGATGCAACCAGTCTAAACTTGAAGGAGTGTAACACCCCGTATTTTCTGTGAACATTAAGTAACAAAACAAAGTATACATAATTTTTAAGAGAAGAATTAAGGGAAATGGGTTACGGCATTGCGTTCGTCTCGGAATTCTTCTTGAGATAGATTCCGAGTTTGCGTAAATCGGACTTCGTATGAAGAAGTTATGACACTTAGAAGTTTCAGGAATTTAAAATAAAAACCAGCCCGAATTCAAATTTAAAGTTTCGAAATTCAAATCCCACACCCGGGCTGGGCGGGAAAATTCCCGCCCAGGACCCAGGTCGACCTGGGTAGAACAGGTCGACCATGGGGTCGACCTCCCCCTGATTTCCAGATCCGTGGACAGATTCGTTTTTCTGTATTTAAACGCTCGTTCTGACCAGATTCGTTGCTCCTAAGCTATTTAAACACCCCCAAACCTCACTTTCTCTCCACATAATTTCATTACGCCTACACTCTGTCCTAATTCATATTAATATAAATCAATGGCGTCGTTACTCTGCTGAAACCTAAGCTAGAACAAGTGCTCCTTCTTCTTCCAATCTGAATAGGATTAAAAGAGAACAACTACAACCCCTTTTTCTTTTAGAATCCAACAAAGTTGAGTACAATTATTTTCAGATATGAAATTTAATTATGATCTTGACATGGTTATAAATCTGAATTGGAGATTATGCATATTCTTGTTTATCAGATCTGTTTTTCTGTGTAGATCTATCTTATTCTTGTTTATCAGATCTGTTTTTCTGTGTAGATCTATCTTATCGTAACTATTCTGTATCTCTTCCTTCCTTCTGTTCTATAGCCAGGCTACCACGAGCCTGAGCCAAATCTCATAAGAGATTGACGCACAAATGCTAAATTTCGGGAAAATAATGAATGATGCATAATTGGACATAACTGATTTGTGACTGATTTAAGAAAAAGGCATATGTTGTAATTTAAGATCTAGATCTAGGCATACTATATATGACGGTTTATGATTTGGAAGAAGGAGAATTATTGTATGACAACATATGACTTGTAATTTAGGGAAATAATGCATGTTATAATTCAAGATCTGATTTTGAGGACATAATACATGTTGTAATTTAAGATCTAGATTTCAGGCGTATTTTATATGACGATCTATGACTTGGAAGAAAAGGATATGTGACTTAGGCCTGAAAAACCTATATTATAATAGGGATAATTATAAATGTGAATACGCCTAATTCAGATTTTTGGATATTTGACATACGCGGTAATCAATGACTATAATTTGGCATAATTTATATTGTATATCATGATTTGGGTTTTATTGGAGAATATTCTGTACTATGTAAATTTAACAAAAAATTGGGGCGTATGTTATATTGTGAATTATGACCATAATTTGGGCATGTAAAATTAGGCTTAATTTTATGATTAAGCGAGGTATGTCAATGGAATTTTAAGAGTTGATTAAATCTATTAAATCTGCTAAATCTGTTGAAACGGAATACGGTAATTTGGGGTATGAAAATCTATAGGATCGATCTAAAATTTGAGCAAAACATGTTAATAGAACTTTGAAAAATCTACTATAACTTGTAAAGAAGTTAATTTGTTGAATTGGCATAATTAGTCTGATATTGGCATAATCTGTGAATGAATACTTTAGCTAAAAATAAGAATGCTGAGACACGAGGTTAGACTCTGTTTACGGTAGAAGCCTTCCCAGACCCAACCGGCTTAACCAGCAACCGCAAACTGTTAGTCTAATGTGAGAGGTCGTAGGCATAAAGAGGGTTATACACGAGGTTAGGTCTGGCTTGTGGCAAAAGTCTGCCTGGAACCGCCCGGCACATCCAGCGGCCACAAGCTACCGACCTAATGTGAGAGGTCTGTGTATTAATATTTAATTAATGCAAATCCAAGATAAATGTGATACCTAAAACGTGTTGGGTGGATAGGGTTAAATCAACTGGACTGATGAATCTAATAAACCCGTTTGAAAATCTGTAGGCCCAATACATGGTTAGGTGAAACAATCTGTAAGTCTGTTAATCTGTATATCTGATCCGTTAGTCTGAAAACTTGTTAATCTGTATATCTGATCCGTTAGTCTGAAAACTTGTTAACCTGTATGTCTGATCTGAGAACTAGTTAATTTGGACTTTGTACATCTGAAATCTATAAGCAAGTTAATCTGAAATTTGTTAGTCTGGGGAAACAAGGTTAGGAGGGGTAATTACTTGTGTCATCGGTTGTTTGGGACCCATATTAGTCAGTAAACATTTCTGGTATCAAAATTATGACCCAACACTAGGTAGGGGTCCAGGGCATGCTTACTAAACTAATTGTAAGAGGTTCACTCTGATAATGGCGAGGGGCTTTGACGGCGCATTCCAACCGGGTCATGTGCGTGCATGGATCCGATCTGCTCTAAGGATGCAAGATACCCTGACATCTGTAAATAAGTCTGTGTCTATAGGTTGCCACTTTAGGGAGTGATACACCCTTCTGTGGGGTCGGCACAGGGTATTTATGTATTAGGGAGCCGATCGCTTGGGGAAGAATTTAGGGTACACTTAGTTCTGTTTGTTTCCGCTTGGGTATCGTCTGTTTCTGTTGGGGTGGTAACACCCGTCTGTTTCTGTATGGTGTCGTCTGTTGGGGTGGTAAAGGCCCATTACTAGTGTACACCTAATTCTAATATTCTGTTTCCGTAGGGGTCATTCTGTTTCTGTCTCTGTTGGGGTAGTAAAGGCCCATTACTAACATTCTGTTTCTATACTGTCTGCCTCTGTTCGGGTAGTAAAGGCCCATTACTAGCATTCTGTTTCTGAACGTCTGTCTCTGTCAGGGTGATAAAGGCCCATTTCTAGCATCGTGTTTCTGAAGAGATCATTTTTTTCTATTTAGACATTAGGACAACACCTAATTCTGTTATACTAGTATTAGTGCAGAGGAGTGAAAACCAAGTAAGAAGCTTAGTTTAGCATATATCATTCTGTCTCTTCTGTTAACCTGCTACTCCTGTTATGGTTATCTCTCATCCAGTTTTGTTTACTTGTCATGATACTGTTACCTGTTTATATGCTGAAAGTCACAGGAATCACCAGACTTATGTCTGACCTAGTTCGTTTCGCCTCTTTTCTTCTGTTCCCCCCTCCCCAGGTTCTCAGGGTGGAAACATAGGAGCTTGATTTAGGTTCCAACTGCTTGAAGTGCTAGAAGTATTGCTTGGCGTTGATTCTACCTATTTATGGCTTTCTCTGTTGGGGATTATGGCTTTAAAATTATGCATTCTGAAGGATTTTGTATAAGACTGATATTTGTGTACTTGGGTTTTGGTATTGTGATGTAACCAAACTTATTTCTGTTTCTGCTGTAATAAAGTTATAAAATTTTCAAGTACTACTTTACATATCCGTCTTGTAAATTTATGTTCTGTTTACTTATAACGTTCCACCGAAGTGAAGGCATTCCCTTTGTGAGTGACCTTAACGGAAGTGGGGTGTTACAAGGAGTGACATATACAATGATTTCAGCATGAAGTTCTCGACCAAGTGGAAACCTACTTGGAAAGAGTAATTTTTCCACAATTCAATCAATAATGTTTTTGGCAAGTATGAATCATCGGGATAAATCAATTTCAACTGCTTTGGAATATGATTCCAGATATCAGTATATACATTTAATCAAGGTGCAGATTTACAATGTGACAGAACAGTTTCCAGAAATGATTCAAAGTCAATTAACTAGTTTTTTTAAGGCAAGATTTCAATCGTTTTTGGGAAATCAATTTTTGGCAAGATTTGGTAAATGGAAAATCATAGACTGTATCAAGACTATTTAATTGCCGAGGAAATCAGGTTCACAATGGTTCAAATACACATCCAGATTCATCATTTAAATCGAGTGATTCAAAAAGGGAAATAGGGCAAAAATCAGCATCGAGCCATTCATCGAAATTTGAGAGAAATTAAAGGATTCTACAATCCTATTTTAACACCCTATCATCATAGGCAATTGCATCGAAAAATCATTCGAACAAATTCAAAGAAAACATAGAAAATCATTTCGAAGAACTCACTTTTTTTTCTATCAAGAACCAAAGAGAAAAATCCCAAATCAAAGCATCACATAGCCACGAAATCTCGAGCGTTGGAGAACCCAGTTTTATCAGTCAAAGCATCGTGATTTGGGATTTCATAGAAACCCTAATTTTCTAAAACCCTAGAGCCGCCGCCATTTTTGTTCAAAAGGGAAAGTGATCGGGTGATAAATGAAAAAGGATGCAACACAATCTAAAGGGGTCGGCCTATTCTTTGAATAATAAAGGGGATGACCCTTATTTTAATTTCCTAGGGTTTTATTTATTTATTTTGTATTGTTTTTAGTTTGTGTTGTAAAACAATTCGATCAGCTCAGGAGTCTGTAAAATCTAGGGGAGATTCAGTTAGGGTTTAACTGACAGTTTACTAGTGTCTGTAAAACTAGGGGAAAATCTGGTCTAATGGATATAGACCAGTCTAGGGCTTTGAGCGTAGGGTTAGAAAAGGAGTAGGGTTTGCGAGTGTACATGGTTTTGTATGCGGGATCTGTTCTATCACCTAGTAGAAACCTTAGGAATGTAGTAGTAGGCAGGATTTTGCCGAAGCTAGGTATCTTTGTGTGTTATTTACTTTCTGTATTTTTATTTCTGCTGCATTCTGTGATCTGTTTATTATTTAATATCTCATCAGTTTTTTTTATTAACTGAAAAACTGTGATAAACCCTATTCATCCCCCCTCTAGGGTTAATCTAGATCCAACAAGAATGACGGCCCAGCCCTTGCCTATTTAACACCATACCCAAAACACGATATTGCGCGCCACTAAGGGAGTGGCGACCTTTTTCGTATGGTAAATTATATCAATGCTAAATTTCATATATACCTTGATGAAATCAGCAACCTTGGTGTACACAGCCTTTACTTATATATTTTGAAACATATATATGGCTTTTTTTATTTTATATAATAGGTCTTTTTTCTTTGACTAAGTCAAATTCACTTCTTAGCATTACCTACGCACTTTTCATTAAACGGATGCTTAAAGTATTTATTTATTTAGACTAGTTCCTTGTTAGACTAGATTGAAGTTCAAAACCAACTAATTGTGATGTACTTATATATGTCTAGGCAACTTCCCATATAAATAAAGAAACACTAAGTGTACATAAAAGTAGGCTATTAAGTATATATTAGCAGCTACAGAGACTAACATAACAAAGCCAAACTTCAGACAGTTGAATGCATGAATCAAATATGACAGGCGCAGGGATCATCAAATACAATATGTTTTCAAAATGTAAACGCATGACTCAAATGAGTTAAAGCATGCACCCATATAGGTTCACACAAATGCAAGAAATAATAGTTGGCATATAGAATAATCGTAAACAGAAAAAAAGAACTATTGCAATATGACCTTTATATGAAGCTTCCAAAATGAAATATGTATGTATTTACATGATATTTTTGCACTTATTTGTGAAATAAAACATACGACCAAAACGTTTTTTTCCCCAAAAACCTGTATTTACATGCAAAAGAAGTGAGTAGTCTTATGCTTTCAAAAATTTATTATGTATTGAAAAGCAATATATTCACGCTCTCAAGAACTCATGCATTCCATGTCCGAAACTAAATCTTATAACGAAATCAGGTCCTAATTTGAATTTTCATATCAAATCAGATTTTAAATTAATAGATCTCTAATTTATTTAATCTAATTTATTCTATTTCCATATTAAATTTTGATATTCAATTAAATTCAGTTTCAATTTCGGGTATTAACTAGCAATAATGTCAAATATCCATGCTTTTCTAAATCTTAAATGACAATTCGATAAATTAACTCGTATAAATATATATGTTATGAATTCAATGAATTAGTTAATGTAAAAATATAAGTCGTGAGTTATAACACCCTTCTTTACACACAAACGGAGAATGACGTAGTGTGAATAACGGACATTGCATATTACACACGAGCACAGACAACAAACTTGCAACAATGGATAAAGGCACAAATACGATAATCGATAGACGCACACACGAACAGAACAATGATATCAATCTATCGGACTGGTTTGATTACACACACTTCAAGATGCGGCCTAAATTGCGACGAGGATGGGAAACGCCTTGCGACGGCTAAAAAAGTGGTCGTCGCACGTTTTCTTGATACTAAACAGAAACCCATGAGCCTTCTTCACCAAACCTTTAAGCATACCCCCCCTCCCGTCGACACTGCTGCGATTTCACCCCCCAAATCGCACTTCTAAGCTTCCTAATTTATTTTGGTATGTCCTCTAACCCAATTTTATGTTTAATTAGGGTTAATCTACATGTTTACATGAGTTTGTAAATTGATTGTTTATGGATATGAAACTGGTTGCCTTGTGAGATAAATATGACGTTAATTGTGTTTTAGGTTGATTTGAGAATAAATATAATTGATTAGGATGTTGAAAATGATGATTATCACATATGTAATTGATTTAGGAGTTTGACAACGATGATTATCACGTATGCAATTGGACTTACGATGATTGTGTTCGAGGTTGATTGCATTGTAGGATGATTTGAGAATAATTGGAATTAACATACTTATTTAATGGTAGCAAATTGATTATTATTAAAATGGTGTATGTAATGATGTTCCTCATCTGCATGCACTGTTATATCACCATTGGATGCAAGAATGGTTGGTCCAAAAAAATTTAAAAAAATGCATTTGCAATTTAAAAAAATTGTTTTGTTGCTATAATATTTAGTAAACAAATTTTAATTCAAACTGATTCTTAACTTCATAATTTATACATTGAAATAAAATTGACTAAAACTAAGTAAAACTTATTTATACTTCATAATTTCATTGTCATGTTAGTTTACAAAATTGAAAGTATGAAAAATTATTATGTAGACACTAGTCATGGCGCGCGCCTAGGTGCAAAAAGATGTAAAAAGGCGCAATGCGCAACTAAGGGCCTTTTTAAAAGTTTAAGGCGCACCTGTTAGTAAAGCGTAAAAAAGCCCAAAGCGCAAAAAACGCATTTCTTCATTTGAAGTGTTTTTTTAAAACTTAGGTTGAATGTTTTTTTGACTACTTATGTGAACCCCTTAGATAAATTTGGCCCCGTCCGACAAGTGTTGTATGTGATCATTATACGGATATTTATTTTTACACAAAACGGAAACCTATATTCATTTGATATATTATTCATTGGATTTGTCCTATTATTGGACAAGTTACAAATATAATAACGTAAGCTTATTAATCATTTCAGTTTAAATGGTTAACAAAATTTTGATGGCACTTCCTTTTTTTCCCAGTGTACACGCATTTGTGTACGATACAGGGACCAAAAGGAAGTGTTGCCGAAATTTTGTTGAACCATTTAACCTGAAATGATTTATAAAATATTCATATGTTGTTATATTTGTAATGGAAAGTAGGTAGACCGGTCGTCAATGTAAAAAGTAATGAACAAAAAAACCGAAAACATGGAGTAGTGATAAATGAAATTTTACAAGATTTCTATTAATATAAAGTGTATGATCGAATTTTCTAACATATTTGTTGCAAATCAGGAAAATGTTCTATTATTTTCGTGATCGCGGTTGGATGTATCAACCCCGAACCGGTAAGAAAGGATCAATAAAGGAACATTTTTGTAACGTTGTCCAAGAATTTATTACATTCACTAAATCTAATAATCGGAGTAACGTAGACATTTGTCCGTGTAGTAAGTGTAGACATCTGAAGCATTGGAAGCCAGATGTAGTAGAAGCACATCTATATAAATTTGGTTTTGTGCCAAATTATTAACTATGGTATCATCATGGAGAACTTGTTCTGCCTACTCTAACCATGTAGTGGTACAGGACAATAGTACAAATGGTGAATGATAATACAACGACAAATCGGATAGAAAATATAGTACAAGATGCAGCACGATCAATGTTTTCTACCACTGATCAAGGCGACCTTGAGAATGAAAATGTTGAAGAACCAACGGCGGAAGAGATTTTTTATTTATTTATTGGATTCTGCTAAGAGACTGTTGTGGGAAGGGTGTACAAAAGGAACCGAGTTATTTGTAACCGTTGAATTCATCACTATGAAATCAAAATTCAATCTGACAGAAGTTGCATTTACATCAGTTGTACAAACTGCAAAACAACATATGTCAATGAATAATTTGATGTGTGATAATCATTGTAATGTGAAAAAACTTATGTCTGCTTTTGCACTACCATATCAGAAGATAGATACATGTGTTAAAGGTTGCATGTTGTATTGGAAAGAAGATGCTCGCCTTAGAAAACACAAATTTTGCAACGAAGATAGACATAAACCAAGGAAAAAGAAAGGAAAAGAAGTTCTATATAAAAGAATGCATTATCTACCCATAACTCCGTGACTTCAACAACTATATGCATCTTCTTCTATAGTGTGTCATATGCGATGGCATAGCGTGAGAACAACAGAAGAAGGAACTTTGATACATCCGTCTGATGGTGAAGCCTGGAAACATTTTGATAAGACTTATCCTGATTTTGTTGCAGAGAGCTTTAGTGTTAGGCTCGGTTTATGTACGGATGGATTTTCGCCATTTTCTCAGTTTGGTAGTAAATATTCATCCTGGCCTATCATTGTTACTCCTTATAACTTACCTCCATGGATGTGTATGAAAAATCCATATATGTTTCTAATGGTTGTCGTCCCCGGTCCCGATGATCCGACACAAGGAATTGATGTTTATCTGCAACCGTTGATGAAGAGTTGAAAACACTGTGGCATGAAGGAGTCGAAACATACGACATTTCGAGAAAAAGGAATTTTCCTATGTTTGCTTCTGTATTATGGACTATTAGTGATTTTCCCGCATATGGAATGCTTTCAAGTTAGAGTACATCTGGACATCTAGCTTGTCCTCATTGTATGGAGGAGACACGAGCATCTTCATTAAAGTACGGAAAAAAATTTCTTGGTTTGACTATAATCGGTGCTTTCTACGTATTAATCATAATTTTAGAATGGATAAAAAGAACTTTAAAGCTAGCAGCGTAGAGACTATGCTACCGCCTAAAGTTTGGATAAGTGATGAGATATATGAAATTGTAAGAGACTACCCAAAGATACATGAAACTGGAAAGCGGGTTGAAATTCCAGGTAAATCGGACATTCATAATTGGTGCAAAAAAGGTATATTTGGGAGTTACCATACTGGAAAAATCTACAACTTCACCATAATATTGACGTCATGCACAAAATGAAAAAACGTTTTCGATAATGTTCTTAATACAATTTTGAATGTAAAGGGGAAAACCAAGGATGATGCAAATTCGAGACATGATACATTACACTTTTGTAAATGGCCAGAACTTCATTTGTATGAAGAGAATAAAAAAAAACCAAAGCAAGCTATGAGCTAAATAAGAGGCAAGTAAAACTCATGCTAAAGTGAGTGGAAGGATTACGATCTCCTGATGAGATTTCTTCTAACTTCCATAGATGTGTGGACTTTAAAAATAGTAAATTGAGTGGGATGAAAAGCCATGATTGCCATATCATGATGGAATGCTTTTTACCTGTGATTTTCAAGGAACTGTTGCCCACAAATATATGGAGTGTTATAACAGAATTAAGTATGTTTCATAAACAACTTTGTTCGACGACATTAAAGGTAGATCGCCTACGTAAGCTTGAATTAGAAATTCCTATACTGATCTGCAAAATCGAGAAAATATTTCCACCGGGTTTTTTATTGTAATGGAGCATTTACCTATTCATCTTTCGTCCGAAGCACTCCTTCGAGGTCCAGTGCAATATGAACAGATGTATCCATTTGAGAGGTAATTTTGTATATACTCAATAATCTTGATAGATTACAACTTAGATTATTATACCAACATATAAATTGAATTAATCTTGTTATAGGTACTTGAATCATTTGAAAAAAAAAATTAGGCAAAAAGCTCGAGTAGGAGGTTCGATTTGCAAATCATACCTTGAAGAAGAAGCTTCATTTTTTTCTCTCTCACTACTTTAGTGAAGATATGAACTTGTCTTTTGTAACCGTTCCCCGTAATGAAGAAGCCGTTGAGCAGGAGTCTTCTCAAACAATTTTATCTTTTATTAGGCAACACAAAAGCCCTGTTGGAAAATGTGTGGCAATATGGTTAAGCGATAAAGACTACAATATGGCACACACAAATGTTCTGTTAAATTATGTGGAAATTGGACCATTTGTCAGGTAATAATAAATTCATGTACAATTCAATTACATATACATATATACACATTTATTTATATTAATAAAAAAGGAACATAACACATATTTGCAGCATATATGAATCACAACATCCATCTGGTGATCTCAATAAAGAATTTGCTGGATGGTTTTCAAAATGTGTTCATGATCCCAAAAATTGTGTTGCTAACGAAGGATTACGACATATTGCTATCGGTCAAAAAAGAAATGCCAAAATTTATCCAATATGCTTCGTCAATGGATTCAAATTCAACACCAATGACTATGGAGCTGAAAAATTAACATATAATAGTGGTGTATTTGTCAAAGGCAGTGACGATCCCGAGGAGCATATAAAAGATTTTTATGGTGTATTAACGCAAATTTTAGAGTTGAATATTATGTACAGCCTGCACAGAAAATTTTTCTATTCAAATGCAACTGGTTTAGCAATGTTCCTGGTTCTGGAGTTAACGTGCACAAAGATTATAAGCTAATTGAAATAAGGCATACGTCATGTTACTATAAGTATGATCCTTTCATTTTAGCTAAACAGGCACTACAAGTCTATTTTGTTCCGTATCCGTCTTTAAAAAAAAGCAGATTGGTGGGCTATTTTTAAAACAAAGGTAAGATTTACATTTGATAGAAATAATATTCCAGATGAAGCAGCGTATCAAGCGGATCTTGAGGCAAATACTAAAATAATAACAGTTGATGGCATTGATGTAGGGTCATTGAATAACCAGGCGAATGTATTAGTAGATGCCTTGGTAGTCTGTAAGTACTGAAGAAAACGATATAGAGCATGAGACTGGATCAGAAGATGATGAAGACTGATGTTATGTACTTATGTTATGTACTATTATGAGTTATGTATTATGTTATGTACTTTTATGAGCTGTGTAATAATAATGATGATGATTGGTCTTAATTATGAATTTACTTACGTTATTTACTTTTTTGATTTATGTAATGATAATGATTACATATGTTATGCATTATGAAGAGTTGTGCATTGTTCTTCTCATGTACGATTTATGTAATGATAATGATGACTGATGTTAATAATTCAAGTTATTTTGTATGCGCATCATATGATTGTGAAAGATATGTCAGCTGATAGACGACGATCGAGGAGTACATCTCAGCCGACTCCTTCACCTTCTCTTAGAGCAGGAGCAAGTCTGAGCAGTTCGATGCCAGATCTGGGCCAAGCTGTGGAGATTGTTACGAAGCGTGCCGGGTAAATATCAAATTTATTTCAATTTTGATTATTTAAAATATATGAAATATTTATGTCAACATGTACATAGGGGATTCGAGATTGAGCCAGCAGACTTCATTTTAGAGACATCGAGGCAGTCTTACACAGGTAGAATGTCTAGGGATTGGCCTCGTGGAGATAGTATCCCACCCTATATTAAGAACGCCATTCTGGCTGATGTATTGGTAAGTATTTTTCTATACTAATATTGAAAATTAATATACTGTAAATAGTTGAAAATTAATGTAACATGCAGGTTGTTGTATGTGTTGAGGAGGACGACATGCCAACTTTTTTGACTCATTGGAATATGAAGATGCGAAAAAATTATCGAGAGGCAATTTCAAGAGCGAAGAATTCTGGTAAAAAGCCTTAGTGGATGAGTGAAGATGTTTGGGCAGAATTTCTAGCATATTAGGATACAGAAGACGCTAAAGTAAGATATAATGAAAATGTTCACATTTATATTGATTGCATTGTTTAAATTAACCGTGTATCAAATTTAATAGAAAGTAGCAGCTATAAACAAAGCAAGTAGAGTTAAGAATCCTGCTTTACACCGTGGTGGCCCAAAATCAATCCAACAACATTGAAGAGAATTGGTATAAATTTAAATATTTTTAGCTTAATTATGTTCACGTAAAAATTTAGTTTATATAATTCATTCTTATTTTCAGTAATTTTATTACTATGCATACTCAGTTTGCAAAGTTAGGAAGAGAGTCGTCGATGGCAGAGGTTTTCAAAAACACACATGCAGTGGAGAACACCGATGAAGAAGGGAATGTTACGTATCATTGGGCGGATCCGAATAGTGTAGGTGTAACGGTAAATATGCTTATCCGTACAAAATAAAATGTTTCATATTCGTTTATATCATAGTATATAAGTAAATTATATAGCATTTGTGTTAAAATTATATTGGTATTGTAGGAGAGGTATAACGCAGAGTCTGCTAGAGTGACGGAGGCTAGTGGACAGGATTTTATGGTTGCACAGTTTGACCGTAATGGTATTCTATCATTGATCCACCTACTCATAATAGGAGATATGGTTTCGGCAATCAGGAGGTAAAACTTTTTTAGACACAAATTACGGTTTTAATGTATGGCCTTCGCTTCAAATTATGAGAAATAATCTTCAAATTCATAGAACATATTTGGTAGATTCTCTTACTATATGATTCAAAACTCATACCATAATAACAATATATAATATCAAACATGTTTAAATAATTATAATGTGCACTTAATTATTTCACAGGCTATTCAGCATTGTTACAGAAGGTCGATGGATGAGGAGGCTATTGCTTGGATGCAGCAGCAGATGGATGAGCTGAATGACTGGTGAAAGTCCCAGATGTCCCAGTAAATAGATGAGCGCATTGCGGCTTACTTTCAGAAGCATGGGTTTATGCCTGGGCAGGGAGGATATGTTGTTGCTGACGATGATGAAGATGACGATGACGAGTGTAACAACCCGGAAAATGCGAGCCAGTTTAAATTTTTTATTTTGGCGATTTTGACGAATTTTGAATATTTAAAATGAATTGTTTTAAATAATAACGACGAGAAATTTATTTTGAATGGAATTAGAACGTATATATTTATATCGATCGTCGTTAGAATATATAAAATTTTATTTTAATTATAAAAGGAATTGAAAATGGCGTGGTAGTTCGATAATTCGATTTCAAACTTCAAATGAATGTACCGAGTGCAAAATATACCGGATTTTAGCAAAACCAAAAATAATAGAATCTAATTGAGGATATCTTTCCAACGAATCCGAAAAATTGAAATTTCATAGCGGGGATAAAAAGATATGTCCAGTTGAAATTTCAGAATAGTCGCTATGGAATTTAGGCCCTTAAAAATAGACATTTTGCAAACGACCTCGGATTTCGACGAAACCACTTTTGTTGGATCCGGGATGTAAAGTTATTGCTAGGTTTCAAATTTCATAATTTTCCGAATCAATATATGAGCGTAGCAAAGGAAAACGCATTTGACCAGTTTCAGTTGATTTTAACTGACTGGAAATGGCCATTTTTCAAACAGTCTCAGAATTTGACGAAATTAGTTTTGTTAGGACCGTATCGTCAATACGAAGCTAGAAAATATTTTTCTGGAATTTTTCGAGCTAGTATATGACCCCGGTAAATTGAAATGCGCGTTCAAATTCAATATATAGAGTTATATGTTGATTTTGACGAAAACTGATCGAAACGATTGAATTAGCCTACGATACATATACCATTGTGTTCGGAATGGGGGTAATTAGCTAGGGACGACAGGCGGTGGGTTCGATTTCGAGGTCGAAAATAAAAGTTACTTTTTGAAATTAAAATAAATAATAAAAAATATAAATTCCTTTCACTTAAGCCCTCCCTCTCCTATTCCCTTCCCCGTTCACTTTTAGTCTCCAAATCAAAAAGAAAGAAAAAACTGCGCTCAGAAGCCTAGCCGCCTCCAGGCGCGACCGCGCCACCGCACGCACCGCCGCTCCGGGCGGAGCGCCAGCCTCCCTACCTCCCCAATCCGCACCACACACCTTCCTCCTCTTCCACCTCCTGAAACGCTCGAGAACCCCCCCCCCCCCCCAATCCCTCCACCGCATCTACCTCGCGCCTCCTCCTCCTGTTGTTGTCGCCGCTGCTTCTTCTTCTTCTTCCCCTCCGTCGTTCCTCCTTCCTCCTCAAATGCCGACGCAGCCCCATTCTCACAGGCAAACAAAAAGGTACAATTTTTAATTTTTATACTTGTTGCTTTAAATCAGTTCATGTTTTTTTTATATAAAACATAGAATAACGAGAGGGTTTTCATAATAAAAATATGATTTTTAGAATAAAGAAATGAGCTTTAAATTAAAAATATGTTTTTTTTACGTAAAACTAGATTTTTAAAAATGTGATTTTATCATATATAAGGAGAGAGGAAGAGAATGGATTTCTCATAGTAGAAAGATCATATTTTTAAAAAGAGAAAGATCGTATTTTTGAAAGGAGAAAGATCGTATATTTAAATATGAAAAGATTCGATTTTTGTATATTTGAAAGTGGAATAAAAATATGATTTGAAGATATAATTTTCTTTGATATAAAAATAGGGATTTTTATATATAGCTTTGTATTAAAAATATGATTTCTACAATATATATAAATCGAAATAAAAATCGGATTTTTAATATATATTTAGCGATGAAAAAGAAGTGATTTTTACTTTGCAAAGGAAATGATTTCTAAAATCTAAATAGCGAATTAAAAATATGGTTTTCATATTTGTGGCGAATTAAAAATGAGATTTTTAACATGAATGATTGGATTTTTCCTATATGTGGAACATTATAAAAACTGAATTTTTATTTATATGTAAAGCGTAATGGGAAAAATATGATTTTTGTATAAGTAGAAATTATAAAAATATGATTTTTATAGAGTAGAAATATTAAAAATATGATTTTTTATATAATAGAGAATATAAAAATATTATCTTTATATATGAAGTAGTAATAAAAATTATGATTTTTATTTATTAGAATGAGGCAATAAAAATAATATTTTTATATTTGAACAGCGTGAAAAGGACTGAATTGGAATTTCAACCGATCCAGACAGTTCAGCAGTTCAAAAGCAAAGCACTGCGGAGTGGAACCCTCTGTGAGAACTTCTCACCTTTTAATTTTCTTTTTTCTAGTTATATTATTATATATACTAGGATGTAGACGGTGTTTAGTAGCACCCGACACCCGTCGTCCACAGACCATGGACGGCTTGTTTGCTTGTTTGTTTGATATTGATGTGTAGTTGATTGTGTGATATGAAATGAAAAAAATATATTTATATAGTTAAAAATATTGTATAGTTAAAAATAGAATTTTTAACGCGTATATGAAATGAAATAAATAAATATAAACAAATCGGACGATTTGTATATATATACACTGATTTGACTGATATTGATTGGGATGATAAATTTTACACATCGCCCAACTGCACAAATAAAAGTCTGTGTTTGGTTATTTGAATCCCCACAGGGGTATTGGGATAATATACGACATACACTAATCCCAATAATTTATTGTATGTCGATCGATGGATTGACAGACTGTTATAAGCGTTAGATATCTATATTTGATGCTTATACAGTGTAGTGCACTTTGGATGATGGTTGATTATTTATCGTTGCTATTATATACATGTGTTGTATGGAAACCATATAATTAACATTATATGGTAATTGATTGGGCCTTATTCCAATTGGAAAAATAAAGAATATTATAAAATATAGGTTCATGTGTTGACCGTACTCATTCGTTGAGATTAGTCATGTGTTGAACGAAATATTTTAACAATAAAATTTACATCTTTATCATATATAAAATTAGAAACTTACTGGAAAATAGCTAAGATGAGTGGTCTCCTGGGTATTGATCTGATGTTGGTTTCGGCCTTCGGGGTTAATACTTAGGGAATCATTCTCTTACTAATTTACGGTTGGACTCTGATTTGAAATCAAACGATAGATACCATAATTTTATAAAATATATTGAATAACAAAAATAGTCACATGTGGACAGTACTCATTTGTTGAGATTAGTCATATGCTGAAATATATATTCATTTGTTGAATAGAATAACGAAGTTATTGAAAAATATAAAGCCGTGTTGATTAGAGATGCGCTATTTTGACGCGAACGATAATTATATCGATTATATTCGAATTAAATTGAATTGAATAGGAAACGAATTCGAATTGAATTGAATATAAAATGAATTCAAATTGAATTGAAATGAATTTAAAACGAATTTATAAGGAGAAATTCAATTTTGATTTAAATCTGAAATGGAAGTTGAAATTGTTTTGAAACGAATTTAAAATGATTTATAAAATTCGTTTTAAAAAGGAAATCGATGAAATATATATTATATATATATATAATATAATGGCCTGAATAGAACGCGCCGCGCCGCGGTAGTTCATGAATTTCGACCATTGGCTTCGAACGGACATTACGGGAGATCCGGTCGTCGGATTCTTCTAAAAACGGAACCATTGGGTTCGTATTGAAAAGAGCTTTCCAATGAATAGTAGAAATTTGAAATCTAACGGTTGGATTAAGAGATACGTCCAAATCAAATTTGGAAAAGGTCCCTATAATTGCAGTTCGATGGCCGTTGATGGAAGTCGACTGTACGGGCCTTGATAAAATTATTAAAAATATCAATAATTTGGGTAAAATCATTAGAAATGATTTGGGAAAAACTGGGATGAAAAATCCCACCTTTGTAAAGATAAAAATAGATTTTTATCGAAATGAACTAGTTTTGAACTAGAATTAAATTAAATTCAATTTTGAAATAAATTGAATTTGAATTGGTTTTTGGGTTTATCGTGAGCGGTATTTTGAATAACACTTGTTCTTTAACCCTATAATTAATGGAATGTGATTTTGGGTTGTCGTGAACGGTATCTTCAATAATACTGTTCTTAGACCCAATTGAGTTAAGAAAATCAGAAACTAACCGGAGATTAGTTAAGTTGAATGGTTTCTTGGGTATTGATCTGATGTTGGTTTCAGCCTTCGGGGTTAATATTTGGGGAATTGCTCACTTGCTATTTTACAGTTAAGGGCTGAAAGAATGGAATGTGACTTTGGGTTTATCGTGAACCGTGTTATAAATGACACTGATTCTTTAACCCAATTAAAGATTAAAACTAAGTGGAGTTTTAATGAATCTTTAATTAGATTGAAATGATCGAGAACGGAGTATCACTAGTTTTGCTCCAAAGCGATAGTTAAATCTTTAAATAGATTTGAACGTGAAATGGTAATTAATTTTACCGATAACACCGTGGTGTTAGATATGGGGTATTACCAGTTTTGCTTCATGGGATAAATAGGTTGGGATTGGGAAATAAAATAAATAATTACTTCGGTGTGGTTCGCTAATCCCGACTAGTTTGAATTGACATCCAAAGGAAGATTAAAGGATAAATTTGAAAGAATTTATCTTTGATAAAATTAATGGGAACCTTTCCCTAAGAATGTGAAATTTAGAAACTAACTGTAGGTTAGCTAAGAAGGATGGTTTCCTGGGTATTGATCTGATGTTGGTTTCGGCCTTCGGGGTTAATATTTGGGGAATTGTTCTCTTGTTAATTTACGGTTAGTGACTGATGAATTGGAATGAGTCGTAGGTTGTGTTTGTGTAACATTTGTTTATTATATACGCGGGTCATTCAGAAAGGCCGGGTTTATACCCATTCTGAATAACCGATTCGACGAAATGTCGAAGATGAAGATGGTGGTAGAAGACCGGAAGTCTTCACATCGTTTGGGTGATTACTGATGATCTTGATTGGGCTATACACCCAAGAGGATGGAATCAGTTGGTGGTCGTCCAGACGTACTTGGAGATCGATGGATATGCGAGGAAAGTGCCTCCGGTTTCGTTCAGACCCAGAACGGACTTGTAAATGGACTGTGTGTCCGACATTGGATTTTATTCTGTGTTGATTGATCTCTATTAAATATACATCTGTTTGGCAGCGGAGAATTTATTCTCTTGCTTAACGCCCTTCTCTGAGACGTACGAGCTCAGAGGTTGTATATCGATGGACGTCAGTCGCATGGCATGAATTGCCAGTGTGGCACGCGTAATTGGCAATTGATCAAGGCTTCTGTTGAAAAGCAAAGTCTTGTGGTTGGTGATCAAAGCACGGCCTACGTGGCGTAGCTTTGTGTATAACGTGAATTCGCGAGCCTCACACCTCGGTATGAGTCAAAAACGGGATAAGGACTGCAGGGAGAGCACGACGTTTCTTTCTAGCTATGGGTGGTGTCAGTGCTTAAACTAGCTGACATTTATATTATTTTCACCTTTGTGGTTGTTGGATGAGGCGCCTCGATTTTAGGTATGTTAGGACCGGGAAACGTGTGTTTAGGAATTGCCAATCCTCAAACTTAAGAGAGGACCGGCCCTGAAGATCCAAGGGTTACCCAGAGTGTGTAGTCCTGAGGCATTTGCTAGAGTGTCTCGAAGCGGAGAGGACCTTGCCCCTTGCCTCGACTCATGACGGAAATCCAATTTCCAATACGAGATATTTCGGTTTTATTTGTAGAGCCTAGTATGGCGACATAGTAGCATGGGATACTATGCCGTCTATGATTGATATTTATGATTGAAGTTGTTTTGACACTTTATACTATAATAGTATCAAAATGATTTGTTTTAAACGTACCGAGCATGTTTGGCTATTATAAGGGAAAACCCTATCCTCCGGCTTGCGTTGCATTGTGTGATGGGACCTGGGTCTTATAATAGCTTCATTTTTCGAAAAAATCATTGCGATGTTTATTCTATGCACTGGTATTCTTGGGAGGAAACCCGTTCCGTGTTATACGGCGTGGTTCCTTGAATTACTCTCTTTTAAAATTGAATTAATAACTGTTTTAGTCCTCACACCAGTCACATGACTGACCTGGAGTTTATTGTTTTAACCTAAACTCTGGGTGCCCCTGTTTTCGACACGGGCAGCTAGTAGTTTTGGTTTTGCAGATTTATATTCACAGGGTCCTGATTTATAGCTGGAACGATGCTCAGAAAGCTCTGTATCCGTGTATTACTTTCAGTTGTGTTTTGTATTCTTTTTCCGCTGCTATGTAATTTATTGTAATCTCTGATATTTATCGAATGTGTATATTATTCATTTATACTCTGTATATTCTTGTATCTGATGGAAGTGTTGTAATAAGCAATGAAATGTTCTTCCGTCTACGTTCTATTTTGTCGTGTTCTCAAGGTAATCCGCTCTTTCCTTCACGGGGAAGTTACGGGTCGCTACAGTTGGTATTAGAGCTTTGGTTTACAGAGCTCGAGAACAAGACACATTAGAACCATACAAAAGAATTCATCAGATATTGGATTAGTAATATCCAATTAGAATGACTCGTTAGAGATAGGATCAGTAGTATCCTAGAATGAGTGTGAAGAGTATATTTTTCAAATGAAAAAGTTTTGTTTTGAAAATTTAAACCATATTATACGTATTTGAATATTTTATTTATATCGAATTTGGACAATCCAGTATATAAAGATTTTGCATATACGCGTCATGAACGTATATTCGAAGTTTTAATATACTGGATAGATATAGAATCACATTCTAGTCGCCTGGAGATGGTACTGATAATTGACATGACATCATCAGTATTTATGTTCGAGTGACGAAGGTGTGATATCTATATATTTCCATTAGACTGGTGTGAGAACCGAAACTACATAGATTTATTTGTTGTGATTTGGCATCAAAACATGATTTTCTGTATATATATCAAAATTATGAATTTGAAACGTTATTTCACTAATTGATTGCTGGTTGTGTTGTTTGTCTATTTGTTTAAAATTTTGATCCATTTAGCCTAATAGAATCAAATAGTGAATTGTATTGAAAATTGGTCGCATTTGCATGCATATACATATATAATGTGTGAACAGGTCATAGCAATGAGGCTAGAGCAGAAGAATAAAATTGTTTGCCCGACAAATAGGTACATGTTTACCATAATTTACTGTTTTGTTTGGGTGATGACGATTTTATGAGCCGATTGGCTTTTTCTTTTTCTTTTGAGTTGAAGAAGGCCATGGGAGGCTATATGAAATATCCCGAAGTCCCCAGTGCAGGGGAGGTTATGGCGAAATTTTTCGGAAATTTAGGGTGTTAGCCAAATTTTTGAAAATTTTGAAAAGTTCTTAGAAACTGAAAAGTTGAAGAACTTAAGCCGTAGCGAAAACAATGGAAGTTGAGTTGGTTTGTAAAACAACTTTCGACTTCGTTCCTTTTCGGGGACGAAAAGTTTTAAGTGGGGGAGATTGTAACAACCCGGAAAATGCGAGCCAGTTAAAAATTTTTATTTTGGCGATTTTGACGAATTTTGAATATTTAAAATGAATTATTTTAAATAATAACGATGAGAAATTTATTTTGAATGGAATTAGAACGTATATATTTATATCGATCGTCGTTAGAATATATAAAATTTTATTTTAATTATAAAAGGAATTGAAAATGGCGCGGTAGTTCGATAATTCGATTTCAAACTTCAAATGAATGTACCGGGTGCAAAATAAACCGGATTTTAGCAAAACCAAAAATAATAGAATCTAATTGAGGAAATCTTTCCAACGAATACGAAAAATTGAAATTTCATAGCGGGGATAAAAAGATATGTCCAGTTGAAATTTCAGAATAGTCGCTATGAAATTTCGGCCCTTAAAAATAGACATTTTGCAAACGACTTCGGATTTCGAAGAAAGCACTTTTGTTGGATCCGGGATGTGAAGTTATTGCTAGGATTCAAATTTCATAATTTTCTGAATCAATATGTGAGCGTAGCAAAGGAAAACGCGTTTGACCAGTTTCAGTTGATTTTAATCGACTGGAAAACGAAATTAATTTTGTTAGGACCGTATCGTCAATACGAAGCTAGAAAATATTTTTCTGGAATTTTTCGAGCTAGTATATGACCCCGGTAAATTGAAATGCACATCAATATATAGAGTTATATGTTGATTTTGACGAAAACTGATCGAAACGATCGAATCGGCCTATGATACATATCCCATTGTGTTCGGAATGGGGGTATTTAGCTTAGGCGACAGGCAGTGGGTTCGATTTTGAGGTCGAAAATAAAAGTTACTTTTTGAAATTAAAATAAATAATAAAATATATAAATTCCTTTCACTTAAGCCCTCCCTCTCCTATTCCCTTCCCCGTTCACTTTCAGTCTCCAAATCAAAAAGAAAAAAAAAGAAAAAACCGGGCTCAGAACCCTAGCCGCCTCCAGGCGCGACCGCGCCACCGCCGCTCCGGGCGGAGCGCCAGCCTCCCTACCTCCCCAATCCGCACCACGCCCCTTCCTCCTCTTCCCCCTCCTGAAACGCTCGAGAACCCCCCAATTCCTCCACCGCATCTACCTCGCGCCTCCTCCTCCTGTTGCTGCAGCCGCTGCTTCTTCTTCTTCTTCCCCTCCGCCGTTCCTCCTTCCTCCCTCCTCCTCAAATGCCGACACAGCCCCATTCTCCCAGGCAAACAAAAAGGTGCAATTTTTAATTTTTATAATTGTTGCTTTAAATCAGTTCATGTTTTTTTTATATAAAACATAGAATAACGAGAGGGTTTTCATAATTAAAATATGATTTTTAGAATAAAGAAATGAGTTTTAAATTAAAAATATGTTTTTTTTATGTAAAACTAGATTTTTAAAAATGTGATTTTATCATATATAAGGAGAGAGGAAGAGAATGGATTTCTCATAGTAGAAAGATCGTATTTTTAAAAAGAGAAAATCGTATTTTTGAAAGGAGAAAGATCGTATATTTAAATATGAAAAGATTCGATTTTTGTATATTTGAAAGTGGAATAAAAATATGATTTGAAGATATAATTTTCTTTGATATAAAAATAGGGATTTTTATATATATAGCTTTGTATTAAAAATATGATTTCTACAATATATATAAATCGAAATAAAAATCGGATTTTTAATATATATTTAGAGATGAAAAAGAAGTGATTTTTACTTTGCAAAGGAAATGATTTTTAAAATCTAAATAGCGAATTAAAAATGTGGTTTTCATATTTGTGGCGAATTAAAAATGAGATTTTTAACATGAATGATTGGATTTTTCCTATATGTGGAACATTATAAAAACTGGATTTTTATTTATATGTAAAGCGTAATGGGAAAAATATGATTTTTGTATAAGTAGAAATTATAAAAATATGATTTTTATAGAGTAGAAATATTAAAAATATGATTTTTTTATATAATAGAGAATATAAAAATATTATCTTTATATATGAAGTAGTAATAAAAATTATGATTTTTATTTATTAGAATGAAGCAATAAAAATAATATTTTTATATTTGAACAGCGTGAAAAGGACTGAATTGGAATTTCAACCGATCCAGACGGTTCAGCAGTTCAAAAGCAAAGCACTGTGGAGTGGAACCCTCTGTGAGAACTTCTCACCTTTTAATTTTCTTTTTTCTAGTTATATTATTTTATATACTAGGATGCAGACGGTGTTTAGTAGCACTCGACACCCGTCGTCCACAGACCATGGACGGTTTGTTTGTTTGTTTGATATTGATGTGTAGTTGATTGTGTGATATGAAATGAAAAAATATATTTATATAGTTAAAAATATTGTATAGTTAAAAATAGAATTTTTAACGCGTATATGAAATGAAATAAATAAATATAAACAAATCGGACGATTTGTATATATATACACTGATTTGACTGATATTGATTGGGATGATAAATTTTACACATCGCCCAACTGCACAAATAAAAGTCTGTGTTTGGTTGTTTGAATCCCCACACGGGTATTGGGATAATACACGACATACACTAATCGCAATAATTTGTTGTATGTCGATCGATGGATTGACAGACTGTTATAAGCGTTAGATATCTATATTTGATGCTTATACAGTGTAGTGCACTTTGGATGATGGTTGATTATTTATCGTTGCTATTATATACATGTGTTGTATGGAAACCATATAATTAACATTATATGGTAATTGATTGGGCCTCATTCCAATTGGAAAAATAAAGAATATTATAAAATATAGGTTCATGTGTTGACCGTACTCATTCGTTGAGATTAGTCATGTGTTGAACGAAATATTTTAACAATAAAATTTACATCTTTATCATATATAAAATTAGAAACTAACTGGAAAATAGCTAAGATGAGTGGTCTCCTGGGTATTGATCTGATGTTGGTTTCGGCCTTCGGGGTTAATACTTAGGGAATCATTCTCTTACTAATTTACGGTTGGAGTCTGATTTGAAATCAAATGATAGATACCATAATTTTATAAAATATATTGAATAACAAAAATGGTCACATGTGGACAGTACTCATTTGTTGAGATTAGTCATGTATTGAAATATATATTCATTTGTTGAATAGAATAACGAAGTTATTGAAAAATATAAAGCCGTGTTGATTATAGATGCGCTATTTTGACGCGAACGATAATTATATCGATTATATTCGAATTAAATTGAATTGAATAGGAAACGAATTCGAATTGAATTGAATATAAAATGAATTCAAATTGAATTGAAATTTGAATTGAATTGAAACGAATTTATAAGGAGAAATTCAATTTTGATTTAAATCTGAAATGGAAGTTGAAATTGTTTTGAAACGAATTTAAAATGATTTATAAAATTCGTTTTAAAAAGGAAATCGACGAAATATATATTATATATTTTATATATATATATAGTATAATGGCCTGAATAGAACGCGCCGCGCCGCGGTTGTTCTTGAATTTCGACCATTGGCTTCGAACGGACATTACGGGAGATCCAATCGTCGGATTCTCCTAAAACCGGAACCGTTGGGTTCGTATCGAAAAGAGCTTTCCAATGAATAGTAGAAATTTGAAATCTAACGGTTGGATTTGGAGATACGTCCAAATCAAATTTGGAAAAGGTCGCTGTAAGTGCAGTTCGATGGCCGTTGATGGAAATCGACTGTACGGGCCTTGATAAAATTATTAAAAATATCAATAATTTGGGTAAAATCATAAGAAATGATTTGGGAAAAACTGGGATGAAAAATCCCACCTTTGTAAAGATAAAAATAAATTATTATCGAAATGAACTAGTTTTGAATTAGAATTAAATTCAATTCATTTTTGAAGTAAATAAATTGAATTTGAATTGGTTTTTGGGTTTATCGTGAGCGGTATTTTGAATAACACTTGTTTTTTAACCCGATAATTAATGGAATGTGATTTTGGGTAGTCGTGAACGGTATCTTCAATAATACTATTCTTAGACCCAACTGAGTTAAGAAAATCAGAAACTAACCGGAGATTAGTTAAGTTGAATGGTTTCTTGGGTATTGATCTGATGTTAGTTTCGGCCTTCGGGGTTAATATTTGGGGAATTGCTCACTTGCTATTTTACGGTTAAGGGCTGAAAGAATGGAATGTGACTTTGGGTTTATCGTGAACCATGTTTTAAATGACACTGATTCTGTAACCCAGTTAAAGATTAAAACTAAGTGGAGTTTTAATGAATCTTTAATTAGATTGAAATGATCGAGAACGGAGTATCACCAGTTTTGCTCCAAAGCGATAGTTAAATCTTTAAATAGATTTGAACGTGAAATGGTAATTAATTTTACCGATAACACCGTGGTGTTAGATATGGGGTATTACCAGTTTTGCTTCATGGGATAAATAGGTTGGGATTGGGAAATAAAATAAATATTTACTTCGGTGTGGTTCGCTAATCATGACTAGTTTGAATTGACATCCAAAGGAAGATTAAAGGATAAATTTGAAAGAATTTATCTTTGATAAAATTAATGGGAGCCTTTCCCTAAGAATGTGAAATTTAGAAACTAACTGTAGGTTAGCTAAGAAGGATGGTTTCCTGGGTATTGATCTGATGTTGGTTTCGGCCTTCGGGGTTGATATTTGGGGAATTGTTCTCTTACTAACTTACGGTTAGTGACTGATGAATTGGAATGAGGCATAGGTTGTGTTTGTGTAACATTTGTTTATTATATACGCGGGTCATTCAGAAAGGCCGGGTTTATACCCATTCTGAATAACCGATTCGACGAAATGTCGAAGATGATGACGGTGGTAGAAGACCGGAAGTCTTCACATCGTTTTGGTGATTACTGGTGATCTTGATTGGGCTGTACACCCAAGAGGATGGAATCAGTTGGTGGTTGTCCAGACATACTTGGAGATCGAGGGATATGCGAGGAAAGTGCATCCGGTTTCGTTCAGACCCAGAACGGACTTGTAAATGGACTGTGTGTCTGACATTGGATTTTATTCTGTGCTGATTGATCTCTATTAAATATACATCTGTTTGGCGGCAGAGAATTTATTCTCTTGCTTAACGCCCTTCTCTGAGACGTACGAGCTCAGAGGTTGTATATTGATGGATGTAACACCCCACATCCGTTAGTGTCACTCACAAAGGGAATGCATTAAGTTCTGTGGAGCATTTAGGGTAAAAGATGCAGATAAATTACAAGATAGACAAAAATTACAACAGCGGAAAATAAAACTTTGCTTTATTGATAAAATAGTTCGTACAACGATTTCTTTATAATATCAGAGTATCCTCTGTCTTACAAAATAAAGAAGCTTAAAAATACATTTATATTCCCCAATGTAGCATAAGCCAGCCATAGCAGCGAAAAGGAGAGTCCAAAGCACTTTGTCCAAGAATCTTCAAGCTTGGGAAGAGTGACAGTCCAACTTAACCTGAGCTATACTATTCCCTCCCTTACTACCTGGGGGGAACGGAAGAAAGAAGACGAAAGAAAAACAGAGTCATACTTAAAGCCTGAGTAAGTTCAGTAACTTCTAGCATGTGAACATGGGAAAAACAAAACGACATGAATTAACTGAATACAAGATAACACCATGATGATAGGATCAGCAAGATTAGACAAGATTAACACAAGATATGCTAAGACAAGATAAACTGGTTATGCTTTAATACTTTCGCCGCTTTGCTATTTCCTTGTTATACTGATTTCTATATCTCTGCACCACCTAACAAGTGCCCCAACTAGTAACGATAACGTGATCCCAATCCCTGTAGTTTCCATTGCCTTCAGGCATACATTTATTATTTTATTACCTAGATCTAATCTAGGGTTTTCTCTCAAGTGCTTTCTAGATTCAACTAGAGTTTACGCTATCTGCTGAACACTTCTCGGATTCAGGGTTTATGCCACCTAGTACAACTAGGGATTACGCTACCTATCGAACGATGCCTTCAAGTCTAGGACACACTACCTAGAGTGGTATATGCTCCTAGGCTTCCCCATGCATGTATCGCGAGTCGTTATCGCCTCTCTAGATGCACATGTCCTGTAATGTGCGGCCTGAGTCCTGTGGTAGGTGATCGTCGCTAGTCTATGAATTAGAAAAGCGCGACATTTGTAATAAATTCTGCAAGCATACAGGTGTGTAGCATACAGGTCGAACACAGGGAGGAAAGTTAAATTTTATTATTTATATGTTTCGTGGGCGTGTTAGACGAACTTTGGAGGTTGATTTTGCAAAACAAAACAAAATTAAAACTGTAATTTGATTCAGAACAGATCTTACTGAACCGACGATCAAATCACAATTTCAATGGAAAGCAAATGAAACTATGAATTAGATTTGAATCTAATCAAACCCAATTTGACCTAAGAAAATAATAAAAAGCAGAAATTGAAATTGCAGAAATTGAAATAACAAACAAGAATTAAAATTAGGATTTCCGCTGAATCTAATCAGACGGTAAATCACTAATGCAAATAAGTGCAAAATACAAATAGTGTTCTACCGAATCTAATCGTATAGACAACACTAGTTGCTAAGAAAACAAAAAATGCAGAAAATAAAAGAGAAAGAAGAACTTTTATTAGAACAATGGAATAAGAGATGAGATGAGATAGGATGGTGGCTACAATGCCATTACAAGGGTATATATAGGGGATAACCAAACCCTAACCCTAACCCTAATGATAACTGGGCCTTGTCATTACATCACTAATTAGTTTACAATGAAAAATATAAATGGGCCTTTGATAGTTAAAGCAATTTTGGGCCTTTTCTCTTTTTCCTCTTGCTTCATTGACATTTCTTCATTGATTTGTGATGTTCAAAGCCTTTTTATCAATCCTTTTCTTGTCCAACAGCAACTAGATGTGATATCTTTATCTACAATTCTTCAAAATGCAAATACATAACAAATTGAACTCTATTTCTCTACATTTCTGGTTGCATGCGGGCTGGGTTGGAATATCTGTAAAAATAACAAAACAATACCCAAGTAATATTTATTTATATACAAAAAATAAGATATAAGAGCATAAAATAAACACATTTCTATGTCAATCAAATACCCCCACACTTATCTTTTACTCGTCCTCGAGTAAAACAAGAAATGGAAAACTAACTAGATAGGTCACACTTTCGTAGGAAACACGATTGCATTGAGCGTATGCAACTAACTAGATAGGTCACACTTTCGTAGGAAACACGATTGCATTGAGCGTATGCAACAAGCCGTTAAACCTCTAGGTGTCCCTAGTAGGACGAGTGGTGTCTCGTGAGGGTTTTCAGCGGATACTACCCACAAAATCCAAATGCAGTATGCTATGATTCTAATGAAACTACATGAATGCAATGGACATATGCAAATAAAAATGAAAAAAAATGAAAACACGACTTGTTTCAGGAAAGTGGTAAAACAAATTATGTTAACAATTTCTAACCAGTTGATTTTATTTTAGATACCTCGACTTATCACAAATTTTCAATATAAATCAAGTTTTCAAATGTTAAATTTCAGTTTGGCCAGTTAGTTCGGTCGATAACATAGTGCAGCCATGAAATAAATTCTTAGTTTGCTTGGCACAGTTTGCAAAGTGGTATTCTAATTTTCTCATGTATGGCTAGTCAAATCAATAAGGTCAAGAAGTGTTTGGGTATCATCGCTTATTCTTTATTCTATAAAATTTTAAGATTTATGATTAAGTACATACACCTAAAAAGACCAAGGTTTACCACCCATGCACTGCCTCGCGGACTAACGGAGAGTAGGTAAAGAGCTTGGCGGATTGTGCAGGCCGACTTTGACTTTGTCAACAACGTGTCGGTAATCCTTAGGTGTCCAATCTCATAAAATGAGACCAAGATATTCCAACTTTGACTTTGTCAACAACGTGTCGGATAGAGCTTGGCGGGTTTGCACACCAACGCTCGATATACAAGCAATGTTGGATACCCTTGGAATACTATTATTATTATTATCGAAAATATAAGCACAAAAAGAGAGTTACGCGAATTCAACTTAACACAGCTTAGTTTTAAAGATTTGAAAAGCCAATATAAGTATTTTAAGTCCTCCACTTATTTAACAAAGTCTACAATATAGAATAGATTTCATGGCCATCACCTAAGAATCTCCCTATGTACCGGTTACACTATTATCCCTCAAGATTAAACTTTTCATTATATTTCTTATTCGATCTAAGTTGAGAGAAAAAAATACTATCAACTGGCTAAAAATTGTAAACTTATTTTGCTGTATCAATTGAAAATGAGTCGTATTTCAAAAAAAAAAAAAAATTATGGTATGTAACTACAATCTAAAATGTATGATGGTCCTACTTAAATGGTTAAAAATAAAAAGAAATAAAAACAAAGAAAAATGAAAATGGATGAAATGCAGACTCCCCCCACACTAGAACTAAACAGTGTCCACACTGTAATTTTTTTCTATATTTGAAAGATAGTACCCAAAGGTGTATCAAATGCAGAATGATTTGTAAAACGAAATGCAATTTAACCACTATATGCGAATGGAAATCATATGCAAAATGAAATCTACGATGATGATGTGTGTTATGTGAAAATTGAGATTTCCTTTTACCCCCACACTTGCCTCTATAAAAAATGATGTATGATGATTTTATATTTGATTTTTGAAGTACAGGAGGCATGTCAATAAATTCTGAAATCAGAATCCTTCCAATGAAAATTTTGTCGTGCCAATTATTTAAATCATTCAAGAGAAGATTATCATAATCCCATAATCTTGAATTTTTAGCAACAATTTCATTCGATGGTGTGGAACTAAAATTATCTTCCAGACATACTCCCAATTCGTCTTGTAAAAAATTAATCTCGTCCTCAAATAGCTCTTTGAAAGACATAGCAGATACGTCCGTTGAGGAAAGTGAAGTTTTCATAGGAAATAAATCAGATGTGTCATCTACAACTGTTTCTATCATGTCGACTTCTCCTATTTCAGAATCTTTGGGTTGATGGAAAATATTCAATTCAATGGTTAAGTGCCCAAATGATAGTCGAAGTTGGCCGCTCCTACAATTGATGATAGCATTTGAGGTGGCTAAGAAGGGACGACCCAAAATCAATGGAATTTGACTACCATGACTCAAAACAGGCTCAGTTTCTAGAACTATGAAATCGATAGGGAAGTAAAATTGTTCGATTTGTATCAAGACGTCTTCGATCATGCCCATTGGCTTTTTGACAGATCGGTCAGCTAGCTGAAGAGTGATGTTTGTTGGTTTAATCTCCCCTAGTCCTAGTTGACAATAAACAGTGTAGGGGAGAAGATTGACACTTGCACCAAGATCAAGTAAGGCATGACTGATATGAGTATTTCCTATTTTACAACCGATTGTAGGGCAACCGGGGTCCTTGTACTTGATTGGTGATGCATTTGAGAAAATAGAGCTAGTGTTCGCAGTTAAGAAGGCAGTTTTAGGAACATTAGTGGCTCGTTTTCGGGTGCATAGCTCCTTGAGACACTTAGCATATTGAGGATTTTGTTCGATGGTATCTAAGAGCGGAATATTGACACGAACTTGTTTGAAGATTTCAAGAATTTTCTCGAAATTTGCATCCTTCTTCTTATTGTTAAGTCTATGAGGGTATGGAGCTACTGGTTTATAGACTCTTTCAGACTTTTGATTGTTTGAAGCAGAAGGTTTCAATATAGGGGTTGAAATCGAATGATTGTCGAGAGTGCCGACACTGTTGTCAGCCGTTTTTCCTGATCTGAGGGTGATGACTGAGTTGTTCGAATTAATGTTTTCATCCTTACAAGAGTTCACGGTACAAGAATCATATTTTGGACTCACCTCGGGTTGACTAGGCAAATTTTCGTTCTCCTTACTTTTCATTAGTTGCGTCATCATATTCATCATTTGGTCGAGTTTAGCGTCGTGCGAGTTCATTTTAACTTCATGAGAGTTCAACTGTTTCTCTAAACGCACAATGTCTTGTGACGGTTGAGAAGATTGAGGACCAAAAGAAAATGGAGCTTGGTAATACGAATTTGGTATCATGTGAGATGGATTTGCTTCATTATTTGGATTAGACCATGAGATATTTGAATGATTTCTCCGACTAAGGTCAGATGTGGATGAGTAAAGACCATTTTGGGCTATGACATTGACTTGGTCTTGAAGGTAACATTGGGGTAGTCCATTGAATTGAGGAGTTTGATTCTCTAAGGGAATATGAATTGTATCCACGACATGCACTCCTCTAGTGGAAGCACAGATGGGAACACGAATGGACTCCCATTGCATGTCCTTTTCAGAATAATCCTCTAAGAATTTCCAAGCTTCATCGGCTGTTTTAGACATAAAATCTCCCCCACACATTGACTCTAGTTGAGTTCTAGTCTGATAGTTTAGACCCTCATATACAATTTGACATAAGTAATCTTTTATGATTCCATGATGAGGACAACTATACAGTAATTGGTTGAACCTATCAAAGTATTTTGAAAAAGTTTCCCCCTCATTTTGAGAAAATTGATGTATTTCAGTTCGAATTTTCAGAGTTTTGTGAAAAGGGAAAAACTTTTTCAGGAATACACTGACGAATTCATCCCAACTTCTTATTGACTGTTTGGGAAGAGAATTTAGCCATCGTTTAGCGCTTTCAAATAGTGCAAATGGAATTAGCCTTAGCTTGATTGATTCATTGGATAATTGTTGCATTTGAGTTGAGGATGAATACAATTCAAATTCACTTAAAAATTCATAAGCATTTTCAGAACCAGTGAATTTTGGTACCCCTTGAATGAAAGAATGTTTAAGCTCAAAATTTCCTTCAGCTGGTGGAAACACGATGACAAAGGGTTGAACGGTTCTATTTGGATAACATCGTTCTCGAAGAGATAAGGGTCTATTCATTTCCAAATTGAGATTTTGAAAGTTTTGATTTACTCGGTTTTGATCCAACTCGTTTGGAAAGTTCTGATTTACTCGAGAACCCCTAGGAGAGTTATGTTGGCTAACACTGTTTTCACTCATCGTTATCAAATGTAAACAAAGAAAATCTTAGATTCGAGGTTGACAAAATGAGCTTCACTTCAAAATAAATAACGTACACTAGTATATCTTATTAATTGATATTCTCGATTTGAAGGGGGAAGAGGGTCTTATGGCCGTTCACGTATAGTATAAATACTAAGGGATACGACCAATGTTTTACGGGTAGTATGCAACCTCTTTTGCTAGAAGTTCAATAAATTGAACTAATATATATCCGCGATCAAACCGTTGAGAAAATCAATTTCATGAAATACACTTTTGTAGTTAAATAACTTGAAATATCTAATCTGTTGAAAAACGATGGAAGTGATGATTTTAATTATCGAAATTCGCTCCTCACCAAATAGATTCAGAAACAACAACACAGAACAGTCACAGAAATATAAATTGCAGAATTAAAATTTTTACATTCAAGCCGCTGCCCCTGCAGAAGATTTTTACAACAATTTCTATATTTTCAAAGCAGCTTCTGCACCTGTAGAGTTTAGAAAATTTTCACCTTGATCGGCAGTCCTCCCGTGAATTTGGGAAGCGCTAGCGCGTTCACACCCCACTTGGTGTGCAACCGCTCCAACCCATCTGAATCGTCCGTTGCTTTCTGTTGGTGTCCCCTTCTATTAATTGCTTGACTGCGCTGCGGCACGGGTTCGGGCTAGGAGCCCGAAAAAAAATTTTTAAGACCCCTTTTTTTTTAAATTTCAGCTGTACCTGTTTTTGAAAAAATTCTCCTTCGTTTTTTTTTTTTTTTTTTTTAAGAATAAGATAGAAAGAAAAAAAAAAAAACAGAAAAAAAACTAAATTGGACTTAAAAGGAAAACTAGACTAAAAGGAAAAATGATAAGGTAAAAGAGAAACTCGACTGAACAACACTTTTTTTTTTTAAAAAAAAAAACTAAGCTTGAAAAGAAAACAAAAATAAAACAAATAAATAAATATACTAGGCTAGACAAACTCAAACAAAATATAAAAAAAATAACTAAGTTAACCGTTAAAACAAAACAACCCAAAATGACAACTCAGTATTGAACCATGAAAGTAACCACGCACTCAACCGATCCTAAGCACGCCTGTACACAAACCCTAAAAGCAACCGACGACCCTATATAATATCGAACCACAACACCCCAATTACCAAACTCACACGCTTACTTTTTTTTCTCTCAGAAAATCAAGCGCTGCTCGATTTGGAAACGAAACAAGAGATTTTTTTTTCGAACCCAGAAAAGCTTCTCCCAGAATTTTTTTTTCGAACCCAGAAATTTTGCACTGGGTGAGCACTTGCACTCTTTTTTTTTTTTTTTTTTGGAGATGAATTTATGTGTTTGAACAGTTGATCTTGCTGTTCGATTTCGGAGGGTTTGAGGTATTCGGGTCTGACGAGGTAATTTCTTGTTATAGACAGTTTGGGAATATAAAAGGGGTCCTAGGGTTTTCGAACTTATGGACTCGCGATGGAGATTTGATCGCAGGCTTTTGTAATCGGTGTTTGGTGAGTATTGTTGTGGATGGTCACGTTGATTTGGTGACTGATTTTGGTGGCGTAGTTTTTCTTGTGAAGTGGGGTTTGTTTGTATGGAAATTTGGTAGAAGCTATGGACGGAAGTGGATGTTGAGGAATTACTGGGGACTGTTGAAGGGGAATACTGGGGAAGTAGCAAAGGTTGATGAAATTGGCAGAGGAGGATTTTGGCAGTTTGTCGACTGGTGGGGGTTGTGTAAGATTGCAGAGAGGATTGTGGTTGAGGTTGACAGGAACTGGAGGGGTGTATGGTATTGGCGGAGGACGGTGCGTGAATTTGTGAAGGATGGATGGTGTAGTATGGAAGAAAAAGGTGCAGAAGAAATATAAAAACAGAAAAGAATTGTCAAAGGAATTTTTTTTTTTTTTTTTTGAAAGAATTTGTAGGGGAAGAAAGAATATGTACTGATAATAGGAAAGAAATTAGAAATATGGCAAGAGATTGAAAGAAAACTGGCAACTTATTTTTTTTCTCTCTTGTATAGAAGATTACAGTATCGTCAATCAATACCAAATCAACTAAATGAGAATTTTATTCTATATATACAAGAAAAACAAAGGGAAAATATAAACAAAAACTAACACGAATCAGAAATTAAACAAATAATAAAATCTAATTGTTACCTCCCCGGCAACGGCGCCAAAAACTTGATCGTCGCTAGTCTATGAATTAGAAAAGCGCGACATTTGTAATAAATTCTGCAAGCATACAGGTGTGTAGCATACAGGTCGAACACAGGGAGGAAAGTTAAATTTTATTATTTATATGTTTCGTGGGCGTGTTAGACGAACTTTGGAGGTTGATTTTGCAAAACAAAACAAAATTAAAACTGTAATTTGATTCAGAACAGATCTAACTGAACCGACGATCAAATCACAATTTCAATGGAAAGCAAATGAAACTATGAATTAGATTTGAATCTAATCAAACCCAATTTGACCTAAGAAAATAATAAAAAGCAGAAATTGAAATTGCAGAAATTGAAATAACAAACAAGAATTAAAATTAGGATTTCCGCTGAATCTAATCAGACGGTAAATCACTAATGCAAATAAGTGCAAAATACAAATAGTGTTCTACCGAATCTAATCGTATAGACAACACTAGTTGCTAAGAAAACAAAAAATGCAGAAAATAAAAGAGAAAGAAGAACTTTTATTAGAACAATGGAATAAGAGATGAGATGAGATAGGATGGTGGCTACAATGCCATTACAAGGGTATATATATAGGGGATAACCAAACCCTAACCCTAACCCTAATGATAACTGGGCCTTGTCATTACATCACTAATTAGTTTACAATGAAAAATATAAATGGGCCTTTGATAGTTAAAGCAATTTTGGGCCTTTTCTCTTTTTCCTCTTGCTTCAATGACATTTCTTCATTGATTTGTGATGTTCAAAGCCTTTTTATCAATCCTTTTCTTGTCCAACAGCAACTAGATGTGATATCTTTATCTACAATTCTTCAAAATGCAAATACATAGCAAATTGAACTCTATTTCTCTACATTTCTGGTTGCATGCGGGCTGGGTTGGAATATCTGTAAAAATAACAAAACAATACCCAAGTAATATTTATTTATATACAAAAAATAAGATATAAGAGCATAAAATAAACACATTTCTATGTCAATCAGTAGGGCAAATCAAGAAACACAGAACTCGGTCGGGAGCTTTCATATACCAGCCGATGCAGATGCTGTTAGACCCAAATGTGGTTCTAACACCCAAATTGATTAGAAACAAGATAAAGTAAAGCAGAAATAAAAAAGAACACACAAGATTTATAGTGGTTCGGCGAAGAAATGCCTACGTCCACTTAGTTTTCACTATATTCAGTAATTCAGTTACAAATGCAATGTAAGATTCGCTCACAACTCACTTTTGTTCACTCAAATGATTAAAACAAGAAATGAAAGATGGTTTGGATTTTCCGGGAGCAAAGGAATTCGGATGATGGAGGTACTTGGATTCTCAAAAGTGCTGAAAAAAGATCCTTCTCTTTGTCTCTAGATGGGGTATTTATAGGTGTGAATTTGCTGAGATTCAATCCGGGTCGGAACACGTGTCCTCCATCGCTCTTTCTTCGGGTTCGGATGGACCATCAAGCTGACAACACATCAAAGAGACGGACGTTAGGGGTAGGAATTAGTCATATCCGGTCCGGTTCTCCAGGCGATTTTATAGGAGATTTTCCTGGATCATGGGTGCGGGTCGGAGACGTGCAGGTTGGGGGCTCGGATCGGAATACCCGATCCGAACCGGAGTAGCTTGGACGTCTCTTCTTCTCCAATCATACTCCGCTCCGCTCCAGCGTCGTGGCAAGCGGATGGCTTTCCGATCCACTTGAGATTTATTGGCCTTCCGATCCGATCAGGTATGCTTTGCCAATCTATCCAGTAAAAGACATCCGATCCGAACAGAGAATCCTGCCCGATCCGAACCGATATGCTGCTATCAATCTGAATTGTGATGTTTCCTTCCGATCCGAACCGGAGTCTTATGTCTTGAAATATTCTTCAATGGTTGGTTTCTTGACTTTGTGTTGCCTAGTTCGCAAAGTAGGCTAACATTTTGCCCCCTCAAAGGATGCTTTCGTTGTACAAAGCGTGCTTTGATGTCGTTTAACCAGAATTGTCAAGAGTAATGCATCGATTTCTATTCGGTTCGGCGTCCGATCCGAGTGCCTTTTCTTCATTTCTGAGCAAATTTGGGAACTCTTCTCGCCGTGTAATGCTTCTTGCAGGTATGCTCCTCCTTTACTTCCCTTCTCTTCAATTCGAGTCGGACGTTAAATCAATCGCGTGAGATTTCCGCTCGGTTCGGACTCCGATCCGAAGCGTTTTCGTGAGTTAGGTTCTTGGACGTTGGGCCTTCAGAGGGAGTTGTGCTTCTGGGCCTTCATTCCGGTCCGAGTGGGTGAGACAAAATAGGAAGACGAGGAGTCAATAACATTCCCTTTATAAACTCGTTACGACCTTCATTCCTTCCTTCTTCTTTTTTGCTGCCGCTTCCGACCTTAATATTGAAAACGTCAGAAACTCGAAAATTCTAAAACTATTTCCTGTAGATTTCCCGAATCAAACATATAGGTAGCTTTTCTAATCTCAAATGATTTTGTTGTAATCGTTCTCGATTTCAATTAGCGTTGGGTTAGGATGGTTTGGCCATAAGCATCACTCGAACCCTCCGCCGCTGCTGGTGGATGCGCCATTGCTTCGAGGCGTTGCGAGGCTGAAGAGGGCGAATATTTGTTCTTAACGGTGGCTTCGGTGATAGAGCGGACTCGTCTGTGAGTAGATGGGAAAAGAGGAAAGAGATGAAGAGTGGGATGACAAGCTGGAGTCGGTTCGGGTGGAAGACGAAGGAGCAAAAAGGAAAAGGAGGGAAAGGGGATCGGCTCGGGTTTCGTTCTTTGGAAAGATGGAAAGGAAAGAAAAAGTCGGTTCGGGTCGGAAAAGTGAATGGGATGAGAGGTTGAAGTAAACGGACCGGTTAGGTGGTGCTGGTTCGGTTCGGATCGGGCTACCCGATCCGAACAGATCAGTCCTGCTTCCGAACCCGTTGCTTCCCTTGTCTTGAACTGACCATGCTTTAGTGAGGCACCCGAACCGACTGTTATCTGTGCTTGTGTCGAGCTAGTCATCATATGCATATCCGAACCGACCCGAACATATTGAACTTGACACATAAAGACCACCCAACTAATTCAACTAACACTTATTCTAGACGAATATGCCTCACGGACAGTTAGGATAGTGCCTTGCGAACATAAACGAGAATCACGGACAACTCTGACTATTACTTTCTCTTTAAAGCTTCGTCTTGCATTGCTGTACTTCTATTTTGTATTTCCCACATTTGTTGCAAACACTTTAGTTCACACACATACACAAAAAAAAAGGGACACGGGATAATTCACTCTAATCCGTGCTATTGCTTCTTCAATAGTTCCATGACAATGAGGCCCAGACGCTCTTCTCGTTTAGATGAGAGGAAAGAAGCTCCAGAAACTTCCAACAAAACCACTCTCGAGGATATCTCTTCTTCATCTGACCCAGAATGGGACAGCGAGGGTCCGGATTACGGAGTTGGTCATCGGGAAAGCGATGAAATGTCTTCAGAAAATGAAGTTTCCCTAGGCTTTGAGGAGGAAGGAGGGGTTGGTGACCATCGAGCACCCGATGAATTTGACTCAGCCATTATATTGGAGTCACCTCCAGATTCCGTAGAATCGACAATTGACAATGACCGGCTCATTAGAATTTGCTTGAAGTATGGAATAATGAAAAGGGACACTCTAGTGCCCTCACGCTCTGATCGTCCCCACAACCCTCCAGAAGGATATATGACGGTTACTCGACTGATGTGCATGGTTGGCGCTATTCCTCCATTCTCGCCTTTCATCGTCGACTTCTTAAGACAAATGCGGATTGCCCCCATGCAGCTGCATCCCAATTCATATGCCTATCTGCATACCTTATTCATAGCATATCGTGAAATTCTAGGCGTGGAGCTTACGTTTGACGATGTTCACTTCTTCTATAATTTCAAACATCGGACTAGAGAAACCCCTTCTTTCTGTTACTTTGAGTCGGTCCCAAAGAGGAAGATAATCTCTACGCCGTTTAGCAGCAAAGCTGGAGATTCCAGACTAGAGTGGTTCTATATAAAGCAACAGTCTGGATGCGCCAGAAGATGGACAAAATCAAGTAAAGCACTGACTTTCTGACCCTGGACTCTATACACTTGAATCATCACCCTGACCTGTTTTCCTTTTTATTTGCAGTCGACAATCCCAAACAGGTATCAGACCAAGCGTTCTTTGATCGAATGCACCGTCTCCTCAATGGCGACCAAAAGTTCCTTACTATTGACGAGGTTCTTAAAGATGAGTACCTTCATTTTCACGGGCTGCTATCCGTTTTCCGTAGCATCGGTCATGGGACGGTCCCTTATGCATATATTCCTCCAGTGGAAACAGTTCCTGAAATAGGAGAAGGCTCGGGAATTCCTGCAGCTTCTCTTCAAACTTCACCCTCTCCCTCTTCCACTCAAGATGATGAACTGGCTAATCTGGCCAAAAAACATCGTGAAGGGTATATTGCCCCCGAGGAAACTACCTCGGTAGACAAATCAAAATCTCCCCAAGGGTCGCCACTTCACGCTTCCGAAGGGGATGTTCCTAGCACCGACGAGCACATATTTCAGGGCTTGGGGGATCTCCCCTTACCCGAGACTATATATACCTCAGAAGATTTCAGAAAGGACCCTTTAGTCTTCACTTCTTCTGAAGAAACTACTCCTGCTAAGGCCAAAGAGCCTGCCCGCACCAGTCTAACTTCAGACCCGGGTTGGTTGGGGGGACACACACACCACATAGGATGCACTTTACACCGTGGCACTAGCATTCATTGCACTTTTTTCTCCATGAATCCATTGATTCTAAACTTCGCTTATTTTATCGTACAGGTACAATGTCTCGATCCTCTTATGATATAAGAAAGCTTCGCCGCAGCATGTCCAATCCTCCTCAGGATGCCGAGTATAATCGTCGGGATGACCGCGGTAGGGAGGAAAGAAGACCCTATGATCCTTATCGATCTCGAACCTCACGCTCCCGCTCACCAGTTCAACCAGAACAAGAGAAATACAAAAGCTATCAAGGTCGTAGGGAGGAGGATAGACCACAATCTAGGGATTCCACTTCCTCCCATGAAAAGCGGAATAGAGA
The DNA here is from genome assembly GCA_030737875.1 of Allium sativum. Classification (NCBI taxonomy): domain Eukaryota; kingdom Viridiplantae; phylum Streptophyta; class Magnoliopsida; order Asparagales; family Amaryllidaceae; genus Allium; species Allium sativum. The sequence goes on from CM060920.1 coordinate 250,016,983, forward strand.
GAAAACTCCTCCAAAGGAAACTGGGTCTAGAAGTAAGCAAAAAGTCCCTGCTACTAAACGACCCAGGACAGATAAGGGTTCTACAGAATCTTCTTCGGGAAGGGACACTGAACTAACAGTCCTCGCTCCTCCTCCACCAGACGCGGGAACTGCAGTAAGGCTGGCATATTTAAAGGAGCAATTTCCCGAGCACTACTTCGAGACTCTGACCTTCCTTCCTACCCTTGAACCCATTTCTTCTAATTGGGCGGATGAAGCTAAAGCAAAAATCGATTTGGTGGAAAAACAATATATCGAAATGTTCAAGTATTCTCGCAGTCTTTCTAGAATCATCCGCACTCTAATGACAAATGCTGACTCGATGCAAAAGACTGCAGAGGAGGATGCCAAGGCCCTAAAAACCTTAGGTAAAGATTTAGAAGATACTCAAGCTCAACTAGCTATCGCTCAGAAGAACGCTTCTAACTTCAAACAACAGTTTGAGGACATGCAAAAGCGCTATCATGACTTGCTAGAATCCCACACTCAGGAGCGTTCTGAGTTGAAGAAACAAGCTGACGAGGCCAAATCAGAGGCCGCGAAGACACGCCTTGCTTATGCTGAGCTTGAGCAGAAAAACGCCGAGTTAGCGAACAGGAGTGCCGAGTTAGAAAAGAAAAACGCAGACTTGGCTTCAAAATTGTTGGAGGCGGAAAACAGGGCTGCTCTGGCTGAGGGCAATGTGGACTGCGCTATTAAATCTGCGGAGGAAACCCGCAAACAACTATCAGAGGCTGAGGCCGATATTCAGGGTTTCAGCGAGCTAATGATCGAATTCTTCGCGCACATTATTCGTCGTCGAAACATTTCCTGGATCGAGGACTATCCATCCACTTTGGTTCATGTGTGGAATCAAATCGTCGAGTGGGAAAAAGAAGAGCTTAAGGTTGATTCCCTCGATGAAGATAAGCTGATGGAGAAGTACTTGAGAGACGACGAACCGGAGCGTCTAGCTGAAGGGCGCCGTTTAATTGCTGAGGCCATGGAAGAAGAGAGGCGGAAGTCTAAACAGAAAACCATTCCTGAAGCCGGTTCTTCTTCTTCTGCTCCTGTAACTCCCGAAGTAGAGGGGTATGATCCCGAAAACCCGGGAATTTCCCGAACTACTTTGCTATCTCCTATTCCTGAAATAGCTCCAGAGGTAGTAGTTACCCCCGCTGAAAAGTCTTCAGAAGGTATCCCTATCTTTTCTCCTCAATTTGTCAAGGCTACTACTACCTTTGGCTACATAACCGAACGTTCGATGAGAAATCCTTTGCTCTTGCCTGAGTTGATAACCAATGTTTCTCATTTTGTAGGCGTTGAATCATTCATGAAGACAGATGTAGCTCAAGGAGCTACCGCTGGGACACAACCCGCTGATAGGGTCAAAGAAGGGGAAGACAAGGCTGCTTCAACAGACCTGGGGGAAAGAAGTGAGCCAATTAAGGTCACTACTCCCCATGATGAAGAAATGATTGCAGCTTTAAAAGATGACGGAGAAGACGAGGGGCATGATGAGGAACCGGAGGTTACAATAACCGGGGAGTCAAAGAGCGCCGATGACGTTACCTTGGCGGCCATGAAGGCTGATCAAGACAAGCGTTTGCAATTAAAGGCTGAAGAATTAGACCCTGAGGTTCTCAAGCCCCTCGCAGTGGTGGATGCAGGTTCAAGGTTAGTGGTTAAGCTCTCAACTAGATCTATTACCGAAGAACTTGCTAAAAAATCTTCTCTTGATTCCAGCGCCCCGCCCTCCGGGAAGAAGTCTGCTGGCTCCAGTACTACATCTTCAGGGAAAAAGAAATCAAAGCGGATCTTGACTGAAGCCGAGAAGGAAGCAAAAGATGCGGAAAAAGCTGCCAAAAAATCGAAGGCTCATCCCAAACCCAAATAGTGGGTTCCCCTGTATCTTTTTAGCATCTTTATAAACCAATAAGTGCTGCTACACCAACAGCTTCCGCACTTTCTTTTCCAGTTATTTCCCTGTACAAGTTCATTCATTGGTAAATAAAAATAATTCACTTTTTGCAATGTTTATTTGTTAGCAGTTCTGCACTTATGTAAAAATGCATATCTATAGTTATGAAACAAAGTTGCGGAGAGGGGAGATATGTATTTATATATGCGTCCCCAGTCAATCTCCATAGGTTATTCAGTGCTTAACCACGCAATCTGAACGCTCCCGATTCTCTAACGGGATAGCATTTCCTGTGTCATCAATATCTGTTGTTTTTCCTGGCATTTCTTTTATACTCTTTCTCATTCTCTTGAGAGTTAGAGTTCGAGTTCAGTTATTTGTTTATTCCCCGGTCGTTCAACGGGAAAAGATTTCTTTCTCGGCGCTTGGTCGGAGACGCCTTTATACTCTCTTTCTCTCTGGAAAGTTAGAGTTCGGAGTTAAACCTCTTTCTCAGCGCTCAGTCGGAGACGCTTTTATACTCTCTCTCTTTCTCTGGAGAGTTAGAGTTCAGAATGTCGTTTTCTCATTCTTTTATGTCTTATTGCACAAATAATCATTGTGCTTCTTTTTATGTCCAAACTGTTTCAACCTTTTTAGGCTCTAAGTAATCCTGTATTTTATAATCACAACAGAACAATTAACGAATGTAAATGCATAAAAGTAAATAACACACAATATTTTTATAGTGGTTCAGCTAAGTTATAGCCTACATCCACTTTATAGACCTTTATTCATATCATCAGATTTTCCCAAGGCAAGTCGTGCCTTATTACAGAGTTTATAGGAAGAACAGCAAAAAGTATAGCATTTCTAATCCAAATATCGCATTAAGTGTTGGGCATTCCATGCTCGAGGGACTTCTTCGCCATCTACGGTCGTTAACTTGAATGTTCCTTTATCAAGTCTCCGTTGGATGACAAAGGGTCCTTCCCATTTTGGGCCGAGGTGAGGAAGAGATGGAAAAACCCTCTTTAGCACCAAATCCCCTGGTTCAAAAGTTCTGAGGCGAACTTTTTTGTCATAATAGCGTGCCATCTGACGCCGATGTCTTGCTGCACGCAAGTCTGCTTCGTCCCTTTTCTCTTCGACCTCATCAAGAGACTCAAGTAGAAGTGCCCGATTCGTCATCGGGTCATAATACGTAACCCTGTGGGAAGGAACTTCCAGTTCAACTGGAATTACTGCTTCTGAGCCAAAGGAGAGAGAGAAAGGGGTATGACCGGTAGCCGTTTTAAACGTTGTTCGATATGCCCACAAAGCTAGGGGCAATTCATCAACCCATTTTGCCTTTGCACGCTCCAACCGTTTCTTGAGGATGGATTTTATAACTTTGTTTACCGCTTCTACTTGCCCATTCGATTGTGGGTAGGCGACTGCAGTATATCGCTTGTCTATCTTATATTTTTGGCAAAAATTTCTGAACTCAGAGCTGTCAAACTGGGTTCCGTTGTCAGTTATAATCGTTCTTGGGATCCCGAACCGGCATATAATATTTCTGACCACAAAACTTATCACTTTTCTTGCTGTGATCTTGGTCAAGTGCTCAGCTTCCACCCATTTCGTGAAATAATCCACGGCTACTATGGCATACTTAGCCCCTCCTTTAGCAATTGGTAAAACTCCAATGATATCGATTCCCCATGTGGCAAACGGCCAAGGACTCACCATCGATTTAAGCTGGGTTGACGGTGCCCTGGGGATCTTGGCGAATCTCTGGCACTTATCGCAGCGTCGTGAATAATCAGCTGCATCCTTGTTGATCGTAGGCCAGAAGTATCCGTACCGCAATATTTTCTTTGCTAAAGTTTGACCTCCTGTATGATCTCCACACTCACCTTCGTGCACTTCTCTCAGTACACGTTTGATGTCGTCGTGTGCGATACATCGTAACAGGGGCATAGAAAATCCTTGTCTATAGAGAGTATCGTCTTGTATAACATATCTGGCAGCTTTGCGGACTACAGCTCTTTTCTCACTTTTCTTCGATGGGAGTGTCCCATTCTTAAGAAAACTCTTGATTGGAGTCATCCATGACTCCTTCTCTGGTTCCGCTTCAAGAACGAATTCAATTTCCATTGACTCAAAGCTTGGCGATTCCAATGTTTCAATTGGAATTACCTCGGTCCCTTCTGGATTGTCAGAACTAGCCAGTTTTGCCAGTCTATCCGCTTTCTGGTTTTCAATTCTGGGAATATGTGTTATGCTGTACCGATCTAAGCTATTCAATAGCTCTTTCACTTTCTTGAGGTAGGCGATAAGTCGAGGTCCTCGAGCCGCGAATTCCTCTCGCACTTGACAAACAACAATCTTAGAGTCACAAAATATGTCCATCATTTTTACTCCGAGGTCTTTAGCAAGTTTCAGCCCGGCAATCAGGGCTTCATACTCAGAGTCGTTGTTAGTTGCCGAAAATTCTAACCGTAGGGCGTAATATAACGACCGTCCCTCCGGAGTGACTAAGACAATTCCAGCTCCGGATCTTCGGTCATTTTTAGCTCCATCCGTATATAGTCTCCACGGATTCATCTCTAGCTTATCCTCAGATTTGACCACTTGGTCATTGATTATTTCTTCCTCTGGAATGGTGAACTCCGCAATAAAGTCTGCTAGAGCTTGCCCCCTGATTGACTTTCGTGGTTGAAAATTCAAATCAAACTGGCTTAGTTCTATGTTCCATTTAATCAACCTTCCCGACACTTCGGGTCTCTGCAACACCTGTCTTAACGGCTGATCGGTGTATATGGTTATTGGATGGGCTTGGAAGTAGTGACGAAGTTTTCGGGATGCAATCAGGAGGCTGTAAGCGAGCTTCTCGATCTTTGGGTAGTTGCGCTCTGCCGCTGCTAATTTCTTACTCACATAGTATACTGGCCTTTGCACTTTGTCTTCCTCTCGAACCAGGGCTGTGCTGACAGCGTGAGCCGAGACTGCTAGATAAACAAATAGTTCTTCGTGATCTACGGGCTTCGATAAGATTGGCGGTTTCTCTAACAGCTCTAACAGATTTTGGAAAGCCTCGACACAATCGGGAGTCCACTGGAAGTTCTTCTTTCCCCGTTTTATCAAATCAAAAAATGGAACACATTTATCGGTGGCTTTGGAGATGAATCTACTCAGCGCCGCTACCTTCCCTGCCAGACTTTGGACGTCTTTAATTCTCCTTGGTTCTCTGATATTTCTAATCGCCGCTATCTGGCTAGGGTTGATCTCAATTCCTCGGGAACTCACAATGAAGCCAAGGAACTTTCCCGACGCCACTCCAAATGAACATTTTAAAGGATTCAATTTCAAACGGTATTTTCGCAAGATACCAAACATTTCTGCTAAGTCTTGCGTATGACTGGAGGACTGCTTTGATTTAACAAGCATATCATCCACATATACTTCCATAGTTTTTCCTATTTGATCATAAAACATTCTATTTACCAACCGCTGATAAGTAGCTCCAGCGTTTTTTAATCCGAATGGCATTACAACATAACAATATAACCCCAAATTCGTGATGAAACTTGTATGCTCTTGATCTGGTACATGCATAGGAATTTGATTGTATCCAGAGTATGCATCCATGAAAGAGAGAAGTTCATGACCTGCTGTCGAGTCTACAAGCTGGTCAATCCTGGGAAGTGGGAAACTATCTTTTGGGCAAGCCTTATTTAAATCTGAAAAGTCAATACAAGTTCGCCACTTTCCGTTTGGCTTCTTTACCAGGACGGGATTCGATATCCAGTCGGGATAGGTCGAATCTCGAATAAATCCATTTTGCTTCAATTTCTCTACTTCCTCTTTGAGGGCAGCCGACCTCTCTGGGCCCAGCGTGCGTCTCTTTTGCTTCACAGACGGATGCTTCGGATTTACATTCAATTTGTGACTGATAATGGAAGGTGATATCCCACACATGTCAGCATGGGTCCAGGCGAACACATCTAAGTTTGCCTTCAAGAAGTCCGTCAGTTCCTCAGCACGACGTGGATCCAATTGAGAACCAATCTTCAAAACTTTCGTCGGATCAGCTTTATCAACAGGAATTTCCACTGTCGTTTCATTAGGAGTTGCATTCCTAGCCTCTGGTTCCTCGTCTTTTCTAGGATCCAGGTCTTCAGGTGTTCCTTTGGGCAACTCCTTTGGGGTCAATTTCTCTAATTGCTATGCCGAGTCCCCCTTTGAGGGAGACGAGGCATCCTTACTCTCAACATTAACTCCTTTCATCAACATCTTCAGTTCGGCCACGTAGCAGGCCCGTCCAGAGACCTGATCCCCTCTTATTACTCCAGTTCCAGCTTCAGTTGGGAACTTCAGTAACAAGCACCAAGGGGCGATACAAACTCTGAATTCAGCGAGGGCAGGTCTCCCTAAAAATGCGTTATATGGCGAATCTATGTCCAATACTACGAACTGAAGCATTCGCACTCTTCTACGTTCTCCTTGCCCTAGGGTTACAGGCAACTCTATATATCCCATGGGAGACGTCGTCGCTCCGTTGAAACCTCTAATCCATCCTTCACAAGGTTTCAGATCTTCGGGCTCGAGCTTCATCTGATCAAACGACTTCTTGAACAAAATATTAATGGAACTTCCGTTGTCTACTAATACCTTATGGACCAAGGCCGGCCCAATGGTGGTAGTAATAACCAACGGATCATTGGTGGGAGATTGTATCCCCGTGTTGTCTCGGCTGCGAAATACCACGTCATCGAACATGGTTTTTTGTTGTTTTATAGGGGCGACATCTTCCAAATCGTCACCTTCATTCACATCCAGATGCTTGGCAGCATTCACATACTGGTCCATTGACCTAAAACTTCGGATTGCCGGGTGAGGTCCGCCTACTATAGAGTTGATGACAATCCCTTTACCTTTCTGCTGCGCGGTAGGCTTAGGAGCAGGTAGGATCTGTTTTGGAGCCTGCTCTCCTTGCCCCCTGTCCCTCGGGGCAACCTTGTACTCATCCAACTTTCCTTCACGCAGCAACTTTTCAATTACATCCCTCAAATGCCGACACTCATTGGTCGAGTGTCCATGTGTTCCGTGAAACAAGCAAAATTTCCCTGTCGCCATTTCTTTCTCGGTCGAATCACGAGGTGGCGGTCTTTTGTACTGCAACACATTGTACGTATCCAGGTAAATATTTTCTAGGGTGTCATTCAATGGTGTATAGTCCTCATAATTCTGGAATCGGGGCCTTTTGTTAGGGTCGCTTCCCCTATTCCTGTTTCTCCTGTTACCGTTCGAATTACGGTTGTTGTTGTTTCCCCCATTTCCAGTATTGCTGTTTCCACCCTTATTTCCTACATTTACTTCAACCTTGCCAGAACTTTCCCCAGACTGCTTCACGGCAATATTACTCTGCACATTCTCCTTTGAAGCTGTCTCAGACTTTCTTTTCCGGTTTGCCCGGGCCTCCTCTCGTCTTAGATAGATATCGGCTTTTTCGTAGAATATCGCCCTTGTGGGGGGTGTCTTCCCAGAAAGGTAGTCTCCAAACTCAGATTCAGGATCGACTCCTTCCTTCAATGCCATCAGAATAGTGGGCTCATGCGGGTCACTGACCTCAGTTACAGCTTGGTTAAAACGATCTAAATATGCCCTTAAAGACTCTCCTGGTGCCTGTTTGATCCTCGACAATTCAATAACACTCTTGGACTTGCGGGCATGTAGTCGAAACTGGTTCATGAAACGCTCACTTAGTTCTTTGTAATTAGAAATCGAACGAGGAGGAAGCCGGGTAAACCAGAACAATGCCACATCTTCCAGGTAGATTGGGAATGCTTTGCACTTTACTTCATCAGGGGCAGCAGCGGCGTTCATAAGCCACGAATACCGCATCAAATGCTGTCCCGGATCAGTCCTTCCGTTATACTTGTCCATCTATGGCAAGTTAAAGCGTCGGGGAAACTGGAAGTCTAGGATATCGTCAGTGAACGGAGTATGGCTTCGCTCGATGCCATAGTCTTCATTTGTATAATTCCGGCTCTCGGACATAATTCGGCGAACCATTGCCTGTACATCGGCACTAGTTAGGGGCTGCTCAGGTTCCCTGGCCCTAGTGTCCGAGTTCCTTCGGGGCTCTTGCTCTGGAGATGCCCTTCTTCTTCGAGCTGCCTCTACTCGATTCCTTTCCCTGTGTTCCCGGTCGATCTCGGGAAGAGGGGATTGGAGTCTTTGCCCCCGAGTAGGGCTATCGTTTCCTAATGCTCGTGCGATATCCTCGCGAGATCCCAAAGATCCAAACGTTAGCTGCTCCACGTTCTGAGGTCGTTCGAGTGGCCTTCGCTCACGGGGCCTCTCTTCCTCGGAAGATGAAGATTGATCTACGGGGGTGTGACGAACCGGTGATGGAGTTCTCTGCCGGCGGAGCTCATTGATCTCCCGACTCATGAGCCTCATATTTTCCTGCATCATGAGATTAGTGCGCTCATGAACTCTCATAGCTTCCCTCGTGCTCTCAAGCATATCAAGCAAGCGCGAGAAATCTCCTTGAGTGATGGGAGCAGATGGATTGACCTGGTCTCCAACCCTGGCAGCTGGAATTGGAGCATTAGCGGGGACTCGAGTAGATGTTCCAGCTTCACCAAGCATCGGGTCGGATCGGAGGTAGGAAGTCGGGTCGGATCGGAGCTGGGGTGCCTGGTCGGATCGGTGTGCAGCGAGCAACTCGGGTCGGTTCAGACTGGGGGAGTGCACGGCTTCGGAGTCTCCTACCCGGATCGGATCGGAGCTCTCCCCTTGCTGTCGGTTCGGATTTCCTGCATTGATTCTCCCTGCTGCTGAACTCTGCCCCCGAGACCTTGTTACAACAGCATGTTGCTGATCTTCGCCAGCTCCATTTCCTTGAATAGACTGAACTTCTTTGCCTTTTCCTTTGGCCATGAGTCTTCAACAATTAATTCAACGAATGTAAGAAAAACGGAGAAACTTAAGGATTCACTTCTTTGAACTCAACGGTCCAAAAAGTAGAAAGAGATCCCGGAAAATAAAGAATTTAGATGAGGATTCTCAGTGAAAGCACCAAAATGTTAGACCCAAATGTGGTTCTAACACCCAAATTGATTAGAAACAAGATAAAGTAAAGCAGAAATAAAAAAGAACACACAAGATTTATAGTGGTTCGGCGAAGAAATGCCTACGTCCACTTAGTTTTCACTATATTCAGTAATTCAGTTACAAATGCAATGTAAGATTCGCTCACAACTCACTTTTGTTCACTCAAATGATTAAAACAAGAAATGAAAGATGGTTTGGATTTTCCGGGAGCAAAGGAATTCGGATGATGGAGGTACTTGGATTCTCAAAAGTGCTGAAAAAAGATCCTTCTCTTTGTCTCTAGATGGGGTATTTATAGGTGTGAATTTGCTGAGATTCAATCCGGGTCGGAACACGTGTCCTCCATCGCTCTTTCTTCGGGTTCGGATGGACCATCAAGCTGACAACACATCAAAGAGACGGACGTTAGGGGTAGGAATTAGTCATATCCGGTCCGGTTCTCCAGGCGATTTTATAGGAGATTTTCCTGGATCATGGGTGCGGGTCGGAGACGTGCAGGTTGGGGGCTCGGATCGGAATACCCGATCCGAACCGGAGTAGCTTGGACGTCTCTTCTTCTCCAATCATACTCCGCTCCGCTCCAGCGTCGTGGCAAGCGGATGGCTTTCCGATCCACTTGAGATTTATTGGCCTTCCGATCCGATCAGGTATGCTTTGCCAATCTATCCAGTAAAAGACATCCGATCCGAACAGAGAATCCTGCCCGATCCGAACCGATATGCTGCTATCAATCTGAATTGTGATGTTTCCTTCCGATCCGAACCGGAGTCTTATGTCTTGAAATATTCTTCAATGGTTGGTTTCTTGACTTTGTGTTGCCTAGTTCGCAAAGTAGGCTAACAGATGCTAAGGTCTGTTTTTATTCCAGTGGCTATGGTCCCACTCGACCCCTCCCTCAACTAATGAAAGGCACACTTTGAAAAATGAGAACTATACGCAGGCCCCCTATGCCCCACTAACCTATGGCCATCCTCACCCATAACTAGATAGCAAGTATATGGTATTTTGGAGTTCTTCGCCTTCCCTCTTCACTTATCTCGACTGACTCAAGATGGATGGTAGACGACGAGTTGCTATCACAGGGCTACCGTTTTCTCGCTGAATCACGCTGGTCCATCCTAGTCTTTAGGTTGCCATATATTGCAACCAAGGCATACCCCTGGTTCTTCTAACGCAGACCTTAACCTCTGTGAGCCCAGGAGGATCATCTGCAGCCTCACAGAGGGATACCAAGAGTACCCTCACGTCCCCTCGAAGCCTCGGGCTTCGTAACCCAATTCGTTGGAGCCTTCTTTTTACTCAGACGGACAATCGCTCCTTCCCGTGTTATACTAAGAATTACTACTTAGTTTTACTAACTAAGGTTTACCACTTAGTTTCCAGAATCGTTGTTTTCTTAACAAAGGTTTACTACTTAGTTCCTTTTAACTAAGGTTTACTACTTAGTTCTCTTTCCCGTCAATTTGGATTGGTTAAGTGTCATTAGTCAATTCAAGCTAACTTAACCTTCTTCATTTATCATGTTAAACTGGTTAAGTGTTATCAGTAATTCATGTTGACTTAACCCTACCACAAACCAAGTTATATTGGTTAAGTATTTCTTATTACTTAACCCTACCCATTCATCCTGTATTGGTTAAGTGTTCCTTTTTTTTTAACTTAACCTTGCCCATCTGTTTTAACTAACATGTTATTAATGGTTAAGTATTATCCCTTCATGTTTTAGACTTAACCCTATTCCTTTATCACAATCTGATGGTTAAGTGTTCAAGTTTACTTAACCCTACGGTCTAGTCCAGCTAACATATCAAATTGGCTAAGTGTATTAAATTTTACTTAACCCCAACCTCTAGTCTAGTTAACATGTTAATTTGGCTAAGTTTATTAACTTTACTTAACCCCACCTTCTAGTCTAGTTAACATGTTCATTTGGCTAAGTGTTTTCTTAGTTACTTAAACCCTACAAATCTTGTCTCGTTACCATGTTAAGTTGGTTAAGTGTCCTTATGAACTTAGCCCTCCCATTCTAGCTTAACTGTGTAAAGTTGGTTAAGTGTTCCTATGGACTTAACCCTCCCATTTTAGCTTAACTGTGTTAAGTGTCTGTATGAACCTAACCCCACCCACCGGTCTGGTTATCATGTTGAATTGGTTAAGTGTCTTAGTTAACTTAACCCTACCATTCTTGTTCTAGCTTTAACTAAATAAATTAAAGCCGCGACCACTCACATTAGACAGGTATTGTTGCGATTACTGGATGTGCCGGTTGGTTCCGGGCAGGTTTACATCGCAACTCAGTCTAACCTCGGGTTAGGCATATTCACGTTTTCTAAGTTCAAAGGGTTTTGATTAATTTTCAAATCAGGTTTTGAAAGTAACCATCCCGTCCATCGGATCAGCTAGGGAAAGCCAGGGAGAGCAGGAAACTTGTGTTTTCCAAACCCAAGCCTAGACACTATCCACTTTGTCACCCTAGAACTTTCTGGTGTGTTATTAAAAGAGATGTCGTTAACAAACCTTTAGTTTGTCTAAATTTACATTTTCTCATTTACGACAAATTCTATAAGTAAATTATTCCTAATTTACTTATTTCATAATTACTCTTTTAAAGTAAATTGTCAACATTTATTCTTATAGCCCATTTTCCCCTCTATATCATATTTATGCTTTTTGGTATGTAAACTATACCAAATTAAGTGTCACTAACCATGATTTTGCTAAACATGACAATTACTCACAATTATGGCCAATTTCAAATTTATGCCAATATTCTTATTATGCCAAATTAGCTAATCCACTTCTGATCATTCTAATTACAGTTCATGCAAACTAGACTTATTATTCTAGTTCACGATTCATGTAAATGCTAGATTTACAAGTCAATACTAGATTCAAATTACACATCCTATAATTCATGTCAAATTTATCCAATTTGCATTTCTATGAACATGCCATAATACATGTTCCCAATTTATGCCAATTTCCAAGTTTATACCTACGTTTTAGTAAATTTCATATTTTTACCCAAATCGTATTCCCATCGTTCGTATAATCGTGATTCAACCTAGATTATAAATAAATCTAGATTCGTGGAAAAAGGGAATGAACCAAAATGCCATGAAAGAATAGACATAATAACTGGCATAAGATGACAATTCATAGGCATATAGATATGGTAATATTACGACATGAAAAGGGTTGAATAGTATAGGTTCAAGAGCATGGGTAGACCTAACTTAATAGGTAAATTCCCAAGATCTAAAACCAAAGAAAACCAAGAATAGACAGAATAGATAATCATGTTTAGACCCGATTTCACAGTCACAAAACTTAAGCAACACTTTCCTAGTCCTGAATCATAGGTGTTTAATCACAGTTGTCCTTGTTATGTCATTGGCAATAGTTTATGTTTCCTAGTCAAAGGCATAGGCTTGTGTTCATAGTCAAGGAAATAATTCTCATAGTCACAGTCACAGTCATAGGCAATGTTCATAGTCATAGGCAATGTTCATAGTCATAGGCAAGGCCTAATTGGTCATCGAATCATAACAGTTCTTAATTAGGTCAAAAGACATAAGCGCTGATTCGAATAGAAAGATTTGGCATATTCTTTTATTCCTTTAATTTCATGTCACGAATAGAGAAAACGTTCAAATCTAAAAAGTAACCGACTTACAGAGATTATATTAGAATAGAAAGTTGGCGTTGCTATGATTCATGCGACGTTGCTCGAAACCGTTTGAGTTAGCCTTTGATTGAAGCTTCAATCTTGATTTGAATCTCTTCTTGACAAACTTGAGCAGCATAACCTTGTCTTGGATTTTCGTATTATTTTATTTTAATTAGAATTAGAGCAGAGTATAGGCATAGAGAAGTTGTGAGAGAAAATATGAGGCCTAGGGGTGTTTTTATAGTGTAGAAGTCAACGAATCTGGTCAGAATGGCGTCCGGATACAGAAAAACGAACCAGGCTACAGATTTGGAAAAAGCGGGGGGGGGGGGGGGGTTGGGGTCGACCCCCAGGTCTACTACCCAGTCGACCTGGGTCTTGGGCGGGAAAATTCCCGCCCAGCCCAATCTGGGTCCGATTTTGAATTTTGAACTCGTTTCTGACCTGTTCGAATTTTAAATCGAATTCTGAAACTTCTGAAGACCATAACTCCTTCATACGGAGTCCGATTAACGCAAACTCGGACTCTATCTCATGCAGAATTCCGAGACGAACGCAATGGCGCAGCCCATTTCCCTTGATTTTGAATTTAAAATTTAATTCTGCCTTGATTTTTGAATCTTAGTGTTACAGAATTACAGGGTGTTACATTCTCCCCCACTTAAAAGGATTTCGTCCCCGAAATCTTCAAGTTAGGAAGAATGTGTCCTACCATCCCATCACCCATCTACTCAACCATTCAATCACAGGCATTCATTGTCCTTAAAAGATTTCTAATGCTTTCATGTTCATATGCATAGTGTGTGTATATGTCTTTATCTAATGCAAAATCAGGCGGTCTACTGATTCAGTTGACCTCCTTAATGCGAATCATGTCAGTGCCATGCGTCCAATCATGTATGCAAGCATCTCTAGTTTTGTAAATACTACATGCGTGCACATCCATTCATCCATATGCAACATCCATATGATAACATATCAAGTTCAACTTACAAACAAATACATATCTGTAAATGCAATATGAAAGCGTCCCAACTGATCTAGTGCCTAATACGTATGCATATGCATTCACGAGCAACCATTAGCAACCATTTGCAACCATCAACCATAACATGTTTCAAATACATGTTTACATCCATTGGCTTCTACCTAAGGATCGAAGATACGACCTAGAGGATATACTTTGGAAAGAGAGAAACAATTATGCGTAAAGCTCCTACAAAAGAAATCAAGGATGCACCCTTAAGGAAAAGGGTATGATGCTAGTGTTTAGCCTTCTTGAGCTTTACTCCACTGTATCTTAACTAATTTAACTTCACGATTGTGAAGTTCCTGATCTCCATTTCCAAAATAAACAGATGTCAATCACGGTACCAAGTATATGTACTAAGATGATTAGAGGTCTCCTTCTTATCCGCCATGCCATAACTATAAGGGTCGAAAGGTTACTACGTGCTTTTTAGAGTGCCTGTCACAACTATTCATCTCTCACGCAAACCATCCTAGTCGAACTCGACATTCCTCAAGTACAAGCCCCAAAGGCCTAAACCAATATCAGACAAGCACCCAAGGAATATCTCCTCCGAATTTAGTCGATCTACGTGAGATGATATAAGCAAACTCGATAGCTATTCTCAGTCCCTACTAACCAAAAATAAACTGGTCGGACCACCAATTGGATTTGAGACTCTAGTGGGATCTTTCAACTATACAAGTACTATGGTGCAGAGACTCAACTATGGAAGTGGATATGAACAAATGTGAAGCGCTAAAACCAAAGGAAAGAGTACGAGCAGCAAAACTAGACTCTTCCAACAGAACTTTACTACCTTTCTCCTAGGTACTCTTGGTGGTGAAAGTATGTACTTGCCCTTCTGAAAATCTTGTTCCTCATTCTTGCCCTTGTCCTTAATTATATGCCCTATCATACCCTAGTAAAGATACTTCCTCTTGTCTTAGGTTTTATAATTTCTTCCTCCTTCGTGAGCTAAATCTACATCCATGAATTCCTCATCCTAGGGTTGTGCTCCCTAGCCAAACTTATCATCCCCTTCCATGTGTAACCATGTTGACAAATATCTCGAAAGCTGCTTCCATCGTACAGAAAACCCTATAAGCTTGAAAGAAAACTGGCCGTAGGTGAAACAACTACGGCTATGGATGGAAGCCAGGCACGACTTCGCCCATCGATGAGATTACCTCCTAGAAAGCCAGGAGCCCCAAAGACTCAAGAAAGAAGGAGACAAGAATTTAAATAGAGGAAGAGAAGATAGTGCGTATGGCTTTGGGGAATATGCCTTTAAAACAAATCTTTTCTTGAAAATGCTTCTTTTAAAACCGTTTTGAAAATAATTTTTCAAATCCGTTATCTGATCTGGTAACCTTCAGCTCTGATACCACGTGTAACACCCCACATCCGTTAGTGTCACTCACAAAGGGAATGCACTAAGTTCTGTGGAGCATTTAGGGTAAAAGATGTAGATAAATTACAAGACAGACAAAAATTACAATAGTGGAAAATAAAATTTTGCTTTATTGATAAAATAGTTGGTACAACGATTTCTTTATAATATCAGAGTATCATCTGTCTTACAAAATAAAGAAGCATAAAAATACATTTATATTCCCCAATGTAGCATAAGCCAGCCATAGCAGCGAAAAGGAGAGTCCAAAGCACTTTGTCCAAGAATCTTCAAGCTTGGGGAAGAGTGACAGTCCAACTTAACCTGAGCTATACTATTCCCTCCCTTACTACCTTGGGGGGGGGGGGAAACGGAAGAAAGAAGACGAAAGAAAAACAGAGTCAGACTTAAAGACTGAGTAAGTTCAGTAACTTCTAGCATGTGGACATGGGAAAAACAAAACGACGTGAATTAACTGAATACAAGATAACACCATGATGATAGGATCAACAAGATTAGACAAGATTAACACAAGATATGCTAAGACAAGATAAACTGGTTATGCTCTAATACTTTCGTCGCTTTGCTATTTCCTTGTTATACTGATTTCTATATCTCTACACCACCTAACTAGTGTCCCAACTAGTAACGATAACGTGATCCCAATCCCTGTAGTTTCCATTGCCTTCAGGCATACATTTACTATTTTATTACCTAGATCTAATCTAGGGTTTTCTATCAAGTGCTTTCTAGATTCAACTAGAGTTTACGCTATCTGCTGAACGCTTCTCGGATTCAGGGTTTATGCTACCTAGTACAACTAGGGATTACGCTACCTATCGAATGATGCCCCCAAGTCTAGGACACACTACCTAGAGTGGTATATGCTCCTAGGCTTCCCCATGCATGTATCGCGAATCGTTATCGCCTGTCTAGATGCACATGTCCTGTAATGTGCGGCCCGAGTCCTGTGGTAGGGCAAATCAAGAAACACAGAACTCGGTCGGGAGCTTTCAGATATCTGCCGATGCAGATGCTAAGGTCTGTTTTTATTCCAGTGGCTATGGTCCCACTCGACCCCTCCCTCAACTAATTAAAGGCACACCTTGAAAAATGAGAACTATACGCAGGCCCCCTATGCCCCACTAACCTATGGCCATCCTCACCCATAACTAGATAGCAAGTATATGGTCTTTTGGAGTTTTCCGCCTTTCCGCTTCACATATCTCGACTGACTCAAGATGGATGGTAGACGACTATTTGCGATCACAGGGCTACCGTTTTCTCGCCGAATCACGCTGGTCCATCCTAGTCTTTAGGTTGCCATATATTGCAACCAAGGCATACCCCTGGTTCTTCTAACGCAGACCTTAACCTCTGTGAGCCCAGGAGGATCATCTGCAGCCTCACAGAGGGATACCAAGAGTACCCTCACGTCCCCTCGAAGCCTCGGGCTTCGTAACCCAATTCGTTGGAGCCTTCTTTTTACTCAGACGGACATTCGCTCCTTCCCGTGTTATACTAAGAATTACTACTTAGTTTTACTAACTAAGGTTTACCACTTAGTTTCCAGAATCGTTGTTTTCTTAACTAAGGTTTACTACTTAGCTCCTTTTAACTAAGGTTTACTACTTAGTTCTCTTTCCCATCAATTTGGATTGGTTAAGTGTCATTAGTCAATTCAAGCTAACTTAATCTTCTTCATTTATCCTGTTAAACTGGTTAAGTGTTATCAGTAATTCATGTTGACTTAACCCTACCACAAACCAAGTTATATTGGTTAAGTATTTCTTATTACTTAACCCTACCCATTCATCCTGTATTGGTTAAGTGTTCCTTTTTTTTAACTTAACCTTTCCCGTCTGTTTTAACTAACATGTTATTAATGGTTAAGTATTATCCCTTCATGTTTTAGACTTAACCCTATTCCTTTATCACAATCTGATGGTTAAGTGTTCAAGTTTATTTAACCCTACGGTCTAGTCTAGCTAACATATCAAATTGGCTAAGTGTATTAAATTTTACTTAACCCCAACCTCTAGTCTAGTTAACATGTTAATTTGGCTAAGTGTATTAACTTTACTTAACCCCACCTTCTAGTCTGGTTAACATGTTCATTTGGCTAAGTGTTTTCTTAGTTACTTAAACCCTACAAATCTTGTCTCGTTACCATGTTAAGTTGGTTAAGTGTCCTTATGAACTTAGCCCTCCCATTCTAGCTTAACTGTGTAAAGTTGGTTAAATGTTCCTATGGACTTAACCCTCCCATTTTAGCTTAACTGTGTTAAGTGTCTGTATGAACCTAACCCCACCCACCGGTCTGGTTATCATGTTGAATTGGTTAAGTGTCTTAGTTAACTTAACCCTACCATTCTTGTTCTAGCTTTAACTAAATAAATTAAAGTCGCGACCACTCACATTAGACAGGTATTGTTGCGATTACTGGATGTGCCGGTTGGTTCCGGGCAGGTTTACATCGCAACTCAGTCTAACCTTGGGTTAGACATATTCGCGTTTTCTAAGTTCAAAGGGTTTTGATTAATTTTCAAATCAGGTTTTGAAAGTAACCATCCCGTCCGTCGGATCAGTTAGGGATAGCCAAGGAGAGCAGGAAACTTGTGTCTTCCAAACCCAAGCCTAGACACTATCCTCTTTGTCACCCTAGAACTTTCTGGTGTGTTATTAAAAGAGATGTCGTTAACAAACCTTTAGTTTGTCTAAATTTACATTTTCTCATTTAGGACAAATTCTATAAGTAAATTATTCCTAATTTACTTATTTCATAATTACTCTTTTAAAGTAAATTGTCAACATTTATTCTTATGGCCCATTTTCCCCTCTATATCATATTTATGCTTTTTGGTATGTAAACTATACCAAATTAAATGTCACTAACCATGATTTTGCTAAACATGAAAATTACTCATAATTATGGCCAATTTCAAATTTATGCCAATATTCTTATTATGCCAAATTAGCTAATCCACTTCTGATCATTCTAATTACAGTTCATGTCAAACTAGACTTATTATTCTAGTTCACGATTCATGTAAATGCTAGATTTACAAGTCAATACTAGATTCAAATTACACATCCTATCATTCATGTCAAATTTATCCAATTTGCATTTCTATGAACATGCCATAATACATGTTCCCAATTTATGCCAATTTCCAAGTTTATACCTACGTTTTAGTAAATTTCATATTTTTGCCCAAATTGTATTCCCATCGTTCGTATAATCGTGATTCAACCTAGATTATAAATAAATCTAGATTCGTGGAAAAAGGGAATGAACTAAAATGCCATGAAATAATAGACATAATAACTGGCATAAGATGACAATTCACAGGCATATAGATATGGTAATATTATGACATGAAAAGGGTTGAATAGTATAGGTTCAAGAGCATGGGTAGACCTAAATTAATAGGTAAATTCCCAAGATCTAAAACCAAAGAAAACCAAGAATAGACAGAATAGATAATCAGGTTTAGACCCAATTTCACAGTCACAAAACTTAAGCAACACTTTCCTAGTCATGAATCATAGGTGTTTAATCACAGTTGTCCTTGTTATGTCATAGGCAATAGTTTATGTTTCCTTGTCAAAGGCATAGGCTTGTGTTCATAGTCAAGGAAATAATTCTCATAGTCACAGTCACAGTCATAGGCAATGTTCATAGTCATAGGCAATGTTCATAGTCATAGGCAATGTTCATAGTCATAGGCAAGGCCTAATTGGTCATCGAATCATAACAGTTCTTAATTAGGTCGAAAGATATAAGCGCTGATTCGAATAGAAAGATTTGGCATATTCTTTTATTCCTATAATTTCATGTCACGAATAGAGAAAACATTCAAATCTAAAAAGTAACCGACTTACAGAGATTATATTAAAATAGAAAGATGGCGTTGCTATGATTCGTGCGACGTTGCTCGAAACCGTTTGAGTTAGCCTTTGATTGAAGCTTTAATCTTGATTCGAATCTCTTCTTAACAAACTTGAGCAGCATAACCTTGTCTTGGATTTTCGTATTATTTTATTTTAATTAGAATTAGAGCAGAGTAAAGGCATAGAGAAGTTGTGAGGAGAAAATATGAGGCCTAGGGGTGTTTTTATAGTGTAGAAGTCAACGAATCTGGTCAGAATGGCGTCCGGATACAGAAAAACGAACCAGGCTGCAGATCTGGAAAAAGCGGGGGGGGGGGGGGGAGGGGGGTTGTCGACCCCCAGGTCGACTACCCAGTCGACCTGGGTCTTGGGCAGGAAAATTCCCGCCCAGCCCAATCTGGGTCCGATTTTGAATTTTGAACTTGTTTCTGACCTGTTCGAATTTTAAATCGAATTCTGAAACTTCTGAAGACCATAACTCCTTCATACGAAGTCCGATTAATGCAAACTCGGACTCTATCTCATGCAGAATTCTGAGACAAACGCAATGGCGTTGCCCGTTTCCCTTGATTTTGATTTTAAAATTTAATTCTGCCTTGATTTGTGAATCTTAGTGTTACAGAATTACAGGGTGTTACAATGGACATCAGTCGCATGGCATGAATTGCCAGTGTGGCACGCCTAAGCGGTAATTGATCAAGGCTTCTATTGAAAAGCAAAGTCTTATGGTTGATGATCAAAGCGCGGCCTACGTGGCGTAGCTTTGTGTATAACGTGAATTCGCGAGCCTCACACCTCGGTATGAGTCAAAAACGGGATAAGCACTGCAGGGAGAGCACGACGTTTCTTTCTAGCTATGGGTGGTGTCAGTGCTTAAACTGGCTGACATTTATATTATTTTCACCTTTGTGGTTATTGGATGAGGCGCCTTGATTTTAGGTCTGTTAGGACCGGGAAACCTGTGTTCAGGAATTGCCAATCCTCAAACGTAAGAGGGGACCGGCCCTGAAGATCCAAGGGTTACCCAGAGTGTGTAGTCCTGAGGCATTTACTAGAGTGTCTCGAAGCGGAGAGGACCTTGCCCCTTACCTCGACTCATGACGGAAATCCAATTTGCAATACGAGATATTTCGGTTTTATTTGTAGAGCCTAGTATGGCGACATAGTAGCATGGGATACTATGCCGTCTATGATTGAAATTTATGATTGAAGTTGTTTTGACACTTTATACTATAATAGTATCAAAATGATTTGTTTTAAACGTACCAAGCATGTTTGGCTATTATAAGGGAAACACTATCCTCCGGCTTGCGTTGCATTGTGTGATGGGACCTAGGTCTTATAATAGCTTCATTTTTCGAAAAAGCATTATGCTGTTTATTCTATGTACTGGTATTCTTGGGAGGAAACCCGTTCCGTGTTATACGGCATGGTCCCTTGAATTACTCTCTTTTAAAATTGAATTAATAACTATTTTAGTCCTCACACCAGTCACATGACTGACCTGGAGTTTGTTGTTTTAACCTAAACTCTGGGTGCCCCTATTTTCGACACGGGCAGCTAGTAGTTTTGGTTTTGCAGATTTATATTCATAGGGTCCTGATTTACAGCTGGAACGATGCTCGGAAAGCTCTGTACCCGTGTATTACTTTCAGTTGTGTTTTGTATTGTTTTTCCACTGCTATGTAATTTATTGTAATCTCTGATATTTATCGAATGTGTATATTATTCATTTATACTCTGTATATTCTTGTATCTGATGGAAGTGTTGTAATAAGCAATGAAATGTTCTTCCGTCTGCGTTCTATTTTGTCGTGTTCTCAAGGTAATCCGCTCTTTCCTTCACGGTGAAGTTACGGGTAGCTACAACGAGGAGGAGGAAGATTAGTTTGGGTGCTCATATACATGTGGTTTATGCTTGGGTATGTACATGTACTTGGTTTTTTGTATATTATATGGCTTGGGTATGCATGTACGATGATATCTGATGATGTTATGGTGTGTTTTGATATGTATGATGAGGATATGTGATGATGTTATTGTTTTTTGATATATATGTTATGATGGTGTTTGGAACTTAGTTTTTTTTTCATATATTTTTGGCTTGGTGGTTGATTGTTGATGAGTATTGGTGAATTGATGGGATGATAGTGGTGTGATAGTGATTATTGCCTAGTCTGGAATGTTATTTGAGTGGTTTTGTTGTGGTGTGGTTTGATGGAAAGGAATTGTTGTGCACTGCACAAATTTTGTTCTAGATTTGCGACGACTAGCGACAGCTTATTGGTCATTACGTAGCAACAGTAATTAGCAACGCATTGTAATGGTTTGCGATGGCTTGCTGGAAAAACAAACTACTTGCCACGTAAGGTGCCACGTGGCATATCTCCGTTGCAAGCTGTCGCTAAATGAGCGACGGAGCCCTCGCTAGTCATGTTGCTATTTCTGTTTGCAACGACTTAAATTGCGACGACAGACAGCGACGACTAGCGACAGCTAGCAACGGCTGCCAACGACAATTTGTCGTCGCAATTTATTGTGCGCCTTGTAATGACACAACCAACTAACAACTTCAGGTACTCGTGACTAGATTGAATAACTGTGAATGGTGGTAGCTAGGCAACTTTGGCTCTAGAAAAAACATTCAATTGCATATTATAAACCTCAGTTAAAAGAAGGAGCCTGTTCGCCTTATGTGAAGAATATAAAACAATAACACACCCTGGAGATAAAGGCCAGAGGTTGAGCTGTACAGGTGAACTAAAGAAGAGTGGCGCAACTCGATTTGGTGCGACACTGGATGGTCGGAGGGAAACCGAGGGTGGAGATAAGGGAGGCTTGAAAAAAAAATTGCATGATGTGTACAATTGCAAAGACCTGCAAGGCACGGGGCAATGCACACAGCACTGCTGCCTTTGCAGTTGCAAAGGCACAACAATTGTTGCCTTCGCAATTGCAAAGGAATGCACTAGTCGTGCACTGCCTTTGCAATTGGAAAGGCAGTGCACAAAGCATTACTTAGTTTGGTAACAGATTTTTGTGTATTATTTTTAATGAAAATACTGAATATCCATGATGAATTTTGGTTTGTAGAGTAAACTGTTAAAATACATCTTGTGAAACATACAAAGAAACTGCACTGAAAGAATTAAAACTAAAATACATTATAATCTTGAAAATTAAGCAAGGTATGACCCACTTTAGTTTAGTTTGCATACATACACTCAAACCCACTAGGAACATACTCCATGCTATAACAACATAGATTAATACTGAATAGATAAATTTCATATACTTGTGATCGATTAGAAAATAATCCCCTTTCTTCCTAAGACACATCGGGGCAGGGCAACACCTGTTTCTTTGCTATGTATATAGTTTTAGTTGTTCTATTCTTTTGTTTTTGATATTTTTCTATAGTAATTACAATCTTTTATAAAAGGAGATTTTATGAATGAATAATATGCAAGTTTGTTGGCAGAGTAAATAAATATATTTCTGTTTCTCAGTTTCATCGCTTATTTCTTATTAGTTTTATAACCACCAACTATATGTTTCTAAAACTGAAACTGCACTATATACAAGTGCACGCTGGCATTGTACAAGCCTTAAGCTGTACTATATACATGTACCCAATTTCAAAAAGAAAATCATAAATTATGTGATAGCATCTTGGGATTGGAATCTCTAAACATAATTTAAACGATTGTGGGTTTGATATTTATCTGTCTTTTCAGTTTTAACAACTTATAACTTACGTTGGAAGATTGGAATAGATGGCATTTGAACTAAGTCATAATGGAATGTGTAATGCCCTCGAATTATAATATGGTTAATAATAAGTAGCCTACGCTGCTTCTAGCACATGTACTAAAATTTGGATGATTGTAAACGCTAATTTTAAGCTTGGTAGGGAAGTTTAAAAAGTTAAGTTATGCAAATTAAAATTGTTAAATTTTTAAATAGCCATAAAAGTTTTCATATGTTTCTTTCTGATGTTTTGTTTTAATTATGACATGGTTGCAAAACACAATTGCACTTAAATCATGGTGGATTGATGTTTGATTTTGAGCAAGCATGAATATTGAAATATAATCGAGATCTTAAATATTTTTATAATAAAAAATTTTGTCGATGGTTGTAGATTTTGACGATGGTAGTACTTATATTCAAAGATTTATCGATGGTTGTAGATTTTATAATCGAGATCTCAATTATATTTCAATATTCATGCTTGCATAACGCTAATTCGCTTAACTAATTTCATGCTTGCATGACACAATTGCACTTATAACATGGTGGAGAGATGTTTGATTTTTGAGTCGAGTCTCACTCTTCCTTGATTGATTTGTGAACATAATCTCCACAACAGACTAAACTGAAAATAGTAAGGATGAAATATTTTATTGAGATAAAGTGGAAAAATATTATATTATAGATAAACTTTGATTGTTTATCAAAAAACAAAGGAAACTAAGAATCAAACATATATTCTTATCGAAAATGGATTAACCTTTTTTACAACATCTTGCTCTCTGTTCTCCTCAACTGACAGGCCATGGAGAGCACTAGCTATAACAGGCTCAGATGGGCACTCTGCATCGGAAAAGGTAGATTAAGGCACCAAGCCTCGCTCAAAATCCCATTTATTTTAGCTATAATGTAAAACATTCCCGATTAGATTAGATCAGCATCCTTCAAAAATCAAACTTGATTTCAATTCAAAAATCCTACCTAATAATTGTGTAACAACCACAGGTTCCATTAATAGTAGCCATATTGGAATCTTTCTCAAAATCAACATTATTATCCTTCATCTCTTCCTGCTCAGTCGTCATATTAGGTAGCTCCTTCTCTTTTACCTCAGTGTCCTCCTCTGTTTTATTATATTCATTTAAAGTACCATGAAGCCTTCTATAACGACCTGAATTTAAAAATATGAATATATATAAGTGGATTTTTGAACAATTAACTATTGTACCTTAACATAAAAACAATTGAAAATGAATTCTAATTTCATTTTATATTTTATAAAGTTAAAATAAGGTTAGCGAACTTTTAAAACCAAATTAAAGATAAATATATTGAAATTCGATAAATCAACATTTTATTTCAATCGCCTAAAAATAGACATTTTGCAAATGATCTCGGATTTTAACGAAACTAGTTCCATAGGATCTTGAACGTTAAATTATTATAAGATTCCAAATTTCATATTAATCGAAGTAAGTATGTAAGCGTGCCCAATATAAGCGTGTGTCAAAAAAATCAGTTGAAATTAAATAATAACGTAGAAAAAGGCCATTTTGCAAATGGTCTCCTAATTCGACGAGACCAAATTCATTGGATCCTTATCTGTAGATTATGGTAGGATATCAAATTTCGTATTTATCGAACTTACAGTTTGATCGTACGAGCTGAAAACTTTTAAAAGTCGTTTAATTAAATACAGGCTTAAATTAATCAAACGACACAATTCCTTAATTCCCTCCCTCCTTGACACCCCACTAATACTTTCCTACACTCCACTACAAGTTGTAATAAGGCATAATGATGATGTTTAGTGGCGCATAAAATAAGAACAGTCACAAAAGTTAATACATAAATTATTTGATGAACCTTAAGGGTAAATTGTTTAAAAAACCATCACTTCACCATGAATCCATCCCCTCTCATGGCGACACCTAAGCATGCATTTTTGCACATAGCACCCTAGCCCATGTGTACAAATAAGAGGCCTCTCACTCTCCTTTCCTTCCTTTGCATTTTCTTCTTCCTTTTCTCTTTTTTCCTCCTTCTCCCATTCTCACTCCTCACTTCTACCCGTGGGCCCCACCCGCGCTAACAGCAGCTCCGCCCCTCCCTCACCTATCACGTCATCCGAGCACCCTCTCCTCCTTGCTGTGGACCCCAAACCCTTAAACCACCTTTAAACCCCCTTAAAACCCTTAAATGCCTGACCTTTACCCGATTTCACACCAAAACACCCCAACCTGTGGAACCTACATCCCAAAACCATATGGACCTACACCCCTATTCGCACCCTTCTAAGCCAAAGATCCGATCTTTTGTGCCTAAAACTAATATATACCCATATATATTGAAGTAGAAGTTATAGAACTCGTACGTGTCGAATCCATGTCTGCGGAAAATCTGAAAACATATGGTGATGCCGAAAGGCTGCCAAATTGGATCTAAATTGCCGAAGAGTCCTACGTTCGTAGTTATGAAGAAGTGGATAATTTAGTGAGAAACTACACACTTAAAAGGTTAAGTAGTATAAGGTTATTAATATTAAACCACGTTTGGGTTTAATAATGATTAGTGAAGTAAAATCTGATTTTTAAGTGATAACATATGACACTTAAGTTAATGACACCCTATGATAACGGTTGTGAGGATATTGGATGTTGATTGTGAATATGAAGCTTATTGGATTGATTAAATACTATTTTAAATAGTAATGGGTTAGTGGATATTACCTTGCTAAGTTAATAGCACCTTGTTTGGTTGATGTTGAATGTTATTAATGAGTGTTTATGATATGGTATATGACACCGTAATTAATCATACCTAAAATGTTGGATTGTTGGGTTAACGGTTAAGTCTCTATTCAATAAAGTTATTTATTTGAATATTATATTAATTAAATAATAAGTGAAAAATAAAAGTCTGGATTTGATAACCGATTTTTGATAGAAACAAAGTTAAAGTTATTACAATAAACATTTGTAAAGGACATAAATTTATTTGAAATAGTTTTTAAGTAATTAAGGCATGTTCAAGTTTTAGATTGAAAATGAATAGTAACTTTGAAAATTGAAGTTTGGTTTTGGTATATAAGAAATGTTTTAGCTGGATTTTCTTTTCCAAATTATCTTATTTATTTTTATAATAGACTTCAGGAAAGTATGAGTTTCAAAAGTTGAAGTTTGAAAAATAATATTATTTTAATTATTTAAATAATAATATAATGTTTAAATAATAGAATATTTGAATTTGAAGTTGAATATTGGAAATATAGCTTTCAAAAATTATTACATATGTTTTATATAATTAATAAATTATTTTTGAAGCAATTCGACTTGATTTTTAATATAAATCAAAGTTTTGTCTGAATAGGACTAGTTGCGCAGCGGTAGTTCACGAATTTCGACCAATGACTTCAAACTGATGTACTCGGAGATTCGACCGTCGAATTTTCTCGAAACGAAAAATATTTGGTTCGAAATGAAAAGAGTTTTCAAATGAAAAGAAAGGTTTCAAGATCCAGTGGTTGGATTCAATATAAGTTCAAATAAAATTTAAATAAAAACAACGTTAGTGCAATTTAGAACCCGAAATGGGATTTTATTGAAATGGACTATTATTAAATAATTAAAAACAACGATAAATTATGATAAATGATAATAAATGATTTGAAAGAGTTTTGGACCAAATATATGATGTTTTAAGTGATAAAACCCGTTGATTAGAAATAGGCTATTTTGCAACTCCTTTTATAATGGTTTTTAAGAAACGTTTTGAGTTAAAGGTTTTAAGTTCCCAAATTGAATCTAAACCTTGGTAAACCTTTTTGTATGGCTAATAAAGAATTTTGAAGATGATTTTGGAAGATCAACAGCTTAAACAAGATTAAGAATAAGATTAAATCTTATGTAACGTTTTCCAATTAAAAGAGATTTAATTTGGGGTCGAATAATCCAAAATGATTTTGTTTGACGCTAATTATTTCGAAAAGACCGGGGTCAACCCATTTTAAATAATTATACAATGAGTTGGAAGTTGAAAATATTGAAGACGGTAAAGACCGGGGATCTTCACATCAAATGGACTGTTTGTTAATGCCTTGGGTAGCTCCCATTATAAGGTCATAAGTGACAATAGTCCGGACGTACTTGTTGATTATCCGGATACGCAAGGGCCTCTCTCCTTTATTGGATAAGGAATAAGGTGCATTCGGTTTTGTTCACAACCCAGAATGAACTTGTGTTGAACGTATGTCTGACATTGTACTTTACGACATAACCAATTGGTTTCTATTGATGATACATCAGTTGGTGGGAAGGACTTGTCCTTTTAGCTTAACACCCTCCTCTGAGACTTATGTACTTATAGGTTTATATATTAATAGACACCAATTATATGTTGTGAATTGACAGTGTGGCATGTTAAGTGTTAATGGTAGATAGATCAAAGCTTTTGTTGAAAAACAGAGCTTTGGGGAACTTGACTTCATGACCTCACAACCGACAATGAGGCAAAATATGATGAAATACAGTAGAGATAAGGAGCAACGTTTCCTTCTAGTTGAGAAATTGATGTCATGGTACGGAGCCCAGGCAATTTACTTAGTGGATGATGGAACGAGGCGCTTCGGATAATGGTCAAAAACGACCTGGAGACGTTATGTTCAGGAGTAACCCAAACTACACCTGGTATAGGTGGGTTGGCTCTGCTGCTACAAAAATGACTCATTTGTTGACTCCTGGGACATCCCACTAGAGGTGTGCCCGAATGCGGTTATGGAAGATCCTTTTCCTTGGTCATTGATGGAACTTAGCTTTCAATATGAACCTTTACGGTTTTAGTTATAACCTATGTATACAGACGTAATATATGGTACCTACGTTAGCTAGGGTTGATACATTTATTTTGAAAAGTTTTAAAAGATAGACATTAATGATGATAAAAAACAATTTTGTGCGTGTCAAGCATATTTGGTTATCATAAGGCAAAACTTACTCCTAATGGTGTGTGCTTGCATTGTGCGATAGGATGCGAGCTTATACTAGCTTCATTTTAAAAAAGCATTGCGAGTTTTGTGCAGTGGTATTCGTGAGGAAAAAAACCCATTTCATGTTATGCGGCGTGGTCCCATGATTTACCTTACTACTTTTAAACCCAACTGTTTTTGGTTTCTCACACCAGTGCCATGGCTAACCCATAGTTTTGTTTTTTTTCTTACGAACCCAGGTGCCCTTATTTCAATACGGGCAGCCTAGTATTCAGATTAGTAGTTAAGTTCATTATGGGATCTATGGATGGAAGCTATCTATGGAAGCCGGTTTTAGATTTGGAGCAAGAGTAGAAGCTAGATGTTCCTTTTGGATTCTCTTTGAAGACTCTATCATGTTACTATTTCCACTGTGCACTTATTTCTTATTTATGTTGTTCTTACTATTGAACCTTATCGGTTGTATTAACTCTGATGTATGCCTGGTGTAATATGTTGTACATTTTTATGTTTTAATGCAATATTTATTTCCATTATTATGTAATGCGTTATACTCTAATGGCAATCTGTTCTTTCGGGCACTTGGAATGTCAATATCCCAGGTACCGAGAATGTGGGTCATCACATATGGTATCAGAGTCGAGGATTAACCTTATTTATGGAGTATAACCCATTTAAGGACTCATCAGAGATAGAATCATTTGTATTCTAAGATGAGTGACTCATCAGAGATAGGGTTAGTAACACACTTGAATGAGTATAGCTTGAGAAAACACATTCGTTAAATCAATCTTTGCTACTATCTATCCATATGTTTTACCGTATTCCCTAAAATATCTTTTTTGCTTGCCTAACTCTTTTCTTACTATGCATATAATGGAAAATGAGTGGAAGAAGAAAACCAGTAGGGGAAGGGGTAGCACAGCGACTAATGGTCAAACCCCCATAGTGACAGAAGCTGAAGTTGTTGTGCAAGAACAACCTGAGCCAGATTTGGAAGTTTTATCAAAGAAGTACAAAAATATTAGAGGAAATAATTCCTTGGAAGAGAATCAGTTGTTGAGGACCAGGCATGGTTGCGTACATATTAAAGAATTTTCAAGGGCTTGAAGCTTAATGTTGTGCAGAAGAGATATTTGGCAACTTGGTTACTAAAGGATGAAGCCTTAGTATGGTGGGAGACAGTTACAATAAAAAAACCCGAAGAAGATTTCTCTTGGGAATGCTTCAAGAAGGTTTTTGAAAGCAGGTTCATACCATCCGAAGGAATAGCTCTCTTATACTATGAGTTTTCCAACTTGAAGTAAGGAGATAGGACTATTCATAAGTATCTAAATAAGTTTAATGAACTTTCTCGTTTTGGGACCAAGGTGATCCATAATCCGGTCAAGAAGAATGAAATGTTTATTAAAGGGTTGCAAAGGAAGTACCAGAATAGAACTATGACTCACGTTAAAACATCATTTGTGGATATGGTAGATATGGCGTATCTCTTTGGATCCTTGGACAAACAGATTGCTGTGGGAGATAAAGGTTGCAAAGTGGACAATTCGTGGAAGAAGAGAAAGTTTGGAGACAAGAAGTTAGGATCAGATAAAGACAAGAAGTAACCCAAGGAGGATTGGGTGAAGAATGCAACATGTTTTAATTGCGATGAAAAGGGGCAATTTGTTAAATGATTGCAAAAAGCTAAAGAAATCAAAGAGGAATGATCCATAACCCAAGAATAAAGCTCAAAATACTAGAAAATGCTACGACTATCATAAAACCGACCACATTGCAAAGTATTATCCATTGATGAAGAAGATAGAGGTATAACATGTTTATGTCGTTGAAGATATACCGTCAATCTCATCAGGCGGGAAGGGAAAGGAAGCTCTTTAATGTGAACTTTCTGTTAAAAATATCCTAATTCAAGCATTATTTGATATTGATGCCTCGCATAGTTTTATATCAAAAGGAAGGGCTAAGGAACTAAATCTAAAATCCACATGTGTTGAGAAACCCATTTGCGTTAGAAATCCGATAAGAGGTTCTACCAACTTGTGTTTACACTGTAAAGTACCCATTTCTTATTCCCATTATTGATTTCACTTTAAGTTGATTTTCTTCGATTTCACCGATTTTTATATTATACTTGGGATGGATTGCCTGACCAAATATGAAGCTAATGTTGATTGTTATAAAAGGATCATTAGGGTGAAAACAAAGTTTGGAATTTTATAATGATACCATGTGAAGGCCCAAATTCAAGTATGAATAGTTTTTGGTACGCTATAAATGCTTCCCTCACCACTATAGAGACCATTCTGATTGTTAAAAGATTTTAGGATGTGTTTGATGAAGTTAAGAGTCTTCCTCCATGTAGGAAAATTGACTTTAAAATTGATTTAGTTCCGAATGCAAGACCTGTTATGCATGCGATTTGGAGAATGGCTATGAAGGAGAAAGAGGAGTTGAGTGATCAAACTCAAAAGCTTTGGAAGAAAGGACTGATCAGGCCTACTTTCAAGTTGGGGCGCGATAGTAGTATTTGTTCCGAAATACGTTGGTTCTCTAACACTATGTGTGGACTATAGAGATTTAACTAAGCATACTCTTAAAAATAAATATCTAGTCTCTCACATTGATAATCTGTTAGATCGCTTGAGTGGAGCTCGAGTATTTTCAAAGATGGACCTGGCTACGGATTTTCACTAGCTAAGAATTACGAAAGATTGTATTTATCTAACTACTTTTAGGGGAATTGATTTGTTCTACGAATGGTTAGTAATGCCTTTCAGATTATGCAACGCCCTTACTTATTTTGTGAATTTGATTAACCGGGTATTTCGGGAAGTGTTAAATAAATTGTGCTGGTCTTTATTGATGATATTCTCATCTTCTCTAAGACGCAAGAGGAGCACGCTAGACATTTAGAAGTTGCCCTAGAATTTCTGAAAAAGAATGTGTTGAAGGCAAAGTTCTCCAAATGTCATTTTTGGAAACAGGAGTTAAATTTCATGGACATGTAGTGTCAAAAGAAGGAATTTCGGTGGATCCGGATAAATTTTCTGCCATTTAGAGTTGGAAGCAACCTAGAACACCCTACGGAGGTTAGAATTTTCCTTGGTCTAGCCAGTTATTATCGAAGGCTCGTGAAAGATATCTCTAAGTTATCTAGCCCTTTGATGAAGTTAACCACGAAGAATGACAAGTTTGTTTGGACTGCAAGATGTGAAGAAGTCTTTCAAGAATTGAAGAAGAGGCTAACTATTGCTCCCGTCCTAATGATCCTTAATGGCAACAAAGGATTGACTATTTATATAGATGTCTGTAAAGATAGAGTTGGCGCAGTATTAATGCAAGGAAGAAAGGTTGTTGCTTATGTTAATAGGAAATTAAAACCGCATGAAAGGAAGTATGTAACTCACGATTTGGAATTGCTTGTCGTTGCATTTTCTTTGAAGATCTGGAGGCATTATTTGTTGGTGAGAAGTTCGAGCTATTTACTAATCACAAATCATTAAAGTACTTTTTTTTAATCAAAAGGATTTGAATATGAGGCAGCAATGCTGGTTAGAGTTTCTAGTGGCATATGATCTGGATATACTTTATACTCCAAGTAAAGCTAATGTTGTACCAGAAGCGCTCAGCGGGAAGCATTACATTATTGCTCATCTGATTATTACACCCACCTTAATTATGAAGGTTATTATCCATTAGAAGGAAGATGAATTCATCCAGAGAATTTGTGAAGATATTGAAAAGGGTAAGAGGTCAAGTTTTAAGATTGATAATCAAGAAGTTTTAAGATTGAATGGGCGAATTTGTGTTCCAAACATCCCCAAGCTCAAAAGAGAAGTATTGGATTATTGTCATAAATCCAAGTTAAGTATCTGTTTAGGAATCCACAAAATGTATCAAGATTTGAAGCGTACATTTTGGTGGAAGTCTATGAAGAGGGATATATCAATATTTGTTAGCACGTGCCCAACTTGTCAATTAGTTAATACCGATCAGCAAAAGGTTGCTAAATTATTTCAGTCATTGGAAATTCTTGAGTGGAAGTGGGACCAAATATCAATGGACTGTATCGATGGGTTACCTCGAACCAGAAGAGGTAATGAAGGTATCTGGGTTATTGTAGTGTTAGAGAATGGAGTTTTGATGACAACAACTTAATTTCAATTATCATTATTAATTGATTATAAAATATATAGTAGCATCTTTATCTAGAATATATATACATATATATATAAGCAGGGTTTGTATACAGGATTTAATATTGAAGACTGTACAGTTTTAGAGTTCCAAGAGATTCAAGATTCAAAAAGATTCAAGACCCATGGTTATCAAGATTTCAAAGAGCTCAAGAAAATATAGTAATTAAGTCTAGTTTATATGTAAGACTCTAAATAGCACTCCATTTTCAAATTCAGTTTTTCAAATTTCAAATTCCAAATTCCATTTTCAAATTTCAAATTTTGTTTTCAAAATTCAAATTCTGATTTCAAGTTATTTCAAACTACTTTTCTAAATGATTCCAAATTATTGTGATTTCAAATATATATATATATATATATTATAGTTTAATGAAGTTTTATAATAATATGTTTATAATATATATATATAGTTTTAAAAGCATATAACTTTATAAATATGTTTATATAATGGGAAATTCTATAGGGACACAAAATATTGACACAAAATTAAACACAGAAGATCTGAACCACTAGATCTCCCCATGATTTGCACCTCTCATGTAAAGACAAAAGAATCCAACGGTCAGGATTTTGTGTTTAAAGTTGTGTGTTTTATTTTATGTCCCAATAGCCGCTCCCTAATATAACATATTACTATAATTTTATATGTTTCTACACTTTAGAAAACCTATTTTAAACATTAGTTTTCACTTCAAGAATTTCCAGAAAATATATATTGGTTTTAACACTTGAAATTTGATTCTAAAAATAAAAATACAATGTATATGTCGACATACCAAAATGAGCATGTTGACATATAACTGTCATAATTTCAATTGTCAATAGAAGTGTCTTTTTAAAATTTGAAACATTTCAAAAACGCTGCAACCTTTGGGACAATATAAATAGGGGTCAATTTCGAATTTTTAACTACTTCCTCTTCTCCTTCTTCATCCTTTACTTACCACCATTAATATACATAAAATTCTTGATTTCTACACTTATACTCTGCCGATTTCAACAAAATTTATATCATTCTTCTTCTCTTCTCAATCTCTATCAACTACTATCTGTTTGAAGTTCTACTAAAGAGTTCTAGGGTTGTTGTAACTATTTGAGAAATGGTGTGTTCTTTGTATCCCTAAAATCAAGGAAAGGGAGCGATGTTAACCTTGTAGCCGTGAAATCATGGGTAGTGGAATTGGTGTTAACCTTGTAACCGTGTAATCAAGGGTATTGTACTTGGATATTGATAATAATAAAACTTTGCACGATCCAGCGTTGTGTGGGACTGGACGTAGGAGTAATCCGAGTTAGTATATTCCTTTTCTGCATTTTATATTTACTTATTTCTATGTCTGTGATTGTTCCTATATATGTGATCACTTCTAGTGTGATGATCATTGTGTGATTCATATAGTAATTCAAGTTAGTTTAAGATTTCTATATTCCTCATAAACACTATTCACCCCCCCCCCCTCTAGTGTAAATTCTGCCTTAAGATCCGCATTCCGTATCCTTAATAATTGGTATCAGAGCGTAGGTTTTCAAAAGTTCATTATCTGAATTTTGGAAATATTAAATGGCAAATCTTGTAATGATTTATAACACTAGTCTTACTTCATTCATTGCATCAATGTTAGATTAGTCTACATCCAATTAGGTTGAAAAATCAAGTGATCTACTGAATTGTTGTCCAATGCAGAAAAAGGTGTGTTACATGGCTATTGGAAATTCAAATTCTTAAAAGGTGTGTTACATGGCTGTTGAAAATTCAAATTCTGATGGACAAATGGTGGAAATCAAAAAGGACAAATTGATATTGGATAGTGGTTGTTCGAGACATATGACGGGAAATCCAGAATTACTGAATAATATAGTATATGAAGATGGAGGAATGGTTAACTTCGGTGATATCTCTAAAGGATATATAATTGGCATTAACAATGTTGGTAATTATGAAACTCCTACTATTTCTGATGTTTTATTAGTTAGGAAGTTAAAACATAATCTACTAAGTACAAGTCAACTTTGCAATAAAGGCTATAAAATAAGCTTTGACAAAAGATAAATGCTTTATAGAAGATAGGAATTCAAAAATAATATTTGAAGGAGATAGAAAGAAAAATATCTATATATTAAGTATGAAAAACTCCAATGATAATTTATGTCTTATGGCCAATAGAAGTGAACTTTTGATTTGGCATAAGAGATTCGGTCATTTAATTTTCCAGCACATTTCTAGGATTTCAAAGTTAGATTCAATTAGGGGATTACTGAAAATGAAATTTAAGGTAAATAATTTATGTGACGCTTGTCAATTCGGAAAATTGAAAAGAAGTTCATTTAAATCAAAATAGGAAATTACAACCTCAAAACCATTAGAATTAATTCACATGGATCTTTTTGGTTCATCCCAAACTCAATCAATTAATCATAATAGATATGTTCATGTAATAATTGATGATTTTTCAATATTTACCTTGACTTTGTTTCTTAAAAATAGAAGTGATGCTTTTAATCAGTTTAAAACCTTTTCTAAAAGAAAATTTATTATCTTTAAAAATCAAATTAATACGTAGTGACCACGGTGGAGAGTTCGAAAATGAAAATTTTGTAATAAAAAAGGGATAATGTAATAAACCGGAAATCCGAGCCAATTTAAAAATTTTATTTTGGCGATTTTAGCGAATTTTGATTATTTAAAATGAATTATTTTAAATAATATCAACGAGAAATTTATTTTGAATAGAATTCGAACGTATATATTTATATAGATCGTCGTTAGAATATAAATATTTATTTATATATATAAAAGGAATTGAAAATGGCGTGATAGTTCGACAATTCGATTTCAAAATTCAAATGAATGTACAGGATTCAAAATAAACCGGATTTTAGTGAAACCAAAAATATTTGAATCTAACTGGGAGTATCTTTCCAACAAATCCGAAAAATTGAAATTTCATAGCGGGGGTAAAAAGTTATGTCC
Source organism: Allium sativum (assembly GCA_030737875.1). Lineage (NCBI taxonomy): Eukaryota > Viridiplantae > Streptophyta > Magnoliopsida > Asparagales > Amaryllidaceae > Allium > Allium sativum. The sequence continues at coordinate 250,051,887 of CM060920.1, forward strand.
AGTTGAAAATTCAGAATAGTCGCTATGGAATTTCGACCCTTAAAAATGGCCATTTTGCAAACGACCTCGATTTTCGACGAATCCACTTTTGTTGGATCCGCAAGTCAAATTATTGCTAGGTTTCAAATTTCATAATTTTTCGAATCAATATGTGAGTGTGGCAAAGGAAAACGCGTTTAATCAGTTTCAGTTGATTTTAATCGACTGGAAAATGGCCATTTTTCAAATGGTCTCGGAATTTGACGAAATTAGTTTTGTTAGGACCGTATCGTCAATACGAAGCTAGAAAATATTTTTTGGGAATTTTTAGAGTTAGTATGTGGCCCCGGTAAATTGAAATGTGCGTTCAAATTCAATATATAGAGTTATATTTTGATTTTGACGAAAACTGATCGAAACGATCGAATCATCCTGTGATACATATCCCATTGTGTTCGGAATGGGGGTAATTAGCTATGGATGACAGTCGGTGGGCTCGATTTTGAGTTCAAATGTAAAGGTTGCTCTATATGGAAAAATAAAATAATATAAAATATATTAATATCTATTCCCCCCCCCTCTTATCTCTCCCTCCCCTTCCTCATTACCACAATCAAACTCAAGGAAAAAAAGAAAAAAAACGCTACAGCCTCCGTTAGCCCGCCTCCACCCTCTAGGCGTTCGCCGCCGCCCCTAGCCCACCGCGCCGCCATGACGAGGTCCTCCCACCGCCTCTCTCCTTCTTCCCTCAAGATCGTCATGAAACCCTAGCGCCTCAATCATCCCCAAATCGAGCCATTATGCCTGCCGCGCCCCCTTCTCAGATCCAACTCCGCTGCCCCTTCTGAAACCCAAAACCGCCCACAGCCGCACCCCCTAGCCGCAAGTCCCCCTCACCAGTCGAGCCCCTGCCTGCTCCTCCAGCTATAGAGCCAGCGTTGAAGGGTATGAACTGTTAGCTCCTGCTGAACTGACCCCCAGAACCAGTAGCGAGATTTCCCGGTCGAGCACGGCTATAGGAAATAACCAAAAAGAAAGTGAGTGGGTTTTTAATTCAAATTTTATTTAGTTTAATTATTTAAAGCACTGATTTTAAATTGTTTAAAGCTTAGATGTTTAACATTGAAAGGTTAAATTTTTATATTAACAAAGAAGAGATTTTTATATTAACAAAGAAGAGATTTTTATATTAACAAAGAAGAGATTTTTATATTAACATAGAAGAGATTTTTATATTATCAAAGAAGAGATTTTTATATTATCAAAGAAGAGATTTTTGTATTATCAAAGAAGAGATTTTTATATTGTAGAAAGAGTAAAAATATGATTTTTATATCATAGGAAGAATAAAAATATGATTTTTATTTATGTAGAGTAATAAAAATATAATTTTTATTATATTACTAGCGATGTAAAAATAGAATTTTTATCTATGTAGTAGCAGTGTAAAAATGTGATTTTTATATAAATAGCAACAACATAAAAATGTGATTTTTATATATGTAGTGGCTATGGGCAACGAAATTGACGAAGGGCGAGCACGACGAAGACTTCTACATATGAAGAGTCGTGGCGTTTGGATTAGCTAGTCGGTGAGAACTCCTCACCTTTAATTTATTTCTAGTTTGAAATATATACTAGGATGCAGACGGTGTTTAGTAGCACCCGACACCCATCGTCCACAGACCATGGACGGCTTGTATGCTTGTTTGTTTGATTTTGATGTGTAGTTGATTGTGTGACGTGATGTGAAATGAAATAAAATATTTACACAGTTAAAAATATTTTATAGTTGAAAATAGAATTTTTAACGTGTATTTAAAATGAAATAAATATAAACAAATCGGACGATTTGTTTATATACACACATTTGACTGATATTGATTGGGACGATAAATTTTACACATCGCCCAACTGCACAAATAAAATCTGTGTTTGATTGTTTGAAACCCCACACGGGTATTGGGATGATATATAACATACACTAATCCCAATAATTAGTTGTATGTCGATCGATTGATTGACAGCCTGTCATAAGAGTTGAATATTTATATTTGATGCTTATACAGTGTAGAATTCACTTTGGATGATGGTTGATTATTTGTCATTGTTGATATATACATGCGTTGTATGGAAATCCATAGAAATAAAATCTATGGTAATTGATTGGGCCTCATTCCAGTTTTTAATAGAAATATTTGAATAGAAATATTTGAATAGAAATATTTGAAATAGAAATATTTGAATAGAAATATTGGAAAAGAAATATTTGAAATAGAATATTTGAAAATAGAAATATTTGAAGCCGTGTTGATTAGATTGACGCCATTTTGGCGTGAACAATATTTATATCGATTTTATTCATTTTTCAATGAATATTGAAATAGATTTGAAATTCGAATTAAAATTGAATAGAATTGAATTCGAATTAAATTGAATAGAATTGAAATTCGAATTGAACTTGAATAGAAATGAATTCGAATTAAATTGAAATAGAATTGAATTCGAATTAAAATTGAATTCGAATTAAAATCGAATAGAATTGAATTCAAATTAAAATCGAATAGAATTGAATTCAAATTGAAATCAAATTGAAATGAATTTGAATTGAAATGAATTGAAATTGAATAGAAATCGATTTGAAATAAATTTAAAATCGAATAGAAATTGAATCGAATTGAAAACGATCGAAATTGAATTAAAAATCGATTTGAATTAAAATCAATTTGAAATGAATTTAAAACGAATTTATGCGAAAATAATAATAATTTTGATTTGAATTTGAAATGAAGTTGAAATCGTTTCGAAAACGAATTTAAAACGATTTATAAAATACGTTTTAAAAGGAAATCGACGAAATATATATATATATTATATATATATAAATGGCCTGAATAGAGTTTTGACCATTGACTTCGAATGGATATTGCGGGAGATCCGACAGTCGGATTCTCCTAAAACCAGAACCGTTGGGTTCGTATCGAAAAGAGCTTTCTAATGAATATTAGAAATTTGAAATCTAACGGTTGGATTTGGAATTATGTCCAAATCAAATTTGGAAAAGGTCGTTGTAAGTGCAGTTCGATGGCCGTTGATGGAAATCGACTGTACGGGCCTTGATAAAATTATTAAAAATAGAAATAATTTGTGTAAAATCATAAGAAATGATTTGGGAAAAATCGGGATGAAAAACTCCATATTTGAAAAGATAAAAATAGATTTTTATCGAAATGAAATAGTTTTGAACTAGAATAATAATTTATTTATTTTTAAAATAAATAAATTGAATTTGAAAAGGGTTTTAAAAGTAACCAGAATTTCCAATAATTGAATTGGAATGGATTTGAATCGAAATTGTCATTGGAATATTTCGATGTTGGATTTCGTGATTATACAGATAGCGTTATGGAAATTTGAAAGATATATATACATATTGTTATTTCCAATACGATATTTGTTGGTCGTAGAATTTGATATTGAATATAAGCCGATATATTTTCTATTTAGAGCCTTGTATTTAATATCAAATGTGATTTGGGTTTGTCGTGAATGGTGTCTTCATTAACGTTGTTCTTAAGCCCGGTTGAGAAAAAGATTAAATCTTTTTAGTTAGATTTAATGAAGTGTACCAATTAAATAATATTTAATTGGAATTGAATTGGTATTGATTTTTGGGTTTATCGTGAATAGCTTTAACCCGATAATTAATGGAATGCGATTTTGGGTTGTCATGAACGGTATCTTCAATAATACTGTTCTTAGGCCCAACGGAGTTAAGAAAATCAGAAACTAACTGGAGATTAGTTAAGTTGAATGGTTTCTTGGGTATTGATCTGATGTTGGTTTCGGCCTTCGGGGTTAATACTTAGGGAATTGCTCACTTGCTAATTTACGGTTAGGGACTGATTGAAATGTGATATGATTTTGGGGTTTATCGTGAACCGTGTTTTTAATAACACTGATTCTTTAACCCAGTCAAAGATTAAAACTAAGTGGAGTTTTAATGAATCTTTAATTAGATTGAAAAGATCTAGAATGGAGTATCACCAGTTTTACTCCAGGCGGTAGTTAAATCTTTAATTAGATTTGAACGTGAAATGGTAATTGAATTTACCGGTAACACCGTGGTGTTAGATATGAAGTATGACTAGTTTTACTTCATGGGATAAATAGGCTGGGATTGGAAAATAAAATAAATAATTACTTCGGTGTGGTTCGTTAATCCCGACTAGTTTGAAGTGATATTCAAAGGAAGATTAAAGAATAAATTTAAAAGAATTTACCTTTGATAAAATTAATGGGAACCTTTCCCTAAGAATGTGAAATTTAGAAACTAACGGTAGGTTGGCTAAGATGAATGGTTTCCTGGGTATTGATCTGATGTTGGTTTAGGCCTTCGGGGTTAATGTTAGGGGAATTATTCTCTTGATTAATTTACGGTTAGTGACTGATGAATTGGAATGAGGCGTATGTTGTGTTTGTGTTACACGTATTTATTATATACGCGAGTTATTCAGAAAGACCGGTTTTATCCCATTCTGAATAACTGATACGACGATAGGTCGAAGATGAAGACGATGGTAGAAGACCGGAGGTCCTCACGTCGTTTGGATAATTACTGATGATCTTGATTGGGCTGTACACCCAAGAGGAGGGAATCAGTTGGTGGTCGTCCAGACGTACTTGGAGATCGATGGATATGCGAGGTACTAGGTGCCTCCGGTTTCGTTCAGACCCAGAACGAACTTGTAAATGGACTGTGTGTCTGACATTGGATTTTATTCTGTGTGATTGATTTCTATTGAATGTATATCTGTTTAGCGGCGGATAATTTATTCTCTTGCTTAACGCCCTTCTCTGAGACGTACGAGCTCAGGGGTTATATATTGATGGATATCAAACGCATGGAGTGAATTGCCTGTGTGGCATGCCTAAGTGGCAATTGATCAGGGCTTCTGTTGAAAAGCAAAGTCTTGTGGTTGATGATCAAAGCACGTCCTGTGTGGTATAGCTTTGTGTAACGTTGATTCGCGAGCCTCACACCCCGGTTGTGAACCAGAAACGGGAGAAGACCTCAGGGAGGACATGCATTTCCTTCTAGCTAGAAGTGGCGTCAGTGGTTTTACACGCCCTGACGTGTTTGACTTATGTGGTTGTTGCTGTTGCGAGGCGCCTCAGATATATCGGTGACTATGTGAAGCTTATGGAGTCATTTGTTGGCTTATTTACGCCCCATAGGGCGGGGATACGCAGTGTTCATGCATCGGTGGACCGGCCCTGACGATCCAAGGCTTGTCTGCGCGCTTGCCTGAGACATGGGCTAGATTGTCTCAAGTCGATAGAGGACTATCTTTTGCCTCGGTTCACAGATGGAAATCCAACTTCCAGTACGTGACTTTGCGGTTTTATTTGTAGAGCCTAGTATGGCGACATAGTGGGATGGGGCGCTTATGTCGTCTATGATTGATATTTATGATTGTATATAAAATAAGAAACTAACTGGAAACGAGCTAAGATGGGTGGTTTCCTGGGTATTGGTCTGATGTTGGTTTCGGCCTTCGGGGTTAATACTAAGGGAATCGTTCTCTTACTAATTTACAGTTGGAGTCTGATTAATAATCAAAAGATAAAATTTCGCGTATCAAGCATTCTTTGGCTGTTATAAGGTAAAACCCTATCCTCCGGCTTGCGTTGCATTATGTGATGGGACCTGGGTCTTATAACAGCTTCATTTTTCTTTACTTAGCATTGAGCTGTTTGTTTTATGCACTGGTATTCTTGGGAGGAAACCCGTTCCGTGTTATACGGCGTGGTCCCTTGATTTACCTAACTTTAAAAACCAATATTAATAACTGTTTTAGTTCTCACACCAGTCACATGACTGGCCTGGAGTTTATTGTTTTAACCTAAACTCTGGGTGCCCTTATTTTGACACAGGCAGCTAGTAGTTTTGGTTTTGTAGATTTATATTCACAGGATCCTGGTTTACAGTTGGAACGATACTCGGAAAGCTCTGTATCCGTGTATTACTTTCAGTTGTGTATTGTATTATTTTTCCGTTGCTATGTAATGTATTGTAATCTCTGATATTTTATAATGTATATTATTTGTTTATACTCTGTATATTCCTGAATTCTGATGAATTGTTGTAATAAGCATTGAAAGGTTCTTCTGTCTGCGTTCTTTTGTGTGTTGTTGTTGTCAACGTATCTGCTCTTTCCTTACCGGGGAAGCTACGGGTTCCCACAGATAACCCATAATTTTTCCTTCCCTAGAACACCTCAACAAAACATAATAGCTTAACGTAAAAATAGTTCCATTCAAGGTGCTAGAACCATGTTATCAGATAGTAATTTACTGGATTTTTTGGGCTGAGGCGGCTGCAACAGCTTGTTATATTTTAAATAGAATTTTAATAAGACCCTTAACTCATAAAACTCCATATGAACTTTTATATAATAAGAAACCAAATGTATCATATTTTAAAATATTTGGAAGCAAATGTTTTATTCTTAATACTAAAGAAAACTTAGACAAATTCGACTCAAAATCCGATAAAGGAATATTTATTGGATACTCAGAGAGATGTAAGGCATATAGAATTTTTAATTTAAGAACTAATACCATTGAAGAAACATTAAATGCTTCTTTTAATGAAAATTATATGAATTTAACACAAAATAATGAAGATGAAAATGAGATTGATGAAAAGAATAATGAAATTAATCAATCAAATAAAAAAATTAAATTACTAAGAGGCCACCATGTGGAAAATACCTTAGAAGATATTGAATATGTTGTTAGGACTCAAAACTAATTAAATAATATGATTAATTCAGTGTATATTTCAACTATTGAAACTAAGAATCCAAAGTAAGCAAAATCCGACGATTCATGGATCCTTGCTATGCAAGAGGAATTGAATCAATTTACCCGGAATGATGAATGGAAACATATTCCTAGACCAAAGGATAAAATTGTAATTAGAACTAAACGGTGAGGTCGTAAGAAATGAAGAACTATTAGTTGCATAAGGTTATAGTCAAGAAGAGGGAATATATTATGATGAAACCTTTATCCCCGTAGCTAGATTAAAAGCAATTAGAATTCTACTAGCTTTCGATAACCGTAATAATTTCAAATGGATGTTACAAGTGCCTATTTAAATGGATATGTTAAAGAAGGCATATATGTAGAGCAACCACCACTTTTTGAAGACGGAAAATATCCAGATCATGTATATAAATTAAAGAAAGCGTTATATGGATTAAAACAAGCCCCAAGAGCCTGGTATGATAGATTAAGAAATTATTTATTACAATATAACTTCGAGATTGGTAAAATAGATAATACACTTTTTATTAAAAGAAATAATAACGATATTCAATTAGTACAAATATATGTTGACGATATAATCTTCAGATCAACAAATAATACAATGAATAAAAAATTCTCCGATATTAATTAGGACACAAGAATTTGTGATGAGTCATATGGGAGAACTAACATTCTTCTTAGGATTACAAATAAGACAATTAAGGATTGGAATATTATAGATCAAGAAAAATATGCAAAAGATTTAATTAATAAATATAATTTAATGACAACTAATGGGAGACCAACACCAATGGTAAGTAATATTGCCCTAAGTAAGGATGATACGTCAATAGACATTGATCAAAAATTATATAAAGGTATGATAGGATCATTATTATATATAACCTCTAGTAGACACTACAAGAAAACACCGATTTAGCGTCAAATATTTAGAAGCAGAAATTTCCGTCGCTAATTTGCGACGGATTTCCATGTGTTTTGCAAGGGATAGTTTTTTGTATTTTCAAACTTTTTTTCTTTTATTTATTACCGTCGTCTTCTGTCATCCCTCACTAATCCATTGCAAATTGTGTCAAATTACCGACAAAAAAATTATGTCGCTATTTTCCGTTGGAAGTACAGGCAGAATACCGATGAATATTTATCGAAGCTATTTTGCAGCAGAATTCCAACAGATTTGCAAGAGGCGAAAATATCAGTTTATTATAATAATTATTTAATAATTAATAATAAAATTTAATACTTATGAAATGGTATTTAGTATTCAATAATTAATTTTATACAATTGTATTTAATTATTACAGTTTATAATTATAGTTGATACTTATATTTTATAATTATATATGATAATTATATTTTGAAAAAATTTTAAAATTTGAAATCATTTTGAATTAATTTGAATTAAATCATAAAGTTTATAAAACCAATTATTGTTTGATACGAAATAAACAAAATTTCTAAACTTTAAAATATTGGAAAAGTTCATTTAATAGAATTTTCTATAAATTGTGACTAAGATAAAGTACAATTAAATATATTCTAATTTTAACTATATTATTTAGTAATTAAATATTAATGATGCTAATATTTAATTAATAGTAATGTTTATTAATAATTAATAATAAAATAATATGTAATAATTATTAAGAAAAGTAACATTTAATATTTAACTATTAATCATATTTATATTTCATATTAGTTAATAAATTAACAAAAGTACTACAATCGAAAAGTAACTAGTAATTAACTTTTAGTACTTATAATTTAATATTTAATATTTAATAATTAATTATTATATAATTAATAATTTCTATTTAGAAAATAAATAATTATCAATTACTTATAATAAATTCTTAATCATAAAAGCTTATGGCTAGCAATAATTGTTTGTCTAATTTTCAAAAGTTCCTTTTAATATTGTATCATCCTCTGATTTATAGTTCAGCACAGGTAAATAAATGTGCCAAATGCGGTTATGATTTTCAAAGCTTATGGCCGACAACATCTACTAAATACCATTCAAAATGGTTTAATAAAATTCAACCTGCACTATGATATCGATGATGAAAACACCGTCTACGTAATTATAAAAATAGATTGAACTTCAATGAAAAAAACGATAACAATATTAAAAGCGGGTTTTAAAACACGATGACTTGGCTTCATTTTTTTTCAATTTTAATTTCCTTTGAAAATTCAATATTTCCTAGTTTATTATAATAATTTATAAAATATTTATAATTATTTAATTTTCTCTAATATCCAGACAGAATACCGACGAAAATTTATCGAAGCTATTTTGAAATAGAATTCTAACAGATTTGCAAGAGATGAAAATATCAGTTTATTATAATAATTATTTAATAATTAATAATAAAATTTAGTACTTATGAAATGATGTCTAGCATTCAATAATTAATTTTAAATAATTATATTTAATAATTACAATTGATAACTATAGTTGATACTTATATTTTATAATTATATTTGATAATTATATTTCGAAAAATTTAAAAATTTGAAATCATCTTGAATAAATTTGAAATAAATCATAAAGTTTATAAAATCAATTATTGTTCGACATGAAATAAACAAAATTTCTAAAATTTAAAATGTTGAAAAAGTTCATTTAATAGTTTAATTCAAATTGTATAATATTTCATATTCTAATTTTAAAATTTTCTATAAAAGCGATGCTGCCCACACTACAAAAAATAAAGCGATTCAGGACTTCATTTATTGGTTACTAATTAGGTTATTTTGTCTCAATATTTTGTTTGAGAGCCAACAGTTACAAATGCATTTGTCCTTAATTTTTGGTGTCTAAAAAATTAAAGACAATCAAAATTTGTTTCAAATTACTTAAAAACCAATTAAGGACAAATTATTTTGTCTCAACTAAAAAATAAAATTAAAATTATTAATTGGTCACTAATTATTCTAAACATCAGTAGTGTTCGTAACTGCCTCAATCCATATATAGTGAACATATGTAAATAGTACAAGAGTTATGTTAACAATATATGGATCCATCATATATTCTCATGTTAAGCCTGTCTACACCAGTGCAAGCCATTAACAAATTCTACTTCTCATCATAACATGGACCATGTGTTAAAAGACTACAGTTCAAACAAGATCACCATGAATAAACATAACTATCACTGCCAACATTCTTTTTTTCCTGGGAAAGGAATATTTCAAAAGCCTTTATTAAAAAGAAAGAATTCAATACAAACAGTATATACAGCAAACCCAACGTTTACCGAAAGACACAGAACACTGCCTACAAATTAATTATAAATACAACTCAGCAACACATAATATTTCTACCCACCAAAAAATAGAACAAAATAAGAGAGCCTGGAAACATAGATCAACTTGAACCATTCTTGCACGGTAGAGGGACGCATTTGATGCCACAAAAAGCAGAGCTGACATCAGAGAGACAAAAAGAGAAAGTGGATCCAATACATAGTCAAGGTGGCTTCATTGACCTTGAAATTGAAGAAATCTAAATTAAGTTACAGCATCCAAACTAACAAGTTATTTTGCAACAATACTTTTCAACAGGCTTGCCATCAACATCTTCTAAGCAATTCTGAATGGTTGAAGTAAAAGATATTCCTGTAATTCCAATTAACCCGGTAATTAATTGTCCCAAATTACCGCTATCATAGAAAAAGTTCAGATTTTATTCTCACCCGCCAAATTACATGAATGGCCTCGATCTGTATGCCCTGCATCGTTGCTTTTCATATATTTGAGGAAGAAGCCCCATGCGAAATTAAGGTTGTTTTCCATAGATTTGAGGAAGAAGCACTATGCGATTGAATGACCATGATCTGTATGCCCTACGGCGCTAAAATGGAGAAAGTGGGCAAATCTTTGTTGATGCGATCCAATTAACAATTGAATGGACGGCTCAAATTAGATCTCCTTAAAAATACGGATTGAAAGACAAGTTGATACCAATTAGAGATATTCAGAGGAGGTCTTTAGTTTTACTGTTTGAGACAATGTATTTTTGCCTCTAGCTTGTTTTATATTAAAGACAAAAATTTAGATGGTGTCTAATTTTTGTCTCAATTGTCACATATTCTTGTAGTGCCACTCTGCCACAAATTATTAGTCTCAGGGTTTCTATTTATTATATTACCGCTTTCTTCCCCCCAAAAATGTCAGTTCCACCATCAGGGCCCAGCAAGCAGCATAATTCTGTTCCGAGGCTCATTCCAGCAACAGTAATATATGGTTTAAAATGCCTTGTTCCATCCGGCGTGAATTGACTAAGATAAAGTACAATTTTTCTAATTTAATATTTAATAATTAATAATAATAATTAATTTACTATTTAATTTTATACTTTGTAATTGGTAATCAATAATTAATATATAAGAGGTAAACTTAAATAATTAATAGTTATAAAGTACTATTAAATAATTAAGACTAATATTTGATATCAAAAATTAATTGGTATTTAGAATTTAATAATTAAGAAGTAATACTTGTTATTTAGTAATTGGTAGTTATTAATCATATTTAATATTAAAAAAATAAAGATTAAAATTTTCTAAATTAAATTTTAGAATATCCATAAAACCAGGAAGCGCAGATCTGAAACTTTACGAAAATCAAAAAAATATAATAGTAAAAATCCATCAGTTTAGTCATACACAAACGTACAGTTTTTACTTTCGGTTCCTGCTAACTTTTCATTTTCCCGCTCTGCTTTCCCGCTTAACGTTTCTACTCAACAGAAATCAGCGCGTCTACTTCACGCATCAGCTCACTTTTCAGTATTGGGTGAAACACGGTAGCTCTGCAATCATCCAATTTTCAAATCAATTGAAAAAGGGAGAATCAAGCAACCAAAGAGGCTCGCGCATCTGCTCGATTTAAAAAAGGGATTGTTCAAGTGATTCAGGGTCAATTACGACGAAGAGGAGGAGTAGGCGAATGGGAAACGAGAGATTTGTCACAAGTAGAGGCTTGCGCATAACTGGAGGGTCGAATTATCTGGTGGAGCGACAGCCAAATGACGTTCGAGAAGCCGAGGTCAACGTTTCAATTTCAAGATCAAGATCTGGACTGTCCGAATAATAACGCTTGCTCTTCTTCCTTTGAGAGATCGAGAGAGATCAGTCGAAGAGGCGGTAGTAAAGCAAAGCAGAATCTGGAACCGCATTTCACAGGAAGTGGAGTCATCACCGCTTATTTCCATTGTTATTCTCTCTAATTGTAAGTGCTTTTTTTATCGTTCCAGTCTGGAATTTGCGATTTCTTCCCTTGTTATGATGCCTAAGCCAAGATCTTCTCTTCCAGCACTCAAGGTCGAGCTTCACAATTGGTAATCCTAGTTTATCCGGATATTGTTTCATTTACTGTTTTTGCCTAATATGGTTATTTGGTTTAGCTTGTTTATTGTTTTTAGCTAAATTGTTAGATTGAAGTCTAATTTACATATTAATGTTTAGGTTGCTTCAAGTTTAATTGTTTAAATTATCATTACTGCAATTGCTTCAAAAGTTTGTCATAGTGTTGTGTGATGTCCTTTTTGGATGGCTTTATACGTTCTGCCATAGTTTTTTGATGCTCGTCCTGTGGTTTTAATTGTTTTAATTGTTCGGAACATATGTGCTACCTGGAATCCTTGTGCATGTGCTTCACAATGAAATAGTTAGATTTGGAAATGATGTAATGTTTTTGGTCAAGTGACTGCCTGGACTCTGGTATTAGAGGCTATTAAGTTTGTTAGGCACGCTAATGTCATTTACGAGGATGCACTCGTTTTAAGTTTGACATGTTTAGCAAATGCAGTTTAGAAGGGTTTTTGGGCTCTAAGTTGGGATGAGCGCTCAGGAATTCAAAGAGGGTTTTTGTTCTCTTTGATTTTCTTGAGAGTTTGGCGGTTCGAATCCTTCATGATACACCTCCATGCAAGTGTAAATTCTTTTTGCCAACCTGTGCTATTTTCTAAGGGTATAATCCACCTATGTTGAACTTTCATTACATGTTCCTCCCTGTGAAAGTCTAACAGGTAATAAAGTTGTTTTGTCATCCCTTCAGAAATAGTTCACGTTGTTGTTGTCATTACATGTTCATCCCTGTGCATTGACAGTTCAAATATATTGCCTGTTGGATACCCTTCAAAAGTTCATGACAAAACTCTTTACAAATGGTGTTAGAAATTTTGTTGACGTTTACGCTGTCGTTACATATGCGTTCCTATGCATTGACAGTTCGATGTCCAAAGAGGAATTCAGGCCTCTTTTAGCTTTCTAGTGTCATGTTGACTGCTTATTTTGTAAAATAGTATTGATCAACTTTATTATCGTGCAATTTTTAAGGCTTTAACAGTATTAAAACTTAATTATCCTGCAGTTTTGTATCCTCGCAAACTAAAAGTATTAATGTCTTAATGTCATTTTTACAATGTAGCTTCCGTCGTCTTCTCAGCAATCAAAACGTCAGCTTGTTGGAAATGAAGTCGACGTCCACGAGCTACAAAAAACTGTCGAGGAGATGCGCATCGAGCTTGAGAGTGAGAGCAGAACGAGCAAGACTCTCAGAACAACATAAGGCAGATAAGGAGGCCTTTGAAGCACAACTGGCAAAGGTGATGGCAATACTCAAGGGTCAAGAAAGAGTTTCACTGTAACAACCCGCATTCTACACATCGGGGGATCGTAGGATATTTATTTCTTTCCCATATGAAGTCGTATGGTCATGTAACTTTGGGAAACAACCATTAAAGTCATTTCCGATGTTCATGATTTTTATCGATTTTTAAATGACCATTTTGCCCCTAGCTGATTTTGTTTCGGCCATAACTTTTGATTGGAAAGGAATTTTGACTTGAAACCACTTCCATTGGCTCCGGATGATGGTTTACCTTTCCGTAGAGTGGTCACATGTGAAAAACGGACTTACCGTTTGGGAGATATGGCTGAAATAAGGTTTGGAAGGTGAAAAACTGCTTAACCGGACCAAATAGGGTGATTAGTGAATGAGCCCATAACCCATTTCGGGATTAGGGTTATGGGGAGGCTGAAATGAGTTAGGGTTTCATTTCATTTCAGTTTTCTAGCCTCCACTTACCTCTTGGAAACCCTAAAAATTGCCTCCAACCTCTAAATCACCTCCAAATCGCCTTCTAATCAAGGATTAAGCTTAGTAACATCAAATAAAGGGAGATCTTCACCAAATCAAGATTAGAGCTGCTGTTTAGCATTGATATTCATGCCCAAACAGAGAATCATTTCAGCTTGAGGTTTTATTTATGGCTAAGGTGAGTGATTTGCATAGTTCCTCACTAATTATGGCTAATTAAGGGTAATTAGTATTAATTAGCGAATTTAAACATGATAAAATTCTGGAAAAATATTTATAAAATCCGAAATGATGTTTTAGACCTCTGATATTAATTTTGGTTAATTTGGTTAAGTTTTGCTAATCATATCATTAGTTTCACCTAAACATGCTTAAGGGAAAATATGGGGTTTTGGCTAGGTTTGATCCATTTTAACCTATCATATTGTTGTTTTGGTGTTTGTGATTGATTATACATGTTGCTATGACTATATGGTATGCTTTGTGATTGATTAGAATAGTTGGAGTGGTCGAAAACGCCGTCGAGAGGCGTAAACTGCTCGTTGGAAAAGTGCAGGAAGACATCCGAACCGGATCGGATCGGTTAGGAGGACCCGAACCGAACCGCCATAAGGCCCTTCCCCACGATCCACCAACAGCTCCCGTACCCGATCCGCTCGCGCTTCGCACCCCGATCCGACCAGAGGAGAACAACATGAACTGATGAAGCCACAATCCACTTGCACTTGAACGCTCCGACACGGATGCTCACAATCCGATAACCTGGAGATCACGATCCGACCCAGAGGAAGAGAGCACCCAATCCGAACCGTGGCAAGCTGGAGACCCCGACCCGATCCGCCAGGGGTGATGACGACCCGATCGGATCCAGTGAAGAAGGAGCATTTCGATCCGAACTGAACTGATGGTTAGGGGAAGATCCGAACCGATCCGGTGATGACCAATAACCCGAGACGCAAAGGTAGTCCAAATGGAAGTTAGAACTCAGGATCCAGTTGGGAATCAATGAGTTCACTTCATGGTTGGGCTTTGCTGCGGGACGTGTGCTAAGGAGTTGTTGACGTTCATAACTTCGATTCACCACTGAAAAAGAATGATGGGCTACTTATCAGTGCAGTAGAGTCACTATGATCCGAGGGGCAAGGTGATGGTAGCAAGACTACGTTATCAGTGCAGTAGAGTCATTATGACTCGAGGGGCAAAGTGATCATAGTAAGACTATGAGCCAACGCAGATGGGGTGAATAACTCCATGGGGAAAGTGGACATAGTAAAGGATTGGTAAGGCTATGAGCCAGCGCAGATGGGGTGAATAACTCCATGGGGCAAGTGGACATAGCGAAGGATTAGTGGCTATGTATCAGTGCAGTGAAGCCATTTATGACTTCATGGGGCAAGGTGATCATAACAAAGTATTGAGGTGATCGAAGTGGTGAATATCGTATGCTTTACGCACTGAGTGAGAGATGTGAGGATGGTTGCTATGCTTGATTTGTTTGCCATCATTATGACATGCACACCCCCACCCCCGTTACCTTTACACTATTTGAAATGGCACGTTAGAGTGTTGTACAGTATGTAGTGCTAACTCTTTGGTTGCAGGTCCAGGTTCAGGTATGGTTTAGTATACCTGTTATTGTTCTGTTTAGATGCTTATCGCTCATACCAGACTTTTTGTCTGACCCAGAGTTTTATGTCTCTTCTTATTACTCGGGGTGCTCACACGAGCAGACTAGAGACAGGTTAGCTGGTGATGCTCGAGTAGCTGATTCTGAGGCGAGCAGGAGGCTTCCACGTATGATATATAGATATTCTCCCTGTGTCGTTGGTGGTCGCTACTTGGGCATTAGTAGTGTATCTCCTTTATCTTGCTTTTGCTTTTTGAGACAGTTTGAAAAGTTGTAAAAATGTTGGCTTTGGATCATAAGCTGTATTTGGATTTTCCGCTGCTATGTTAGTTTATTTTCAGCTTATGCACTGTCTCACCTATTTTATGTCAAGTATGTTGTTATTATATTTTATCCTATGCGCTGTGAGACATTCTACAGGTTCTTTGTTGTTTCTTCGTCTTCTTTCTTTTCTTCTGACGACCGTCCCGTGCTAACTGGACATGTGTACAGCGCACTTTTGGAGTAAATGTCGGTTGGTGCGGGGTGGGCCGTCACACTTGGTATCAGAGCTCTAGGTTGCGTAGTTAACCTAGAGAAAGACACTAGGGAGAGATAGTACGTATATGAGAGCGCATATTTGTGATTACTTTGGTTTTCAAAAACTATATATATATATATACATACTATTAGTAGTATAAGAATGAAGTCGTACTGCACTAGCACCACTATGGGGTCGTTAATCGTTTTCTCTTTACAGATTGAATGATGAGTCGAGACACCAGGGGTGCTAGTAGAGGGACCAATCATGGGAATGCTCCTGACATGAGGGCAATGTTCACCAACTTCATGAGGGAGATGCTTAGGGGTGTTCAAGGGGCAGTTCCCAATCCCGGAAATGGTGGTGGTCCAGTAGTGCAGGCGCCTAGGGTCGATTTCGCCAAGCTGTGCAAGGATTACACTAACCTTGGTGGGAAGCCGTTCCACGGAACGGAGTCGGCCACAGATGTTCAGGATTTGTTGGATAGCTGTGATCGTATCTTCGATGACTTGGGTATTGAGGATGCGATGAAGAGAAGGCTAGCATCTCGTCACCTGCAAGGGCGAGCGATGAATTGGTGGAATGCCATTAGAACAGCTACTCCAGAAGATCAGGTTACTTAGAACCAGTTCAAGGCTCGCTTTAGCGAGAAGTTCATTCCAGCTGCCCAGAAGTCAGTGTTGTTTAAGAGATTCTTGGAACTCAAGCAGAATGGTAGGGCAGTCTCTGACTATATTGCTGAGTTCGACACTTTGTCGAAGTATGGACTATCCCCTATCGATACCCCTGAGAAGAAGAATGAGAAGTTCATTACTGGTTTGGATGGATACTTGGGGGAAAGGCTTATTAACCACATCGATGAGACTTTTGAATTGATTGTTGGAAAAGCTTTGAGATCGGAGAGTCTTTACCCTAAGCCAAAGACTGAGGTTGCATCTGCGGAAGGGCCAAAGCCGCAAGCAAGCGGTGGAGGCAAGAATAACTCTCAGAATAAGAGGAAGCAGAGTCAAGCTAAGGATGGCCAGAAAAAGAGCAAGAAAGATGTTGAGTGCTTTAGCTGTGGTAAGAAGGGCCATTATGCCAAAGATTGTCGGGCCAAGTCAGCGGATAAGAAGTGCTTCAACTGTGGCCAAGTGGGACATTTCAAGGATAAGTGTCCACAACCTCCTAAAGAAAAGCAGATGGTGAAAGCATATGCCCTTAATGCTATTCCTTCTTCGTCGAATGCCCCAACTGCGGTGGAGAAAGGAAAGAATGTCGTCATTCAAGGTACGCTTTCTATTTATGATGTACCAGTTCGAGTTTTGTTTGATACTGGGGCTTCCCGTTCCTTCATATCTAGTGACCTGGTGGATAGGTTGGGACTGGAACCCGAGATAGTCGATAGACCGTTGGTTGTGACGAACCCGATTGGTGGTTCGACTAACCTTAGTATGATTTGCCGAAATTTGGTCTTATCGAGTCATGGATGTATGTTTGTTTGTGATTGCTTTGTTTTGGGCTTTACTGGGTATGGCATTATATTGGGGGTCGATTGGCTCCAAAGATACGGGGTGGTGGTAGACTATGAGGGCTTTTTAGTGACAGTTAGGGCGGAGGGTAGTGTTTGGTAGTCTACCGAGTGATGGGGTAATGGCTAGTTTTATAAATTCCCTCGACATCCCGCATGATGAGTTGTCAGATGTGCCCGTGGTTGGCTAGTATCCTGACGTCTTCGAGGAGGTGACCGGGCTTCCACCACACCGAGAGATTGAGTTCCGTATTGATTTAGTGAAAGATGCCAGACCTATAGTGATGCCACTTCGTCGTATGGCACCAAGGGAGCAGCGAGAGCTCGGGGTGCAAGTCAGCAATATTTTGAAGAAGGGGTTTATTAGAAGAAGTGTCTCCGAGTGGGGAGCACCAGTTGTGTTTGCCACTAAGGCAGATGTTTCCCTTCGTTTGTGTGTGGACTATCGCGAGTTGAATAAGGTGACGAGGAAGAATAAGTATCCTCTACCGCGGATAGATGATTTGTTTGATCAACTGGAAGGAGCAAGAGTGTTCTCCCAGTTGGACCTCGCGACAAGATTTCATCATCTCCGAGTAGCAGATGAGAGTGTTTCGAAAACGGCATTTAGGACGCCGTCTGGATTCTATGAGTGGTTGGTTATGCCATTCGGGTTGACCAATGCACCAGCATATTTTGTGGATCTTATGAATCGGGTATTCAGAGATCAGTTGAATAAGTTTGTTCTAGTGTTTGTGGATGATATCCTTGTTTACTTGAGGACAGAGGAGGAACACAAGGGACACTTGAGGATAGTGATGGAGGTGTTGAGGAAACACCAATTGAAAGCGAAATTCTCTAAGTGTCACTTCTGGAGGAGGGAAGTGAGATTCTAGGGCCATGTTGTTTCAGAGAATGGTATTGCCGTGGACCCTGCGAAGGTGGCTACGGTACAGGATTGGCCTACGCCCAAGAATGCAACAGATGTAAGAAGTTTCTTGGGGTTAGCTAGGTATTATCGTAAGTTTATCTAGGACTTCTCCAAGATAGCAACACCATTGACTCAGTTGACTAAGAAGAATCAGGCCTTCGTCTGGGACGGAGTGTGTGAGAATGCATTCAAGAGTCTAAAAGAAAAGTTGACGCGTGCGCCAGTGCTAGTCATTCCTAAAGGGAATGAAGAAATGACGGTATTCACGGATGCTTGTGGTACCGGACTAGTTGCTGTATTAATGCAAGGAGGTAAGGTTGTAGCTTATGCTAGTCGACAACTAAAGCCACATGAGAAAAGATACCCTACCCATGATTTGGAACTACCAGCGATCGTGTTTGCGCTGAAGATGTGGAGACATTATCTCTTGGGAGAAAGATTTGAGTTGTTTACTGATCATAAATCGTTAAAGTATCTCTTCTCTCAGAAGGATCTGAATCTCCGTCAGCAGAGATGGTTAGAGTTCTTGACTTCGTATGATTTTGATATCGCATACACACCTGGGAAAGGTAATGCAGTAGCCGATGCTTTGAGTAGGAGACATGCCAGTTTAGGGGCTATGTTTCTTGAATGGAAGCAACTGGAGTATATCGCAGGGTTTGATTTCAGACCAAAGTGCGAATTGGATCCAGAAATGCTAGCTAGTTTGGCGATCAGACCCACTTTGATAGAGCGGATTGGTTCCAGCCAGAGGGACGATCCTAATCTATTGGAAATCATCTCCAAGTTAGAAATGGATATCGACGGTGAGGAGATGAATTTGTATGGGCTTGATCGAGATGGATGGCTTAGAAAGAATGGAAGACTAGTTGTACCCAACGTGAATGGTTTGAGAGATGAAGTGCTTAGAGAATGTCATCACTCAAAACTGACTATACACCCCGGTGGTGATAAGATGTATCGAGACATGAGACAGACTTACTACTGGGAAGGGATGAAAAGAGACGTTGGGAAGTTTATATCCAAATACATTAATTGCCAGCTAGTTAAAGCCGAGCAAAAGAAGCCTAGTGGTTTGTTGCAACCATTAGAAATTCCCGAATGGAAATGGGAACAGGTCTCGATGGATTTCATCGATGGTTTACCAAGGACTAGATCGGGACATGATAGCATTTGGGTAATTGTGGATCGATTGACTAAGAGTGCAAAATTTATACCAGTCAAATCGACCAGAACGGCAGCTAAGTTAGCAGAATTGTATATGAAGTGGGTAGTGAGATTTCATGGAGTGCCTAAAAGCATTGTGAGTGACCGAGACCCGTTGTTTACTAGTGGGTTTTGGAAGAGCTTACAAGAGGCTCTGGGGTCAGAATTACATCTCAGTACCGCATATCATCCTGAGACCGACGGTCAGACGGAGAGGGTGAATCGTATATTGGAAGATCATTTGAGAGCTTGTATATTGGATTTTGGTGGATCGTGGGATGACCATTTGCATCTAGTAGAGTTTGCATATAATAATAGCTACCAATCCAGTATCGGTATGGCTCCATATGTAGCTTTGTACAGAAGACTGTGCAACTCACCATCATGTTGGATAGAGACCAGTGAGAAGTTTATACTTGGACCAGATGTGGTAACAGAAACCTCGGACAAGATTAAGGTCATTCAGCAACGAATGAAGGCTGCCCAAGATAGGCAGAAGAGTTATGCTGATAAGAGGAGAAGAGACTTAAAATTCTCCGTTGGTGACTTGGTGTTTTTCAAGATTTCTCCGCTGAAGAACGTGATACGATTTGGCAGGAGAGGCAAATTGGCACCAAGATCTGTTGGCCCATTCCCAGTTCTTGAACTAGTTGGGAATTTGGCGTATAGAGTTGACTTACCAGAAAAGATGGCGGGAGTTCACAACGTATTTCATGTTTCCCAACTAAGGAAGTTCGTACACGACCCAGATATGACTATTTCACCTGATCAGTTAGAGGACTTCGAAGTGGAACCCAAGGCGGTTGCGAACTGCAAGCCGATTTGTATTATCGAGCACGGTACGAAGCAACTTCGAAGGAAGGCGGTGAAGCTAGTCAAGGTTCAGTGGGGTGAGAACGAGAATGACTGTACTTGGGAGACAGAGGAGAGCATTAGGAAGACGCATCCAGAACTCTTCGCCTGGTAAATTTACTTTGCGATTTAGTTATTCCGCATGCTAGGATAGACTCGTTTTGCAAGTTTGATTGTTGTTTTATGGCTGATAGGCATGCGGGACCCTTTTGTGTGTTTTGGTTAGGGAATTTCGGGGGCGAAATTTCTTAAAGGGGGGAGAATGTAACAACCCGCATTCTACACATCGGGGAATCGTAGGATATTTATTTCTTTCCCATATGAAGTCGTATGGTCATGTAACTTTGGGAAACAACCATTAGAGTCATTTCCCATGTTCATGATTTTTGTCGATTTTTAAATGACCGTTTTGCCCCTAGCTGATCTTGTTTCGGCCATAACTTTTGATTGGAAAGGAATTTTGACCAGAAACCACTTCTATTGGCTCCGGATGATGGTTTACCTTTCCGTAGAGTGGTCACATGTTAAAAACGGACTTACCTTTTGGGAGATATGGCTAAAATAAGGTTTGGAAGGTGAAAAACTGCTTAACCGGACCAAATAGGGTGATTAGTGAATGAGCCCATTACCCATTTCGGGACTAGGGTTATGGGGAGGCTGAAATGAGTTAGGGTTTCATTTCATTTCAGTTTTCTAGCCTCCACTTACCTCTTAGAAACCCTAAAAATGGCCTCCAACCTCTAAATCACCTCCAAATCGCCTTCTAATCAAGGATTAAGCTTAGCAACATCAAATCAAGGGAGATCTTCACCAAATCAAGATTAAAGCTGCTGTTTAGCATTGATATTCATGCCCAAACAGAGAATCATTTCAGCTTGAGGTTTTATTTGTGGCTAAGGTGAGTGATTTGCATAGTTCCTCACTAATTATGGCTAATTAAGGGTAATTAGTATTAATTAGCGAATTTAAACATGATAAACTTCTGGAAAAATATTTATAAAATCCGAAATGATGTTTTAGACCTCTGATATGAATTTGGGTTAATTTGGTTAAGTTTTGCTAATCATATCATTAGTTTCACCTAAACATGCTTAAGGGAAAATATGGGGTTTTCGCTAGGTTTGATCCATTTTAACCTATCATATTGTTGTTTTGGTGTTTGTGGTTGATTATACATGTTGCTATGACTGTATGGTATGCTTTGTGATTGATTAGAATAGTTGGAGTGGTCGAAAACGCCGTCGAGAGGCGTAAACTGCTCGCTGGAAAAAGTGCAGGAAGACATCCGAACCGGATCGGATCGGTTAGGAGGACCCGAACCGAACCGCCATAAGGCCCTTCCCCATGATCCGCCAACAGCTCCCGTACCCGATCTGCTCGCGCTTCGCACCCTGATCCGACCGGAGGAGAAAAGCATGAACTGATGAAGCCACAATCCACTTGCACTTGAACGCTCCGACACGGATGCTCACAATCCGATAAGCTGGAGATCACGATCCGACCCAGAGGAAGAGAGCACCCGATCCGAACCGTGGCAAGCTGGAGACCCCGACCCGATCCGCCAGGGGTGATGACTACCCGATCCGATCCAATGAAGAAGGAGCATACTGATCCAATGAAGATGCACACCCCCACCCCCGTTACCTTTACACTATTTGAAATGGCACCTTAGAGTGTTGTACAGTATGTAGTGCTAACTCTTTGGTTGCAGGTCCAGGTTCAGGTATGGTTTAGTATACCTGTTATTGTTCTGTTTAGATGCTTATCGCTCATACCAGACTTTTTGTCTGACCCAGAGTTTTATGTCTCTTCTTATTACTCTGGGTGCTCACACGAGCAGACTAGAGACAGGTTAGCTGGTGATGCTCGAGTAGCTGATTCTGAGGCGAGCAGGAGGCTTCCACGTATGATATATAGATATTCTCCCTGTGTCGTTGGTGGTCGCTACTTGGGCATTAGTAGTGTATCTCCTTTATCTTGCTTTTGCTTTTTGAGACAGTTTGAAAAGTTGTAAAAATGTTGGCTTTGGATCATAAGCTGTATTTGGATTTTCCGCTGCTATGTTAGTTTATTTTCAGCTTATGCACTGTCTCACCTGTTTTATGTCAAGTATGTTGTTATTATATTTTATCCTATGCGCTGTGAGACATTCTACATGTTCTTTGTTGTTTCTTCGTCTTCTTTCTTTTCTTCTGATGACCGTCCCGTGCAAACTGGACATGTGTATAGCGCACTTTTGGAGCAAATGTCGGTTGGTGCGGGGCGGGCCGTCACATTCACGTTTGCCTTCGCCATCTATGTCTCATTCGCCTTCGTCATCTGCGTAGCTTGATTGGTATGTTATGACTTATTTTGTAGTGATGTGGTTGTAGTACAACTATGAACATGTTTGTTATTTTGGTAGTTATGAGTTTTAGTATTGTTGTGGATATCATGGGCTGTATGTGGTTTAACGTTCACACCAGCTGAATAATTTTGTTGTTTAATTCAGCTTGGTGCACGAAATAAAGGATTGTGAATGTTTTCTATGTGATATGTTAATATTATCTACGTTGTGTTGTTGCTTAAGATAGTGTTATTTTTACGTGGATGACAATTTTATACTGTTTTTTGCTAGCTTTTAATATCAGTATTTGTAACTGAATAAGCAAAATAATATTAATTCGGAAAGCTGAAAGAACAGGATGGTAAAAATAATTAACGTTATATCAGAAAGGGAATATCGACGTATTAGTATCAAAACAGGAAAGCTAAATAAATATGTTCACAACGTTCCGTCGTAAATTCGACGCTAATTTGAAAGATTTTACCGTCAAATCACCAACAAGGATAATAAAAAGGTAATTTAGCCCAATTTATTTCCGTCGCTAAACCTTTGCCGAATTGCAAGGGTTTACCAACAAAAAAATGAGCCAGATTTTTTTGTCAAACTTTTTGTCGCTAATCCCTTGGTAATTAGTAAGGGTTTACCGACGGTTTTTATAAATAATATTTTATTCTAAATTAATAATTCGTCGGTAAATCATCGGTATATAAATTAAAATTAAAAGAAAAGAAAATTAATAAATAATTCTTATTTTTATTACAAAATTAGTAAAATAATGGTAAATTGTCGGAAATTTCATGCTGAATTCCGTCGCAAAATCTGACACAGATACCGTCATGGTTTTTACCGACCATACCTTTATGTAGGAAATCCGTCGCTAATGCCTGTTTAGCGACGGATTAGCAGCGTATTCTACCGCTGCTATTTGCTGTTTTTCTTGTAGTGAGACCAGATATAATGCAAAGTGTGTGTCTCTGTGCAAGATATCAATCGCAACCTAAGGAAACACGTTTAAAAGCCGTAAAACATATTCTAAGATATGTAAAACATACATCAGATTTTGGATTATTTTATCATAAGGATGATTCGGTTGATTTAATCTCTTATTGTTACGCCGATTATGCAGGATGTAAATCTAATCGTAAAAGCACTAATGGAACATGTCATTTCTTAGGACGTTCACTAGTTTCCTGGTTTAGTAAAAAGCAAAATACCGTAACTTTGTTAACAACTGAAGCAGAGTATATATCTGTTGCGTTGGCCTGTTCACAAGTAATATATATGCAACAAACTCTAAATGTTTTTGGATTAAAAATAAATCATCAATATATTGAGATTATACAAGCACTATAAATATATCTAAAAATCTAACTCATCATTAAAGAACTAAACTTATAGATATAAGACATCATTTTCTAAGAGATAACGTAAGTAAAGAGAAAATTTCACTCGAATTCATAGTAATTGAAAAACAAATAGCAAATATATTAACAAAACCTTTAAAAGAAGCAACGTTCAGTAAATTTAGAAGAGAATTGGGCATTTGTTCTTAAAGTGAAAATAGAATTACTAAATATATAAGTATAATATAAAATATAACAAAAAGCTGAAAAATTTAAAAAAACACATATGTCAACATGTGGAAAGTGGTATGTTGACATATAACTGCCAGAATTTCAAAAATTAATTCGCACCAAAAGTTAGTTAAAACACCTATTTAAACTTCTTATTTCGAATTTTCATCTTCATTCTCTCATTTCATTTCTGAAAAAACTCTAAACCAAATAAAACAATGGCCTCCACTAATAATAACAATCAAATCAAACCCGATTCATCCGTCGGACCATCCGAAGGTCCGTTTCAACGAACTACGCTTGCTCGTGTGATGAAATCAGAGGAATCCATGAAGAATGTTCTACAAATGCTTATTGAATTTACAAGTAAGGATGAATCAAGAGCTTGTGAAACAAGGAAGAATAATTCAAAATCTACAAAAATTTGTTATGGATAACCACACTAATCTGATTATCATCGAAGATGATAATCAAATAGAGGAAGAAATGGTTGAAGAGGAGGAAGAAGAAGCACAAACTGAAGGCATGGAGGAAGACAACCAAGTCATATGCATAGGCAAAGTATGCTTCGATAGAGAAGGGAACGTTGTTGAGCGAAGCGGGAAATTCTGTCTCCATTATCCGCATTGCCCAATTCACAAATCCCCAATCGTTAAGAATCATTAAACGTTTATATTTCTCGTAAATACAATGTAATACGCACGATTCGTGTATTCGTAGACATTTTAATTCGTATTTAGCTTGTAATTTTTGGTTTGTAAAGCACACTACACCAAAAAAAGGCCTTTAGCAGCATTTATAAAATGCTAACAAAGCCTTTGGTAGCATTTTAGAGAACGCTACTACAGGTTCCGCAACTAAAAGTCTGTTTTTTCTGTTGCGTTTCCACAAATGCTGCCAAACTAAAGAAACCAAATATTTTCTGTAGCGTTTATAAAATCCAACCAAAACTAACATTTTTTGTTTGCGTTTGTGCTTGGCCCTTTTATTTGATTTTCTGTCGCGTTTATTTTATGTTACTAAAAACTTTTCGTTGCATTTAATTTATGCCACTGTAAATTCAAATAATATTTTACGTTTGTTTCAGTAATGTTTTAGAAACGCTGCTGAAATGTATTAATTGCTTTGTAGCATATTTTAAATGCTACTATATACTGTTAATGGCTTACATTGTTTCCAGCAACCCGGTTTGTAATAATCATACCAAAATCAGCAACAATCATATAATTATATTTAAACCAACAATCGACCAATCATATAATCATCATATTTAAATAATTGAAAATACGTAATTACATAAGTATTATCCATAACGATTTAGATAATAATTGTTTGACAAAATGAGCAAGTTCACATACCACAAACATTTTCAAAAAGTTTTACTTAAGTACCGACTAATATTAATACATATAACAATTGAAGTCACGTCCATTGTTGGTGATGGTCTTTACTCCGGAAAAGCTAATTACCTGTAATGTGATGGCCCACCCCGCACCAACCGACATTTACTCCAAAGGTGCGCTGTACACATGTCCAGTTAGCACGGAATGGGTCGTCAGAAGGAAAAGGAAGAAGGAAATGAACATACAAAGAACCTGTAGAATGTCTCACAGCGCATAGAACAAAATATAATAATAACATACTTGACATAAAACAGGAGAGACAGTGCATAAGATGAAAATCAGAACTAAACATCATAGCAGCGGAAATCCAAATACAGCTTATTACAACTTTCAAACTGTCTCAAAGAAAAAGTAAGATAAAGGAGGTACACTACTAATGCCCAAGTAGCGACCACCAACGACACAGGGAGAATGTGTATATATATATATCATACGTGGAAGCCTCCTGCCCGCCTCCGAATCAGCTACTCGCGCATCACCAGCTAACCTGTCTCTTGTCTGCTCGTGTGAGCACCCAGAGTAATAAGAGGAGACATAAAACTCTGGGTCATAAATAAAGCCTGGTATGAGCGATAAGCATCTAAAGTGAACAATAACAGGTAGACTAAAACATACCTGAACCTGGACCTGCAACCAAAGAGTTAGCACTACATACTGTACAACACTCTAAGGTACCATATCAAACAGTATAAAGATACGAAGGTGGGGGAGGTGTGCATGTCATAGGGATGGCAAACAATCAAACATAGCATCCATCCTCACATCTCTCACTCAGTGCGAAAAGCATACGATATTCACCACTTCGATCACCCAACATATCTTGCTACGATCACTCTGCCCCATGAAGTCATAAATGGCTTCACTGCACTGATAACGTAGCAACTAATCCTTTGCTATGTCCACTTTGCCCCCATGGAGTCACAAGAACCCCACTGCACTGGCTCATAGCCTTACCAATCCTTACTATGTCCACTTGCCCCATGGAGTTATTCACCCCATCTGCGCTGGCTCATAGTCTTACTACGCATCACCTTGCCCCTCAGGTCATGATGACCCTACTGCACTGATAACGTAGTCTTGCTACCATCACCTTGCCCCTCAGGTCATAATGACCCTACTGCACTGATAAGTAGCCCATCATTCATTCTTAGTGGTGAATCGAAGTTATGAACGTCGACAACACCTTAGCACACGTGCCGTAGCAAAGTCCAACCATGAAGTGAACTCATCGGTTCCCAACTGGATCCTGAGCTCTAACTTCCCATATTGGACTACCTTTGCATCTCGGGTTATTGGTCAATACTGGGTCGGGTCGGGTTCCTTCTCAAGCCATCGGTTCGGGTCGGGTATTCTCCATCAGTTCGGGTCGGGTCCTCCTCTGGTACGGTTCGGGTCGAGTATTTCTCCTCGGGTCGGGTCGGGTGCCTCAGTTCGGGACGGGTCGGGTGCCTCTCCTCCAGTCCTTGCTTCCGCTCTGATCCGCCTCGTCATCCTTCACGCCCTTCGATCCGATCCATCCTCCTCCATCCGCTCCGATCCCTCCTCTTTGATCCGATCCGATCCCAGTTCAGTTAGCGTGGCCTTCCTTTTTGCCAATTTTCTCAAGTGTCAGGTTCCGATCCGATCGGATTCCTTGCCCAGTTCAACATATCCAATCCGAGCTCCATATCCGATCCGATCCGAACCCTGCACTGTTTTCTGAAACTGTTCCAGCAAGTGTTTACGCCATTCGACGACGTTTTCGACCATTCTAACTATTGAAATCAATCACAAAGCATTTCATACAGTCATAACAACATGCATAATCAACCATAAACATCAAAACATCAATATAATAGGTTAAAATGGATCAAACATACCCCAAAATCCCATATCTCCCCCTAAGCATGTTTAGGTGAAACTAATGATAGGATTAGCAAAACTTAACCAAATTAACCCAAATTCATATCAGAGGTCTAAAACATTATTTAAGAATTTATGAACATTTTCCCCGAATTTTATCAAGTTTAAATTCGCTAATTAACACTAATCAACCCTAATTAGCCATAATTAGTGCAAAACTATGCAAATCACTCACCTTAGCCACAAATAAACTAAGATCTGAAATAATTCTCTGATTTAATGTGAATCTCAATGCCAAACAGCAGCTCCTATGTTTCTTTGGTGAAGATCTTCCTTGATTAGGGGTTGCTAAGCCAAATCCTTGACCAAGAGATGATTTGGAGGTGATTTAGAGGTTAGAGGCCATTTTTAGGGTTCCTTGGTGATAATTGGGGGCTAGAAAACTGAAATGGAATGATTCTCTATCTCATTTCAGCCTCCCCATAACCCTAATCCCGAAATGGGTTATGGGCCTATCCACTAATCACCCGATTTGGCCCGGTTAAGCAGTTTTTCACCTTCCAAACCTTATTTCAGCCATATCTCCCAAACGGTAAGTCCGTTTGGCTATTATGACCACTCTACGGGAAGGTAAACCATCAAACGAATCCAATGGAAGTGGTTTCAGGTCAAAATTCCTTTCCAGTCAAAAGTTATGGCCAAAACAGTACTAACTAAGGGCAAAATGGTCATTTTAAAAATTGACAAAAATCATGAACATGGGAAATGACTCTAATGGATGTTTCCTAAAGTTACATGACCATACGACTTCATACGGGAAAGAAATAAATATTCTACAATCCTATGATGTGTAGAATACGGGTCGTTACACTCTCCCCCCCTTAAGAAATTTCGCCCCCGAAATTCCCTAATTAAAACACACAAAGGTCCCGCATGCCTATCAATCATAAAACAACAATCAAGCATGCAAACAAGCAAAACAAGTCTACCCTAGCATGCGGAAAACTAAATTGCAAAGTAAATCTTACCAGGCAAAGAGTTCTGGATATGCCTTTCTAATGCTCTCCTCTGTCTCCCAAGTACAATCATTCTCTTCCTTGCCCCACCGAACCTTGACTAGCTTCACCGACTTCCTTCGACGTTGCTTCATATTGTGCCCCACAACACGAATCGGCTTGCGGTTCCCAACCGCCTCGGGTTCTACCTCGAAGTCTTCTAACTGATCAGGTGAAATAGTCATATCTGAGTTGTGAACGAACTTCCTTAGTTGGGAAACATGAAATACATTGTGAACTCCCGCCATCTTCTCTGGTAAGCCAACTTTATAAGCCAAATTCCCGACTAGTTCAAGAACAGGGAATGGGCCAACAAATCTTGGTGCCAACTTGCCTGTCCTGCCAAATCGTATCACGCTCTTCAACGGAGAGATCTTGACAAACACCAAATTACCAACGGAGAATTTCAAGTCTCTTCTCCTCTTATCAGCATAACTCTTCTGCCTATCTTGGGCAGCTTTCGTTCGTTGCTGAATGATCTTGATCTTATCGGAAGTTTCTCTCACCACATCTGGTCCAAGCACAAACTTCTCGCCAGTCTCTACCCAACATGATGGTGAGTTGCACGGTCTTCTATACAAAGCTTCATATGGAGCCATACCGATATTGGATTGGTAGCTATTATTATATGCAAACTCTACTAGATGCAAATGGTCATCCCATGATCCACCAAAATCCAATATACAAGCTCTCAAGAGATCTTCCAATATACGATTCACCCTTTCCGTCTGACCGTCGGTCTGAGGATGATATGTGGTACTGAGATGTAATCCTGACCCTAGAGCCTCTTGTAAGCTCTTCCAAAACCCACTAGTGAACAACGGGTCTCGGTCACTCACAATGCTTTTGGGTACACCATGAAATCTCACTACCCACTTCATATACAATTCTGCCAACTTGGCTGCCGTCCTGGTCGATTTGACTGGTATAAATCTTGCGCTCTTAGTCAATCGATCCACAATTACCCAAATGTTATCATATCCCGATCTAGTCCTTGGTAAACCATCGATGAAATCCATTGAGACTTGCTCCCATTTCCATTCGGGAATTTCTAATGGTTGCAACAAACCATTAGGCTTCTTTTGCTCGGCTTTAACTAGCTGGCAATTCATGCATTTGGATATAAACTTCCCAACGTCTCTTTTCATCCCTTCCCAGTAGTAAGTCTGTCTCATGTCTCGATACATCTTATTACCACCAGGGTGTATAGTCAGTTTTGAGTGATGACATTCTCTAAGCACTTCATCTCTCAAACCATTCACGTTGGGCACAACTACTCTTCCATTCTTCCGAAGCCATCCATCTCGATCAAGCCCATACACACTCATCTCCTCACCGTCGATGTCCATCTCTAACTTGGAGATGATTTCTAATAGATTAGGATCGTCCCTCTGGCTAGAACCAATCCGCTCTATCAAAGTGGGTCTGATCGTCAAACTAGCTAGCATGACTGGATCCAATTCGCACTTTGGTCTGAAATCAAACCCCGCGATATACTCCAGTTGCTTCCACTCAAGAAACATTGCCCCTAAGCTGGCATGTCTCCTACTCAAGGCATCGTCTACCGCATTATTTTTCCTAGGTGTATATGCGATATCAAAATCATACGAAGCCAAGAACTCTAACCATCTCTGCTGACGGAGATTCAGATCCTTCTGGGAGAAGAGATACTTTAACGATTTATGATCGGTAAACAACTCAAATATTTCTCCCAAGAGATAGTGTCTCCACATCTTCAGCGCAAATACAATCGCTGCCAATTCCAAATCATGGGTAGGATACTTCTTCTCATGTGGCTTTAGCTGTCGACTGGCATAAGCTACAACCCGACCTCCCTGCATCAATACTGCACCCAGTCCGGTACCACAAGCATCCGTGTATACCATCATCTCTTCATTCCCTTTAGGAATGACTAACACTGGCGCACGCGTCAACTTCTCCTTTAGACTCTTGAAGGCATCCTCACACACTTCGTCCCAGACGAAGGACTGATTCTTCTTAGTCAACTGAGTCAACGGTGCTGCTATCTTGGAGAAGTCCTGGATAAACTTACGATAATATCCAGCTAATCCCAAGAAACTTCTCACATCTGTTACATTCTTGGGTGTAGGCCAATCCTGTACCGTAGCCACCTTCGCAGGGTCCACGGCAATACCACTCTCTGAAACAACATGACCCAAGAATCTCACTTCCCTTCTCCAAAAATGACACTTAGAGAATTTCGCTTTCAATTGGTGTTTCCTCAACACCTCCATCACTATCCTCAAGTGCCCCTTGTGTTCCTCCTCTGTCGTTGAGTAAACAAGGATATCATCCACGAACACAAGAACAAACTTATTCAACTGATCTCTGAATACTCGATTCATAAGATCCACAAAGTAGGCTGGTGCATTGGTCAACCCAAACGGCATGACCAACCACTCATAAAATCCAGACGGCGTCCTAAATGCCGTTTTCGGAACACTCTCATCCGCTACTCGAAGCTGATGAAATCCTGTCGCGAGGTCCAACTGGGAGAACACTCTTGCTCCTTCCAGTTGATCAAACAAATCATCTATCCGCGGTACAGGATACTTATTCTTCCTCGTCACCTTATTCAACTCGCGATAGTCCACACTCAAACGAAGGGAACCATCTGCCTTAGTGGCAAACACAACTGGTGCTCCCCACTCGGAGACACTCCTTCTAATAAATCCCTTCTTCAAAAGATTGCTGACTTGCACCCCGAGCTCTCGCTGCTCCTTTGGTGCCATACGACGAAGTGGCATCACTATAGGTCTGGCATCTTTCACTAAATCAATACGGAACTCAATCTCTCGGTGTGGTGGAAGCCCGGTCACCTCCTCGAAGACGTCCGGATACTGGCCAACCACGGGCACATCTGACAACTCATCCTGCGGGATGTCGAGGGAATTTACAAAACTAGCCATAACCCCATCACTAGGTAGACTACCAAACACTACCCTCTGCCCATCATCCGCCCTCACTGTCACCAAAAAGCCCTCACAGTCTACCACCACCCCGTATCTTTGGAGCCAATCGACTCCCAATATAATGCCATACCCAGTAAAGCCCAAAACAAAGCAATCACAAACAAACATACATCCATGACTCGATAAGACCAAATTACTGCAAATCATACTAAGGCTAGTCGAACCACCAATCGGGTTCGTCACAACCAATGGTCTATCGACTATCTCGGGTTCCAGTCCCAACCTATCTACCAGGTCACTAGATATGAAGGAACGGGAAGCCCCAGTATCAAACAAAACTCGAACTGGTACATCATAAATAGAAAGCATACCTTGAATAACAACATTCTTTCCTTTCTCCGCCGCAGTTGGGGCATTCGACGGAGAAGGAATAGCATCAAGAGCATATACTTTCACAATCTGCTTCTCCTTAAGAGGTTGCGGACACTTATCCTTCTGATGTCCCATTTGACCACAGTTGTAGCACTTCCTTTCCGCTGGCTTGGCCCGACATTCTTTAGCATAATGGCCCTTCTTTCCACAGCTGAAGCACTCAACATCCTTCTTGCTCTTTTTCTGGCCACCTTTAGATTGGTCCTGCTTCCTCTTATTCTGAGAATTATTCTTTCCTCCACCGCCTGCTTGCGGCTTTGGCCCCTCTACAGATGCAGCCTCAGTCTTCGACTTAGGGTAAAGACTCTCTGATCTCAAAGCTTTCCCCACAATCGATTCAAAAGTCTCATCGATGTGGTTGATAAGCCTTTCCCCCAAGTACCCATCCAAACCAGTAATGAACTTCTCATTCTTCTTTTCAGGAGTATCAATGAGAGACAGTCCATACTTCGACAAAGTGTCGAACTCAGCAATATAATCAGAAACTGCCCTTCCGTTCTGCTTGAGTTCCAAGAACCTCTTAAACAATACTGACTTCTGGGCAGCTGGAATAAACTTCTCGCTAAAGCGAGCCTTGAACTGATCCCAAGTAACCTGATCCTATGGAGTAGCTGTTCTAATGGCATTCCACCAATTCATCGCTCGCCCTTGTAGCTGACGAGACGCTAGCCTTCTCTTCATCGCATCCTCAAGACCCAAGTCATCGAAGATACGATCACAGCTATCCATCCAATCTTGAACATCTGTGGCCGACTCCGTTCCGTGGAACGGCATTCCACCAAGATTAGTGTAATCTTTGCACAACTTGCTGAAATCGACCCTAGGCGCCTGCACTACTGGGCCAACACCAACCCCGGGATTGGGAACGGCCCCTTGCACTTCTCTAAGCATGTCTCTCATGAGGTTAGTAAACATTGCCCTCATGTCAGCGGCATTCCCTTGTTTGGTCCCTCTACCAGCACCCCTCGTGTCTCGGCTCATCGTCAATCTGAAAAAGGGAAACGATTAACGACCCCATAGTGGTGCTAGTGCAGTGCGACTTTATTCTTATACTACTAATAGTATATATATACATAGCTTTTGAAAACCAAAATAATCACAAATACACGCTCTCATATACGTACTAACTCTCCCTAGTGTCTTTCCCTAGGTTAACTACGCAACCTAGAGCTCTGATACCAAGTGTGACGGCCCGCCCCGCACCAACCGACATTTACTCCAAAGGTGCGCTGTACACATGTCCAGTTAGCACAGAACGGGTCGTCATAAGGAAAAGGAAGAAGGAAATGAACATACAAAGAACCCGTAGAATGTCTCACAGTGCATAGAACAAAATATAATAATAACATATTTGGCATAAAACAGGAGAGACAGTGCATAAGCTGAAAATCAGAACTAAACATCATAGCAGCGGAAATCCAAAATACAGCTTATTACAACTTTCAAACTGTCTCAAAGCAAAAGTAAGATAAAGGAGATACACTACTAATGCCCAAGTAGCGACCAACAACGACACAGGGAGAATGTGTGTATATATATTATACGTGGAAGCCTCCTGCCCGCCTCCGAATCAGCTACTCGCGCATCACCAGCTAACTTGTCTCTAGTCTGCTCGTGTGAGCACCCAGAGTAATTAGAGGAGACATAAAACTTTGGGTCAGACATAAAGCCTGGTATGAGCGATAAGCAACTAAAGTGAACAATAACAGGTAGACTAAAACATACCTGAACCTGGACCTGCAACCAAAGAGTTAGCACTACATACTGTACAACACTCTAAGGTACCATATCAAATAGTATAAAGATACGGAGGTGGGGGAGGTGTGCATGTCATAGGGATGGCAAACAATCAAACATAGCATCCATCCTCACATCTCTCACTCAGTGCGTAAAGCATATGATATTCACCACTTCGATCACCCAACATACCTTGCTACGATCACTCTGCCCCATGAAGTAATAAATGGCTTCACTGCACTGATAACGTAGCCACTAATCCTTTGCTATGTCCACTTTGCCCCATGGAGTCACAAGAACCCCACTGCACTGGCTCATAGCCTTACCAATCCTTACTATGTCCACTTGCCCCATGGAGTTATTCACCCCATCTGCGCTGGCTCATAGTCTTACTACGCATCACCTTGCCCCTCAGGTCATGATGACCCTACTGCACTGATAACGTAGTCTTGCTACCATCACCTTGCCCCTCAGGTCATAATGACCCTACTGCACTAATAAGTAGCCCATCATTCATTCTTAGTGGTGAATCGAAGTTATGAACGTCGACAACTCCTTAGTACACGTCCCGCAGCAAAGTCCAACCATGAAGTGAACTTATCAGTTCCCAACTGGATCCTGAGCTCTAACTTCCCATATTGTACTACCTTTGCATCTCGGGTTACTGGTCAATACTGGGTCGGGTCGGGTTCCTTCTCAAGCCATCGGTTCGGGTCGGGTATTCTCCATCAGTTCGGGTCGGGTCCTCCTCTGGTACGGTTCGGATCGAGTATTTCTCCTCGGGTCGGGTCGGGTGCCTCACTTCGGGTCGGGTGCCTCTCCTCCAGTCCTTGCTTCCGCTCCGATCCGCCTCGTCATCCTTCACGCGCTTCAATCTGATCCATCCTCCTCCATCCGCTCCGATCCCTCCTCTTTGATCCGATCCGATCCCAGTTCAGTTAGCGTGGCCTTCCTTTTTGCCAATTTTCTCAAGTGTCAGGTTCCGATCTGATCGGATTCCTTGCCCAGTTCAACATATCCGATCCGAGCCCCATATCCGATCCGATCCGAACCCTGCACTGTTTTCTGAAACTGTTCCAGCAAGTGTTTACGCCATTCGACGACGTTTTCGACCATTCTAACTACTGAAATCAATCACAAAGCATTTCATACAGTCATAGCAACATGCATAATCAACCACAAACATCAAAACATCAATATAATAGGTTAAAATGGATCAAACATACCCCAAAATCCCATATCTCCCCCTAAGCATGTTTAGGTGAAACTAATGATAGGATTAGCAAAACTTAACCAAATTAACCTAAATTCATATCAGAGGTCTAAAACATCATTTAAGAATTTATGAACATTTTCCCCGAATTTTATCATGTTTAAATTCGCTAATTAACACTAATCAACCCTAATTAGCCATAATTAGTGCAAAACTATGCAAATCACTCACCTTAGCCACAAATAAACTAAGATCTGAAATAATTCTCTGATTTGATGTGAATCTCAATGCCAAACAGCAGCTCCTATGTTGCTTTGGTGAAGATCTTCCTTGATTAGGGGTTGCTAAGCCAAATCCTTGACCAAGAGATGATTTGGAGGTGATTTAGAGGTTAGAGGCCATTTTAGGGTTCCTTGGTGATAAGTGGAGGCTAGAAAACTGAAATGGAATGATTCTCTATCTCATTTCAGCCTCCCCATAACCCTAATCCCGAAATGGGTTATGGGCCTATCCACTAATCACCCGATTTGGCCCGGTTAAGCAGTTTTTCACCTTCCAAACCTTATTTCAGCCATATCTCAAAAACGGTAAGTCCGTTTGGCTATTATGACCACTCTACGGAAAGGTAAACCATCAAACGAATCCAATGGAAGGGGTTTCAAGTCAAAATTCCTTTACAATCAAAAGTTATGGCCAAAACAGTACTAACTAAGGGCAAAATGGTCATTTTAAAAATCGACAAAAATCATGAACATGGGAAATGACTCTAATGGATGTTTCCCAAAGTTACATGACCATACGACTTCATACGGGAAAGAAATAAATATTCTACAATCCTATGATGTGTAGAATACGGGTCGTTACATGTAAACACATTCAATAATCAACAATAAGTATTTTTCATGAATTATCAAATAACATTCAAATAATGTTAATTGATTGTTATCAAAAAAACACATAAATAATTAAACTGAATATCAAAAAACATTTAGACAATCTTGTACATTATAATGATAGATATGGTGCATTTAAAATATGAAGATTGATATAAAACAATATGCATTGTCCTACACATTTTCGTAATTTCAAATCTCTATGTCTTTTCAAATAGAACCAAAAATTTACATGATTTGTGTACAATATTGGCTAAAAACTGTAAAATTCAAACAATTTGTAATTATAACTAGATATATTTCTGTAAAGCCCTTTGATTTTGCAATTAATTACTGCTAAGGATAACCAAATTTATGCCTTACAATTTTTTTTTGAAGGTTCTAGTTTCTAAGGGAACGAGAATTGTACTGTCACTACATTAGCAACGCACAAACTCAGTGTTAAAATTCACACCTGTGGTCCTCTAGACTTGGCTGTAGATCTCTGTCTAAGCAGAGTGAGAAGCTATGCAAAAATTCCATAATAGTAAGACTCATGCATCCCAATTTGGTTCTGGCTAGTTTTAATACTTTTAGTTTTGAGGTTTATTATTGTACAATCAACTCAAATTCACACTGCAAACACTCTCAAATTTGGTCATGTTAAAGCTTTTATTATGAATTAAATGACTTTATTGTACAATCATATACAGATAGATATCTTCTATGACCCATGTAGACATTCTTTCGACCATAATTCAACCAATGATGATGAGTATTAACATCACACAATGGGCAAGCTTTTTCTCCCTTCGCATAACATCCAGCTAGATTTCCATAGGCTGGAAAATCATTTATTGTCCAAAGTAAGATTGTGTTCAGTTTAAACAACGTTTTACTAAATGCATCATAAGCATCAATTCCATCACTCCACAAATAATGCAAGTCTTCAATCAAAGATGCCAAATATACATCAATAACGTTTCCGGACTGTTTCGGGCCGAGAATAAGTAATGTTAACAAAATATTTCATTCTTCATACACAACGTACGTGAGAGGTTGTATATCACAAACATTATTGGCCAACAACTACACTTAGAATTTAACATAGAAAATGGATTAAATCCATCCGTAACAAGACCGAGTCTAAGATTGCGTGGATCGGCAGAAAAAGGTTTCCATCGTTCATCCACCATATTTCATGCCATAGAATCCATAGGATGACGCATTTTTCCATCTTAAAGAACCACATTTTGGACAAGCATTTAAATCATTGTATTCTTTTCTGAAAAGACAACAGTCATTCTCACAAGCATGTATCTTTTCAAATCCCATGTCAAATGCTTTAAGATTTTTTTTTACTTCATATAGCCTTAGGAAGTATGTTGTCTTCGACAAAAACAATTGTTGCACATTTAGAAGCTTGTCAAACCCACTATCTGATAGACCGGTCTCACATTTAATATTATACAAGACAGTGATGGCTGATAATTTTGTATGATTTGTGCAGCTAGGATATAATGGAGTTTCCGCATCTTCCAAATTTTTAAGCAACTCATCCTCTCTTCTTTGACAATCAACATCATCTTTATCATCAACAAGAGAATCATGATCCACAAAATCTTCATCTTCATGGTGAATCATCTTGAATAAGCCATATGTGTCGATGAATTTGTCTTTTCATCTACATTTACTTGATCGCCATGGCTATACCACCTACTGCCCTTATATTTAGGATCCATTCCTTTTATAACTAAGTGCTCAACAATTATGTGGTCATCATGACGTTTAAGATTTTGAAAATCCGTGCACGGGCACAAAATTTTCTCCACATTTATCAGATTTTGCTTTGCCACACGCACGAAATTCAAAACTCCTTGCCGATACTCTACACTAGTTCTATAACAAAAATTAAAAACATAAAAAAAAATTAGTATTAACATATATGTGTTAATTCTTAAAATAAATTAAAGTATTATATACTCACCTATTTAAATTCACCCAATCTTTTTCCATCGGCGATATAGGCAACCAAGTAATTTCTCAAGCTTTGATGTAGAATATGTTTTTCTATTTTAATCAAACAAAATAATACATTTTCATAATTCAAATTTATATTTTCCACTTCAAGATTCATATTGGGATTTTTAAAACTTTTTAAATGATAAATCATAAGCCGTTATAAGATTTTATATTTGAAAATTTGACTTCAACTTTATTTAGGTTTCCACTCAGTCATGCTTGGTAGTGTATGACGTTG
This sequence comes from Allium sativum, assembly GCA_030737875.1. Taxonomy (NCBI): domain Eukaryota; kingdom Viridiplantae; phylum Streptophyta; class Magnoliopsida; order Asparagales; family Amaryllidaceae; genus Allium; species Allium sativum. The sequence goes on from CM060920.1 coordinate 250,090,088, forward strand.
TAGAGTATAGTGAGATCATAGCGGCAACATTGTTATATCGTTAACATATGAACAAAGTCATTAACCAAAGAGAAAATATAGATGTAGCAGTTGTTGACCGAATGATAAAATAGAAAGATAACATCAAACAAAGTCACATATGAACAAAAAGGTTTCCGATCAGAAGGAGATGACTTGAGGTCAATATTCAGTGTATTCAGTTCTCCATTGAACTGTTTCAAAAATATAAATAGATATGGATTGTTGATCAATTTGTGCTATTACTCTATTTGCAGACACTTTGCTGTACCAGCCATTGCCCCAACAGCCTTTTTATTCTGAGCAGAGAGTCAAGTACGAGAAGTTGATAAGTCTGCGATTTCACTATGTTTTATGTACATGTTGCCAAAACTCATCAAGGTTATCAATTAATGTTTTCTTCTAACTGTTCATTAGTATATTAATTTTAGGGAGTGCCAAAAGATGAAACATGAATTGTACAGCCTTTTTTATTTTTATTTTTCTCGTTTGAAAATAAATTATACAGTCCTGCGTAGCGACGAATTAAACAGTGGGGCGATGAGCTTAAACTTATTGAGTTTGGTTGTCAATTAATTGAAATACTAATTTAAATACTGTGTTGAATGCCAAAAATGTGATAGAAAATGCCTTCATGCACTGCACATTAACATCAAAATATTTTAAAATATATATATAAAAATAAAAGTCTAATGTTATATGAGAACATGATAAGCAAAGTCATACTACCAAATTCAATTCGGATAAGAGAAAACAGGTTGGTACAATAGGTAAACAATATTCTAGAAACAGATTCCAGTGAATGCACATACTAAACTATAATTTAATCAACTGATATTGCAATCAACGATCACCTAACTGGGTATTTATTAGGGTAACCGTCTTCATTTTGGGACAAATCTGATGATATATGCATATATTTTACTGTAAATAAACAAATGGTGATATATATACTGATTGACGGCAAAATCTATGTTACTAATTAATTTAAAAAATAACCATGTAGTAGGAACATGTAGGAAAGGCACAGCTACCGACGCTCCGCACCAAGCTGCTAGCATAGCTCCCAACATTTATAATTCACGAAAACGGTCTATTTCCCGATTCTGCGATGTTGGATCTATAGAAAAAGAACGTTTTCTAATGATGTTCATGTATGAAAGCAGTCTATTTCCCGATTCTGTAACTTACAGCATCAAGATAACTGGTTATTGCAAACACGAGATTATATGTGAAGCATTGCAAGTTTTTCAGGAAATGAGCGAGTTCGGTGCAACACCCAATATCAATTCATATAATTCACTCATCGATGGCCCTTGCAAAGAAAAAATGTTCAGTGAAGCGCGCTCTCTTTATGACCAGATGAACATAAAGCCATCCCTAGTCGTCTGCCTCTCTCAAGGTGCGATGACTGAAGATACAAACACAGGTCACTACACCAATTCTTTACGTAAAAAAGATCGGGGAGTTATGTGAAATGGGTAATATATTTGAGGCTTAAAAGCTCCTTAGAGACATCATGGAAGTATTTATGCCCGATGTTGTCACTTACAACGTATGAATAAACAGACTGTTTAAAGGAGGTAAACCCAATGAAGCAATGCAACTTTTCAAAGTGCTGAGATTGATCGGTATAAAACCAGATGGATGTACATACTCAACAGTCATAAATGGGCTTCTTAACAATGATAGGATAGATGAAGCATTTGGTTTTTATATCAATCTATGTCGGAAGACATAATTGTTCCTCATCTACACTTGTGCTACAGTGTAATGAAATTGCATAATACGGCAAAGAGAGTGATGCATGCCATAAAGTTACAATCAAGGCTCATTTTGAGCAGGGACACATAGAAGATATGATTAAGAAACTAATAGAGAGGGACATGGAGCATGGCTCGAAGAAGTCATCTCCATACACTATATTTTAAAGTTATGTAGCAGGATGAGCAGAATAAGCCAGGGTCAGTAGCTGAAATACATTACAATCTACAGGAGAGTGCGGTCACAGATATGATGAAGAAATGTCTGCAAACTGCTCATTTGAATATGGTACTCAAAGAGCACCAGTGCACCCCCTTCGTTTTTATCCCACTATGTTCCGACAATCACTGATAAAATTCAGAATGGACTCTCCAAAAAAGAAATCAACACTCCTAACAGCTTCTTGCTATTAGAGGATTTGGCTGAGGAAAGTTCATTGTTCACTCAAAAGTACTTCTAGTTGCGACATAAAGTATTCCTATTAACGTATTGTGTTTCCCCAGCACACCCAATATGCATCCTATTTCATTATATTTTAGAAAATGCAGCTAACTTAACTGCTAGTGCATTTGGTCAAAACAGCATAATTTTGTCGAATTAATACAAGTAAATATAATCTACAGAGTAAAGAAATAAGAATACAATAACATAAATCTCAAGCGCATACCTTTCCAGTCTAATCTTGGAATTTCTTCAGAGTCTGTACACTAGATGGAGCCAAAACTCACTCAACTGATTGATCTACATGGAAATAGTACATGCATATTAAATCTAACAAATATGCTTTTAAATCAAATAAGAATGAATTCTGTTGTGTTGGATTATCCAAGAGGGGATTTTATGGCATCTCTGAAGATGCAATTAACATTGCCGATGACATCAGTAAAAAATTAAAATTAGCCTAATCAGTGAAGAAAAATAAACTTAGATCAAATTCAATACTCTGGTTTTGTAACTCTGAAATTGAACATCGTAATACTTCCAATTGTTTGTGTTAACAGCATGAATATGATCACTCGTCATCCAAAATAAAACAGAGTAGTACATCGAGTATGTTATACATAATCAAGTAGCATAAGCATCCTAGCCTATTTGTATTGATTTGTACATTTTAGCAAATAGACAAGCGTTGATTTTCTGGCATTTTCCCGGATTTTGTATCAATTTATACATTTCAGCAAAGATCCAGTTATACTCAAATTTCTACTTTCATAGCCTATTTTAGCAAAGATCTGTTGCATAGACTATTTGTATACATATAGCTATCATCCTAGCCTATTTGTATTGATTTATGCATTTTAGAAAAGATCCAGTTATACTTAAATTTCTACTTTTATGTGTTAGACCTTTGTATGGCCTCAAACTCACCAATTTTGTATATATTTATACCGAAACTCTTCAAGGTTATCAATTAATGTTTTCTTCTAACTTTTCATTAGTATATTAATTTTAGGGAGTGCCAATAGATGAAACATGAATTGTACATCCTTTTTTATTTTTCTAGTTTGAAAATAAATTATATAGTTCTGTGTAGGGACGAATTACACAATGGAACGATGAGCTTAAACTTATTGAGTTTGGTTGTCAACTAATTGAAATACTAATTTAAACACTGTGTTGAATGCCAAAAATGTGATAACAAATGCCTGCATGCACTGCTCATTAACATCAAAATATTCGAAAATACATATAAAAATAAAAGTCCAATGCAATATGAGAACATGGTAAGAAAAATCATACTACCAAATTCTATTTGGATAAGAGAAAATAGGTTGGTACAACAGGTAAACAATATTCTATAAACAGATTCCACTGAACACACATACTAAACTATAATTTAATCAACTGATATTGCAAACAATGATCACCTAACTAAAGAGAGTTAGGTACCATTTCCTTTTCCCTTTATTTGATGGGAGCAGATCAACTAATCCTAAAATCTTTATTGATTCACAAAATAGAAAGATAAAAAGTTCGAAAAATTAAACGAACAGTACAAACAAAAATTACTGTCTTAATCGCTTGAACAAATTAGAGCGATTTGTTACCTTAATCTGAATTGCTTGAACAAAAATCACGATTTATAAGCAGAGTTGTAGATCTGTGAATAAAAAAACAAAAATAGTTAGAAAACAATTGCAAAACATATGTGGATCTAAACGAAATCGAAGAGGAGAAGGAGGAATGTGGATTTGTCGATTGAAGGAGAAGGAGCGAACGTGGGAAGAGGAGGAAACCGATCTAAGAGGACAAAACATTCAGGAAATTGTGGATTGAAGGAGAAGCTGGGGATTTGTGGATTGGAAGAGAAACTGTGATGGAAGGAAACGATATGAGAATTACAGAGGAAAGTAAATCAAGCTTTGGGCGGAAAAACGAAATAAAGGGGGAGGGGAAATTAAATACACCAGAACCGTAGAAAATAAAGAAAACAAAAAAATTTGGCTGCAGTATCACATAAACGCAACCATCATTAGTAACCATATCCAGATTTTCTTGTAGTGACATTGTTTCAATTATATAATACAATGTTTATGTTCAATACTTTCCTGTTTACTAGTATAAATTTAGGATTATAGAATAAGTAAATAGGGTTAGTATTATTACATAGAGTTAGGGGGAGTTAATTAGATTGAGTCATTTAGATAAATTTATGTAGATTTAGCAAGGAGTATAATTTAGTGTAGTATAATATAGTATAATATAGGATACTATAGGTCTAATATAGTTTAGCATAATTTGAGTCACTTTTTGTTGATGACAAAAAGGGAGAAATTATAAAATAAGGATTAGTTAGGCTTAGTTTAAAGGGGAGTATATAGGATTCATATAGGATTCATGGTGAAATGGGGAGTATCCAAAGCATCAGATCAGCAGGTATTAATATATATAAATATTTTATAAATTAAGTTTGTCATCATCAAAAAGTGGGAGATTGTTGGAGAATGGAGTTTTGATGACAACAACCTTATTTCAATCATCATTATTAATTGATTATAAAATATAAACCGACATCGTTATCCAGAACATATATACATACACATACACACACACACATATATATATATGCAGGATTTGTATACAAGATTACTGAAAACCATACAGTTTTAGAGTTTCAAGAGATTCATGATTCAAAGAGATTCAAGACTCATGAGTATCAAGATATCAAGATTTCAAAGAGCTTAAGAAAATATAGTAATTGAGTCTAGTTTATATGTAAGACTCTAAATAGCACTCCATTTTCAAATTCTGTTTTTCAAATTTGAAATTTGAAATTCTGCTTTTCAAATTCTATTTTTCAAATTTCAAATTCCAAACTCTATTTTTAAAATTCAAATTCTGATTTCAAATTATTTCAAACTTCTAAATAATTTCAAATATATATATTATAGTTTAATAAAGTTTATAATAATATGTTTGTAATATATATATAGTTTTAAAATCATATAACTTTATAAATATGTTTATATAATATATTACTATGTTTTTATATGTTTTCACACTTTATAAAATCTATTTTAAACATTCAGGAATTTCCAGAAATATATATTGGTTTTTAAACACTAATTTTGATTTTAAAAATAAAAATACAATTCATATGTCGACATACCAGAATGAGCATGTCGACATATAACTGTCATAATTTCAATTTTAGAAGGAAGAGTCTTTTCACTTTTCGAAACATTTCAGAAACGTTGCAACCTTTGGGACACTATAAATAGGGGTCAATTTTGAATTTATAACTACTTTTTCTTCTCCTTCTTCACCCCTTTAATTACCACATTAATATACATAAAATTCTTGATTTCTACACTTATACTCTGCCAATTTCAACAAAATTTATATCATTATTTTTCTCTTCTCAATCTCTATCAACTACTATTTGTTTGAAGTTCTATTGAAGTGTTCTAGGGCTGTTGTAATTGTTTGGGAAAGGGTGTGTTCCTTGTATCCCAGAAATCAAGGAAAAGGAGCGATGTTAACCTTGTAGCCATGAAATCAAGGGTAGTGGAATCGGGGTTAACCTTGTAGTCGTGAAGTCAAGGGTGTTGTACTTGGATATTGATAATAATAAAACTCTACGCAATCCAGAGTTGTGTGGGACTAGATGTAGAAGTAATCCGAGCAAGTATAAAATTCGGTGTGTTATTTCCTTTTCTGCATTTTATATTTACTTATTTATGTATATGTGATTGTTTCAGTATTTGTGATCATTTCTGGTATGATGATCATTGTGTGATTCATATAGTAACTCAAGTTAGTTTAAGATTTCAATAAATTCCTTATAAACAATATTCCACCCTACCCTCTAGTGTTAATTCTGCCTTAAGATCCGCATTCCGCATCCTTAACAATTGGTATCAAAGCATAGTTTTCAAAAGTTCATTATCTGAATTTTGGAAATATTAAATGGCAAATCTGGAAATGATTTATAACACTAATTCTTAAATTCATTGCATCAATGTTAGAAGAGTCTGCATTCAATTGTGTTGAAAAATCAAGTGATCTATTGAGTTGTTGTCCAATATGGAAAAAGGTGTGTTACATGGCTATTGAAAATTCAAATTCTGAAATGGTGTGTTACATAGCTGTTGAAAATTCAAATTTTGATGGACAAATGGTGGAAATAAAAAAGGACAAATGGATATTGGATAGTGGTTGTTCAAGACATATGACGGGAAATCCAAAATTACTGAATAACCTAGTATATGAAGATGGAGGAGTGGTCAACTTCAAAGATAACTCTAAAGGATATATAGTTGGCATCGGCAATGTCGGTAATTCTGAAACTCCTACTATTTCTGACATTTTATTAGTTAGTAATCTAAAACATAATCTACTAATTATAAGTCAACTTTGCAATAAAGGCTATAAATAAACTTTGAAAAGGATAAATGCTTTATAGAAAATAGGAATTCAAAAATAATATTCGAAGGAGATAGGAAGATATATATATATTAACTATGAAAATATCCAATGATAATTTATGTCTTATGACTAATACAAGTGACCCTTTGATTTTGCATAAGAGATTCGGTCATATAAATTTCCAACACATTTCTAGGATTTTAAATTTAGACTTAATTAGGGGATAACCGAAAATGAAATTTAAGGTAAATAATTTATGTAACGCTTGTCAATTCGGAAAATTCAAAAGAACTTCATTTAAATCAAAAGAGAAAATTACAACCTCAAAACCATTAGAATTAATTCATACGGACCTTTTTGGTCCATCCCAAACTCAATCAATAAATCATAATAGATATATTTATGTTATAATTGATGATTTTTCTAGATTTACTTGGACTTTGTTTCTTAAAAATAGATATGATGCTTTGATCAGTTTAAAACCTTCGTTAAAAAAAAATTATTACCTTTAAAAATCAAATTGATAAGTAGTGACCATGGTGGAGAGTTCGAAAATGAAAATTTTGAAAATTCTGTAATAAAAAAGGGATAACCCATAATTTTTCCTTCTCTAGAACACCTCAACAAAACAGAATAGTTAAACGTAAAAATAGATCCATTCAAGAATGTACTAGAACAATGTTATCAGATAGTAATTTACTAAGGAATTTTTGGGCTGAGGCAGTTGCAACAGCTTGTTATATTTTAAATAGAATTTTAATAAGACCCTTAACTCATAAAGCACCATATGAACTTTTATATAATAAGAAACCAGAAGTATCATATTTTAAAATATTTGGAAGTAAATGTTTTATTATTAATACTAAAGAAAATTTAGACAAATTTGAATCAAAATCCAATAAAGGAATATTTATTGGATACTTAGAGAGAAGTAAGGCATATAGAATTTTTAGTTTAAGAACTAATACCATTGAAGAAACATTAAATGCATCTTTTGACGAAAATTATAAGAATTTAACACAAAAAAACGAAGATGAAAATGAAAATGAGATTAATGAAAGGAATAATGAAATTAATCAACCAAATAAAAGAATTAGATTACTAAGAGATCACCATGTAGAAAATACCTTAGAAGATGTAACGACCCGTATTCTATGCATCGAAGGATCGTAGAATGTTTGTTTCATTCATATACGAAGTCACATGGTCGTGTAACTTTAGGGAACGACTATTGGGGTCATTTCCCATGTTTACAATTTTTGCCGAATTTGAAATGACCGTTTTGCCCCTAGCAAATCTTGTTTCGCCTATAACTTTTGATTGGTAACGAATTCTGACCTGAAACCACTTCCGTTATATTTAGATGATTGTTATCCTTTCCGTAGAGTGGTCACATTTGTCAAACGGACTTACCTTTTGGGGATATGGCTGAAATAAGGTTTGGAAGGTGAAAAACAGCTTAATAAGGCTTAACAGGGTAATTAGCAGCTAGGCCCATAACCCATTTCGGGATTAGGGTAATGGGAGGGCTGAAGAGTTTAAGAAAACATTTCATTTTTAGTTTTCCAGCCGCCACCAACCTTCTTTGAACCCTAACAATGGCCTCCATCCTCCAACTCTCTATTTAATCACTTTCTAATCACATATTAGCCAAATCTACATCAAACTAAGGCGGATTAGCATAGAAATCGAGATAAAGCTGCTGGAATACATTGGGATCCATGCCAAACCAGTTAGAGTTTCAGATCTGAAATTTATTTGTGGCTCAGGTGAGTGATTTGCACTTTTATTCACTAATTACGGCTATTAGTGATAATTAGCGAAATTATGACTCAGAAAAATATGGAAAAATTTGTAGAAATTCTAAAATATTATTTTATGTCACTGGTGAAAATTTGGGTTAATTTGGATTAAGTTTTCTAATCGTATGGTTAAACATGATTAAGGGGATTAAGGGGAAAATCATGGGTTTGGGTATGTTTGATCCATATTAACATGTTAAATCATTGTTTTGATGTTTATGGTTGTTTCTATGTGATGTTATTACTATTTGGTATGACTTGTGAGTGCATAGAAAAGTTAGAATGGTCGAAAATGCCATCATGATACGAAAAAAGCTTGCTATAGGAAGTGCAGAAAATTGGATTGGTTCATGAATCCCGAACCGACCCGTTCGTGAAGCCCCCCCCAATGTCGAACCACTCCAGCACTCGAACCAATCCGCTTGTCTCGAAACACCTCCCATGAGACGCCTCTCCACGAGCAGGCCAAGAACCAAATGGAGGAGTCACGAGCCCGGACCGAAGCACACCCGAACCAGAGCCATCACAACCCGAGATGTTGGCCACGAACCGATCTCACGAGAGGGAGCAAGATCACGACCCGCCTAGTTGGCCATGAATAGAGAACCACGAACCGACCCGAGTGGGTTCCCACGAACCGTGCATATTCGAACCGAAGTGCGAGCATGAATGGGAGCATGGTGTCATGAACCGAGCAGAGGAGTTAAATACCAATTCGATTAAAAACCCGAGATGCAAAGGTAGTCCAAATAAGAAGTTAGAACTCTGGATCCAGATGGGAAACAACGAGTTAACTTCATGAGTTAGGCTTTCCTGTGGGACATGGCAAAGGGGTTATTGATATCTATAGCTTTGGCTCACCACTGAGAGACAGATTAGCGGCTATGGATCAGCGCAATGGGATCACTAAGACTCGCAAGGGCAAGTGATCGAAGCATGGCTATGGATTAGTGCAATGGGATCGTTAGGACTCCCAAGGACAAGGTGATCCTAGCAAAGGATTAAGGTCTATGGACCAGCGCAATGGGACTGTTAAGACACCCAAGGGCAAAGTGGTCGTAACAAAGGATTTGGTGATCAAAGTGGTGGATATCGTATACTTTATGCACTGAGTGAGAGATGTGAGGATGATTGCTATGTTTGATGTTTGCTATCACCATGACATGCACATTCCCGTTTTACACTTTATGCTAGTGTGTAACACCCCATGTATTTTATAACTGTGAAATTCATTAATTAAACAATAAATAATTTTAAATCAAAGAATTAAGGGAAACGGGATATGCCATTGCGTTCGTCTCGGAATTCTGCTTGAGATAGAGTCTGAGTTTGCGTAAAACGGATATCGTATGAAGAAGTTATGGACGAACGAAGTTGGGCGAAAAACCGGAAAACGGGTCAGAATGCACTGGCGCACTTGGGAAGTGCGCCAGAACAAAAATGCACTGGCGCACTTGGGAAGTGCGCCAGTACATTTTTGACCTGGCGCACCTGCCAAGTGCGCCCAGGTCAAAAATGACCTGCTGGTCAGGTCTGGTCAAGTCCTGGCTGGCCAGGTCTGTGTTTGGTCGATTTTCAGAAGCCTGCTTTGTCATTAGGGCTAGGTGGCAGGCTCTAATTGGTCTCTCTTTCGAGTGAATGGCTACGATCAATCCAAGCAACATCGATGGTCCTAATCAGTTCATATACTCTATAAAAATGACCCTAGACTCTACTTAATCTATTCATTCAAAAATAAGAACGAGGCCATCATGCTGCAGAGGAGCGACTAGGAGTAGCCACCAATTTGAGAGAAGATTAGGAGGCAAATTCTAAAGCATAAAGCAACTTAAACAAATCAAATCAACAAGGAGTTGCATCTCCAAATTCCTGAATTGGAGAATTCGCCATACGATAGTAAGTAGAGTATTATTCCGGTATAAATAAATAACTGTGTTGATTTGTATACTTGATTTGTGGTGATAAGTAATTCATATTTGTGCGTTACTATGATTCTTTTCGATTTGGAATATTGTATAACAATTGGATATTCGCAAAATATGTTATTCATTATAAAAACTACATGTTTGCGGTAGTTTTATGCAAGTATATGTTTGGATATTTGCAAAATATGTTATTCATTATAAAAACTACATGTTTGCGGTAGTTTTATGCAAGTATACGTTTGGATATTCGCAAAGTTTGTAATTCATGTTGAAGCTACATGGATGTAGTTCTTTAATTGAAATTCATGCAAGTTTGTGGTTTTGCTACTATGCCATCATAATGTGTATTTTTGTACAAAAATCATTTTGTGTGTAATTGGAACAAATTTGGGTTATTATAATTCATATGAAATTATGTTAAAAATTTGGCATCATGATCTATGTATTAAGCCATACTTTTGTACTAGAAAACCTCTTTGCGCACTTATGAATATGACTAGGCTATGATTGATATTTTGCATAACTGAAAAACATGTTAGGTCTATATTGTTAACAAGAATTATATGATGACACATGTGGTACATAGCTAGGTTAGATTCAAAATCCCACTTGCATGTTTGCATGACTAAAGTAAAAATCATGATTTCATGTTAGAAATATTTATGCCATAAGTATATGTGTGCCATGGTTATGTGAATAGATTTAAAATCATGATTAAGTTGGATTAATTCTAGTTGAATTATACTATTGTATTAGTCACAAAAGTAAGCACCTTTGTAAACATGTAGTAATCTTATAAACATGATTTGCTTATGTTTGACATTATGCCTAAATAAAATATAGGTTTATGTTGTAGTTAAGCCTATGTGTCAATAGTGATATTCTTAACTTAACTACAAGTTTACATGGTTTGATTCATGTCACTTATGCTTTATGACCAAAGTATATGTTACTACTATGCAAGTACACCAGTTTCTATTTTGTAGTTCCAACGTTATGTTGCAAGTTCATGCGTTCACATTCCCCTTTTTGTGTATGTAATCACGCTTTAAGCCTCCCCTCTTTCGCATGGCTAAGTTGGGCTTAAAAAGGCTAAGCCCAACATATATATAATAAACGGACGTATTAAACGGGGGAAAATAACGTTGGGTTAAATTTATTAATAAATGAAAAGATAAAGTAAAGGGGCCCAAATTCAAGAATGGGTTGGGCCCATGATTGGTGTAACCTTTACACCATTGATTTTTAATGGGCCGCAAATATTTACATATAAGAAAGTAAAGAAGAAAGACAAAATATGTAAATGTAGAAAATACGATATGTTTAACCCGAGGTTGGATTGAGTTGTGATGTAAACCTGCCCGGAACCGCCCGGCTGTCCAGTAGTCACAACAATACCTATCCAATGTGGGTGGTTAAACATGGAGCCCAATAAGGACACGAGGTTAGACTGAGTTGTGGCGTAAGACTGCCCGGAACCAACCGGCAACAGGCAGCCACAACAATACCTGTCTAATGTGAGAGGTCAATGCTTTAATAAGACAATTAAGGCTGAGTCAGGATTGTTAGGATTAAGTGAACTAAAGACTTAATCAAAATGGAACATGCTAAACTAAACAGACTGATTTGGGGGGTTAGGTTTATAAAACACTTAACCAACTTAGCATGTTGGCTAGAAATAGAAAACCTAGTAGCGGAGGACCCTTTTCGCAGTAACCCTACAAGGTATCATGATACCCTGAAACTAGGCAGGATGGGGCACGATTACTGGGCTGATTGTAAGAGGTCAAATCGACGGCGGTGGTGCAGCAGTGTAGGTTCTAACGGGGTGCGGGCGTGCACACACTCCGGCGCAGAAAAATAAGGCACTGGGCACCAGTAGCATACCTGTGCATTCTAGGATTGTGTCGGGCCGCCACCATGGGACTTGATACACCCCATGGTGGGACCAGCACAGGTAACTACAACATCGGGGGCCGTAGGACACATGTAACTATGCGAGTAGGAGCCGATCATCATGAAATGGATCACTTCACCCAGATTATGGGGTGCCAGTTGGAAACTAGTTTATATGGGTTCAGAGATTGATATGGGGTACGATAGTATATTCGTCCCTAGACAACTTAACTAAGTTTATAGTACTTTCCCATTTCGGGTTTATACTTATCATACCCAGTTCTTTATTCATAGACTGAATAGTCCTAGACTTACTCAGGCTTTATGTCTGACTCTACTTTTCTTTCGTCTTCTTTTCTTCCGTTCCCCCCCCCCAGGTACACAGGGAGGGAATACCGCAGCTTGACCAGCCTTCACATCCAGCTTGAAGAGAAAGAATGAATTGCTTGGACCCTTTTCGCTTTGAACTATGGCTTTGGACAACAACTATGGGGCTTTTGCAGTTTATTTATGTTTTCTTTATGCTTCTTTAAATGATGTAATCAAGACAGTTATGAAGATGTTATGTTTTGAAGTATTGTAAGACAATTATGGCATGTTGTTGAAACACGTATTTTCTTTATGAAATAAAAGTTGTTATTTTTCCGCTATTTAAAAATATGTGTTCTTATATCTGTCTTGTATATCTGTGACTTATACTTATAAACCTCCACCAAAATTAGGGCATTCCCTTTGAGAGTGACTCTAACGGAGGTGGGGTGTTTCACTTGGTATCAGAGCATAGGTTTACCAGATAAGATAAAAAGTTTTGAAAATTTATTTTTCAAAAAGAAATTTAAAGAAGCATTTTTAAAATATAGAATATTATTCTAAAAGGCAAAGCCCCCCAAAGCCATAGGAACTATCTCTTATCCTTCGTTTTGAATCTATCCTTTCTGTTTCAGCATGTCTGGAGACCTTACTCCCCAGCTGCTGACGCTTTCACTCCTCCTCCTCCACGTGAACCAGCAAGCGGAAGAGTCCCAAAGTAGGAAGACGAATAATAGTCAAACAAGAAAGGATCGTAACAGTAATAATAAGAAACGAGAAAAAATGGAAATGTAATTTTTGTGGTACGGAGGGGCACATAGCCAAGGATTGTAGAAAGAGGAAAAGAAAGCAAGGAGAATGTTTTCATTGTGGGGAGACTGGACACATCAGCAAAGACTGCCCTGAGAAGACAGACTTTGAGAAGGGCGGGAAAGACAACAAGTCCCGAGAGAAGAGGAAGTGTAAATTCTGTGGCAAAGTGGGGCACTTAGTGAAAGATTGCCGGAAAAAGAAGGCCAAGATGAATGGTGGGTGCTTTTCTTGCGGTGAGACAGGCCACATGGCTAAGGACTGCCCAAAGAAACGAGGTATAAATACTTCTGTAGAAAGTGTAGTATGATCACCCCGTTCGCACTTTATTTGATTCCGGCGCGTCACACTCCTTTATTTCGTCTGCTTTAGTAGAATCTCTGCACCTAAAAACTAGTATGGTAGAGGACCCCTTAATTGTTTCAAACCCAATTGGGGGCCCAGCTCATTTGTCTATGATCTGTGTGGGATTGAAAATTTCTATTCTAAGCGTAGAATTTAAATGTAGTGCCTTTGTTTTGGGCTTTTCGGGATATGGTTTGATTTTGGGCATGGATTGGCTATCCAGTAATGGGGCCATCCTTGATTTTGAGAAAAGGGTTGTTAGGCTCCTAACCCAGCTCGGTAACACTTTTGAAATTTCTTGTAATCCCTCGTATGCGGTTATGCTTAGTTATCTTGAATCGCTAGATGCCTCCGTTGAAAATTTGCAATCGATTAGAGTGGTCCGGGAATATCCGGATGTCTTCGAAGAGGTGAAGGGCTTGCCTCCGAAGCGGGAGATAGACTTCCGTATATATATCTTGTAGATAATGCAAAGCCCATTGAGTTGCCCGTTAGACACATGGCTCCACGGAAAAGGAAAGAGCTCAGTAAACAGATTAAAGAGCTTCTAGAGAAGGGGTTCATTAGAAGGAGCATTTCAGAATGGGGCGCTCCAGTAGTGTTCGCCACTAAGGCAGAAGGTTTATTTCGCTTATACATGAGTAGTGGAGAATCACCTTAGTAAGTACATTTGGCAACATGGCTGGCATTTATTTCCAAGAGATAGTTCTGCTACGTGGAATACCTGATAGTAAGTGGACGAGATCTAAAATTCACTAGTGAATTTTAGAGAGCTTGCATGAAACCATGAGTACGCCGTTATGCTTGAGCCGAGTATACTAGAAGTAGAGTAAGTGAAAGAGGAACGAGAGGTAACAGTGAAATAGGTTCCAACTCATATTTTGGAAACAAGAATTAAGAAGCTACGAAATTGTGAAGTTAAGGACGGACAAAGCATAATGGAGTTAAGCTCAAGGAAATGCGACTTAGAAGATTGAAGACTAGATTCGTGCATCATATCTCTTCTTAAGAGTATATCCTTGATCCCTCTCTTCCTGTAGAGCTTACTTGCATGCTATCTTTTGTGTATATCCTCTCGGTCCCATTCTCAATCCAATTTCTGTTGCAAACCCCATAGGGAGTATGACTCATCTGTTAGTAACACATGTTGGGGCTCGAGGGTGTTCATTGGTTTGACTAAAGTTTTTGGGTTTTATAGGATACGGATTGGTCTTAGGAAGGGACTCCCTTGTGACCTAAAAGGAGTCCATCATGCTTAGTTTCCTAGAATCATATATGGTGGTTGGGTTGAGTAATTCTTTGGGTGTCAGTCTGATGTTGATTTCGGTCTTCGGGGCTGATGCTTAGAGAGTTCTTCTCCTAATCAATATATATGTGGCATAGATTTCCAGTTTTGACATTGCCTAATGGGCACAAAGTTTTTACTTTCTTCTATCATTCGACTATACCTTTAGGTAGGACCATTTCCTATCATCGAGAAAATTGGGAAAATGGCCTATAGATTAGAGCTACCCGAAAAACTGGCTGAATCCACAACGTCTTTAACGTTTCACATCTCCGAAAATGTCTACATGAGTCTGCTGAAGTGGTAGAGCCAAATATCCTAGAAGAAGCTGAAGTGGAACGCGAAGCAACCATAAGGAAAGTTCCAACCCACATATTAGGAACGGAAGTGAAAAAGCTACGCAACCGCGAAGTCAAACTCGTCAAAGTTCAGTGGAGCGACGCCGAGGGAGACGCGACTTGGGAAACTGAAGCTAGAATACGCACTGCCTACCCTTTTCTTTTCGAGGGTACATCTTTGATCTTTCCTTTTTCCTTAAGTTGCGCTTTTATCTATCTTTTTAGGTATATCTCCTCGACCCTATCTTTTAGGTAGAAACGCTTTGGATGAAAACATATAATTGAAACATGTTATGGATGATGGTTGCAAGTGGTTGCAAGTGATTGCTAGTGGTTGCTCGTGGTTGCATATACACACACAATCTAGGTTTTAGATCGGCTCAGTCACTTCATATTGCATATGCATATATGTTTGCATTCGTATATGGTTGAACTTTAATGTGTTGTCATATGGATGTTGCATGTGTATGAATGATTGTGCACTCATGTAGAATCATGAATAGGGGGATTTGCATTCATAATGGATTCATAGCACTTACATAATTCGCATTAAGGAGGTCAACTGAATCAGTAGACCGCCTGATTTTGCATTAGATAAGTACATGTACACACACACTTCGCATATGATCATGAAGCATTAGAAGTCTTTTAAGGACAATGGATGCTCGTGTTTGATGGATGAGTAGATGGATGTTTGGACGTTAAGATGTACATTCTTCCTGAACTTGAAGATTTCGGGGACGAAATCCTTTTAAGTGGGGGAGAATGTAACACCCCATGTATTTTATAACTGTGAAATTCATAAATTAAACAATAAATAATTTTAAATCAAAGAATTAAGAGAAACGGGATACGCCATTGCGTTCGTCTCGGAATTCTTCTTGAGATAGAGTCTGAGTTTGCGTAAAACGGATATCGTATGAAGAAGTTATGGACGAACGAAGTTGGGCGAAAAACCGGAAAACGGGTCAGAATGCACTGGCGCACTTGGGAAGTGCGCCAGAACAAAAATGCACTGGCGCACTTGCGAAGTGCGCCAGTACATTTTTGACCTGGCGCACCTGCCAAGTGCGCCCAGGTCAAAAATGACCTGCTGGTCAGGTCTGGTCAAGTCCTGGCTGGCCAGGTCTGTGTTTGGTCGATTTTCAGAAGCCTGCTTTGTCATTAGGGCTAGGTGGCAGGCTCAAATTGGTCTCTCTTTCGAGTGAATGGCTACGATCAATCCAAGCAACATCGATGGTCCTAATCAGTTCATAAACTCTATAAAACTGACCCTAGACTCTACCTAATCTATTCATTCAAAAATAAGAACAAGGCCATCATGCTGCAGAGGAGCGACTAGGAGTAGCCACCAATTTGAGAGAAGATTAGGAGGCAAATTCTAAAGCATAAAGCAACTTAAACAAATCAAATCAACAAGGAGTCGCATCTCCAAATTCCTGAATTGGAGAATTCGCCACACGATAGTAAGTAGAGTATTATTCCGGTATAAATAAATAACTGTGTTGATTTGTATACTTGATTTGTGGTGATAAGTAATTCATATTTGTGCGTTACTATGATTCTTATCGATTTGGAATATTGTATAACAATTGGATATTCGCAAAATATGTTATTCATTATAAAAACTACATGTTTGCGGTAGTTTTATGCAAGTATATGTTTGGATATTCGCAAAATATGTTATTCATTATAAAAACTACATGTTTGCGGTAGTTTTATGCAAGTATACGTTTGGATATTCGCAAAGTTTGTAATTCATGTTGAAGCTACATGGATGTAGTTCTTTAATTGAAATTCATGCAAGTTTGTGGTTTTGCTACTATGCCATCATAATGTGTATTTTTGTACAAAAATCATTTTGTGTGTAATTGGAACAAATTTGGGTTATTATAATTCATATGAAATTATGTTAAAAATTTGGCATCATGATCTATGTATTAAGCCATACTTTTGTACTAGAAAACCTCTTTGCGCACTTATGAATATGACTAGGCTATGATTGATATTTTGCATAATTGAAAAACATGTTAGGTCTATATTGTTAACAAGAATTATATGATGACACATGTGGTACATAGCTAGGTTAGATTCAAAATCCCATTTGCAAGTTTGCATGACTAAAGTAAAAATCATGATTTCATGTTAGAAATATTTATGCCATAAGTATATGTGTGCCATGGTTATGTGAATAGATTTAAAATCATGATTAAGTTGGATTAATTCTAGTTGAATTATACTTTTGTATTAGTCACAAAAGTAAGCACCTTTGTAAACATGTAGTAATCTTATAAACATGATTTGCTTATGTTTGACATTATGCCTAAATAAAATATAGGTTTATGTTGTAGTTAAGCCTATGTGTCAATAGTGATATTCTTAACTTAACTACAAGTTTACATGGTTTGATTCATGTCACTTATGCTTTATGACCAAAGTATATGTTACTACTATGAAAGTACACCAGTTTCTATTTTGTAGTTCCAACGTTATGTTGCAAGTTCATGCGTTCACATTCCCCTTTTTGTGTATGTAATCACGCTTTAAGCCTCCCCTCTTTCGCATGGCTAAGTTGGGCTCAAAAAGGCTAAGCCCAACATATATATAATAAACGGGCGTATTAAACGGGGGAAAATAACGTTGGGTTAAATTTATTAATAAATGAAAAGATAAAGTAAAGGGGCCCAAATTCAAGAATGGGTTGGGCCCATGATTGGTGTAACCTTTACACCATTGATTTTTAATGGGCCGCAAATATTTACATATAAGAAAGTAAAGAAGAAAGACAAAATATGTAAATGTAGAAAATACGATATGTTTAACCCGATGTTGGATTGAGTTGTGATGTAAACCTGCCCGGAACCGCCCGGCTGTCCAGTAGTCACAACAATACCTATCCAATGTGGGTGGTTAAACATGGAGCCCAATAAGGACCCGAGGTTAGACTGAGTTGTGGCGTAAGACTGCCCGAAACCAACCGGCAACAGGCAGCCACAACAATACCTGTCTAATGTGAGAGGTCAAGGCTTTAATAAGACAATTAAGGCTGAGTCAGGATTGTTAGGATTAAGTGAACTAAAGACTTAATCAAAATGGAACATGCTAAACTAAACAGACTGATTTGGGGGGTTAGGTTTATAAAACACTTAACCAACTTAGCATGTTGGCTAGAAATAGAAAACCTAGTAGCGGAGGACCCTTTTCGCAGTAACCCTACAAGGTATCATGATACCCTGAAACTAGGCAGGGTGGGGCACGATTACTGGGCTGATTGTAAGAGGTCAAATCGACGGCGGTGGTGCAGCAGTGTAGGTTCTAACGGGGTGCGGGCGTGCACACACTCCGGCGCAGAAAAATAAGGCACTGGGCACCAGTAGCATACCTGTGCATTCTAGGATTGTGTCGGGCCGCCACCATGGGACTTGATACACCCCATGGTGGGACCAGCACAGGTAACTACAACATCGGGGGCCGTAGGACACATGTAACTATGCGAGTAGGAGCCGATCATCATGAAATGGATCACTTCACCCAGATTATGGGGTGCCAGTTGGAAACTAGTTTATATGGGTTCAGAGATTGATATGGGGTACGATAGTATATTCGTCCCTAGACAACTTAACTAAGTTTATAGTACTTTCCCATTTCGGGTTTATACTTATCATACCCAGTTCTTTATTCATAGACTGAATAGTCCTAGACTTACTCAGGCTTTATGTCTGACTCTACTTTTCTTTCGTCTTCTTTTCTTCCGTTCCCCCCCAGGTACACAGGGAGGGAATACCGCAGCTTGACCAGCCTTCACATCCAGCTTGAAGAGAAAGAATGTATTGCTTGGACCCTTTTCGCTTTGAACTATGGCTTTGGACAACAACTATGGGGCTTTTGCAGTTTATTTATGTTTTCTTTATGCTTCTTTAAATGATGTAATCAAGACAGTTATGAAGATGTTATGTTTTGAAGTATTGTAAGACAATTATGGCATGTTGTTGAAACACGTATTTTCT
Organism: Allium sativum; assembly: GCA_030737875.1. NCBI lineage: Eukaryota > Viridiplantae > Streptophyta > Magnoliopsida > Asparagales > Amaryllidaceae > Allium > Allium sativum. The sequence goes on from CM060920.1 coordinate 250,109,456, forward strand.
TTATGAAATAAAAGTTGTTATTTTTCCGATGTTTAAAAATATGTGTTCTTATATCTGTCTTGTATATCTGTGACTTATACTTATAAACCTCCACCAAAATTAGGGCATTCCCTTTGAGAGTGACTCTAACGGAGGTGGGGTGTTTCATAGTGTTACCTTAAAGTACTATTCATCTTGTTGTGTTAACTCTTTGGTTGTAGGTCCAGGTTTAGGTATGATTATTTGTACATGCTATTATTCTGAATTGCTGCTATCACTCATATCAGACTTTGGTCTGACCCAGAGTTTTATGTCTCTTCTTATTACTCTAGGTGCTCCTAAACAAGCGGACTAGAGACAGGTAAGGTGGTTATGCACGAGTAGTTATCCAGAGACGAGCAGGAGGCTTCCACGTACTATATACATATATTCTTCATGTGGTTTTGCTGGTCACTGCTTTGGGCATTAGTAGTTTACCTTTTCTACTTTGCTTTAGAGACAGTATTTTGAAGTTGTAATAATGATGGTTTGGAGCATAAGTTGTATTTTGGATTCTGCTGCTATAATGATTTAGTTTTCAGCTTATGCATTGTCTCGTCTGTTTTATGTCAAGTTATGTTATTATTATATTTTATTCCATGCGCTGTGAGATGTATTATAGGTTCTTTGGTGATTCATAGTTTCAACCCTTTCTTTTGACGACCGTCCCATGCTAGTTGGGCATTGGCGCAACGTATTTCAAGGGAAATGTCGGCTGGTGCAGGCCGGGCCGTCACACTTGGTATCAGAGCCTAGGTTGCGTAGTTACCAAGGGGAAGACATCAGGGAGAGCTAGTATACATATATAAGAGAGCATATTTGTGATATTTTGGTTTTCAAAAGCTATATATATACTATTAGTATATCTAAGGAACAAGTCACACTGCACTGGCACAACTAAGGAGATGGTTAATCGTTTTCTCTTTACAAATTAAACGATGAGCCGAAACATGAGGAGTACGGGTTCAGGGGCCAATAATAGGAATGTCCCTGATATGAGGACGATGTTTACTACCTTCATGCGAGAGATACCTAGGAATGTTCAGGGAGCAGTTCCTAATGCTGCTAACAGTTGTGGTGCAGTAACGCAGACGCCTAGAGCCGATTTCGCCAAGCTTAACAAGGATTATACTAGTCTTGGTGGGAAGCCGTTTCATGGAACGGAATCGGCTACGGTGGTTCAAGATTGGATGGATAGTTGTGAGTGCATCTTCAAGGATTTGGGGATCGATGATGCAATGAAGAGAAAGCTAGCATCGCGTCAACTTCAAGGACGGGCTATGAATTGGTGGATGCTATTAAAGCAGCTACTCCCGAGGATCAAGTTACTTGGAATCAAATTAAGAAACGCTTCAGTGATAAGTTTATTCCAACTGCTCAGAAATCATAATTATTCAGGAAGTTTTGGAACTTAAGCAGAATGGTAGGGCAGTCTCGGAGAATATTGGTGAATTCGATACCTTATCGAAGTATGGATTATCTCTTATTGATACTGCCGAGAAAAAGAACGAGAAGTTCATAACTGGCTTAGATGAGTGCTTGGGGGAAAGTATGATAAAACATATAGATGAGACATTTGAGTCGATTGCGGGAAAGGCAATGAGATCTGAGAGTCTTTACCCTAAGTCGAAGACCGAGGTGGTTGTTACATCTGCAAGAAAGCCAAATCCGCAGGCAAGTGGTGGAGGCAAGAATAATTCGCAGAATAAGAGGAAACAGAACCAAGCTAAGAATGGTCAGAAGAAGAATAAGAAAGATGTTGAGTGCTATAGCTGTGGCAAGAAGGGCCATTATGCCATAGATTGTCGTGCAAAGCCAGCGGGTAGGAAGTGCTTCAGTTGCGGTCAAGTGGGACATAACAAGGATAAATTTCCACAACCTCCTAAAGAGAAGTAGACTGTGAAAGCATATTCTATCAATGTTGTTCCTTCTTCGTCGAATGCCCAACTGCGGCGGAAAAAAGAAAAAGTGTCGTCATTCAAGGTATTCTTTCCATTTATGATGTTCCTGTTCGAGTATTGTTTGATACTGGGGCTTCCCATTCCTTTATATCTAATAACCTAATAGATAGGTTGCGATTGGAACCCGAGATTGTCGATAGACCTTTAGTTGTGACGAACCCGATCGGTGGTTCGACTAGCCGTAGTATGATTTTTTGTAATTTGGTCTTATCGAGTCATGGATGCATGTTTGTTTGTGATTGTTTTGTTTTGGGCTTTATTGGGTTTGGCATTATTTTGAGAGTCAATTGGCTCCAAAGGTATGAGGTGGTGGTAGACTATGAGGGGTCTTCGGTGACCATTAGAGCGGATGATCGGCGGAGGGTACTGTTTGGTTGCCTACCTAGTAATGGGGCGATGGCTAGTTTTCTAAATTCCCTCGACCCGCATGATGAGTTGTCAGATGTGCCTATTGCTGGCGTGTATCCGGACATCTTCAGGGAAGTGACCGGACTTCCACCACACCGAGAGATTGAGTTTAGGATCGATTTAGTGAAAGATGCTAGACCTATAGTAATGCCATTTCGTCATATGGCACCAAGGGAGCAGTGAGAGCTGGGGGTGCAAGTAAGCGATCTTTTGAAGAAGGGATTTATCCGAAGGAGTGTTTCCGAGTGGGGAGCACCAGTTGTATTTGCTACCAAGGCCGATGGTTCCCTTCGATTGTGTGTAGACTACCGGGAGTTGAATAAGGCGACGAGGAAGAATAAGTATCATCTTCCGTGGATAGATGATTTGTTTAATTAGTTGAATGGAGCGAGAGTTGTCACCTAGTTAGATCTCGCGATAGGTTTTCATCAGCTACGAGTAGCAGTTGAGAGTATACCTAAAACGACATTTCGGACGCCATCTAGATTATGTGAGTGGTTGGTCATGCCATTCGGGTTGACCAATGCACCCGCATAATTTGTTGATCTTATGAATAGGGTTTTCAGAAATCAGTTGAATAAGTTTGTTTTGTGTTCGCAGACGATATCTTGGTTTACTCGAGGACAGGAGGAACATAAGGAACATTTGAGGATAGTGATGGAGGTGTTGAGGAAACACCAATTGAAAGTGAAATTTTCTAAATGTCAGTTTTGGAGAAGGGAAGTAAGGTTCTTGGGCCATGTTGTTTCAGAGAATGGTATAGCCTTGGACCCTTCGAAGGTGGCTATGGTACAAGATTGGTCTACGCCCAAGAATGCAACGGACGTTAGAAGTTTCTTGGGGTTAGATGGATACCATCATAAGTTTATCCAAGACTTCTCCAAGATAGCAACACCGTTAACTCAGTTGACCAAGAAGAATCAAGCTTTCGTCTGGGATGGAAGGAAATGCATTTAAGAGCCTAAAGGAAAAGTTAATGTGTGCACCAGTGTTAGTTATTCCTAAAGGGAACGAAGAGATGACGGTATACACGGATGCATGTGGTACCGGACTAGGTTCTGTGCTGATGCAAGGAGATAGGGTTGTAGCTTCTGCTAGTCGGCAACTGAAACCGCATGAGAAAAGATATCCTATCCATGATTTGGAATTGGCAGCGATCGTGTTCACGTTAAAGATGTGGAGACATTACCTCTTGGGAGAAAGATTTGAGTTGTTTACCGATCATAAGTCATTAAAATATCTTTTCTCTCAGAAGGATTTAAATCTCCGTCAGCAGAGATGGTTAAAGTTCTTGGCTTCATATGATTTCAATATCGCATACACACCCGGGAGGGGAAATGCGGTAGCCGATGCACTGAGTAGGAGACATGCCATTTTGGGGGCTATGTTTCTGGAATGGAAGCAACTAGAGTATATCGTGAGATATGATTTCAGACCTAAGTGCGAACCAGATCTAGAGATGTTAGCAAATTTGACGATTAGACCGACTTTGATTAAGCGGATTGGTTCCAATCAGAGGGACGATCCTAATCTATTGGAAATCATCTCCAAGATAGAGATGGGTATCGATGGTGAGGAGGTGAAAAAGTATGGACTATATAAAGAAGGATGGCTTTGGAAGATTGGGAGACTAGTTGCACCCAACATTAATAGATTGAGAGATGAAGTGCTTAGAGAATGTCATCACTTGGAACTGAGTATACATACTAGTGGTAACAAAATGTATCGAGACATGAAGCAGACCTACTACTGGGAAGGGATGAAGAGAGACGTTGGGAAGTTTATATCCAAGTGCATGAACGGCCTGCTAGTTAAAGCCGAGAAAAGGAAGGCTAGCGGTTTGTTACAATCGTTAGAAATCCCCGAATGGAAATGGGAACAAGTCTCAATGGATTTCATTGATGGTTTACCAAGGACTAGATTAGGTCATGATAGTATTTGGGTGATTGTGGATCGATTGACCTAGAGTGCAAGGTTTATACCAGTCAAGTCGAATAAAACAGCAGCTAAGTTAGCAGAACTGTATATGAAACGGATAGTGAGATTTCATGGAGTACCTAAAGGTATTATGAGTGACCGAGATCCATTATTTACTAGTGGGTTTTGGAAGAGCTTACAAGAAGCTTTAGGGTCAGAATTACATCCCAGTACCGCATACCATCCTAAAACCGACGGTCAAACAAAGAGGGTGAATTGTGTATTAGAGGATCTCTTGAGAGCTTGTAAATTGGATTTTAGGGGATCATGGTATGATCATTTGCATCTGGTTGAGTTCGCTTATAATAACAGTTGTCAGTCCAGTATTGGTATGGCTCCATTTGAAGCTTTGTAAGGAAGACCTTGCAACTCACCATCATGTTGGTTACAAACCGGTGAGAAATTTGTGCTTAGGCCAGATGTAATAAGAGAAACTTCAGATAAGATCAAGGTTATTCGACAATGAATGAAGGCTACCCAAGATAGGCAGAAGAGTTATGCTGATAAAAGACGAAGAGATTTGAAATTCTCTGTTGGCGACTTGGTATTCATCAAGATTTCTTCGTTAAAGAATGTAATTCGATTTGGTAGGAGAGGTAAATTGGCACCAAGGTTTGTTGGTCCATTCCCAGTTATCGAACAAGTTGGGAATCTAGCATATAAAGTTGGATTGCCTGATAAGATGGCAGGGGTTCACAACGTATTTCATGTTTCCCACTTAAGGAAGTTCGTGCACAATTCTAATATGACTATTTCACCAGATCAGTTGGATGATATCAAGGTAGAATCTGAGGCAGTTGGGAGCCGTAGACCGATTCATATTGTCGAGCACGATACGAAGCAGCTTCGAAGGAAGACGGTGAAATTAGTCAAAGTCCAGTAGGGTAATAATGAGAATGACTGTACTTGGGAAACAGAGGAGGACATAAGGAAGTCACATCTAAAACTCTTTGTCTGTTAAGGTTTTAAATCGCAATATAGTTATTCCACATGATAGGATATGTTTGTTGTGTTATTATGTATGTTTGATTGGCTGTAAATGGTTGATAGGCATGCGGGACACCACTGTATGTTTTGGTTAAGAAATTTCGGGGGTGAAATTTTTTAAGGGGGAAGAATGTAGTGACCCTCATTCTACGCATCGGAGGATCATAGAATATTTATTTCATTCACATCCGAAGTCGTATGGTCGTGTAATTTAGGGAACGACTATTGGGGTCATTTCCTATGTTCATGATTTTTGCCGAATTTAAAATGACCGTTTTGCCGTAGATCAATCTTGTTTCACCTATAACTTTTGATTAATAAGGAGTATTTACCTGAAACCACTTTCGATGGATTTGGATGATGGTTTATCTTTCCGTAGAGTGGTCACAATTGCCAAACGGGCTTACCGTTTAGGAGATATGGCTGAAATAAGGTTTGGAAGGTGAAAAACAGCTTAATTGGGCTTAACAGCGTAATTAATAGCTAGGCCCATAACCCATTTCCAGGTTAGGGTTACGAGAAGGCTGAAAGGGTTTGGGAAAACATTTCATTTTCAATTTTCCAGCCACCACTAACCTTCCTTAAACCCTAACAATGACCTTCATCCTCCAAATATCTCTTTAATCACTTTCTAATCACATATTAGCTAAATCTACATCAAATTAAGGCGGATTTGCATAGAAATTGAGATAGAGCTGCTGGAATACATTGGGATCCATGCCAAATTAGTTAAACTTTTAGATCAGAAATTTTATTTGTAGCTAAGGTGAGTGATTTGCAATTTTATTCACGAATTACGGCTAATTAGGGGTGAACAGTGATAATTAGCGAAATTATGACTCAAAAAAATATGTAAAAATTCCAATAGTATTTTATGTCACAGGTGAAAATTTGGGTTAATTTGGATTAAGTTTGTTAATCGTATGGTTAAACATGATTAAGGGGATTAAGGGGAAAATCATGGGTTTGGGTATGTTTGATCCATATTAACATGTTAAATCATTGTTTTGTTGTTTATGATTGTTTCTATATGATGTTATTACTATTTGGTTTGACTTGTGAGTGCATAAGAAAGTAAGAATGGTCGAAAACGTCGTCGTGAGGCGTAAAAAGCTTGCTGTAGGAAGTGTAGAAAATCGGATCGGGTCATGAATCCTGAACCGACCCGTTCGTGAAGCCCCCCCCCCCCCAATCATGAATGGTTCCAACACTCGAACCGATCCGCTTGTCTCGAAACACCTCCCACGAGCCGCCTCTCCACGAGCAGGCCACAAACCAGATGGAGGAGCCACGAGCCCGAATCGAAGCACACCCGAACCGGAGCCATCACAACCCGAGATGTTGGCCACGAACCGATCTCACGAGGGGGAAGCAAGATCACGACCCGCCTAGTTGGCCACGAATGGAGAACCACGAACTGACCCAAGTGGGTTCCCACGAGCCGTACGTATCTGAATCGAAGTGCGAGCATGAATGGGAGCTTGGAGTCACAAACCGAGCAGAGGACTTGAACACCAATTCGATTAAAAACCAGAGATGCAAAGGTAGTCCAAATCAGAAGTTAGAACTCAGAATCCAGATGGGAACCAACGAGTTAACTTCATGAGTAGGGCTTTCCTGCGGGACGTGTGCAAAGGGGTTATCGATATCTATAGCTTTGGTTCGCCACTGAGAGACGGATTAACGGCTATGGATCAGCGCAATTGGATCATTAAGAATCCCAAGGGCAAGTGATCGTAACATGGCTATGGATCTGTGCAATGGGATTGTTAGGACTCCCAAGGGCAAGATGATCGTAGCAAAGGATTAGTGGCTATGAACCAACATAATGGGACCGTTAAGACTCCCAAGAGTAAAGTGGATGTAGCAAAGTATTTGGTAATCAAAGTGGTGGATATCGTATACTTTACGCACTAAGTGAGAGATGTGAGGATGATTGCTATGTTTGATGTTTGCTATCACCATGACATTCACACTCCCATTTTACACTTTATGTTAGTGTTACCTTAGAGTACTGTACATCTTGTTGTGCTAATTCTTTAGTTGCAGGTCTAGGTTCAGGTATGATTATTTATACATGTTATTGTTCTGTTTTGCTGTTATCGTTCATACCAGACTTTTGTCCGGACCAGAGTTTTATGTCTCTTCTTATTACTCTGGGTCCTCCTAAACGAGAAGACTAGAGACAGGTAAGGTGGTTATGCACGAGTATCTGTCCGGAGACGAGCAGGAGGATTCCATGTACTATTTACATATATTCTCTCTGTGTTGTTGTTGGTCACTGCTTTGGGCATTAGTAGTGTACCTTTTCTACTTTGCTTTAGAGACAGTATTTTGAAGTTGTAATAATGATGGTTTGGATCATAAGCTGTATTTTGGATTCCGTTGCTATGATGATTTAGTTTTCAGCTTATGCATTGTTTTGCCTGTTTTATGTCAAGTTATGTTATCATTATGTTTTATTCCAAGAGCCATGAGATATATTACAGGTTCTTTGGTGATTCATAGTTTCAACCCTTTCTTTTGACGAACGTCCCGTGCTAGTTGGGCATTGGTGTAGCCCATTTCAAGGGAAATGTCGGTTGGTGCGGGCCAGGCCGTCACACTTGGTATCGGAGCCTAGGTTGCGTAGTTAACCTAGGGGAAGACATCAGGGAGAGATAGTATACGTATATGAGAGCGCGTATTTGTGATATTTTGGTTTTCAAAAGATATACATATATGTATATACTATTAGTATATCTAAGGAAGAAGGCGCACTGCACTGGCACCACTTAGGAGATGGTTAATCGTTTTCTCTTTACAGATTGAACAATGAGCCCAAATATGAGGAGTACGGGTTCAGGGGGAAATAATAGGATTGTCCCTGATATGAGGATGATGTTTACTACCTTCACGCGAGAGATGCTTAGGGATATTCAGGGAGCAGTTCCTAATACTGCTAACGGTGGTAGTGCAGTAGCACAGGCGCCTAGAGCCGATTTCGCCAAGCTTAACAAGGATTATACTAGTCTTGGTGGGAAACCATTCCATGGAACAGAATCGGCTATGGTGGTTCAAGATTGGCTGAATAGTTGTGAGCGCATCTTCGAGGATTTGGGGATCGATGATGCAATGAAGAGAAAGCTAGTATCGCGTCAACTTCAAGGACAGAATATGAATTGGTGGAATGCTATTAAAGCAGCTACTCCTGAGGATCAAGTTACTTGGAATCAGTTTAAGACTCGCTTCAGTGATAAGTTTATTCCAGCTGCTCAGAAATCAGAATTGTTCAGATATTTTTTGGAACATAAGTAGAATGGTAGGGCAGTCTCGGAGTATATTGCTGAATTTGATACCTAATCGAAGTATGGATTATCTCTTATTGATACTGCCGAGAAAACGAACGAGAAGTTCATAACTGGCTTAGATGAGTACTTGAGGGAAAGCCTGATAAATCATGTAGATGAGACATTCGAGTCGATTGTGGGAAAGGCATTGAGATCTGAGAGCTTTTACCCTAAGTCGAAGACCGAGGTTGCTGTTAGATCTGCAAGAGAGCCAAAGCCGCAGGCAAACGATGGAGGCAAGAATAATTCGCAGAATAAGAGGAAACAGAACCAAGCTAAGGATGGTCAGAAGAAGAATAAGAAAGATGTCGAGTGCTATGACTGTGGCAAGAAGAGCCATTATGCCTAAGATTGTCGAACAAAGCCAGTGGGCAGGAACTGCTTCAGTTGCGGCCAAGTGGGACGTCAAAATGATAAATGTCCACAATCTCCTAAAGAGAAGCAGATTGTGAAAGCATATGCTATCAGCGCTATTCCTTCTTCGTCGAATGCCCCAACTGCGGCGGAAAAAGGAAAGGGTGTCATCATTCATGGTATTATTTCCATTTATGATGTTCCTGTTTGAGTATCATTTGATACCAGGGCTTCCCATTCCTTCATATCTAGTGACATGGTAGATAGGTTGGGATTGGAACCCGAGATTTTCGATAGACCTTTAGTTATGACGAACCCGATCGGTGGTTCGACCAGCCTTAGTATGATTTGTCGTAATTTGGTCTTATCGAGTCATGGATGCATGTTTATTTATGATTGCTTTATTTTGGGCTTTGCTGGGTTTTAGGAGTCGATTGGCTCCAAAGGTATGGGGTGGTGGTAGACTGTGAGGGATCTTCGGTGACCATTAGAGCGGATGATAGGCAGAGGGTATTGTTTGGTTGCCTACCTAGTAATGGGGTGATGGCTAGTTTTCAAAATTCCCTCGACATCCCGCATGATGAGTTGTCAGATGTGCCTATTGCTGGCGAGTATCTGGACATCTTCGGGGAAGTGACCGGACTTCCACCACACCGATACATTGAGTTTCAGATTGATTTAGTGAAATATGCCAGACCGATAGTAATGTAACTTCGTAGTTTGGCGCCAAGGGAGCAGCAAGAGCTCAGGGTGCAAGTAAGCGATCTTTTGAAGAAGGGATTTATCAGAAGGAGTGTTTCCGATGGGGAGCACCAATTGTATTTGCTACCAAGACCGATGGTTCACTTCGATTGTGTGTAGACTACCGCGAATTGAATAAGGTGATGAGGAAGAATAAGTATCCTCTTCCGCGGATAGACGGTTTATTTGATCAGTTGAATGGAGCGAGAGTGTTCTCCCAATTAGATCTCGCGACAGGTTTTCATCAGCTACGAGTAGCAACTGAGAGTATACCTAAAACGACATTTCGGATGCCGTCTGGATTCTATGAGTGGTTGGTCATGCCATTCGGGTTGGCCAATGCACCCACATATTTTGTTGATCATATGAATAGGGTTTTCAGAGATCAGTTGAATAAGTTTGTCCTCGTGTTCGTGGACGATATCTTGGTTTACTCGAGGACAGTGGAGGAACAAAAAGAATATTTGAGGATAGTGATGGAGGTGTTGTGGAAACACCAATTGAAAGTGAAATATTCTAAATCACACTTCTGGAGGAGGGAAGTGAGGTTCTTTGGCCATGTTGTTTCAGAGAATGGTATTGCCGTGGACCCTGCAAAGGTAGCTATGGTTGGTCTATGCCTAAGAATGCAATGGACGTTAGAAGTTTCTTGGGGTTAGCTGGATACTATCGTAAGTTTATCCAAGACTTCTCCAAGATAGAAGCAGTGTAATCTCAGTTGATCAAGAAGAATCAAGCTTCCGTCTGGGACGGAAGGTGTGAGAATGCATTTAAGAGCCTAAAGGAAAAGTTAACGTGCAAACCAGTGTTAGTTATTCCTAAAGGGAATGAAGAGATGACGGTATACACGGATGCCTGTGGTATTGGACTAGGTTCTGTGTTGATGCAAGGAGATAGGGTTGTAGCTTCTGCTAGTCGGCAACTGAAACCGCATGAGAAAAGATATCCTACCCATGATTTGGAATTGGCAGTGATCGAGTTCGTGTTAAAGATGTAGAGATATTACCTCTTGGGAGAAAGATTCGATTTGTTTACTGATCATAAGTCATTAAAATATCTTTTCTCTCAGAAGGATTTAAATCTTCATTAGCAAAGATGGTCAAAGTTCTTGGCTTCATATGATTTCAATATCGCATACACACACGAGAGAGGCAATGAGGTAGCTGATGCATTGAGTAGGAGACATGCCAGTTTAGGGGCTATGTTTCTGGAATGGAAGCAACTGGAGTATATCACGGGATATGATTTCAGACCTAAGTGCGAACTAGATCCAGGGATGTTAACAAATTTGACGATCAAACCGACTTTGATTGAGCGGATTGGTTCCAATCAGAGGGACGATCCTAATCTATTGGAAATCATCACCAACATAGAGATGGGTATCGACTGTGAGGAGATGAACAAGTATGGACTTGATAAAGAAGGATGGCTTCGGAAGAATGGGAGACTAGTTGCACCCAACATAAATAGATTGAGAGATGAAGTGCTTAGAGAATGTCATCACTCGGAACTGACTATACATCCCGATGGTAACAAAATGTATCGAGACATGAAGCAGACCTACTACTAGGAAGGGATGAAGAGAGACGTTGGGAAGTTTATATCCAAGTGCATGACCTGCCTGCTAGTTAAAGCCGAGCAAAAGAATCCTAGTTGTTTGTTACAACCGTTAGAAATCCCTGAATGGAAATGGGAACAAGTCTCAATGGATTTCATTGATGGTTTACCAAGGACTAGATCGGGTCACGATAGTATTTGGGTGATTGTGGATCGATTAACTAAGAGTGCAAAGTTTATACCAGTTAAGTCGAATAGAATGACATCTAAGTTAGCAGAACTGTATATGAAATGGATAATGAGATTTCACGGAGTACCTAAAGGTATTGTGAGTGACCGAGATCCATTATTTACTAGTGGGTTTTGGAAGATCTTACAAGAAGCTTTAGGGTCATAATTACATCTCAGTACCGCATACCATCCTCAAACGGATGGTCAAACAGAGAGTGTGAATCGTGTATTAGAGGATCTCTTGAGAGCTTGTATATAGGATTTTTGGGGCTCATGGGATGACCATTTGCATCTGGTTGAGTTCGCGTATAATAACAGTTATCAGTCCAGTATTGGTATGGGTCTATTTGAAGCTTTGTATGGAAGACCGTGCAACTCACCACATGTTGGTTAGAAAACTGTGAGAAATTTGTGCTTGGGCCAGATGTAATAAGAGAAACTTCAGATAAGATCAAGGTTATTCGACAATGAATGAAGGCTGCCTAAGATAGGCAGAAGAGTTATGCTGATAAAAGGCGAAGAGATTTGAAATTCTCCGTTGGTGACTTGGTATTCGTCAAGATTTCTTCGTTAAAGAATGTAATTTGATTTGGTTGGAGAGGAAAATTGGCACCAAGGTTTGTTGGTCCATTCCCAGTTCTTGAACAAGTTGGTTATCTAGCGTATAAAATTGGATTGCCTGACAAGATGGCAGGGGTTCACAACGTATTTCATGTTTCCCTGTTAAGGAAGTTCGTGCACGATTCTTATATGACTATTTCACAAGATCAGTTGGATGATATCGAGGTAGAATCCGAGGTAGTTGGGAGCCGTAGAACGATTCGTATTGTCGGGCACGATACGAAGCAGCTTCGAAGGAAGACGGTGAAATTAGTCAAAGTCCAGTGGGGTGATAATGAGAATGGCTGTACTTGGGAAACAGAGGAAAACGTAAGGAAGTCGCATCCAGAACTCTTTGCCTGGTAAGGTTTTAAATCGCGATATAGTTATTCCGCATGCTAGTATAGGTTTGTTGTTTTATTATGTATGTTCGATCGGTCGTAAATGGTTGATAGGCATGCGGGACACCACTGTATGTTTTAAGGAATTTTAGGGGCGAAATTTCTTAAGGGGAGGAGAGTGTAACGACCCGCATTCTACGCATCGGAGGATCGTTGAATATTTATTTCATTCACATACGAAGTCGTACGGACGTGTAACTTTGGGGAACGATTATTGGGATCATTTCCCATGTTCACGATTTTTTCGAATTTTAAATGACCGTTTTGCCCCAGGCGAATCTTGTTTCGCCTATAACTTTTGATTGCTAAGGTGTTTTGACCTGAAACCACTTCTATTGGACTTGGATGATGGTTTATGTTTTCGTAGATTGGTCACATTTGTCAAACGGACTTACCGTTTGGGAGATATTGCTAAAATAAGGTTTGAAAGGTGAAAAATAGCTTAATTCGGCTTAACAGGGTAATTAGCAGCCAGGCCCATAACCCATTTCAGGATTATGGTTATGGGAGGGCTGAAAGGGTTTGGGAAAACATTTATTTTTCAGTTTTCTAGCCGCCACTATCCTTCCTTGAACCCTAACAACGACCTTCATCCTCCAAATCTCTCTTTAATCACTTTCTAATCAGATATTAGCCAAATCTACATCAAATTAAGGCGGATTAGCATAGAAATCGAAATAGAGCTGCTGGAATACATTGGGATCCATGCCAAATCAGTTAGAGTTTTAGATCTGAAATTTATTTGTGGCTAAGGTGAGTGATTTGCACTTTAATTCACTAATTACGGCTAATTATGGGTGATTAGTGATAATTAGCGAAATTATGACTCAGAAAAATATGTAGAAATTCTAAAATATTATTTTATGTCACTGTTGAAAATTTGGGTTAATTTGGATTAAGTTTGTTAATCGTATGGTTAAACATGATTAAGATGATTAAGGGGAAAATCATGGGTTTGGGTATGTTTGATCCATATGAACATGTTAAATCATTGTTTTGATGTTTATGGTTGTTTTTATACGATACCATTACTGTTTGGTATGACTTGTGAGTGCATAGGAAAGTTAGAATGGTCGAAAACGCCGTCGTGAGGCGAAAAAAGCTTGTTGTAGGAAGTGCAAAAAATCGGACCAGGTCATGAATCCCTAACCGACCCGTTCGTGAACCCCCCCCCACTCCCCCAATCACAAACCGCTTCAACACTCGAACAGATCCGCTTGTCTCAAAACACCTCCCATGATCCGCCTCTCCACGAGCAAGCCACGAACCAATGGAGGAGCCATAAGCCCGAACCGGAGCCATCACGACCCGAGATGTTTGCCACGAACCGGTCTCACGAGAGGGAAGCAAGATCACGACCCGCCTAGTTGGCCACGAATGGAGAACTACGAACCGACCCGAGTGGGTTCCCACGAACTATGCATATCCGAACCAAAATGCGAGCATGAATGGGAGCTTGGAGTCACGAACCGAGCAGAGGACTTGAACACCAATTCGATTAAAAACCCGAGATGCAAAGGTAGTCAAATAATAAGTTAGAACTCAGGATCCATATGGGAACCAACGAGTTAACTTCATGAGTTAGGCTTTGCTGCGGGACGTGTGCAAAGGGGTTATCGATACCTATAGCTTTGGTTCAACACTGAGAGATGGATTAACAACTATGGATCAACGCAATGGGATCATTAAGACTCCCAAGGGCAAGTGATCGTAGCATGGCTATGGATCAGTGCAATGAGATCATGAGGACTCCCAAGGGCAAGGTGATCGTAGCAAAGGGTTAGTGGCAATGACCAGTGTAATGGGACCATTAAGACTCCCAAGTGCAAAGTGGTCATAGCAAAGGATTTGGTGATCGAAGTGGTGGATATCGTATACTTTACGCACTGAGTGAGAGATGTGATGATGATTGCTATGTTTGATGTTTGCTATCACCATGTCATGCACACACCCATTTTACACTTTATGTTAGTGTTACCTTAGAGTACTGTACATCTTATTGTGCTAACTCTTTGGTTGCAGGTCCAGGTTTAGGTATGATAATTTATACCTGTTATTGTTCTGTTTTGCTGCTATCGCTCATATCAGACTTTCGTCTGACCCAGAGTTTTATATCTCTACTTATTACTCTGGGTGCTCCTAAACGAGCAGACTAGAGACTAGTTAGGTGGTTATGTACGAGTAGCTGTCCAGAGACGAGCAGAAGGCTTCCACGTACTATTTACATATATCCTCCCTGTGTTGTTGTTGGTCACTGCTTTGGGCATTAGTAGTGTACCTTTTCTACTTTGCTTTAGAGACAGTATTTGGAAGTTGTAATAACGATGGTTTCGATCATAAGCTGTATTGGATTCCGCTACTATGATGATTTAATTTTCAGCTTATGCATTGTCTCACCTATTTTATGTCAATTTATGTTATTCCATGCGTTGTGAGATATCTTACAGGTCTTTGGTGATTTGTAGTTTCAACACTTTCTTTTGACAACCGTCACGTGCTAGTTGGGCATTAGAGCAAAGCATTTCAAGGGAAATGTCGGCTGGTGCAGGGCGGGCCCTCACAGGGGATAATTAATCTGTTGTTAGGACTCGAAACCAATTAAATAATATGAGTAATTCAGCGTATATTTCAACTATTGAACCTAAGAATCCAATGGAAGCATCATCCGACGATTCATGGATCCTTCCTATGTAAGAGGAATTGAATCAATTTACCCGAATGATGTATGGGAACTTGTTCCTAGACCAGAGGATGAAACTGTAATTGGAACTAAATGGGTGTATAAAAATAAAATGAATGAAAACGGTGAGGTCGTAAGAAATGAAGCATGATTAATTGCACAATGTTATAGTCAAGAAGAGGGAATATATTATGATGAAACTTTTGCCCCCGTAGCTAGATTAGTAGCAATTAGAATTCTGCTAGCTTTCACTAACCATAATAATTTAAAATGGATGTTAAAAGTGTCTTTTTAAATGGATATGTTAAAGAAGAAGTATATGTAGAGTAACCACCACTTTTTGAAGACTGAAAATATCTAGATCATGTACATAAATTAAAGAAAGCGTTATATGGATTAAAACAAGCCCCTAGAGCCTGGTATGATAGATTAAGAAATTATTCATTACAATATAACTTCAAGATTGGTAAAATAGATAATACACTTTTTATTAAAAGAAATAAAAACGATATTCAATAAGTACAAATATATGTTGACGATATAATCTTCGGATTGACAAATAATAAAACAAATAAAAAATTCTCCGATGTTATGACACAAGAATTTGAGATGAGTCATATGGGAGAACTAACAATCTTCTTAGGATTACAAATAAGACAATTAAGGATAGGAATATTAATAAATCAAGAAAAATATGCAAGAGATTTAATTAATAAATATAATGTAAGGACAACTAATGGGAGAACAACACCAATGACAACTTTATAGTTCTAAGTAAGAATGATACGTCAAAAGACGTTGATAAAAAAATATATAGAGGTATGATAGGATCATTATTATATATAACAGCTAGTAGACCATATATAATGAATAGTGTATGTCTCTGAGCAAGATATCAATCGCAACATAAGGAAACACATTTAAAAGCCTTAAAATGTATTCTAAGATATGTAAAACATATATTTGATTTTGGATTATTTTATCCAAAGGATGATTCATTTGATTTAATCTCTTATCGTGACGCTGATTATGTGGGATGTAAATTCGATCGTAAAAGCACAAGTGGAACATGTCGTTTCTCAGGACATTCGGCAGTTTCTTGGTTTAGTAAAAAGAAAAATACGGCGTCTTTGTCAACAACTGAAGTAGAGTATATATCTAATGCTTGGGCATGTTCACAAGTAATATATGTGCAACAAACTCTAAATGATTTTGGATTAAAATTAAATAAATCATCAATATACGTACGATTCATGTATTTGTAGATGTTTTAATTTGTATTTAGCTTGTAATGTTTGGTTCGTAAAACATTGTTTGAATTATATAATACAATGTTTATGTTCAACACTTTCCTATTTACTACTACAAATTTAGGATTATAGAATAAGTAATTAGGGTCGGTATTATTATATAGTTTTAGGGGGAGTTAATTAGATTGAGTCATTTAGATAAATTTATGTAGATTTAGCAAGGAGTATAATTTAGTGTAGTATAATATAGTATAGGATACTATAGGTGTAATATAGTTTAGTATAAGCTGAGTCACTTTTTGTTGATGACAAAGGGGGAGAAATTATAAAATAAGGATTAGTTATGCTTAGTTTAAGGAGGAGTATGTAGGATTCATATAGGATTCATCGTGAAAGGGGGTGTATTCAAAGCATTAGATCAGCAGGTATTAGCATGTATGAATATTTTATAAATAAAAGTTGTCATCATCAAAAATGGGGAGGTTGCTGGAGAATGGAGTTTTGATGACAACAACCTTATTTCAATTATCATTATTAATTGATTATAAAATATATACTAACATCTTTATCTAGAACACACACACACACACACACACACACATATATATATATATATATATATATATATATATATAGATATAAATATATATATGTAGGGTTTGTATACATGATTTAGTACTGCAGACTGTACAGTTTTAGAGTTTCAAGAGATTCGAGATTCAAGACTCATGAGTATCAAGATATCAAGATTTCAAAGAGCTTAAGAAAATATAGTAATTGAGTGTAGTTTATATGTAAGACTCTAAATAGCACTCCATTTTCTAATTCTGTTTTTCAAATTTCAAATTCTGTTTTTCAAATTTCAAATTCTGTTTTTTAAATTTCAAATTCTGTATTCAAATTTCAGATTCTATTTTCAAAATTCAAATTCTGATTTCAAGTTATTTCAAACTACTTTTCTAAATTATTTCAAATTATTATGATTTCAAACTACTTTTCTAGAGCGTGATGCGACGATTCGACGAGCTCCTACGTGCATTCTTGGGTCGGAGATTAAGAAGCTGAGGAATCGAGAGGTCAGGTTGGTCAAAGTGCAATGGGGAGATGATGAGAGCAATGCTACTTGGGAGACGGAAGAGAAGATGTGTTCATTGTACCCTTTTCTTTTTGAGTGTATGTCTTTTAATTTCTCCTTTATCGCTTAGCTTGTACTTGTTTTATCTTTAGTGTGTCCTCTCGCTAGTATCTTTGACCTTTAGATAGGGTAGTCCTATGGTTGAAACATGTGTTTGAGACATGTTATGTATGATGGATGCATGTGGATGCAAGTGTTTGCTAGTGGTTGCTCGTGGATACATATGCACACACTTTAGGCACTAGATCGGCTCAGTCACTTCATATTGCATATTGCATATAAATGTGTGCGCATATTTAAGTTAATGGATGTATAATGGTTGTGTTATCATATGGATGCTGCATTTTGGTGAATGGTTGTGCACACATGTAGAAATAATATGTATCGATAGGATTCTTTCGCATACATAATGGACGCATGGCACAATCATGGTTTGCATTAAGGAGGTCAACTGAATCAGTAAACCACTTGATTTTGCATTAGATAAAGAACATATACACACACTCCTTGCATATGTTCATACAGCATTAGGAATTTTATAAGGACAATGGATGCCTGTGTTTGATGGTTGAGTAGATGGTTGTTTGGATGTTAGGATATGCATTCTCCTTAACTTGGAGATTTCGGGGGCGAAATCCTTTAAGGAGGGGAGAAGGTAACACCCCGTAATTTTCAATATTAATGTTCACAAATTAAAGAATAACTAATCTCAGATGTGAGAATTAAAGGAAACGAGTTGCGCCATTGTGTTCGTCTCGGAATTCTAGTTGAGATAGAGTCCGAGTTTGCGAGAATTGGACTTCGTATGAAGAAGTTATGGCCATCGGAAGTTTCAGAAAATTCAAAACAGATTTCAAAATTCAAATTTCAGGGTCAGAATGGGCTAGGCGAAATTTCTCGCTAGAGCCAGGTCGACCATAAGGTCGACCTGGGGGTCGACCAGCCTCCCCCCCCCCCCCCGGCAGATTTGTTTGATGACCTATTTATGACTGTATGCTGAGTCATTAGGGTTTCTGCTCTGATTGGCTGGGATTAATCCTGGGTTGATCGGACGGCCTAAACTAATCCTAAACTCTATAAAAACACATGTAGACTCAAGCCCTAAAATCAAATTAAAATTAGAGTCATGGCCTCCATGCCGTCACCTTGCAACCTAGAATAGCCGCCACCAATTAGAGAGGAAGAAAAGCTAATCAAATTCAATTCTAATCTAAACCGCAACAAATTGTCTTCTCCAAAGGAAAGCTAATTCAACTTCAGAACTCAAGACCTTCGTTGAGTTGTGAGTTCGATTTCTTTAATAAAATAATTAACAATTTAATCAGATTAAGCTATGATGTGGATTATATGGTTATGTTGTGAATTATTGACCGCATGTCATTATCTATGTTGTAAATTCTATGATGTTATCATCAATGTTGTAAATTCTATGATGTTATCATCTATGTTGTAAAGTTGTAATGTTATCATCTATGTTGTAATTCTATGATTGGCTTATGTATAATCATGTTTCATATGCTAGTTTGGTTATGTTGTTGGAACTAATTCATATGATAAATCATATGTAAGTATGCAAGTTAGGATGTTAATTTAGATATGAATCATATGCAAGTTAGTGAAAATTATATACAACTATTTTATGTGTAAATTGGATCTAAAGTTAGGCTATGACATGTGTGAGTTATATGCTAGTATACAAAATTCTATATGCTAGTTTACATGTTTAGATGTAAGTTTACACCATCGTTATGTTGCATAAATCACATATGCAAGTATTTGTATATATATGTTTGGAGTATGAATCATGTTATGTAAGTTTGTGGTTATTACCTATGCAAGTTTACACCTTATGATTAGATCTATGACATACATGGTTTATGCAAGTTTGTGACTATTCCCTAAACAAGTTCACACCTTTAGATTTAGATCTATGACATATGTAGTTTTATGCAAGTTTGTGACTTTGGCCCATGCAAGTTTTAGATGGAGAACCTCATTCACACATGCAAGTTCACCCCTTATGTTTAGATCTAGTTTTATCTATACGTATGTTGTGATGTTTTCTCTTTATTCCATGAGTTAGACTATTCAAGTCTAACGTATATTTTACGTTAAACGAATGAACGTACAATGTGGGGCAATGGGATAATATTAAAAGATTTAATATTGAGAATTGTCATAAATGCCTTAAATGGCTTAAAATAAATTTGTGATGAAAATTGGTATGATTTTGCATACCATAAATAGATGGGCATAATTGAGTCAATTATGGCCATAGTTAAATTTGGAATTGATTGATAATTTGAAAAGGGAAATTAATTCAAATTGGGGGATAATTAATTATGTGTAATTAATCGCCTAAGACACGAGGTTAGGCTCTTTTGTGGTGTAAGACTACCCGGACCCGCCCGGTAAATCCAGCTGCCACAAATGCCAGTCTAATGTGGGAGGTCTTAGGCATAAATTAAATGCGTAACAGTTGTAAAGACACGAGGTTAGGCTCGTTTGTGGTGTAAGACTGCCCGGACCCGCCCGGCAAATCCAGCTGCCACAAATGCCAGTCTAATGTGGGAGGTCTTTATAAGGTTACGGTCTTAATGAATTAAGAAACACTTAACCAGGAAAACATGTAGTGGGACATGAGGGGGCTAAGCGGGTGCCTTGGGTGGCATGTGGAACTTAGAGGGTGCCTTGCGTGGCATTTGAAATACGATTAGAAACACTTAACCAAAATTGAAACATGTAAGTGAACATGAATAAGAAGAGGGTTAAGTGGGATGTACTAGAGAGGACCAAGCTTAGGTGGATAGCTTGTGTCAAGTAATGGGGGCCCGTTTAAACCAGTAACCCATAAGTATCTTTGTGGGCTCGACCCAAGTCGAGGACGGGACACGCTACTGGGCTTGACTGTAAGAGGCCAAAACGTGTTAGCGATGGCAACGCAAGTCCAACGGGTTCATGTGCGTGTGTGGGCCCGGGCTGGTAGGTAAGACGTTGTTGCATCGTGTAGGTATAAGCCGTGCATTGTTGGTGGTATCGGGTTGCCACTTTGGGGAGTGATACACCCCACTGTGGGGCCAGCACGGGTATCTACGAGTTAGGGAGCCGATCGCATGGGGGTAGTGGATACACCTAGTGGAGATAGGGGCAAGCGGCACCTATGAAGGCAACTAGGGGTGCACGAAACTACCATTATCATTATTAAGTTCTGTAGGCGGGATCAACCTTAGGGTGACTAGTGGTGGTGCAGTATAGTAATTATCTTATAGTGGTTTAGGTGCGCCTTTAACGTTATCTTTGTTCATCTTAGTTCCTTGTTTACTCTGTCATACCCATTTGTTCACAGTCATTTCCTTATTTTCCAACTTATGCCTTAGCCTAGTTATTTTGGTAATTATATTGTTAAAGTTATCGCACTCGCCAGACTTTATGTCTGACCCCCTTTGTTTCCACCTCTTTTCTTACTTTTTCCCCCCAAGTGCTCAGGGTGGAACTAGCACCAATGGAGCTTGATTTTGGACAGCTGTATCTCTTGCTTTTAGATGTTGCTTGGATCGCTGAAGTAAAAGTTCAGCCTATCTTATTTATAGCTATTTTGTATTGGGGTTATGTATTTTAATTTATGTACTCTAATTTAGTCAAGATGGATATTATGTACTTTGACTCTGGTTTTTGGTGATGTAATCAAACCTATGTGTTTACCGCTGCAATGAATAAAATTTTGAATTTTTAAGTACTGTTTATATCTGTCTTGTTGTTAAGTTTCTATTCTATAAAAACTTAAAACGCTCCATAGAAGTTAATGCATTCCCTTTGTGAGTGACATTAATGAACGTGAGGTGTTACACGTGGTACTAGAGGGGACCAAGCTTAAGTGGATAGCTTGTGTCATGTAATGGGGGCCCGTTTCAACCAGTAACCCAAAAGTATCTTTGTGGGATCGACCCAAGTCAAGGACGGTACACGCGTACTGGGCTTGACTATAAGAGGCCAAAACGGGTTAGCGGTGGCAACACAAGTCCAACTGGCTCATGTGCGTTTGTGGGCCCGGGCTGGTAGGTAAGACGTAATTGCATCGTGTGGGTATAAGCCGTGCATTGTTGGTGGTATCGGGTTGCCACTTTGGGAAGTGATACACCCCACTGTGGAGCTAGCACGGGTATCTACGAGTTAGGGAGTCGATCGCATGGGGGTAGTGGGTACACCTAGTGGAGATAGGGGCAGGCGGCACCTATGAAGGAAACTAGGGGTGCATGAAACTACCATTATCATTATTAAGTTCTGGAGGCGGGATCAACCTTAGGGTGACTAGTGGTGGTGCAGTATAGTAATTATCTTATAGTGGTTTAGGTGCGCCTTTAACGTTATCTTTGTTCATCATAGTTCCTTGTTTACTCTGTCATACCCAATTGTTCACAGTCATTTCCTTATTTTCCAACTTATGCCTTAGCCTAGTTATTATGGTAATTATATTGTTAAAGTTATCGCTCTCGCCAGACTTTATGTCTGACCCCCTTTGTTTCCACCCCTTTTCTTCCTTTTTCCCCCCAGGCGCTCAGGGTGGAACTAGCACCAGTGGAGCTTGATTTTGGACAGCTGTATCTCTTGGTTTTAGAAGTAGCTTGGATCGCTGAAGTAAAAGTTCAGCCTATCTTATTTATGGCTATTTTGTATTGAGGTTATGTCTTTCAATTTATGTACTCTGATTTAGTCAAGATGGATATTATGTACTTTGACTCTGGTTTTTGGTGATGTAATCAAACCTATGTGTTTACCACTGCAATGAATAAAATTTTGAATTTTTAAGTACTGTTTATATCTGTCTTGTTGTTAAGTTTCTGTTATATAAAAACTTAAAACGCTCCATAGAAGTTAATGCATTCCCTTTGTGAGTGACATTAATGGACGTGGGGTGTTACACGTGGTACTAGAGGGGACCAAGCTTAAGTGGATAGCTTGTGTCATGTAATGGGGGCCCGTTTCAACCAGTAACCCAAAAGTATCTTTGTGGGATCGACCCAAGTCAAGGACGGTACACGCGTACTGGGCTTGACTATAAGAGGCCAAAACGGGTTAGCGGTGGCAACGCAAGTCCAACTGGTTCATGTGCGTGTGTGGGCCCGGGCTGGTAGGTAAGACGTTGTTGCATCGTGTGGGTATAAGTCGTGCATTGTTGGTGGTATCGGGTTGCCACTTTGGGAAGTGATACACCCCACTGTGGAGCCAGCACGGGTATCTACGAGTTAGGGAGCCGATCGCATAGGGGTAGTGGGTACACCTAGTGGAGATAGGGGTAGGCGGCACCAATGAAGGCAACTAGGGGTGCACGAAACTACCATTATCATTATTAAGTTTTGTAGGCGGGATCACCCTTAGGGTGACTAGTGGTGGTGCAGTATAGTAATTGTCTTATAGTGGTTTAGGTGCGCCTTTAACGTTATCTTTGTTCATCTTAGTTCCTTGTTTACTCTGTCATACCCAATTGTTCACAGTCATTTCCTTATTTTCCAACTTATGCCTTAGCCTAGTTATTATGGTAATTATATTGTTAAAGTTATCGCTCTCGCCAGACTTTATGTCTGACCCCCTTTGTTTCCACCCCTTTTCTTTCTTTTCCTCCCAGGCGCTCAGGGTGGAACTAGCACCAGTGGAGCTTGATTTTGGACAGCTGTATCTCTTGGTTTTAGAAGTTGCTTGGATCGCTGAAATAAAAGTTCAGCTTATCTTATTTATATCTATTTCGTATTGGGGTTATGTCTTTCAATTTATGTACTCTGATTTAGTCCAGATGGATCTTATGTAATTGACTCTGGTTTTTGATGATGTAATCAAACCTATGTGTTTACCGCTGCAATGAATAAAATTTTGAATTTTTATGTACTGTTTATATCTGTCTTGTTGTTAAGTTTTTGTTCTATACACACTTAAAACGCTCCATAGAAGTTAATGCATTCCCTTTGTGAGTGACATTAATGAACGTGGGGTGTTACACGTGGTATCAGAGCTGAAGGTTACCAGAACAGATATGAATTTTGAAAAACTATTTTACAAAAACACTTTTATAAAGAAGTACCTTCAAAAGTATGTTTTAAGGAAAGCATTTTCAAGAGAAAACTTGTTTTAAAAAGCATAACGCCAAGAGCCATATATCTTTCCTTCGATTCTCCGTTTTGAATCTCTTCCTCTTTCCCTTTTTGAATCTCTTTCTCCGCGTATGGATGCTTTTTCCTAAGATATATGAGGACTTCCGTATGATGGGCGGAAAACCGCTTCATGGGACTTAGACGTTTGTCGGGGCTAGAAGTTGGCTCAAGAAAGTGAAGGACTTGTCGGTATCTTTGAGATAGACGAAGGGAGGAAGGTTCTACTAGCTACTTGGTCGATGGAGGACGAAGTTTCTTGTAGGTCGGAGGTCACAAATGGAGAACGTATAGTGGAGGCATGGATAGGGCACAGGGTAAGAAAGTAGAACCTAAGAAGGGCGCCAATGCTAATAAGGCACCCGAGAAGAAAGGGGATCAAAAGAAACCGCAACAGCAACAACAGAACAAGAAAGGTGGTAAAGGAAACAATGGTAAGGGAAAGAAAAGATGTTTTAACTGTGGGACACCAGGCCATCTAAGCAAAGATTGTAGAAAGAAAAAGAAGACTGACTGTTTCCACTGTGGCGAAGCGGGACATCTGATTAAGGACTGCCCAAGGAATGGGCAGAGGGCAGGGTCTACCTCGGGAGGACAAGTACAGGCTCTTATGGCACCAGGGCAGGCAAGGGGGAAAGTTCAGGCTCTCGTGGTCCCACCACTGCAGGAACGAGGTAGAGCAATTTCCGTTGAAAGCTTAGTTTTTCTGTTTGATCATCATGTCCGTACTTTATTCGATTCTGGCGCATCACATTCATTTATCTCTACGTCATTAGTTGAAACACTGCACCTAGATACTAGTTTAGTTACAAATCCCTTAGTAGTCTCAAATCCTATTGATGGTTCGGCTCATCTTTCTATGATTTTTCGGGATTTGAGTGTGTCTATCTTGGGCGTTGGGTTTGAATGCAACGCCTTTGTTCTTGGCTTCATGGGCTACGGCTTGATTCTAGGTATGGATTGGCTAACTAGATACGGGGTCATCCTAGATTGTGAAAGAAGGGTAGTTAGATTGTTGACTCGTTGTGGAAAGACCCTTGATATTTCTTGTGACCCTAGAGGTCCAGTAATGCTTAGCTACCTTGAATCCCTTGACGCATCCGATGATGATTTACATTCTGTTCGTATAGTCCGTGAATATGTTGATGTCTTCGATGAGGTGAGGGGTTTACCCCCAAAACGTGAGATAGACTTTCGAATATATCTAGTAGATAATGCAAAGCCAGTTTCATTGCCAGTGCGCCACATGGCTCCAAGAGAGAGAAGAGAACTCAGTAAGCAAGTGAAAGAATTGCTTGAGAAGGGGTTCATAGGACGTAGTATATCGGAGTGGGGTGCTCCAGTAGTATTTGCCACGAAGGCGGATGGGTCCCTTAGACTTTGTGTGGACTATAGAGAACTTAATAAGCTTACTAAGAAGAATAGACACCCACTGCCGAGGAATGACGTTCTCTTCGATCAATTAGTTGGTGCCTCAGTATTTTCGTAGTTGGACTTAGCCACGGGTTTCCATCAGTTGAGAGTGGATGAGGATAACATAGACAAGACTGGCTTTAGGACTCCAGACGGCTTCTTCGAGTGGCTTGTGATGCCCTTCGGTTTGACAAACGCCCCCGCATACTTTGTTGACTTGATGAGTAGGGTGTTTAGGGAGTACCTTAATAAATTCGTGGTAGTCTTTGTGGACGACATCTTGATCTTTTCTAAGAGCGAGGAAGAGCATGCCCTACATCTTAGGGAAGTGTTGGAGACCCTTCGAGCGCATAGCCTTAAAGCTAAATTTTTTAAATGTGACTTTTGGAGGAAGGAAGTGCAATTCTTAGGGCACGTGGATTCCAAAGAAGGGATAGTTGTGGATCCCGCGAAGGTAGTGGCCATCCAAGATTGGAAGGTCCCTAAAAATGCTACCGAGGTGAGGAGTTTCTTAAGGTTGGCTGGCTACTATAGGAAGTTTATCAAAGACTTCGCAAAAATATCAGCCCCATTAACACGCTTGACGAAGAAGAACCTAGTTTTCACATGGGACGTAGATTGTGATGATGCGTTCCAACGTTTAAAGAGAGCTTTGACCACAACCCCAGTCTTAGTGTTGCCAGATGGGAGTAAGCCATTTACCGTTTATACCGATGCTTATGGGATAGGGCTAGGTGCAGTCTTAATGCAAGAGGGGAGGGTAATAGCCTATGGAGGAAGACAGTTGAGAGTGCATGAGAGAAATTACCCTACACATGACCTAGAGTTGGTCGCTATTGTTTTCGCGCTTAAGTCTTGGCGCCATTATCTTCTTGGCGAGAAATTCGAATTGTTCACTGACCATAAATCGCTAAAATACTTGTTCTCTCAGAAGGACTTGAACTTAAGGCAGCAAAGGTGGATGGAATTCTTAGCGTCCTACGATTTTGAGATAGCATATACCCCTGGCAAGGGTAACGTGGTGGCAGACGCCTTAAGTAGGAAAAGGTTGTCCTTGAGTCGGCGAAGCTTAGAGTTCATCTCTACGTCTGACTTTAGACCTTCCATTGACTTTGTACCCGGTTTGCTAGCATCCTTAGAGGTCAGACCTACGCTTTTGGGACGGATTGGTGGGGCACAGCGAGATGACCCACAGTTGGTTGAGTTAATAGAGAAGCTCAAAAGGGGGGAGTCATCGAGCCATCTCAGTAGGTATACCCTAGATGATAAGGGTTGGTTACGTAGGGACGGTAGACTTTGTGTACCACGGGACGAGAATTTGAGGAAGACCATTCTTGATGATGCACATCGTTCGAAGATGACCATCCATCCCGGCGGGGACAAGATGTATATGGACATGAGACGAGTTTACTTTTGGGCCGACATGAAGAGGGATGTGGCTGAGTTTGTCGTTAGATGCTTGATGTGCCAGCAAGTAAAAGCAGAGAAAAAGAAGCCCAGTGGGTTGCTTCATCCATTGGAGGTCCCACAATGGAAGTGGGAAAGTGTCTCGATGGACTTTATTGATGGGTTACCGAGATCGAGGAAGGGTAATACAGGGATTTGGGTCGTGGTAGACAGACTTACTAAGAGCACCCATTTCTTTCCCATGAAGAGTAAGAGGACTGCTCCATGGTTAGCCTCCGTATACATTGGAGAGATAGTTCATTTGCACGGTGTTCCTTTTAGCATAGTGAGCGACCGCGATCCTATCTTCACTAGCGAGTTTTGGAAGAGCTTGCAAGAGGAGGTAGGGACTCAGTTATGTTTGAGCACCGCATATCATCCTCAGACGGACGGCCAGACCGAGAGGGTGAATCGTATTCTAGAGGACCTTTTGAGGCTGTGTGTCTTAGACTTCGGAGGTACATGGGAGGAACATCTTTCGTTGGTGGAGTTTGCATATAATAATAGCTTTCGGTCTAGCATTGTCATGGTACCGTTCGAGGCTCTTTATGGACGGCCGTGTCGTTCGCCTACATGTTGGTGGGAATCTACAGATAAGATCTTGCTTGGACCGATTAGAGAGACTTCGGAAAAGATCGATTTGATTCGAAGGAGGATGAAGACGGCGCAAGATAGGCAGAAATCTTACGCGGATAAGAGGAGGACAGATCTTGAGTTTGATATTGGGGACATGGTCTTTGTCAAGGTGTCTCCATTACGGAATGTTGTTCGCTTTGGGTCCATTGGGAAGTTAGCACCTAGGTTTGTAGGGTCGTTTCCTATTAAGGAGAGGATTGGACAGATGGCGTATAGAGTGGAGTTGCCCGAGAGACTTGGCGGTGTACACGATGTATTCCATGTATCACATTTGAGGAAGTGCTTGCATGAGACCGCGGAAGTGGTAGAGCCGAGCTCGCCTAGAGAGGTGGAGATGAGCATGATGCGACGATTCGACGAGCTCCTACGTGCATTCTTGGGTCGGAGATTAAGAAGTTGAGGAATCGAGAGGTCGGGATGGTCAAAGTGCAATGGGGAGATGATGAGAGCAACGCTACTTGGGAGATGGAAGAGAAGATGCGTTCATTGTACCCTTTTCTTTTCGAGGGTATGTCTTTTAATTTCTCCTTTATCGCTTAGCTTGTACTTGTTTTATCTTTAGTGTGTCCTCTCGCTAGTATCTTTGACCTTTAGATAGGGTAGTCCTATGGTTGAAACATGTGTTTGAGACATGTTATGTATGATGGATGCTTGTGGATGCAAGTGTTTGCTAGTGGTTGCTCGTGGATACATATACACACACGTTAGGCACTAGATCGGCTCAGTCACTTCATATTGCATATTGCATATAAATGTGTGTGCATATTTAAGTTAATGGATGTATAATGGTTGTGTTATCATATGGATGTTGCATTTTGGTGAATGGTTGTGCACACATGTAGAAATAATATGTATCGATAGGATTCTTTCGCATACATAATGGACGCATGGCATTATCATGGTTTGCATTAAGGAGGTCAACTGAATCAGTAGACCGCCTGATTTTGCATTAGATAAAGAAAATATACACACACTTCTTGCATATGTTCATACAACATTAGGAATTTTATAAGGACAATGGATGCCTGTGTTTGATGGTTGAGTAGATGGTTGTTTGGATGTTAGGATATGCATTCTCCTTAACTTGGAGATTTCGGGGGCGAAATCCTTTAAGGAGGGGAGAATGTAACACCCTGTAATTTACAATATTAATGTTCACAAATTAAAGAATAACTAATATCATATGTGAAAATTAAGGGAAATGGGTTGTTCCATTGTGTTCGGCTCGGAATTCTGGTTGAGAAAGAGTCCGAGTTTGCGTGAGTTGGACTTCGTATGAAGAAGTTATGGCTATCGGAAGTTTTAGAAAATTCAAAACAGATTTCAAAATTCAAATTTCAAAGTCAGAATGGGCTAGGCGGGAAATTTCCCACCAGGGCCAGGTCGACCATAAGGTCGAACTGGGGGTCGACCTTCCCCCCCCCCCCCCCCCCGGGGCAGATTTGTTTGATGACCTGTTTATGACTGTATGCTGAGTCATTAGGGTTTCTGATCTTCTCTGATTGGCTGGGATTAATTCTGGATTGATCGTACGACCTAAACTAATCCTAAACTCTATAAAAACACATGTAGACTCAAACCCTAAAATCAAATTAAAATTAGAGTCATGGCCTCCATGCCGTCACCTTGCAACCTAGAATAGCCGCTACCAATTAGAGAGGAAGAAAAGCTAATCAAATTCAATTCTAATCTAAACCGCAACAAATTGTCTTCTCCAAAGGAAAGCTAATTCAACTTCAGAACTCAAGACCTTCGTTGAGTTGTGAGTTCGATTTCTTTAATAAAATAATTAACAATTTAATTGGATTAAGCTATGATGTGGATTATATGGTTATGTTGTGAATTATTGACCGCATGTTATTATCTATGTTGTAAATTCTATGATGTTATCATCTATGTTGTAAATTCTATGATGTTATCATCTATGTTGTAAAGCTGTAACATCTATATTGTAATTCTATGATTAGCTTATGTATAGTCATGTTTCATATGCAAGTTTGGTTATGTTGTTGGAACTAATTCATAAGATAAATCATATGTAAGTATGCAAGTTAGGATGTTAATTTAGATATGAATCATATGCAAGTTAGTGAAAATTATATACACCTATTTTATGTGTAAATTGGATCTAAAGTTAGGCTATGACATGTGTGAGTTATATGCTAGTATACAAAATTCTATATGCTAGTTTACATGTTTAGATGTAAGTTTACACCATCGTTATGTTGCATAAATCACATATGCAAGTATTTGTATATATATGTTTGGAGTATGAATCATGTTATGTAAGTTTGTGGTTATTACCTATTCAAGTTTACACCTTATGATTAGATCTATGAGATACATGGTTTATGCAAGTTTGTGACTATTCCCTAAACAAGTTCACACCTTTAGATTTAGATCTATGGCATATGTAGTTTTATGCAAGTTTGTGACTTTGGCCTATGCAAGTTTTAGATGAAGAACCTCATTCACACATGCAAGTTCACCCCTTATGTTTAGATCTAGTTTTATCTATACGTATGTTGTGATGTTTTCTCTTTATTACATGAGTTAGACTATTCGAGTCTAACGTATATTTTACGTTAAATTAACGAACGCACAACGTGGGGCATTGGGATAATATTAAAAGTTTAATATTGAGAATTGGCATAAATGCCTTAAATGGCATAAAATAAATTTGTGATGAAAATTGGTATGATTTTGCATACCATAAATAGATGGGCATAATTGAGTCAATTATGGCCACAGTTAAATTCAGAATTGATTGATAATTTGAATAGGGAAATTAATTCAAATTATGGGATAATTAATTATGTGTAATTAATCGCCTAAGACACGAGGTTAGGCTCTTTTGTGGTGTAAGACTGCCCGGACCCGCCCGGCAAATCCAGCTGCCACAAATGCCAGTCTAATGTGGGAGGTCTTAGGCATAAATTAAATGCGTAACAGTTGTAAAGACACGAGGTTAGGCTCGTTTGTGGTGTAAGACTGCCCGGACCCGCCCGACAAATCCAGCTGCCACATATGCCAGTCTAATGTGGGAGGTCTTTATAAGGTTACGGTCTTAATGAATTAAGAAACACTTAACCAGAAAAACATGTATTGGGACATGAAGGGGTTAAGTGGGTGCCTTGGGTGGCATGTGGAATTTAGAGGGTGCCTTGGGTGGCATTTGAAATACGATTAGAAACACTTAACCAAAATTGAAACATGTAAGTGAACATGAATAAGAAGAGGGTTAAGTGGGATGTACTAGAGGGGACCAAGCTTAGATGGATAGCTTGTGTCAAGTAATGGGGGCCCGTTTCAACCAGTAACCCAAAAGTATCTTTGTGGGCTCGACCCAAGTCGAGGACGGGACACGCGTACTGGGCTTGACTGTAAGAGGCCAAAACGGGTTGGCGGTGGCAACGCAAGTCCAACGGGTTCATGTGCATGTGTGTGCCCGGGATAGTAGGTAAGACGTTGTTGCATCGTGTAGGTATAAGCCGTGCATTGTTAGTGGTATCGGGTTGCCACTTTGGGGAGTGATACACCCCACTGTGGGGCCAGCACGGGTATCTACGAGTTAGGGAGCCGATCGCATGGGGGTAGTGGGTACACCTAGTGGAGATAGGGGCAGGCGGCTCCTATGAAGGCAACTAGGGGTGCTCGAAACTATCATTATCATTATTAAGTTCTGTAGGCGGGATCAACCTTAGGGTGACTAGTGGTGGTGCAGTATAGTAATTATCTTATAGTGGTTTAGGTGCGCCCTTAACGTTATCTTTGTTCATCTTAGTTCCTTATTTACTCTGTCATACCCAATTGTTCACAGTCATTTCCTTATTTTCCAACTTATGCCTTAGCCTAGTTATTTTGGTAGTTATATTGTTAAAGTTATCGCACTCGCCCGACTTTATGTCTGACCCCCTTTGTTTCCACCTCTTTTCTTCCTTTTCCCCCCCGGGTGCTAAGGGTGGAACTAGCACCAGTGGAGCTTGATTTTGGACAGCTGTATCTCTTGGTTTTAGAAGTTGCTTGGATCGCTGAAGTAAAAGTTTAGCCTATCTTATTTATGGCTATTTTGTATTGGGGTTATGTCTTTCAATTTATGTACTCTGATTTAGCCAAGATGGATATTATGTACTTTGACTCTGGTTTTTGGTGATGTAATCAAACCTATGTGTTTACCGCTGCAATGAATAAAATTTTGAATTTTTAAGTACTGTTTATATCTGTCTTGTTGTTAAGTTTCTGTTCTATACACACTTAAAACGCTCCATAGAAGTTAATGCATTCCCTTTGTGAGTGACATTAATGGACATGGGGTGTTACAATATAATAATTTTTTTGTATGTTTTTACACTTTAGAAAATCTAGATAGAATATTACTTTTTATTTCAAGAATTTCCAGAAAATATATATTGGTTTTAACACTTGAAATTTGATTTTTAAAATAAAAATACAATGCATAAGTCGATATACTAAAATGAACATGTCGACATATAACTGTCATAATTTCAATTTTCAAAGGAAATGTCTTTTCATTATTTGAAATGTTTCAGAAACGTTGCAACCTTTGGGACACAATAAATAGGGATCAATTTCGAATTTTTAACTACTTTTTCTTCTCCTTCTTCACCCCTTTACTTACCACCATTAATATACATAAAATTCTTGATTTCTACACTTATACTATGTCGACTCAACAAAATTTATATCATTCTTCTTCTCTTCTCAATTTCTATCAACTACTATCTGTTTGATGTTCTATTGAAGAGTTCTAGGGATGTTGTAATTGTTTGGGAAAGGGTGTGTTTCTTGTAACCTTGAAATCTAGGATAGGAAGCGACATTAACCTTGTAGCCGTGAAATCAAGAGTCATGGAATCGGTGTTAACCTTGTAGCCGTGAAATCAATGGTGTTGTACTTGGATATTGATAATAATAAAACTCTGCACAATCCAGCGTTGCATGGGACTAGACATAGGAGTAATTCAAGCCAGTATAAAATTAGATGTGTTATTTCCTGTTTTGCATTTTATATTTACTTATTTCTGTGTCTATGATTGTTTTTGTATTTGTGATCATTTCTGCTGTGATGATCATTGTGTGATTCATATAGTAATTCAAGTTAGTTTAATACTTCTATAAATTCCTCATAAACACTATTCACCCCCCCCCCCTCTTGAGTTAATTCTGCCTTTAGATCCGCATTCTGCATCCTAAACAAGATCGCCTAACAATGAGTACCCATTTTCTTCCAATGAAGCCAACTAAAATAGCTGATAGTCTTGCACAACTGTATATAAAAGAGATTGCTCGATTGCACTCCGATCTTTACCAGTCATTTCTAGGGAGCACTTCAGTCGGTGTTGGGAACGTAGTTAAGTCTGAGTACTGCTAACCATCCCCAAGCAGATGGCCAAACAGAAAGAGTAAATCGAAATTCGGAAGATTTGTTGAGAGGTTGCATTCTTGATTTTGGAGGATCATGGGAAGATCATTTTCATCTAGTAGACTTCTCCTACAGCAACAGTTATCAAGCAAGTATAGTTATGTCACCTTTCAAGGCATTATATGGTTGACATTGCAAGTCACCCGTATGTTGGATTGAGTTAGGAGATAGACTTGTGTTGGGTCCAGATATGATCCGTGAAGCAACTGAAAAAGTAGACTTCATTAAAAAGAAATTGAAAGTAACTCAAAGAAGGCATAAGAGTTACGTTGATCAACGCAGAAGGGACTTGGAATTCTCTATGGGTGACCATGTATTTCTAAAAGTTTCTCCACTGAGAGGAGTCAACAGATTTGGAAAGACTTGGAAGTTATCGCCTAGATATATTGGACCTTTCCCAGTATTAGAAAGGATTGAAGCCTTGGCTTACAAAATTCAGTAGCCTGAATGTTTTTCAGGTGTACATAATGTTTTTCATATTTCCCATCTTCGAAGGTAAGTTCGTTATCCAGATTTGATCATTAAAGAAGCTGCACAGCAAGACTTAGAGATCACACCGGAGTTGACAGTTCCAAGAGAGCCTTTAAAGATCATTGGAAAAGATGTAAAGGAACTGAGAAACATGACGATGAAATTAGTCAAAGTACAATTGAGCTTTGATCCAAGCGATTGCACTTAGGAAACAGAAGACAATATAAAGAAGTCTTATCCCTGGTGTAGAGAGGATATCTCGGAATAGCTCATTTGCGAGGTAAACTCATTTCTTGAATATCATTTCTATTTTGTATCTCTTTCATTTCAATTTTGAGGGCAATATTCTTTAAGTGGTGGAGATTGTAACGACCTTAAATTCGAGTCAATTTAAATATAAGAATTTATTTATATATATACGTGGATTTTTAAACAATTAAATATTGAATCTGAACTTAAAAACAATTGAAAATTAATTCTAATTTCATTTTATATTTTATAGAGCTAAAATAAGATTAGTGAAGTTTTAAAATCGAATTAAAAATAAATATATTGAAATTCGATAATTAAACATTTTATTTCGATTGCCTAAAAATAGACATTTTGCAGACGATCTCAGATTTCAACGAAACTAGTTCCATGAGATTCGGAATGTCAAATTATTGTAAGATTCCAAATTTCATATTAATCGGAGTTAGTATGTGAGCGTATGCAATATAAACGTGCATCGAAAAAATCAGTTAAAATTAAATAATAATGTAGAAAAAAGCCATTTTGCAAATGGTCTCTGAATTCGACGAGACCATTTTCATTGGATCTGTATCTGTGAAATACAATAGGATTTCAAATTTGTATCGATCGGACTTATGGGTCGATCATACGAGTTGAAAACATATAAATGTCGTTTAATTAATTACAAACTTAAATTAATCAAAAGACACAATTCCTTAATTCCCTTCCTTCTTGACACCTCATGAATACTTGCCTACACTCCACTCCAAGTTTTCATAAGGCATAATGATGACGTTTAATGGCACATAAAATAAGAAATTGCACAAAAGTTAATACATGAATTATTTAATAAACCGTAAGGGGAAATTGTTTAAAAACCCATTAATTCACCATGAATCCATCTCCTCTCATGGCAACACCTAAGCATGGAATTTTTGTACATAACTCCCTAGCCCATGTGTACAAATAGGAGGCCTCCCACTCTCCTTTTCTTCCTTTGCATTTTCTTCTTCCTTTTTTTATCTTTTCCTCTTTCTTCTCCCATTCTCTCTCCTCCCTTCCACCCGTAGGCCCTACCCATGCTAATAGCAGCTTCGCCACCTCCCCCCTGCCCACCACGTCAGCCGAGCACTCCCTACAAACACCCTTAAACCACCTCTAAACCCTCCTTAAACCCTTAAGGTCTCACCTTTACACCCCTTCACCCTAAACTGTGGACCACACAACCCAAAACAACCTCTACGTAGACCCTACTACCCTAGGACGCACCTCTCTATGCCAAAGATCCGAAAATTTATCTTCGAAACCAATATATTCCCATATATATTCAAGTAGAGGTTATAAAACCGTACGGGTCGAAGACCTGTCCGCGAGAAATCTGAAAATACAAGTTTACGCCGAAAGGCTGCCATATTGGATTAGAATTGCAGAGGGGTCCCACATTCGAAGTTACGAAGGAGTGGTTAATTCGGTCAGAAACTACATACTTAAAAGGTTAAGTAGTGTAGGGTTATTAATATTAAATCACGTTTAGGTTTAATAATGATTAGTGAAGTAAAAAATATGACTTTTAAGTGACAAACATATGGCACTTAAGTTAATATAATGACACCCTATGATGACGATTGTGTGGATATTGGATGTTTGATTGTGAATATGAATCATATTAGGTTTGATTGAATACTATTTTAAATAGTAATGGGTTAATGGATATTACCTTGCTAAGTTAATAGCACCTTGTTTGGTTGATATTGAATATTATAATGATTGTTTATGACATGGTATATGACACTGTACTTTATCATTCCCAAAAAGTTGGATTGTTAGGTTAACGGTTAAGTCTCTATTCAATAAAGTTATTCAATTGAATATTTTATTAATTGAATAATAAATGAAAAATAGAAGTATGATTTTGATATCCGATTTTTGATAGAGACTAAGTTGAAGTTATTGCGATAAACATTTGTAAAGGAAAGAAATTTATTTGAAATAGTTTTCAAGTAATTAAGGCATGTTCAAGTTTTAAATTGAAAATGAATAGTTACTTTGGAAAATAAAGTTTGGTTTGGGTATATAAGAAATATTTTAATTGGATTTTCATTTGCAAACTATCTTATTTATTTTTTATGATGGACTTCAGGAAAGTTTGGATTTCAAAAGTTGAAGTTTGAAAAATAATATTATTTTAATGATTTAAATAATATTATAATATTTAAATAATTGAAAATTTGAAGTTGAATATTGGAAATATAGTTTTCGAAAATTATTATATATGTTTTATATATTTATTAATTATTTTGAAAGCAATTCGACTTGATTTTTAATATAAGTCGAATTTGGTTTTGAAAAGAACTAGTCACGCAGCGACAATTCGTGAATTTTGACCAATGACTTCAAATTGATGTACAGGGAGATCCGACCATCGGATTTTCCCTAAATGAAAAATGTTCGATTCGAAATGAAAAGAGTTTTCAAATGCAAGGAAACTTTTTATGGTCCAATGGTTGGATTTCAATATAATTTCAAATCAAATTTAAATAAAAATAACGCTAGTGCAGTTTAGAACCTGAAATGAGATTTTATTGAAATGGACTATTTTTAAATAATTAAAAATAGATATAAATTATGATAAGTCATAATAAGTGATTTGAAAGAGTTTTAGGCCAAATATATGTGGTTTTAAGTGATAAAACCTGTTGATTAGCAACTGGCTATTTTGCAATGCCTTTTATAACGTTTTTTAAGGAACGTTATTAGTTAAAGGTTTTAAGTTCCCAAATTGAATCTAAAGCTTGGTAACCTTTTTGAATGGTTAAAAAAGAATTTTGAAGACGATTTTGGAAGCTCAATATATTAACCAAGTTTAAGAATAAGATCAAATCTTATGTAATGTTTTCCAATTAAAAGATACTTAATTTTGGGTCCGATAATACAAAAGGATTTTGATTGACACTAATTATTTCGAAAAGACCAGGTTCAACCCATTTCGGATAATTATACGACGAGTTGGAAGTCGAAAATATTGAAGGCGGTGGAAGTCCGAGGGTCTTCACATCGAATGGACTGTTTGCTAATGCCTTAGGTAGGTCCCATTATAAGGTTATAAGTGACAGTAGTCTGGACATACTTGTTGATTTTCCGGATATGCAAGGAACTCTCTCCTTTATTGGACGAGGAATAAGTGCATTCAGTTTCGTTCACAACCCAGAATGAACTTGTATTGGATGTATGTCTAGCACTGTACTTTACGACATAACCAATTGGTTTCTATTGATGATATATCAGTTGATGGCGAAGGACTTGTCCTTTTAGCTTAGCATCCTCCTCTGAGGCTTATGTGCTTATAATGTTATATATTAATAGACACCGATTATATGTTGTAAATTGGCAGTGTGGCATGCTAAGTGCTGATGGTAGATAGATCAAATCTTTTGTTTAAAAGAAGAGGTTTATGGAACGTGACTTCATGACCTCACAACCGGTAATGAGCCGAAACAGGATGAAGTACAGTAGAGATAAGGTCTAATGTTTCCTTCTAGTTGATAAAGTGATGCCACGGTATGGAGCCTAGTCAATTTACTTAGTGGATGATGGAACGAGGCACCTAATGGAAGAAAGATCTAATTTTATTATGTGTAGGGTTTCTTTGGGGATAATGGTCAACAACGACCAAGAGATATTATGTTCAGAAGTAACCTGAACTACACCTGGTATAGGTAGGCCGACTCTACCACTACAGAAAGGACTCATTTTTTGACTCCTGGGATATTCCACTAGAGGTGTGCCAGGATGCGGTTAAGGAAGATCCTTTGCCTTGGTCATTGATGGAACCCAACTTCCAATACAACCCTTTATGGTTTTAATTGTAACTTATGTATGTAGACGTAATATTTGGTACCTACATCTACTAAGATTGATACATTTATTTTGAAAATTTTCAAAGATAGACATTAATGATAATATCAAACGATTTTCGCGTATCAAGCGTATTAGGTTATCATAAGGTAAAACTTGCTCCTAATGGTGTGTATTTGCATTGTGTGATGGGATGCAAATCTTATGGTAGCTTCATTTTCAAAAAGCATTGCTAGTTTTGTGCACTGGTATTCATGAAGTGAAAACCCGTTCCATGTTATGTGGCGTAGTCCCATGATTTACCTTACTACTTTTAAACACAACTATTTTTGTTTTCACACACCAGTCCCATGATTGACTCGTAGATTTGTTTTTCCCTTACGAACTCGGATGCCCTTATTTCCACATGGGCAACCTAGTATTCAGATAGTTAATTTCATTTTGGGAGCTATGTATGGAAGTTATCTATGGAAGCTGGTTTTGGATTTGGAGCAAGAGCAGAAGTTGGATGTTCTTTTTGGATTATCTCTCAAGACTCTATCATGTTAATATTTCCGTTGTATACTTATTTCTTATTTTCGTTGTTCTGTACTATTGAACCTTATCAGTTGTATTAATTCTGATGTATTTCTAATGTAATCTGTTGTACATCATGATGTTGTAATGCAATATTTATTTTTGTTGTTATGTAATGGGTTATACTCTAAAGGCAATTTATTCTTTTGGGCACTTGGAACGATATTCCAGGTACCGAGAGGCTGGATCACCACACCTTCTTTTTTCCCTTGAGAAGCTAGAAGAAAAAAATTCTAATATTACAAGAAAATTTAGTCTCAAGACTGGCTACCTATCATAAATAGAAGCACAATCAACCTCAATGTTTGCAACTTTTTCATGCACAAGAACCTCCAGATTTCCTCTTACATAGGCCTTCACTATCAGGATCACAAGCTAACAAGAGAGAGAAACCGAGGAATGGAAGTTATAAGCAAACAAATTCTAGTTTAGGCATAATATTTTTCATATGTTGCTGCATATTATTAGCCATACTCGTTGTCCATCACATTCATTATCTCAAATGAATTTCATGAAACAATTAGGGCCAAAGATAAACTAGGTTACATCTAATTTCAAATAAAAATAGGATGAGAGAACAAACCTAAGCTCCTTGAAATCGTTCATCTCAAACTGCAGTAGGAAGGCGCAAATGGAGGTATAAAGGCGGCGACATTGGATGGAGGCAGCGGCGACAACGCGGATGCACGCAACGACAAATCGATTTAGTTTTTTTCCTCCCTAAAACGGCGTATGAATGAAGAAGAGAAGAATGGGGTTGGTTGTTTTATATTCATTATTCGTAGCCCATAAATATTAGGAAGCCCGTTTGAATAAATTCCATTCGGGTAAGAAATGAGTAGGGAATTCCCTACATAGTCCCTACACCTTCCACATATTTTCACGTTTTCCCCACACGGCGTAAGGATGGCGTATGATATTCTGGGTTGGAAAATTGCCCTTTTCTTTGTAGTGCTAGTGTTTTTTATCATAATATAGTATGTTTGTGTGTGTATATAGAGGGGAGCATTCAATGGCACCTGAAACAGTGCAGCACCCAAAATGCCCCTGATTTCCAATACATATTTTGTTTCTCTCTCCCTCCGCTCATTCTCTAACCTCTCACTAACATAAACTAATATAAATGCTTGGTTTCCAAAGGGGGATTTTGGGGTGCTCACTATTTGGGGTGTCATTAAACGCTCCTCATAGACATGTTGTATATATATGTGGTTCGTATAGCCACTTACTTTTGTATCACTTATGTATTGTACTTTTGATGTATCGTTATATAGCCCTATCTACTGTTTTTCATCTGTGATATTTGTCGTCATTATATTTTATTCTGGATAGCTCCATTAACCATCATAGTATTGTATTAAGCTAGAACATAGTATGTCATTCTATATGAAGTAAGAAAAAACAAAGCACTAAATCGAGTCGATACTTGTTTAATACAAGACTCATGGATAGTCTTCTAATCAATCATATTCTTTGCACTAGCAGACAATATAATTTAGTAATACTCTTTATTAGCATGTGTGTCGAGGAGTGGCGTTGCAATGCCTCTCATTACAAACCAATGGAAGGAGGCTTTAATCCTGAAATCAATCAAAACTACTTATTACAAAATTAA
The DNA here is from genome assembly GCA_030737875.1 of Allium sativum. NCBI lineage: Eukaryota > Viridiplantae > Streptophyta > Magnoliopsida > Asparagales > Amaryllidaceae > Allium > Allium sativum. Next base: position 250,148,910 of record CM060920.1, read on the forward strand.
TGTATGCATTTATATAAACATCCGCAAATCAACAAATTGAAATATTGTATCTTGATGTTACTACCATCAACCGAACAGAGTTGTTTCTAACTTATATCATATCATCCTTTTTCTTTAGGTATGGAAGACCTATGGCTCATCTGGATCGACTAAAATAAGTCAGTTTTGACATTTCGAAATAAAAAACTAATTCATTTTAACTTTCAAAAAGTCAAAAAGCAACTTATACAAGTCGATCCAAACGAGTCATTAATTCAATTTTTTCTTCAAGCTACCTTTTTATATAATTATTATCTTTTCAATTTTAGAGATTCTTCCTAGAGATTGGGATGCCGTGAGATGCGAAGTTATAGGTGCTCGTAAACTAGACAAGTTTTTACAAATTTTCTCTTAATTCGAATATCGTAGGCAAGCTATAATTTTCTTTATTGCTTAAGTATATGTTCTCTTTATATGTTGTTTGCTCACCGTTTAACTATCCTTTTGGCTGTCCCATATGATATGGTGCCTTAGAGTGCACTGACACTAGTACAAATAATGAATGTCTTATATGGGTGGTGCAACATACGCTGTAAGTTTTATTATATTTCCACAACACATTTTAAGACTTTGGCTTGGTTAGGTACAATTTTCCCTAATAAATTATAGACTATCAATGTAAAAGGCAACATATATGTTATTTGAACTAAAATGTAATATGATATTTTTCTCTAATAATTTTAAGGAATTTTTTTTGTTCGACTCCCACTTCTAACATCAGTTTACAGTAGGATGGATTTTCCCCATCATGGGATGATAGAATTACACCAGATTAGGGAAACCTTGGTTTATTTTTTCTGTTCAATTTGTTTAAATCAAAAGTGGTATAAGTTTAGATATTCTTTTTATTTATTATTATTTTTGTAACAATTTTTTTTTTAAATTTCAAAATATGGATCAGTATTTTTTTTTTTTTTAGCAATAAGCTATGCCGAAACCATAATTTCTACATGTTTATCCTTTGCAAGAAACCTTCTTCTCATGTAAACAATTATCATATTTGATTTTTTTTTTCTTGCATCAACACTAGTTCATTTGTTTATGGCCTATCATCACCCAAGTAGTGCTTCAGATATTGAGTTTCAAGCTTTGCTTTCAGATTATATCTGATAGGTCTGACTGTCATCTTCAAATGCATTGGCTGCAACTGTACATATAAGAACGCAGAACTTCCTCGATCTCCGAAGAGAAGAGGAAGAACGGATTGCTTTGAGGACAAGACGAATCAGAACACAAACATAGGAACATTACATTGCTTATTACAACAATTTACATCAGAATACAGGAATATACAGAGTATGTACAAATATTACACATCAGAAAAATATCAGAGATTTACAAGTTACAATGCAGCGGAAAATAATACAAAACACAACTGAAAGGAATATACGGATACAGAGCTTTCCGAATATCATTCCAGCTGTAAACCAGGATCCTGTGAATATAGATCTGCAAAACCAAAACTACTAGCTGCCCGTGTGGAAATAGGGGCACCCACAGTTTAGGTTAAAAACAATAAACTCTAGGTCAGTCATGTGACTGGTGTGAGAACTAAAACAATTATTTAAAACTTCACTTTAAATCAGATATATCAAGGGACCACGTCGTATAACACGGACTGGGTTTCCTCCCAAGAATACCAGTGCATATAACAAAACAACGCAATGCTTTTTGAAAAAATGAAGCTATTATAAGACCCGGGTCCTATCACACAATGCAACGCAAGCCGAGGGTTAGGGGTTTCCCTTATAATAGCCAAACATGCTTGGTACGTTAAAACAAATCATTTGATACTATTATAAGTGCATAGTGTATAAAACAACTTCAAATATAAATGTATCAATCCTAGACGGCATGGGTACCATATATCATGTCGCCAATACTAGGCTCTACAGTCAAAACCGCAAATGTCACGTATTGGAAGTTGGATTTCCATCTGTGAACCAAGGCAAGGGATCGTCCTTACCGCTTCCAGACTGTCTAGCCCGAGCCTCAGGATCAGAGCTCGAGTGACCCTTGGATCGTCAAGGCCGGTCCACACGAAGTGGATTAAAATGCTTGAACAATGCGTTTCCCGCTCTATGGGGTGTAATCTGGTCATATCCCGACCAAACTATCGGCCCCGGAATGACCATTATAACCGAGGCGCCTCACTATCCATTATCCACATAAGTGAAACGTCAGGGCTTGCTAAACGCTGACACCACTTCTAGCTATAAGGAAACGCATGCCCTCCCTGATATCCTCTCCCGTTTCTGGTTCACACCGGGGTGCGAGGCTCGCGAATTAACGCTACATAAAGGTACGCTATATTAAAGCCGTGCTTTAATTATCAACACAAGACTCTGCTTTTCAACAAAAGCCTTGATCATTTGCATCTCAACATGCCACACAAGCAACTCACGCTATGCAACCGATGTCTATCAATCACACAGAATGAAATCCGATGTCAAACACACATCCATTTACAAGTTCATTCTGGTTTTGAACGAAATCGGAGGCACCTTATTCCTCGTCCCGTATGTCCAATACATGAGAGAGGCCCTCGCATATACGGTCGATCTCCAAGTACGTATGGACGATCACCACTTATTACCTTGTCTTGGGTGTACAGCCCAATCAAGACATCAGTAATCATCCAAACGATGTAAAGACCTCCGGTCTTCAACCACCATCTTCATCCTCGACACATCATCAAATCAGTTATTCAGAATGGGATAAACCCGGTCTTTCTGAATACTCGCGTATATAATAAACAAGTGCTATAAAAACACAACATACGCCTCATCCCAATCCAGAATATTCTTTATTCAAATATTCACATTCTTTGGGAAAGGTTCCCATTAATTTTATCAAAGATAAATTCTTTAAATTTATTCTTTAATCTTCCTTTGGATATCAATTCAAACCAAATTATGGTTTATCGAAACTAGTCGGGATTAAGGAACCTTACCGAAGTAATTATTTGTTTTAATTTCCCAGTCCCAACCTGTTCATCCCATGAAGTAAAACTGGTAATACTTCATATCTAACACCATGGTGTTATCGGTAAATTCAATTACCATTTCACATTCAAATCTAATTAAAGATTTAACTATCGCCTGGAGTAAAACTGGTGGTACTCCATTCTCGATCATTTCAATCTAATTAAAGATTCATTAAAACTCCACTTGGTTTTAATCTTCCCAAAAATCAATATTAATGATTTTTTTAACTTGGGAAATCATATCTTGTCTTTAACTGGGTTAAAGAACCAATGTCATTTAAAACACGATTCACTATAAACCCAAAATCACATTCCATTCCATCAGCCTTTAACCGTAAATTAGCCAGTGAAAAATTCCCTAAGTATTAACCCCGAAGGCCGAAACCAACGTCAGATCAATACCCAGGAAACCATTCAACTTAACTAATCTCCAGTTAGTTTCTGATTTTCTTGACCCTGTTGGGCCTAAGAACAGTATTATTAAAGATACCATTCACGAAAACCCAAAATCTCCTTCCATTGTTAATCGGGCTAAAGAACAAGTGTTATTTTAAAACACCATTCACGATAAACCCAAAGACCAATTCAATTCCAATTAAATATTAATTAATTGGTATACTTCATTAAATCTAAATAAAAATATTTAATCTTTCCTCAACTAGGTTCAAGAACAGTGTGAATGAAGACTCCATTCACGACAAACCCAAAATCACATTCGATATTAAATACGAGGCTCTGAATAGAAAATATATCGGCTTATATTCAATATCAAATTCTGGAATCAACAAATACCGTATTGGAATAACGATATATATATCTTCCAAATTCCTCCACAATATCCGTATAATCACGGAATCCAATATCGAAATATTCCGAAGATAATTTCGATTCAAATCCATTCCAATTCGTATATTGGAAATTCTGGTTATTTTTAAAACCATTTCAAATCCAATTTATTTATTTTAAAAATAATTGGATTATAATTCTAGTTCAAAACTAGTTCATTTCGATAAAAATCTATTTTTATCTTTTCAAATATGGAATTTTTCATCCCAATTATTTTCAAATCATTTCTTATGATTTTACACAAATTATCGATTTTTTTTTAATAATTTTATCAAGGCCCGTACAGTCGATTTCCATAAACAGCCATCGAACTGCACTTACAGCGACCTTTTCCAAATTTGATTTGGATATAATTCCAAAATCAACCATTAGATTTCTTGTTTATTGAATTTGTTAGAAAGATATTTTCGATATGAACTGAACAGTTCCGGTTTTCGGAGAATCCGACGGTCGGATCTCCCGTAATGTCCATTTGAAGTCAATGGTCGAAATTCGCGAACTGCCGCGGCGCAGCGCGTTCTATTCAGGCCGTTAATATATATATATATATATATATATATATATATATATATATATATATATATCGTCGATTTCCTTCCAAAACGTATTTTATAAATCGTTTTAAATTCGTTTTCAAAACGATTTTAACTTCATACTCAATTTCAAATCAAAATTGAATATTCCATATCATCGATATATAAATGATAGTAATTTCAAAACATTGTATTTTGACATCAATTCCTTTTTGATATTCATTATAAAAATGAATAAAATCGATATAAATATCGTTCATGTCAAAATGACGTTAATCTAATCAACACGGCTTTATATATTGAAATATATTCCTGTTCATCTCAAATCGGACATCAAAATCAGATTTTGATCATTTACTGAATATTATTTTAAAATATTTATTATTTTAAAATATTCATTATTTTAAAATATTCATTCTTTCTGAACTGGAATGAGACACAGTCAATTACTATATAATTTGATTTATATGGATTTCATACACCCATCTACACAACAACAATCAAACATAGTCAACCATCATCCAAAGTGCGTTCTACACTGCATAAGCATCAAATATAAATATTTAACGCTTACAACATCCTGTCAATCAATCAATCGACATACAACTAATTATTGGGACAAGTGTATGTCATATATCATCCCAATACCTGTGCGGGGTTTTCAAACAACAAACACAGATTTATTTGTGCAGTTGGCCAATGTGTAAAATTTATCGTCCCAATCAATATCAGTCAAATGTGTGTACATAAACAAATCGTCTGATTTGTTTATGAATATTTATTTTATTCGTATACACGTTAAAAATTATATTTTTAACTATAATTTTTTTTATTCCATTCCACATCACACAATCATTTTTCACAACATAACCAAACAAACAAACAAGTCGTCCGTGGTCTGTGGACAATGGGTGTCGGGTGCTGCTAAGCACCGTCTGCATCCTAGTATATATTTTAACTAGAGAATAAAATAAAAGTGAGGAGTTCTCACCTTTGGTTTCCACTCCATCAGTCTTTACCGTCGCTCAGGTTCGCTGCTTCGATCCCAATGCAATCTGTTTCACACGATTTTTATTAAAAGTCATTCTTTTAACAACGCTACTACATATATAGAGATCACATTTTTAGATCGAAGTTATTTAAATAAAAATCATATTTTTATATTCATACCATTCATATAAAAGTCACTTCTTTTTGAATCCGTTCATATGATAAAAATCATGTCTTTATAATGTTATTCATATAAAGATCGTATTTTTATTTTGCTAATTATATAATAAAAATCATATTTTTACCTTACTACTTCACGTATAAAAATCGTATTTTTAATTCGCTACATATATTATAAAGGTCGCCTTTTTGTTTCGTTATCTTCATAATAAAGATCATATTTTTATAATACTCTCCATATGATAAAAATGATATTTTTATTGTGCTATGTATATATTATAAAATCAAACCTTTATGGTGCTATGTATACATTAAAAATCAAACCTTTATGGTGCTATGTATACATTAATAATCAAACCTTCATGGTGTTCATATATAAATAAAAATCAAATCTTTATGTGTAAAAAATCGAATCTTTACATAATTAAAAATCATATTTCCAATATGATAATATATATATAGCTATCCTACTTTTATTTACATAAATAAGCAAAAATAAATATAAAAACTTACATTTTTGGGATAAAAATCGCATCTTGCTTGGAGGAGGGCGGGCTGAGTTGATTGGACGGGCGCTGGTGGTCGGAAGTGGAAGCAGTCGGTGGTGGGGTGTCCTTGGAAGTCGGAGGCGGCGGAATCGAGGTCCACGGCGGGTTAGGGATTAGGGGGGTGCGGTTTTTTTTCACGTCGGAGATGTAGAGGGGTCGAGGGTGGAGGCGATGGCGGTGGAAGGGGCTCGTCTGCTGGGAGGGTGGCGACGACTGTCTCCTCCCCCCCCCCCCCGTTGATCCCCTTTTCGTCCTTTTTTTATATCCGTTCTGTGAAGAGAGGAGAGAGAGAGTAGAGAGGGGTAAGGATATTATTTATATTAATTTTATATTATATTTAATTCCCTGATGTTGACTTTTCTTTCGAATCCCAAATCGAACCCAACGACTGTCGTCCCAAACATTATACCCCTATTCCGAACTCAACGGGATATGTCCCGTAAGCCAGTTCGACCGTTACGATCAGTTTCCATCAAAATCAAAATATAAATCTATATATTGAATTTGAATCCACATTTCAATTTACTGGGGCCACATACGGACTCCAAAAATTCCAGAAAAAATATTTCTAGCTTCGTATTGACGATACGGTCCTAACAAAACTTATTTCGTCAAATTTGGAGACCGTTTGAAAAATGGCCATTTTCTGGTCGATCCAAATTGACAAAACTGTTGAAACACGTTTGACTTCGCCACACTCACATACTGACTTCAAAAATTACGGAAATTGGAATCTAGCAATAATTTGACATCCTGAATCCAACAAAATTGGTTTCGTCGAAAACGGAGGTTGTTTGCAAATTTTCCATTTTTAAGGGCTATATTTTCCATAGCGACTATTTTGAATTTTCAACTAGGCATAATTTTTTATTCCCACTACGAAATTTCAATTTTTTGGATTCGTTGGAAAGATATTCCCAAATAGATTCTAATATTTTTGGTTTCGCTAAAATCTGGTTCATTATGAATCATGTACATTCATTTGAAATCAAAATTTCAAACTTCCGCGCCATTTTCAATTCCTTTTATAATTAAAAATAAATATTTATATTCTAATGATGGTTCAAATAAATATATACGTTCTAATTCTATTCAAAATAAATTTCTCGTCGTTATTATTTAAAATAATTCATTTTAAATATTCAAAATTCATTAAAATTGCCAAAATAAAAATTTTAAATTGGTTCAGATTTCCGGGTTGTTACAATCTCCCCCACTTAAAATCTTTTCGTCCTCGGAAAGGAACGAGGCTGAAAGTTGTTTTACAAACCAACTCAACTTTCAGTTTGGCTTTCATTCTTCAACTTTTCAGTTTCTAAGAATTTCCCAATTCTTCAAAAATTTGGCTAACACCCTAAATTTTCGAAAAATTTCGCCATAACCTCCTTTGTGCGGGGGCACCGGGAAAATCCCCAAACCGCCACATAGGCCTCTCCAATCAAAAAGAAAAAGAAATATCCAAGCGGCTAGCCAATCGGCTCATAAAATCATCAAAAAACCCCAAGAAATACAATAAGCATGTACCTATTTGTCGGGCAAACAATTTATTCCTTTGCTTAGCTTCCCTGCTATGACCTGTTCAATGTATATACATGTACGTATATGCAAATGCAATAAATTTCAATTCAATTCAAATTTGACTTGATTTGGCTAAATTTACCTTTCATGTACATATTAGTTTCAACAATCTCATTAGTTAAACTAATAATCAAACAACACAACCATCAATCAATTAGTTGATTAACATTTCAGATTTATAGCTTTTATGTATCCAAAAATCATGTTTTTGATGCCAAGTCACAATAAATAAGCCCTATCTAGTTTTGGTTCTCACACCAGTCAATTGGAATCATTATAGACATCCCACTTTCGAAACTCGAACATAAATACTGATGATGCGGCCGCATCACTAGAATTATCCCCGGGCA